>CM068370.1:85779106-87194939 GCA_034769895.1 Magicicada septendecula
TGCCTACCGTTAACGAAAGCATGGCCAAGTTCATTGAAAGCTGACAGACCAAGGTACTGCATGTCATAACCGATCGTAACGATATACACATAACCGTAATATCAACCTGCCTATCTTAACGAAACCAATGCCACGTTCATTGAAAGCCACCAGACCAAGCTACTGCATGCCATTACCGATCGTAACGATATACTCTTAACCGCAATGTCAACCTGCCTATCGTTAACGAAACCACTGACAAGTTCATTTAAAGCTGTCAGACCAAGGTACTGCATGCCATAACCGATCGTAACGATATACACATGACCGCAATGTCAACCTGCCTATCGTTAACGAAACCATTGCCACGTTGATTGAAAGCTGTTAGACCAAGGTACTGCAAGCTATAACCAATCGTAACGATATAACCATAACCTCAATGTCAACCTGCCTATCGTTAACGAAACCACTTACAAGTTCATTGAAAGCTGTCAGACCAAGGTACTGCATGCCATAAACGATCGTAACGATTTACTCATAACCGCAATGTCAACCTGCCTATCGTTAAGGAAATCATTGCCACGTTGATTGAAAGCTGTCAGACCAAGGTACTGCATGCCATAACCAATCGTAATGATATAACCATAACCGCAATGTCAACTTGCCTACAAGTCCACACACACATATTTCACTGTTAAATCACCGATCAGCTGTTTGCTGGAATGTAAGTCACCCTCTTTTATTTAGTAAACAAAGACAAGGTAGGTGTATGGGTGGGAACGCGGGGGTTACGCACACGTATTGTTCTCTACACAATGCCTCAGCCTATCTTTCTCGACCGGTTTTAACTGGAGAAGCCAGTCGGGCTCATAGGGTGAATCTTATTCAACAAAACACGCTTTACAAGTTACAAGTGTATTACGGTTATAACAGTCTGAGTTTAGTAATTAATTCTCGTACTTTCCACCATTAAATTATTTTTTTTTAATTTTTGGTAACAACTTTAACTTACGAAATTCTTTACACGTAATTAATCGGGTCTACTTTACGCAGGAGTATATGTTTTTATTTTTACCGTGACGACAGACATACACTGACATACTATGCAGCCATATTCAAGAAACTACAGGTCTTGAATTGTCACAATATAAACCTGTTAAAGACTGAACAGAACAACAAGCACTAAAATTCATGTACATACTTGCATTTGGCTTCATACAATGATATTTCAAGTTATACAGACTATCATTGTATTAATTTACGTATCTTAAAATAAATTCATTTTATGAAAATTAATGTTACATAAAATACAGTAACTGAGTGCATAGATCAGGTAACTGAGTGCAGAGAGTTATCTATTTAGCTACATAACAATATTTTAATTATCAGCGTGACGTCTCTTTGTTAGTGTCACGATGCTTACAACCTTTTATATTAATTAGCAGAGTGGCACATTTTTGTGACACTCTGTACACCATTAATTATTAAACAACAGCACAATAGCAGAGTGGCGCATTTTTGTGACACGATGCTCGCAACTATTTTAACTTTAAGCAGAGTGGCGCATTTTTGTGTCACTCTGTAAATTATTAACCTTACAAGACAGCAACAACACAATACACAATTAATTATTATTTACACAAAGCACAGCATAGCAAAGGAAAGTGAGCAGAGTGGCGCATTTTGTAACGTTGTTGCCACGTTACAAATCCAGGGAACCCATCCTGATTGACACCAGCAAATTATATGGGCTGCCTACGTTGTAACGAACTGATTTTAAACTCAACACAATTAACAAAATTAATTAAGCTAATCATTAGGAAACAAGGGAAGGTATTTCAATGATTTATGCACTCACTTCAAAGTGTAATAAGATGACTTCTCTTTATTAACAAATGATATGAAAAGATCCCATAACATAATTAATTACATTAAAAGGTTTTCTGAAAAACTAGGGATCATAATGATCATGTACTTTTTACCTCGGATCCGAGTTTACTTTAAATATTGCAAAGACGTCTGAGTATTACTATGTTCATCTAGGTGCTTGCAAGACTTCTTTTACTATTTGAAGAATTGTATTATTTACTAAAGAGATTATAATTTACATTTACATATTAACGTTACAACGTATGGTATTCAATATTACAGTATACTTTTAGTTGGTCTCATTTATAGTTTAAAGAAAATTATTGTCTTTGAAAAGTCTCTTTCATCTGTAAGTTATGTCTCAAATATAATTAACTCTCGATAGGCAAGCTATCGAGTCACCTTTACAATAAGTTGTGCGGTCCTCGTCCTGGGGGTCACTCTTGGGAATTCTGGAAGTCGGCGTCTTCATCTGGGTCGTGTCTTCGGCGAGTACTTGATAGCTGGTTCACTGAGGAGATTGAAGTTATTCTGGTTAAAGTTGGGGTAGATCCACGTAGGTCCTAGTCAGCGTCGTATGGCTCGTATACGTCCACATGTGAAGTTTATGCAGGTCACATCTTCATATGTAAAGTTGTACTAGAATTTACCTCTTGAGGGGAGACGTCATCTTGCTTACGTGTTGTTAATTAGTATTTTTCTTGTTTAACTTATTACATTTCTTAACAAAAGTTGTTACATTTTATATATTAAAACTTGCTCGCCACGGTTACTAGTGGTAGCTAACAGTTAAGCTTAAAATTAATCAAGTCATTTTTGAAGAGCTCTCGCTCGTAGGTGTGTACGGTCTGACGGCTGCATTGTCACTCTTTTCTCGATTCGGCTGGCACATTACAACGAAGCGGGGCGAGTACTCCGCGATAATATAGTTCCTATTTTTATTTAAAGTGACATTATTATTACAAGAAAGAACACATTAATTATACATATATAATTTAAGTGAATTATTTTAACTACTACTCGTGCCTTCAAATTACTAATTACAAACATTATGATTTTTATACTTTCCTAAGTTACAGACGACTCGCTAAACACATTGAGTCCGGAATTAAACAGGTCAACGCATGATGACCTGCAAAAGGGTTAACTGTGATATTAATAGCTTTTTACAATTCGATTTTTTTTATTAATTGTTTAGTTAGATTTTCCATTAACATCTCATACTTATTCTGAGTTAGTACAGGGGGCGTTAGGTTTAATAGTGCTATTTAAAAATACTTAATTGCTTTTTTAATTAATTTTTTATTTATTAAATATTTTATTATCAATTAAATCGTTACACCATTGTCAAGTTCATTGAAAGCTGTCAGACCAAGTTACTGCATGCCATACTCGATCATAACGATATACTCATAACCGCAATGTCAACCAGCCTATCGTTAACGAAACCATTGCCAAGTTCATTGAAAGCTGTCAGACCAAGTTATTGCATGCCATAACCGATCGTAACGATATACCCATAACCGCAATGTCAACCTGTCTATCTTTAACGAAACCATTGCCACGTTCATGGAAAGCTGTCAGAACAAGGTACTGCATGCCATAACCGATCGTAACGGTATACTCATAACAGTAATGTCAACCTGCCTATCGTTAACGAAACCATTGCCACATTCATAGAAAGATCTCAGACCAAGGTACTGCATGCCATAACTGATCGTAACGATATACCCATAACCACAATGTCAACCGGCCTATCGTTAACGAAACGATTGCCAAGTTCATTGAAAGCTGTCAGGCCAAGTTATTGCATGCCATAACCGATCGTAACGATATACCCATAACTGCAATGTCAACCTGTCTATCGTTAACGAAACCATTGCCACGTTCATAGAAAGCTGTCAGAACAAGGTACTGTATGCCATAACCGATCGTAACGATATACCCATAACCGCAATGTCAACCTGCCTATCGTTAACAAAACCATTGCCAGTTCATTGAAAGCTGTCAGAGCAAGGTACTGCATGCCACAACCGATCGTAACGATATACCCATAAACGCAATGTCTACCGCCCTATCTTTAACGAAACGATTGCCACGTTCATTGAAACCTGTCAGACCAAGGTACTGCATGCCATAACAGATCGTAACGATATACCCATAACCGCAATATCTATTTTCTTATCGTCAACGAAACCATTGCCAATTTCATTCAAACCAGTCAGACCAAAGTACTGCATGCCATAACCGATCGTAACGATATACCCATAACCGCAATCTCAACCTGCCTATCGTTAACGAAACCATTGCCAATTCCATTGAAAGCCGCCAGACCAACGTACTGCATGCGCTGTCAGACCAAGGTACTTCATGTGATAGCCGATCGTAACGATATACCCATAACACCAATGTCAACTTGCCTATCGTTAACTAAACCATTTCCACGTTCATTGACAGCTGTCAGACCAGGGCACTGAATGCCATAACCGATCGTAACGATAAACCCATAACCGCAATGTCAACTTGCCTATCGTTAACGAAAC
Organism: Magicicada septendecula; assembly: GCA_034769895.1. NCBI lineage: Eukaryota > Metazoa > Arthropoda > Insecta > Hemiptera > Cicadidae > Magicicada > Magicicada septendecula. Next base: position 85,783,498 of record CM068370.1, read on the forward strand.
CATTGCCACTTTCATTGAAATATGTGAGACCAAGTTACTGCATGCCATAACTGATCGTAACGATATACCCATAACCGTAATGCCAACCTGCCTATCGTTAACGAAACCATTGCAACGTTGATTGAAAGCTGTCAGACTAAGGCTCTGCATGTCATAACCGATCGTAACGATAGATCCATAACCGCAATAACCACCTGCCTATCGTTAAAGAAACCATTGTCACGTTCATTGAAACCTGTCAGACCAAGTTACTGCATGCCATAACTGATCGTAACGATATACCCATAAAAGTAATGTCAACCTGCCTATCGTTAACGAAACCATTGCAACGTTGATTGAAAGCTGTCAGACTAAGGCTCTGCATGTCATAACCGAACGTAACGATAGATCCATAACCGCAATGTCAACCTGCCTACCGTTAACGAAAGCATGGCCAAGTTCATTGAAAGCTGACAGACCAAGGTACTGCATGTCATAACCGATCGTAACGATATACACATAACGGTAATATCAACCTGCCTATCTTAACGAAACCAATGCCACGTTCATTGAAAGCCACCAGACCAAGCTACTGCATGCCATTACCGATCGTAACGATATACTCTTAACCGCAATGTCAACCTGCCTATCGTTAACGAAACCACTGACAAGTTCATTTAAAGCTGTCAGACCAAGGTACTGCATGCCATAACCGATCGTAACGATATACACATGACCGCAATGTCAACCTGCCTATCGTTAACGAAACCATTGCCACGTTGATTGAAAGCTGTTAGACCAAGGTACTGCAAGCTATAACCAATCGTAACGATATAACCATAACCTCAATGTCAACCTGCCTATCGTTAACGAAACCACTTACAAGTTCATTGAAAGCTGTCAGACCAAGGTACTGCATGCCATAAACGATCGTAACGATTTACTCATAACCGCAATGTCAACCTGCCTATCGTTAAGGAAATCATTGCCACGTTGATTGAAAGCTGTCAGACCAAGGTACTGCATGCCATAACCAATCGTAATGATATAACCATAACCGCAATGTCAACTTGCCTACAAGTCCACACACACATATTTCACTGTTAAATCACCGATCAGCTGTTTGCTGGAATGTAAGTCACCCTCTTTTATTTAGTAAACAAAGACAAGGTATGTGTATGGGTGGGAACGCGGGGGTTACGCACACGTATTGTTCTCTACACAATGCCTCAGCCTATCTTTCTCGACCGGTTTTAACTGGAGAAGCCAGTCGGGCTCATAGGGTGAATCTTATTCAACAAAACACGCTTTACAAGTTACAAGTGTATTACGGTTATAACAGTCTGAGTTTAGTAATTAATTCTCGTACTTTCCACCATTAAATTATTTTTTTTTAATTTTTGGTAACAACTTTAACTTACGAAATTCTTTACACGTAATTAATCGGGTCTACTTTACGCAGGAGTATATGTTTTTATTTTTACCGTGACGACAGACATACACTGACATACTATGCAGCCATATTCAAGAAACTACAGGTCTTGAATTGTCACAATATAAACCTGTTAAAGACTGAACAGAACAACAAGCACTAAAATTCATGTACATACTTGCATTTGGCTTCATACAATGATATTTCAAGTTATACAGACTATCATTGTATTAATTTACGTATCTTAAAATAAATTCATTTTATGAAAATTAATGTTACATAAAATACAGTAACTGAGTGCATAGATCAGGTAACTGAGTGCAGAGAGTTATCTATTTAGCTACATAACAATATTTTAATTATCAGCGTGACGTCTCTTTGTTAGTGTCACGATGCTTACAACCTTTTATATTAATTAGCAGAGTGGCACATTTTTGTGACACTCTGTACACCATTAATTATTAAACAACAGCACAATAGCAGAGTGGCGCATTTTTGTGACACGATGCTCGCAACTATTTTAACTTTAAGCAGAGTGGCGCATTTTTGTGTCACTCTGTAAATTATTAACCTTACAAGACAGCAACAACACAATACACAATTAATTATTATTTACACAAAGCACAGCATAGCAAAGGAAAGTGAGCAGAGTGGCGCATTTTGTAACGTTGTTGCCACGTTACAAATCCAGGGAACCCATCCTGATTGACACCAGCAAATTATATGGGCTGCCTACGTTGTAACGAACTGATTTTAAACTCAACACAATTAACAAAATTAATTAAGCTAATCATTAGGAAACAAGGGAAGGTATTTCAATGATTTATGCACTCACTTCAAAGTGTAATAAGATGACTTCTCTTTATTAACAAATGATATGAAAAGATCCCATAACATAATTAATTACATTAAAAGGTTTTCTGAAAAACTAGGGATCATAATGATCATGTACTTTTTACCTCGGATCCGAGTTTACTTTAAATATTGCAAAGACGTCTGAGTATTACTATGTTCATCTAGGTGCTTGCAAGACTTCTTTTACTATTTGAAGAATTGTATTATTTACTAAAGAGATTATAATTTACATTTACATATTAACGTTACAACGTATGGTATTCAATATTACAGTATACTTTTAGTTGGTCTCATTTATAGTTTAAAGAAAATTATTGTCTTTGAAAAGTCTCTTTCATCTGTAAGTTATGTCTCAAATATAATTAACTCTCGATAGGCAAGCTATCGAGTCACCTTTACAATAAGTTGTGCGGTCCTCGTCCTGGGGGTCACTCTTGGGAATTCTGGAAGTCGGCGTCTTCATCTGGGTCGTGTCTTCGGCGAGTACTTGATAGCTGGTTCACTGAGGAGATTGAAGTTATTCTGGTTAAAGTTGGGGTAGATCCACGTAGGTCCTAGTCAGCGTCGTATGGCTCGTATACGTCCACATGTGAAGTTTATGCAGGTCACATCTTCATATGTAAAGTTGTACTGGAATTTACCTCTTGAGGGGAGACGTCATCTTGCTTACGTGTTGTTAATTAGTATTTTTCTTGTTTAACTTATTACATTTCTTAACAAAAGTTGTTACATTTTATATATTAAAACTTGCTCGCCACGGTTACTAGTGGTAGCTAACAGTTAAGCTTAAAATTAATCAAGTCATTTTTGAAGAGCTCTCGCTCGTAGGTGTGTACGGTCTGACGGCTGCATTGTCACTCTTTTCTCGATTCGGCTGGCACATTACAACGAAGCGGGGCGAGTACTCCGCGATAATATAGTTCCTATTTTTATTTAAAGTGACATTATTATTACAAGAAAGAACACATTAATTATACATATATAATTTAAGTGAATTATTTTAACTACTACTCGTGCCTTCAAATTACTAATTACAAACATTATGATTTTTATACTTTCCTAAGTTACAGACGACTCGCTAAACACATTGAGTCCGGAATTAAACAGGTCAACGCATGATGACCTGCAAAAGGGTTAACTGTGATATTAATAGCTTTTTACAATTCGATTTTTTTTATTAATTGTTTAGTTAGATTTTCCATTAACATCTCATACTTATTCTGAGTTAGTACAGGGGGCGTTAGGTTTAATAGTGCTATTTAAAAATACTTAATTGCTTTTTTAATTAATTTTTTATTTATTAAATATTTTATTATCAATTAAATCGTTACACCATTGTCAAGTTCATTGAAAGCTGTCAGACCAAGTTACTGCATGCCATACTCGATCATAACGATATACTCATAACCGCAATGTCAACCAGCCTATCGTTAACGAAACCATTGCCAAGTTCATTGAAAGCTGTCAGACCAAGTTATTGCATGCCATAACCGATCGTAACGATATACCCATAACCGCAATGTCAACCTGTCTATCTTTAACGAAACCATTGCCACGTTCATGGAAAGCTGTCAGAACAAGGTACTGCATGCCATAACCGATCGTAACGGTATACTCATAACAGTAATGTCAACCTGCCTATCGTTAACGAAACCATTGCCACATTCATAGAAAGATCTCAGACCAAGGTACTGCATGCCATAACTGATCGTAACGATATACCCATAACCACAATGTCAACCGGCCTATCGTTAACGAAACGATTGCCAAGTTCATTGAAAGCTGTCAGGCCAAGTTATTGCATGCCATAACCGATCGTAACGATATACCCATAACTGCAATGTCAACCTGTCTATCGTTAACGAAACCATTGCCACGTTCATAGAAAGCTGTCAGAACAAGGTACTGTATGCCATAACCGATCGTAACGATATACCCATAACCGCAATGTCAACCTGCCTATCGTTAACAAAACCATTGCCAGTTCATTGAAAGCTGTCAGAGCAAGGTACTGCATGCCACAACCGATCGTAACGATATACCCATAAACGCAATGTCTACCGCCCTATCTTTAACGAAACGATTGCCACGTTCATTGAAACCTGTCAGACCAAGGTACTGCATGCCATAACAGATCGTAACGATATACCCATAACCGCAATATCTATTTTCTTATCGTCAACGAAACCATTGCCACGTTCATAGAAAGCTGTCAGAACAAGGTACTGTATGCCATAACCGATCGTAACGATATACCCATAACCGCAATCTCAACCTGCCTATCGTTAACGAAACCATTGCCAATTCCATTGAAAGCCGCCAGACCAACGTACTGCATGCGCTGTCAGACCAAGGTACTTCATGTGATAGCCGATCGTAACGATATACCCATAACACCAATGTCAACTTGCCTATCGTTAACTAAACCATTTCCACGTTCATTGACAGCTGTCAGACCAGGGCACTGAATGCCATAACCGATCGTAACGATAAACCCATAACCGCAATGTCAACTTGCCTATCGTTAACGAAACCATTGCCACTTTCATTGAAATATGTGAGACCAAGTTACTGCATGCCATAACTGATCGTAACGATATACCCATAACCGTAATGCCAACCTGCCTATCGTTAACGAAACCATTGCAACGTTGATTGAAAGCTGTCAGACTAAGGCTCTGCATGTCATAACCGATCGTAACGATAGATCCATAACCGCAATAACCACCTGCCTATCGTTAACGAAACCATTGTCACGTTCATTGAAACCTGTCAGACCAAGTTACTGCATGCCATAACTGATCGTAACGATATACCCATAACAGTAATGTCAACCTGCCTATCGTTAACGAAACCATTGCAACGTTGATTGAAAGCTGTCAGACTAAGGCTCTGCATGTCATAACCGAACGTAACGATAGATCCATAACCGCAATGTCAACCTGCCTACCGTTAACGAAAGCATGGCCAAGTTCATTGAAAGCTGACAGACCAAGGTACTGCATGTCATAACCGATCGTAACGATATACACATAACCGTAATATCAACCTGCCTATCTTAACGAAACCAATGCCACGTTCATTGAAAGCCACCAGACCAAGCTACTGCATGCCATTACCGATCGTAACGATATAATCTTAACCGCAATGTCAACCTGCCTATCGTTAACGAAACCACTGACAAGTTCATTTAAAGCTGTCAGACCAAGGTACTGCATGCCATAACCGATCGTAACGATATACACATGACCGCAATGTCAACCTGCCTATCGTTAACGAAACCATTGCCACGTTGATTGAAAGCTGTTAGACCAAGGTACTGCAAGCTATAACCAATCGTAACGATATAACCATAACCTCAATGTCAACCTGCCTATCGTTAACGAAACCACTTACAAGTTCATTGAAAGCTGTCAGACCAAGGTACTGCATGCCATAAACGATCGTAACGATTTACTCATAACCGCAATGTCAACCTGCCTATCGTTAAGGAAATCATTGCCACGTTGATTGAAAGCTGTCAGACCAAGGTACTGCATGCCATAACCAATCGTAATGATATAACCATAACCGCAATGTCAACTTGCCTACAAGTCCACACACACATATTTCACTGTTAAATCACAGATCAGCTGTTTGCTGGAATGTAGGTCACCCTCTTTTATTTAGTAAACAAAGACAAGGTAGGTGTATGGGTGGGAACGCGGGGGTTACGCACACGTATTGTTCTCTACACAATGCCTCAGCCTATCTTTCTCGACCGGTTTTAACTGGAGAAGCCAGTCGGGCTCATAGGGTGAATCTTATTCAACAAAACACGCTTTACAAGTTACAAGTGTATTACGGTTATAACAGTCTGAGTTTAGTAATTAATTCTCGTACTTTCCACCATTAAATTATTTTTTTTTAATTTTTGGTAACAACTTTAACTTACGAAATTCTTTACACGTAATTAATCGGGTCTACTTTACGCAGGAGTATATGTTTTTATTTTTACCGTGACGACAGACATACACTGACATACTATGCAGCCATATTCAAGAAACTACAGGTCTTGAATTGTCACAATATAAACCTGTTAAAGACTGAACAGAACAACAAGCACTAAAATTCATGTACATACTTGCATTTGGCTTCATACAATGATATTTCAAGTTATACAGACTATCATTGTATTAATTTACGTATCTTAAAATAAATTCATTTTATGAAAATTAATGTTACATAAAATACAGTAACTGAGTGCATAGATCAGGTAACTGAGTGCAGAGAGTTATCTATTTAGCTACATAACAATATTTTAATTATCAGCGTGACGTCTCTTTGTTAGTGTCACGATGCTTACAACCTTTTATATTAATTAGCAGAGTGGCACATTTTTGTGACACTCTGTACACCATTAATTATTAAACAACAGCACAATAGCAGAGTGGCGCATTTTTGTGACACGATGCTCGCAACTATTTTAACTTTAAGCAGAGTGGCGCATTTTTGTGTCACTCTGTAAATTATTAACCTTACAAGACAGCAACAACACAATACACAATTAATTATTATTTACACAAAGCACAGCATAGCAAAGGAAAGTGAGCAGAGTGGCGCATTTTGTAACGTTGTTGCCACGTTACAAATCCAGGGAACCCATCCTGATTGACACCAGCAAATTATATGGGCTGCCTACGTTGTAACGAACTGATTTTAAACTCAACACAATTAACAAAATTAATTAAGCTAATCATTAGGAAACAAGGGAAGGTATTTCAATGATTTATGCACTCACTTCAAAGTGTAATAAGATGACTTCTCTTTATTAACAAATGATATGAAAAGATCCCATAACATAATTAATTACATTAAAAGGTTTTCTGAAAAACTAGGGATCATAATGATCATGTACTTTTTACCTCGGATCCGAGTTTACTTTAAATATTGCAAAGACGTCTGAGTATTACTATGTTCATCTAGGTGCTTGCAAGACTTCTTTTACTATTTGAAGAATTGTATTATTTACTAAAGAGATTATAATTTACATTTACATATTAACGTTACAACGTATGGTATTCAATATTACAGTATACTTTTAGTTGGTCTCATTTATAGTTTAAAGAAAATTATTGTCTTTGAAAAGTCTCTTTCATCTGTAAGTTATGTCTCAAATATAATTAACTCTCGATAGGCAAGCTATCGAGTCACCTTTACAATAAGTTGTGCGGTCCTCGTCCTGGGGGTCACTCTTGGGAATTCTGGAAGTCGGCGTCTTCATCTGGGTCGTGTCTTCGGCGAGTACTTGATAGCTGGTTCACTGAGGAGATTGAAGTTATTCTGGTTAAAGTTGGGGTAGATCCACGTAGGTCCTAGTCAGCGTCGTATGGCTCGTATACGTCCACATGTGAAGTTTATGCAGGTCACATCTTCATATGTAAAGTTGTACTGGAATTTACCTCTTGAGGGGAGACGTCATCTTGCTTACGTGTTGTTAATTAGTATTTTTCTTGTTTAACTTATTACATTTCTTAACAAAAGTTGTTACATTTTATATATTAAAACTTGCTCGCCACGGTTACTAGTGGTAGCTAACAGTTAAGCTTAAAATTAATCAAGTCATTTTTGAAGAGCTCTCGCTCGTAGGTGTGTACGGTCTGACGGCTGCATTGTCACTCTTTTCTCGATTCGGCTGGCACATTACAACGAAGCGGGGCGAGTACTCCGCGATAATATAGTTCCTATTTTTATTTAAAGTGACATTATTATTACAAGAAAGAACACATTAATTATACATATATAATTTAAGTGAATTATTTTAACTACTACTCGTGCCTTCAAATTACTAATTACAAACATTATGATTTTTATACTTTCCTAAGTTACAGACGACTCGCTAAACACATTGAGTCCGGAATTAAACAGGTCAACGCATGATGACCTGCAAAAGGGTTAACTGTGATATTAATAGCTTTTTACAATTCGATTTTTTTTATTAATTGTTTAGTTAGATTTTCCATTAACATCTCATACTTATTCTGAGTTAGTACAGGGGGCGTTAGGTTTAATAGTGCTATTTAAAAATACTTAATTGCTTTTTTAATTAATTTTTTATTTATTAAATATTTTATTATCAATTAAATCGTTACACCATTGTCAAGTTCATTGAAAGCTGTCAGACCAAGTTACTGCATGCCATACTCGATCATAACGATATACTCATAACCGCAATGTCAACCAGCCTATCGTTAACGAAACCATTGCCAAGTTCATTGAAAGCTGTCAGACCAAGTTATTGCATGCCATAACCGATCGTAACGATATACCCATAACCGCAATGTCAACCTGTCTATCTTTAACGAAACCATTGCCACGTTCATGGAAAGCTGTCAGAACAAGGTACTGCATGCCATAACCGATCGTAACGGTATACTCATAACAGTAATGTCAACCTGCCTATCGTTAACGAAACCATTGCCACATTCATAGAAAGATCTCAGATCAAGGTACTGCATGCCATAACTGATCGTAACGATATACCCATAACCACAATGTCAACCGGCCTATCGTTAACGAAACGATTGCCAAGTTCATTGAAAGCTGTCAGGCCAAGTTATTGCATGCCATAACCGATCGTAACGATATACCCATAACTGCAATGTCAACCTGTCTATCGTTAACGAAACCATTGCCACGTTCATAGAAAGCTGTCAGAACAAGGTACTGTATGCCATAACCGATCGTAACGATATACCCATAACCGCAATGTCAACCTGCCTATCGTTAACAAAACCATTGCCAGTTCATTGAAAGCTGTCAGAGCAAGGTACTGCATGCCACAACCGATCGTAACGATATACCCATAAACGCAATGTCTACCGCCCTATCTTTAACGAAACGATTGCCACGTTCATTGAAACCTGTCAGACCAAGGTACTGCATGCCATAACAGATCGTAACGATATACCCATAACCGCAATATCTATTTTCTTATCGTCAACGAAACCATTGCCAATTTCATTCAAACCAGTCAGACCAAAGTACTGCATGCCATAACCGATCGTAACGATATACCCATAACCGCAATCTCAACCTGCCTATCGTTAACGAAACCATTGCCAATTCCATTGAAAGCCGCCAGACCAACGTACTGCATGCGCTGTCAGACCAAGGTACTTCATGTGATAGCCGATCGTAACGATATACCCATAACACCAATGTCAACTTGCCTATCGTTAACTAAACCATTTCCACGTTCATTGACAGCTGTCAGACCAGGGCACTGAATGCCATAACCGATCGTAACGATAAACCCATAACCGCAATGTCAACTTGCCTATCGTTAACGAAACCATTGCCACTTTCATTGAAATATGTGAGACCAAGTTACTGCATGCCATAACTGATCGTAACGATATACCCATAACCGTAATGCCAACCTGCCTATCGTTAACGAAACCATTGCAACGTTGATTGAAAGCTGTCAGACTAAGGCTCTGCATGTCATAACCGATCGTAACGATAGATCCATAACCGCAATAACCACCTGCCTATCGTTAACGAAACCATTGTCACGTTCATTGAAACCTGTCAGACCAAGTTACTGCATGCCATAACTGATCGTAACGATATACCCATAACAGTAATGTCAACCTGCCTATCGTTAACGAAACCATTGCAACGTTGATTGAAAGCTGTCAGACTAAGGCTCTGCATGTCATAACCGAACGTAACGATAGATCCATAACCGCAATGTCAACCTGCCTACCGTTAACGAAAGCATGGCCAAGTTCATTGAAAGCTGACAGACCAAGGTACTGCATGTCATAACCGATCGTAACGATATACACATAACCGTAATATCAACCTGCCTATCTTAACGAAACCAATGCCACGTTCATTGAAAGCCACCAGACCAAGCTACTGCATGCCATTACCGATCGTAACGATATACTCTTAACCGCAATGTCAACCTGCCTATCGTTAACGAAACCACTGACAAGTTCATTTAAAGCTGTCAGACCAAGGTACTGCATGCCATAACCGATCGTAACGATATACACATGACCGCAATGTCAACCTGCCTATCGTTAACGAAACCATTGCCACGTTGATTGAAAGCTGTTAGACCAAGGTACTGCAAGCTATAACCAATCGTAACGATATAACCATAACCTCAATGTCAACCTGCCTATCGTTAACGAAACCACTTACAAGTTCATTGAAAGCTGTCAGACCAAGGTACTGCATGCCATAAACGATCGTAACGATTTACTCATAACCGCAATGTCAACCTGCCTATCGTTAAGGAAATCATTGCCACGTTGATTGAAAGCTGTCAGACCAAGGTACTGCATGCCATAACCAATCGTAATGATATAACCATAACCGCAATGTCAACTTGCCTACAAGTCCACACACACATATTTCACTGTTAAATCACAGATCAGCTGTTTGCTGGAATGTAGGTCACCCTCTTTTATTTAGTAAACAAAGACAAGGTAGGTGTATGGGTGGGAACGCGGGGGTTACGCACACGTATTGTTCTCTACACAATGCCTCAGCCTATCTTTCTCGACCGGTTTTAACTGGAGAAGCCAGTCGGGCTCATAGGGTGAATCTTATTCAACAAAACACGCTTTACAAGTTACAAGTGTATTACGGTTATAACAGTCTGAGTTTAGTAATTAATTCTCGTACTTTCCACCATTAAATTATTTTTTTTTAATTTTTGGTAACAACTTTAACTTACGAAATTCTTTACACGTAATTAATCGGGTCTACTTTACGCAGGAGTATATGTTTTTATTTTTACCGTGACGACAGACATACACTGACATACTATGCAGCCATATTCAAGAAACTACAGGTCTTGAATTGTCACAATATAAACCTGTTAAAGACTGAACAGAACAACAAGCACTAAAATTCATGTACATACTTGCATTTGGCTTCATACAATGATATTTCAAGTTATACAGACTATCATTGTATTAATTTACGTATCTTAAAATAAATTCATTTTATGAAAATTAATGTTACATAAAATACAGTAACTGAGTGCATAGATCAGGTAACTGAGTGCAGAGAGTTATCTATTTAACTACATAACAATATTTTAATTATCAGCGTGACGTCTCTTTGTTAGTGTCACGATGCTTACAACCTTTTATATTAATTAGCAGAGTGGCACATTTTTGTGACACTCTGTACACCATTAATTATTAAACAACAGCACAATAGCAGAGTGGCGCATTTTTGTGACACGATGCTCGCAACTATTTTAACTTTAAGCAGAGTGGCGCATTTTTGTGTCACTCTGTAAATTATTAACCTTACAAGACAGCAACAACACAATACACAATTAATTATTATTTACACAAAGCACAGCATAGCAAAGGAAAGTGAGCAGAGTGGCGCATTTTGTAACGTTGTTGCCACGTTACAAATCCAGGGAACCCATCCTGATTGACACCAGCAAATTATATGGGCTGCCTACGTTGTAACGAACTGATTTTAAACTCAACACAATTAACAAAATTAATTAAGCTAATCATTAGGAAACAAGGGAAGGTATTTCAATGATTTATGCACTCACTTCAAAGTGTAATAAGATGACTTCTCTTTATTAACAAATGATATGAAAAGATCCCATAACATAATTAATTACATTAAAAGGTTTTCTGAAAAACTAGGGATCATAATGATCATGTACTTTTTACCTCGGATCCGAGTTTACTTTAAATATTGCAAAGACGTCTGAGTATTACTATGTTCATCTAGGTGCTTGCAAGACTTCTTTTACTATTTGAAGAATTGTATTATTTACTAAAGAGATTATAATTTACATTTACATATTAACGTTACAACGTATGGTATTCAATATTACAGTATACTTTTAGTTGGTCTCATTTATAGTTTAAAGAAAATTATTGTCTTTGAAAAGTCTCTTTCATCTGTAAGTTATGTCTCAAATATAATTAACTCTCGATAGGCAAGCTATCGAGTCACCTTTACAATAAGTTGTGCGGTCCTCGTCCTGGGGGTCACTCTTGGGAATTCTGGAAGTCGGCGTCTTCATCTGGGTCGTGTCTTCGGCGAGTACTTGATAGCTGGTTCACTGAGGAGATTGAAGTTATTCTGGTTAAAGTTGGGGTAGATCCACGTAGGTCCTAGTCAGCGTCGTATGGCTCGTATACGTCCACATGTGAAGTTTATGCAGGTCACATCTTCATATGTAAAGTTGTACTGGAATTTACCTCTTGAGGGGAGACGTCATCTTGCTTACGTGTTGTTAATTAGTATTTTTCTTGTTTAACTTATTACATTTCTTAACAAAAGTTGTTACATTTTATATATTAAAACTTGCTCGCCACGGTTACTAGTGGTAGCTAACAGTTAAGCTTAAAATTAATCAATGCATTTTTGAAGAGCTCTCGCTCGTAGGTGTGTACGGTCTGACGGCTGCATTGTCACTCTTTTCTCGATTCGGCTGGCACATTACAACGAAGCGGGGCGAGTACTCCGCGATAATATAGTTCCTATTTTTATTTAAAGTGACATTATTATTACAAGAAAGAACACATTAATTATACATATATAATTTAAGTGAATTATTTTAACTACTACTCGTGCCTTCAAATTACTAATTACAAACATTATGATTTTTATACTTTCCTAAGTTACAGACGACTCGCTAAACACATTGAGTCCGGAATTAAACAGGTCAACGCATGATGACCTGCAAAAGGGTTAACTGTGATATTAATAGCTTTTTACAATTCGATTTTTTTTATTAATTGTTTAGTTAGATTTTCCATTAACATCTCATACTTATTCTGAGTTAGTACAGGGGGCGTTAGGTTTAATAGTGCTATTTAAAAATACTTAATTGCTTTTTTAATTAATTTTTTATTTATTAAATATTTTATTATCAATTAAATCGTTACACCATTGTCAAGTTCATTGAAAGCTGTCAGACCAAGTTACTGCATGCCATACCCGATCATAACGATATACTCATAACCGCAATGTCAACCAGCCTATCGTTAACGAAACCATTGCCAAGTTCATTGAAAGCTGTCAGACCAAGTTATTGCATGCCATAACCGATCGTAACGATATACCCATAACCGCAATGTCAACCTGTCTATCTTTAACGAAACCATTGCCACGTTCATGGAAAGCTGTCAGAACAAGGTACTGCATGCCATAACCGATCGTAACGGTATACTCATAACAGTAATGTCAACCTGCCTATCGTTAACGAAACCATTGCCACATTCATAGAAAGATCTCAGACCAAGGTACTGCATGCCATAACTGATCGTAACGATATACCCATAACCACAATGTCAACCGGCCTATCGTTAACGAAACGATTGCCAAGTTCATTGAAAGCTGTCAGGCCAAGTTATTGCATGCCATAACCGATCGTAACGATATACCCATAACTGCAATGTCAACCTGTCTATCGTTAACGAAACCATTGCCACGTTCATAGAAAGCTGTCAGAACAAGGTACTGTATGCCATAACCGATCGTAACGATATACCCATAACCGCAATGTCAACCTGCCTATCGTTAACAAAACCATTGCCAGTTCATTGAAAGCTGTCAGAGCAAGGTACTGCATGCCACAACCGATCGTAACGATATACCCATAAACACAATGTCTACCGCCCTATCTTTAACGAAACGATTGCCACGTTCATTGAAACCTGTCAGACCAAGGTACTGCATGCCATAACAGAACGTAACGATATACCCATAACCGCAATATCTATTTTCTTATCGTCAACGAAACCATTGCCAATTTCATTCAAACCAGTCAGACCAAAGTACTGCATGCCATAACCGATCGTAACGATATACCCATAACCGCAATCTCAACCTGCCTATCGTTAACGAAACCATTGCCAATTCCATTGAAAGCCGCCAGACCAACGTACTGCATGCGCTGTCAGACCAAGGTACTTCATGTGATAGCCGATCGTAACGATATACCCATAACACCAATGTCAACTTGCCTATCGTTAACGAAACCATTTCCACGTTCATTGACAGCTGTCAGACCAGGGCACTGAATGCCATAACCGATCGTAACGATAAACCCATAACCGCAATGTCAACTTGCCTATCGTTAACGAAACCATTGCCACTTTCATTGAAATATGTGAGACCAAGTTACTGCATGCCATAACTGATCGTAACGATATACCCATAACCGTAATGCCAACCTGCCTATCGTTAACGAAACCATTGCAACGTTGATTGAAAGCTGTCAGACTAAGGCTCTGCCTGTCATAACCGATCGTAACGATAGATCCATAACCGCAATAACCACCTGCCTATCGTTAACGAAACCATTGTCACGTTCATTGAAACCTGTCAGACCAAGTTACTGCATGCCATAACTGATCGTAACGATATACCCATAACCGTAATGTCAACCTGCCTATCGTTAACGAAACCATTGCAACGTTGATTGAAAGCTGTCAGACTAAGGCTCTGCATGTCATAACCGAACGTAACGATAGATCCATAACCGCAATAACCACCTGCCAGTAGGGGTGTTATGGGGGTTCTAACCCACTATCTTCCCCATGAGTGCGAGTGAGAGCGAATGACATGTGCAATGAGTGCGAGTGAGATGGAAGATGACACCACTACCCCCCCAATCCATCCCCACCCTCTACGGCGGAAGTGACGTCATACACCCACTTTTGGCGCAAGATTCAAAAATCGTGGTGGTGGGGGTATACATCCGGTGCAGTGTGTCGTCGTGTGCATATTTGCGGATGGACCGGGGGGGTAGTGGTGTGTCCCACGTGACCTTGTTGGGCGTGTCGAAGTAGTCGGCCATGTTGTCGGCATTCGGCCATGTTGTCGTCGTCGCCGCCTAAAGTGGGGTTATGTGTGCGTTGATTGGCGGAGGCGTGGCCGCCGTTCGCTGTTGACGTCGTCGTTGACGTCGTCATCGTCGCTGGGCGGCGGCCTGGTCGTGGCTTGATCGTCGCCAGGAGTGGTGGGGTCGTCGTCCACTTTGTCGGCGGCGTCGGCCATGTTGGAAAAGTGCGAGGTTGTCGGGTTATGGTAGGAGTGTGCTGGTTAAGGTTCGGTCACGTTGCCGACTCGTGCGTGTGTTATAGTGTACAGGTTTGGATATATATGGTGTTTTCCGGAAGGGTGGCTATGTTGGAAAAGCGTTGTCGGCGTTGCCAACTTGTGCTGGTTTTATCGACGTTGTCGGTTCGTGCGAGTGTTATAGTGTATGGGTTTAAGATATATTTACACTGCCACCAATGTCCGTCGATGTGAAGAGGTGAATTGCATTGTTGCCAACGCGTCGGCCACGTTGTCGGCTCGTGCATGTGTTATAGTGTACGGGTTTCAGATATATTTACACTGCCACAATTGTCCCGATATCGTCGATGTCGTGTCTATGTGTTAAGTAAATATACATACAGATTGAAAAAATACGTTCGCACCAACCTGTTGGTCTAGGGCTTGCTATGTCGAGCCCTACATTTGTTGTTGTAAGAAACACACATGATATGCAGTGGTCAATTCACTTATATAAAACACATGCACACGCAATATTTATGTAATATCTGAACGCACCAACCTGTTGGTCTAGGGCTTGCTATGTCGAGCCCTACATTTGTTGTTGTAAGAAACACACATGATATGCAGTGGTCAATTCACTTATATAAAACACACGCACACGCAATATTTATGTAATATCTGAATAATAGGACGTTGCAAATGATGTAATCGGCTCCCACCATGATTTTCACATGTGGAGTTATTTTTTACAACAGAATGCTGACAGACCATACGTTATCACTGGTGGGTATGTAATATGAATAATAGGGACAAGTGGCAGTTGGCTTCCACAAAGATTTATACACGTGCAATTTTTTTTTCCACATGGTGCAGCTGTCTGGACATCTGTTTAGCGAGTCGCTAATGGTATTAATTAATTGCCTCCGTCTGTCAGCATATAATTAATTGCCACCGACTGTATGAACATATGTTATCGTTGCGTGTGAACGAAGTTAGGGACGTACATAAATTATTGTGTGAAATAGAACACAATCCAAGCTAAGTGTACGTCTTTGATTGTGTGTGTGTGTGTGGGGCAGCTGTTACTTTTTTTGTTGATGAGCGTGCATTAGTTGTTATGATGATGTAATCGACTCCGTCTGTCTGCCCATCTGTTTATCGCAGCGTGTGAACGTAGTCGTACATACATTTTTTTTTAAATAACAGAACACACATGCTGTCTGACACCATCTGTTATCACAGCGAGTGGGAAACAGAACGCAAGCCAAGCTAAGTGTGCGTCCGTGACTTTGTGTGTGGGAGCTTTTTTTGTTGTTACCATCTCTTTCGTGTACATCCTTGAGATACTATATTATATATAAGCTGTACGAACTGCTCTCAAAGACACATCGTTCGTCGCGAGACTCAACTGGAACTCGTACAAGGTTAGTTGGTTTTTTAAATATTCTTTAATTTCTAAAGTATATTATAATCATACAATTATTGTTTAATAAAATTGATTTTTTTAAATTAGTTCTATGTAACACGTTCTATATTGAGTTATGAATATGTATATAAGTTATGTTCGAAGGAATTTTGAAATTAAAAAAACAATAAAAATATTAAAGCAATACTGTTTAATTACAAATAATTAAAATACATGTAATTAAAATACATAATATGTAAACGCACACAGTAGTGAAAATTACAAAATGTATACGAAATACATCTAAGTAAAACTAAGTACAAGTGCACTATGACATGACAAATATGTATAAAAAAATTAAATAAACACACACAGTAGTGACAATTAAAAAAAAAGCAATACTGTTTAATTACAAATAATTAAAACACATGTAATCAAAATATATTACAATTGAAAATACATAATATGTAAACGCGCACAGTAGTGAAAATTTCAAAATGTAAACATAAGCAATATGACAATTGTATACGAAATACAACTAAGTAAAACTAATTACAAGTGCACTATGACAGGACAAATATGTACAAAAAATGAAATAAACACACACACACACACACACACACACACACACAGTAGTGACAATTAAAAAAAATATACAATTGTATACAATTATATCAAATGAATTATGTGTAAGCACATTATGTTTTAACATTATGTCAATATATGTAATCGTACGCGACAAATGAAGATGTCCATTCGGTCCTACTGTACAATTTCTACTATGTAAGCTTTATCCTTTTCTCCGCGATAAATTAGTTGTAGCGAACACGGTACTAAATTTTTTAATTCCTCATCTTCGGAAACGCCTGCGTATCTCTTTGGTAGATATACACGATATTTTAGTCTAGGGTCTCTGTAATCTTGGAGAGTGACGAGTACAGCTTTACCGCACTTTGCGTCTATATTCTGCATTTCTTCTATCGGATATTTTACACTGATTATCAATTCCTTTATTTTTTAATACTCAATTGCGCTAATAGTTGCAAACTTTTCAGTGAATGATGCCATTTTAAAATAAAGAATTTATAATTTCTGGCACGTCTCTCAACGAATGAAGGAATAACGCTCGTGCACAGCGGAATATATAGGGAGGTAGTTGTGGAGGTGGAAACCGGAGAGGGGGGAAACCAGTCAACGCACAGTAAGCGTTTATTTTTAACCGTGTGAACAGGACACGAGCTGATTTCTCACGGTTCGATGGGTAGGTGGGGAAGAGGGGAGTCGGTTATTTTTTATACGTCTAGACAGCACTCGTGCTTGTTCGAGCATGTCGACGACGCTAATTTATTTTTAGACAGGTGATGTATTTAACTGTGTGAACAGGATACGACTTGATTTCTCACGGTTCGATGGGTAGGTGAGGAAGAGGGGTGTCGGTTATTTTTATACGTCTAGACAGCACATGTGCTTGTTTGAACATGTCGTCGACGCTAATTTATTTTTAGACAGATGATGTAATCGATAGAAAGGCGACGACTGTTATTTTTTACGTAAGCGCTAAACAATAATGTTAGTAATTTATCAAAAACATATTGACTATTCTAAAATCTGATACAACCCACTCGCGTAAAGCGTGTACTCTAGTATTTGTACATATTTCCGGAAATAAGCGGTGCGCGAGACAGACTGTTCCGTGTATTGATTGTAATTGATCGAGTTTGGGACAACTGAAATCTTCTAAATTTATAATATTGAAATGCACGATACGCTTCTGTAGAAATCTTTTTTTTTTGCAATCCTTTTACGAACAAGAACAAGAAGTTAAAAGGATGGAGAAACCCAACATGGTACCGATCGTGTGTTCCGTACATCCGAAATCGATATCGTATTAACAATAAATTTTACATTTCAACGTGTTGTTGTTGGGTCGTAGAGAAAATTTCGGGTCTTCTAGTTCTTTCTTCAGGTACGTTTCGATTATTGTGAAAAAAAGGTCGTTTTTTCCACTACTGGTGGTCGTTGTAAAAAGACGACATATTCAGCTCTTCTTCGATGATCCGCTATATCGATGACTTGGACGGACTGAACTTACGACAGAGGACGATATTCCTTTCCCGTGCGGTGTACGTCGGCTTCACAGTACTTGATGTCAGCAAACTGATAATGTACGAATTTCATTATCGGTACGCTGACACCAAGTTATGCAAGCCGTTTGATACAATCGTCCGGATGTTTGCGCTGTCTCTGTGCATCGAAATAATGCAAAATAACACAACTTTGTATTCAATTAGTAATTTACCAGAAACTTACTACGACTCGCACTGATGAAAAACTGAGCGAAGAGTAGGGGAGGGGGAATACCATCCAATTGGAGACGCACCCCCTCCCATCATTCGTACTGTAGGAAAGAGGGCTGCGATTGAGAGGGTATTACGAAATTAAAGTACACGAAAATTGTTATAAATGACTACATTTATTAATATAAAAAACACATACATTAAAAGTTGTGTGTACATATATAATATACTAAAAAGCAACATAGTATTTACAGTAAAAAAAACAATAATATACATCATGCGTTTAATTCTGTCTGCGCACTGTGTTGGACAGCGGATTGTATACGTTGAGAGAATCGTGCAGTATCATGCAGTAGGTCGCGGTCTGAGCGGGAAATTGCTCGTGGACTCGAACTCCAATCTGACGTCAACCGACGAAGACTTGAGCGACACGTCCTCTCTGCTACAATCGAAGACGAATAGCGGTGCTCTCGCTATGAACTCTGTTGGTGTTAGAAGTACGTTGGGTTGAGTTCTACGGTAGTACGATTTTTGAAATCATGAAACACATCGTACAGCAGAGCGTAACGTCCGTTATCGATATCCAGGTTCAGAACATTCCCTGACCGAGGCAGGTTTCTCACCAGGTGCTGCTGCGGCTCAGGCTATGGCTGCTGCGACTGAGGCTGTGGCTGCGACTGTTGCGGATGTGACCGAAAAATAAAATATAACAACATGTACAGACGTGGAAATAATATATGTATACATAAGATGAATAAGACCCCCCCCCCCCCAACTAGCCCATCAAAACGTTCACACGCTGTGATAACATATGGGCAGTCAGCATCTTTTTGTAAGCGAATAAAAATAACTGCATACCCCCCCCCCCCAGTAAAGTTCTAATGAATTTGAACTCAGTGAATTGTAATAAATAATTTTTAAACATTAAATACGAGTTTATTCTTACCGTCAGTTACTGGTCCGTGTTGGTGTTAGAAGTACGTTGGGTTGAGTTCTACGGTAGTGCGATTTTTGAAATCATGAATACACATCGTACAGCAGAGCGTAACGTCCGTTATCGATATCCAGGTTCAGAACATTCCCTGACCGAGGCAGGTTTCTCACCAGGTGTTGCTGCGGCTGAGGCTATGGCTGCTGCGATTGAGGCTGTGGCTGCGACTGTTGCGGATGTGACCGAAAAATAAAATATAACAACATGTACAGACGTGGAAATAATATATATATACATAAGATGAATAAGACCCCCCCCCCAACTAGCCCATCAAAACGTTCACACGCTGTGATAACATATGAGCAGTCAGCATCTTTTTGTAAGCGAATAAAAATAACTGCATACCCCCCTCCGTAAAGTTCTATTGAATTTGAACTCAGTGAATTGTAATAAATAATTTTTAAACATTAAATACGAGTTTATTCTTACCGTCAGTTACTGGTCCGTGTACCTCCGCCTCTTCACATTAGGACCAGCAGCGTCGTCGGATAGCGTACGTTTACGCGTTTTGTAGTATCCGTACGCGAGCTTTGACCGTGGCTGCAGTTGTATTTTACTGAAAAAATAAAATATAACAACATGTACACATAAGATGAATAAGACCTCCCACTTAGCCCATCAAAACGTTCACACACTGCGATAACAAATGAGCAGTCAGCATCTTGTTGTAAGTGAATAAAAATAACTTTATACTACACCCCCCACGATCATATGTGAAGGTCTCGATGGAAGTCGAATAAATTAATAACCACGACTTGCATCCTGTTTCACGCGGTTAAACCGCCGTCGTCTAGTCGCCTACCTCCCCCTTCCCCGTGAAGGTCAATTGAATTTGCCTGTGTGAATTGTATTACATACTTTTATACATGAAATACGAGTTTATTCTTACCGTGAGTTACTGGTCCATGTACCTCCGCCTTTTCATGTTAGGACCAGCATCGTCATCGGTTAACGTACGTTTACACGTTCTGTAGTGTCCGTACGCGAGTGTAGTTACGCCGTCGTCCAGTACGTACCTCTTATCGTCATAAGGTGACAGGGAAAGTTTCGTTACACGCTGCGTATACAGCTTATGACGATCGCTTCGTATACACTCGGCAGAGGTGTAAACCGTACGACTACCGAAAAGACACTCACTGTACAACCGATGACGTAACCTTTTTTTTATTGCCGTCCTTGGCACACCTTTCGCCACCTTTTTGTCGGTGCAGTCGGACAACAGGAGCGAGTAACATTTAGCTCTGAGTCCGACGAATTCTCTGATGGGTTTCCCATTGGTTTCATCCTTGAACTTCCCCACGACCTTTTTGTTGTCGTCGCAATGACAAGGATGATCTGCGGGATAGTCCGACGTGTCGAAAAGGTGGAGATCCTCTTTCATATCAGAGTACACATCGTCAGTCCGTATGCTGTAAAGCAAACTGTCCGTGTCAGTCATTAGTAATGTCAATCGTCGTCCGTACTTGGCGACAGCGTAACGATAATGAAAATCGTACATTATCAATTTGCTGACATCGAGTACTGTGAAGCCGACGTACACTGGGCGGGAAAGGAATATCGTCCTCTGTCGTAAGGCCAGACCGACCAAGTCGTCAGTGTAGCGGATCATACGCTCTAGTCGTGGATTGGAAACAAGTTTCTGCAGCCGTCGTTCGTTAGAGACTAGTTGGAAGTCTATTCGTTTCCTCACGTTCTCCAGCGATTTACCATAGACAGCGTTGACCATCAGTTTGAAAAAATCCTTTTCAAAACTGTTGGTGGCTGCTGCTCTCTTTTGCGTGTTGAAATCGATAAACGGTTTCAACCACGCTCTCTGTTTAAAACTCAACACCCTATGGATCGCTTTCAATTCTAGACCAAGATTCAGATACAACTTTAAATTTCAAAAATGGAGAACGTATTTTTGCTTGTCGTCCAAAGTCGTCAGCAACTTGGGAACGGACGACGAAGGCGTTTCTGATCCGTTATACCCTTTTGTATAGTGTAGTCGTGTGTGGAGTCGTCGAGAGTACGGTGAAAGTATGTCAGGATTGACGCAGGAACGCACGGGCGCTAGTGGATAATCGGAGTGAAGGTCATGAAGTTCAGATGGATAGTGTAGGTCGACCTCAAGTATGTAGCCCATGTCACTGTCATCACTCAGAGTACGTACGTCCAGTGAGTCGATCTCGTTACGATCGAGCCATCTAAAGTCGCCGTAAGGGAGTGGTTGTGACATGGCTGCACCGTAAAGGTTGTTGCAGTCGGTGTACAATATGAAAGAGGTCGGCTTTGAAGCATCATACTGATCAGCGATTAGCGGGTTGTTGGCCTTGGCATAGCGGTTGGGTACCATGCTAACACCGCCACGAACAGCTGATTCAATAAAAAGATGCTGATCTATATCCGTCAACAGCTCCAGTCGCACACCGGTCATCTTTAACATCGCGTGCCAAGCGACGCCGGGAAGCGAGTAAAGATGAGCCGGATCGATCTGGTAGTACCGCATGGCCATCTCACGGAACGCCTCGAAGACGTCGGCCAGCAGCAGTACGTCTGTTTTAAGATAAAGATCGTGATAATCGCCCAGCGTACGGATTCCGAAAGTCTGCCACACGTTCTGCGCGTGAGCGTAATCTTCGTCCGACACGGGCGATTCACTCAGCCTGTTAAAAAAGTGTTCGCGTGCGGGCAGACGTGTTTCGTCGAACTTCTCGCTACCCGTCATGTAATCGTAAGGGTACACCCCCTTACGTAAGAGTAGCTCGAAGTGTTCTTCGAAACATTGTTTTGTTAAAGCGAATTCCGCACCGCTCGCGCGCAAGTTTCCAACAAGTGTGTCCAAGGACGTGTTCAAAAATTGCAACGTGTCTACGAAACGCAGGGCACCCAACGTGACCGATACGAAGCGTTCACTAGTGGTAGCGATACAAGTGAGATTCTCATCGTTGTATTTACCCAACCCTTGTATCAAGTGATGTGCGTCGTAACCTCGTAAGTTATGGAAAAAGACGGGAATATGTTGGGGAGTCTTGCAGTTGAGGTTACATACGTTGTGAGCTGCGCCAAGGTATCGTCCAGTCAGATGACAATGGTTGCGCACCTTGTCGTCATCGGTCAGTGGTTTTTCACAGAGATGGCATACGACGGCATTCGTGAAAGATAATACGTCACGATCACTCATAGTCATGGGGACAATGGTACGCATGATCCTGTACAGTTCACGCTCTTCAACGATTAGTCTATCGAGAAAGGTTTCTATCACGTTCTCACCGCGATAAACGACCTGAGGTTTGAAAATGTTACGCTCGTGGTCGACTATGAGGTAGGAGAAACCTGAAGGAAGATGTAACGACTCCGTTGTGGTGGACGATGTGTGCGGAGGAGCGTCGCAGCGATGACAAGGCACAATGAACGATTCAAAGTCTGCATATATCGCGAAAGGGACTTTATGGCAGTAAGTGTAATTTTTGAAGCACATAACCTTCTCCTTCTCTTTCGTGGGTAAACGAATTCTTTGTTCACCGTACGGTGAACAGTGGGGGACGTGTTCGGTAAGGAGTCGTTCTTCGCAGAACCTGTGCAGACAGTAATCACAATAGAATGAACGGGCTTTGTGTTTGGTTAGTGAAGACAGTAAGCGACTCATATTTTTTATTAAACAGTAATGTTTTCGATCGTCAGTGGTAAGAAGTAATAGATTAACGTAATGTCGTCTGCCTCTCGAAGGAGTTATTCGTAACGGGTAAATTTCTTTTTCTTCGTATCCAAAAACATTTATGGAAACTTCAGAATTGTCTCGTTCGAACTTCACAATGTCGCATAGTTGGGCTGGATAAGTTATACCAGAAGTGATGATACTGTGGAAATGTGATCTATATTTGGATACACGGTCGCTGTGCGAGTGTTGTGGAAACAGTGCCGCCAACACTGACCATACGAAACACATTTGATCGCCTGTATTGTTCACGTTGATGATGGATTTAGTACGAGACAATTCAGGGGGTGTACGGATGAAACTGGAAGCGGCCAGCGGTTGGTACCGTGAGAGAACGAGTTCCAAAAAGACGATGTGGACCAACGCCCAACCGCTACCCTCGCGTGTGAATTTATAAATCGATTCGATTATTTTTTCGTACGAAGCTTCTAAACGGTCGGGCAACTCGTCTTGGTCACCGATCAGCGTCGTATGACATCGACTGTGAAAATAGCCTTGGGTCGTCACTTCTTCTTCCTCGTCCGTGTCAGCGTTTACGATGTACTTGACAAATCTCGCTTTAACTGTTATATGCCACTTTATAGTAAGCAATCGTGTCAGTTCGTTTACAATGTCCGTACGTAACGTATCATGCATTTCATCGAAAAAGGTTATGACATCGTTGACACATCCTTCGTCCTCCGTAACAGGCGTGTAAACGTACGACACCAACGCGCCACGCAACGAATATTTACAATCAACAGTAAACGAGTGCATTGTTTGAAGTAATAATCAGAACAACCACATATAAGCAAAACAATTACTTGCTTGCTTGAAGAACAACAGAAGACTGAACGCTGGCGGCGATCCCCTCTCCTCTTATACTATCTAAGGCGGCTGCGCGCGCAGCTATCCCCTCTCCGCCCCCACCGGCTGCGCGTGGAGCTATACTCTCTCCGCTCCCACCGACAGCGATCCCCACTACCGACTGCACTCGCAGTGATTCCAGGCGGATGGCCAGGTGGCCAGGCGGCGGATGGCGAACGGTGGTTAGATTTGAGAGTCAGTGGTGTCATCTGGTTCGCCATCCGCCGCCTGGCCACCGCCCGGTCGCCGCCCGGAGGTCATCGATGATTGGTCGATGAATTTTCCAACATGGGCGACGACGTTTCCAGCATGGCCAACATCCTCCAACTCCGTGACTACCCCCACCCACCTCCCGTCCGTTAACATGGGGAAGATGGTGTATTCGAACTCTCATAACCCCCGACTGCTCGCACAAATGCACGTAACAACTGTTCACTGTTAACTAAAACAGTCGTCGAGCGTTCAGGTAAGTATAAGTGTCTAGGAAAAATAAAAGAACTATTGTAGACTGTTCGCATAAATGCAGGTAACAGCTGTTCACTGTTAACTAACTCAGTCGTCGTGCGTTCGGGTAAATACATGTGTCCTGAAAAAATAAAAAACAGTTGTAGACTGTTCGCATACATGCATGTAACAGCTGTTCACTGTTAACTAAAACAGTCGTCGACCGTTCGGGTAAATACACATGTTCTGGGAAAATGAAAACAGTTGCAGACTGTTCGCATAAATGCACGTAACAGCTGTTCACCGTTAACTAAAACAGTCATCGATCGTTCGGGTAGATACAGATGTCTCGGTGTCACTGACGTAGTCGGTGTACTACCGTTTATCAAGATGAACGAAAAGAAGGAGAAACAACTAGCCCATGATATCGACACGATCAGCGATGACATACGGAAGAAATACCGTGCGTTAAAACATGGGATCCTTGAAGAGGAAGAAACGTTAACCAAAAGTTACAAACCGATTCTCGGTACTCTTCTGTACGATATGTATTACGTGGAGGTAGACGAATGTTTTTTCAAGATCAAAAACCACGTATACGTTAAATATCATGACTACGGCTTAAACGTACTTTTAATATGTAAATCATCTCTTCTTTCAGTCCTTTGCGCATGCGCATTGGAATTATTTTCGCATGCACGTAACGGCTTTTTTACAACAGTTGCGCGCGCATCGACAGTTGAGCTAGATACCCTGTGAACTTTGCAACTAATATGTTGCTGAACACTTGTGCGCTACAAATTGTGTGTTACAAATTGTTATTCTAATTTTACTTTGTGTGATATACCCTTCTTTTCAGCGATGATAACGGTACTACTAATGTTTCCATGTACACCAATGCCCTGTAGACCAACGAAGCAGAGTCCAGAACACTCAGAATTTATCCATCTGGGATATGGAGTCCAATGTTGATGACGAAATAACGACCGCATCGTCATCATCGCTGTCTGTTGTCAATGTACATATGTAAGTCTTCATCATCTTATGCGTACATATTTTATTTCCGTGTCTGCACATGATGTTATATTTTATTTTTCTTCTGCCACCAGTGAAATACATCTGCAGAAAGAATGCACGTTTGCCCCAGTACATTCTCCCCCGTCCTGCATCACTGGAGAGAGCTGAAGGAATCACTGCGAGTGCAGTCGGTAGTGGGGATCGCTGTCGGTGGGAGCGGAGAGAGTATAGCTCCACGCGCAGCCGGTGGGGGCGGAGAGGGGATAGCTGCGCGCGCAGCCGCCTTAGATAGTATAAGAGGAGAGGGGATCGCCGCCAGCGTTCAGTCTTCTGTTGTTCTTCAAGCAAGCAAGTAATTGTTTTGCTTATATGTGGTTGTTCTGATTATTACTTCAAACAATGCACTCGTTTACTGTTGATTGTAAATATTCGTTGCGTGGCGCGTTGGTGTCGTACGTTTACACGCCTGTTACGGAGGACGAAGGATGTGTCAACGATGTCATAACCTTTTTCGATGAAATGCATGATACGTTACGTACGGACATTGTAAACGAACTGACACGATTGCTTACTATAAAGTGGCATATAACAGTTAAAGCGAGATTTGTCAAGTACATCGTAAACGCTGACACGGACGAGGAAGAAGAAGTGACGACCCAAGGCTATTTTCACAGTCGATGTCATACGACGCTGATCGGTGACCAAGACGAGTTGCCCGACAGTTTAGAAGCTTCGTACGAAAAAATAATCGAATCGATTTATAAATTCACACGCGAGGGTAGCGGTTGGGCGTTGGACCACATCGTCTTTTTGGAACTCGTTCTCTCACGGTACCAACCGCTGGCCGCTTCCAGTTTCATCCGTACGCCCCCTGAATTGTCTCGTACTAAATCCATCATCAACGTGAACAATACAGGCGATCAAATGTGTTTCGTATGGTCAGTGTTGGCGGCACTGTTTCCACAACACTCGCACAGCGACCGTGTATCCAAATATAGATCACATTTCCACAGTATCATCACTTCTGGTATAACTTATCCAGCCCAACTATGCGACATTGTGAAGTTCGAACGAGACAATTCTGAAGTTTCCATAAATGTTTTTGGATACGAAGAAAAAGAAATTTACCCGTTACGAATAACTCCTTCGAGAGGCAGACGACATCACGTTAATCTATTACTTCTTACCACTGACGATCGAAAACATTACTGTTTAATAAAAAATATGAGTCGCTTACTGTCTTCACTAACCAAACACAAAGCCCGTTCATTCTATTGTGATTACTGTCTGCACAGGTTCTGCGAAGAACGACTCCTTACCGAACACGTCCCCCACTGTTCACCGTACGGTGAACAAAGAATTCGTTTACCCACGAAAGAGAAGGAGAAGGTTATGTGCTTCAAAAATTACACTTACTGCCATAAAGTCCCTTTCGCGATATATGCAGACTTTGAATCGTTCATTGTGCCTTGTCATCGCTGCGACGCTCCTCCGCACACATCGTCCACCACAACGGAGTCGTTACATCTTCCTTCAGGTTTCTCCTACCTCATAGTCGACCACGAGCGTAACATTTTCAAACCTCAGGTCGTTTATCGCGGTGAGAACGTGATAGAAACCTTTCTCGATAGACTAATCGTTGAAGAGCGTGAACTGTACAGGATCATGCGTACCATTGTCCCCATGACTATGAGTGATCGTGACGTATTATCTTTCACGAATGCCGTCGTATGCCATCTCTGTGAAAAACCACTGACCGATGACGACAAGGTGCGCAACCATTGTCATCTGACTGGACGATACCTTGGCGCAGCTCACAACGTATGTAACCTCAACTGCAAGACTCCCCAACATATTCCCGTCTTTTTCCATAACTTACGAGGTTACGACGCACATCACTTGATACAAGGGTTGGGTAAATACAACGATGAGAATCTCACTTGTATCGCTACCACTAGTGAACGCTTCGTATCGGTCACGTTGGGTGCCCTGCGTTTCGTAGACACGTTGCAATTTTTGAACACGTCCTTGGACACACTTGTTGGAAACTTGCGCGCGAGCGGTGCGGAATTCGCTTTAACAAAACAATGTTTCGAAGAACACTTCGAGCTACTCTTACGTAAGGGGGTGTACCCTTACGATTACATGACGGGTAGCGAGAAGTTCGACGAAACACGTCTGCCCGCACGCGAACACTTTTTTAACAGGCTGAGTGAATCGCCCGTGTCGGACGAAGATTACGCTCACGCGCAGAACGTGTGGCAGACTTTCGGAATCCGTACGCTGGGCGATTATCACGATCTTTATCTTAAAACAGACGTACTGCTGCTGGCCGACGTCTTCGAGGCGTTCCGTGAGATGGCCATGCGGTACTACCAGATCGATCCGGCTCATCTTTACTCGCTTCCCGGCGTCGCTTGGCACGCGATGTTAAAGATGACCGGTGTGCGACTGGAGCTGTTGACGGATATAGATCAGCATCTTTTTATTGAATCAGCTGTTCGTGGCGGTGTTAGCATGGTACCCAACCGCTATGCCAAGGCCAACAACCCGCTAATCGCTGATCAGTATGATGCTTCAAAGCCGACCTCTTTCATATTGTACACCGACTGCAACAACCTTTACGGTGCAGCCATGTCACAACCACTCCCTTACGGCGACTTTAGATGGCTCGATCGTAACGAGATCGACTCACTGGACGTACGTACTCTGAGTGATGACAGTGACATGGGCTACATACTTGAGGTCGACCTACACTATCCATCTGAACTTCATGACCTTCACTCCGATTATCCACTAGCGCCCGTGCGTTCCTGCGTCAATCCTGACATACTTTCACCGTACTCTCGACGACTCCACACACGACTACACTATACAAAAGGGTATAACGGATCAGAAACGCCTTCGTCGTCCGTTCCCAAGTTGCTGACGACTTTGGACGACAAGCAAAAATACGTTCTCCATTTTTGAAATTTAAAGTTGTATCTGAATCTTGGTCTAGAATTGAAAGCGATCCATAGGGTGTTGAGTTTTAAACAGAGAGCGTGGTTGAAACCGTTTATCGATTTCAACACGCAAAAGAGAGCAGCAGCCACCAACAGTTTTGAAAAGGATTTTTTCAAACTGATGGTCAACGCTGTCTATGGTAAATCGCTGGAGAACGTGAGGAAACGAATAGACTTCCAACTAGTCTCTAACGAACGACGGCTGCAGAAACTTGTTTCCAATCCACGACTAGAGCGTATGATCCGCTACACTGACGACTTGGTCGGTCTGGCCTTACGACAGAGGACGATATTCCTTTCCCGCCCAGTGTACGTCGGCTTCACAGTACTCGATGTCAGCAAATTGATAATGTACGATTTTCATTATCGTTACGCTGTCGCCAAGTACGGACGACGATTGACATTACTAATGACTGACACGGACAGTTTGCTTTACAGCATACGGACTGACGATGTGTACTCTGATATGAAAGAGGATCTCCACCTTTTCGACACGTCGGACTATCCCGCAGATCATCCTTGTCATTGCGACGACAACAAAAAGGTCGTGGGGAAGTTCAAGGATGAAACCAATGGGAAACCCATCAGAGAATTCGTCGGACTCAGAGCTAAATGTTACTCGCTCCTGTTGTCCGACTGCACCGACAAAAAGGTGGCGAAAGGTGTGCCAAGGACGGCAATAAAAAAAAGGTTACGTCATCGGTTGTACAGTGAGTGTCTTTTCGGTAGTCGTACGGTTTACACCTCTGCCGAGTGTATACGAAGCGATCGTCATAAGCTGTATACGCAGCGTGTAACGAAACTTTCCCTGTCACCTTATGACGATAAGAGGTACGTACTGGACGACGGCGTAACTACACTCGCGTACGGACACTACAGAACGTGTAAACGTACGTTAACCGATGACGATGCTGGTCCTAACATGAAAAGGCGGAGGTACATGGACCAGTAACTCACGGTAAGAATAAACTCGTATTTCATGTATAAAAGTATGTAATACAATTCACACAGGCAAATTCAATTGACCTTCACGGGGAAGGGGGAGGTAGGCGACTAGACGACGGCGGTTTAACCGCGTGAAACAGGATGCAAGTCGTGGTTATTAATTTATTCGACTTCCATCGAGACCTTCACATATGATCGTGGGGGGTGTAGTATAAAGTTATTTTTATTCACTTACAACAAGATGCTGACTGCTCATTTGTTATCGCAGTGTGTGAACGTTTTGATGGGCTAAGTGGGAGGTCTTATTCATCTTATGTGTACATGTTGTTATATTTTATTTTTTCAGTAAAATACAACTGCAGCCACGGTCAAAGCTCGCGTACGGATACTACAAAACGCGTAAACGTACGCTATCCGACGACGCTGCTGGTCCTAATGTGAAGAGGCGGAGGTACACGGACCAGTAACTGACGGTAAGAATAAACTCGTATTTAATGTTTAAAAATTATTTATTACAATTCACTGAGTTCAAATTCAATAGAACTTTACGGAGGGGGGTATGCAGTTATTTTTATTCGCTTACAAAAAGATGCTGACTGCTCATATGTTATCACAGCGTGTGAACGTTTTGATGGGCTAGTTGGGGGGGGGGTCTTATTCATCTTATGTATATATATATTATTTCCACGTCTGTACATGTTGTTATATTTTATTTTTCGGTCACATCCGCAACAGTCGCAGCCACAGCCTCAATCGCAGCAGCCATAGCCTCAGCCGCAGCAACACCTGGTGAGAAACCTGCCTCGGTCAGGGAATGTTCTGAACCTGGATATCGATAACGGACGTTACGCTCTGCTGTACGATGTGTATTCATGATTTCAAAAATCGCACTACCGTAGAACTCAACCCAACGTACTTCTAACACCAACACGGACCAGTAACTGACGGTAAGAATAAACTCGTATTTAATGTTTAAAAATTATTTATTACAATTCACTGAGTTCAAATTCATTAGAACTTTACTGGGGGGGGGGGGTATGCAGTTATTTTTATTCGCTTACAAAAAGATGCTGACTGCCCATATGTTATCACAGCGTGTGAACGTTTTGATGGGCTAGTTGGGGGGGGGGGGTCTTATTCATCTTATGTATACATATATTATTTCCACGTCTGTACATGTTGTTATATTTTATTTTTCGGTCACATCCGCAACAGTCGCAGCCACAGCCTCAGTCGCAGCAGCCATAGCCTGAGCCGCAGCAGCACCTGGTGAGAAACCTGCCTCGGTCAGGGAATGTTCTGAACCTGGATATCGATAACGGACGTTACGCTCTGCTGTACGATGTGTTTCATGATTTCAAAAATCGTACTACCGTAGAACTCAACCCAACGTACTTCTAACACCAACAGAGTTCATAGCGAGAGCACCGCTATTCGTCTTCGATTGTAGCAGAGAGGACGTGTCGCTCAAGTCTTCGTCGGTTGACGTCAGATTGGAGTTCGAGTCCACGAGCAATTTCCCGCTCAGACCGCGACCTACTGCATGATACTGCACGATTCTCTCAACGTATACAATCCGCTGTCCAACACAGTGCGCAGACAGAATTAAACGCATGATGTATATTATTGTTTTTTTTACTGTAAATACTATGTTGCTTTTTAGTATATTATATATGTACACACAACTTTTAATGTATGTGTTTTTTATATTAATAAATGTAGTCATTTATAACAATTTTCGTGTACTTTAATTTCGTAATACCCTCTCAATCGCAGCCCTCTTTCCTACAGTACGAATGATGGGAGGGGGTGCGTCTCCAATTGGATGGTATTCCCCCTCCCCTACTCTTCGCTCAGTTTTTCATCAGTGCGAGTCGTAGTAAGTTTCTGGTAAATTACTAATTGAATACAAAGTTGTGTTATTTTGCATTATTTCGATGCACAGAGACAGCGCAAACATCCGGACGATTGTATCAAACGGCTTGCATAACTTGGTGTCAGCGTACCGATAATGAAATTCGTACATTATCAGTTTGCTGACATCAAGTACTGTGAAGCCGACGTACACCGCACGGGAAAGGAATATCGTCCTCTGTCGTAAGTTCAGTCCGTCCAAGTCATCGATATAGCGGATCATCGAAGAAGAGCTGAATATGTCGTCTTTTTACAACGACCACCAGTAGTGGAAAAAACGACCTTTTTTTCACAATAATCGAAACGTACCTGAAGAAAGAACTAGAAGACCCGAAATTTTCTCTACGACCCAACAACAACACGTTGAAATGTAAAATTTATTGTTAATACGATATCGATTTCGGATGTACGGAACACACGATCGGTACCATGTTGGGTTTCTCCATCCTTTTAACTTCTTGTTCTTGTTCGTAAAAGGATTGCAAAAAAAAAAGATTTCTACAGAAGCGTATCGTGCATTTCAATATTATAAATTTAGAAGATTTCAGTTGTCCCAAACTCGATCAATTACAATCAATACACGGAACAGTCTGTCTCGCGCACCGCTTATTTCCGGAAATATGTACAAATACTAGAGTACACGCTTTACGCGAGTGGGTTGTATCAGATTTTAGAATAGTCAATATGTTTTTGATAAATTACTAACATTATTGTTTAGCGCTTACGTAAAAAATAACAGTCGTCGCCTTTCTATCGATTACATCATCTGTCTAAAAATAAATTAGCGTCGACGACATGTTCAAACAAGCACATGTGCTGTCTAGACGTATAAAAATAACCGACACCCCTCTTCCTCACCTACCCATCGAACCGTGAGAAATCAAGTCGTATCCTGTTCACACAGTTAAATACATCACCTGTCTAAAAATAAATTAGCGTCGTCGACATGCTCGAACAAGCACGAGTGCTGTCTAGACGTATAAAAAATAACCGACTCCCCTCTTCCCCACCTACCCATCGAACCGTGAGAAATCAGCTCGTGTCCTGTTCACACGGTTAAAAATAAACGCTTACTG
The DNA here is from genome assembly GCA_034769895.1 of Magicicada septendecula. Lineage (NCBI taxonomy): Eukaryota > Metazoa > Arthropoda > Insecta > Hemiptera > Cicadidae > Magicicada > Magicicada septendecula. Next base: position 85,816,451 of record CM068370.1, read on the forward strand.
TGCGTTGACTGGTTTCCCCCCTCTCCGGTTTCCACCTCCACAACTACCTCCCTATATATTCCGCTGTGCACGAGCGTTATTCCTTCATTCGTTGAGAGACGTGCCAGAAATTATAAATTCTTTATTTTAAAATGGCATCATTCACTGAAAAGTTTGCAACTATTAGCGCAATTGAGTATTAAAAAATAAAGGAATTGATAATCAGTGTAAAATATCCGATAGAAGAAATGCAGAATATAGACGCAAAGTGCGGTAAAGCTGTACTCGTCACTCTCCAAGATTACAGAGACCCTAGACTAAAATATCGTGTATATCTACCAAAGAGATACGCAGGCGTTTCCGAAGATGAGGAATTAAAAAATTTAGTACCGTGTTCGCTACAACTAATTTATCGCGGAGAAAAGGATAAAGCTTACATAGTAGAAATTGTACAGTAGGACCGAATGGACATCTTCATTTGTCGCGTACGATTACATATATTGACATAATGTTAAAACATAATGTGCTTACACATAATTCATTTGATATAATTGTATACAATTGTATATTTTTTTTAATTGTCACTACTGTGTGTGTGTGTGTGTGTGTGTGTGTGTGTGTGTTTATTTCATTTTTTGTACATATTTGTCCTGTCATAGTGCACTTGTAATTAGTTTTACTTAGTTGTATTTCGTATACAATTGTCATATTGCTTATGTTTACATTTTGAAATTTTCACTACTGTGCGCGTTTACATATTATGTATTTTCAATTGTAATATATTTTGATTACATGTGTTTTAATTATTTGTAATTAAACAGTATTGCTTTTTTTTAATTGTCACTACTGTGTGTGTTTATTTAATTTTTTTATACATATTTGTCATGTCATAGTGCACTTGTACTTAGTTTTACTTAGATGTATTTCGTATACATTTTGTAATTTTCACTACTGTGTGCGTTTACATATTATGTATTTTAATTACATGTATTTTAATTATTTGTAATTAAACAGTATTGCTTTAATATTTTTATTGTTTTTTTAATTTCAAAATTCCTTCGAACATAACTTATATACATATTCATAACTCAATATAGAACGTGTTACATAGAACTAATTTAAAAAAATCAATTTTATTAAACAATAATTGTATGATTATAATATACTTTAGAAATTAAAGAATATTTAAAAAACCAACTAACCTTGTACGAGTTCCAGTTGAGTCTCGCGACGAACGATGTGTCTTTGAGAGCAGTTCGTACAGCTTATATATAATATAGTATCTCAAGGATGTACACGAAAGAGATGGTAACAACAAGAAAAGCTCCCACACACAAAGTCACGGACGCACACTTAGCTTGGCTTGCGTTCTGTTTCCCACTCGCTGTGATAACAGATGGTGTCAGACAGCATGTGTGTTCTGTTATTTAAAAAAAAATGTATGTACGACTACGTTCACACGGTGCGATAAACAGATGGGCAGACAGACGGAGTCGATTACATCATCATAACAACTAATGCACGCTCATCAACAAAAAAAGTAACAGCTGCCCCACACACACACACACACACACACACACACACACACACACACACACACACACACACACACACACACACACACACACACACACACACACACACACAATCAAAGACGTACACTTAGCTTGGATTGTGTTCTATTTCACACAATAATTTATGTACGTCCATAACTTCGTTCACACGCAACGATAACATATGTTCATACAGTCGGTGGCAATTAATTATATGCTGACAGACGGAGGCAATTAATTAATACCATTAGCGACTCGCTAAACAGATGTCCAGACAGCTGCACCATGTGGAAAAAAAAATTGCACGTGTATAAATCTTTGTGGAAGCCAACTGCCACTTGTCCTTATTATTCATATTACATACCCACCAGTGATAACGTATGGTCTGTCAGCATTCTGTTGTAAAAAATAACTCCACATGTGAAAATCATGGTGGGAGCCGATTACATCATTTGCAACGTCCTATTATTCAGATATTACATAAATATTGCGTGTGCGTGTGTTTTATATAAGTGAATTGACCACTGCATATCATGTGTGTTTCTTACAACAACAAATGTAGGGCTCGACATAGCAAGCCCTAGACCAACAGGTTGGTGCGTTCAGATATTACATAAATATTGCGTGTGCATGTGTTTTATATAAGTGAATTGACCACTGCATATCATGTGTGTTTCTTACAACAACAAATGTAGGGCTCGACATAGCAAGCCCTAGACCAACAGGTTGGTGCGAACGTATTTTTTCAATCTGTATGTATATTTACTTAACACATAGACACGACATCGACGATATCGGGACAATTGTGGCAGTGTAAATATATCTGAAACCCGTACACTATAACACATGCACGAGCCGACAACGTGGCCGACGCGTTGGCAACAATGCAATTCACCTCTTCACATCGACGGACATTGGTGGCAGTGTAAATATATCTTAAACCCATACACTATAACACTCGCACGAACCGACAACGTCGATAAAACCAGCACAAGTTGGCAACGCCGACAACGCTTTTCCAACATAGCCACCCTTCCGGAAAACACCATATATATCCAAACCTGTACACTATAACACACGCACGAGTCGGCAACGTGACCGAACCTTAACCAGCACACTCCTACCATAACCCGACAACCTCGCACTTTTCCAACATGGCCGACGCCGCCGACAAAGTGGACGACGACCCCACCACTCCTGGCGACGATCAAGCCACGACCAGGCCGCCGCCCAGCGACGATGACGACGTCAACGACGACGTCAACGGCGAACGGCGGCCACGCCTCCGCCAATCAACGCACACATAACCCCACTTTAGGCGGCGACGACGACAACATGGCCGAATGCCGACAACATGGCCGACTACTTCGACACGCCCAACAAGGTCACGTGGGACACACCACTACCCCCCCGGTCCATCCGCAAATATGCACACGACGACATACTGCACCGGATGTATACCCCCACCACCACGATTTTTGAATCTTGCGCCAAAAGTGGGTGTATGACGTCACTTCCGCGGTAGAGGGTGGGGATGGATTGGGGGGGTAGTGGTGTCATCTTCCATCTCACTCGCACTCATTGCACATGTCATTCGCTCTCACTCGCACTCATGGGGAAGATAGTGGGTTAGAACCCCCATAACACCCCTACTCCTGCCTATCGTTAACGAAACCATTGTCACGTTCATTGAAACCTGTCAGACCAAGTTACTGCATGACATAACCGATCGTAACGATTTACTCATAACAGCAATGTCAACCTGCCTATCGTTAACGGAACCATTGACACGTTCATTGAAAACTGTCAGACCAAGGTAATGCATGCCATAACAGATCGTAACGATATACCAATAACCGCAATGTCAACCTGCCTGTCGTTAGGAAACCATTGCCACTTTCATTGAAATATGTAAGATCAAGTTACTGCATGCCATAACCGATCGTTACGATATAGCCATAACCGCAAATGTCAACCTGTCTATCATTAATGAAACCATTGCCACGTTTATTGAAAGCCTTCGCCAATTTCATTGAAAGCTGTGAGACCAAGGTAATGAATGCCATAACTGTTTGCCATTGCGTTTATGGGAATATTGTTACGATCGGTTATGGCCTGCAGTACCTTGGTCTGACAAATCTCAATGAACGTGGCAATGGTTTCGTTAACGATAGGCAGGTTGACATTGCGGTTATGGGTAAGTCGTTACGTTCGGTTATGACATGCAATGCCTTTGTCTGACAGCTTTCAATCAACGTTGCAATGGTTTCGTTTACGATAGGCAGCTTGACATTGCGGTTATGGGTATATCGTTACGATCAGTTATGGCATGCAGTACCTTGGTCTGATAGGATTCAATGAACGTGGCAATCGTTTCGTTAAAGATAGGCCGGTTGATATTGCGGTTATGGGTACATCGTAACGATCGGTTATGTCATGCAGTACCTTTGTCTGACAGCTTTCAATGAACGTGGCAATGGTTTCGTTAACGATAGGCAGGTTGACATAGCGGTTATGGGTATATCGTTACGAACGGTTATTGCATGCATTGCCTTGGTCTGACAGTTTTCAATGAACGTGGCAATGGTTCCATTAAGATAGGCAGGTTGATATTGCGGTTATGTGTATATCGTTACGATCGGTTATGACATGCAGTACCTTGGTCTGACAGGTTTCAATGAACGTGACAATGGTTTCGTTAACGATAGGCAGGTTGGTATTGCGGTTATGGATATATCGTTACGTTCGGTTATGACATGCAATGCCTTTGTCTGACAGCTTTCAATCAACGTTGCAATGGTTTCGTTTACGATAGGCAGCTTGACATTGCGGTTATGGGTATATCGTTACGATCAGTTGTGGCATGCAGTACCTTGGTCTGATAGGATTCAATGAACGTGGCAATCGTTTCGTTAAAGATAGGCCGGTTGATATTGCGGTTATGGGTACATCGTAACGATCGGTTATGTCATGCAGTACCTTTGTCTGACAGCTTTCAATGAACGTGGCAATGGTTTCGTTAACGATAGGCAGGTTGACATAGCGGTTATGGGTATATCGTTACGAACGGTTATTGCATGCATTGCCTTGGTCTGACAGTTTTCAATGACCGTGGCAATGGTTCCATTAAGATAGGCAGGTTGATATTGCGGTTATGTGTATATCGTTACGATCGGTTATGACATGCAGTACCTTGGTCTGGCGGCTTTCAATGAACGTGGCATTGGTTTCGTTAAGACAGGAAAATTGATATTGCGGTTATGTGTATATCGTTACGATCGGTTATGACATGCAGTACCTTGGTCTGACAGCTTTCAATGAACTTGGCAATGGTTTCGTTAACGATAGGCATGTTGATTATGCGGTTATGTGTATATCGTTACGATCGGTTACGGCATCCAGTACCTTGGTCTGACAGCTTCCAATGAACTTGTCAGTGGTTTCGATAACGATAGGCAAGTTGACTTTGCGGTTATGGGTATATCGTTACGATCGGTTATGGCATGCAGTACCTTGGTCTGACAGCTTTCAATGGATTTGGCAATGGTCTCGTTAACGACAGGCAGGTTGAGATTGCGGTTATGGGTATATCGTTACGCTCGGTTATGGCAAGCAATACCTTGGTCTGACAGTTTTCAATGAACGTGGCAATGGTTTCGTTAACTATAGGCAGGTTGGTATTGCGGTTATCGGTGTATCGCTACGATCGGTTATGGCTTGCAGTAACTTGATCTGGCGAATTTCAACGAACTTAGTAATGGTTTCGTTAAGGATAGGCTGGTTGACATTGGGGTTATGTGTATATCGTTACGATCGGTTATGGCATGCACTAACTTGGTCTGACTGCTTTCTACGAACGTGGCAATGGTTTCGTTAACGATAGACAGGTTGACATTGCGGTTATCGGTATATGGTTACGATCAGCTATGGCCTGCATTACCTTGGTCTGACAGCTTTCAATGAACTTGGCAATGGTTTCTTTAACGATAGACCGGTTGACACTGTGGTTATGGGTATATCGTTACGATCGGTTATGGCAAGCAATACCGACAGTTTTCAATGAACGTGGCAATGGTTTTGTTAACGATAGGCAGGTTGACATGACTGTTATGGGTATATCGTTACGATTGGTAATGGCATGCAGTAAATTGGTCTGACAGCTTTGAATTAACGTAGCAATGGTTTCTTTAACAATAGGGATGTTGAAATTGCGGTTGTGGGTATATCGTTACGATCGGTTATGGCATGCATTACCTATGTCCAACAGCGTTCAATGAACGTGGCAATGGTTTCGTTAACGATAGGCAGGTTGACATTGCGGTTGGGTGTATATCGTTATGATCGGTTATGGCATGCATTACCTTGGTCTGACAGCTTTCAATTAACTGGAAATGGTTTCGTTAACGATAGGCAGGTTGACATTGCGGTTATGAGTGTATCGTTACGATCAGTTATGGCTTGCAGTAACTTAGTCTGGCGAATTTCAACGGACTAGGTGATGGTTTCGTTAACGATAGGCAGGTTAACATTGCGGTTATGGTTATATCGTACCGATCGGTTATGGCATGCAGTACCTTAGTATGAGAGCTTTCAATGGACGTGGCAATGGTTTCGCTAACGATAGCCAGGTTGACATTGCGGTTATGCGTACATCGTTACGATCGGTTATGTCATGCAGTACCTTTGTCTGACAGCTTTCAATGAACGTGGCAATGGTTTCATTAATGATAAGCAGGTTGACATTGCGGTTATGGGTATATCGTTACGAACGGTTATAGCATGCATTACCTTGGTCTGACAGCTTTCAATGATCGTGGCAATGGTTTCGTTAAGATAGGCAGGTTGATATTGCGGTTATGTGTATATCGTTACGATCGGTTATGACATGCAGTACCTTGGTCTGTCAGCTGTCAATGAACTTGATAATGGTTTCGTTATGGATAGGCAGGTTGACATTGCGTTTATGGGTATATCGTTACGATCGGTTATGGCATGCAGTACCTTGGTCTGGCGGCTTTCAATGAACATGACAATGGTTTCGTTAACGATAGGTTGTTTGACATTGCTGTTGTGGGTATATCGTTACGATCGGTAATAGCATGCAGTATCTTGGTCTGACAGCTTGCAATGAACTTAGCAATGGTTTCGTTAACGATAGGCAGGTTGACATTGTGGTTATGGGTATATCGTTACGATCGGTTATGGCATGCAGTAGGTTGGTCTGGTGGCTTTCAATGAACATTGCAATGGTTTCGTTATCAATAGGCAGGTTGACATTGCGGTTATTGGTATATCGTTACGATCGGTAATGGTATGCACTACCTTGGTCTGGCGGCTTTCAATGAACGTGGCATTGGTTTCGTTAAGATAGGCAGGTTGATATTGCGGTTATATCTATACCGTTACGATCGGTTATGACATGCAGGACCTTGGTCTGTCAGCTTTCAATGAACTTGGCAATGCTTTCGTTAACGATAGGCAGGTTGACATTGCGATTATGGGTATATCGTTACGATCGGTTATGTCATGTAGTACCTTGGTCTGACGGCTTTCAATCAACGTTGCAATGGTTTCGTTAACGGTAGGCAGGTTGACATTGCGGTTATGGTTATATCGTTACGATTGTTTATGGCATGCAGTACCTTGGTCTGACTGCTTTCAATCACCGTGGCAGTGGTTTCGTTAACGATAGGCAGTTTGACATTGCGGTTAAGAGTATATTGTTTCTTCCGGTTATGGGATGCAGTACCTTGGTCTGACAGCTTTCAATGAACGTGGCAATGGTTTCGTTAACGATAGACAGGTTGACATTGCGGTTATGAATATATAGTTACGATCGGTTATGGCATGCAGTACCTTGGTCTGACAGCTTTCAATGAAATTGTCAGTGGTTTCGTTAACGATAGGCAAGCTGACATTGCGGTTATAGGTATATTGTTACGATCGGTTAAATCATGCAGTACCTTGGTCTGACAGCTTTAATGAACTTGGCAATGGTTTCGTTAACAACAGGCAGGTTGAGACTGCGGTTATGGGTATATCGTTACGATCGGTTATGACATGCAGTACATTGGTCTTAGAGCTTTCAAAGAACTTGGCAATGGTTTCGTTAACGATAAGAAGGTTGATAATGCGGTTATGGGTATATCGTTACGATCGGTTATGGCATGCAGTACCTTGGTCTGACAGGTTTCAATGATCGTGGCAAAGGTTCGTTAAAGATAGGCTGGTTGACATTGCGTTTATGGTTATATCGTTACGATTGGTTATGGCCTGGAGTACCTTGGTCTGACAAATTTCAATGAACGTGGCAATGGTTTCGTTAACGATAGGCAGGTTGACATTGCGGTTATGGGTACATCGTTACGATCGGTTATGTCATGCAGTACCTTTGTCTGACAGCTTTCAATGAACGTGGCAATGGCTTCGTTAACGACAGGCAGGTTGACATTGCGGTTATGGGTGTATCGTTACGATCGGTTATGGCTTGCAGTAACTTGATCTGGCGAATTTCAACGAACTTAGTAATGGTTTTGTTAACAATAGGCAGGTTGACATTGCGGTAATGGGTATATCGTTACGATCGGTTATGGCATGCAGTAACTTGGTCTGACAGCTTTCTACGAACGTGGCAATGGTTTCGTTAACGATAGACAGGTTGACATTGCGGTTATGGGTATATAGTTACAATCAGCTACGGCCTGCATTACCTTGGTCTGACAGCTTTCAATGAACTTGGCAATGGTTTCTTTAACGATAGACCGGTTGACATTGTGGTTATGCGTATATCGTTACGATCGGTTATGTCATGCAATACCTTGTTCTGACAGTTTTCAATGAACGTGGCAATGGTTTTGTTAACGATAAACAGGTTGACATGACTGTTATGGGTATATCGTTACGATTAGTTATGGCTTGCAGTAACTTAGTCTGGCGAATTTCAACGCACTTGATAATGGTTTCGTTAACGATAGGCACGTTGACATTGCGGTTATGGTTATATCGTACCGATCGGTTATGGCATGCAGTACCTTAGTATGAAAGCTTTCAATGGACGTGGCAATGGTTTCGCTAACGATAGCCAGGTTGACATTGCGGTTACGGGTACATCGTTACGATCGGTTATGTCATGCAGTACCTTTGTCTGACAGCTTTCAATGATCGTGGCAATGTTTTCGTTAAGATAGGCAGGTTGATATTGCGGCTATGTGTATATCGTTACGATCGGTTATGACATGCAGTACCTTGGTCTGTCAGCTGTCAATGAACTTGGCAATGGTTTCGTTATGGAGAGGCAGGTTGACATTGCGGTTATGGGTGTAGCGTTACGATCGGTTATGGCATGCAGTATCTTTTTCTGGCGGCTTTCAATGAACATGACAATGGTTTCGTTAACGATAGGCTGTTTGACATTGCTGTTGTGGGTATATCGTTACGATCGGTAATGGCATGCAGTATCTTGGTCTGACAGCTTGCAATGAACTTAGCAATGGTTTCGTTAACGATAGGCAGGTTGATATTGTGGTTATGGGTATATCGTTACGATCGGTAATGGTATGCACTACCTTGGTCTGGCGGCTTTCAATGAACGTGGCATTGGTTTCATAAAGATAGGCAGGTTGATATTGCGGTTATGTGTATATCTTTACGATCGGTTATGACATGCAGGACCTTGGTCTGTCAGCTTTCAATGAACTTGGCAATGCTTTCGTTAACGATAGGCAGGTTGACATTGCGGTTATGGTTATATCGTTACGATTGTTTATGGCATGCAGTACCTTGGTCTGACAGCTTTCAATGAACGTGGCAATGGTTTCGTTAACGATAGGCAGGTTAACATTGCGGTTATGAGTATATCGTTACGATCGGTTGTGGCATACAGTACCTTGGTCTGGCAGCTATCAATGAACTTGTCAGTGGTTTCGTTAACGATAGGCAAGCTGACATTGCGGTTATAGGTATATTGTTACGATCGCTTAAATCATGCAGTACCTTGGTCTGACAGCTTTAATGAACTTGGCAATGGTTTTGTTAACGACGGGCAGGTTGAGATTGCGGTTATGGGTATATCGTTACGGTCGGTTATGACATGCAGTACCTTGGTCTTAGAGCTTTCAAAGAACTTGGCAATGGTTTCGTTAACGATAAGAAGGTTGATAATGCGGTTATGGGTATATCGTTACGATCGGTTATGGCATGCAGTACCTTGGTCTGACAGGTTTCAATGAACGTGGCAATAGTTCGTTAAAGACAGGCTGGTTGACACTGCGTTTATGGTTATATTGTACCGATCGGTTATGGCATGCAGTACCTTGTTATGAGAGCTTTCAATGGACGTGGCAATGGTTTCGTTAACGATAGGCAGGTTGACATTGCAGTTATGGGTACATCGTTACAATCGGTTATGTCATGCAGTACCTTTGTCTGACAGCTTTCAATGAACGTGGCAATGGTTTCGTTAACGATAGGCAGGTTGACATAGCGGTTATGGGTATATCGTTACGAACGGTTATTGCATGCATTGCCTTGGTCTGACAGTTTTCAATGACCGTGGCAATGGTTCCATTAAGATAGGCAGGTATGATATTGCGGTTATGTGTATATCGTTACGATCGGTTATGACATGCAGTACCTTGGTCTGGCGGCTTTCAATGAACATGACAATGGTTTCGTTAACGAAAGGCATGTTGATTATGCGGTTATATTTATATCGTTACGATCGGTTACGGCATGCAGTACCTTGGTCTGACATCTTTCAATGAACTTGTCAGTGGTTTCGTTAACGATAGGCAAATTGGCATTACGGTTATGGGTATATCGTTACGATCGGTTATGGCATGCAGTACCTTGATCTGACAGCTTTCAATGGATTTGGCAATGGTTTCGTTAACGACAGGCAGGTTGAGATTGCGGTTATGGGTATATCGTTACGATCGGTTATGACCTGCAGTACCTTGGTCTGAGAGCTTTCAAGGAACTTGGCAATAGTTTCGTTAACGATGAGAAGGTTGATATTGCGGTTATGGGTATATCGTTACGATCGGTTATGTAATGCAGTTCCTTGGTCTGACAGGTTTCAATGAACGTGGCAATAGTTCGTTAAAGTTAGGCTGGTTGACATTGCGTTTATGGGTATATCGTTACGATCGGTTATGGCATGCAGTACCTTGGTCTGACAGTTTTCAATGAACGTTGCAATGGTTTCGTTAACGATATGCAGGTTGACATTGAGGTTATTGGCAAATCGTTACGATCGGTTATGGCATGCAGTACATTGGTCTGACAGCTTTCAATCAACGTTGCAATGGTTTCGTTTACGATAGGCAGGTTGACATTGCGGTTAAGGGTATATCGTTACGATGAGTTATGGCATACAATACCTTGGTCTGACATTTTTCAATGAACTGGCAATGGATTCGTTAACGACAGGCAGGTTAACATTGCGGTTATGGGTGTATCGTTACGATCGGTTATGGCTAGCAGTAACTTGGTCTGGCGAATTTCAACGAACTTAGTAATGGTTTCGTTAACGATAGGCAGGTTGACATTGCGGTTATGGGTATATCGTTACGATCGGTTATGGCATGTAGTAACTTGGTCTGACAGCTTTCTACGAACGTGGCAATGGTTTCGTTAACGATAGACAGGTTGACATTGCGGTTATGGGTATATGGTTACGATCAGCTATGGCCTGCATTACCTTGGTCTGACAGCTTTCAATGAACTTGGCAATGGTTTCTTTAACGATAGACCGGTTGACTTTGTGGTTATGGGTATATCGTTACGATCGGTTATGGCATGCATTACCTACGTCTAACAGCGTTCAATGAACGTGGCAATGGTTTCGTTAACGATAGGCAGGTTGATATTGCGGTTGGGTGTATATCGTTATGATCGTTTATGGCATGCATTACCTAGGTCTAACAGCGTTCAATGAACGTGGAAATGGTTTCGTTAACGATAGGCAGGTTGACATTGCGGATATGGGTATATCGTTACGAACGGTTATGGCATGCATTACCTTGGTCTGACAGCTTTCAATGCTCGTGGCAATGGTTTCGTTAAGATAGGCAGGTTGATATTGCGGTTATGTGTATATCGTTACGATCGGTTATGACATGCAGTACCTTGGTCTGTCAGCTGTCAATGAACTTGGCAATGGTTTCGTTATCGATAGGCAGGTTGACATTACGGTTATGGGTATAGCGTTACGATCGGTTATGGCATGCAGTACCTTGGTCTGGCGGCTTTCAATGAACATGACAATGGTTTCGTTAACGATAGGTTGTTTGGCATTGCTGTTGTGGTTATATCGTTACGATCGGTAATGGCATGCAGTATCTTGGTCTGACAGCTTGCAATGAACGTAGCAATGGTTTTGTTAACGATAGGCAGGTTGACATTGTGGTTATGGGTATATCGTTACGATCGGTTATGGCATGCAGTAGGTTGTTCTGGCGGCTTTCAATGAACTTTGCAATGGTTTCGTTACCAATAGGCAGGTTGACATTGCGGTTATTGGTATATCGTTACGATCGGTAATGGTATGCACTACCTTGGTCTGGCGGCTTTCAATGAACGTGGCATTGGTTTCGTTAAGATAGGCAGGTTGATATTGCGGTTATGTGTATATCGTTACGATCGGTTATGACATGCAGAACCTTGGTCTGTCAGCTGTCAATGAACCTGGCAATGCTTTCGTTAACGATAGGCAGGTTGACATTGCGGTTATGGGTATATCGTTACGATCGGTCATGTCATGTAGTACCTTGGTCTGACAGCTTTCAATCAACATTGCAATGGTTCCGTTAACGGTAGGCAGGTTGACATTGCGGTTATGGTTATATCGTTACGATTGTTTATGGCATGAAATACCTTAGTCTGTCAGCTTTCAATCACCGTGGCAATGGTTTCGTTAACGATAGGCAGTTTGACATTGCGGTTAAGATTATATCGTTTCTTCCGGTTATGGCATGCAGTACCTTGGTCTGACAGCTTTCAATGAACGTGGCAATGGTTTCGTTAACGACAGGCAGGTTGAGATTGCGGTTATGGGTATATCGTTACGATCGGTTATGACATGCAGTATCTTGGTCTTAGAGCTTTCAAAGAACTTGGCAATGGTTTCGTTAACGATAAGAAGGTTGATAATGCGGTTATTGGTATATCGTTACGATCGGTTATGGCATGCAGTACCTTGGTCTGACAGGTTTCAATGAACGTGGCAATAGTTCGTTAAAAATAGGCTGGTTGACATTGCGTTTATGGTTATATCGTTACGATTGGTTATGGCATGCAGTACCTTGTTCTGACAGCTTTCAATGAACTTGGCAATGGTTTCGTTAACGATAGACAGGTTGACATTGCGGTTATGGGTATATAGTTACGATCAGTTATGGCATGCAATACCTTATTCTGACAGCTTTCAATCAACTGGCAATGGCTTCGTTAGCGATAGGCAGGTTGACATTGCGGTTATGGGTATATCGTTATGATCGGTTATGGCATGCAGTACCTTGGTCTGACAGCTTTCAATGAGCTTGGCAATGGTGTGACGATTTAATTGATAATACAATATTTAATAAATAAAAAATTAATTAAAAAAGCAATTAAGTATTTTTAAATAGCACTATTAAACCTAAAGCCCCCTGTACTAACTCGGAATAAGTATGAGATGTTAATGGAAAATCTAACTAAACAATTAATAAAAAATAATCGAATTCAAAAAAGCTATTAATATCACAGTTAACCGTTTTGCAGGTCATCATGCGTTGACCTGTTTAATTCCGGACTCAACGTGTTTAGCGAGTCGTCTGTAACTTAGGAAATTATAATAATCATAATGTTTGTAATTAGTAATTTGAAGGCACGAGTAGTAGTTAAAATAATTCACTTAAATTGTATATGTATAATTAATGTGTTCTTTCTTGTAATAATAATGTCACTTTAAATAAAAAATAGGAACTATATTATCGCGGAGTACTCGCCCCGCTTCGTTGTAATGTGCCAGTCGAATCGAGAAAAGAGTGACAATGCAGCCGTCAGACCGTACACACCTACGAGCGAGAGCTCTTCAAAAATGCATTGATTAATTTTAAGCTTAACTGTTAGCTACCACTAGTAACTTTGGCGAGCAAGTTTTAATATATAAAATGTAACAACTTTTGTTAAGAAATGTAATAAGTTAAACAAGAAAAATACTAATTAACAACACGTAAGCAAGATGACGTCTCCCCTCAAGAGGTAAATTCCAGTACAACTTTACATATGAAGATGTGACCTGCATAAACTTCACATGTGGACGTATACGAGCCATACGACGCTGACTAGGACCTACGTGGATCTACCCCAACTTTAACCAGAATAACTTCAATCTCCTCAGTGAACCAGCTATCAAGTACTCGCCGAAGACACGACCCAGATGAAGACGCCGACTTCCAGAATTCCCAAGAGTGACCCCCAGGACGAGGACCGCACAACTTATTGTAAAGGTGACTCGATAGCTTGCCTATCGAGAGTTAATTATATTTGAGACATAACTTACAGATGAAAGAGACTTTTCAAAGACAATAATTTTCTTTAAACTATAAATGAGACCAACTAAAAGTATACTGTAATATTGAATACCATACGTTGTAACGTTAATATGTAAATGTAAATTATAATCTCTTTAGTAAATAATACAATTCTTCAAATAGTAAAAGAAGTCTTGCAAGCACCTAGATGAACATAGTAATACTCAGACGTCTTTGCAATATTTAAAGTAAACTCGGATCCGAGGTAAAAATACATGATCATTATGATCCCTAGTTTTTCAGAAAACCTTTTAATATAATTAATTATGTTATGGGATCTTTTCATATCATTTGTTAATAAAGAGAAGTCATCTTATTACACTTTGAAGTGAGTGCATAAATCAGTGAAATACCTTCCCTTGTTTCCTAATAATTAGCTTAATTAATTTTGTTAATTGTGTTGAGTTTAAAATCAGTTCGTTACAACGTAGGCAGCCCATATAATTTTCTGGTGTCAATCAGGATGGGTTCCCTGGATTTGTAACGTGGCAACAACGTTACAAAATGCGCCACTCTGCTCACTTTCCTTTGCTATGCTGTGCTTTGTGTAAATAATAATTAATTGTGTATTGTGTTGTTGCTGTCTTGTAAGGTTAATAGTTTACAGAGTGACACAAAAATGCGCCACTCTGCTTAAAGTTAAAATAGTTGCGAGCATCGTGTCACAAAAATGCACCACTCTGCTATTGTGCTGTTGTTTAATAATTAATGTTGTACAGAGTGTCACAAAAATGCGCCACTCTGCTAATTAATATAAAAGTTGTAAGCATCATGACACTAACAAAGATACGTCACGCTGATAATTAAAATAATTGTTATGTAGTAAAATATATAACTCTCTGCATTCAGTTATCTGATCTATGCACTCAGTTACTTTATTGTATGTAACATTAATTTTCATAAAATGAATTTATTTTAAGATACGTAAATTAATACAGTGATAGTCTGTATAACTTGAAATATCATTGTATGAAGCCAAATGCAAGTATGTACATGAATTTTAGTGCTTGTTGTTCTGTTCAGTCTTTAACAGGTTTATATTGTAACAATTCAAGACCTGTAGTTTCTTGAATATGGCTGCATAGTATGTCAGTGTATGTCTGTCGTCACGGTAAAAATAAAAACATATACTCCTGCGTAAAGTAGACCCGGTTAATTACGTGTAAAGAATTTCGTAACTTAAAGTTGTTACCAAAAATTAAAAAAAAATAATTTAATGGTGGAAAGTACGAGAATTAATTACTAAACTCAGACAGTTATAACCGTAATACACCTTTAACTTGTAATGCGTGTTTTGTTGAATAAGATTCACCCTATGAGTCCGACTGGCTTCTCCAGTTAAAACCGGTCGAGAAAGATAGGCTGAGGCATTGTATAGAGAACAATACGTGTGCGTAACCCCCGCGTTCCCACCCATACACCTACCTTGTCTTTGTTTACTAAATAAAAGAGGGTGACCTACATTCCAGCAAACAGCTGATCGGTGATTTAACAGTGAAATATGTGTGTGTGAAATTTCTGTCTCTCCCTTAGAAGAGAAATTATTCTCTTCTGAATTATGCAAATGATTTACCCATGAATGCAGCTTGTCTATGTAATTGTGTATAGTATAGTAGAGCAAGTATTTTCACCGTGACGACAATTAAATAATATAGTGACTTAAATTTCAAATAAATATATGACCTAGTTAACCCTCCATTGTTAGATGAAGTATTAAACCCCATGCCCCAAAACAGTAAACTTTTAAACTAAGCCAAACTGAAAACGAAGTAAATAAAGTGTGCTAAATAAATATGGTAATTAAATGGGAAATAATTCTAAGTAAGTTTCTTAAATCTCCCCCCAAAGTAAATAATGAATAAATTAAAAGAAAAAGGTAAGTTTCTTAGAAAGAGACCAAAAGGAATATAATAATAATTGCTTTAAATAATAAGGCTGAATAAATCTTAAGTTAAACTAAATTTGTGTAAAGTGTCTCCCCTCCCGCATAGTTTGTTTTAGTATAACAGTTGTTTGTAAAAGAGGATAAGAATTATCTTCGTGAGATTCCGCTTCTCTCAGTAGCGTAAGGTATTAGAATTAGCAGTAATCTAAAGTGGAGTATGGGATCCTCTTTAGATTATATTAGAGGTAATTTTATGATATATAATTAAGGATTATATATATGTAACGTAACAAGTCACAACGGCGCCGACTGAAAAGGGTAATGATGGGGCAGAAAGGTGCCAAAATAATCATTAAAGAGTGCTGAAAGCTAACTTGTGTAGTTAGAGTAAGCCGATGTCAGTCGGGCCACGATATTGTGAGTTACGGAAAAGTAGGGAATTAGTATTAAGAATTAAAATATAAGTTAGTGTGTTAAGAAGTGAGATAAAGGGAATTTCACGAATGAGAACAAGACAAGAAATAAAGTTAAAGAGAGATAGAGAAAACAAACCAGGTAAGAAATTAAACTTCCCAAATTAACTGCAAGAATACTCCAAGTCCCCAATTTTGCTTTCTCCTCACTAAAATTCTTAATGTGGATTTTAAGCGGCGGAGTATGTGACGATTTAATTGATAATAAAATATAAAAAAAAATTAATTTAAAAAGCAATTAAGTATTTTTAAATCGCACTATTAAACCTAAAGCCCCTGTACTAACTCAGAATAAGTATGAGATGTAAATGGAAAATCTAACTAAACAATTAATAAAAAAAATCGAATTGTAAAAAGCTATTAATATCACAGTTAACCCTTTTGCAAGTCATCATGCGTTGACCTGTTTAATTCCGGACTCAACGTGTTTAGCGAGTCGTCTGTAACTTAGGAAAGTATAAAAATCATAATGTTTGTAATTAGTAATTTGAAGGCACGAGTAGTAGCCTTAAATTATAATAACACGAGTATAATTCACTTAAATTATATACGTATAATTAATGTGTTCTTTCTTGTAATAATAATGTCACTTTAAATAAAAATAGGAACTATATTATCGCGGAGTACTCGCCCCGCTTCGCTGTAATGTGCCAGTCGAATCGAGAAAAGAGTGACAATGCAGCCGTCAGACCGTACACACCTACGAGCGAGAGCTCTTCAAGTTTTAATATATAAAATGTAACAACTTTTGTTAAGAAATGTAATAAATTAAACAAGAAAAATACTAATTAACAACACGTAAGCAAGATGACGTCTCCCTTCAAGAGGTAAATTCCAGTACAACTTTACATATGAAGATGTGACCTGCATAAACTTCACATGTGGACGTATACGAGCCATACGACGCTGACTAGGACCCACGTGGATCTACCCCAACTTTAACCAGAATAACTTCAATCTCCTCAGTGAACCAGCTATCAAGTACTAGCCGAAGACACGACCCAGATGAAGACGCCGACTTCCAGAATTCCCAAGAGTGACACCCCAGGACGAGGACCGCACGACTTATTGTAAACGTGACTCGATAGCTTGCCTATCGAGAGTTAATTATATTTGAGACATAACTTACAGATGAAAGAGACTTTTCAAAGACAATAATTTTCTTTAAACTATAAATGAGACCAACTAAAAGTATACTGTAATATTGAATACCATACGTTGTAAAGTTAATATGTAAATGTAAATTATAATCTCTTTAGTAAATAATACAATTCTTCAAATAGTAAAAGAAGTCTTGCAAGCACCTAGATGAACATAGTAATACTCAGACGTCTTTGCAATATTTAAAGTAAACTCGGATCCGAGGTAAAAAGTACATGATCATTATGATCCCTAGTTTTTCAGAAAACCTTTTAATGTAATTAATTATGTTATGGGATCTTCTCATATCATTTGTTAATAAAGAGAAGTCATCTTATTACACTTTGAAGTGAGTGCATAAATCAGTGAAATACCTTCCCTTGTTTCCTAATAATTAGCTTAATTAATTTTGTTAATTGTGTTGAGTTTAAAATCAGTTCGTTACAACGTAGGCAGCCCATATAATTTGCTGGTGTCAATCAGGATGGGTTCCCTGGATTTGTAACGTGGCAACAACGTTACAATGGTTTCGTTAATGATAGGCAGGTTGACATTGCGGTTAGGGTATATCGTTACGATCGGTTATGGCATGCAGTACCTTGGTATGAGAGCTTTCAATGAACATGACAATGGTTTCGTTAACGATAGGCAGTTTGACATTGCTGTTGTGGGTATATCGTTACGATCGGTAATGGCATGCAGTATCTTGGTCTGACAGCTTGCAATGAACTTGGCAATGGTTTCGTTAACGATAGGCAGGTTGACATTGCGGTTACGGAAATATCGTTACGATCGGTTATGGCATGCAGTAGCTTGGTCTGACAGCTTTCAATGAACGTGACAATGGTTTCGTTAACGATAGGCAGGTCGACATTGCGGTTATGGGTAAATCGTTACGATCGGTTATGTCCTGCAGTACCTTTGTCTGACAGCTTTCAATGAACGTGACAATGGTTTCGTTAACGTTAGGCAGGTTGACATTGCGGTTATGGGTATATCGTTACGAACAGTTATGGCATTCATTACCTTGGTCTGACAGCTTTCAATGAACGTTGCAATGGTTTCGTTAACGATAGTCAGGTTGACATTGCGGTTGTGGGTATATTGTTACGATCGGTTATGACATGCAGTACCTTTGTCTGACAGATTTCAATGCACGTGACAATGGTTTCGTTATGGATAGGCAGGTTGACATTGCGGTTATGGCTATAGCGTTACGATCGGTTATGGCATGCAGTACGTTGGTCTGGCGGCTTTCAATGAACATGACAATGGCTTCGTTAACAATAGGCAGGTTGACATTGCGGTTACGGGTATATCGTTACGATCGGTTATGGCATGCTGTACCTTGGTCTGGCGGCTTCCAATGAACTTGGCAATTGTTTCGTTAACGATATGCAGGTTGAAATTGCGGTTATGGGTATATCGTTACGATCGGTTATGGCTTGCAGTACCTTGGTCTGGCGGCTTTCAAAGAACATGAAAATGGTTTCGTTAACGATATGCAGGTTGACATTGGGGTTAAGGGTATATCGTTACGATCGGTTATGGCATGCAGTACCTTGGTCTGGCGGCTCTCAATGAACTAGGCAATGGTTTCGTTAACGATAGGCAGGTTGAAATCGCGGTTATGGGTATATCGTTACGATCGGTTATGGCATGCAGTACCTTGGTCTCACAGCTTTCAATGAACTTGGCAATGGTTTCGTTAACGATAGGCAGATTGATATTGCGGTTATAGGTCTATCGTTACGATCGGTTATGATATGCAGTACCTTGGTCTGACAGCTTTCAATGAACTTGGCAATGGTTTCGTTAACGATAGACAGGTTGACATTGCGGTATGGGTATATCGTTAAGATCGGTTATGGCATGCAGTACCTTGGTCTGGCGGCTTTCAAAGAACATGAAAATGGTTTCGTTAACTATATGCAGGTTGACATTGGGGTTAAGGGTATATCGTTACGATCTGTTATGGCATGCAGTACCTTGGTCTGGCGGCTTTCAATGAACTTGGCAATGGTTTCGTTAACGATAGGCAGGTAGACATTGCGGTTATGTATATATCGTTACGATCGGTTATGACATGCAGTACCTTGGTCTGACAGCTTCCCAATGAACTTGGTAATGGTTTCGTTAACGATATGCAGGTTGAATGGTCGGTTATGGGTATATCGTTACGATCGGTTATGGCATGCTGTACTTAGCTCTGGCGGCTTCCAATGAACTTGGCAATGGTTTCGTTAACGATATGCAGGTTGAAATTGCGGTTATGGGTAAATCGTTACGATCGGTTATGGCATGCAGTACCTTGGTCTCACAGCTTTCAATGAACTTGACAATGTTTTCGTTAACGATAGGCAGGTTGATATTGCGGTTATTGGTATATCGTTACGATCGGTTATGACATGCAGTACCTTGGTCTGACAGCTTTCAATGAACTTGGCAATGGTTTCGTTAACGATAGGCAGGTTGACATTGCGGTTATGGGTATATCGTTACGATCGCTTATGGCATGCAGTACCTTGGTCTGGCGGCTTTCAATGAACTTGGCAATGGTTTCGTTAACGATAGGCAAGTTGACATTGCGGTTAAGGGTATATCGTTACGATCGGTTATGACATGCATTAACTTGGTCTGTCAGCTTTCAATGAACTTGGCAGTGGTTTCTTTAACGATAGGCAGGTTGACATTGCGGTAATGGGTAAGTAGGGGTAAACTGACAGTTCTACCCCGGATGTGACGTCATATGGCGGGAAATTCAAAAATATATGTGGTGGGGGTAAAAATCTGGTAGTCGGCTTTCGGTCATGTTGTGGGCGGTCAGTATAAAGTGGGGTTATGTGTGCGTTGATTGGTGTATACGTCGTCGACGTTGCCGCTTCGTGCATGTGTTATAGTGTACGGGTTTGTATATGCAAGGTGTTTTTCCGGTCGGCCATGTTGTAAAATCGTCGTGGTCGGCGTTGCCAACTCGTGCTGGTTAATCGCCGTAGTCGACTCTTGCGTGTGTTATAGTGTACGGGTTTTGTATATGAACGGCGCTGCGGGCGATGGTCGATGCGGTGTATTGTTGGCAACGGCGTGTCTGTCTGTCGTGGCGAACTGTATCGCGAGCCCGTGTAGTGATCCGGTTCGCCGTTCGCCGGCCGCCGTCGGGTTGATCTGCTGTCGGACGCCGTCCGCCGCCGACGGCGAACGGCGAACGGCGAACTGGTTCGTGAAGCTGCGTCGTGATCCGGTCGGTGCCGTTCGCCGTCGGCGGCCGGCGAGCGTCGAACGGGTTACGCGGTGATCCGGTTCATCGTCGAGGATTGGTCTGTGTGTCGGTGGTGAGTAAAAAACAAAGTGTTCGGCATCGTTGTAAAGATACGAAAGATGACCTTTACTTGTATAAATTGTAGAATGCATACTATGCATGAAAAAGTATTTAAAAAAATTATTATCATTTATATTACTGTGTTGGGTATGTAATAAGTGTATGTTCAGTGGTGAAAATTATTTCGTACAAAAAAAAGAATTCACTCATCATGAACGGAAAAAGGATAATTGTAAATAAACACAATTGAAAACATAAATTTAAAAATTAAAAAAAAAATATCATTTGTATTATTGTGACGGGGTATGTAATAAGTGTCTGTTCGGAGTTGACAATTATTTTGTATAAAAAAAAGAATTTAATTATATATTGTGGTAGTAAGGACGTCTGGGCGTTAGCTGATATTCGGTAGTGGTCGACCTTGTTCACGGGCGTGGTTAGGCAAACAAGTCTCTGAACATCTGCCTTCCTGAGTCGTTAACTTTTTTATTGTTCATGACTGCATATCTTCATTTCCTTAAGCGGGGTTCAGCGATGTATAAAAAGCCGAAAGATTTGATCTGTTGAAGTACATATCATCGTTGGATTCTGCTTTGACATCATCGGTGAAAGACAGAATATCTCGTACAGGGTAAGTTGCTTTAAAGTTATTCTTAATTTCTGTAATATATTAACATTATGCAATTATTTTAATATAATTTTGATTTTTATTTAAATTGAATGTATGTAATAACGGTCGGTGCGCAACGACCGTTCAAGCTTGTAGATTGAGTGTTGTACTGTTATTTAAAATATGATTAAATGTACTGTTAGTTCAAAGGATTTTTTGAAATTAAATACAATGAAATGTTAAGATAATATCGTTTAATTTTATCAAATTAAATACATATAAGCACAATATATTACAAGTTAAAATATTTAAACACACACACACACACACACACACAATAAATTGAATTGACAATTGCATATAATTAAAACAAAAGAAATACGTGTATGCACACTAATTACAAGTTAAAATACATAATATGTAAACACGTGTACATTTTCAATTGTGTACAATTAAGAAATACATGTATGCATACTAATTACAAGTTAAAATACATAATATGTAAACACCTGTACATTGTCGATTGTGTACAATTAAGAAATATATGTAATCACACTATATTACAAGTTTATGATTGCATTCAAGTTAAAATACATATTATGCACACACACACACACACACACACACATACACACTGAATTGTAATTAAAACAAATGAATTACATGTAAGCGCTATATATATATTACAAATTTAATAATGTGTACATTATGAAATACAAATATACTTGTTACTTCATAAGATGTCCATCCAGTATTACATTAAAATGTCCACCACGTAGGCCCTGTTTTTTTCCCCGCGGTAAACGAGATATAGTGAGTTCGGTGCTAAATGTTTTAACTCATCGTCTTCCCAAACGCCTGCGTATCTCCTCGGAAGATAAACACGATATTTCAATTTATCGTCCGTATAGTCCTGGATAGTGGCGAGTACAGCATTTCCGTATTTACTGTCTACGTTTTGAAGTTGCACTATGGGATATTTTACACCCATTACTAGTTCTTTAATTTTCTTATATTGTATAGCACTAATGTCCGCGAACTTAGCAACGAATGAAGCCATTTCTAATGAAGAATCACTATTCGCTTACGTCTCTGTCAAGATCTGAATTAAATAACGCTCGTTCGCGTCGTTATAAGTAGGGAGGCTGTTGAGGAGGGGGAAACCAGACAGCGCGAGGGAGGGGGAACCAGACAACGAGCAGTAAACGGCTATTATTAACCCTGTGAAACAGGATGAAAGCCGCTTTCACACGTCATGTTCGGTGGGTGGGAGGAGGCAACCAGTCGGCAACAGTTATTTTTTTATCTGTCTAGACAAGGTGTTGTAATCGACTCCTGCTGAGCGCGGAAGGGGGGTAGGCGACCAGACGACGGCACTAATATTTTATGCGTCTAGACAGGGTGATGTAATCGAATTCTGACGTGAAGGCAGTAATTTTTATGCAAGCGAAATGATGCTAAATATAAACAAAAATGTTAATAATTTACAAGAAACCTATTGATGAGTCTAAAATCCGATACAACCCACTCGCGTAAAGCGTGGACTCTATTATTTGTACATATTTCTGGAAATAAACGGTGCGCGAAACATGCTGTTCCGTGCATCGGACGTAATTGTTCGAGTTTAGGACAACCGAAATCTTCTAAATTTATAATATTGTAATGCACGATACGCTTTTCCAGAAATCTTTTTTTCTGTACTCCTTTTACGAACACATAGTTAAAAGGAAACGTGTACTTTACTAATATCGGCACAAGATGTTCGTACGATGTCTCCCCGTCCCTCCACTCTAGTCCGTGAAAATGCTCCGTTAACCATCGGTTCGTCCTCATGTGTTTGTGATTCGAAACGTTCGTGTCCACTGGTGGAGCAAATATCCAATGTCTGCTGGCAAATGCGGTGACATCCATAACGGCCAGTTCCTTGACGAGTTCGTTTCCGTTATCGTCCACGAAACAGTGAAAGTCAAGTATGACTGCTAGCTCGTCGACTGCCATCTTTTTTCGTTACAAACAATGTGTTCGGTGCTACTAGGAACGCTGCCGATCCGTCCGTCTCGCGAAACAGACACGTTGTATGTTGTGTAACGTCCGTAAAGAATTTTTTCGGAACGTTTACTTTGTACCTTGTCTCCACGTCACGAATCAGTGCAACAAATTCTTGCGTCAAAACGTTGTACACAAAAAGATCTACAGGGTACAGTACTGCGTGCGTTAAGTCACTGCATCGTCTGTACTCGTACGAAGTCAACAGCTCCATGCGTTCGTTCTCGACACGCCCTTCCGAAACACTGAGGAGATAGTGAGATATTGTTTATTTATAAACACTTCCGTCACAGCAGCAGCATTGTTTTTCAAACAATTTTTACTGGTTTATTTCATGCATTAGACGAAACGTTCTCGCTCATGTATTAACAGTCGGTAAGCGCGAGTATGAATTTGCTGTTCGTTTTCTGACTGCACGTTGTTTAGACGTTCTCAGTGCATGAAAACGAACTAGAAATACGCTCTCATGTAAGCGGTGTATGTGGCTCTACATAAGGGACACTGATTTAGAGTGATGGCGCAATTCACACATATGACAAAATGGCGACAGGGAATAAGTACGGCTTCAACGATGTGTGCGTAACAAACTTTGCACATCGTATCCCGATCTGGACCCCCTTCTTCTTTTTTTTATTCTCTTTGATCGAGTCGGTGCTTTGCCCGTTCTCTGCTGCCACTGCTGTTGCTGCTGCTGCTCCCGGTTCTTTTTTTTTATTCTCTTTGATCGAGTCGGTGCTTTGTCCGTTCTCTGCTGCCACTGCTGTTGCTGCTGCTCCAGCTGCTGCTTCCGGTTCGGTAATGATACCCAATGCCTTTAGGATGAATTTTTTATCTTTCACTAACATTACGTAAGAGCACACGGGGAAATGACGTGCGTGTTCCGTCCAAGCGTTTTCTCCTCGCTCCCATTTGTTTAAACCGCCTCCACAGCAAAAACAAATCACTCTATCGTTGCATCCGTTGTAAAAGAAACCCGCTTCGGATAGTTCTTTAGGCGTTATCGTCAACGATATCGGCCAATCTTTAAAACTCTTTAAACGGTCTTCAATGCTTCTGTAACGCGGATAAGGGGACATGATTTCTTTAATCAGTGCGATCTGCACTTCTTTGTCGTCCGGAGATACGGACTTGATCGTCATCGCTTCACCGCACTGTCTGAAATAGCGGTTTTCATTGCGATCGTTATCGTCATCCTTGTGATCGTACGAAAGCATCGTGCACGTCCTCTCACGACTCGCGCTGATGAAACACTGAGCGAAGAATAGGAGGGGAGACGTTTCCCTCTCCCACCGTTCGGACAGAGGGAGTTTACAGGTATTAAGAAAAGAAAATACATGAAAATTGATTACATCTTTTAATATAAAATAAACACATACATGAAATACACACACATAATATTGTAAAAAGCAACATAATATTTACAGCAAAAAAAAACAATAATATACAGAGTGCGGTTCGCTAGACGGTTATTTTTACTGTCAGGTTGAATTTTCTTTTCATACAGAGATATTGTTGGCTAACACGTGGACGTCGTTTACTTCGTTTATGGCTCGCTCGAACGTTGTGAGCATTTCTTCGTCGGTGACGACAGCAGTGTCGTTCGTGTCGGCCGGTTTGATGACATTACCGCGAGCGTCCCATCTCAGGCAATTACGATACTGATTTCTAACTATATTTACAATATCCACGGCGTAAGCGACGTCTTTCTATGCGCATAGTTTCTTCGTTGTAGGATGATTGCTATATATTTTTCTCTCTCCTTCGTTGAAACTTTCCAGTTGTCTGCGCATAATGTACCAAACGTTTTCGGATATTTTGTACAGAGACAGACAACGAATTTTGTTCTTGTTTATGGGGTTTGGCGCGATCTTCTTAGCCAGTACGTTCCTCAGTTTGTCGACACTGTATTCGATTTTGGACTGTAACAGTCTACTTCGTTCTTCCGCACGTTGCCGTTCTTCTTCCGCGCGACGTCTCTCTTCCTCTGCACGTTGTCGTTCTTCTTCCGTTCGTTGTCTTCCTTCCTCTGCGCGACGTCCCTCTTCTTCGTTAGTTTCTTGAATAGATTTTATCATGAATTGTAAATTACACATTTGTGTTGTTAACAAATTATTTTGTATACTAATTAACTCCTTCAAACGTTCCTCGTACAATTTTTCATATTGTCTATATTTCATTACAATTTCTTTCATAATGGCATATAATTCACACAATTCAACAGCTTTAGGGGTTCTCATTTGCATCAACAAAGAAGCGAAATCTATTCCATTTAACACATAATATTTTTTCTGTGCATTATCTTCATCTTGGACTTCGTAATATTCGATGTAATTGTTTTTCTTTAACCATTTGGTAATTCTGGATTTTTGATTTTTATATTTACCTGTATAGCTGAGCCAATTCAATACATCGTCTGTAATTTTTATTTTATCCTGTATGGTGCAGTTCCAGAAAAATCTATTTTTCGTATCGTTTTCAACGTCGATACCGAATTGCAAACAGACCTGATACACCGACAATTTACCTACATTAGGTGAAATCAGTTCTTCCGGCGCTCGACTTTGTTTGTACACGGAGTACGAGTTCCCTGTTATTGTGTGCTACCATGACGGATGCCTAATACATACTAATACGTTCGCACCAACCTGTTGGTCTAGCGCGCGCTATGTCGAGCCCTACAAGGTCATTCTCCCCAACAGATTGGTGCGAACGTACGGGGGGAGGGGATAATAATAAGACGTTTCCCCCTCCAATGTTATGGGTATTAAGAAAATAAAATACATGAAAATTGATTACATTTTTTTTTAATATGAAATTGAAGTCAAAGTACTGTAAATCCTAAAAATAAATAACATTAATTCAATCGACTCAATATATACCTAGTTCAAGTGGATGGACAAGTGGATGACTGTTATTTTACTGTCAGGTGGAATTTTCTTTTCATACAGAGATATTGTTGGCTAACGAGTGGGCGTCGTTTTCTTCGTTTATGGCTCGCTCGAACGTTGTGAGCATGTCTTCGTCGGTGACGACTCTAGTGTCGTTCGTGTCGGTCGGTTTGATGACATTACCGCGAGCGTCCCATCTCAGGCAATTACGATACGGTTTTTTAACTATATTTCCAATATCCACGGCGTAAGCAACGTCTTTCCATGCGCATAGTTTCTTCGCTGTAGGATGATTGCTATATATTTTTCTCTCTCCTTCGTTGAAACTTTCCAGTTGTCTGCGCATAATGTACCAAACGTTTTCGGATATTTTGTACAGAGACAGACAATGAATTTTGTTCCTGTTTATGGGGTTTGGCGAGATCTTCTTAGCCAGTACGTTCCTCAGTTTGTCGACACTGTATTCGATTTTGGACTGTAACATTCTACTTCGTTCTTCCGCACGTTGCCGTTCTTATTCCGCGCGACGTCTCTCTTCCTCTGCACGCTGTCGTTCTTCTTCCGTTCGTTGTCTTCCTTCCTCTGCGCGACGTCCCTCTTCTTCGTTAGTTTCTTGAATAGATTTTATCATGAATTGTAAATTACACATTTGTGTTGTTAACAAATTATTTTGCATACTAATTAACTCCTTTAAACGTTCCTCGTACAATTTTTCATATTGTCTATATTTCATTACAATTTCTTTCATAATGGCATATAATTCACGCAATTCAACAGCTTTAGGGGTTCTCATTTGCATCAACAAAGAAGCGAAATCTATTCCATTTAACACATAATATTTTTTCTGTGCATTATCTTCATCTTGGACTTCGTAATATTCGATGTAATCGTTTTCTTTAACCTTTTGGTAATTCTGGATTTTTGATTTTTATATTTACCTGTATATCCGAGCCAATTCAATACATCGTCTGTAATTTTTATTTTACCCTGTATGACGCAGTTCCAGAAAAATCTATTTTTCGTATCGTTTTCAATGTCGATACCGAATTGCAAACAGACCTGATACACCGACAATTTACCTACATTACGTGAAATCAGTTCTTCCGGCGCTAGACTTTGTACACGGAGTACGAGTTCCCTGTTATTGTGTGCTACCATGACGTTCGCACCAAACTGTTGGTCTAGCGCGCGCTATGTCGAGCCCTACAAAGTCATTCTGCCCAACAGGTTGGTGCGAACGTACGGGGGGAGGGGATAATAATAAGACGTTTCCCCCTCCAAGGTTACGGGTATTAAGAAAATAAAATACATGAAAATTGATTAGATATTTTTTTAATAAAAAAAATCACATACATGCAATGCATACATAATTGTGCGTTGATAGGCGGAGGCGTGGCGGCGGTATGTTCGCCGTTCGCGGTTCACCGTCCGGCGGTAGCCTGACGGTGTCCTGGTCGCCGCCCGGAGTGGTGGGGTCTGCGTCCACGTTGTCGAGTGGAAGATGATTGGTGTGGTCGGCCATGTTGGAAAAGTGGCGAGGTTGTCAAGTAGTGTAAGAGTGTGCTGGTTAAGCGTCGGTCACGTTGCCAACTCGTGCATGTGTTATAGTGTACGGGTTTGGATATGTAAGCGGTTTTTCCGGACGTGCGTCCATGTTGGAAAAGCGTCGACGTTGTCGACTCGTGCGTGTGTGCTGGTTAAGCGTCGGCCACGTTGTCAACTCGTGCATATGTTATAGTGTACGGGTTTGGATATGTACGCCGTCGTGTATTGCCAACTTGTGAACTGTGTTATTTTCCATGAGTGATATGTGTTTTATATAAGTGAACTGACGTTTAATTATGCAGTGCATATCATGTGTGTTTCTTACAACAATTGTACACGACACTACACTTTTTTACGTTCGTGCGATAGAAATTACATATCAATAAGAATATAGTATATGTTGACGGGTGGCGCTAACTGTGTTATTCGTACGTTCCCGACCATTAGGTTAGAGTTCGTATCCTTCGGTATGATCTTCGCGTCCACGTATACTTTGGTCGCAGCGTCTCTCGCACGAATTGGATCTCTCAGAGACTGTATGCGATGGTCCCGCGCGTCGACGACAGGGCTTTTCTTCTTGTTCGGTACTGTCGTGAAACGCAAGCACGTGTAGTCTACGTATTGCTTGTTGACAGCGTCCCCAAGATCGACGGTAGCGGCGACGGTGACGAGCTTACAACTTTTCATGTCTATTCCTTGCCTCGAATCGTTGACCAGACAGTGGTCACGCACAAACCGCAGTGGAACGGCATCGTTACCGTCGTGCGGTTCGTCCAAGTTGTGTATTTCTTTTTCCCGCTACATCGAAGTGTCCGTCCTCGGTCATCGCGATACCGATATCCTACGTCGCATCTCTCTTCGCACTCTGACAGCGCTCTGGTGTCTGCCGAACTTGTCAACGTTCATCTCGTGAATGAAGCGCGTGGACCGCTATGCACGATATTTTATACGATGATGTTGGCTTCACGTAGTTCTTCCACTATGGAAACGATTTCGTTCGTGTGTCCACCGTTTCGGGCGCGTTGTGACGCTATCAACAGTCGCAATCTGTCCGCCAGTTCGTTCGGATCGTCCCAGTGCACGTAATCGATTTTGTCTTTTTTTCTCGAGAGCATCATATACGTTCTGTCGGTATTATTATGTCCGTGTCCTGTACGTTTCTGTGGGAACAACCTTGATATTATCTGTTTATACTTTACACCTCTGTTTGTGTTTACCTGCGCGTTCACTAAATAATGATGCTTGTGCGCGTTGGTATCACGTAGTATATCCTTGTACGCATTCAGATCCATCTCGTTGTAAACGTTCTCTTTAGGGTGCTTCATGAACATGAGTTCGTATAGACCCGGTGTACCTTTGTAACGTTTACCGTTGATAAAGATTGAATCGTCTGTTTCGATTTCCAACGGTGAATCACCGATCATCCATTTTCCGCTTTCGTGTCTTACACCGTACGTATAATCCATCAAACAATCGCGTTCAGCCGACACGATCATACGCATGTACAGTAGGGTAAGAATGAGAGTTCTAACGCGGAAGTGACGTCACAGCCCCCCCTTTTGGCGCGAAATTCAAAAATCCCTGTGGTGGGGGTAGACTTCCGGCGCAGCGTGTCGTCATGTGCAGAGGTTATGATGGACCGGGGGGGTAGTGGTGTGTCCCACGTGACCTCGATGGGCGTACCGAAGTTGTCGGCCATGTTGTCGGCGTTCGGCCATGTTGTCGTCGTCGTCCATTTTGCGTGGTTCCGTGTGCGTTGATTGGCGGAGGCGTGGCCGCCGTTGTCGACAAAATGGACGACGACCCCGCCACGACGGGCGAGGATCAAGCCAGGCCGCCGCCCAGCGACGATGACGACGTCAACGACGACGGCGAAGGGCGAACGGCGAACATGGCCACGGCTGGTGTCCATGTTGGGAAAGCTGTGATGTTGTCGGATTGTGCGTGTGTGCTGGTTAAGGTTGGGCCACGTTGTCGGATCGTGGTGTGTTATAGTGTATGGTTTGGGTATATGTTTTGTTTTTCCGGAAGGGCGGCCATGTTGGAAAAGCGTCGACGTTGTCAACTTGTGCCACGTTGTCGGCTCGTGCATGTGTTATAGTGTACGGGTTTTGTATATGTTTACACTGCCGTTGTCGGCTCGGTGTTATAGTGTACGGGTTTAGTATATGTTTACACTGCCACGTCGACGTTGTCAACTTGTGCCGGCCACGGCTCGGTGTTATAGTGTACAGGTTTTGTATATGTTTACACTGCCACCATTGTTGCCAACTCATGAACTGTAAATTTGAATGTGTGCTTTTGTGGTAAGTATATATTGTAAAAATACAAAAAATGTGCACAGCATCGATGTGAAACTCTTGTTGACTGGCTATTGTGGTGTAATTGTTTTGATTGACACTTCACTTATAAAACATGCATGATAGAAGGAAAAAGGATAGTTGAAAAGAAAAGAAATAACTAAGCAAATTCAAAAAATTTACATATTTATATACAATATATATACCGAAAAAAAATTACAAATACAATATATATATACAGAAAAAAAACATTATAGACATATAAATAATATAATTTAATGAAAAAATAAATAAAAAGTTCAGTTTATATTACATTTTATATACAATATATATACAGACAAAAAAAAACGGTTATAATATATATACAAAAAATAAAACATTATATCAAAAAAACATCACTTTGTATATTACAATAGTAAAAAAAAAAAAAAAAATATGGATACAATATACAGAAAATAAAACATTATATGAAAAAAAACATCACGTTCTTCATATTTAATGTGCACGACCATCTGTAACAGAAACAAAAACAATATTAGTGATGTATAATTGATAGGCGTAGGATGGATTAGAATAATGTGTACTGTTACATACCTCAAAAATGCATGCGTGCATAAAATGGGTGTATTGGCCTGCTGAATGCATACACCCGACATTGCGGACATCCTGGCGGCGACCCCTCCAGTGCCACGGTTTGAAACCAGTTGATGATGCACAGATAGTGGTATGTGTGCCCACACATTAAGCCGAGGAGTCTCTGCCCCTCAGTATAATTTTCTTGGCACACACTACAAGATGTGTGCCCTAACATACCCTGAATGGGGCAGAGATCTCCACGGCTCCATCGCCACGTTGGAAATCTACTTCTGAGAAGTAGTCTCATCGTGGCGACTTCGCTATGCATCCTTGGTTCCACCGTGTCGATAATATCATAAAACACGCATGGCGCGTCTTCTGGAGGGGACTGTAATCGTGGATCGTGCCGCATATGCTGTTGCTGAGGTTGTGGTTGAGGCTGCTGAGGCTGCTGAGGTTCTGGCTGCTGTTGAGGCTGTGGGGATTGCGATTCTGGTTGTCGTGCTGTACTTATCCATTGCGGACGTGGTTGCGGCTGTTCCTGTGGTTGTGGCGGTGGTGATGGCGATTGTGGTGGTGGTGATTGTGGCGGTGTGATCGTTATTTGTCGTGCTTGTGGACGAATATCACTGGTGAAAAGAATAAATATAAAAATCATGTAAAAAAAAAACATGAAAGTATGTAGACATAAGAAGAAGACTTACATATTAAATGTGATGGTAGGTAATTGTTGTTGTTGTTGATGCTCATCAACATTATTTTCATCATCATCATTATTAGTTCTTTCAAGCAGTAACGTATCACTGTCACTATCATCGTCATCATAAACCATCATCTCATCATTGCTGAAAAAAAGTACACTTTTAATACCAGATGTAAACGCAATAGTACAAGCGAACGTTAATGAAAAAAAACGTACCGACTCGTGCCGGCTTCCTGAGATGCAGCAGCAGCAGCAGCAGCAACAACAGCAGTAGCAGCAGCTGAACCGGTAGCATCACTGAAAAAAAAAAATACATTTGAATACCGAACGTAAACGCAATAGTACAAGTGATTGTTAATAAAAATGGTCTTACCGACTCGAGTTTTGTTGTGATACTGATGAAGGTCCCAATAAGGCCTGACGTAACCTTTGGGAACTATAAAAAATAAACAGTAAGTCAGTCGAATGTTGTATTCTGTTTGTACTCGTTAAATAAAAAAAATGTTGTAATTTACCTTCGAACTCGTCGCTGCTCCTCACAGACTCTTTTATATAATCTATTATCGCTTCCACTCATTCTGTAAAACGTAACAAGAAAAATGTTGTATAGTAATTTGCTAACATAATAATGTGTGTGTGTGTGTGTGTGTAATGTCTAATATTAACGTAAAAATATAGTAAGTACTTACATGCAAATTGAAAAATTATAATGAATGTGATAATACTTATTATGACGAAATGCTTATATATACGTATATGCTTGGTAGGAGTCTGCTATAGACAAAGTCCCCTTACCCTCAAAGTGTTCACCACACACACACACACACACACACACACACACACACACACACACACACACACACACACACACACACGGCTTGCATCCTGTACGTAACAAAGCCCCTCGCCATCACAAAGTTCACACGCTGCGATAACATATGGCTAGTCAGCGAATAAAATTAACTGCACATGTGCATAGTGTGGGAAAGTCTCAGTGGGAGTCGATTACATCCTGTTATAAATATTAACCATTAATGTCTAATCGTCTACCTCACCTCTCCTACCAATTGAAAATTAAATGAAAGTAAATAAATAAATTTTATATTTGCAATACAAGTTTATTATTACCATGAGTTACTGCTCTGTGTATCTTAGTCTCTTCATGTTAGGACTGGTATCGTCATTGGTTAACGCACGTTTACACACTCTGTAGTGTCCGTACGCGAGTGTAGTTACACCATCGTCCAGTACGTACCTCTTATCGTCATAAGGAGACAGGGAAAGTTTTGTTACACGTTGCGTGTACAGCTTATGACGATCGCTTCGTATACACTCGGCAGAGGTGAAAACTGTACGACTATCGAAAAGACACTCGCTGTATAACTGATGACGTAACCTTTTTTTTATTGCCGTTCTTGGAACACCTTTCGCCACCTTTTTGTCGGTACAGTCGGACAACAGGAGCGAGTAACATTTAGCTCTGAGTCCGACGAATTCCCTGATGGGTTTCCCATTAGTTTCATCCTTGAACTTCCCCACGACTTTTTTGTTGTCGCAATGGCAAGGATGATCTGAGGGATAGTCCGACGTGTCGAAAAGGTGGAGATCCTCTTTCATATCCAAGTACACATCGTCAGTCTGTATGCTGTAAAGTAAACTGTCGGTATCAGTCATCAATAATGTTAATCGTTGTCCGTACTTGCTGACAGCGTACCGATAATGAAAATCGTACATTATCAATTTACTGACATCAAGTACTGTGAAACCAACATACACTGGACGGGAAAGGTATATAGTTCTGTTTCGTAAAGCCAATCCGACCAAGTCGTCGGTGTAGCGGATCATACGCTTTAGTCGTGGATTGGAAACAAGTTTCTGCAGCCGCCCTTTGGTAGAGACTAGTTGGAAGTCTATTCGTTTCCTTACGTTCTCCAGCGATTTACCATAGACAGCGTTGACCATCAGTTTGAAAAAATCTTTTTCAAAACTGTTGGTGGCTGCTGCTCTCTTTTGTGTGTTGAAATCGATAAACGGTTTCATCCACGCTTTCTGTTTAAAACTCAACACCCTATGGATCGCTTTCAATTTTAGACCAAGGTTCAGATACAACTTTAAATTTCGAAAATGAAGAACGTATTTTTGCTTATCGTCCAAAGTCGTTAGCAACTTGGGGACGGACGATGAGGGCGTTTCTGATCCGTTATACCCTTTTGTATAGTGTAGTCGTGTGTGAAGTCGTCGAGAGTACGGTGAAAGTATGTCAGGATTGACGCAGGAACGCACAGGTGCTAGTGGATAATCTGAGTGAAGATCATGAAGTTCGGATGGATAGTGTAGGTCGACCTCAAGTATGTAGCCCATGTCACTGTCATCACTCAGAGTACGTACGTCCAGTGAGTCGATCTCGTTACGATCGAGCCATCTAAAGTCACCGTAAGGGAGTGGCTGTGACATGGCTGCACCGTAAAGGTTGTTGCAGTCGGTGTACAATATGAAAGAGGTCGGCTTTGAAGCATCATACTGATCAGCGATTAGCGGGTTGTTGGCCTTGGCATAGCGGTTGGGTACCATGCTAACACCACCGCGAACGGCTGATTCAATAAAAAGATGCTGATCTATATCCGTCAACAGTTCCAGTCGCACACCGGTCATCTTTAACATCGCGTGCCAAGCAACGCCGGGAAGCGAGTAAAGATGAGCCGGATCAATCTGGTAGTACCGTATGGCCATCTCACGAAACGCCTCGAAGACGTCAGCCAGCAGCAGTACATCTGTTTTAAGATAAAGATCGTGATAATCACCCAGCGTGCGGATTCCGAAAGTCTGCCACACATTCTGTGCATGTGCGTAATCTTCGTCCAACACGGGTGATTCACTCAGCCTATTGAAAAAGTGTTCGCGTGCGGGCAGACATGTTTCGTCGAACTTCTCGCTACCTGTCATGTAATCGTAAGGGTACACCCCCTTACGTAAGAGTAGCTCGAAGTGTTCTTCGAAACATTGCTTTGTTAAAGCGAAATCCGCACCGCTCGCGCGCAAGTTTCCAACAAGTGTATCCAAGGACGTGTTCAAAAATTGTAACGTGTCTACGAAACGTAGGGCACCCAACGTGACTGATACGAAGCGTTCACTAGTGGTAGCGATACAAGTGAGAGTTTCATCATTGTATTTACCCAACCCTTGTATCAAGTGATGTGCGTCGTAACCTCGTAAGTTATGGAAAAAGACAGGAATATGTTGGGCGGACTTGGAGTTGAGGTTACATACGTTGTGAGCTGCGCCAAGGTATCGTCCAGTCAGATGACAATGGTTGCGCACCTTGTCGTCATCAGTCAGCAGTTTTTCGCAGAGATGGCATACGACAGCATTCGTGAAAGATAATACGTCACGATCACTCATAGTCATAGGGATATTGGTACGCATGATCCTGTACAGTTCATGCTCTTCATCGATTAGTCTATCTAAAAAGGTTTCTATCACGTTCACACCGCGATAAACGACCTGTGGTTTGAAAATGTTGCCCTCGTGGTCGACTATGAGGTAGGAAAAACCTGAAGGAAGATGTAACGACTCTGTTGTGGTGGACGATGTGTGTGGAGGAGCATCACAACGATGGCAAGGTACAATGAACGATTCAAAGTCTGCATATATAGCGAAAGGGACTTTATGACAGTACGTGTAATTTTTGAAGTACATAACCTTCTCCTTCTCTTTCGTTGGTAAACGAATTCTTTGTTCACCATACGGTGAACAACGAGGGACATGTTCACTAAGGAGTCGTTCTTCACAGAATCTATGCAGACAGTAGTTGCAATAGAAAGAAGGTCCGTTGTGTTTGGTTAGTGAAGATAGTAAGCGGCTAATATTTTTTATTAAACAGTAATGTTTTCGGTCAGCGGTGGTGAGAAGTAATAGATTAAAATGGTGTTGTCTGTCACTGAAAGGAGTTATTCTTAGCGGGTAAATTTCATTTTCTTCGTAACCAAAAACATTTATAGAAATGTCAGAAT
The DNA here is from genome assembly GCA_034769895.1 of Magicicada septendecula. Lineage (NCBI taxonomy): Eukaryota > Metazoa > Arthropoda > Insecta > Hemiptera > Cicadidae > Magicicada > Magicicada septendecula. The sequence continues at coordinate 85,852,053 of CM068370.1, forward strand.
TGTCTCGTTCGAACTTCACAATATCGCATAGGCGGGTGGGATAAGTTATACCAGAAGTGGTGATACTGTGAATATGTGATTTGTATTTGGATACACGCTCGCTGTCTCTGTGTTCTGGAAACAGTGCGGCCAACACTGACCATATAAAACACATTTGATCGCCTGTATTGTTTACATTGATGATGGATTTAGTACAAGACAATTCAGGAGGTGTACGGATGAAACTGGAGGCGGCCAGCGGTTGGTATCGTGAGAGAACGAGTTCTAACGAGATTATATGATCCAACGGCCAACCGCTACCCTCACGAGTGAATTTATAAATCGATTCGATGATTTTTTCGTACGAAGCTTCTAAACGTTCAGGCAATACGTTCTGATCAGCGATCAATGTCGTATGACATCGTCCATGAAAATAGCCTTCACTCGTCACTTCTTCGTCCTCGTTCGTGTCGGCATTTACAATGTACTTGACAAATCTCGCTTTTAGCGCTATATGCCACTTTATAGTAAGCAAACGTGTCAGTTCGTTTAGAATGTCCGTACGTAACATATCGTGAATTTCATCGAAAAAGGTAATGACATCGTTGACACATTCTTCTTCTTCCTCTACAAGAGGTGTGTAAACGTACGACACCAACGAGCCACGCAACGAATGTTTACGATCAACAGAAAACGTCTGCATTGTTAGAATAACGATAAAAGCAAAATCAATTACTTGCTCACTTGAAGAACATTAGAATACTGATACAAAGTTAGAAAATAAGTAACATTTTATAAGCAGTGCGTGAAAGTTAGCCTGCACGAGACTCGAAGGTGAACGCAGGCAGCGATCACCGCTCCACTTATACTATCTATGATGAGTGCGTGCGCAGCTATTTGTTCCCACTACTGTGCTTTATTTCATACCGACCAATTGACGACAGCAATCCCCACTACGATTGCGCGCGCAGCTACCACTGAGGAAGTGAAATGCAGCGCAACAAACCAACATTCTTGCTTCAGATATGGACGTGCACACATATTCTTTTGCAAGCCGATTAAAAAGCTTTTATAACATCCATCGTCGAGGTAACATTAAATTTTACGTGCGTAAATTTCCGAATACGAACGTGAGATTTTTTGACCTAGCCAAAGCCGGGTTTATTTATGAAGGCGATGATGATGTTGTAAGATGCTGCAATTGTAAAATACGAATTATGGATTGGATGGCGGGTGATGATCCTGTCCAAGTCCATAAGGCGTCAATGCCTACATGTAGTTTCGTTCGTGAACACTTGTAGAAGTCGACGCACGCAAAAACGGCTCTTTTCAGAGCCAACATAAACTCATGTACAAACATACCCGTTTGGGTAGTACTAGTAGTACTCTGTGTTAGTACTATACTAGTACTAATAGTACTATATATATTACTATTACTAGTACTACTACTAAATGTGTGTACACAATTCAATGTCTGACTGATGGCGTCAATGATAAAAAAATAAAACAAAAGATTTCATAAAAATTATACCTATTAAATATCATGACAATTTCGAAGCTGTATCACTTGCATCGCAGATCGATGACACAATGGATGTTTATCGATACGATGATGGGAAACATTTCACACTAACAAAACCGTTACGAAGCACGATACGTTCCAACTTGTGTTCTATGTATTTTGTGAAGAAAAAACGGTTTTGTGGTAACTACTGTACACGTTATAAGTTTGGTGTTGACAAATATCACGGACGTTGTTGGCGTCACATTAAGAAACGTAGCGGTTATCTCCCGCCGATCGTGCTGTTGATGATAATCTCTGATCGTATACACAACAAATCACGATGGCTTCATTTTATCGAAGAGTGTGATCGAAACAATGTACCGATTGAACTCGTGGTTTATGAAAAGAATATGTTCAAGTGTACAGTACGTCACGCGTGGAATTTTATTTCACGTTTCCGACCGATTCCTGAACTGTATCATGCCGTTCAACGTGTTCACGGCTTACATGATTCACACGGACAAATGAACTATGCGACTGTGTACACAGACATGCTCGCCTACGGAAGTTCAATCCCACACGCTTTGTGTTGCATTGTCATTACAGAGCGCACTATTCCGATACGTACAGCGATTGAAATATACAGAAGCGCGATTATGATAGCACCAAAGTGCGCAGTGGATCCTAGCTACAACGTAAGTTTTGACGTGCGCTGCCCGCCATCTTCGTTACCGACACTTGCGAGAGGGAAACAGTTCACATTGGTGAACAACAAGGCGCAGGGATTGTTTTCAGTAGCCTTTCTGAAGGAATCATTGCCTACACTCCGCAAGTATTGTGAATACTTCGGTCTGCAGTATTCACATGAAAAAGGGTACACAGTGAAAGATCGACGTTTATACGAACAGTGGCAACGATGTACAGGTGCTATGGCAGACGAGTTTTGGTTGTTGAACTCGTATCTTATACACCTGCATATGGAGTCGAGAAGTCATCGTCCGATCATAGAACTCAAAGCTAAACACATGTGCGAGCATCTACCCGTAAACGATAACGTCATAGTCGCGGAAATGCACGAGTATCGTGCCAACGTTATACGCAGCGTCATGTTTAAAGACATGAATTCTGTCAAGACCGTAAGAGCGTTGGACATGAAACAACACACGCTCATGAGATATTACATCGGTATGAGTCTCGTGCGTAATGGACGTATGAAAATCAGTTTAGCGCATGTTTTAACGTACTTACGCAATCACAAGAAGAACGCGTTGTTTTTCCGTTCGGTCGAGATGATATAACTGGACGTGGAGTGGAAATCTTACTACAGTCACGCGATGGAAAGCAGACGTACCAGAACGGTACCGAGGAGAGTTACATTCAGCACTGAGTTAACGCTTTACCACGTTCCGACGTATTGTGAATCACGGTTCGTACGATATGAGAATGAAACGACAGGTGAAGAACATACAGCAGAGCGTTCGCAAGACTATCGCGAAGGAGTTGCACAGACCGGTAAGAAGGAATTTTCCGAGACGTGCGGTGGAGTTAAAGGGACTTCACGACTTGTACCAAGCGGACCTGGTAGAGATGATACCGCACGCGAAGGTGAACAAGGGATTCAAGTACCTTATGACAATCATTAACGCGTTTAGCAAGTACGCGTACGCTGTTCCGTTGAAAACAAAAACGGGCGTAGAGGTCGCACGAGCTCTGGAACCGATTCTTCGTGCTAATAAAATGAAATATCTGCAGACAGACAACGGGAAAGAGTACTATAACAGTAGCGTACAAAAATTGCTGAGCAGATACGGTATCACACTCTATTCCACGTATAGTGAAAAAAAGGCCTCCATTGTGGAACGTTTTAACCGTACGTTGAAAACGCACATGTATCGTGCGTTCAGTGAACAAGGTCATTATCGTTGGTTGGATATGTTGCCGGAACTAGTCAACACGTACAACAACAGCGTGCACAGAACGATTGGAATGAAACCGTGTCAGGTGAAAGAATCCAACGAACGTACAGTGCTACAAAGGATTCGTGTGAACACAGCGAGGAGCATCGTTTATAAACGACCGAAATTCAAAGTAGGCGATCGTGTGCGTATAAGCAAACACAAAATGACATTCGCCAAAGGATACACACCAAATTGGACAAACGAGATATTTCTCGTTCATTCGGTGCGTACCGGCAGCGTACCCATTACCTATTCGCTAAAGGATCATACAGGAGAAGTGTTGAAAGGTGGTTTTTATGAACATGAAATCAGTAAATCGAACGTTGGTGACGTGTACTTGGTAGAAAAGATTGTACAACGTAAAGGCGATCGTGTAAAAGTCAGATGGTTAGGATTCGATGGTAAACACGATTCGTGGATACACAAGAAGAACTTGCTATAACAACTATTCGACTCACGGAAATAGAACCAGTATGCATCGATACGTTATGATGACAACATGCACGCTGTGTACAGTGTAAAAGACATTGTGTCACATCCTGGTTACGATGAGTACATCGTGAACACGACTGCAAACGACGTTGAACGCATGCGTAGGATCTTGACAGTGCACGAGTACTGGCAACGGGTTATCAATCGTGTGAAGAAATTCCGTCTTAACGAAATAGTACCAAGTGGTACCGGATTCGATCACTACAAAGAATGTGTTTGGTCGGATCCGAACTGTGAAACGGGTCCGGACACTTGTGTATGCAGTTACATATCTACCGACTGCTGCAATATAGTGCGACTATTAAATAGACTGTGCACGGAACGTCAACATGAAAATATTGCAACAAGCGCACAGATTAAAAATAAAGGACGTGGACTATTCGAAATTGTGCGGCGATGGTGGTGGGGGTGGTTGTGGCAGAAAAAAACGTAAACACGGACGTCTTTTGCCCGATACCGTTCGTTCGATCATCTGCGGACCTTCTGCGTGCGGGAAGACAAACGTCATGTTCAACCTGTTGTTCGATGTAAACGGATTAAGATTCGCGAACTTATACGTGTTTTCTAAATCACTATTTCAACCTAAATATCAGATGCTGGAGACCTTGATGACACAACTTTCCAACGAAGGAATGGGTTATCACGCCTACAACGATAACGAAGAGGTACCGCCTCCCGACGAGGTCGATCCTGATTCTATTATGGTGTTCGATGATGTGTCTTGTGAAAGACAACACAATATACGCAAGTATTTCTCTATGGGACGTCACAGCGGTGTGGACGCGTTTTACCTTTGTCAGACGTACAGTCAAGTGCCAAAACAGTTGGTTCGTGATAATGCCAATCTAATAGTATTGTTCAAACAGGACGATCGCAACTTGAAGCATGTGTATAACGATCATGTCAACACGGACATGAAATATGACACGTTTAAGAACATGTGCGCTGAAGCGTGGAAAGATCGTTATGGCTTTCTCGTTGTGGACAAGGATTCTTCTATCGACACCGGTAGGTACAGAGTCGGTTTCGATCGTTTCATAGTAGTCGCACCTAACGATTAAACAAAAAAAAATTGTCAAAAGTTTAGCTAAATACACGTGTCCTGCTGTCAACGACTTTAGTTGTCGTACTACCGTTTATCGAGATGGATGACAAGAAAAAACGATTAGCACGTGATATCGACACGATCAGTGATGACATACGGAAGAAATACCATGCGTTAAAACATGGTATTCGTGAAGAAGAAACAACGTTATCCAAAAGTTACAAACCGATTCTGGAACCGTTACAAAATATTTCACAAGCATTGCTTGAAAAGAAACGTAAAACAACAAATGAAAAGCCGATAAGAGTGAAAAAAATGAAACAAGAAGAAGAAGAGGAAGAAGAAGAAGAGGATCCATTAGATGCAATTAGTAAGAGCGATGTAGGAACACCACTTCGTTCCCGAACGAAACCGTCTTTCCTGAAAACACCCGTGATAGCCGAAACATCAGGTGATGACGATGAGGACGATCCTAGTCAAAACATTGAAAAAATGTTAGACACACCGGAAGGAAGACGTGAAGCGCGTAGATATTTTCAGGACAAATACGACAGTGAATCGTTAGCGAACAAGTACATGCGTATGATCGTTTCGTCCGAACGCGATCGTCTGATGGACTATACGTACGGTGTAAGACATGAAAACGGAAAATGGATGATTGGTGATTCACAGTTCGAAATCGATAAGGACGATACGATTCTTATCAACGGTAAACGATACAAAGGTACACCCGGACTCTACGAACTTGTATTCATGAAGCATCCTAATGAAAATATTTACAAGGAATCAGATCTGAAAACGTACAAAGATATACTGCGTAACACCAACGCGCATAAGCAGTATTACTTAGCGAACGCACAGGTGAACGCGAACAGAGGTGTAAAGTATAAACGAATAATATCGCAACTGTTTCCATCGAAACGTACAGGACAGGGGCATAATAATATTGATACATCGTATATGACGCTAACGAGAAAAAAAGACAAAATCGATTACGTGCACTGGGGCGATCCGAACGAACTGGTGGACAGATTGCGACTGTTAATGGCATCACAACGTGTTGGAAACAGTGGGCACACGAACGAAATCGTCTCCATAGTGGAAGAACTACGTGAAGCAGACATAATCGTATAACAAGAGCGGTATATATCATCTGACATTAGCAGCAGCAGCATGGAATCGATCTTAAAGGACTCGTTAATGCCATGTGCTCCCTATTCGATTCTGAAAGCCGATAAAGTATAAATAATACTGTCGTACACGCACCGGGGGACATTCCACGATTGGTTGTGACAACATGGATATCGTGCTACTGTTTATTATTGCGTGCACAAGCGCCGTCGTCGTCGCATCGTCCGTTAACGCTAACGATGTAGATTTCGCTATAGATTATTTGGTGCGATACGGATACGTGCCCGACGATAGTTTACGACTCACGGACAACACTACCATCGATATGGACGCCTACCTTCGCACGTTTCAAGTGAATTACAATTTAACCATAAATGGAGAATTGAACAATGAAACGATGAATCTGATGCGTGCGCGGAGATGTGGTAACGAAGATTTCGTGTCGTACACCTTACGAACGCCGTGGGCCAAGAAACGTCTGTCGTGGCGATTCTTTCACGGTAGCGTCAGCGCTATAGAAGCGTCGCGACAAGCGTTCGCTGTGTGGCAGAAACATTCGAATCTGGAATTCGAATATCGACCCAACGACATAAACGCAGACATGGTTATCGCTATGAAATATTTTAAACACAGGTGTCTGACTTCCAGGTGCACGATCTGCGGGTACGATTTGGACGGACGAGGAGGTATACTCGCTCACGCTTACTACCCGCCCGATTTACCGTATAACACTACTGAAATACATATGGACTACTACGAGTCGTGGAATTATACAAACGCAACCGAAATACCGGACGATCAGACCAGTTTTCTTCAGGTGCTAACGCACGAAATCGGACACGCGTTAGGACTGTCTCATTCCCTCGAGAGGGATTCGATCATGTACCCGTTCTACGTACCACGCTCGGGCGGACCGTTCGACCTGAGAGACGACGATATAAGAGGCATTCAACGCTTGTACGGGAAGCCGCCGCCGCCGCCCGCTACGACGACGACGACAACGTCAACGTCGACGACGACGTCAACGACGACGACGACACCGACAACGAACGAGACCGTGCGGACGACAACGGATTTATGTCGACTAAAGAACGTTAACCAATTTTTAATAATCAACAGACATCTGTATATCGTGCACGATAACTTTTTGTGGACATTGGATATCGAGTCGAAGCGAACGGGCGAGAGTCCGCTTCTGTTGACGGATTGGTTGACTTTCTTACCGCCGACGTTCACCAACGTTTCGGCGATGTACCAGAGACCGCGGACCGAAGAAGTGGTGCTTTTCATAGACAACTATGTATACATGTTTGATATACACAGTCTGCAGCCGGTGAACGGGTATCCGCGTTCAATCACAAAGCTCGGTGTTCGCACGATGACTATAATAAACGCTGCAATACACACGTACACGGGTCGAACTCTTCTGTTGTACAACGATATGTATTACAGTGAGATAGACGAGTGCACGTTCACGATCAAGAAACATGGTTATGTTAAAGATCGTTTTGTCGGCTTACCAGAAGCCGTTGATAGTGCGTTCCGATATATCGACGGAAAAATTTATTTCTTCAAAGACACACACGTATACGTGTACGATGAATTTCTAGATACGATTGTAAAAGGAAAACATAACGACGCACTATCCGTTGTCGGAATAAAATGCATAGACAGTACGATCGTATCAAAACTAATCGATTTATTACGTGAATACGTATAAATGTCGGGCACAACGAACGAGGCGCATCATTCACGAGATGAGTGTCGACAAGTTTGGCAGACACCAGAGCGCTGTCAGAGCGCGAAGAGAGACGCGACGCAGTCTGCGAGAGGATATTGGTATCACAATGACCGAGGACGGACACTTTGATGTAGCGGGAAAAAAAATACATAATTTGGGCGAACCGCGCGATGATAGCGATGCCGTTTCACTGCGCTTTGTGCGTGACAATTGTCTGTTAGCTGGCGATTCGTCGACGGCGGCGCAAGGAATAGATGCGAAAGGTCGTAAGCTCGTCAACGTCGGCGCTCCTGTCGATCTCGCGGACGCTGTCAACAAGCAGTACGTAGACTACTCGTGCTTACGTTTCACACAATTGGTACCGAACAAGAAGAACGGGGCTGTCGTCGACGCACGAGACCATCGCATACAGTCTCTGAGGGAACCGATTCGTGCGAGAGACGCCGCGACCAAAATATACGTGGACTCGAAAATCATACCGAAGGATACGAACTCTAACCTAATGGTCGGCAATGTGCGGATAACACAGTTAGCTCCACCCATGAACAACAAGGACGCAGTGAATTTGGAATTTTTGAACCGACACACAATCACCGCGGTAAACGATGCTTATTTCAACGCGCAAGGAAAAACCATTCTAAACGTTGGCGATGGTGGCGCACGGGCCACAGATGCAGTGAACGCGCGTCAATTGGAGGACGTGAAGCGGTACGCGAAGAGCGAAACGTACAAACTCGCAAAAGTGTTCCAACATCGTTGGGAGAAAGTGGTATCGTATATCTATAAATTGCATACACGCGCAGCGCGTACTTCACTTGGTGCCGAAGAGGCAGACTTACTACTTATGAACAAGACGGAGACGAGCGTGTTGATTAGTGATCTGGACAAATCCAACAACGAGCAAGATTGGAGATCTCTTTATCGAGAGCAAACGAAACAGTAGTCATGTATGAACTACGTAGCCGTGTTGATAAAAAAAAAGGGGGGCGTGGTCTTATCGGAAAAATAGTTAAAAGCGCGGTACCATTCGTCGCGAAGTCAGTACCTACACTGATCAATCGAGCGGTGGACGTATTACCGGTAGAACTACATCTGCCTGGCTACAGGTTCTGCGGACCAGGAACGAAACTAGAGGAGAGATTGAGTCGTGGTGATCGAGGAATCAACGAGTTGGACGAAGCCTGTCGCGAACACGATATCGCTTACAGCAAGTACAAGGACAACGAACGACGAGGTATAGCGGATCGTGTGCTAGCCGGTAAAGCGTGGGAACGAGTTAAAGCTTTGAATTCAGGCATCAGTGAAAGAGCGTACGCAGCAGCCGTAGCAGCAGCAATGAAGGCGAAATCTGCGTTAGGCAGCGGGCTATGCTGTAGTGGTGGTGGTGTGCGTAAACGTCGACGTCGCACCAGACGACGCAAGCCGGTTCGACGCACGATAATCAGGAAGAGGAGGAGGACGACGACGACAACAGGGACAGGAAAACGACGAAGAAGGAGTGGTGGTAAAAAGGCTTCAGGACTCTATCTTCGACCGTACCGAAAAAACTAATCAAAATACCCGTGCGTCCATTGTCCGATCATGATCTTTATGAGTACACGAAACGATTGCGTATACCCTATTTCAGAGGTGTGTACATGCGCGACGCACTTCCTAGTACATCACCGTGGGTGAACGAAAGTGCGATCGTGAATCTGGACGATGCTAGCGGACCGGGCACGCACTGGGTATGCTACAAGAAACGAGGCGACAGAGTCTGGTACTTTGATGGATTCGGCAATCTACGTCCACCTGTCGAGCTAATGCGGTACTTTGGATCGAACGTGACCGACGTTCATTACAATTACATGCGAAAACAACCGTCGGATACAGTCATCTGCGGACATTTATGTTTAGAGTTTTTGACATCGAACGATCAGTAAACTACAAGATGTCTTCGCTTACGGTCACCGTCACAGGAACGGATCCGAGCGCACTGGTTTGTGACTTTTTTCCACCGCTTGAATTGACGGACGGTGAATGGTACGCAGGACTGCTGGACTTTACCACGTACAACTCTATACCGAACGTGGAGAGTGGAAAAAACAATGTCTTTCCTGTACTAAAGGGAGCACGTAAAACGTTAGAGCTTGTCAATATACCGACCGGTGTGTATGAAATCAGTGATATTGAAACATACCTGAAAAAAGAACTAGCAGACCCGAAATTTTCTCTACGACCCAACAACAACACATTGAAATGTGAAATTTATTGTTCATACGATGTCGATTTCGGATGTACGGAACACACGATCGGTACCATGTTGGGTTTTTCCAAGAGCCGCAAGTTAGAAGCGTATATATTACACACGTCGGATGCGCCTGTAAACATTAACAAAGTGAACGTTTTGGAGATAAGGTGTAACGCTGTTCAAGGTTCATACAAGGCGGGTCGAAACGAGCATATATTGCACTCGTTCTATCCAACAGTTGAGCCAGGATTCAAGATAGTCGAAACGCCTAGAAACGTCATTTATTTTCCGCTTAACGTACTACACTTGCGTAACGTTACAGTGTCCGTACACGATCAGGACGGTGATATTGTGAATTTTCAAGGGGAAGTCATCACCGCACGTATACATTTGAAACGTGTGTAGTAATCATGGGAATTTATTTCACCGAAACCTCCATGATGATGAAGAGCGGAGGTAGCGACGGCTTGCACTGCAAGATAAAAGAGGACAACACTTTTGGAAAAGGTATCAGTAGACGTTCGTCGTTGACACGATTAACAGCAACTAACCGACGCTACCTGATTTCACTAGGATTCAAACTCAAGAGAAACAAGTAACATGACGGACAGCGGTATAGTCTTATCGGTTGAACGTCGACCGTTCTTTGAAGACAACATCACACATTATGAATATCATCCTCATGCACCGTACGCGTCGGCGTCACGATATGGAAATAATGATGAGATACGCATACCTATCCTGCAACAGGAAGTCTTCACTTTACCGATGGAAAGTTTCCTGTACGTTGAAGGCAAGTTGAGCAAAAAAACCACTGCCACTGGTAATGTGAACGTGAAAATGATAAACAATGCGATTGCGTTTCTCTTCGAAGAAATCCGTTACGAATTGGCCGGCGTGGAAGTAGATCGTACCAAGAGTGTTGGCATCACATCCACTATTAAAACCATACTATCTGCCAGCAAGCAGGACATTGTTTCGATGCAAAATGCCGGTTGGGTTGCTCCTACAGCTGACGAGCTAACACCATCTGGTAAAAATAATGAATTCAACTTTTGCATACCGTTGAGGATGCTGATGGGATTTGCTGAAGATTTCACACATGTTATTTTAAACATGAAACAAGAACTGATACTATTACGCACTTCCACTGACGTTAACGCTCTGTTCTCGTCTACGGATGCGCCCGCTAACGCTGATATAGAACTAACAAAAATCTCTTGGATGATTCCGTTCGTGTATGTGAACAATGAAGTACGGATACGATTATTGGATATCATACGCAAAGACCTACCACTATTCTTACCGTTTCGTAGTTGGGAACTGCACGAGTACCCGGTTTTACCAACGACTGACAGACAGACTTGGACAGTGAAAACAACTACACAACTGGAGAAACCGCGGTACGTGATACTCACCTTCCAGACCAGCAGAAAGAATAATCTGAAAAAACATGCCGGCGAATTCGATCACTGCAATGTGACAAATGCGAGACTCTTTCTGAACGACAAATACTACCCGTACGATAACCTGAACCTGGATATCGATAACGGACGTTATGCATTGCTGTACGACATGTATACACGATTTCAAAAGTCATACTACCACAGAAGTCAACCCAACGTACTTCTAACGCCTACTGAGTTCATAGCAAAAGCACCGTTATTCGTCTTCGATTGTAGCAGACAGGATGAGTCGCTCAAGTCTTCACCAGTCGACGTCAGATTGGAATTCGAGTCATCGAGCAATTTCCCCGCTCAGACCGCGGCCTACTGCTTGATACTGCATGATTCGCTCAACGTGTACACTCCGTTATCCAACACAGTGCGCAGACATAATTAAACATTTACTATAAATTATTGTTTTTTTTTGCTGTAAATATAATGTTGCTTTTTAGAATGTAATGTATGTGTTACATGTATGCGATTTTTATTTAAAAAATGTAATCAATTTTTATGTATTTGCTGTAAATAGAATGTAATGTATGACTTACATGTATGTAATTTTTTATTAAAAAAAAATGTAATCATTTTTCATGTATTTTATTTTGTGGAGGGGGAAACGATTATCCTCTTCTTCCTATTTTTTTTTGCTCAGTGTTTCATCAACACGACTCGCGAGAGGACGCACAAGATGCTTTCACACGATTTCGATGATGATGATACCAAACCCAAGAACGACCGCTATTTCAAACAATGCGGTGAAGCGACAGCAACAACAATCAAGTCCTTATCACCAGACGATAAAGAAGTGCAAGTCATCTTAATTCAAAAAATCACATCTCCGTACCCGCGTTACAGAAGCTTGGAAAATCGTTTAAAGAGTTTTAAAGAATGGCCTGTATCGTTAACGATAACACCTAAAGAATTATCAGAAGCGGGTTTCTTTTACACTGGATGCAACGATAGAGTGATTTGTTTTTGCTGTGGAGGCGGATTAAACAAATGGGAACGTGGAGAATATGCTTGGATGGAACACGCACGTCATTTCCCTGCGTGCTCTTACGTAATGTTAATGAAAGATAAAAATTTTATCATCAAGGCACTGGGTATCGTTACCGAAGCGCAAGCACCAACAGCAATAGCGACAGCAGAGAACGAACAACACGTCGACACTATCAAGGAGAATATAAAAAACATAGAAGGAAGCTCTAATCGTGATACAATGTGCAAAGTCTGTTACGCACAGAACGTGGAAGTTGTACTTATTCCCTGTCGACATTTTATCACATGTGTGAATTGCGCCATAACCCTACATACTTGTCCTTTATGTAGAACCACATGCACCGCTTACATGAGAGCGTATTTCTAGTTCATTTTCACACCTTAATTTAATCGATTAGTGAACACAAGGTTTGAAAATATAAGCTGCTGTGACAAAAGTGTTTAATCCAACCTCCGCTAATATCGCATACCTCGGTGTTTGAACAGCACGCGTTGAAGACGGGCGCATGGAGCTGTTATCTCCGTACGAGTACATACGCTGCAGTGACTTAAAGCATACAGTACTGTACCCTATAGAAATTTTTGTATACGACATTTTGACATGTAAATTTGTTGCACTGATCCATGACGAAAATATAAGGTACAAAATAAACATTCCGAAAAAATTCTTTCCGAGCGTTTCACAACATACAACGTGTCTGTTCCGTAAGACGGACGGATCTGCAGCGTTCCTAGTAACACCAAACACGTTGTTTATAACGAAAAAAGGATGTACGAGGATAAGCTAGCAGTCATCCTTGACTTTCACTGTTTCATCGACAACGATGGAAACGAACTCGTTAAGGAACTATCCATTATGGATGTCACTGCATTTGCCAGCAGACATTGGATATTTTCACCTCCAGCAAACATGATTGTTTCGAATCATAAACATGCGAGGACAAACAGATGGTTAACAGAGCATTATCATGGACTAGCGTGGACGGACGGGGACACATCGTATGAACATCTTGTGCTGATATTAGAAAAATATACATTTCCTTTTAAATTTGTGTTCGTAAAAGGATTGCAAAAAAAAAAATTTCTACAGAAGCGTATCGTACATTTTAATATTATAAATTTAGAAGATTTCGGTTGTCCTAAACTCGATCAATTACAATCAATACATGGAACAGTCTGTCTCGTGCACCACTTACTTCTAGAAATATGTACAAATACTAGAGTACACGCTTTACGCGAGTGGGTTGTATCAGATTTTAGAGTAATCAATATGTTTCTAATAAATTACTAATTGAAAACATTATTGTTTAGCGCTTACGTAAAACAAATTAACCTTTCTGACGATTACATCACTCTGTATAGTCATATAAAAAAAATTAGATTCACCGACATGTTCTAACACGCATGAGTGCTGTTAATTAAATCATTCTGTCTATTCATAAAAAAAATAACCGAGTCGTCTCCTCTTCCCCGCCTACCCATCGAGTCGTGAGAAGTCAAGTCGTATCCTGTTCACACGGATAAAAATAAACGCTTACTGTACGATAAAAAATTTAGCTTCAGCAACATGTTCTAACACGCATGAGTGCTGTTAATTACATCATTCTGTCTATTCATAAAAAAAAATAACCGACTCGTCTCCTCTTCCCCGCCTACCCATCGAGTCGTGAGAAGACAAGTCGTATCCTGTTCACACGGTTAAAAATAAACGCTTACTGTACGTTATGTAGTTCCCCCTCCACAACTACCTCCCTATTTATTCCGCTGTGTGCGAGCGTTATTCGTTCAGTCCTTGAGAGACGCGCGAGACAAATATAAAATTCTTTATTTTAAAATGGCATCATTCACTGAAAAATTTGCAACTATTAGCGCAATTGAATATAAAAAAATAAAAGAATTAATAATCGGTGTAAAATATCCGATAGAAGAAATGCAGAATATAGACGCGAAGTACGGGAAAGCCGTACTCGTCACTCTTCAAGATTATAAAGACCCTAAACTAAAATATCGCGTATATCTACCTAAAAGATACGCGAGCGTTTTCGAAGATGATGAATTAAAAGATTTAGTACCGTGTTCGCTGCATCTAATTTTTCGTGGATAAAAGGATAGAGCGTACATAGTAGAAATTGTACAGTAAGACCGAATGGACATACTCACTTACCATGTATAATTTTCATTGTAAATACACATAATTGTCATTAGCTGCACGTACAATTATATATTAACATGTACTTAGTTGTATTCTAATTTATAATATATTGTGCTTACACATATATTTCATTTAATTTAATTATATTTAATTATCAATGTATTTACTGTATATCTAGATAATAAAGCAAGGCTTACATGGTGTACATTTTAGAGTAAGCCTGGATAGACATCTTCAAAATTAACAAATATATTTGTTCAAAATTGTCATTGCACACGTACACAAATAGTAAATATAATGTGCTTAAACTTATTTATTTTAATGTAATTCAAAACAATTATTAAAACAATTACAAATAATAAATTATTATGCGTAATAAATTTATAAATTAAAATCTAATTTGCTTACACATAATATAAATGTATACAAATGTATTTATTAGTTTTACTTATTTGTAATTCATACACAATTGTCACACATGTTTACATATTAATTTTTGTCATTACTGTGTACGTCATCATATTTTAATTTGTAATTACTTTATTTAGATGAATATTGTACACAAATGTCATATTGTATATGTTTACATATTATGTATTTTGTACTTGTCACCACTGTTTACTGTTACATAATATTTATTTTAAATTGTAATATATTTTGATTACTTGTATTTTAATTAAATAATATTGCTTTAACATTTTTATTCTATATTTATTTCACAAATCCTTGAAAGATTAACACTAATCATCACTCAATATACAAGCTAAAAGAAATGTTGCGCAATGTGCATTCATGTGTTATTACATATAACTAATTTAAAAAATCAATATTATTAAACAATAATTGCTTGATTAGAAATTACAAAAATTATTTTAAAATAAAACTTACCTTGTACGAGCTCTAGTTGAGAATTGCTTGATTATATTATATTTTAGAAATTAAAAAATTATTTAAAAATGAAACTTACCTTGTACGAGTTCTAGTTGAGTTACTGAATGTGAATCTCGTCGAACGAAAATTAAAAAAATTATTTAAAAAATGAAAATTTAAAAAAAAAATGAAACTCACTCTGTACGACTGAATGTGAATCTTAACGAACGAAAATTAAAAAAATTATTAAAAAAAATGAAAACTTATTTAAAAATGAAAAACTCACACTGTACGAGTTCTAGTCTCGTTGAACAATGTGATGATGTGAGCAATTCGTACAGCGTATATATACGCTATCTCAAGGATGAACGCGAAAGCAGCTGGTATCAACCAGAGCTGCTACACGTGCAGTCAAGGACAACCATTTAGCTTGGCTTTTCTGTTTCGACGACAAAAAAAACCTAGAGCTACTACACGTGCAGTCAAGGACAATCACTTAGCTTGGCTTGGCTTTCTGTTTCACACAATAATTTATGTACGGTCATCACTTCGTTCACACACACATTAACAAATGCGCAGACAGCTGGAGCCCAATTAAAATATTACATCACCAACGACTTGTGTTCTTCAAATTATGTACGGCTATTAAAGCCTCAGCTCTCACGCTTTGATAATAGATGGCTAGACAATTACATCATCACCAGCATGTGTACATATGCTCAGATAGCCAATTATTATTCATTAGTTAGTCAACGGCTAGGGTTCTGTTATTAAACAAATGGATGTACGCACACACAAGCGCGCACAGACAGCTGGAGCCCATTTAATAATATTACATCACCAACGACTCGCGTTTTTCAAATTATGTACGACTAATAAAGCTTTCGTTCACACGCTTTGGTAACAGATGGGCACACAGATGGATTGATTACATCATCACTAGCATGTGTACATATTATGCTCAGATAACCGAAGCCAATTCATTACAACTAGACATTCAATTATGCAATGCATATCATGTGTATTTTCTTACATGTACACAACAATGTAAATTTTTTGAATTTGCTTAGTTATTTCTTTTCTTTTCAACTATCCTTTTTCCTTCTATCATGCATGTTTTATAAGTGAAGTGTCAATCAAAACAATTACACCACAATAGCCAGTCAACAAGAGTTTCACATCGATGCTGTGCACATTTTTTGTATTTTTACAATATATACTTACCACAAAAGCACACATTCAAATTTACAGTTCATGAGTTGGCAACAATGGTGGCAGTGTAAACATATACAAAACCTGTACACTATAACACCGAGCCGTGGCCGGCACAAGTTGACAACGTCGACGTGGCAGTGTAAACATATACTAAACCCGTACACTATAACACCGAGCCGACAACGGCAGTGTAAACATATACAAAACCCGTACACTATAACACATGCACGAGCCGACAACGTGGCACAAGTTGACAACGTCGACGCTTTTCCAACATGGCCGCCCTTCCGGAAAAACAAAACATATACCCAAACCATACACTATAACACACCACGATCCGACAACGTGGCCCAACCTTAACCAGCACACACGCACAATCCGACAACATCACAGCTTTCCCAACATGGACACCAGCCGTGGCCATGTTCGCCGTTCGCCCTTCGCCGTCGTCGTTGACGTCGTCATCGTCGCTGGGCGGCGGCCTGGCTTGATCCTCGCCCGTCGTGGCGGGGTCGTCGTCCATTTTGTCGACAACGGCGGCCACGCCTCCGCCAATCAACGCACACGGAACCACGCAAAATGGACGACGACGACAACATGGCCGAACGCCGACAACATGGCCGACAACTTCGGTACGCCCATCGAGGTCACGTGGGACACACCACTACCCCCCGGTCCATCATAACCTCTGCACATGACGACACGCTGCGCCGGAAGTCTACCCCCACCACAGGGATTTTTGAATTTCGCGCCAAAAGGGGGCTGTGACGTCACTTCCGCGTTAGAACTCTCATTCTTACCCTACTATGTACTTATTCGCTAACGATTCACTGTCGTATTTTTCCTGAAAATATCTACGCGCTTCTCGCCTCCCTTCCGGTGTGTCTAACATTTTTTCGATGTTGAGACTAGGATCGTCCTCGTCGTCCTCGTCCGAAGTTTCACCTATCACAGAAGTTTTCAGGAAACGTGGTGTCAACTGCTGTTGCGGTGACGGACGGAGCGGTGTTCCTACATCGATATTACTACTACTTGAACCCATCAGATCCTCCTCCTCTTCTTCCTCCTCCTCCTCGCCACGTTTCATCTTTTTCGCACTCGTAGGCTTTTCATTTGTTGTTTTACGTTTTTTTTTCAACCAACGCTTGCGAAATAATTTGTAACGGTTCGAGAATCGGTTTGTAACTTTTGGTTAACGTTTCTTCCTCTTCACGGATCACATGTTTTAACGCACGGTATTTCTTACGTATGTCATTGCTGATAGTGTCGATATCACGGGCTAGTTGTTTCTTCTTTTCGTCCATCTTGATAAACGGCAGTACACCGACTGACGTCGGTGACTCGAGACATCTGTATTTACCTGAACGATCGACGACTGTTTTAGTTAACGGTGAACAGCTGTTAACTGCATTTATGCGAACAGTCTACAACTGTTTTTCCAGGACATATGTATTTACCCGAACGGTCGACGACTGTTTTAGTTAACAGTGAACAGCTGTTACGTGCATTTATGCGAACAGTCTACAACTGTTTTTCCAATACATGTGTATTTACCCGAACGGTCGACGACTGGATCTTCCTCGTCGTCCTCGTCCGATGTTTCACCTATCACAGAAGTTTTCAGGAAACGTGGTGTCAACTGCTGTTGCGGTGACGGATGGAGCGGTGTTCCTACATCGATATTACTACTACTTGAACCCATTAGATCCTCCTCCTCCTCTCCACGTTTCATCTTTTTCGCACTCGTAGGCTTTTCATTTGTTCTTTTACGTTTTTTTTTTCAACCAACGCTTGCGAAATAGTTTGTAACGGTTCGAGAATCAGTTTGTAACTTTTGGTTAACGTTTCATCCTCTTCATAGATCCCATGATATAACGCACGGTCACGGTATTTCTTACGTATGTCATTGCTGATAGTGTCGATATCGCGGGCTTGTTGTTTCTTCTTTTCGTCCATCTTGATAAACGGCAGTACACTGAATAACGTCGGTGACTCAAGACATCTGTATTTACCTGAACGATCGACGACTGTTTTAGTTAACGGTAAACAGCTGTTAAGTGCATTTATGCGAACAGTCTACAACTGTTTTTGCAGGACATGCGTATTTACCAGAACGGTCGACGACTGTTTTAGTTAACAGTGAACAGCTGTTACGTGCATTTATGCGAACAGTATACAGCTATTTTTCCAGGACATGTGTATTTACCCGAACGGTCGACGACTGTTTTAGTTAACAGTGAACAGCTGTTACGTGCATTTATGCGAACAGTCTACAGCTGTTTTTTCAGGACATGTGTATTTACCCGTACGTTCGACGACTGTTTCAGTTAACAGTGAACAGCTGTTACGTGCATTTATGCGAACAGTCTACAACTGTTTTTTATTTTACCCAAACGCTCAAAGACTGGGTTAGTTAACAGTGAACAGCTGTTACGTGCAATTATGTGGACAGTCTACGAGAGTTTTTTATTTTTCTGAGACACTTATATTTACTTGAACGCTTGTCTACTGTTTTAGTTAACGGTGAACAGTTGTTACGTGCGAACAGCCCACAACTTTTTTTTCTAACCGTTTAGGCGCGACTACTCCTTTCCCGCCCGGTGTACGTCGGCTTCACAGTACTCGATGTCAGTAAATTGATAATGTACGATTTTCATTATCGGTACGCTGTCGTCAAGTACGGTCGACGATTGACATTACTAATGACTGACACGAACAGTTTGTTTTACAGCATACAGACTGACGACGTGTACGAGTATATGAAAGAGGATCTCCACCTTTTTGACACGTCGTACTATCCTGTGGATCATCTTTCTCATTGCGACGACAACAAAAAAGTCGTGGTGAAGTTCAAGGATGAGACCAATGGGAAACCCATCAGGGAATTTGTCGGACTCAGAGCAAAATGTTACTCGCTCCTATTGTCCGACTGCACCGACATAAAGGTGGCAAAAGGTGTACCAAGGACAGCAATTAAAAAAAGATTACGTCATCGATTGTACAGCGAGTGTCTTTTCGTCAGTCGTGCGGTTTTCACCTCTGCCGAGTGTATACGAACCGATCGTCATAAGCTGTACACGCAACGTGTAACAAAACTTTCCCTGTCACCTTACGACGATAAGAGGTAAGTAACTGGACGACGGCGTAACTACACTCGCGTACGGACACTTCGGAACACGTAAACGTGCGCTATCGGACGACGCTGCTGGTCCTAACGCGAAGAGACAGAGGTACACGGACCAATAACTAACGGCAAGAATAAACTCGTATTTCATGTATGCTCTTTACCTAATTATTTTACAACTTTAATTACGTTTTACAGAATGAACAACAAAGTGAATAAACGTCTGTCAGAGGAGCAACGACGAGTACGACGGTAAATACAATATTTTTTCTTTATTTAATGTGTACAAACAGAATATTCCATTCGACTGACTTACTGTCTTTTTTTATAGTTAGCAACGGTTACGTCGTGCTCTGCTGGGGAGCACATCTCCTCAACCCGGCTCGAGTCGGTAAGTCCGTTTTCATTAACAATCTCTTGTAGTAATCCGTTTACGTCTGTTTTTAAATTTGTACTTTTTCCCAGCGATGTCGATCATACCGACGACGATGACGACGACGACGTCGAAACCCTCAGCGGGTTCGTGGGAGATGAGGATGAATTGGGATACAATATCGATTTCCTCGAAGCAGAAGATGATGATGAGGAGGAGGAATATACACCCTCATCGTCATCGACGATTTCCATCTTCGAGGACAGTATGTAAGTCTTCTTCTTATGCGTACATATTTTTCTTTTTCCACGTCTGTATACGTTTTTTATGTCTTTTTTTTGTCCTCAGTGACATTCAGCCGTGCCCACGTCCTCTGCTGCCGCAGCCACAACCGCAGTTGATACGCCCTCTGCCGCAGCATCCTCATCTTCAACCACAGCCTCATCCACAACAGTAGCACCTTCTGCCGCAGCAGCAACAACGAGATCCCCTTTTGAGACCCCCTCCAGAACCCGCACGTTTGCAGCGTATGCATATTTGAGGTATGTTATAGTGCTCATAAACGTTATTCTAATCCATCCTACTCGTATTAACCATACAGCACTAATATTGTTTCTATTTTTTCTGTTACAGATGGCTGTGCACAACAACAACAACAACAACAATCTACTAGAATTGTTTACATTGTATATATTTGATATTATCGTTTTATTGTATATATTTGTTTCCATTTTTTCTTGCAATGTATATATTTGTTCTATGTATATATATTATTTGATAAGTATCTTTTAATTGTATATATTTGTTTCCATTTTTTTGCAATGTATATATTTGTTGTATGTATATATAAATTATTGTATTTATTTTCTTACAATACACATGTAAGTTTTTCATTGCTTTAGTGTTTATTTTCATCTATTCTTTTCCCTGCATGATATGTGTTACACATATTTTTTCCAAGCATAATGCGTGTTACAAAATTTTTACAAGTCAAGTGATTTTCATTTATACACAATGGACCAAATCAAAGAGAGAAGAGAGTTTCTTACGAGATATGCAGAAGACGTTCCACTATTTTTTTACTACGTCTGCCCGACAGATATTACATACCCATCAGATTTTTTTACTACGTCTGCCCGACAGGTATTACATAACATCAAAATAATATAAATGGTAATTATTTCCTATGCATGATGTGTGTCAGACAATTTTTACAAGTGAAGTGGTTTTCACTTATGCAGTGCATACACACGGTGTGCATGTCATGTGAATTTCTTACAACAGATGCAGATGACACTACACCTTTCTTTTAATACGTCCTGCGATAGAAATTACATATCAATCAGAATATTATATATGGTAATTCTTATCTTCCGTGCATTATGTATATATTTTCCATGCACGGATGTGTGATATACAATTATACAAGTGAATTGGTTTTCAATTATGCGTCGAGGGAAAAATTTAATATCACCTCGACGACGGATGTTGTAAAAGCTCTTTCGTCGGTTTTCAAAAGAATATGTGTACACGTCCATATCTGAAGCAAGAATGTTAGTTTGTCATGCGTTTGGATTTTGTGGGAATCGTTGTATGATACCTGTTCATCAGTACGGAACAGCCGACACCGTTCGTCGAGAAGGACATAGCAAAACTGCAACGTCCGTTGTGTGTAATTATTTTCAATGTTTCATTGTCCAAACGTCCGTAGCGAGAATGTTTCAGATCGAAATACTGCCACCACCTCGACGACGGATGATGTGTAAATACTTTCCTTTGTAAAACATTTTATACTTTTATAAAGATTTGTTGAGCACATACTTCTCCAATTGTCATAGTTATTCGAGTTGGTAAACACGTGTAAATATTCTGACGTTTTACCGTATAGAAAATTGGGAAAATTTATTGTTTCCTCTTTTATTAGTGTTTTTTAAATAGTCCATCCAATTTTGGTGTCCTTCATCAGTTGGAATTCTAAATTGTGTTGCATAATTTTTTCGTAGTGTATACTCAACTTTTGCTAAAGTGCTCACATTGACATCGGCAAATTTATATTTTTTACTAAGTGGTAAAAATTACAGAATTCTTTTTGTATTTTATAGTGTGATGTGCACAATTCGTAGGTCGTTAATTTTGAACATCTTTGTCCGTTACCCATGTTTAGAGTTTCGCATTCTTTGTATTTTTCTTTTAGTAGAAACATTCTAATGAAATTATTCCATTTTCTTATGAACGCTCTTTTGAATCGCTTACTCATTGGCACCCTAAAACATATTTATCAAAAATTGTATACAATTGTATTTTGTAATTGTCATTACTGTGTGCGTTTACATATTTGTCATAGTGCACTTGTTTATTTTAACTTGTAATTAGTTTTCCTTAGACAACTGGTTTATCGTGGAGAAAAGGATAGAGCTTACATAGTAGATATTGTAGAGTAGGACCGAATGGATATCTTCATTTATCATGTATAATTTTCATTGCACATACACATAATTGTCATTATCTGCGCGTACGATTACATATTTATATTAACTTGTACTTAGTTGTATTTCATTTAATTTCTTTTAATTATACATAATATATTTTAACTTATAATATAATGTGCTTAAACATATTTCATTTGATTTAATTGTATTCAATTGTCAATGTGCTTATGTCTAGATAATAAAACAAGGCTTACGTGGTGTACATTTTAGAGTAAGCCCGGATAGACATCTTCAAAATTAACAAATATATTTGTACATATAATACTTATCTTCTATGCACAAATGCGTGATATTCAATTTTTACAAGTGAATTGATTTTCAATTTTGCACCGAAGGACCGAGTCATCGTGAGTTTCGCACTGATGATGTGCACATTTTTTATTTTTATAATATATACTTACCACAAGGGCACACACATTCGAATTTACAGTTCACAAGTTGGCAACAATGCAATACACCTCACTCAGTCTCTTCACATCGACGATATCCGGACGACGGCGGCGTACATATCTAAACCCATACACTATAACACATGCACGAGTTGACAACGTGGCCGACGCTAAACCAGCACACATGCACAAGTTGACAACGTCGACGCTTTTCCAACATGGCCACCGTTCCGGAAAACGCTGTGTATATCCAAACACGTACACTATATATACTTACCACAAAGGCACACACATCCGAATTTACAGTTCACAAGTTGGTAACAATGCAATACATGTCTCCTCACATCGACGATATCCGGACGGCGGCGGCGTACACATTTAAACCCATTCCAACATGGTCACCGTTCCGGAAAAAGCTGTATATATCAAAACCCGTACACTATAACACATGCACGAGTTGCCAACCTGGCTGACCCTTAACCAGCACACTCTTACACAACCCGACAACCTCGCCACTTTTCCAACATGGACGACGACCCCACCACTCCTGGCGATGATCAAGCCACGAGGATGATCAACGACGAGATAGCAGTCATACTTGACTTTCACTGTTTCGTTGACGACGATGGAAACGAACTCATCAAGGAACTAGCCATTATGGATATCACCGCATTTACCAGCAGGCATTGGATATTTGCACCTCCAGTAAACACGATCGTTTCGAATCACAAACACATGAGGACAAACCGTTGATTAACGGAGCATTATCATAGATTAGAGTGGACGGACGGGGACACATCGTACGAACATCTTGTGTCGATATTAATAAAGTACACGTTTCCTTTTAACTATGTGTTCGTAAAAGGATTACAGAAAAAAAGATTTCTGGAGAAGTGTATTGTACATTTCAATATTATAAATTTAGAAGATTTCAGTTGTACTAAACTCGAACAATTACGTTCAATACACGGAACAGCCTGTCTCGTGCACCGCTTATTTCCGGAAATATATACAAATCAAAGAGTACACGCTTTACGCGAGTGGGTTGTATCGGATTTTAGACTAATCAATAGGTTTCTAGTAAATTACTAATTGCATACATTGTTGTTTTTATTTAGCATCATAAAAATATCACTTGTTGCCTTTCTGTCAATTACATCATCCTGTCTACATGCATAAAACAATTAGCACCATCGACTTGTTCCCACACGCTCGAGTGTAGTCGATGATACCACCGTCTCTAAAAAAAAAAAAATAAAAAAAATAAGCTAGTCGTCTCCCCCCTTCCCCCACCTACCCTCTGAACATAGCGGGAGAAAGCAGCTTGCATCCTGTTTACACGGTTAAAAATACCCGCTTACTGTACGTTGAGTAGATCCCACTCTCCGGTTTCCCCCTCCTCAACTACCTACCTATTTTATACCGCTACAAACTAGTGTTATTCATTCAGACCTTGACAGACGCGCAAGCGAAATTCTTCATTGTAAAATGGCATAATTCGTTGCGAAGTTTGCTACCATTAGAGCGATTGAATATAAAAAAATTAAGGAATTAATAATTGGTGTTAAATATCCAATAGAAGAATTACAAAATATAGACGTGAAGTGCGGGAAGGTCGTACTCGCCACTATCCAGGACTACAGGGACCCAAAATTGAAATATCACGTAAATCTACTTAAGAGATACGCAAGCGTTTTCGATGATGAAGAATTAAAAAAATTAGCACCATATTCACTTCAACTGGTTTATCGTGGAGAAAAAGATAGAGCTTACGTGGTAGACATTTTAGAGTAATACCGAATGGGCACCTTCATTTATCATGTATAATTGTCATTGGACACACACACACACACACAATTATCATTGCCTGTAAGTACGATTACATGTGTATTTCATTTGATTTAGTTGTACACAATTGTCATTGAGCTTATGTTTATTGTATTGTGTAATTGTCACAGTAATTGTCACTACTGTGTGCGTTTACATAATATTTATTTTCCTTATACATATTTCATTTTGATTTAATTGTACACATTTGTCATAGTGCACTTATTTATTTTAACTTGTACTTAGTTTACTTAGACGTATTTCGTGTACATATTATGTATTTTGTAATTGTCACTACTGTGTGGTTTATATATTATGTATTTTAAACTGTAATATAGTTTTATTACATGTATTTTAATTGTTTTTAATTAAACGGTATTGCTTTAACATTTTTATTGTATTTAATTTCAAAAGTCCTTCTAATATATTTTGTCTGTACTTTAACATATATTTTTGTTTGTTTAAATTATATATATAAATTTTTCTTTTAACTGTTTATTTTCAACTATCCTTTTTCCATGCATGATGCGTCCTGCATAATCTTTACAAGTGAAGTGTCAATCAGAATATTATGTATATAGTAATACTTATCTACTATGCACAAATGTGTGATATTCAATTTTTACAAGTGAATTGATTTCAATTAAGCACCGAAGGACCGAGTCATCGAGAGTTTCGCAGTGATGATGTGCACATTTTTTTATTTTTACAATATATACTTACCACAAACACACGCATTCGAATTTACACAGTTCACATGTTGACAACAATGCAATACACGTCACTCAGTCTCTTCGCATCAACGATATCTGGACGGTGGCGGCGTACATATCTAAACCCGTACACTATAACACTTGCACGAGTTGACAACATGGACAACTCTAAACCAGCACACATACAGAAGTTGGCAACGTCGCGCTTTTATCTTCTATGCACAAATGTGTGATATTCAATTTTTACAAGTGAATTGATTTTTAAATGCAACGATATCCGAACGGCGGCGGTGGCGGTGTACATATACAAACCCGTACACTATAACACACGCACGAGTTGACAACGTCGATAAACCAGCACAAGTTGGCAATGCCGACGACGCTTTTCCAACATGGCCGCACTTCCGGAAAAACCCCTTACATATACAACCCCATACACTATAACACATGCACGGTTTTTACTTACCACCGACACACAGACCAATCATCGACGACGAACCGGATCACCGCGTAACCCGTTATCTGACACACAGACCAATCCTCGACGACGAACCGGATCACCGCGTAACCTGTTCGACGCTCGCCGGCCGCCGGTGCACAATAGTTTTTTTGTATATATGTACTTTTTAATTTATGTTTTTGTAAATATTTTGTAAATAAGATGTGTCCATGTAAATAAATACATGAGTGTATCTGTAATTGCTTAAGTGTTTATTTTCAACTTTCCTTTTCCATGCATGATGCGTGTGTGTGTGCGTTCCACAATAAATCTCAGCGGAAGCCAACTGCCACTTGTCCCTATTATTCATGTGTGTTTTTTACAACAACAAACGTAGGACCCGCTATAGCGAGCCCTAGACCAACAGGTTGGTGCGAACGTATTTTTACAATCTGTATATATTTACTTACCTATAGAAAATTACATATCAATCAGAATATCCGACACACAGACCAATCCTCGACGACGAACCGGATCACCGCGTAACCCGTTCGACGCGGCACCGAACGGCACCGACCGGATCACGACGCAGCCTCACGAACCAGTTCGCCGTTCACCGTTCGCCATTCGCCGTCGGCGGCGGACGGCGTCCGACAGCAGATCAACCCGACGGCGGCCGGCGAACGGCGAACGGCGAACCGGATCACTACACGGGCTTGCGATACAGTTCGCCACGACACACAGACACGCGGTTGCCAACAATACACCGCATCGACCATCGCCCGCAGCGCCGTTCATATACAAAACCCGTACACTATAACACACGCAAGAGTCGACTACGGCGATTAACCAGCACGAGTTGGCAACGCCGACCACGACGATTTTACAACATGGCCGACCGGAAAAACACCTTGCATATACAAACCCGTACACTATAACACATGCACGAAGCGGCAACGTCGACGACGTATACACCAATCAACGCACACATAACCCCACTTTATACTGACCGCCCACAACATGACCGAAAGCCGACTACCAGATGTTTACCCCCACCACATATATTTTTGAATTTCCCGCCATATGACGTCACATCCGGGGTAGAACTGTCAGTTTACCCCTACTTGGGTATATCGTTACGATCGGTTATGTCATTCAGTACCTTGGTCTGATAGCTTTCAATTAAGTTGTCAATGGCATCGTTAACGATATGCATGTTGACATTTCGGTTATGGGTATATCGTTACGATCGGTTATGGCATGCTGTACCTTGGTCTGGCGGGTTCCAATGAACTTGGCAATGGTTTCGTTAACGATATGCAGGTTGACATTGCGGTTAGGGGTATATCGTTACGATCGGTTATGGCATGAAGTACTTTGGTCCCACAGCTTTCAAAGAACTTGGCGATGGTTTCCTTAACGATAGGCAGGTTGATACTGCGGTTATGGGTATATCGTTACGATCGGTTATGGCATGCTGTACCTTGGTCTGGTGGCTTCCAATAAACTTCGCAATGGTTTCGTTAACGATAGGCCGGTTGACATTGCGGTTATGGGTATATCGTTACGATCGGCTATGGCATGCAGTACCTTGGTCTCGCAGCTTTCAATGAACTTGGCAATGCTTTCGTTAACGATAGGCAGGTTGATATTGCGGTTATGGGTATATCGTTACGATCGGTTATGGCGTGCAGTACCTTGGTCTGACAGATTTCAAAGAACGTGGCAATGGTTGCGTTAACGATAGGCAGGGTGGCATTGGAGTTATGGGAATATCGTTACGATCGGTTGTGGCATGCAGTACCTTGGTCTCACAGCTTTCAATCTACGTGGCAATGGTTTCGCTAACGAATGGCAGGTTGACATTGCGGTTATAGTTATATCGTTACGATTGGTTATGGTATCCAGTACCTTGGTCTGACAGCTTTCAGTCAATGTGGCAATGGTGTCGTTTACGATAGGCAGGTTGATATTGCGGTTATGAATAGTTCGTTACGATGGGTTATGGCATGCAGTACCTTGGTCTGACTGCTTTCAATGAACTTGTCAGTGGTTTCGTTAACGATAGGCAGATTGACATTGCGGTTATGGGTATATCGTTACAATCGGTTGTGGCATGCAGTACCTTGGTCTGACAGCTTTCAATGATCTTGGCAATGGTTTCGTTAACGATAGGCAGGTTGACATTGCGTTTATGGGTGTATCATTACGATAGGTTATGACATGCAGTACCTTGGTCTGACAGCTTACAATGAACTTGGCAATGGTTTCGTTAACGATAGACAGGTTGACATTGCGATTATGTGTATATCGTTACGATCGGTTATGGCATGCAGTACCTTCGTCTGTCAGCTTTCTATGAACATGGCAATGTTTCGTTAACGATAGGCAGGTTGACATTGCGGTTATGGGTATATCGTTACGATCGGTTATGACATGCAGTACCTTGGTCTGACAGCTTTCAATGAACTTGGCAATGGTTTCGTTAACGATAGGCAGGGTGATATTGCGGTTATGGGTATATCGTTACGATCGGTTATGGAATGCAGTACCTTGGTCTGACAGCTTTCAATGAACTTGGCAATGGTTTCGTTAACGATAGGCAAGTTGACATTGCGGTTATGGGTATGTCGTTACGATCGGTTATGGCATACAGTAGCTTGGTCTGACAGCTTTCAATCAACGTGGCAATGGTTTCGTTTACGATAGGCAGGTTGATATTGCGGTTATGGGTATATCGTTACGATCGGTTATGGCGTGCAGTACCTTGGTCTGACAGATTTCAAAGAACGTGGGAATGGTTTCTTTAACGATAGGCAGGTTGACATTGTGGTTATGGGTATATCGTTACGATCGGTTATGACATGCAGTACCTTGGTCTGACAGCTTTCAATGAACGTAGCAATGGTTTCGTTAACGAATGGCAGGTTGACATTGCGGTTATGGTTATATTGTTACGATTGGTTATGGCATGCAGTACCTTGGTCTGACAGCTTTCAGTCAACGTGGCAATGGTTTCGTTAACGATAGGCAGGTTGACATTGCGGTTATGAGTAGTTCGTTACGATCGGTTATGACATGCAGTAACTTGGTCTGACAGCTTTCAATGAACTTTGCAATTGTTTCGTTAACGATAGGCAGGTTGACATTGAGGTTATGGGTATATCGTTACGATCGGTTATGGCATGCAGTACCTTGGTCTGACAGCTTTCAATGAACTTGCCAATGGTTTCGTTAACGATAGGCAGGTTGATATTGCTGTTGTGGGTGTATCGTTACCATCGGTTATGGCATGCAGTACCTTGGTCTGACAGTTTTCAATGAACTTGGCAATGGTTTCGTTAACGATAGACGGGTTGACATTGCGATTATGTGTATAACGTTACAATCGGTTATGGCATGCAGTACCTTCGTCTGTCAGCTTTCAATGAACATGGAAATGTTTCGTTAACGATAGGCAGGTTGACATTGCGGTTATGGGTATATCATTACGATCGGTTATGACATGCCGTACCTTGGTCTGACAGCTTTCAATGAACTTGGCAATGGTTTCGTTAACGATAGGCAGGTTGATATTGCGGTTATGTGTATATCGTTACGATCGGTTATGGCATGCAGTACCTTGGTCTGACAGCTTTCAATGAACTTGCCAATGGTTTCGTTAACGATAGGCAGGTTGATATTGCGGTTGTGGGTATGTCATTACGATCGGTTATGGCATGCAGTACCTTGGTCTGACAGCTTTCAATGAACTTGGCGATGGTTTCCTTAACGATAGGTAGGTTGACATTGCGGTAATGGGTATATCGTTACGATCGGTAATGGCATGCTGTACCTTGGTCTCGCAGCTTTCAATGAACTTGGCAATGGTTTCGTTAACGATAGGCAGGTTGGTATTGCGGTTTTGGGTATATCGTTATGATCGGTTATGACATCCAGTACCTTGGTCTGGCGGCTTTCAATGAAATTGGCAGTGGTTTCGTTAACGATAGGCAGGTTGACATTGCGGTTATGTGTATATCATTATGATCGGTTATGGCATACAGTACCTTCGTCTGACAGCTTTCAATGACCTTGGCAATGGTTTCGTTAACGATAGACCGGTTGACATTGCGGTTATGGGTATATCGTTACGATCGGTTATGGCATGCAGTACCTTGGTCTGGCGGCTTTCAATGAACTTGGCAATGGTTTCGTTAACGATAGGCAAGTTGACATTGCGGTTATGGGTATATCGTTACGATCGGTTATGGCATGCAGTACCTTGGTCTGACAGCTTTCAATGAACGTGGCAATGGTTTCGTTAACGATAGGCAGGTTGACATTGCGGTTATGTATATATCTTGCAATGCATACATAATTGTGCGTTGATAGGCGGAGGCGTGGCGGCGGTTGGGCAGAATCACCTTGTAGGGCTCGACATAGCGCGCCCTAGTCCAACAGGTTGGTGCGAACGTATTAGTATGTATTAGGCATCCGTCATGGTAGCACACAATAACAGGGAACTCGTACTCTGTGTACAAAGTCTAGCGCCGGAAGAACTGATTTCACAGCAAATTCATAGTAGCGCTTACCAGCTGTTAATAAAAGGGCAAGAACTTTTCGACTAATGCACGAAGTAAACCAGTAAAAATTTGTTTAAAAATCTATGCTGCTGCTGTGACGGAAGTATTTATAATTAATAGATATCTCACTACCACCTCTCCCACAATCTCGTATACCTCAGTGTTTCTACAGTACGCGTCCAGAACGGACGCATGGAGCTATTAACTTCGTACGAGTACAGACGTTGTAGTGACATAAGCACGCAGTAGTGTACCCTGTAAAACGTTTTGTATACAACGTTTTGACACAAAAATTTGTTGCACTGATCCGTGACGAGGAGACAAGATACAAAGTAAACTTTCCGAAGAACGGGGGAGGGGATAATAATAAGACGTTTCCCCTCCAAGGTTACGGATATTAAGAAAATAACATACATGAAAATTGATTACATTTTTTTTTAATAAAAAAATGAAAACTTTATTGTTTAGCGCTTACGTAAAAATAACAGTCGTCGCCTTTCAATCGATTACATCATCTGTCTAAAAATAAATTAGCGTCGTCGACATGTTAAACAAGCACATGTGCTGTCTAGTCGTATAAAAATAACCGACACCCCTCTTCGCCACCTATCCATCGAACTGTGAGAAATCAATTCGTATCCTGTTCACACAGTTAAATACATCACCTGTCTAAAAATAAATTAGCGTACGACATGTTCGAACAAGCACGAGTGCTGTCTAGACGTATAAAAAAAATAACCGACTCCCCTCTTCCCCACCCATCGAACCGTGAGAAATCAGCTCGTATCTAGTTCACACGGTTAAAAATAAACGCTTACTGTGCGTTGAGTTGTTCCCCCTCTCCGGATTTTCCACCTCCACAACTACCTCCCTATTTATTCGCTGTGCACGAGCGTTATTCGTTCATTCGTTGAGAAACGCGCGAGAAATTATAAATTCTTTATTTTAAAATGGCATCATTCACTGAAAAGTTTGCAACTATTAGCGAAATTTAGTATAAAAAAGAAATAAAGGAATTGATAATCGACGTAAAATATCCAATAGAAGAAATGCAGAATATACACGGAAAAGCTGTACTTGTCACTCTCCAAGATTACAGAGACCCTAAACTAAAATATCGTGTATATCTACCAAAGAGATACGCAGGCGTTTCCGAAGATGAGGAATTAAAAAATTTAGTACCGTGTTCGCTGCAACTAATTTATCGTGGAGAAAACGATAGAGCTTACATAGTAGAAATTGTACAGTAGGACCGAATGGACATCTTCATTTGTCGCGTACGATTACATATATTGTATATATATATATATTAACATGTATTTAGTTGTATTTCATTTAATTATAAATAATATATTTTAACTTATATATTATAATGTGATTTACACATATTTCATTTGATTTTATTGTAATTCTACACAATTGTGTATGCGTTTACATAATGTTATAATATAATGTGCTTACACATAATTCATTTGATATAATTGTATACAATTGTATTTTTTTAATTGTCACTACTGTGTGTGTTTATTTCATTTTTTTTTGTACATATTTGTCATGTCATAGTGCACATGTTTACATTTTGAAATTTTCACTACTGTGCGCGTTTACATATTATGTATTTTAAATTGTAATATATTTTGATTACATGTATTTTAATTATTTGTAATTAAACAGTATTGCTTTTTTTAATTGTCACTACTGTTTGGGTTTATTTAATTTTTTTGTACATATTTGTCATGTCATAGTGCACTTGTAATTTGTTTTACTTAGATGTATTTCGTATACAATTGTCATATTGCACATGTTTACATTTTGTAATTTTCACTACTGTGTGCGTTTACATATTATGTATTTTAATTACATGTATTTTAATTATTTGTAATTAAACAGTATTGCTTTAATATTTTTATTGTTTTTTAATTTCAAAATTCCTTCGAACATAACTTATATACATATTCATAACTCAATATACAAGCTAGAACGTGTTACATAGAACTAATTTGAAAAATCAATTTTATTAAACAATAATTGCATGATTATAAGGATGGTCTGTCAGCATTCTGTTGTAAAAAAAAAATAACTCCACATGTGAAAATCACAGTGGGAGCCAATTACATCATTTGCAACGTCCTACTATTCAGATATTACATAAACAGTAATTATTTTCCATAAATATTGCGTGTGTGTGTGTGTGTGTTTTATATAAGTGAATTGACATTCAATTATGCACTGCATATCATGTGTGTTTCTTACAACAACAAATGTAGGGGCTGGACATAGCAAACCCTAGACCAACATGTTGGTGCGAACGTATTTTTACAATCTGTATATATATATTTACTTAACACATAGACACACAGTTGGCAACAATGCAATACACGACACAATATCCGACGGCGGCGGCGTACATATACAAACCCATACACTATAACACACGCACGAGTTGACAACGTAGATAAACCAGCACAAGTTGCCAACGCCGACGACGCTTTTCCAACATAACCGCACTTCCGGAAAAAACCCTTATATATACATACCCATACACTATAACACATGCACGAGGCGGCAACGTGACCGAACCTTAACCACCACACTCCTTACACAACCCGACAAAATCACCGTTTTTTCCAACATGCCCGACCCGCCGCCGACAACATGGACGACGACCCCACCACTCCTGGCGGCCATCAAGCCACGACCAGGACACCGCCAGACCGCCGCCGGACGGCGAACGGCGAACGGCGTTCAAATTTAATACAGTTCACAAGTTGACAACAATGCAATACACGTCACTCAGGCTCTTCGTATCGACGATAGACCGCCCCGACAACATGGATGATACACCGACCAATCTACGTCCAGGCGGCGACCAGGCCGCCGCCGGACGGCGAACAGCGAACGGTGAACTGCGAACCGACAGGCTACGTCTCCGCCAATCAACGCACGGATAGCCCTCGCCGCCGCATCACAACATAGCCGACGCCGACAACATGACCGACGACCCACACCATCGACACTATGTCGTCATAGCCAGTGACGACACGATGACATCAGAGACAGCTGACATAGGACAGTGACGTCATGATGTCGTCAGAGCTAGCTGTTTTATAATCCCCCCCGGATGTGGGGGGGTACTGGAACATGATGACGTCATT
Source organism: Magicicada septendecula (assembly GCA_034769895.1). Taxonomy (NCBI): domain Eukaryota; kingdom Metazoa; phylum Arthropoda; class Insecta; order Hemiptera; family Cicadidae; genus Magicicada; species Magicicada septendecula. Next base: position 85,885,888 of record CM068370.1, read on the forward strand.
GTGTTTCAGTACCCCCTACACCACTACTCTTGATATTCAGTAAATTAAAAAAAATCTAAAAAAACTTGACAATTCAATGACACCAGAAATACTGCTATATTTTTTTTACCATTGATTAAAGATTTAACTGAATTACCATTATTAAAATTCGTACCATCTCTATACTGTTAAATCACTCATTGCTTCATATCCAGAAACATCACAAGTTTGATAGTGAATTTCATCCGGTTTAGAGCATTACGCAGCTCATTTCACACGCTTCAGGTGTCTCGTTCAGTGAACCTTACTTGGTGCACAGTTATGTACAAATGGCATTATTGCCTTGTTACAAACTTACCACGCATTGATACTGTGGCAATATTTAACCGCTGAACTTACTTTCTGGATATGCCTTGGATAAATAATAAATAATAATTTCTTCTGAAATTGCAAGTATTTTTGTATGATTATAACATGTACCTTATGTAGGTTGCACAGATTCAATCTGCATGCATACATCTTTCTTATAAATGGTTAGAAATTTTCTCAGTGCTTCTTATATCACTATCACTTTCCGGGTTTTAGAGTTTTTGTAATTAATGTCATGTAATAAAATTCTGAGCATACGGTGCATAATGTAGCAATACAAATACACTTGTAGAAGAAAATATTATTTGCTAATACAACTTTCAATTACTGCAAGAAACCTAAAACATCAGAAGGTACTTTCAAATAATACACATATTTTAGTAATAAGCAGTATTTTTCTTTTTTACAAGAATATATTAAATTTAAAATCAGCTATTATACATATATGTAATGTGTGTTATGTCTACAAGATATGTTATAAAATATAATTACAGTACAACCTCTGTTAACCAAAACAAATGGGGGGGAAGGCGGTTTCGGATAACCAAAATTTCGGATAATAATTAAGATATCATTTTTTAAAGTCTTCTTCTTCTTCTCCTCTTCAAGGATTAGGTTATATAAACCTGTTCCGGCACCCATCTTATCCTCGGACGACCCACGTCTCTTCTACCAATTGCTTTATAGTTCTGTAACTTGCAATAATTTCCGAGGCTGCTTTGGATGCTACAAGTACTTCAAAGTTTTACATGAACAGGTTACTGGCCTTTCGCACAACCCCCTACCAGGAGGACCAGAGGCTCTTCTCTCAGGGTTACCATACCTTAGCCAAAAGGCCCCTGTTTTGGGGGCAGGAGATTCGCCCTCACCCTTCTCTTTCTGAGATAGGATTTGGTGGCTTTGTATCAGTTATTCTGATACTGAAATTCATTTTTTAAAGTGTGCAGTAAAATAACTGGAAGTAATATACAATACTTTCAAAAGATTTTAATAAAAATCGAACTATTTAATAAAGTAATTTTTCAACACTAGTTTTATTTTTCTTGAAAAATCTTATATTTTTCTTTGATTTTTCTTTTCACATCGCTTTATTCCAGCAATATCTCGCAATTGCTTCATTAGCAGAACGTCAGAGGGCTTTGATTCTTCAGATCATTCGAGGAACCGTATTGCTATCTGGAAATATGAATAAAACTCCATGAGAAAAACACATATTTCATATAGCTTAATTTAATGCCCTAGCCCAAAATAAAAAATCTTACCTCTAAGGCAATGAAGAACTCGTCAGCGATGTCATGGCTGCTGCTGTCTGCTAGGTCATCGTCTCCGTCTCCCTTTGTTTTGTAAACTATAAAACCACAGCCTCATGTACTTTCATGTTTTGTGACACATCTTCATTGTTTTCTTGTTTGGGATCTTCAAAGCATGCTCTTCAAACTGATTTTTCATCTTGACCAAACCAGAACACTAGAAACACCAGCATTAAAATCGGCTGCCACAGTTCTCAAAATCTCGTCATTTTTAATTATTTTAATTTCCTCTGATCGTTATCATGACGCGTTTCCTCTTTCTTGACATGAAGTGTGACGATTTAAATTCTAACTGTAATCGTAAATAAAAAAAATTAAGTTTGCGAGCGATTAAGTAATTTCAAATCGCACTATAATACCTAAAACACCTGAATTTACTCAGTATGAGAATGATAAGTAATTAAGAGATCCAAAGAAACACTAATAAAAAGGGCGAATTGTAAATAAGTTATTATTATCATAATTAACCCATTGCTTGTCATCATGCGGTGACCTGTTAGTTCCGGACTCGACGTGTTTACCGAGTCGTCTGTAATTTAGGAAGATATAAAAATCATGATGTTTATAATTAGAAATCTGAAGACACAAATAGTCGTTAAAATAACTCACTTAAATTATATATGTATAATTAAGGTATAGTTTTTGGTAATAAGAATGTTAACTTAAATAAAGATAGGGACTATATTGTCGCGGAGTAGTTGCCCCACTCCTTTTGTTAAGTACCAGTTGAAGCGAGCAGAAAGTCTCTCGCTATGTTGCCTTCACACAGTACGGACGTACGAGCGAAAGCTCTACCCAAATGTTTTTAATTTGTTTGCTTTATTTAAATGTAGTATATTAACTACCACTGCTAAAAGTGGAAATCGTGTGTTATGTATCAATAACATATATATGTGGTAAGAAGAAGATAGAAAATGTAACACAAAAACAGAACTAGTGGTAAGCAAGATGACGACTCCCTCCAAGAGGTAACTCCATTTACAACATCACTCCTGAAGATGTGATCTGCAGAAACTTCATAAAGACACGTATGCCATGCTTAAGACGTTGCTTAGGACTTCCGAGAATCTACATATACTTACACCAAAGAAGCTTCAATCTCCTCTGTGAACATCCGACCGATTCTTGCCGAAGACACGACCCAGATGATGACGCCGACTACAAGGATTCCCAAGACGGACACCCCAGGACGAGGTTTCTACGTTCAATTGTAAAGGTGACTCAATAGCCTTGCTGTCGAGAGTTAATTATATTTGTTACACTACTCACTTCTAAAAGAGACGTTTCAAAGACGATTAATTTTATGTAAACATTATAATGAGAAAATCTAAGAGTTTACTGTAAAAATTCAATTATCATACGTTGTAACGATTTATGTTAATGTAACTTATTATCGTTCCAAGTAATAGTACCATTCTTCAAATGGTTAAAGAAGTCTTGCAAGCTTCTAAAATGAACTGCAAATAATTAGAAGTCTTTACTATAAATATACAGAAAGTAAACTCGGATCCGAGGTATAAGAATATATAATCAATTTGATCCCATAGCTTTATGAAAAGCATTTAAATATTTTAGTTTAAATAATGATGTCATGGGATCTGTCAGTAACTGTTGTTAAATAAAGAGAAGTCGTCTTGTTACACATGAAAATGAGTGCATAAATCAGTAAAATACCTTCCCTTGTTTCCTTACACTGATAGTGAGTAATTTGTTCAATTAATTTGATTTTAATACAGTTTGTTACAACGTAGGCAGCCCATGTAATTGGCAGAGGTCAGTTAAGATGGGTTCCCTGGATTTGTAACGCGGCAAAACGTTACAAAATTGCGCCACTCTGCTGATTTATATAAAGGGTTTGTAAGCATCGTGACGCCACAAAATTGCGCCACTCTGCTTAAGTTAGAATAGTTGCGAGCATCGTGACGCAACAAAATTGCGCCACTCTGCTGATTAATTTATTAGTAAATTAAATAACTCACGGCATTCAGTTATTGATCTATGCACTCAGAGAATGTAATTAATGGAACTTTAATTTTCAAAAAAAAAAAATGAATTTGTTTGACACGGGTAAAAGATAGTCTGTATAAACTGAAATATCATTGTAGGAAGATATATGCATGTACCTACTTGCATACATGAATTGTAATGTTTGGTCGACTGATCAGTCTTTAACAGGTTTGTATTATGACAATCCAAGACCTGTTGTTTCTTGAATAATCCTCCATTATAATTATTCAATCTGCATAGTATATGTTAGTGTATGTCTGTTGTCACGGTAAAGAAAAACTTTGTTAATAATAATGCTCCTGTGTAAAGTAAACCCAGTTAATTACGTGGAAAGAATTTGGTAACTTGAAATTGTGACCAAAATAAATAATTAATTTAAATTGGGGAAAGTACATGAATGAATAAAGTCAAACTGTTATAAAGCGTAATACTAGTGTAAATTGAAGAGGTGTGCATTGTTGAATAAGATTCACCCTATGCGTGCCAGCTGTCTCCTCCAGTTATGACCTGTTAAGGAAGTTAAACGGTGGCATTGTGTAGAGAACAATACGAGAGCGTCAAACCCCCCCCCCCGCATTCTCACGGACACACTGACCCTACCTTTGTTTACTAAATAAAGAGGGTGACCTACATTCCAGAAAACAGCTGATCGGCTATTTAACTTTGAAAAATATGTGTGTGGAATTTCTGTCTCTCCTTTAGAAGAGAAATTGTTCTGAATTATGTAAATTATTTACTCAAGAATTTATCTTATATATGTGATTAATGTATAGTATAGTAGATCAAGTATTTTCACCGTGACGACAATTAAATAATATAGTGACTTAATAATAATAAATAAATTTATAATAATAAATATAGTGACTCAAATAAATAAATATGGTAAGTCGATAATAAATAATTCTAAGTAAGTTTCTTAAATCTCCCCTAAGTAAATAATAAATAAATAAAGAAAGTAATAATAAGTGAATAATAATTGCATTAAATAATAATAAGGCTGAATAAAGCTTACGTTAAACTATATATTGTGTAAAGCGTAGCAGTAAATAAAAAAGAAAATAATAATAATACAAGTGTAGTTGCATAGTGTAAACACCCCGGTGGTGGCCTGTTCTAGGAAATAAAGCGTGTTGAGAATTGTAGTAAGCAGCCACTCACCTTCCCCCTTATTGTACGAAACGGTAGCGTCCCTAAACAATTGAAAACCACCCCTGTGTATTACAATGCTTTGTGTAAAGTGTCTCCCCTTCCGCATAGTTTGTTTAAATATTGTTAAAGAGATAATAAGAATTATCTTCGTGAGATTCCGCTTCTCTCAAGTAACATAAGACACTAGGATTAGCTATAGTCTAAAATGGAGTATGGGATCCTCTTTAGATTATATTAGAAATAAGTTTATGGTATATAATTAAGAGAGAATTATATACGTGTAACGTAACAAGTCACAACGGCGCCGACTGAAAAGTGTAATGATGGGGGCAGAAAGGTGCCAAAGATCAATAAAAGAGTGCTGAAAGCTAACTGGTGTAGTTAGACTAAGCCGATGTCAGTCGGGCCACGATATTGTGAGTTACGGATAAGTAGGGATCTTTCCAATCTAAGTTTTGGAAATTAGTATTAAGACTTAAAATATAAGTTAGCGTGTTAAGAAATGAGAAAAAGGGAATTTCACGGAGGAGAACATTTAAATGAACAAGATCATTCAAAGAGATATAGAGGAAACAAACCGTGTCCTAATAATAAATAATAGTAATAATAAATAACTTCACACACTGACACCAAACATACTCCAAGTCCCCAATTGTGCGTTAGACTCAAAAGCAACCGTAACGTGAAACTTAAGCGGTGGAGTATGTGACGATTTAAATTCTAACTGTAATCGTAAATTAAAAAAAATTAAGTTTGCGAGCGATTAAGTAATTTTAAATCGCACTATAATACCTAAAACCCCTGTATTTACTCAGTATGAGAATGATAAGTAATTAAGAGATCCAAAGAAACACTAATAAAAAGGGCGAATTGTAAAAAAGTTATTATCATAATTAACCCTTTGCTTGTCATCATGCGGTGACCTGTTAGTTCCGGACTCGACGTGTTTACCGAGTCGTCTGTAATTTAGGAAGATATAAAAATCATGATGTTTATAATTAGAAATCTGAAGACACAAATAGTCGTTAAAATAACTCACTTAAATTATATATGTATAATTAAGGTATAGTTTTTGGTAATAAGAATGTTAACTTAAATAAAGATAGGGACTATATTGTCGCGGAGTAGTTGCCCCTCTCCTTTTGTTAAGTACCAGTTGAAGCGAGCAGAAAGTCTCTCGCTGTGTTGCCTTCACACAGTACGGACGTACGAGCGAAAGCTCTACCCAAATGTTTTTAATTTGTTTGTTTTATTTAAATGTAGTATATTAACTACCACTGCTAAAAGTGGAAAGCGTGTGTTATGTATCAATAACATATATATGTGGTAAGAAGAAGATAGAAAATGTAACACAAAAACAGAACTAGTGGTAAGCAAGATGACGACTCCCTCCAAGAGGTAACTACATTTACAACATCACTCCTGAAGATGTGATCTGCAGAAACTTCATAAAGACACGTATTCCATGCTTAAGACGTTGCTTAGGACTCCGAGAATCTACATATACTTACACCAAAGAAGCTTCAATCTCCTCTGTGAACATCCGACCGATTCTTGCCGAAGACACGACCCAGATGATGACGCCGACTACAAGGATTCCCAAGACGGACACCCCAGGACGAGGTTTCTACGTTCAATTGTAAAGGTGACTCAATAGCCTTGCTGTCGAGAGTTAATTATATTTGTTACACTACTCACTTCTAAAAGAGACGTTTCAAAGACGATTAATTTTATGTAAACATTATAATGAGAAAATCTAAGAGTTTACTGCAAAAATTCAATTATCATACGTTGTAACGATTTATGTTAATGTAACTTATTATCGTTCCAAGTAATAGTACCATTCTTCAAATGGTTAAAGAAGTCTTGCAAGCTTCTAAAATGAACTGAAAATAATTAGACGTCTTTACTATAAATATACAGAAAGTAAACTCGGATCCGAGGTATAAGAATATATAATCAATTTGATCCCATAGCTTTATGAAAAGCATTTAAATATTTTAGTTTAAATAATGATGTCATGGGATCTGTCAGTAACTGTTGTTAAATAAAGAGAAGTCGTCTTGTTACACATGAAAATGAGTGCATAAATCAGTAAAATACCTTCCCTTGTTTCCTTACACTGATAGTGAGTAATTTGTTCAATTAATTTGATTTTAATACAATTTGTTACAACGTAGGCAGCCCATGTAATTGGCAGAAGTCAGTTAAGACGGGTTCCCTGGATTTGTAACGCGGCAATACGTTACAAAATTGCGCCACTCTGCTGATTTATATAAAGGGTTTGTAAGCATCGTGACGCCACAAAATTGCGCCACTCTGCTTAAGTTAGAATAGTTGCGAGCATCGTGACGCAACAAAATTGCGCCACTCTGCTGATTAATTTATTAGTAAATTAAATAACTCACGGCATTCAGTTATTGATCTATGCACTCAGAGAATGTAATTAATGAAACTTTAATTTTCAAAAAAAAAAAAGAATTTGTTTGACACGCGTAAAAGATAGTCTGTATAAACTGAAATATCATTGTAGGAAGATATATGCATGTACCTACTTGCATACATGAATTGTAATGTTTGGTCGACTGATCAGTCTTTAACAGGTTTGTATTATGACAAACCAAGACCTGTTGTTTCTTGAATAATCCTGCATTATAATTATTCAATCTGCATAGTATATGTTAGTGTATGTCTGTTGTCACGGTAAAGAAAAACTTTGTTAATAATAATGCTCCTGTGTAAAGTAAACCCAGTTAATTACGTGGAAAGAATTTGGTAACTTGAAATTGTGACCAAAATAAATAATTAATTTAAATTGGGGAAAGTACATGAATGAATAAATTCAAACTGTTATAAAGCGTAATACTAGTGTAAATTGAAGAGGCGTGCATTGTTGAATAAGATTCACCCTATGCGTGCCAGCTGTCTCCTCCAGTTATGACCTGTTAAGGAAGTTAAACGGTGGCATTGTGTAGAGAACAATACGAGAGCGTCAAACCCCCCCCCCCGCATTCTCACGGACACACTGACCCTACCTTTGTTTACTAAATAAAGAGGGTGACCTACATTCCAGAAAACAGCTGATCGGCTATTTAACTTTGAAAAATATGTGTGTGGAATTTCTGTCTCTCCTTTAGAAGAGAAATTGTTCTGAATTATGTAAATTATTTACTCAAGAATTTATCTTATATATGTGATTAATGTATAGTATAGTAGATCAAGTATTTTCACCGTGACGACAATTAAATAATATAGTGACTTAATAATAATAAATAAATTTATAATAATAAATATAGTGACTCAAATAAATAAATAAGGTAAGTCGATAATAAATAATTCTAAGTAAGTTTCTTAAATCTCCCCTAAGTAAATAATAAATAAATAAAGAAAGTAATAATAAGTGAATAATAATTGCATTAAATAATAATAAGGCTGAATAAAGCTTACGTTAAACTATATATTGTGTAAAGCGTAGCAGTAAATAAAAAAGAAAATAATAATAATACAAGTGTAGTTGCATAGTGTAAACACCCCGGTGGTGGCCTGTTCTAGGAAATAAAGCGTGTTGAGAATTGTAGTAAGCAGCCACTCACCTTCCCCCTTATTGTACGAAACGGTAGCGTACCTAAACAATTGAAAACCACCCCTGTGTATTACAATGCTTTGTGTAAAGTGTCTCCCCTTCCGCATAGTTTGTTTAAATATTGTTAAAGAGATAATAAGAATTACCTTCGTGAGATTCCGCTTCTCTCAAGTAACATAAGACACTAGGATTAGCTATAGTCTAAAATGAAGTATGGGATCCTCTTTAGATTATATTAGAAATAAGTTTATGGTATATAATTAAGAGAGAATTATATACGTGTAACGTAACAAGTCACAACGGCGCCGACTGAAAAGTGTAATGATGGGGGCAGAAAGGTGCCAAAGATCAATAAAAGAGTGCTGAAAGCTAACTGGTGTAGTTAGACTAAGCCGATGTCAGTCGGGCCACGATATTGTGAGTTACGGATAAGTAGGGATCTTTCCAATCTAAGGTTTGGAAATTAGTATTAAGACTTAAAATATAAGTTAGCGTGTTAAGAAATGAGAAAAAGGGAATTTCACGGAGGAGAACATTTAAATGAACAAGATCATTCAAAGAGATATAGAGGAAACAAACCGTGTCCTAATAATAAATAATAGTAATAATAAATAACTTCACACACTGACACCAAACATACTCCAAGTCCCCAATTGTGCGTTAGACTCAAAAGCAACCGTAACGTGAAACTTAAGCGGTGGAGTATGTGACGATTTAAATTCTAACTGTAATCGTAAATAAAAAAAAATTAAGTTTGCGAGCGATTAAGTAATTTTAAATCGCACTATAATACCTAAAACCCCTGTATTTACTCAGTATGAGAATGATAAGTAATTAAGAGATCCAAAGAAACACTAATAAAAAGGGCGAATTGTAAAAAAGTTATTATTATCATAATTAACCCTTTGCTTGTCATCATGCGGTGACCTGTTAGTTCCGGACTCGACGTGTTTACCGAGTCGTCTGTAATTTAGGAAGATATAAAAATCATGATGTTTATAATTAGAAATCTGAAGACACAAATAGTCGTTAAAATAACTCACTTAAATTATATATGTATAATTAAGGTATAGTTTTTGGTAATAAGAATGTTAACTTAAATAAAGATAGGGACTATATTGTCGCGGAGTAGTTGCCCCTCTCCTTTTGTTAAGTACCAGTTGAAGCGAGCAGAAAGTCTCTCGCTATGTTGCCTTCACACAGTACGGACGTACGAGCGAAAGCTCTACCCAAATGTTTTTAATTTGTTTGTTTTATTTAAATGTAGTATATTAACTACCACTGCTAAAAGTGGAAAGCGTGTGTTATGTATCAATAACATATATATGTGGTAAGAAGAAGATAGAAAATGTAACACAAAAACAGAACTAGTGGTAAGCAAGATGACGACTCCCTCCAAGAGGTAACTCCATTTACAACATCACTCCTGAAGATGTGATCTGCAGAAACTTCATAAAGACACGTATTCCATGCTTAAGACGTTGCTTAGGACTTCCGAGAATCTACATATACTTACACCAAAGAAGCTTCAATCTCCTCTGTGAACATCCGACCGATTCTTGCCGAAGACACGACCCAGATGATGACGCCGACTACAAGGATTCCCAAGACGGACACCCCAGGACGAGGTTTCTACGTTCAATTGTAAAGGTGACTCAATAGCCTTGCTGTCGAGAGTTAATTATATTTGTTACACTACTCACTTCTAAAAGAGACGTTTCAAAGACGATTAATTTTATGTAAACATTATAATGAGAAAATCTAAGAGTTTACTGCAAAAATTCAATTATCATACGTTGTAACGATTTATGTTAATGTAACTTATTATCGTTCCAAGTAATAGAACCATTCTTCAAATGGTTAAAGAAGTCTTGCAAGCTTCTAAAATGAACTGAAAATAATTAGAAGTCTTTACTATAAATATACAGAAAGTAAACTCGGATCCGAGGTAAAGAATATATAATCAATTTGATCCCATAGCTTTATGAAAAGCATTTAAATATTTTAGTTTAAATAATGATGTCATGGGATCTGTCAGTAACTGTTGTTAAATAAAGAGAAGTCGTCTTGTTACACATGAAAATGAGTGCATAAATCAGTAAAATACCTTCCCTTGTTTCCTTACACTGATAGTGAGTAATTTGTTCAATTAATTTGATTTTAATACAATTTGTTACAACGTAGGCAGCCCATGTAATTGGCAGAAGTCAGTTAAGACGGGTTCCCTGGATTTGTAACGCGGCAATACGTTACAAAATTGCGCCACTCTGCTGATTTATATAAAGGGTTTGTAAGCATCGTGACGCCACAAAATTGCGCCACTCTGCTTAAGTTAGAATAGTTGCGAGCATCGTGACGCAACAAAATTGCGCCACTCTGCTGATTAATTTATTAGTAAATTAAATAACTCACGGAATTCAGTTATTGATCTATGCACTCAGAGAATGTAATTAATGGAACTTTAATTTTCAAAAAAAAAAATGAATTTGTTTGACACGCGTAAAAGATAGTCTGTATAAACTGAAATATCATTGTAGGAAGATATATGCATGTACCTACTTGCATACATGAATTGTAATGTTTGGTCGACTGATCAGTCTTTAACAGGTTTGTATTATGACAATCCAAGACCTGTTGTTTCTTGAATAATCCTGCATTATAATTATTCAATCTGCATAGTATATGTTAGTGTATGTCTGTTGTCACGGTAAAGAAAAACTTTGTTAATAATAATGCTCCTGTGTAAAGTAAACCCAGTTAATTACGTGGAAAGAATTTGGTAACTTGAAATTGTGACCAAAATAAATAATTAATTTAAATTGGGGAAAGTACATGAATGAATAAAGTCAAACTGTTATAAAGCGTAATACTAGTGTAAATTGAAGAGGTGTGCATTGTTGAATAAGATTCACCCTATGCGTGCCAGCTGTCTCCTCCAGTTATGACCTGTTAAGGAAGTTAAACGGTGGCATTGTGTAGAGAACAATACGAGAGCGTCAAACCCCCCCCCGCATTCTCACGGACACACTGACCCTACCTTTGTTTACTAAATAAAGAGGGTGACCTACATTCCAGAAAACAGCTGATCGGCTATTTAACTTTGAAAAATATGTGTGTGGAATTTCTGTCTCTCCTTTAGAAGAGAAATTGTTCTGAATTATGTAAATTATTTACTCAAGAATTTATCTTATATATGTGATTAATGTATAGTATAGTAGATCAAGTATTTTCACCGTGACGACAATTAAATAATATAGTGACTTAATAATAATAAATAAATTTATAATAATAAATATAGTGACTCAAATAAATAAATATGGTAAGTCGATAAAAAATAATTCTAAGTAAGTTTCTTAAATTTCCCCTAAGTAAATAATAAATAAATAAAGAAAGTAATAATAAGTGAATAATAATTGCATTAAATAATAATAAGGCTGAATAAAGCTTAAACTATATATTGTGTAAAGCGTAGCAGTAAATAAAAAACAAAATAATAATAATACAAGTGTAGTTGCATAGTGTAAACACCCCGGTGGTGGCCTGTTCTAGGAAATAAAGCGTGTTGAGAATTGTAGTAAGCAGCCACTCACCTTCCCCCTTATTGTACGAAACGGTAGCGTCCCTAAACAATTGAAAACCACCCCTGTGTATTACAATGCTTTGTGTAAAGTGTCTCCCCTTCCGCATAGTTTGTTTAAATATTGTTAAAGAGATAATAAGAATTATCTTCGTGAGATTCCGCTTCTCTCAAGTAACATAAGACACTAGGATTAGCTATAGTCTAAAATGGAGTATGGGATCCTCTTTAGATTATATTAGAAATAAGTTTATGGTATATAATTAAGAGAGAATTATATACGTGTAACGTAACAAGTCACAACGGCGCCGACTGAAAAGTGTAATGATGGGGGCAGAAAGGTGCCAAAGATCAATAAAAGAGTGCTGAAAGCTAACTGGTGTAGTTAGACTAAGCCGATGTCAGTCGGGCCACGATATTGTGAGTTACGGATAAGTAGGGATCTTTCCAATCTAAGGTTTGGAAATTAGTATTAAGACTTAAAATATAAGTTAGCGTGTTAAGAAATGAGAAAAAGGGAATTTCACGGAGGAGAACATTTAAATGAACAAGATCATTTAAAGAGATATAGAGGAAACAAACCGTGTACTAATAATAAATAATAGTAATAATAAATAACTTCACACACTGACACCAAACATACTCCAAGTCCCCAATTGTGCGTTAGACTCAAAAGCAACCGTAACGTGAAACTTAAGCGGTGGAGTATGTGACGATTTAAATTCTAACTGTAATCGTAAATAAAAAAAAATTAAGTTTGCGAGCGATTAAGTAATTTTAAATCGCACTATAATACCTAAAACCCCTGTATTTACTCAGTATGAGAATGATAAGTAATTAAGAGATCCAAAGAAACACTAATAAAAAGGGCGAATTGTAAAAAAGTTATTATTATCATAATTAACCCTTTGCTTGTCATCATGCGGTGACCTGTTAGTTCCGGACTCGACGTGTTTACCGAGTCGTCTGTAATTTAGGAAGATATAAAAATCATGATGTTTATAATTAGAAATCTGAAGACACAAATAGTCGTTAAAATAACTCACTTAAATTATATATGTATAATTAAGGTATGGTTTTTGGTAATAAGAATGTTAACTTAAATAAAGATAGGGACTAAATTGTCGCGGAGTAGTTGCCCCTCTCCTTTTGTTAAGTACCAGTTGATGCGAGCAGAAAGTCTCTCGCTATGTTGCCTTCACACAGTACGGACGTACGAGCGAAAGCTCTACCCAAATGTTTTTAATTTGTTTGTTTTATTTAAATGTAGTATATTAACTACCACTGCTAAAAGAGGAAAGCGTGTGTTATGTATCAATAACATATATATGTGGTAAGAAGAAGATAGAAAATGTAACACAAAAACAGAACTAGTGGTAAGCAAGATGACGACTCCCTCCAAGAGGTAACTCCATTTACATCACTCCTGAAGATGTGATCTGCAGAAACTTCATAAAGACACGTATGCCATGCTTAAGACGTTGCTTAGGACTTCCGAGAATCTACATATACTTACACCAAAGAAGCTTCAATCTCCTCTGTGAACATCCGACCGATTCTTGCCGAAGACACGACCCAGATGATGACGCCGACTACAAGGATTCCCAAGACGGACACCCCAGGACGAGGTTTCTACGTTCAATTGTAAAGGTGACTCAATAGCCTTGCTGTCGAGAGTTAATTATATTTGTTACACTACTCACTTCTAAAAGAGACGTTTCAAAGACGATTAATTTTATGTAAACATTATAATGAGAAAATCTAAGAGTTTACTGCAAAAATTCAATTATCATACGTTGTAACGATTTATGTTAATGTAACTTATTATCGTTCCAAGTAATAGAACCATTCTTCAAATGGTTAAAGAAGTCTTGCAAGCTTCTAAAATGAACTGAAAATAATTAGAAGTCTTTACTATAAATATACAGAAAGTAAACTCGGATCCGAGGTATAAGAATATATAATCAATTTGATCCCATAGCTTTATGAAAAGCATTTAAATATTTTAGTTTAAATAATGATGTCATGGGATCTGTCAGTAACTGTTGTTAAATAAAGAGAAGTCGTCTTGTTACACATGAAAATGAGTGCATAAATCAGTAAAATACCTTCCCTTGTTTCCTTACACTGATAGTGAGTAATTTGTTCAATTAATTTGATTTTAATACAATTTGTTACAACGTAGGCAGCCCATGTAATTGGCAGAAGTCAGTTAAGACGGGTTCCCTGGATTTGTAACGCGGCAATACGTTACAAAATTGCGCCACTCTGCTGATTTATATAAAGGGTTTGTAAGCATCGTGACGCCACAAAATTGCGCCACTCTGCTTAAGTTAGAATAGTTGCGAGCATCGTGACGCAACAAAATTGCGCCACTCTGCTGATTAATTTATTAGTAAATTAAATAACTCACGGAATTCAGTTATTGATCTATGCACTCAGAGAATGTAATTAATGGAACTTTAATTTTCAAAAAAAAAATGAATTTGTTTGACACGCGTAAAAGATAGTCTGTATAAACTGAAATATCATTGTAGGAAGATATATGCATGTACCTACTTGCATACATGAATTGTAATGTTTGGTCGACTGATCAGTCTTTAACAGGTTTGTATTATGACAATCCAAGACCTGTTGTTTCTTGAATAATCCTGCATTATAATTATTCAATCTGCATAGTATATGTTAGTGTATGTCTGTTGTCACGGTAAAGAAAAACTTTGTTAATAATAATGCTCCTGTGTAAAGTAAACCCAGTTAATTACGTGGAAAGAATTTGGTAACTTGAAATTGTGACCAAAATAAATAATTAATTTAAATTGGGGAAAGTACATGAATGAATAAAGTCAAACTGTTATAAAGCGTAATACTAGTGTAAATTGAAGAGGTGTGCATTGTTGAATAAGATTCACCCTATGCGTGCCAGCTGTCTCCTCCAGTTATGACCTGTTAAGGAAGTTAAACGGTGGCATTGTGTAGAGAACAATACGAGAGCGTCAAACCCCCCCCCGCATTCTCACGGACACACTGACCCTACCTTTGTTTACTAAATAAAGAGGGTGACCTACATTCCAGAAAACAGCTGATCGGCTATTTAACTTTGAAAAATATGTGTGTGGAATTTCTGTCTCTCCTTTAGAAGAGAAATTGTTCTGAATTATGTAAATTATTTACTCAAGAATTTATCTTATATATGTGATTAATGTATAGTATAGTAGATCAAGTATTTTCACCGTGACGACAATTAAATAATATAGTGACTTAATAATAATAAATAAATTTATAATAATAAATATAGTGACTCAAATAAATAAATATGGTAAGTCGATAAAAAATAATTCTAAGTAAGTTTCTTAAATTTCCCCTAAGTAAATAATAAATAAATAAAGAAAGTAATAATAAGTGAATAATAATTGCATTAAATAATAATAAGGCTGAATAAAGCTTACGTTAAACTATATATTGTGTAAAGCGTAGCAGTAAATAAAAAACAAAATAATAATAATACAAGTGTAGTTGCATAGTGTAAACACCCCGGTGGTGGCCTGTTCTAGGAAATAAAGCGTGTTGAGAATTGTAGTAAGCAGCCACTCACCTTCCCCCTTATTGTACGAAACGGTAGCGTCCCTAAACAATTGAAAACCACCCCTGTGTATTACAATGCTTTGTGTAAAGTGTCTCCCCTTCCGCATAGTTTGTTTAAATATTGTTAAAGAGATAATAAGAATTATCTTCGTGAGATTCCGCTTCTCTCAAGTAACATAAGACACTAGGATTAGCTATAGTCTAAAATGGAGTATGGGATCCTCTTTAGATTATATTAGAAATAAGTTTATGGTATATAATTAAGAGAGAATTATATACGTGTAACGTAACAAGTCACAACGGCGCCGACTGAAAAGTGTAATGATGGGGGCAGAAAGGTGCCAAAGATCAATAAAAGAGTGCTGAAAGCTAACTGGTGTAGTTAGACTAAGCCGATGTCAGTCGGGCCACGATATTGTGAGTTACGGATAAGTAGGGATCTTTCCAATCTAAGGTTTGGAAATTAGTATTAAGACTTAAAATATAAGTTAGCGTGTTAAGAAATGAGAAAAAGGGAATTTCACGGAGGAGAACATTTAAATGAACAAGATCATTTAAAGAGATATAGAGGAAACAAACCGTGTACTAATAATAAATAATAGTAATAATAAATAACTTCACACACTGACACCAAACATACTCCAAGTCCCCAATTGTGCGTTAGACTCAAAAGCAACCGTAACGTGAAACTTAAGCGGTGGAGTATGTGACGATTTAAATTCTAACTGTAATCGTAAATAAAAAAAAATTAAGTTTGCGAGCGATTAAGTAATTTTAAATCGCACTATAATACCTAAAACCCCTGTATTTACTCAGTATGAGAATGATAAGTAATTAAGAGATCCAAAGAAACACTAATAAAAAGGGCGAATTGTAAAAAAGTTATTATTATCATAATTAACCCTTTGCTTGTCATCATGCGGTGACCTGTTAGTTCCGGACTCGACGTGTTTACCGAGTCGTCTGTAATTTAGGAAGATATAAAAATCATGATGTTTATAATTAGAAATCTGAAGACACAAATAGTCGTTAAAATAACTCACTTAAATTATATATGTATAATTAAGGTATGGTTTTTGGTAATAAGAATGTTAACTTAAATAAAGATAGGGACTAAATTGTCGCGGAGTAGTTGCCCCTCTCCTTTTGTTAAGTACCAGTTGATGCGAGCAGAAAGTCTCTCGCTATGTTGCCTTCACACAGTACGGACGTACGAGCGAAAGCTCTACCCAAATGTTTTTAATTTGTTTGTTTTATTTAAATGTAGTATATTAACTACCACTGCTAAAAGAGGAAAGCGTGTGTTATGTATCAATAACATATATATGTGGTAAGAAGAAGATAGAAAATGTAACACAAAAACAGAACTAGTGGTAAGCAAGATGACGACTCCCTCCAAGAGGTAACTCCATTTACATCACTCCTGAAGATGTGATCTGCAGAAACTTCATAAAGACACGTATGCCATGCTTAAGACGTTGCTTAGGACTTCCGAGAATCTACATATACTTACACCAAAGAAGCTTCAATCTCCTCTGTGAACATCCGACCGATTCTTGCCGAAGACACGACCCAGATGATGACGCCGACTACAAGGATTCCCAAGACGGACACCCCAGGACGAGGTTTCTACGTTCAATTGTAAAGGTGACTCAATAGCCTTGCTGTCGAGAGTTAATTATATTTGTTACACTACTCACTTCTAAAAGAGACGTTTCAAAGACGATTAATTTTATGTAAACATTATAATGAGAAAATCTAAGAGTTTACTGCAAAAATTCAATTATCATACGTTGTAACGATTTATGTTAATGTAACTTATTATCGTTCCAAGTAATAGAACCATTCTTCAAATGGTTAAAGAAGTCTTGCAAGCTTCTAAAATGAACTGAAAATAATTAGAAGTCTTTACTATAAATATACAGAAAGTAAACTCGGATCCGAGGTATAAGAATATATAATCAATTTGATCCCATAGCTTTATGAAAAGCATTTAAATATTTTAGTTTAAATAATGATGTCATGGGATCTGTCAGTAACTGTTGTTAAATAAAGAGAAGTCGTCTTGTTACACATGAAAATGAGTGCATAAATCAGTAAAATACCTTCCCTTGTTTCCTTACACTGATAGTGAGTAATTTGTTCAATTAATTTGATTTTAATACAATTTGTTACAACGTAGGCAGCCCATGTAATTGGCAGAAGTCAGTTAAGACGGGTTCATTGGATTTGTAACGCGGCAATACGTTACAAAATTGCGCCACTCTGCTGATTTATATAAAGGGTTTGTAAGCATCGTGACGCCACAAAATTGCGCCACTCTGCTTAAGTTAGAATAGTTGCGAGCATCGTGACGCAACAAAATTGCGCCACTCTGCTGATTAATTTATTAGTAAATTAAATAACTCACGGCATTCAGTTATTGATCTATGCACTCAGAGAATGTAATTAATGGAACTTTAATTTTCAAAAAAAAAAATGAATTTGTTTGACACGCGTAAAAGATAGTCTGTATAAACTGAAATATCATTGTAGGAAGATATATGCATGTACCTACTTGCATACATGAATTGTAATGTTTGGTCGACTGATCAGTCTTTAACAGGTTTGTATTATGACAATCCAAGACCTGTTGTTTCTTGAATAATCCTGCATTATAATTATTCAATCTGCATAGTATATGTTAGTGTATGTCTGTTGTCACGGTAAAGAAAAACTTTGTTAATAATAATGCTCCTGTGTAAAGTAAACCCAGTTAATTACGTGGAAAGAATTTGGTAACTTGAAATTGTGACCAAAATAAATAATTAATTTAAATTGGGGAAAGTACATGAATGAATAAAGTCAAACTGTTATAAAGCGTAATACTAGTGTAAATTGAAGAGGTGTGCATTGTTGAATAAGATTCACCCTATGCGTGCCAGCTGTCTCCTCCAGTTATGACCTGTTAAGAAAGTTAAACGGTGGCATTGTGTAGAGAACAATACGAGAGCGTCAAACCCCCCCCCGCATTCTCACGGACACACTGACCCTACCTTTGTTTACTAAATAAAGAGGGTGACCTACATTCCAGAAAACAGCTGATCGGCTATTTAACTTTGAAAAATATGTGTGTGGAATTTCTGTCTCTCCTTTAGAAGAGAAATTGTTCTGAATTATGTAAATTATTTACTCAAGAATTTATCTTATATATGTGATTAATGTATAGTATAGTAGATCAAGTATTTTCACCGTGACGACAATTAAATAATATAGTGACTTAATAATAATAAATAAATTTATAATAATAAATATAGTGACTCAAATAAATAAATATGGTAAGTCGATAAAAAATAATTCTAAGTAAGTTTCTTAAATCTCCCCTAAGTAAATAATAAATAAATAAAGAAAGTAATAATAAGTGAATAATAATTGCATTAAATAATAATAAGGCTGAATAAAGCTTACGTTAAACTATATATTGTGTAAAGCGTAGCAGTAAATAAAAAAGAAAATAATAATAACACAAGTGTAGTTGCATAGTGTAAACACCCCGGTGGTGGCCTGTTCTAGGAAATAAAGCGTGTTGAGAATTGTAGTAAGCAGCCACTCACCTTCCCCCTTATTGTACGAAACGGTAGCGTCCCTAAACAATTGAAAACCACCCCTGTGTATTACAATGCTTTGTGTAAAGTGTCTCCCCTTCCGCATAGTTTGTTTAAATATTGTTAAAGAGATAATAAGAATTATCTTCGTGAGATTCCGCTTCTCTCAAGTAACATAAGACACTAGGATTAGCTATAGTCTAAAATGGAGTATGGGATCCTCTTTAGATTATATTAGAAATAAGTTTATGGTATATAATTAAGAGAGAATTATATACGTGTAACGTAACAAGTCACAACGGCGCCGACTGAAAAGTGTAATGATGGGGGCAGAAAGGTGCCAAAGATCAATAAAAGAGTGCTGAAAGCTAACTGGTGTAGTTAGACTAAGCCGATGTCAGTCGGGCCACGATATTGTGAGTTACGGATAAGTAGGGATCTTTCCAATCTAAGGTTTGGAAATTAGTATTAAGACTTAAAATATAAGTTAGCGTGTTAAGAAATGAGAAAAAGGGAATTTCACGGAGGAGAACATTTAAATGAACAAGATCATTTAAAGAGATATAGAGGAAACAAACCGTGTACTAATAATAAATAATAGTAATAATAAATAACTTCACACACTGACACCAAACATACTCCAAGTCCCCAATTGTGCGTTAGACTCAAAAGCAACCGTAACGTGAAACTTAAGCGGTGGAGTATGTGACGATTTAAATTCTAACTGTAATCGTAAATAAAAAAAAATTAAGTTTGCGAGCGATTAAGTAATTTTAAATCGCACTATAATACCTAAAACCCCTGTATTTACTCAGTATGAGAATGATAAGTAATTAAGAGATCCAAAGAAACACTAATAAAAAGGGCGAATTGTAAAAAAGTTATTATTATCATAATTAACCCTTTGCTTGTCATCATGCGGTGACCTGTTAGTTCCGGACTCGACGTGTTTACCGAGTCGTCTGTAATTTAGGAAGATATAAAAATCATGATGTTTATAATTAGAAATCTGAAGACACAAATAGTCGTTAAAATAACTCACTTAAATTATATATGTATAATTAAGGTATGGTTTTTGGTAATAAGAATGTTAACTTAAATAAAGATAGGGACTAAATTGTCGCGGAGTAGTTGCCCCTCTCCTTTTGTTAAGTACCAGTTGATGCGAGCAGAAAGTCTCTCGCTATGTTGCCTTCACACAGTACGGACGTACGAGCGAAAGCTCTACCCAAATGTTTTTAATTTGTTTGTTTTATTTAAATGTAGTATATTAACTACCACTGCTAAAAGAGGAAAGCGTGTGTTATGTATCAATAACATATATATGTGGTAAGAAGAAGATAGAAAATGTAACACAAAAACAGAACTAGTGGTAAGCAAGATGACGACTCCCTCCAAGAGGTAACTCCATTTACATCACTCCTGAAGATGTGATCTGCAGAAACTTCATAAAGACACGTATGCCATGCTTAAGACGTTGCTTAGGACTTCCGAGAATCTACATATACTTACACCAAAGAAGCTTCAATCTCCTCTGTGAACATCCGACCGATTCTTGCCGAAGACACGACCCAGATGATGACGCCGACTACAAGGATTCCCAAGACGGACACCCCAGGACGAGGTTTCTACGTTCAATTGTAAAGGTGACTCAATAGCCTTGCTGTCGAGAGTTAATTATATTTGTTACACTACTCACTTCTAAAAGAGACGTTTCAAAGACGATTAATTTTATGTAAACATTATAATGAGAAAATCTAAGAGTTTACTGCAAAAATTCAATTATCATACGTTGTAACGATTTATGTTAATGTAACTTATTATCGTTCCAAGTAATAGAACCATTCTTCAAATGGTTAAAGAAGTCTTGCAAGCTTCTAAAATGAACTGAAAATAATTAGAAGTCTTTACTATAAATATACAGAAAGTAAACTCGGATCCGAGGTATAAGAATATATAATCAATTTGATCCCATAGCTTTATGAAAAGCATTTAAATATTTTAGTTTAAATAATGATGTCATGGGATCTGTCAGTAACTGTTGTTAAATAAAGAGAAGTCGTCTTGTTACACATGAAAATGAGTGCATAAATCAGTAAAATACCTTCCCTTGTTTCCTTACACTGATAGTGAGTAATTTGTTCAATTAATTTGATTTTAATACAATTTGTTACAACGTAGGCAGCCCATGTAATTGGCAGAAGTCAGTTAAGACGGGTTCATTGGATTTGTAACGCGGCAATACGTTACAAAATTGCGCCACTCTGCTGATTTATATAAAGGGTTTGTAAGCATCGTGACGCCACAAAATTGCGCCACTCTGCTTAAGTTAGAATAGTTGCGAGCATCGTGACGCAACAAAATTGCGCCACTCTGCTGATTAATTTATTAGTAAATTAAATAACTCACGGCATTCAGTTATTGATCTATGCACTCAGAGAATGTAATTAATGGAACTTTAATTTTCAAAAAAAAAAATGAATTTGTTTGACACGCGTAAAAGATAGTCTGTATAAACTGAAATATCATTGTAGGAAGATATATGCATGTACCTACTTGCATACATGAATTGTAATGTTTGGTCGACTGATCAGTCTTTAACAGGTTTGTATTATGACAATCCAAGACCTGTTGTTTCTTGAATAATCCTGCATTATAATTATTCAATCTGCATAGTATATGTTAGTGTATGTCTGTTGTCACGGTAAAGAAAAACTTTGTTAATAATAATGCTCCTGTGTAAAGTAAACCCAGTTAATTACGTGGAAAGAATTTGGTAACTTGAAATTGTGACCAAAATAAATAATTAATTTAAATTGGGGAAAGTACATGAATGAATAAAGTCAAACTGTTATAAAGCGTAATACTAGTGTAAATTGAAGAGGTGTGCATTGTTGAATAAGATTCACCCTATGCGTGCCAGCTGTCTCCTCCAGTTATGACCTGTTAAGAAAGTTAAACGGTGGCATTGTGTAGAGAACAATACGAGAGCGTCAAACCCCCCCCCGCATTCTCACGGACACACTGACCCTACCTTTGTTTACTAAATAAAGAGGGTGACCTACATTCCAGAAAACAGCTGATCGGCTATTTAACTTTGAAAAATATGTGTGTGGAATTTCTGTCTCTCCTTTAGAAGAGAAATTGTTCTGAATTATGTAAATTATTTACTCAAGAATTTATCTTATATATGTGATTAATGTATAGTATAGTAGATCAAGTATTTTCACCGTGACGACAATTAAATAATATAGTGACTTAATAATAATAAATAAATTTATAATAATAAATATAGTGACTCAAATAAATAAATATGGTAAGTCGATAAAAAATAATTCTAAGTAAGTTTCTTAAATCTCCCCTAAGTAAATAATAAATAAATAAAGAAAGTAATAATAAGTGAATAATAATTGCATTAAATAATAATAAGGCTGAATAAAGCTTACGTTAAACTATATATTGTGTAAAGCGTAGCAGTAAATAAAAAAGAAAATAATAATAACACAAGTGTAGTTGCATAGTGTAAACACCCCGGTGGTGGCCTGTTCTAGGAAATAAAGCGTGTTGAGAATTGTAGTAAGCAGCCACTCACCTTCCCCCTTATTGTACGAAACGGTAGCGTCCCTAAACAATTGAAAACCACCCCTGTGTATTACAATGCTTTGTGTAAAGTGTCTCCCCTTCCGCATAGTTTGTTTAAATATTGTTAAAGAGATAATAAGAATTATCTTCGTGAGATTCCGCTTCTCTCAAGTAACATAAGACACTAGGATTAGCTATAGTCTAAAATGGAGTATGGGATCCTCTTTAGATTATATTAGAAATAAGTTTATGGTATATAATTAAGAGAGAATTATATACGTGTAACGTAACAAGTCACAACGGCGCCGACTGAAAAGTGTAATGATGGGGGCAGAAAGGTGCCAAAGATCAATAAAAGAGTGCTGAAAGCTAACTGGTGTAGTTAGACTAAGCCGATGTCAGTCGGGCCACGATATTGTGAGTTACGGATAAGTAGGGATCTTTCCAATCTAAGGTTTGGAAATTAGTATTAAGACTTAAAATATAAGTTAGCGTGTTAAGAAATGAGAAAAAGGGAATTTCACGGAGGAGAACATTTAAATGAA
The DNA here is from genome assembly GCA_034769895.1 of Magicicada septendecula. Lineage (NCBI taxonomy): Eukaryota > Metazoa > Arthropoda > Insecta > Hemiptera > Cicadidae > Magicicada > Magicicada septendecula. The sequence goes on from CM068370.1 coordinate 85,909,158, forward strand.
CAAGATCATTCAAAGAGATATAGAGGAAACAAACCGTGTACTAATAATAAATAATAGTAATAATAAATAATAGTAATAATAAATAACTTCACACACTGACACCAAACATACTCCAAGTCCCCAATTGTGCGTTAGACTCAAAAGCAACCGTAACGTGAAACTTAAGCGGTGGAGTATGTGACGATTTAAATTCTAACTGTAATCGTAAATAAAAAAAAAATTAAGTTTGCGAGCGATTAAGTAATTTTAAATCGCACTATAATACCTAAAACCCCTGTATTTACTCAGTATGAGAATGATAAGTAATTAAGAGATCCAAAGAAACACTAATAAAAAGGGCGAATTATAAAAAAGTTGTTATTATCATAATTAACCCTTTGCTTGTCATCATGCGGTGACCTGTTAGTTCCGGACTCGACGTGTTTACCGAGTCGTCTGTAATTTAGGAAGATATAAAAATCATGATGTTTATAATTAGAAATCTAAAGACACAAATAGTCGTTAAAATAACTCACTTAAATTATATATGTATAATTAAGGTATGGTTTTTGGTAATAAGAATGTTAACTTAAATAAAGATAGGGACTATATTGTCGCGGAGTAGTTGCCCCTCTCCTTTTGTTAAGTACCAGTTGAAGCGAGCAGAAAGTCTCTCGCTATGTTGCCTTCACACAGTACGGACGTACGAGCGAAAGCTCTACCCAAATGTTTTTAATTTGTTTGCTTTATTTAAATGTAGTATATTAACTACCACTGCTAAAAGTGGAAATCGTGTGTTATGTATCAATAACATATATATGTGGTAAGAAGAAGATAGAAAATGTAACACAAAAACAGAACTAGTGGTAAGCAAGATGACGACTCCCTCCAAGAGGTAACTCCATTTACAACATCACTCCTGAAGATGTGATCTGCAGAAACTTCATAAAGACACGTATGCCATGCTTAAGACGTTGCTTAGGACTTCCGAGAATCTACATATACTTACACCAAAGAAGCTTCAATCTCCTCTGTGAACATCCGACCGATTCTTGCCGAAGACACGACCCAGATGATGACGCCGACTACAAGGATTCCCAAGACGGACACCCCAGGACGAGGTTTCTACGTTCAATTGTAAAGGTGACTCAATAGCCTTGCTGTCGAGAGTTAATTATATTTGTTACACTACTCACTTCTAAAAGAGACGTTTCAAAGACGATTAATTTTATGTAAACATTATAATGAGAAAATCTAAGAGTTTACTGCAAAAATTCAATTATCATACGTTGTAACGATTTATGTTAATGTAACTTATTATCGTTCCAAGTAATAGTACCATTCTTCAAATGGTTAAAGAAGTCTTGCAAGCTTCTAAAATGAACTGAAAATAATTAGACGTCTTTACTATAAATATACAGAAAGTAAACTCGGATCCGAGGTATAAGAATATATAATCAATTTGATCCCATAGCTTTATGAAAAGCATTTAAATATTTTAGTTTAAATAATGATGTCATGGGATCTGTCAGTAACTGTTGTTAAATAAAGAGAAGTCGTCTTGTTACACATGAAAATGAGTGCATAAATCAGTAAAATACCTTCCCTTGTTTCCTTACACTGATAGTGAGTAATTTGTTCAATTAATTTGATTTTAATACAATTTGTTACAACGTAGGCAGCCCATGTAATTGGCAGAAGTCAGTTAAGACGGGTTCCCTGGATTTGTAACGCGGCAATACGTTACAAAATTGCGCCACTCTGCTGATTTATATAAAGGGTTTGTAAGCATCGTGACGCCACAAAATTGCGCCACTCTGCTTAAGTTAGAATAGTTGCGAGCATCGTGACGCAACAAAATTGCGCCACTCTGCTGATTAATTTATTAGTAAATTAAATAACTCACGGCATTCAGTTATTGATCTATGCACTCAGAGAATGTAATTAATGAAACTTTAATTTTCAAAAAAAAAAAAGAATTTGTTTGACACGCGTAAAAGATAGTCTGTATAAACTGAAATATCATTGTAGGAAGATATATGCATGTACCTACTTGCATACATGAATTGTAATGTTTGGTCGACTGATCAGTCTTTAACAGGTTTGTATTATGACAATCCAAGACCTGTTGTTTCTTGAATAATCCTGCATTATAATTATTCAATCTGCATAGTATATGTTAGTGTATGTCTGTTGTCACGGTAAAGAAAAACTTTGTTAATAATAATGCTCCTGTGTAAAGTAAACCCAGTTAATTACGTGGAAAGAATTTGGTAACTTGAAATTGTGACCAAAATAAATAATTAATTTAAATTGGGGAAAGTACATGAATGAATAAAGTCAAACTGTTATAAAGCGTAATACTAGTGTAAATTGAAGAGGTGTGCATTGTTGAATAAGATTCACCCTATGCGTGCCAGCTGTCTCCTCCAGTTATGACCTGTTAAGGAAGTTAAACGGTGGCATTGTGTAGAGAACAATACGAGAGCGTCAAACCCCCCCCCCCCGCATTCTCACGGACACACTGACCCTACCTTTGTTTACTAAATAAAGAGGGTGACCTACATTCCAGAAAACAGCTGATCGGCTATTTAACTTTGAAAAATATGTGTGTGGAATTTCTGTCTCTCCTTTAGAAGAGAAATTGTTCTGAATTATGTAAATTATTTACTCAAGAATTTATCTTATATATGTGATTAATGTATAGTATAGTAGATCAAGTATTTTCACCGTGACGACAATTAAATAATATAGTGACTTAATAATAATAAATAAATTTATAATAATAAATATAGTGACTCAAATAAATAAATATGGTAAGTCGATAAAAAATAATTCTAAGTAAGTTTCTTAAATCTCCCCTAAGTAAATAATAAATAAATAAAGAAAGTAATAATAAGTGAATAATAATTGCATTAAATAATAATAAGGCTGAATAAAGCTTACGTTAAACTATATATTGTGTAAAGCGTAGCAGTAAATAAAAAAGAAAATAATAATAATACAAGTGTAGTTGCATAGTGTAAACACCCCGGTGGTGGCCTGTTCTAGGAAATAAAGCGTGTTGAGAATTGTAGTAAGCAGCCACTCACCTTCCCCCTTATTATACGAAACGGTAGCGTCCCTAAACAATTGAAAACCACCCCTGTGTATTACAATGCTTTGTGTAAAGTGTCTCCCCTTCCGCATAGTTTGTTTAAATATTGTTAAAGAGATAATAAGAATTATCTTCGTGAGATTCCGCTTCTCTCAAGTAACATAAGACACTAGGATTAGCTATAGTCTAAAATGGAGTATGGGATCCTCTTTAGATTATATTAGAAATAAGTTTATGGTATATAATTAAGAGAGAATTATATACGTGTAACGTAACAAGTCACAACGGCGCCGACTGAAAAGTGTAATGATGGGGGCAGAAAGGTGCCAAAGATCAATAAAAGAGTGCTGAAAGCTAACTGGTGTAGTTAGACTAAGCCGATGTCAGTCGGGCCACGATATTGTGAGTTACGGATAAGTAGGGATCTTTCCAATCTAAGGTTTGGAAATTAGTATTAAGACTTAAAATATAAGTTAGCGTGTTAAGAAATGAGAAAAAGGGAATTTCACGGAGGAGAACATTTAAATGAACAAGATCATTTAAAGAGATATAGAGGAAACAAACCGTGTACTAATAATAAATAATAGTAATAATAAATAATAGTAATAATAAATAACTTCACACACTGACACCAAACATACTCCAAGTCCCCAATTGTGCGTTAGACTCAAAAGCAACCGTAACGTGAAACTTAAGCGGTGGAGTATGTGACGATTTAAATTCTAACTGTAATCGTAAATAAAAAAAAATTAAGTTTGCGAGCGATTAAGTAATTTTAAATCGCACTATAATACCTAAAACCCCTGTATTTACTCAGTATGAGAATGATAAGTAATTAAGAGATCCAAAGAAACACTAATAAAAAGGGCGAATTATAAAAAAGTTATTATTATCATAATTAACCCTTTGCTTGTCATCATGCGGTGACCTGTTAGTTCCGGACTCGACGTGTTTACCGAGTCGTCTGTAATTTAGGAAGATATAAAAATCATGATGTTTATAATTAGAAATCTGAAGACACAAATAGTCGTTAAAATAACTCACTTAAATTATATATGTATAATTAAGGTATGGTTTTTGGTAATAAGAATGTTAACTTAAATAAAGATAGGGACTATATTGTCGCGGAGTAGTTGCCCCTCTCCTTTTGTTAAGTACCAGTTGAAGCGAGCAGAAAGTCTCTCGCTATGTTGCCTTCACACAGTACGGACGTACGAGCGAAAGCTCTACCCAAATGTTTTTAATTTGTTTGCTTTATTTAAATGTAGTATATTAACTACCACTGCTAAAAGTGGAAATCGTGTGTTATGTATCAATAACATATATATGTGGTAAGAAGAAGATAGAAAATGTAACACAAAAACAGAACTAGTGGTAAGCAAGATGACGACTCCCTCCAAGAGGTAACTCCATTTACAACATCACTCCTGAAGATGTGATCTGCAGAAACTTCATAAAGACACGTATGCCATGCTTAAGACGTTGCTTAGGACTTCCGAGAATCTACATATACTTACACCAAAGAAGCTTCAATCTCCTCTGTGAACATCCGACCGATTCTTGCCGAAGACACGACCCAGATGATGACGCCGACTACAAGGATTCCCAAGACGGACACCCCAGGACGAGGTTTCTACGTTCAATTGTAAAGGTGACTCGATAGCCTTGCTGTCGAGAGTTAATTATATTTGTTACACTACTCACTTCTAAAAGAGACGTTTCAAAGACGATTAATTTTATGTAAACATTATAATGAGAAAATCTAAGAGTTTACTGTAAAAATTCAATTATCATAAGTTGTAACGCTTTAAATGTAACTTATTATAATTAATAATAAGTAATAATAATAATAATAATAATAAGTAACTTAGTATCGTTCCAAATAATAGTACCATTCTTCAAATGGTTAAAAAAGTCTTGCAAGCTTCTAAAATGAACTGAAAATAATTAGAAGTCTTTACTATAAATATACAGAAAGTAAACTCGGATCCGAGGTATAAGAATATATAATCAATTTGATCCCAAAGTTTTATGAAAAGCATTTAAATATTTTAGTTTAAATAATGATGTCATGGGATCTGTCAGGAACTGTTGTTAAATAAAGAGAAGTCGTCTTGTGACACATGAAAATGAGTGCATAAATCAGTAAAATACCTTTCCTTGTTTCCTTATACTGATAGTGAGTAATTTGTTCAATTAATTTGATTTTAATACAGTTCGTTACAACGTAGGCAGCCCATGTAATTGGTAGAGGTCAGTTTTAAGATGGGTTCGCTGGATTTGTAACGCGGCAATACGTTACAGAAGCAGAATTTATTACATGCTTATTACATTAGTTTTTGTGTTTAATCTGGAAAACAAAATTTAATTTTCATTGTAGTAAAAATCGGGAATATATATTTTTTTTGGTCAGTTGTTTTGGTTAAATTATATATATCAGTTAATGGAGGTTCTACTGTAGTTACATATAAATGTACAGAATGGGCCTAAAGTCACTACCCACTGTGAGTTACTGAGTTACTCAGTGTAAACATTAAGATAACTTTAGTTGTGATATATTTGCACATAAGAAACTGTCAGACACAAACCAAAGGCGCGTAATTTAAAATCAATGGGAAGATCACAACCAAAGTTATCTTAATGTTTACAATGGGTAACTTAGTAACTCACAATGGGTAGTGACTTTTGGCCCACCTGTATATATTATTTTATCAAATTAATAGTTTTGAAAATATTGTGATTTTGCATCTATTTGGAAGTGTTCAATTAATTTATTATTTATTTTTGTTTTTATTTATTTCTAAATTTCCCAAAATTTTCACTTTTAGACCTTTGGATTTACTTTTAATAAAGCGAGATTCCCTAAATTAGGGAATGATTAGGGAATGTATGATTATTTTTAATTAAATGAGTAGCTAAATTTGACTTGTCAATTTCTGGTTTTAAATATAGTCTATTACGTGACGAATTTTCTGCCGATTTTGAGTCAGTGTCCGTGAATCCTGCTGATTTTTTTTGCAATATCTTCATAAAAGGTTACAGAATAAAATTAAGGAAATTTTTTGACCCGCTTTAAAATTTAAGGGTTGTTTTCACCCCTTTTTCGGGGGTTAAAAAACAAAATTTAGTTAATTAACCCTGGTAACCGATAGAGAATCAAAGTCTAAGCAAAAAGGAGGTATATACTTTTTCGAAAAAATGCGGTGTTTGCGAGCTACAAGGGTTCAAAGTTTTCCCAAAGAAAACGCGTTTTTTAACATTAATATGCAAAAAACTAAAAAACAACGCCACTTTGCAAACAATTTGTATAAGTTAAAATTAAAGCGTATTAACAAATGAACATTTTCCACTTTTTTTGGTATCATATGTCAAATGATTCTTGAGATACAGACAAAACAAGATGCCGATTCACCGGTTTTTTTTTAATCAAATCACATGATTAAAACTTATATAACTCGGCGAAAAATATTTAGATCGTAATTAAATTAGTATCTGTTAATTTTGAAAGCTCTGTTAATTTCCTAAATAATGGTGGGATAATCACTTGTCTAGCTTAAAAAACAACGGCGTTCTGTAGGAAAATATCATAATTTCTGCAAATTTTTTCCAAAAAATTTAAAAAGGAACGTCCGCCATTTTGTCAAATATGTATATTAAGCCCAGATACTGTACTTTACGGTTGTCTATTATATTAGCAATGTCCTCAAATTTTTTGAAGCATATATGTATTGCTGTACAGTAACGCGTAACGTTTTAAGAAAATTTAAGGTTTTGGATTTTCGCCAAAATTTGCCTTTTTTATTAAATATCTCAGTAACAATGCGTTTTATCGAGAAATTGATGTGACCTAAAAATGAAACTTATAAAACAACAAAAATGTTGAATTTTATTTCATTCCTTTATGACTAAAATTCGATGAGTTACAGCAGTTTAAATGTGTATTTTACCGACATTGTGTAAAACATTTTTGACTTCTAGGCAAAATATCTAGTGTACAGTAGGTTTTTTGACTATAGTGCATACAAAAAAAAGTTGTAGCTCTTTAAACGTCCTACAAAATGCATTTTGTTTAAATTTTTTTTTAGAAATTGACCGAGTTATGACCAAAAATGTAAACGCGCTCCAGCAGTTAGATTTTGTTATCGTACGTTATATGTTCGGGTGGGGTCCTGAGAGCCTATTAATTTATACTAAACTAAATTTTTTTCAAATTGACAGTAAAATTAAGTACCATTGTTATTTTTAACGTCTATTGTAGACAAAAGAATATCTGTTGCAATCTGTCAGCGTCTGTACTGCTGGTTCTTTATATATCAATCTAATATTTAATTTAATAAAATAATATACTGTTTAGGGTTCGACTTTTCTTTGATTAAATTTTATAATTATGGATGAAATTTTTTTTTTTACTGAATTTTGAATTATGACAGCTAAAAACATGGACCCTCTAGCGGAGACCAGAAGATGCCTGATGCGCTACTTGATGCTCACTGCTTACAGCTGAAACGTGTTTTTTGGAGCAACAGCTGAGCGTCGGAGTTTTCTGTTATTGTGCAAGGGTTGTAATATTTTGTTAAATATTATTAATGTTGTAATGTTTAAGTAAATGTAGGTTAAACATCCCCCCAAAACCTGTAGGTACCCAATTTCAGGACTTTATTCTCGCGTTGTTTAATGTTTTGAACCCTTTAGGGGTGGTTTTCAACCCTTGGGTCGGATGTATCCCTGACGTCAAAATCGTAATCAACACTCCCAAAAACCTATAGGTACTCACTTTCGAGGCTTTGACCGACATTCTCGCGAAGTTTAGTACCTACTTACACCCCCTGATTAACCTATAGTCTGCTTCAAACCTTTAGAAACTACCCTTTTCGTCAAATATAAGTTTTGGACGTCAGAATCGACATCAGCACCCCCAAAAACCTATAAGTACCTAATTTCAGGGCTTTAAAATGTATCCTCGCGTCGTTTCATATTTCCAACCCTTTAGGGGTGGGAGCGAGCCAAAATGTTTCCTTTTCCGGCTCCAGGCAGGGGCGAACCGTGCCACTGCCCAAGGCGGCAAATTTTAAAGGGCGGCAGATTCCGGGATGTTAAGTTTTTAAATTGAGGGAAAAAATTATTCACTTAATTTCATCACAATATGTAAGATTATTAAGAATTACTTTATGTATAAAGTTAGCGTAGTTTAACGAAGAGTCGAAAACTCGTGAATGAGAGAACGTAAACCTGACAATGAGTGCTGCCTTGCATGAGTCATAAGCAGATAATACTGCCCCACTACGTTATCGGCTGTGCCACGCCACCAGTCACCACCACACACTCTCGGCACGCGAAAAAGTTCTAGTTATTTGATAAACACAACAATGCAAACATTCCTAGTCATCATTTGAAGGCATATATCTAATACTACTATATTGCTATCGCCCGTAAGTGGAGGTGTCACGGAGTAAGTGAGACAGCAAACGACTGCTTCTATCTCTTTTTTCTACTACTCGATCCGTTGTGCACAAGCGTCGAAGTAGTGCGCAAGCGCATAAGACTCGAAGTAGTAATGAGGGAGACAGACGCATATATGTCTGCACCGTTATGGTTTCGTCGTCCTTCAGACCCCTACTAGCAATATAGGAGATATATGTTTGAAGGCAATCGCCATATCTTTTAGAGTAGGTCTAGTGTGCGTGAATGTGTTCAGAGTTAAAATAGGGAGGGGGCGGCACTAAATACTGCACAGGGCGGCAGAAGCGCTGGGGCCGGCCCCGCACACACACATGCACGTACGCGCGTGAGTGCCCACATATGTATTTACATTTATTTATACATATACACTACAAAAAATTGGTTTATATACCCTTTAGAGATGTACTATGTCAGTGAATTGATTATATTTCATAAATGGAACAGCGACTGTTATGTACCTATGTCCTTGACCATTTTATGTTCTATGGAAGTAATCTAAATATTTTCAACTGGTTTATTTTATCATTCTTATTGTTCTTTCAAGTCATAAAAACTTCACATCTGGTGGTAACGGTAGTTCTCGTGCTATTTGGCTGGCTGAACCAATCTTTGAATGCAATGTGCTAGACTGATACAGACAAGAACTCAACTGTGCGATGTGAAGGGTTATGATTGGTTCTAACAGTTATTCCTCTCTATCTATCTTTACCATGCTGTAAGATTACAGCCATCAGCTGATGTTTACAAATGTCATGCAGCGTTTCTGTGACGTCTCTTTTCTTTGTTATTGCGCCAAGTGATAATTTCAAAAGCGGTGTATAATGTTTACATGCTTATAATGCTTACGGAACGATGTTTCAAGATTTCCACGGACTGTGCAGCCGATTGTTTAAGAACTTACAAACCTATTTTTCCGTTGTCTGCTGCTTCTCCGTAACATGCCAGAAAGTTTGGGCGTAGTTTACCTGCGATAGCTGAAATTCCATAATTCTATGCGTGCAATTAATGGCATTATTCATAGAACTATTTAGTTAACAACTAAAATCAAAAGTCCGTGAATTAAACTTCATTACACAACTGTTGGTAACCTTTATTACTCGGGGTTGTTGGTAAAACTACTCAAGTCTACTCATGTGAGTTAACGGAAAACTTAAATCAAAAGTTTTCAAATGCAATGATAAATCTTAAAACTGATTTTCAATGTTAATTAAATTTATAGATTATATTAACAGATTGATAGATTTTTGTATTACATAGCTGTTAAAAAATAAAAATATAAAGAGTGCATAAAAATGTTTTTGAAACATCATTAAAATTTGGTCTTGGATAGTTTTACCACTAACCCCTCGATTAAGCTCCATTATTCAGAACGACTTGCCAATTGGTTTTGTAATTCTTTTGTATTTTACGTAGCGTACACCAACCTTTCAAGTGACGTCATCGCTAATACACACGCGTTATAGGCTATAACTGCCGTTACCACAACCACCGTAGGAAAAATTTTCCAAATTATATTCGTTTAATTAAAAAATACTGATACGACGCTCTCCTTGATCGTCGCATGGTACAGTGGAAAACAAAATACAAGACACCAATTAACTCGCTAATCAACAGCTTTAATTAAACCCAATTAACAGTTCCAAATCAAGTTATTTAACAAAATTATATTCGTACAATAATTCAAGTTAATCTTTCCACACAAGTAATAATGTCATTTATAAAGAATTCCGCACTATAATCGCTAATACACCACTTGAGACGCACTGTGTAAATCGCCCGACAATAACTCGAACCTCACTTGAATTCAGCGCCACTTAAACTGAACTTAAGCGTCGCTGAACGCTTATATTTATACCCCGCTGAGATTTCAGAATAATCCATAATACGCGTCAACACTACTAGAAAACACTAGAGCGTAATTGCTTGCGGCTTTGAATACAGTGCGCGCGGACCGGTAAAGTCTGGAACACCCTCGATGCTTTGCACGCGTGACAAGTGTCACGTAATTGTCTTTCATCTCAAAGTAGCAGCAATATGTACGCACACACACATTATAGCCGAGATACACGTAGAACATTTTGTAACGGCGTAACAATACTGATGGCTATGCCCTCTACCTTTGATTGCAAACCGTATCGGAAGTAACGTTTCCCTCCAAACCTGTTGAAACCGATACCCCATATCAAGTAGGAATACTCAAACTTTATATTCTTAACCTTCCTCTTCCTCTTCCCTCAAAGCAAACAATAAGTTTTGACCTGCTTGCTAACCGCTAGGAGGGCTGTAGTTGCGAGATTCTTCATTATACCGCCGCAATATTTGTCCCCCTTCTATAGTAGGCCTAACAGCAAAACTGAAAGTCGATGTTATACATATTTTGCTTCTATTAACTCTTTTACAGGCGTACTTCATACGCTAAACATGTCTTCTGTATTCTGTTAACTAAAAATTGTCTTTATTAATATGTTCATAGCTTTTAATATTTTACAAAACTATGACTTAGCCTAAACGACTTTTCTTCCATATGTTAAGACATCCGTAGGAAATCTTCGTCAAAATGGACCCTCAGTGTTTTAATGAAATATATTTTCCATGTAAGACTTCTGTTCATATACAGTTCTATTTGTTAGCTTTTTTTACTATTCATTGATTCTGTTGATTTTATTTCTAAAGTAGGCCTATCTTTACTACTCACTGATTCTGTTGATTTTATTTCTAAAGTAGGCCTATCTTTACTACTCATCGTTTCTGTTGATTTTATTTATAAAGTAGGCCTATCTTTACTACTCATCGATTCTGTTGATTTTATTTCTAAAGTAGGCCTATCTTTAAAAATAAATGAACGCAAGCTGCTACGGCCGGTGTTTACATTATCCGGGTTGTTAGGCCGTGGTCAAGGTTTTTAGGCCGTAGTCTAAGTTGTTCATGTTTTGCACCACACGTTTCCTCCATACCGATGTTGAACATCATCAGTCGTGCGAGAACACAGATCACAATACCCGCGAACGAATACGAACAGTCGCGCGAGAGAACACAGGTTAGTAACACCCGCGAACGAATGTAAACAAAGGTGTTCTGGTCTGTGTTCCCACGCCACTGATGATGTCCATCATCCGTATGGACGAAACGTCGTGAAAAACATGAACAACTTAGACTACGGCCTAATGACCCGGAAAATTGCGATATCTTTAAAAATACTAAATATTCCTAACAGGCAGAAGTAATTACTGAATTGTTTATACAATTACAGAATTCTGTGGGGGCCGGACTGATACTATCGGCAGGATACATATCCTCACTGTCTATATGGAATCTGTACTCGACAGCGTCGACAGTGACCGTGATGGATACAACCGGATACCTTGCGTACCCATCGATAACCATATGCGACGCCAGCAGAGTCGATTGGAGGAAAGCTATGCTTTTGACTTACAGGTATGTTTGCCACTTCTTATGCTTTCACATTAAGGGGTTTCAGATTATAATACACCCTCCATTACAAGCTAGTTGAACTTAGATACTATATAAAAACGATAAAAATTTTCCATTACTTTTTTTTTATTTTATTACGGCTGGCGCCGCCTCTCGCATCCTAGCTTCCACTGGCGCCAGTCTAAACAGTCCTGTTCTGTAAGTCCTCTTGCATTCATTGCATGTTCGACGTCCATTTTCCATGAATGTTTAGGTCTTCCTTTTTTTCTTCTAGAGGGTGGAGTCCATTCCCATACCTTCCTTCCCCATCTCTCATCCGACATTCTGTTTAGATGTCCGAACCAATTCAGTCTTCTTGCTTCTATTGTTTCTATGATGTCAAAGTCGATTCCCATCACTTGTCTTATCTCTACATATTTCACTCTATCTAGTCTTGTTAGTCTACAGCACCTCCGCCAGTAATCCATCTCCATAGCTCTTTTTTGGAATTATTTCTTTTATTAATTTCCCACAGTTCTGCTCCATATAAGCCTATACTTTCGACTATAGTTTTATATATCCTGATTTTATTATTTTTTGTTATTCGTGGACTCCAAAGCAGACTGTTTAATTGTTTTGTTGCTGTCTTAGCTTGTCCTATTCTTACTTTTATTTCTTGGTTTCTGTCACCATCCGATGTCATTGTTACACCCAAATACTTGAAGTTTTTTTAATATTTTTTATCACTGTTGTTCCTAGTTTTAGGTCTTGACCTTCACCGCCTACTATAAGGTACTAGGTTTTTGAGGTATTAGTTTTGTTATTACCTTAAAGTGTAATGACTGAATACAGAAAAAAGTATTTAACAAATTGAGATACCTCAAGATGATGTAAAAATAACAATAATATATCTGCTAAATCAGAGGTGCAATTATGGCGTTACTACTTTAGGTTGGGAGTATCACAGAAAGGAAAACATATCATCACACTGATTACCACCCAAATGTCGTTAAAATAGAAAAACTTAACAAATACTTAACACCCCAGTACTGAGGTACAAACTAACACATCCCAGTACATTAGTACTTTGGTGAATTGGCGAAGACCGTGCCAATTTCTCAATCATTTTTACACTGATGATGGGGTTTGATGGTGGGGTCGAAACACCTTTTAACAGAACAAGCAGTAGACCACGGTCTAATATACTGGCAGAAAGCAATCTCAACAACGTATGTTAGTCTGGTCTAAAGTACCGTATAAAATTAAACTAAATTAAATTTAATTTAATAAATAAAACTAGTGGGTGCAACGAAACTACTTGAATGAGATTGTAGAAACTAACTTGAACTTGATCAATTCGGAAAAACTTGATTTAAAAACTTCCGGGGGTATACTGTCTCTTCTTTAGAGTAAATATACAAAACGGGAAAAATAATGATTTATTATAAACGGTTAATTGTGGATACATGTAAAAGAACCTAACAGGAACCTACTCTTACTCTCCTTTGTCTTGAATTGAATAAATAAACACTTAGTATAGTTCTACAGACATATTTTATTTTCCTGACAATTCTTTCACCAGTTACAGCGGCTTCAGAGGTTAGATCTGAACTGACAGATTTGAAATTTATATTAGGCAGGAGGTAGCGTATGACCAAGTGCCAGTTAAGGGGTTTGACAAAGGCGCGTCTTCTACTGTTGGTAACAAAAAGTACCGTTACTGGCTATAATTATGAATCGTTACATATTTATAATTATGAATCGTACACAATACACTTTTGTGTGAAGAAAGTTACAAGTCAACTACTTGTCACTGAAACTAATCTATGTCTTATAAGTAGTCTTGAATATGAACAGGTTAATCTCCAGAACAGAGAAGATAAACTTATTTAAACTTCTCTGTATTTTAAAATTATACCCTACATGGAACATTATTCTTATAACATATTTACTAATTATATTTTTTACTTGGAAACTGTAAATCTTTCTCCGTTTTTAGGAGTTACAATATTATCTTCAGAACGTAACTTTAATGGCATAGAACCAAAATTAAATTAGTTAGGCTTTACAAATAGAATTATCACTGTCGCACACCGCTATACAAAAATTATTCCGATTAACGCTTGGAAGCTTCACAGCTCATCGTCAGATCGGAAATCTGAAATCAGATCGGATTTCCGATCTGACGATGAGCTGTGAAGCTTGCAAGCGATAATCGGAATATTTTACTATAGTGGTGTGCAACAGTGATAATTCTATTTGTGATTATAACCACTAACACACCCTTCTTAATTATAATTAGACTTTAGTTAAGCTTTAAGCTATAAAGTTTTGGTATATTGTAAATTAATTATATAGTCCTACTAAATAGAAAACACTATATTAAATCCGGATTATTATAATAAGGAATTCTGTTCAAAATGCAGCATTCAGTGCAGATTGTGTTAACATTTCAGGGACTAGAGTGTCGTTGTCATGTAGGCCTATAACGTGCGTGTCCTGCTGAAAGCACTGGCGGGCGACTTTGACTTCATCGACTACGTGACTCAAGCAAACATTCGCCCGTCGAACTGCAGGACATCAATATTTCTAATCTTTTAAGAAAGGTAAAACACAACTTGACTAAGTATTGACTATGACCAACTGTATTAATGACGTAATAAACATAGAGTGAACAATCTTCAAGCTGACCGCTCGTAATTGCACTTGAAAGTGGTCGTCTCGAGTTGTGGTCTTCTTAAGAAGAATTAAACTGTTATAACAATGTATTACCATAGTATTATGAAACCTGTAGGTTGAATAACTTACCAGTACTTCCATCTCCTCTTTAAATGTTGACTTTCTCGTACACAGACTGTTGAAAATAATGCTTAATTTCAGGTTTAAACTGCTCTCTCCGCATTAAAAGTTTTGCGGGTAAAAGTAGTCTATTGTTAGATGAGTGAATAGCATTCCTGCCTAGTTATATTAGAAAAGTTGAAGTTTCCCTAAGGTTTGAGAAACTGTAAACTGTATTGCAAAGAAAAGTTTTACTCATTAGGTGACAGAATATTTTCAATCTAAAATTAATTTTAATGAAGAAAGTTGTGTTAGTGGTTATAATCACAAACAGAATTATCACTGTTGCACACCACTATAGAAAAATTATTCCGATTAGCTCTTTCAAGCTTCTCAGCTCATCGTCAGATCGGAATTAACAATAGAGTAAAACCGAACCCTACACCCCCACCACCCCGCTGACCACACACACCAAGCTGTAATTCAAATGTCTCTTCCCAACCTCCGAGCCCTGTCACCGTGGTCTGTACAGCTACATATTTTTCTAGCACATTCCTTGTATCAAAAAGTCTGCAATATATTGTCTAAAGTGAAAACTGTGGAATGTGTTCAGATAAAAAAACATTAATTAGAAAATTAAAACAGACTGATATGTTTAACATCAATAACATCATTAGAGAATAATGACTTACTGAGTGAGTTTAGTGGTATGCGAAAGCAGTACTGGTGTTTACGGCCTTGTATGAACGCTCTATATTTACTCATGTTACCACGCAATTCAGTTTAAAAAACATTAGTTTTCTTTTCATTAAAATTTCAAATACATTATTTGTTTCATTACTACATACTTGGTAATTCACCTTGGATTACTCTTCGATATTCTAGGTGCAGAGGTCATGTGCAGATATGTTTGAATCATGCTGGTGGAGAGACAAATTTTACAACTGTTGCAGCCTCTTCGAGCTGCAGAAGTCTGACTTCGGCTTCTGCTATTCCTTCAACTCCGATCTCTCGGAGCTCAGCAGACAGTAAGTACGCCAATATCATTACTGATTTTCTGTACATCGGACAGAAATAATTTCCGTATGTCTATGTATTTGTATACTATATGTCTGAATGCAAACGCACTCGAAGGGTATACGAAGAGTTGTTCTCAAACTTGTACATAAACAATAATAAATAAGTT
Organism: Magicicada septendecula; assembly: GCA_034769895.1. NCBI lineage: Eukaryota > Metazoa > Arthropoda > Insecta > Hemiptera > Cicadidae > Magicicada > Magicicada septendecula. The sequence goes on from CM068370.1 coordinate 85,925,069, forward strand.
AGCTGTGACCTTACCTCTCCGTTTGATGTCCATCATACTTGTTTCCACAGCGCTTCTAAATATTAAAAATATTAATCATAGTTATTTTTTTCGGTTATCGCCACTGTATGAACGAAATTAATGGGCATCCAGTGGGCAAATGCCAAATAAACAGAATGTCGACATTTAAACAACTTTAATTTATTCAAAATGAACGTAAGCTTTCACGGCTGGTGTTGACACTATCACAGTTTTCCGGGCTGTCAGGCCGTGGTCTAGATTGTTCATGTTTATCACCAGACATTTTGTACATACCAATGACGGACATCTTCAATGGGGCGGGAACACAGGTCACAACACCCGCGAACGAATACGAACAATCGCGCGCGAGCACTGAATACAACCGTCCTTAAACAATGATTGTTCTGTCCTGTTGAATAAATAATAAATTAATTTTTGCTGTTTCCTATTTTCATCACTATTAACACTCTAGTAATTTTTTATTTATAATGATAACAATAATATAATAAAAGTAACATTGCTATTATTATTGCTCATTGAGTATCTTACATAAATAATACTTTTCATACAAGAATATATTTTACATTAATTTGTATTTTATAATGATAGTTTTTCTAAAGTTTATCTATACTGTTACTTTCAGTTATTATAAAAGATATTATTCATTGCTGCAGTCAGATTTTATAGCAGGTCCTGTCTTGTCTTCTCCTGCTTGTCCTGTCCTGTCCTGTCTTGTCCTGTTCTGTCCTGCTTTGCCCTGTCCTATCCTGCCCTGTCCTGCCTTGTCCTGTTCTGCCCTTGCCTTGGCCTGTCCTGTCCTGCATTGTTCTGTTCTGCCTTGTCCTGTCCTGTCCTGCCCTGTCCTGTTCTGTTCTGTACCGTCCCCTCCTGTCCTGTCCTGTCCTGCCTTGTCCTGTCTGGCCTGTTTTGTCCTGTCCTATCCCGTCTTGTCTTTTTTGTTTTGTTTTGTCCTGTCCTCTCCTGACCGGACTCATGCGTATAATAGTATTTGTCAACATCGTGAACGTTACTGATCGTTGCTATTCCTCCATAGCCATTCAAAAACTACGGAGTGAACGGAGGACCCGACTATTGGATCAACTGCATGGGAGTCTTACGTCCGAGAAGGACAGGAGGACGCGGTCCGTGGACCGGGCTCCGCGTTGTCGTCAATGTAATGGGAGAGGATCAGATTCCGCCAGGCACTAACATCACTCCCGGAATACACGTAAGTCTCACTAGCAAAAATGTAATTAAATAAATAAGGCAAAGGAAAAAATTATCCTATTAGTTGTTTGCCTTAAGAAGTATATCTTGTTATTTGAATTAACAGTCTCTGTAATTCCAACTCTGTCCAGCTTACTTGCTGAACTGCTACCTGTCATGTTCCAGACGAGCCCTTTTAGTACCGCCACCATTATCAAGTCCTAAACCATGACACAAAATATACCACTTAAACCCGTATTTACCCCTGGTCAATTCGTCAGCCAACTCTACTTGTACTACTCTATTGGTTCATCTCCGTTAAGTCACGCCCCTTCTTCCTTCCTATTAGCTACCTACTACGGAGTTTTATCTCTCCCTCTATTACCCTATTAAGGCACACACCCAGCGTGTCTACTTACCTAACACTTCTTATACTAGAGTGCGAAGCACAAGTGAAGGCGAGAGCTGGCAGCTGCGCAGAGGCAAGAGCATAGTATCACGTGATGTATCAGCCAATAAGAGCCAGTCAATCGTTTCGCTTACTGGCTGTCGCAGTGTTGCACTCTGTCACTCTCTGCACAATGCGCTTTCAATTCTCGCCTTTGTATGTGCTCCCGAGTATAATGTCTGACAAGTAACACTTGTTTACCATATTTTGCAAGGGCGAGACTTGTGATTTCCGTCAGACAACAGTACAACAAGTGTTAGGTAAACAGACTAAGCTTAATAGGTTAATAGAGGGAGAGACGAAGGTCCTTAGTCAATAGTCAGCAAGTAGGCAGAAGGGGTGTGACTTAACGGAGCTGAGACAATATGGTAGTGGTAAGTATAGTTGTTTACGTAAAGACGGATTCACCAGTATATTGTTACGACATGACAGAACAATCTACGTGTTTATCGAATGTTCCAGAGTGATCCGGAATGTAACGTGTTTGGCGTACGTGCTTGTTGACGCATTTTCTAGACGGTGCGAGACTTCGCTCGGGCGCACGGACTATATCAAGGCCGCAAGTAATTACGTTGTAACTATACTGGCGCTATCGAATAATCTAGTAATTTGGGGCGGTATAAATACCAGTACTCAACGACGTTCAGTTCAGTATTAGTGCGAATTATTGACCGTGCGGTTCGAGAATTATAGTAGCGATATTACTGAGTGCGTTCAAGTGGTTATTAGTTAAGTGTTGTGTTTTATAATCGGACGGTAATTGTAATACAATTGTGTTTAATTTTAGTGGACATTTTATTGGGTGTGAACAATTTTTATTTGATTTGTTGTAGAGACTGTGTTGTTAATTACGAACTGTTAACTGTGGAAATTAAAGCTGGTAATTAGTGACTTAATTGGTGTCTTGTACTTACTTTGTTTCCACTGTAACTACGACGATCGAGTAGGCCGTCGTAACAATATATATTGGTTCCAGTCGTCTATTTGTTTGTCGTGGTTGTTTGTAGAGTAATGGACTGTAAAGTATAAAATAAAATTAAATGATGTTAAAGGGTCGCTAGTAAAATCACAGGGTGCGTGAAAATTATTTAATTTAGCACTGAATGAAACCGCATAAAGAAACCAAAAACACTGAATGAATAATTATTTTTTCAATAATGATCTGACACAGTAACACAATAAATAATAACTATTAGTGATCCGTAATGGAACGTATGACAAACTATTATTACGGTATGACAAACGTATGCGGTCACTGACTTGAATCTGACTAAATTGCTTTGATTAATATTACTGCCTCATTATTCAGAGCGCAGCACCGTACAGCGTACAGTAGTTTAGGACTCGATAATGGTGGAGACACTGAAAGGCCTCGTCCGTAGAGTAACATGTGGCAGTTTAGCAAGTAAGCACGACACAGCTGTCTTAAGAAGGACACTGCAGTATGTAATTGTCAGAGTTCGCGCAATTGAACAATTACATGAGCATCTGAAGTTAGTCTGTTTGTAAAATTAATTTTAAAACGGGTTCAATGAATAAATTTCAAAAATAAATAACTGCTCACAGTTTATTTATTTATATGTATATTAGGGGGGATCCCACAGCTACTGCCGCATCCCGCATCTCAGTTTCCGTATCAACTTATTCTGTGTCTTCATTTTTCAGATTCTTTTCTTCCATACTCCTTTCGATCCCTTCTATCCATTTTAATCTAGGTCTGCCTCTTTTCCTTCTGTTCCTAGGTCTGTATTTGAACACACTCACAGATATTCTTTCTTCACTCATTCTGATTAGGTGTCCATACCAGGAAAGCTGTTTACGTTTTATATCTTCTATTACAGTTTCTTTTCTATTTGTTCTTTCCCTTATTACGTCATTCCTTGCACATTCCAGACAAGAAACTCTGGAAGCTCGTCTAAGATAGTCCATTTCTACACCTTCAATCTTTCTGCGGTTCTTTTCGTTGATTGTCCAACATTCTGACCCATAGGTGGTAATTGGTTCAACAATGGCTTTATAAATATTGATCTTTGTCGGTAGCCCGATTTTGGTGGACCATAAAAGTGGGTTTATTTATTTATGTAAATTGTGTGCTGTGATTTGCAGATGTGATGTACGCATATTCTCTTTCCCACTCTTAAGTAATTCACATTAACGCCATACCAACTTAGAGTCTATAGAGAAATGTTTTTTCATATTTCTTGTTCGTTAAATTACTTGTAGGTTACATGTCTTTTAATATTTCCAATTCTAACGGGTGTTACAAATAGCATAATGTGAATTTGGATTTTGAAATTTTATAACATCTGAAGATACAGATTACCCCGTGAAACGTGCGTCAGTTTTTTATACATACTAATAAAACTTCAAATATTATAATTGTCGAAGAAATCTATTCTTGTAATTATACATATAACTATATACAAATATATCTATCTTCAACATACTAAAATGAATGCGATATTTCTTGAGTTATTACGTTTTATATATGTTTTCTTTTTAGTTACTTTAAGAAATTACATGCCGAGTTCCTAAAAGTCGATTTCGCTTCATCGTCAGCTTAAAATTCTTATGTATATTTGTGGAAGATATTTGTGGATAGTGTTTGTAATAATGTTTGTTTTTCCAAAACGGGTAACTGTCAATTATGTTTTTTTGAATATTTTCTACACGGTGACATGGTCAGAATGACGAGTTTAGTCGACATTCTAACAAGTTTAGTCGAAGTAGAGTAAATCGTTTAAAGTAAATACAGTGTGACGCCGATAGTTCTGATAACAAATTATCAGAATTGTTAAAATTTGTAGTAAACTCTAAATATTTATGTAACATTGCTTTGATATATATGGAAATCTATTTTTAAATGCCAAAACATATATTATTTTATATTATATATATAATTTATTTATTATATATATTTTATCTGATATTCAAATATATATTCAAATATTTTTGCTATAATCCATTTCTTGATGCATATATAATATTTATGATAACTTTATCACAAGATGTTTTTTCCTTTATTTGGAAGATGTTTTGGGAAACTTATTGTTCCCATCCTCAGCCTTCTTAATTTAAAATTAATTTCATTGGGAACAATAAGTTTCCCGAAACATGTTCCAAATAAGGGAAAAACATCTTGAGGTGGAGTTATTATAAATAATATATATATATATATATATATTGCAACGATACAAATTAAAACTGCATAGATAGGTTATATTGAAATTATTACAACAGAGTCTATATCTGGAGGTAGGAAAATTTATTAAATTAAAACATTAAAATTTACTACTGTCTTATTACTTTATAATATAAAAATGTTTATTAAAAATTCGTCTTTCAATAATTAAGTCTATGGGCTTGTTTTACAACTATGTTACTTGTTGCGTTGAATTCCACTGTTTGCGTAGCCTCTCGACGCTCCGCACGCAGTTCGACTGGACCACCGACAGGTGACTACTACGCTGACAATTCACATGTTTGCACACACGCATACTGCGATATGAACTGTTATTGTTTATAATTTTAAACTCACTTAATCTCAGAGATTAAAACTGGGTAAAATAGATCGTGTATTGAGCTTAGAAAAAATTCCGGCTTCTTGAAGTGTTCTCGCGTAACTATCAAAATATCTCGGCAGATATTTTGCCCGTAGCGGAAATCTTCTACTGTACGTGGGAAAGCACTAGAATTATCTATTTTTTTATTTGAGTTCTCTAAGTGGTAGTGGTTACGAAGATTCGAAGAACTCGACCCGTGAACCAACTTATAAGTCTAAAGGAAAATGACCTGTCTTGTCACGAAAAACTCGTGACAGTGAGTACGTCTTTCTATGACGATTCTTTGGAAGAAACTGAACGAAGTGTTCTTGACAAAGGACCATCTCAAATAATTTTTAGACCTTCTGATTGGTTGAAACTCTAGCAACGTTACAGATGAGAACACAGATAGACTGAATGCATGCTTAAACTCTGTCCGATTCTGCAAACGCCTGTCTAGATTTAATCTACAAATTTTATTACTTTCTAGGAGATAACGATAATAAAAGAAGATTGATTTCATTAAAAAAAAAAACATAAAATTATAGTTGTGGAGAATTGAGTATATGGAAAATATAGCTTATAACCATGAGAACACTTTGCCCAAGTTTCAGAACGAAATGTTAATTTTCCTCGATGTTATTAAATAAAAATATAAATCACGCGCACCCGCCACTTAGACACAAATATTTCACATGATATAAAAGAGAATAAAATTGTGAACATTTTGACATAACATACTTTTTAAACATAGCTTGGTTCAAAACTTATGACTACTTTACAAAGAAAGAACAAAATCAATTTAAAACATATCTATGACCATCAGAAATGTAATATAGCATTAGTATTCCACTTAAATGAACTTCATATCCTGTGTACTGTTGCAATATATAGGCCTATATGTAAAACATTATTACTGATATTCGTAATTTAAACCTATGCAATTTAAGCCTTTCTACATGAACACTAAGGTTAGAATGTTTTTGTTTTTCCCGAATACCGTCATTTGTGCATAAACTTAATTATGATGTTTCCAAAATTCAAACTTCTGCATAAAAAGACACCATAAATGTAATTCTATAACTTGACGGTACCATAACTCAGTTCATGTGACAAAAATTTTGAGTAGAAATCTCTTTTTATAAATTCTTGTTTGTTATTTCACGTGAACGGTCCCAGGGAGTTTCCCGGCGGAGACACATTCAGTGTCGCACCCCGGACGCAAGCGGACGTCAGACTGTCGGGAAAGGCGCTGCGCATTCAGGACCCGAAGTTTAGGAACTGTTTATTCCTTGACGAGAGACCGTCTTCGCTGAACGGCGTCTACCAGGAACGGAACGGTAACGCCGAATGCCTTAAGCAATATTGAGGCTGCGTCCCGGATTTCCTTGTCATCCACGATGGTACGCAGGTTGTTAGGCCGTGGTCGGTTGCTATATAACAGCGACATCGTCGGCAACTTTTCGAGTCCCTTCCTTGGGGATAAACTTCAGGCCGCAAAAGCAACAGACCGTTGTAAAACATTTACGGCGGATTTTGGCCAAACGATACGCTTTGGGTAAGAGCAGCTCTGCCGCTGTTTGCGGCCTGGAGAAAATCGTCGAGGATGAGATTCAAAATGTTGCCGATAATCTCGCCGTTATATAGCAACAGATTACGGGCTAACAGCTCGGTTTTCAATAATTTTGATAATATTGACACCGGCCACGTTAGATTAAGACAAAAATTTATTTTTTTAGTACATATTACTTTCAGTCCATTCGTTTATTTTATAATTTCACCCAGCTTATTAAAAGTCTGAAGACGTTTCATAGCTGTACTTCTTCTAACGTAAGTAAATATTAAAAGAGGTAAGATGATTGTGTTAATGATTTAACAATTACACGCCAATACTGTGACTGACATGAAATCAAAATTTCTCTTCTATTTACTGACATAAATAGCTTGACTCCCAATTAGATGAATACCGGTAAGGGTTGGGAGTCGCTTAAATGACGGGATGTGTGTGATTTTTATTAATTGACGTATTCCATGTGAGTAAACATATTTTATCACCTGATGATGGGACTATGAGTCTCGAAACGCTTTGTATATAAAATATAAAAAAAAAGTTGCAAGCAAGGGAACCTGGATACACAAGGTAATTTTTAACAAATTAATTGTACATGCAGCTTGGAAACCACAACAACTATTTATATTGAAACGAATGTTTGGATTATATGAAGGGCACAGTCAAAAATAGCTTATATCTATTCAGTCTCCACTTCAATGCTATTCCCAAGAATAAGTCTGTATTTGACTAGTAGTCTTATTTTAAGTCTACTGCTAAAATAAATCTGTCTAGTAAAGTCTATATTTGTATTTAAGGCAATGGTAATGTTTTAGCAATGGCTTATAGCAGATTTCACAGGACCGATAGTGTTTTCTGAGCAGTTGGCGAATGACGGGTACACAATTATATACAGTCAGGCTTCAGTAATGCATAAATCCTGGGCGCACAGGACACAGGTTTATCGGTGTCAGTGCTATGAACACGATTCAAACGTGGGCGGAGAACACCGACGGTCTGAGCACGCTACCAATATTTTGTACTGTTAATATCACTCCTCCAAAAAATTATACAAGGGTAATGACATTTTGGGGCAAGGAACTATAAGAACAAATATAGTGATTAAATAATGATAACAGGTGATTTTGTAACTGGATAATGATCAAATTATAGGACATATGAGCCATTTTAATTATTTGGGAAATGATATTCGCTATGATAAGAATTATGATATTGATGTTAAGTTAGGTAAGTTCCAGACGATATGTGTGACAATCAACAGTATATTTAGAAACAAGCTACTTCAAGATATAAAATTAAAGTTTTACAATGTATGGCAGTCTCTGTACTGTCCTATGGGTGGGAATTATGGACAACTGAGAAACAAGACAATAAGATATAGGCTTCAAAAATGGCGTTCTTAAGAGGAGTTGAAATGTGTTCTAAATTTAACTGTATAAAGAATTAGGCCACAAGAGACAAGTTTTCAACTTGAATGTAAAATTAAAAGATTAAAAACAACAGAGGAAAGTACACTGGAAACAGAGGAAAAGAACGCTTAGAAAGTATGTCAGATTCCAGACTGGTCAAACAAGTACGAAAATACAAACCTATAGGACACAGGTGTGTGTGGGAAGACCCAGGAAGAGATGGCTGGAGAATCTTTGAAGAGAGAACAGGCATCAACTTGTCTATGCCGGGTTGTGAAGATGATGATGATGAATTACTTTGATAGTGTAGAGTTCGTCATTATTATTACTTTCCTTACATTACCGTTACATTACCGTAACATACTTTCGATATTACTAATTCCAACATAATATACACTGGAAACAGATATGATAAAGAAGTAAAGGAAAAGAAATAAATAAGTACTCACGGAATGGATTTTTAATACTATTCTTTACCGGTATTTCCACCTTTCTTTAAGTCTATTCACTGTGTAGATTCATTTCAATTGCTCTGACCTTGCACTGTTTTCAAAACGTCATTCTGCCCATCTAATCTGATGATTCTATTAATCTAGTATCCAGGGATACCGAGCTCCAGAACATAATAGATAAACCATTTCGTTAGCACGAATGGAATAATCGAATAAGGGAAGACCTTTACACATTGCGTGACATTCAAGTCTTATTTTCTCAAACTATTTTGTTTTAGCACAGTGGCACTATAATATTCCTTACCATTTCGTTTGGTTTCTGTAGATATTTTGGCGTTTTATACATGTAGACTTGCGAAGGTAACGATTCGATTAGTTGGAATCTTAAAAATCCAAGCTTAGTAGCGCGGCTGCTTAAACACTCTGAGCACGCTACCAATATTTCGTACTGTTAATATGATTCCTATAAAAATTATTTGATACTGTAAAGTTCGTCATTATTATTAATGTTATTATATCACCATATTACTGTATTATCATTATCATATTTTCCATATTACTAACTCTATAGTACATTTTTGTAATGTATATGCACTGGATACAAGTATGATTAAGAAATAAATTTAAAACAATAAAAATTGATGAATTCGTATCAGCGGTTATGAAAACCGCTGACAAAAAATACGCGGATAACGAGGAATTACTGCACTTTTAAAGGTCACCTCTCTACAAATATTTAAACTGCTGGAGCCAGCAACAGCGTTGTCTCTCTTCTTTGTAAAGTGAACCATTCTTCCGTTTCCTCATCCATCCTCTACAGTTACAGTTATGTTTTTTCTGTACAGTGGTTGATTTCTAAAATTATAGGTGCCTGAACTCAATTCGAAACTTGTACAGACAAAAATATGCTTACATTTTATATTAGCGTATAACTTTACATCAGGTTATTACAGAGAAGGTCTATATTTTTAAACCCTTATAAAATATGTAACATACATATAAACTTGTAACTAAAAAGATAATAAAGTTTACTAATATTTCTAAAGAGGTTCATCGTCATGTTAGCCGCACGAAAATCGAAAAGATGTCACTCATGATGGCGTCATCCCGGAGCCTCAATCAATCTCTAAGTGATGGATTCGGTGGTTCGGACATTTTAAAAAAGTTTCCACAGTTTCATCATTGTGTCGTCATATTGTTTGTTTCATGACCTTTCCTTACTCTTACGTGTCCAGTGCTGTATGATGGCTAGAAATCAGCCCTTTCACATTTACTTGAAGATATTGCTATTGATTCAATAGCATGTTTCAAGATAGAAAGACTCTCCGGTAAAATTCTGGAGTGGAGATATTCTCGGAACCTCCCAATCAGTTCATGTAGTTTTAATTTTGAAGCAAGTTTTTTATTTCATTTTCTACATAGGTTATTGGGACATTTTTAAAACGATAGTAGTTAAGATAAAGGTTAGTACTAGTTTTTGATTTTGACAAATGTTTAGTTTTGCAGTGGGGCTGACGAGGGGCACAATTTAAAAAGTAGTAATAAATTTTCTTAATAATTATATTTTCCTTTTCATATATATGAGCCTCCAGGTGGTCTAGTGGCTAACGCGGGCGATTGATGCGCTCGTGGTCCTGGGTTCAATTCCCGGCGGAGGCTCCGTACGGCGTGCACTCAGCGTCGTGAGGCAAACTGAGTAGGCGCTGAGATAACAGCGCCGCCCCCTGGCTGTGAATACCCCAACTAGCGGCTGGTGGCGCGTAGTACTAGCCATACACCGTCACACTAACACAAAAGCCTTGGTCCTTAACGGACTGTTGAGCGGAGGTTTATTTTATTTATATTTTATTTCATATATATTTCGGTAATTTATTTTTGGATCCAAGAGGTTCTGAAACGTTGTTCCAGCGCGTTTTCCCTAAAATCAAACCCTGGTTCTGTATATAAATTAAACAGGCAAACGATACGGAAGTACCATATGCCGCATGTTTGACGTCAAGTGCGCATATGCTACACACCAAAGAGAAACACAGGAATTTGAATATAATTTCATTCGAATGTAAAACGTTTTACCTAAACAAAGGATAAATACTCCAATAAGTGGGTCAGAGTTATAAAAGATACCAACCACATCGTGGACAGCAATTTCCACACACACATAAGGACAAGCAAAAAACTCGTATATGCCGCGTTCATAAATTAAATTACGTTGCCCTATATTTGTTTATAACCAAACAAACTTTCACCAATAAATAACGTTAATGGATTTTCGCTGAATCTGTTCTGCATGAAAAAACAGAATTTTTTTATCATAAAAACAAAATATTTTCCTCGCTAAACTCGGTAAAACATTATTTAAAAACTCAAATGCTGTCAGTAAATTTAAATTTATTTTATTATTTTATCACACGATCTATCTGTCTACTTTGTTGTCCCTGTTATATCGTTTTTTAACACTTTTTTATAGCAAAAAAAATTATTGATTATCAAAAACAAAATATTAAACACGTACAACTAAATAAATAAGTCGGTATGATCGTGTAAATTTGTATTTGAATTTTATAAAATCGTTAACGAGACTTTCCACAATATTTTTTTAAGTTACGTAATTTTTTCCAATATTTTATTTTTATTGTGTAAAGCAATTTCTTGACTACTGTCTTAAAATAAGTAAAACGGATACTGGACAGTAATGTGGTAATTTTCGCATTCATAGATTGGCTAATCTGTACTTTCTGAAATTGCGCTTATCATGTTTATACAACGACACAGTTCTCTGTGCGTCGGCCGGCGGCAGACGTCATAACGTTTGCTGCCTTGTTCTTTCTTTTCACTTTTCTTGTTGTCGCGACAATCTATGTAGGCTTTAGGCCCTACAACAGTATATTGTATACTACAATATACATTAGCAATACATTGCTAATTCTCAGTTTCATGTAGCTTGTGTGCCGCGTACTCGCGCCTCAAGTCATACGACAATTCATACAATTATCTAGGCCTTAGGCCTTAATATTTTTGATGTAGTCTGAGTGTCGCACATTTGCGCCTCATCCACCATGTAGCTTTCTTAACGACTCGGTTCATCCAAAATTAAAATGTCATCAGACATAGCCAACCTTAGCGCTCTGATTTAAGTGTACAACAAACTTAATAAATGTATTAAATACAGTCCACTACCGTCATTATTCTGCATCCTGGCAATAGCACCACAAGAATCATTCTTCCTCACAGAACATTTTTTGATACACACGTTTACTAACACGTGCCGTCACTAACATTTTCGGTCCACTCGGGCCGGATCTTACAATTTTTTGGTTGCTCCGTGCCTGGATTCGTCATTCACCTTTTGCAACTTATTACAGCGGTTTTCATCATTTTTCTGCCCCAATTTCTGGCCATCACGGGCGATTCAGCATATTCGCTGATCCGACCGTGTCGGGACTTAGTCAGCATTTCTTTCATCGCCATTGAGCCTCGTGACGACACCACTGCAAGACCATCCATGTGCTAGCGTCTACACTCCAGTTTAAGCAGTCATCTCTCCGGTCTGTGTATTTGCCATCTTCTCCACGGCCTCGACGCTCCAAGACATCGCATACCAGGTACCACATCATTAACAGGTGCGTACAATGGCTGAAGAAGGCCTCAAAGTGTTGGTCAGAAAGAGAGGCGGCTTAAAGTCTGCCATAGTGCGAATTAATTTGGCTACAATTAACTTTGATAAAAACACTAATACAAAACATTTTTTAACGGTTAGACTCGAAAGTCTAAAAAGTTTGGCAACAAAATATGATGAGCTACAGTCCGAAATTGAACTCATTTCTAAAGACATAAACGCTGCTCAAGAAGACCGAATTGAGGTTGAAGAGCTGTTATATTCAACAGAAGCCAATATCTTGCAATTGATAGAAACCTTCAACGTTCAGACTGTATCTCCCGTATTAACAAGCAATATGCAATTGAAACCTATAAGTTTGCCCTGCTTCACAGGCAATATCTTAGAATGGCAGCACTTCTATTCAATATTTCTGGACTTGGTGCACGCCAGATCTGATTTAACGTCAGTGCAGAAATTGCATTATTTGTATTCGTCTCTGAAAAATGAGCCGCTAGATTTAATTAAGGCATTACCTATTTGTAACGAAAACTATTCGATAGCGTTGAGTTTGCTGTCCGCTAGATATGACAACAAATTCATACTAGCTAAGTATTATATTCAAAATTTGCTTGAAGTAAAGTCAACAATTAAGGACACTGTCCAAAGTTTGGCAGAATTCATAAATACAATAACGTCTTCCGTTAATTCCACTGGCGGCCATGCAACTGTCAGTGGATTCATTTGAGCTTATCACTGTACAATTATTGTCAGCAAAACTGGACCATACCACGTTTAAATTATGGAAGGAGTCTATAGACCCCGACAATCTTCCTAACTTTCAAAGCTTCACTCAGATTTTAAACGCACGTAGACAGTTGCTAGAAAATACACTGCCTATCGATGCCGGACAGCAGCTCAACAAGCTAACTTTAAGATTCAATAATAAATCTGACAAACATAAATCACGAAACTCTGCTGGCAGCACTGCATTTAAAAGTTATCACTCAGCTTCAAATAATTATTTATGCCCATGCTGCAAATCTAGTCATCCAATTTACATGTGTGATAAATTTCGTGCATTAAGCACATCAGAACGAGGGCAATTTACATTAAATCATAAATGCTGTACCAATTGTTTAAGACCAGATCATTTTGCATCTAATTGTAAAATCAAACAATCATGTAAGATCTGTTCAAAACGACACCATACATTGCTGCACATAAATAATGTGTCAAAACCAGTTTCTGCCAGCAGCAGCAACTATTGCTCACTTAAATTACAGTCTACGAACAATGTTCTCTTATCAACAGCACTTGTGTTTGTCATCGACCAGGCTGGCAACAGACAACTCGCAAGAGTTCTATTGGATGCGGGGTCACAAATAAATTTTTGTACGGAATCATTTGCTAAGAAATTACGGCTTAACTTGACTAAATCTAACATACCGATTACAGGTATAAATAACGCCGCGTGTTGTGCCACTAACTTGGCGTCTATCCGCATTATTTCCCGCTATCAAAGATTTAGCTTCGAGGCAAAATGTGCGGTCTTATCTGCATTAACCCATAAACTGCCAGCACAATCTTTCGACATAAATCAGTTTAACGTCCCATATAACGTTTTCCTCGCCGATCCACATTTCAACATATCAGCTGATATCGACATACTTTTAGGAGCACAATTTTACTTAGATTTAATTTTAGCCAACAAACATGTACGCGGTTCTCATTTCCCTATTATACAAGAAACAAAGTTAGGCTACATTCTAGCAGGCAATCTGCCCAAACACTGCCGTTATAACGGTCCTGCTGTTTCGTTCCTGGCTAGGAACGACAGTCAAATTCTGGCGTCTCTCGAGAAATTTTGGGAGACCGAAACTATCCCTGATAATGCACCCATTAGTAACGATACAGCTTGTAAGGAGCATTTTGTTAAGTCCACTCATCTCAATGAGGAGGGTAGGTTCGTTGTTTCGCTACCATTTAAGTCTGACAATCCCCAGTTGGGTGAGTCCTATGCTAGCGCTGAAGCGAGATTCTTGAGTTTAGAACGCCGGTTCATGCATGATTCTAAGCTTGCGCGCGAATACGCAAACTTTATTCAGGAGTATAAGGTCTTGGACACATGACGCTTGTCGACGACTGTTCTGTCAATTCCGGGGTTTCAAATACCTACTATTTGCCTCACCATGCCGTCTTTAAACATTCTAGTTCTACGACAAAACTTCGCGTCGTTTTTGACGGCTCGTCCAAAACTACCAATGGCCTTTCTCTCAATGATATTTTGTTGGTAGGCCCAAACGTCCAACAAGACCTTTTTTCTATTCTTTTGCGATTTCGTATGCACAACTATGTTCTCATCGCCAACATCGAGAAGATGTATCGACAAATTCTGGTATCTGATAAGGATTGTCATTATCAATGTATTCTGTGGCGTAACTCTCCACTCGAACAGTTTAAACATTTTGTATTGCAAACTGTAACATACGGTACTGCTAGTGCTTCGTTTTTGGCTACTCGCTGTCTTAATCAGATTGGTAAGGATCATGAAGCTTCTTTTCCTGACGCTGCGTCAGCTATAATTAATGATTTCTATGTCGATGATTTGTTAACCGGTGCAGACACCATTTCTGATCTGACCAAGTTGAAATCTGACTTAGGTACGTTGTTGGGTCAATACGGCCTCACTCTGCATAAATGGGCATCAAATGAACCCAATGTGGTCGCAGATCATGATAATTTATCACTCCCTTTAAACAAACAAGGTAATGTGCGTACCTTGGGCATTCTCTGGAATAACACTACAGATTCATTTTTGTTTGACATCAAATCATTCCCAGTTGAATCAAGCATCTCTAAGAGGAAAATCCTATCGATTATCGCAGGTATATACGACCCACTCGGACTCGTCGGTCCCATTGTTTTCCTGTACAAACAGTTTATGCAGAAACTCTGGCTGTGCAATCTTGGTTGGGATGAGCCAATCTCCGGGCAATTATACTTGCATTGGCATTCATTATGCGATAAATTATGTCTGATCGGTAAAACTATTGTCCCACGTTCTATTCGCTGCAAGTCTAAAGCAAAGATAGTTGAATTACATGGGTTTTCGGATGCTTCTGAAAGGGGATGTGGGTGTTGTGTTTACATTAGAGTCATTTATCAAGATTCATCGGCCTCTTGTCACCTTCTGTGTTCTAAATCTCGCGTGGCCCCCCTACGACAGGTGTCATTACCTCGCATTGAACTCTGCGCTTGCTTGTTGTTATCGCGACTCTTATTCAAGGTCGCCCCTGCTCTTCATTCCTTTATAAATAGTGTTCACCTGTATTCTGACTCCATGGTGTCCCTTTACTGGATTCATGCCCAGTCTTCTAGGTGGAAGACCTACGTCGCTAATCGTGTTGCCGAGATTCAGCGTCTTACTGAAGCCTACACATGGCATCACATCAATTCACAACATAATCCTGCTGACATTATTTCTAGGGGATGTCACCCCGACGTTTTGCGCGATTGTTCGCTTTGGTGGCATGGTCCCGCTTGTTTGTCTCAATCTTCCGAGTCCAATCTTTTCCACCCTTTTTACCTTCTAATCTGTTGTCTCCTGAATTCACTGCGGAGGAGAAACAAACCCCCAAATTTTCTCTAATGTCTACCCTAGCTATTGATCTTTCAAAGGACTTTTCTTCGTTGCACCGTCTGACTCGCGTATACGCTTATTGCTTTCGATTCATAAAAAATGTTAGACTCTCCAGGGCTGAGAAAATCTCGGGCGCTCTTACCTCCGTTGAAATTCATTCCACTCTTAATTTTTTCATAAAACAATCTCAGTAGATCCACTTCGCTGCTGAGCTTAATTGTCTTCGTAATGGGTCTTCTGTTTCTATCAGGAGCAAGTTGTCTTCTCTGGACCCGTTTCTTGATGAGTCTGGCGTCATACGCGTCGGCGGACGCTTACAGCAGTCGCAACTACCTTATGACAATAGGCATCCTATTGTCTTGCATCAATCGGCTCATATCACTCCCCTTATTATCGAACGCGAACACATTCGTCTACTCCACGCTGGTGCTCAACTCGTGCATCATTCACTTCGTCAACGTTGGTGGATCATTAACGCCCAGATAGTCATTCGCTCCATCATTCGTAGATGCGTCAAGTGTCTCAGGTTTAGTGCCAAACATCCGGTTCAAAGGCTTGGTATTTTGCCATCTCCTAGAGTCACTCCTTCGCGGCCGTTTCTATTCTGCGCAGTTGATTATGGTGGTCCCTTCATGATTCGTCATGGCGGGCAGAAATCTAGGACTCTGTCAAAATCGTATGTGTCTTTGTTCATTTGCTTGGCAACCAGGGCCATTCATTTGGAATTGGTTTCCGACCTTACGGCCAACGCGTTTATAGCTGCCTTACGTCGTTTCATGGCCCGTAGAGGCATACCCAGCCAGTTATATTCTGATAATTGCACGAACTTTAGGAAGGCCCGCAATGTTTTGCATGACCTTTACAATCTTTGGCATAATAAGGATGCCACCTTATCAATCCAATCCTTTACGACCTCTCATGGTATTACATGGTCATTTATTCCGCCCTCATCACCTCATTTTGGTGGTCTTTGGGAGAGCGGTATAAAGAGTTTAAAGTATCGTTTGCGCCGCGTGGTCGGCAAGTCTATACTCACCTTCGAGGAGTTTACGACGGTTTTGTCTCAGATAGAGGCATGCCTAAACTCACGTCCATTATTTGCCGTTTCATCGGATGTAAGTGATCCGGTGCCACTTACACCTGGCCATTTTTTAATTTGCGCACCATTAACGGCGATACCTGATCCTGACTTATCTCACGTTCCCATCTCTCGTCTTGGACGTTGGCAACTTCTCCAGAAGTTTGTCCAAGTCATTTGGAAGGTTTGGTCTCGCGACTACTTACATCAATTACAACAACGTCACAAATGGAAATTCGCCAAGGACAACGTTTCCATTGGTGACCTGGTTTTACTGATTGAGGATAACTTACCTCCATTAGCGTGGAAATTTGGTGTAATTACCGCCACATTTCCCGGCCCAGACAACTTAATTAGAGTAGTTGACGTTCGCACGCCTACTGGCACCTATCGCAGACCAATTCATAAATTATGTTTGGTTCCTACGAGGGACGAACAGTAAAAAAAGAGTTTATTTTCCTTTGTATATACTTGTCAAACACACATAAATCAGATGTTCTAAGAAGATTTTGTTAGTTATAAACACCTTTGTTTTTAGCATAAGCTTTAATTTGTATATTTTTGATTCAGAAACTGTTTGTTTTACTCAAGCAAGTGTCAGTTTATTTAATATGCAAAGCTTTAATTATTTTTTGTATTTTCGTGTATGCAACATTTGATTTATGCCTCATGTCTTTGCTTACTATTGTTTTTATGTAAAAATTTTGTTATAATATTCGCATGGTCTGCAGCTATACAAATCATGTATGCATTTTCTTGCACATTTTGTCAATATGTGTGATATTTTATTACTCTGTGAATTTATTTCTCGCAATTGTTCAACACATGTATTACATTTTGTATAACCACATTTGTTGTATTTGTCACTTATGCTATTGTGTCTTGTATTCATGTATTTGTAATTATCTAAACCGATTTCTATTGTATTTATTATGTATAACTTGTATCTATGTAAAACACATTGTTTTATCCGCATCTACTGTCTATAACCATACGCCACGCCTATATTTTTATATTGTATTTTATATTTTGTATTTTGTGATCACGTATTGCACAATTATTATTCATGATTTAATTATGACATACATGTCATTACACTTTGTGCTTGCAATCATTCAACTATGTATAGCTTGTTTTCACATAACAATTTATTGTACATTCCTGAAACGTCAGGTATAGCATGCATCGTGCAAACTATAAAGCGTCTTGCTAAATTTATATCTTTACATGTATAATTTTTTAATAATTTTGTTTGTTCATTGCATTCAATACTATAGTATAGGTCAACTGGCCTTAACTGGTTCAAGCTAACCATTATGACTTGCATAAATGTTACAATTATCGGGCCCATCATGTGATGAGTCACCGATTGTTCATCATTAAACATTGTCAAACTATGTATTTTTCATGTCTTATAATATGTCTTGTTTAATATTGTATACATACAATATATATTGGCAATACATTGCTAATTTTTGCATTTATACTCATGTATAATTCAGGTTGCAAGCCGACCTTGGACTGCTCAACTCTTATCATCACTCAAGCTTATCTCTAAACAGTTAATGTCATAACTGTTATCTAACATTTCAATCTCAAGGTTTAATACAATTTATTGAGATTGACTTCTATTATCAAGAACACTGTGTTTTCCTACAATAAGTTATTAAAATGTATTAAAAAATCTTTTGATTTTTTGCGGGCAGTTATGGACAGTAATGTGGTAATTTTCGCATTCATAGGTTGGCTAATCTGTACTTTCTGAAATTGCGCTTATCATGTTTATACAACGACACAGTTCTCTGTGCGTCGGCCGGCGGCAGACGTCAGAACGTTTGCTGCCTTGTTCTGTCTTTTCACTTTTCTTGTTGTCGCGACAATCTATGTAGGCTTTAGGCCCTACAACAGTATATTGTATACTACAATATACATTAGCAATACATTGCTAATTCTCAGTTTCATGTAGCTTGTGTGCCGCGTACTCGCGCCTCAAGTCATACGACAATTATCTAGGCCTTAGGCCTTAACATTTTTGATGTAGTCTGAGTGTCGCACATTTGCGCCTCATCTACCATGTAGCTTTCTTAACGACTCGGTTCATCCAAAATTAAAATGTCATCAGACATAGCCAACCTTAGCGCTCTGATTTAAGTGTACAACAAACTTAATAAATGTATTAAATACAGTCCACTACCGTCATTATTCTGCATCCTGGCAATAGCACCACAAGAATCATTCTTCCTAACAGAACATTTTTTGGTACACACGTGCCGTCACTAACATTTTCGGTCCACTCGGGCCGGATCTTACCAGATACAAAATTTAAACTTCGTGAATCCAATTTGTTTGTAAAAAAAGACTAAAGGCTTTAAGATATTTCTATTTTATTTCATAAGAATTGTTTTAAATGTAATTTTTTATTTTTATAACAATTATTCCATTCTATTCTTTAAAAAGAATGCTATTCTTATTCTATTCTGTTGAAAAATTTAATTTTATTGTTAATATTTATAAAACAAAGGTAATGGTTTTCAAAGGCAAACATCCTATAAGTTCAACAATTACGGTCATTGATAAAGTGCTGGAGCAAATATCCTATTTTCAATACCTAGGATGTCATATTACATATCAATTTGACGAGGACATCGAGAGAAAGATAAACAGATTTCAGGCGATTTATCCTACTATTAAAAGAATTTAGGGAGGAAAACAAGAAAGAAAAGTCAAATGAAATTCTATAAGGCAATGGCAGTCCCCACTGTTTTATACGGTTCCGAAACATGGGTATTATCTAAAACAGATACAAGTTCAACTAAGAAAGTTGTGTTAGTGGTTATAATCACACACAGAATTATCACTGTTGCACACCACTATAGAAAAATTATTCCGATTAGCGCTTTTAAGCTTTTCAGCTCATCGTCAATTTTTTCCGATCTGACGATGAGCTGAGAAGCTTGAAAGCGCTAATCGGAATAATTTTTCTATAGTGGTGTGCAACAGTGATAATTCTGTTTGTAAAAAAGATACAAGTCATATACAAGCTGCAGAGATAAATTGCTTGCGATACGTAAAGGGGTGTACACGAAACGATAGAATTAGAAACGACGTGATAAGACGTGAATTGAGTATATTCTTGTAACAGTACAATTCTGGCCCTAACGTGTTTTGGGGAATAATCAATATAAATTGTATTTTTATTTCAAAGTCACATATACGAAACTAGTAAAGTTTTATGAAGGTTTGCAACTACGCAATATCGAGTGGACAGAATTTGCTTCAAGGTCGGAAATATACGCTCAGAAACGACAACATTATTTTGTCCGACGAATGTGTCAATAAGCTGCACCCATGTATACGTCATCCGAAGGTATGCAACTACGTAATATGCGCTTGTAAACAGCTAAGGCGTGGATCTCTACACAAAGAAACTGGTGACGCAGCTTCTCCCCACCTCGGTATTGAAGCGTTGCAGATCGTTCTTAGTCCCGATTCATCACTTACGCCGGCCGGCCGTATATCAAAATTTTATAAAAACTAAGTCTCGGACGTCCGTCAATACAATGTAAAAAGTGAAGTATGTATATAAAATAAAGTAACAGTGCAACGTAAAACGTAAACACAAAGTTTCGTAAAAGTTTTAACACCTATTAGTGCGATTTCAGCGACGGGACGTCTGGAGGACTAATTTTCAGCTAAGTGACAAATGGGGGGTACACAAAAGTTTAAATAAGGGTCAATACAAACATTTTTCAGTAATAACTAATAAAATGAGCTCAATTTGGGGAAAAAATTAAAAGAAAATTGTACCAAGAATGCGAGCGTGAGTGAATGAGAGAATGTCTAACTACATTTAATGAGTGCTGGGTTGTGAGTAATTCTAATTATGATATCATAAAAATATAATTAAATATGTTGTTTTGGAGGGCTATTGATATGTTTAAGGGGATTTTTAATTTTGAATGGTGAAACTGCGCCTCATGGAATATAGTAGCGTGCTTGTTTGTGCACGGTGAAGTCACATGTTTTGTACGTAATATGCCAATAAAAGGTAATGTCATTGGTAAACACTTCAAGCAAGAGTAAATTATTTCAGGTAACACATTCCGCTACTTCAAGTTCGCTTAACCGAATTCTGCCCTTAAAGGTAAGCAAAATTTCATGTTCTTGTAATAACAAGATGGCGCCTGAACAAAATGTTGAATGAAATTATTGATATTCCATACTAATAAAAGGTAATAAAATAATTAATATAACAATGGCTTCTGCGAACAGGGACTCTACATAAAACGTGATTTTATGTGGAGTAAGCCTACTGGAAAGAGCGGAAAGTTACCTGAAGTAATATATATAATTTGAAGATACGTAAACAATGACGTAGAGATAGGGTTAAGTTATAAGGTTATGTGCGTGCATGTATTATAAATGAGCAAAATGAATACTGGTGACGATAAGAATGTAGAAGTCAGCATAACTGACGAAACAGTTACGAGTGAGATGGGCGTTCAATTTACCCCAATTAGCCAGATCGGTGAGTTCAATGCCACCGGATTAGTCGAATTAAATACAGTCCAATTAACACCCATCTCAACTCGAGATGAAAATAAAAAATCTGATACAGATGAGATGTTAACACGTCTATATAGCATGATGTGTAGCATGAATAATAAATTCGATGAGAAATTTGATGTAATGATAGATAAATTTGATGTAAAGTTGGATGAACAAAAAAGCGATTCCAACCTGAAATACGATCAGATAAATACCAAATTTGACGAGAAGTTTGATGAGCAAAATGATAAAATTAAAATTAATTTCAATGAAATGAAAGATGAAATCAAAAGACAAAATTTTAAGTTAGATAAAAGAATGATGAAATGCATACACATTTCGAGCAAACGAAAGAAATAATAGTAGCGTTAGTAAATGAGAAGTTCGATAGACCAAAGAATAAAGTAGACGAGAATAATAGTGGGGTAGAGAATAGTGGAGAAACAGGTAAACTAAACGTAAATAAAGACGGTCAGATAACAAATAATAAGGTAAGTGGTGTTCAGAATTATGACAATAAAAATAAAAATATGGTGTTAGAAAATAATTGTGTGGATATTGATAGTGATAACGAAATTTTAGACAGAGTAGAAGATGATAATGATGAGAGGTTGGTGTGTGTTGAGTCAGAGAGAAAGTATATTTGTAGCGGGGATGCAGGGGTAGATTTTTCCCTTAATGGTGTAGCAGGGGGTGAAGTAAAGGCTTCACGTGTGTTTAGGAAGGACGAGAGTTCCTTCAGTATATATTTGGGAGACGACATGTCTACAAATAAAGTTCCCTGGGTTTTTTGTGCACTTCATAGGCGGTGCAGTAATTGTGAGTTAGTGCCCCCTGCATATTTAGAGAGAGAGAGAGGTATTGTGATGAGAGTGAGAGAAAGAGAGAGATAGAGATTTTTAAAGTTAATAGAAACTATGGAAAGTTTGTAGAAAGGTTAGGAGTAGAGATGGTAGATAATTATAGTGAATACGTACCTTGTATTAAAGCTGAGATAGCAGCAATAGTAGATGATGATAATAATGATAACAAGTACTTACCTTGTGAAGTAAAGGGTGTAGTAGTAGATTACTATGATGACGATAGTAATGACTTTATAACTTACCTAATCAGGACAGATAATACAAAAGGTGACAGAACCATATCCGATCGTGAGAAGTTGTATGATAAATTGATATAGAATAAGCCTATTAATTCAAACGACATTGTGGAAAGATATGAAAATTTAAATAAATATTATATTGATAATAATAATATCATATATTTAATAAAAAAAAATGTATGTAGACCTAAGATTCGACTGTTGTTCGATGATGGAGGATAAGGTATTTATTGTGTAATGAACATTTAGTTATGTGAACAGTGGGTTTAAAATGGATTGTTTATGAACTGATTTTGGTAAATGGTAACAAATAATAAGTTGTATTGTATATTTTTTTGTGTATTAATGTCAATGTATTTGTGTATTCTTGATGTTGTGTATTACATGTAATTTTATGTAAACCATGTATGTAACAGGAGGTTATAGTTTAATTGATTTAATAATAACAATTAATATTTTTTTGTTTTGATTAAACAAGTGATGAAAGTAATGATAAAATTTTAAATAATTTAATTAAATAAGTGAAGATTAATTACTTAATTAATGTCGTACAAAAGAAAGTTTGATAATGAAGTTAAATGATTTTATGATATTTAGATTCTAATGAATAATAAATGATTAAGCATATAATATATATGGATATTGAGATGTATTGTTATTAGTAGGTGAGGGATGAATTTTCTAATGCAATTGTCAATGATCACAGTAATGTAAAGTGTTAAAAAGGGGATAGAGCCTGGGTGATAATTATTAAAATAAAGGCATTTGAGTTAGTTAATTAAAGTTAATGGGAGTTAGATAAATAAGAATTTTGAAGAAAATAATACATAAAGAGAGTATTAGATATTTTAGGGACACAGTGGTTAGTGATTATATGTAGAGAAGGTGAGTAATGTAAATGGAGATTAAATAATTGATGATGATATTTTGTAGTAAGGGTAGTGGTGTAAGGAGTGATCAGCGTGCGGCGTGGCAAGTAGACCAGGGTGCGGCGTTGTGGCAAGTGATAGAGTAGTTAAAGGGAGTGTTTGCCGATATTTAGTGGAGGGCAAATGGTTAGGAATGTATATGGCCAGGTTGGGAACACACATCCTAGTACTAAGAGGAGAATAAATTAAGGTAAGTGGAATTAGTGAATGGAGTTATAATGGAGAGATTGGTGTCATAATATGTTAATAGTGGTTGTTAGTAGGAAGAAAGGGAGTAAGATTATAAATGTAAATGCCTATTCAATAAGTCAAAGCATAGTGAATACAGGAGTCACCCAGTCTAATCAATGATCAAAATGTGAAGGGTTAAGTAGAAAATTCCTAGTAGAAAGGTAATAAGAAATGAAATATAATGTAACATGAATGTTGATAATAAATTTGAAATTGTGAAGAATTAAATGGTAGTAAATGATAAATATACAGTAAATAAAAGTTCAATTGAAATTAAAAAGTAATGTTTGTAATTTTATATGCAAATTTTAAAGATGTAAGGTGTATAAATTTTGGTCAAGCTTAAACGTAAGTTGTTTATTTTAATGTAATAATCGCAATGTTAATTATGAGTGTATTATGATGTAGTATGTTTATTCTGTATTAGGAAATAGTGTGTATGGAGGAGAAAAGGGGATGATTATCAGCAGCGCCGGATAAAAGAATTTCTGTTAATGATAATAATATTTTATAAAAGAGAAAATGTTTCAGAATTGTAGAAAGAGGGAGATATAGATAATTTTATTTGAGTAAATTTTGATTATGTGTTTAAATATTTTGAAAGTATTTCTTTTGTTAATGGGAAAGGATTAATTATTATCGATTGCAGTCGAAAAAATTTATAAATGTAAATGGTAGTGAACTAAGAGAATGGAACGTCTGTATAATAATTCTTGTACTAGGTGTAATAATCCTAGGTGTTATGAGTTAAAGAAAACCCAGTGCTTCTTAACATAAACCAGCACATAGCTAAGGGGAAGCAGATCAGTTAGGGATATGGTATTATACCAGGCCACTATTTTGATATTTTTATTTGTTGTTTCAGTGTCTGGTGATGCTGTGACGGCGGTCCTGAGCTGGCCAGCGTGTCAGAGCAGGAGCGTAAAGCGCCTGATTGGCCTTATGGTGTTGGGATCTCTCCGGAGAAGTCCAGTAAGGTCATGCAGGTACTGTCACCATCATCGGACCAAGGGTGAGTTATATATACTTTTTTTTATATAAACCGTAAGGGGGTTGTGGCGACATATCCTAGCTGATCCCTTTAGAAAGTATGAAGGTGTCAAAGAGAGTTTTATGCTTCGTCATAAATCCTCTCATTGACGGGGTATTGTAACAGTACAATTCTGGCCATAACGTGTTTTGGGGAATAATCAATATAAATTGTATTTTTATTTCAAAGTCACATATACAAAACTAGTAAAGTTTTATGAAGGTTTGCAACTACGCAATATCGAGTGGACAGAATTTGCTTCAAGGTCGGAAATATACGCTCAGAAACGACAACATTATTTTGTCCGACGAATGTGTCAATAAGCTGCACCCATGTATACGTCATCCGAAGGTATGCAACTACGTAATATGCGCTTGTAAACAGCTAAGGCGTGGATCTCTACACAAAGAAACTGGTGACGCAGCTTCTCCCCACCTCGGTATTGAAGCGTTGCAGATCGTTCTTAGTCCCGATTCATCACTTACGCCGGCCGGCCGTATATCAAAATTTTATAAAAACTAAGTCTCGGACGTCCGTCAATACAATGTAAAAAGTGAAGTATGTATATAAAATAAAGTAACAGTGCAACGTAAAACGTAAACACAAAGTTTCGTAAAAGTTTTAACACCTATTAGTGCGATTTCAGCGACGGGACGTCTGGAGGACTAATTTTCAGCTAAGTGACAAATGGGGGGTACACAAAAGTTTAAATAAGGGTCAATACAAACATTTTTCAGTAATAACTAATAAAATGAGCTCAATTTGGGGAAAAAATTAAAAGAAAATTGTACCAAGAATGCGAGCGTGAGTGAATGAGAGAATGTCTAACTACATTTAATAAGTGCTGGGCTGTGAGTAATTCTAATTATGATATCATAAAAATATAATTAAATATGTTGTTTTGGAGGGCTATTGAAATGTTTAAGGGGAATTTTAATTTTGAATGGTGAAACTGCGCCTCATGGAATATAGTAGCGTGCTTGTTTGTGCACGATGAAGTCACATGTTTTGTACGTAATATGCCAATAAAAGGTAATGTCATTGGTAAACATTTCAAGCAAGAGTAAATTATTTCAGGTAACACATTCCGCTACTTCAAGTTCGCTTAACCGAATTCTGCCCTTAAAGTAAGCAAAATTTCATGTTCTTGTAATAACAAGATGGCGCCTGAACAAAATGTTGAATGAAATTATTGATATTCTCTGTTAATAAAAGGTAATAAAATAATTAATATAACATTCTCTGTAAATGCAAGAATTGAATGTAAGCTGAGATTTATTGAACATATTAGTAAAATGGAGGCAAAAATGCTACCTCAACAAGTTTTACAATAGGCCTTACGCTCCTAAAGGAAAAAGAGATGTGGGAAGAGATGTGCAAAAGATGGCTTGAAAATAGAAACCGAATCAGGTGATGTCGCCTAATCCTGGAATGAAAAGAAATAAGAAGAAGAATATTTATAAGCATTTATAAACTTAAAAAATAAAATGACAAAGTTAACAAAACTATTTAAAAACACAGATATTAAAATACCACACAAAACCAATAAAAATAATTTACAAAAACTAAATAACCCACACAACAAAGATAATACAACAACCAGTGGTATATAAAAAAATTGAATGTCAAGATTGCAATAAATGTTACATAGGACGAACAAAAGAAAACAGTTGGAAAAACGTTATTTTGAACACCTAAGTGCGTACATAAAACCAGAAATATATAAATCTAATTTGTCCACTCATGCAATAAACACTGGACATGAATTTTCAGACATAACAATATGACACTAATAAGACACACACCACAAAAAGGGACCATAATGAACATTTGGGAAAATTTACAAATATTCAAACATAAAACACAAAACAAACTAATACCTGAACAAATACAAATTAATACAAAACATGACACAATTTTCAAAGAACTCAACATAGAAAATACACAAAATACTAATATAGGCTATACACCACAATCACACACAATAATACCAATATAACGCACAGAGACCGACAGGAAACCAAAGTAACAACCAGCCAACACACAAATACCTAACAAGGCTCAAAATCAGGAAGGCCGAAGATGGGAACACAAGGCTTCCCGAAGCATGTTCCAAATAGGGAGAAAACATCTTGAGGTAAAGTCACTATAAAATATAAACTTAAAAAAACATATACGACTACAATGTACTGTCTGAAACAGTAAAATAAAGAAAAGTATGCAGATTAAAAATTCATTCCGTGAGTTCAGGTCTTAATTTCAAGTTAATTTTATGAAAAGGTTTTGTTTGTTTCTTGTTTCCGCCGCCGCGCCGCGCAATGTGTCCGGACTTCTCTGCTTGGCTGACAACAACTGTAAGTCTCCCATTGAAACGGAAAAAGCTTATTACATAAAGATATTACCCAGACACCTTCCATTAGCCTACCCGTTATTTTCCTCGAATTTGTCCCCAGTTTCTCTCATTCGTTTTATCTTATTCGTTGTGTATAACCAGTTTCATACGGGGTACCGTTTTATTCCGAGTTTTTCGTAGAAACTTTATTCGTCCTGTGCTGATATCCTCTTCCAGTAACTTTCTGGAATATTATGTCTAAATTAACAGTCTTCTCTTCAATTTATAATATTATTTTATAATGATTAAAATCGGTTCTCTCAGTTTTTAGATGAACTTCGTTTTCTGTTTCTATGGTGAAAATATACTATCTTCAAATAAATACACTGCAAGTAGATTTATTTTCACCTGACGCACATTTCACAGAAATTATTCTGTATCTTACGAGGTTTGTTTGAATTGTAATTGAATGTTTCGCTTACAATACGGTTAACGGATAATCGATTTAACTTCGATTCTCTTTTCGATTGTTGTAATGTTTACGTAGTAGTTGTTTATTACATATTTAATGTTGTATTTTATTATTCTAATAAATGTATGATTTTAAATAAATCGTCTTGTTTCGTATTTATTTGAATTTGTTCTTTAATTAGTAGATTATTGTTACTGTGTTTGTACATATTAGGATTTTCCCAGGTATTCATTTTGTCACTTTTTTGTACGTTTTTAATTAATTTGAAATTTTGAATGCCTGGAAATTTATGTTTATTGTTTAAACAGCGGGTGGCAAAATTATATTTGTAAATATTAGGTTTAAAACGCATTGCGACTGTTAAAAAATATATGTTTTTTTTTTAATTGACAGAAGCCATTTTCCGCATTGCTAAGGAATTCACGGCTGGTATCAACACTGTTGATATTACTTTCTGCCGGGCCACTAGGATGTGGCCTGCTGCTAACATTATCTGAAGCAATTTCGGCATCCCTAAGGCTTTCACGGCTGGCATCAACACTGTTGATATTACTTTCTGCCGCGCCATTAGGATGTGGCCTGCTGCTAATATTATCTGAAGCAATTTCCGCATTCCTAAGGATTTCACGGCTGGCATCAACACTGTTGATATTGCTTTCTGCCGGGCCATTAGGCTGTGGGCTGCTGCTAATATTATCTGAAGCAATTTCCGCATTCCTAAGGATTTCACGGCTGGCATCAACACTGTTGATATTACTTTCTGCCGGGCCATTAGGATGTGGCTTGCTGCTAACATTATCTGAAGCAATTTCCGCATTCCTAAGGATTTCACGGCTGGCATCAACACTGTTGATATTACTTTCTGCCGGGCCATTAGGATGTGGCTTGCTGCTAACATTATCTGAAGCAATTTCCGTATTCCTAAGGATTTCACGGCTGGCATCAACACTGTTGATATTACTTTCTGCCGGGCTATTAGGATGTGGCTTGCTGCTAACATTATCTGAAGCAATTTCCGCATTCCAAAGGATTTCACGGCTGGCATCAACAGTGTCGATATTACTTTCTGCCAGGCCATTAGGATGTGGCCTGCTGCTAACATTATCTGAAGCAATTTCCGCATTCCTAAGGCTTTCACGGCTGGCATCAACACTGTTGATATTACTTTCTGCCGGGCCATTAGGATGTGGCTTGCTGATAACATTATCTGAAGCAATTTCCGCATTCCTAAGGCTTTCACGGCTGGCATCAACACTGTTGATATTACTTTCTGTCAGGCCATTAGGATGTGGCTTGCTGCTAATATTATCTGAAGCAATTTCCGCATTCCTAAGGCTTTCACGGGTGGCATCAACACTGTTGATATTGATTTCTGCCGGGGCATTAGGCTGTGGCCTGCTGCTAACTTTATCTGAAGCAATTTCCGCATTCCTAAGGCTTCCACGGCTGGCATCAACACTGTTGATATTGCTTTCTGCCGGGCCATTAGGCTGTGGCCTGCTGCTAACATTATCTGAAGCAATTTCCGCATTCCTTAGGATTTCACGGCTGGCATCAACACTGTTGATATTACTTTCTGCCGGGCCATTAGGATGTGGCTTGCTGCTAACATTATCTGAAGCAATTTCCGCATTCCTAAGGCTTTCACGGCTGGCATCAACACTGTTGATATTACATTCTGCCGGGCCATTAGGCTGTGGCCTGCTGCTAACATTATCTGAAGCAATTTCCGCATTCCTAAGGCTTTCACGGCTGGCATCAACACTGTTGATATTACATCCTGCCGGGCCATTAGGATGTGGCCTGCTGCTAATATTATCTGAAGCAATTTCCGCATTCCTAAGGCTTTCACGGCTGGCATCAACACTGTTGATATTACATTCTGCCGGGCCATTAGGATGTGGCTTGCTGCTAACATTATCTGAAGCAATTTCCGCATTCCTAAGGCTTTCACGGCTGGCATCAACACTGTTGATATTACTTTCTGCCGGGCCATTAGGATGTGGCCTGCTGCTAACATTATCTGAAGCTCTTTCCGCATTCCTAAGGCTTTCACGGCTGGCATTAACACTGTTGATATTACATTCTGCCGGGCCATTAGGATGTGGCTTGCTGCTAACATTATCTGAAGCAATTTCCGCATTCCTAAGGCTTTAACGGCTGGCATCAACACTGTTGATATTACTTTCTGCCGGGCCATTAGGATGTGGCTTGCTGCTAACATTATCTGAAGCAATTTCCGCATTCCTAAGGATTTCACGGCTGGCATCAACACTGTTGATATTACTTTCTGCCGGGCCATTAGGATGTGGCTTGCTGCTAACATTATCTGAAGCAATTTCCGTATTCCTAAGGATTTCACGGCTGGCATCAACACTGTTGATATTACTTTCTGCCGGGCTATTAGGATGTGGCTTGCTGCTAACATTATCTGAAGCAATTTCCGCATTCCAAAGGATTTCACGGCTGGCATCAACAGTGTCGATATTACTTTCTGCCAGGCCATTAGGATGTGGCCTGCTGCTAACATTATCTGAAGCAATTTCCGCATTCCTAAGGCTTTCACGGCTGGCATCAACACTGTTGATATTACTTTCTGCCGGGCCATTAGGATGTGGCTTGCTGCTAACATTATCTGAAGCAATTTCCGCATTCCTAAGGCTTTCACGGCTGGCATCAACACTGTTGATATTACTTTCTGCCAGGCCATTAGGATGTGGCTTGCTGCTAATATTATCTGAAGCAATTTCCGCATTCCTAAGGCTTTCACGGGTGGCATCAACACTGTTGATATTGATTTCTGCCGGGGCATTAGGCTGTGGCCTGCTGCTAACTTTATCTGAAGCAATTTCCGCATTCCTAAGGCTTTCACGGCTGGCATCAACACTGTTGATATTACATTCTGCCGGGCCATTAGGCTGTGGCCTGCTGCTAACATTATCTGAAGCAATTTCCGCATTCCTAAGGCTTTCACGGCTGGCATCAACACTGTTGATATTACATCCTGCCGGGCCATTAGGATGTGGCCTGCTGCTAATATTATCTGAAGCAATTTCCGCATTCCTAAGGCTTTCACGGCTGGCATCAACACTGTTGATATTACATTCTGCCGGGCCATTAGGATGTGGCTTGCTGCTAACATTATCTGAAGCAATTTCCGCATTCCTAAGGCTTTCACGGCTGGCATCAACACTGTTGATATTACTTTCTGCCGGGCCATTAGGATGTGGCCTGCTGCTAACATTATCTGAAGCTCTTTCCGCATTCCTAAGGCTTTCACGGCTGGCATTAACACTGTTATTACATTCTGCCGGGCCATTAGGATGTGGCTTGCTGCTAACATTATCTGAAGCAATTTCCGCATTCCTAAGGCTTTCACGGCTGGCATCAACACTGTTGATATTACTTTCTGCCGGGCCATTAGGATGTGGCTTGCTGCTAACATTATCTGAAGCTCTTTCCGCATTCCTAAGGCTTTCACGGCTGGCATCAACACTATTGATATTGCTTTCTGCCGGGCCATTAGGATGTGGCCTGCTGCTAACATTATCTGAAGCAATTTCCGCATTCCTAAGGCTTTCACGGCTGGCATCAACACTGTTGATATTACATTCTGCCGGGCCATTAGGATGTGGCCTGCTGCTAACATTATCTGAAGCAATTTCCGCATTCCTAAGGCTTTCACGGCTGGCATCAACACTGTTGATATTGCTTTCTGCCGGGCCATTAGGCTGTGGCCTGCTGCTAACAGTATCTGAAGCAATTTCCGCATTCCTAAGGCTTTCACGGCTGGCATCAACACTGTTGATATTGCTTTCTGCCGGGCCATTAGGCTGTGGCCTGCTGTTAACATTATCTGAAGCAATTTCCGCATTCCTAAGGCTTTCACGGCTGGCATCAACACTGTTGATATTGCTTTCTGCCGGGCCATTAGGCTGTGGCCTGCTGTTAACATTATTTACAGACGTTCCGGTCTCACAATCGGACGCCATCTTCAGTATAAAAAAACGATCGAGAAATTGGCAAGCTGTTTGCCAATCAGAGGCGTACCCAGGATTTTTTTGATTTTTTTCGTGGGGGAGGGTTTGAGAATTTGGGTAC
Source organism: Magicicada septendecula (assembly GCA_034769895.1). Lineage (NCBI taxonomy): Eukaryota > Metazoa > Arthropoda > Insecta > Hemiptera > Cicadidae > Magicicada > Magicicada septendecula. Next base: position 85,956,757 of record CM068370.1, read on the forward strand.
AAGGTGCACAATTTTAGTTTTCCTCATTCCTTTCTCTACAAGCAGGGCTTTATCCTGGAGGAACAATAATACGTAACATACAGGGAGTCAGTGTCGCAAGCACAGGTAAAAATTATCCTCGGTTCATAGAATTTCACTCATCTACGTTCCATCTCTAATGACCCACCAATAATGCCAAAAAGGGTCGTTTATACACATATTGCACGAGTAAGAATCATACACACAATGTTTGTAAGATCGTGAGTGAAAATTATGTAAGCACAGGCTTTGAATAATTTAATCAGTAGGCCTAGATGCTGACTTTATTGAGATAATAATACAATCATATAGTTAAAATAAACAGACATGAAGAAATCGCGCACATTGTAATGATGACAAGGCGGGAAAAGTGTAACACACGTAAGTAGAAAAAATCTACGTTGAAAATACAGTAACAGCTTGCTCCCTGAATAACGAGTCTAGGTACGTACGTTTTGATTTCGATTTGTATTTCGACACGACTGAACAGTACATATGGACGCTTTGTAAGACGAAACAAGAAGTAGACACAATACGGGGACCATAGAAAGATTTCTCCTAGTTACAAAATGTTTATTGTTTAATACTGAAATTGTTTTGTACACAGTGACTTGGCATGTTGTGTCTGTTACAGTGTTTCTTCTAATCTACCATAGTGTTCAAACTTTGTACTGTGTTTATTATCTGTGTGTAGTAACTACTGCAATGCGACACGGCGGATGACGTCACTTGCTTATCAAGCGCTGCCGGCGGTCAGCTGACCGACGGTAGACAAGTCAGTTTAGTTTCTAACCAGACTCCGAACTGTACACTCTCGTTAAAAAATCTCTCTTCCAGCCGCGGCTTCTGGATCATTCATAATTATGTATCGTACTTACTAATTTACTCAGACAACCTGCGTCCATTTACAATGGACTGCGACTTCTTTCAAAACTAATTTTATGGGCGTTATGGCCCCAAAAACATCCGCACGTGTCGACAATGGTCTATAAATTTTAACATTTCAATAAACACATATCAAACAACAGACTTACAGTCCACTTCTTTTCGTTTAAAACCCAGCCTTTCAACATAGCGTTTTTGGAACAACTCAAGATTTTCAAGAGCTTCCAATCCGCAACATTTTTGGTCCTCACGGGACGGATATCATATTTTTGGCCCAAAAAGACAACATTTTTTTGTCCAACCGAACCGGATTTATTCTCGCCCTACGGGCAGCATTTCTTGGTCCACAAGCGACCGCATATTACTTTGGCCTTACGGGCATTTCTTGGTCCTGAGCGACCACATTTTCATCCACAAGCGACACCATTTTCGTCCTGAGCGACACCATTTTTGTAAATTACATCACAATCAATACGACAAGATTCGGCGGAGCAGTAGACCAGAGACGACGGGACACGGCAGGACAGTATTTGCGATTTCACGTAAAAAAGTTCCACAGCTTTAAATTATGGAGGGCTACAACATAAGGCGTCATCTGACCAGTAGAGACAGGAGGTGCAACAGCTCCTAACAGGATCGAGCAACGGGATCGAAGCCAGCTTCAGCACGACTGGATCAACGTCCACGTGACTACGAACTTTTTACTTATATTTAACGTTTAGCAATATTTTACATTTAGCAGTTATTTTTTAACACCTTTGTATAAACACACACCATCATTACACAATACAAGTTAGTAAGTGGTTGGCAGTTCATTGTGAGTTCAAACTTCAAAGATAAAAATATATGTTACTATCATTTAAATTCATAATTTTAATAATTTTTAATTGCCAACAAAGCTTGATTAATAGAGAGAGTAAGCCTATGTTCTAGCAAGTATTATGTTCATATAAACAACGATCGCTAGCTACCGCAACGTATTCAAATTTATCAAAACTTAAGTTTGTGGTTCACATGCTCTATGCTCAAATTCTTCCAAAGTATTTTTCATTTTTCTTAAATTGTAATAATGGCAGATGTAAAGGCTCTAATAAAAAAACGAGGCACAATTAAAGCCTCAATATCACGCGTAAATACTTTCGCGGATAACTTCGATTTGGAAACCAGCGATCATCATGCGCTGAAAATAAAACTTCGACATTTGATGGAATTATCCACCAAATACGATGAGATTCAATCCCAAATCGAATCCGAGGAAGCGGACTTTGCTTTAGCGAGTGATAGGGTACAAACGGAAGACGATCTTTGTAATACAGAGTGTAAATTGCAACACCTGCTGGAGTAAGCTGAGCATATGAACCAGAAACCATTAATTAATGCTGAAAGTAAACAGCTTAAAACACCCCCCATTCAGTTGGAACCAATCAAATTACCACGGTTTGCGGGTAGTATTATTGAGTGGCAACATTATAATCACATTTTTCTTGAACTAATTCACGTCAGAGCCGATCTAACGGACATACAGAAACTTCACTATTTGCACTCGTCATTATATATCGAGGCGCTTAACGTAATAAAATCATTACCAATCACTCATGAGAATTACGCGGTGGCTATCGATCTGTTGAAGAATAGATATGACAGTAAGCTAATTGTCTCCGCCCACCATGTCGGGAATGTCCTGGACGTACCATTGGTTCAACAAGAATCCCAAGTCAGCATATCTAAATTCATTGATGAAGTCTCAGCCAATATAAATGCTTTAAATAATCTCAACCTGCCAGTTAGCACATTCGAAATTACTGTCATACATTACTTAGCTAAAAAACTTGATAGTTACACTTTCCGGTTGTGGAAAGAGAGTTTGTCGTAACATAAATTCCCTGACTTTAATAATTTTATGAATTTTCTAAATTCACGCAGCAAATTGCTACAAAATCTTGATAACGCGACTACCCCAACGAGCAGGTTGAATAAAAGCGATGTCTCCTTATCGCAAGGCAGTTAAACAAATAAGCGCTCCTAGGGGGGCATTTCATTCTCATATCAGAAACAATTTATGTAGACTATGTAACGGCGAACATAGAATTATCGACTGCTTACAATTCACATCGCTTTCTGTCCCTGACAGAAAAAACGTTATAGTAAAAAACAAACTTTGTTTAAATTGCCTTCGTCCGGGTCACGAAAGCTCAAAATGTCCATCAAAATTTTCTTGTAAAAAATGTGCTAAGCGTCACCACACCACAATTCATGTCCCCAACAAAGACGGAGCTTCCATCAATAACCAATGCTCACTAAAGTTACAGACAAATAAATCAATATTATTATCCACCGCCGTCTGTATGACCGCTAATAAGGCCGGTAGAAAATTTCCCGTTAGACTTTTACTGGATTCCGGCTCTCAAGCAAACTTTTGCACAATGGATTTCGCCCGCAGAATGGGCCTCCAATTGGTTAAATCGCAGCTGCCCATCACGGGTATAAACAACTCGCTTTCCCAGGCTGACTTTAGTACAAAGGTAAGGCTACATTCTCGCTATAAACCCTTCACGTTAAACGTGCATTGTGCCGTACTACCCAGTATAACTAATGATTTACCGGCGGAGTCGTTCGATCTTGCCTCTTTGAATTTACCAAGCACGTATTCTTGGCTGATCCACACCTACATTGCTCGGCGCAAATCGATGTATTACTCGGCGCTCAATATTATCTCCAACTAATTGAACCTATTAAATCATGGTTAACCCAAAGGATTCAAACCTGCAACGCATCGTTTGGCGTGATGCGCCGCATAAGGAATTGCGACATTACGCTTTAAGGACGGTTACGTATGGCACTGCTAGTGCTTCCTTCCTTGCTACACGTTGTCTGGCTCAGATAGCCTACGAAAATAAATCCGACTACCCTACAGCTTCTAGGGCCATAGCTAATGATTTTTACGTAGATGATCTTATAACGGGTTCGGATGATCCGAACGTGTTAGCTAAAATGAAATGCGAGGTCGTGAATTTGCTAAATAGGTATGGTTTCACGTTACATAAGTGGTTTTCTAACCACCATAAGATTATGGCCCTTCGCGCCCAAGTATCCCATGACTTCAGCAAAGGTCAAAACGTGCGTACATTGGGAATCCAATGGAACGTTGATAAGGATAATTTTTTATACACCGTTCGGGGTGACGATAATTCTACCGTGTTCAACAAAAGAAGCGTGTTGTCGGTCATTGCTGGGATTTACGATCCACTGGGTCTTATCGTCCCCATCACATTTTGCTGCAAACATTTCGTGCAACAGTTGTGGTTGGCGGGCACAGATTGGGACGAACCCCTATCTGGGTCATTAGCCAATCAGTGGCTAGAACTATACTCTCAACTAGTTTCCGACACTCATTTTAAGATTACGAGGTCGGTTAAGAGTTCGAACAATTATCCAATTAGTTCATTCCAGCTTCACGGATTCGCCGACGCTTCGGCTAAAGGTTACGCGTGTTGCATTTATGTGCGGGCGGTCTATTCGAACGGCGCCATATCGTCAAACTTGTTGTGTGCTAAATCTAGGGTCGCTCCGCTGAAACAGATAACGCTACCACGCCTTGAACTTTGTGCTTGTTTATTGCTGGCGCAATTAACTTCCAAGGTTTTAAACGCCATCAACTACAGTTTTGACTGACTACTGTATATCTCTATTCGGACTCGATGATAGCGTTGCATTGGATACATCAACAATCTTCCCGCTGGAAGGTATTTGTGGCCAACCGTGTCGCGGAAATACAGCGTCTTGTTAGCAGCAGGGCAACTTGGCATCATGTAGTATCAACTGACAACCCTGCCGACATTTTATCATGCGGTTGCCTCCCTTGTAGTTTGCACTGTCATACTCAATGGTGGCATGGTCCGTCCTGGTTGGCCCATGAGTCAGCTTCATGGCCAGTCAGCGCCTTCGACATTCATGCTCCCTGTACTTATCCCGACCTTGAGCAGGAACGTCGCAAGCAGGTTCAAACCTCACTAATTGTCGCATCCTTAACACATAGCTATGTTGAAAATTATTCATCCCTTACTAGGCTCATTCGCGTCTTCGCATATTGCCGCAGATTTATTCGCAATTCTAGGCTCCCGGTTGTTGACAGGGCCACGTCCTTTTTGTCTGCTCAGGAATTGCATGACACACATTTGTTTTTTGTCCGGCAAGCTTAGCAGTTGCACTTCGGCGTAGAAGTTAAGGAACTTGAGGCACATCGGTGCCTTCCTCGCAGCAGTAAAATTCTTGCTCTCAACCCCTTCCTGGATGACTTAGGCATTTTAAGAGTGGGTGGACGCTTACAATTCTCCCCACTTAACTACGCGAGTAAACACCAAATAATTTTGCACCCGCACTCTCGTCTCACGAGATTAATAATTGAGTATGAACATATCTTTTTGTTGCACGCTGGGGTGCAATCAACTCAAGCTTCGCTCAGGCACAAATATTGGATCATCCACGACAAATCTTGTATACGCTCAGTAATACATAAGTGTGTCACTTGCTTTCGTTTCCGGGCTAAAGGTGCCAATCAACTATTAGGTCAGTTACCCCCTTCTAGAGTCACGCCTGCTAGGCCATTTTCACAGTCTGCCGTGGACTACACCGGTCCAGTACTTTTACGCCATGGCGGACAGCGCTCAAAATCCACGTCCAAGGCATACATCGCGTTATTCATATGCATGTGCACAAAGGCCATCCATTTAGAATTTGTGTCGGATCTCACTTCCAACGCCTTTATAGCGGCTTTAAAAAGGTTCATCGCGCGAAGAGGTATTCCCGCGCAGATATTTTCAGATAATGGTACGAATTTTCGTCGTGCCAACCACACCTTATATGATTGGTACAAATTTTTAACCTCAAGGGAAGTTGAACAATCTTCTCAGGAGTTTTGCGGTCTCCACGGTATCAAATGATCCTTCATCCCTCCTTCAGCCCCTCATTTTGGTGGTTTGTGGGAAAGTGGTGTAAGGAGTGTTAAATATTATTTGCGTCGCGTAATAGGCGGTACGATCTTGAATTTCGAGGAATACTCTACTCTTCTCTCTCAAATTGAGGCTTGCCTTAATTCACGCCCTTTGTGTGCTGTGTCCGACGATGCTAGAGACCCTGAACCCTTAACTCCTGCTCATTTCCTGGTCGGTGCTCCACTGACTGCACTTCCGGAACCCGACTATACCCAAGGCAATACTAGTCATTTGGGCAGATGGCTTCTGCTCCAAAAATTTACACAGACCATCTGGAAACGGTGGTCTAGGGATTATCTGCACCAGCTGCAGCAGCGCAACAAATGGCGCACCCCGTTAAGGAATTTGAATGTCGGACAGCTTGTCCTCATTTTGGATGATATTTCCCCCCCCACTACTAGCGTGGGGTAATTACCAATGTTTTTCCGGGTCAAGATTCCTTAGTACGCGTCGCAGAAGTTCGCACCGCGCTAGGTATCTTACGCCGACCCATCCACAAATTATGCCCCCTTCCGGTGGCAACAAACTAGTCGTATGCGTGCCATACGAGACGTACTAGGATTGTGAACTTGTCACATTGCCTGGACTACGCCCGGGACATTCCCTGGGGCGAGCATACAAGTCAATTTTATCATAAACGTTGTAAGTATTATTTACGTGCCGATAGCTATTATTGCAATAGTGACTGTGTTTTCAGTGTGTACTATCAATTATTTATGGATGTTGTTGCATTATCGTATGTTTATATATTCAAAGTTCCGAGAACTACAAGTGTTACTTACGGTATCAATTATTCTATGTATGTATTGTATTTTCTAATGGTCATTATGATAACATTATGTACATATACATTATTATGTTCTTATTATTTTTATTGCTATATATGAAGCAGTGTTCAAGATGGTTTCTCTTATATAATTTAAAGTTGTCACTTAGTTTTGTTAAAGTTTAAATATATGTATTTCATATCCATATGTTATGCTTCAAGAGAGATCATGTTTAGTTATGCAAAGACTCGTTTTTGTCATGATTTTTTATTTTTGTACCTTACCTAGCGCAGAAATTGTTTTGTTTTGACTTTGAGCTTTTCTGTTAGTTTAATGAATTTGTTATCTACAGATTTTTATGTTAGAAGTGAGTTACTTTAATCTAAGGGTCAATTCAATGTAAAAGTTCTTTAAGTATATTATGTATTATTTATATAACATTGGTAATATTTTGCAATATACTGTTCCCAATTAAATTAAATTTCAAAATCGTTCCGATTTTGAGCGGGCAGTATGTTCAAACTTTGTACTGTGTTTATTATCTGTGTGTAGTAACCACTGCAATGCGACACGGCGGATGACGTCACTTGCTTATCAAGCGCTGCCGGCGGTCAGCTGACCGACGGTAGACAAGTCAGTTTAGTTTCTAACCAGACTCCGAGCTGTACTCTCGTTAAAAAATCTCTCTTCCAGCCGCGGCTTCTGGATCATTCATAATTATGTATCGTACTTACTAATTTACTCAGACAACCTGCGTCCATTTACAATGGACTGCGACTTCTTTCAAAACTAATTTTATGGGCGTTATGGCCCCAAAAACATCCGCACGTGTCGACAATGGTCTATAAATTTTAACATTTCAATAAACGCATATCAAACAACAGACTTACAGTCCACTTCTTTTCGTTTAAAACCCAGCCTTTCAACATAGCGTTTTTGGAACAACTCAAGATTTTCAAGAGCTTCCAATCCGCAACACTAGACATTAACAAACATCGTATATTTTGGATTATGTAATACTTGGTGTACGTGTTACGATTCAGGGAATAACGTAGTAATATACAGTCAACATTGCGCTGGGATCTTAATCTGAATAAGTAACATCAATAACAGCCTCGATTTTGAAATGACTTAGTGTTTTAAAAACTAAGAAGACCTAAATTATCCATAAAAAACGGGAAGGACAGTTAATATTGATGAAAAAGTTATACCAAAACTGTTTAAGTAATTTAAACTTAATTTCTTACAACTGGAAATATTTAGCTCAATTCTTCCACCCCCACTAATGTTTCCTTCACTGTTATTACCACTCAGATCGTCTTCACTACTGCTATCCCGTCCTTTATTAATTTTAAAACGACCTGTTCCATTAGGCCTATTCACTCTTTGGTCCGATCTCACGTAATCTTTTCAACTTTCATGACGTTGTATCTTGATCCCAGTCTGTGGGAGAAATACACTCAAATTATTTTTTTTACAACTTTATAACACTGTCTACAGAAAATGCACGTTTTTTTTTCTTTTAACACGCTTCTTCGCGTATAACAACCACGACATACTATTTTTTCATTGTGGTTATTGATATATGTGACTGTTGTGAATTTGTTGTTTTCTGTTTTTGTCTGTTGTTTGTTTTCAGTTTTGCGGAGGCGTTTGTTTGTACCCACATTCTTCACATATTGTTCTGTTGTATCCACCAGCTTCCGCTAGATATTTGATTGTGCTTAATTCATCCTGATAGTTTATCTGGTCTAGTGAAATGCTACTTATTCTGTGTATTATGGATTGGAAAGCTGAATATTGTAATGGTACATATCTTCAACAAACAATAATGAAGAAACATCATAAGGATAAAATATTAAATACTTAACACTATGATAAAAAGGGATGAGTCAGAGATAAAAGATGGGTAATTAAAATAATAATACTATCAAGCATATGAAAGTAATCATAAAAGTAACCTCTGATAAGAAAAAAGTAACAAGCAACGGACCGAAACGTTGAAAACAATGATACATGGCGATTTAACCATAATAACCCAATAGATGGTAAGTGAGAAAGTAGAACCAGCCCCAACACCAAAGAAAGGATATATAAATAATGAACATTTGTAAGTGAGGAAGTAGAACCAGCCACAACACCAAAGAAAGGATATATAAATAATGAACATTTGTAAGTGAGGAAGTAGAACCAGCCACAACACCAAAGAAAGGATATATAAATAATGAACATTTGTAAGTGAGGAAGTAGAACCAGCCACAACACCAAAGAAAGGATGTATAAATAATGAACATTTGTAAGTGAGAAAGTAGAACCAGCCCCAACACCTATGAAAGAATATGTGAAATATAACTAACGAAGTGAGAAAATAGAACCAGCCCCAACACCAAAGAAAGGATATATAAATAATGAACATTTGCAAGTGAGAAAGTAGAACCAGCCCCAACACTAAAAGCAAGGATATTTAAATGATAACAAATGAAGATGAAAGTAGAAACAGCCACAACACTAAAATAAGGATGTATGAATTGTAACAAGATAAATGGATAACTAGAACCAGCCCTAACACCTATGAAAGGATATATGGATCATCACCAAATGAAGTAAAAGCAGTAAAGTGCACAACACCAGTGATAGACCAAGTGAAAAGAGACCAATCAATAATAATTGTAAATAATGATGATAAATCTAAACCCAGACAAACAATGTAAAATGAGAAGTGTTAAATCTTAATGACTTAAATTTTAGAAGGGTACACTAAGCCAAATGAATAGAGATAACTATGACAAATCAATCTGATACAACATAAATTTGTTAACGGTATAATTGAACCTAGTAAAGTGAGAGATAGTGAATTAGAATAATAATGAACGTTTTGTAAAAAATGAGAAAGAGAATTTAAGTAAGCAATACCCACCAGTAACACTTAAATCAAGTATAGAGTGCAAGGTGATAGTTAAAATACCCAATTTATATAGAACCCCATTGATAGTAATAGACACTGATAAATCAGCGTAAAAGATTTAAGAGTGAATAGTGAAGGTGAGTGAAAGCTAATAATTGCTAAACACAGAAAGGACTGTAGCAATTAAAAGCAGTTATCAGTGAACACCAGTGTACATGACAAACTAAACCAAAGTGTAGTAGGTTAAGTAATTAATAGAGTTCAGGTAGTAATAGTATTGACTACTTATCATATTTTAATTTAAAGCCAGTAGTATTCTAAATTAGGAAATAATATTATTACCAATGTATTTCAGAAAAAAATGACTATTAGTGTGATAATACACAGTATAGATGATTGCTGAGGTACAGAGGTAAAATCAAATACTATTAATATAAAATGATAGGAAAAGAATTTAAATATAATATGGTGAAATGTTATTAAAGTTCCATGTTAATGACTTAATGTCATTTGAATTTAGTTATAAGCAAATATCATTGTGTTCAAATATTTAATTAAGGTTTATGTTTTTATCTGTTATAATATATAATAATGATAACTCACCAAAGAGTATGAAGAGATAAAGAGAATGAACATTGTGAGTAATGACATGCAAATAATTATGTTTAATGAATAGAAATATGTCTGTGGGAGTTATGTAGACCATAAGACTAAATGTTATATTTTAAATAATAAGGAATAAGAAATAATAATTCCATTACAAACAAAAGCAGTAATAAGAAACAAAATAAATTCAGACAAATCCAATGACACTGGTAAAGCAGTTATAACAATAGACAAGCCAGAATATGGAACTAATAAAATCACATGCAATTACAATAGAACAGACATAAAACCATTCAGCAAATGAACAAATCATGTATTAAACACATCAGAACCTATACAAGGGGGAAATAAAATGTAATCTCTGTAAATTAAGAAAAATAGCCAATTGCCGTTTAGGCCTAGTCAAATGCCTGACTATAAAACAACAAAAACTGCAATTTTTAAGAATTAAACTATAACATTAGCAAAACTAATGCAAGTAAACAATAAAAGACGATTAGGCAATCATGTTAAGAAAGAAATGTTAAAGTAATCATGTAAATTAAGAAAACAGTGTAATTAAACAATATCAACATAACTGTCAAAATGTTAATACATCAGTAAACCCGACCTTATTGGATGTTAAATTAATCCTTGAAACAAAATACGAACAGTGGTGATGATATTTAATAATTAAAATTGAATACCAAAGATTAATTGCATTCAGAAGATCTGTAACCATTTTCAATAAAAATTCAAATCTCCTAACAATGGTCTTAAGTCAAATTTAACTAATCAGAATCTTTGAGTTACCATGACAACAGCACAATATTGACGATTTTCAGTTAGGAACGTTAGAATCTATAGTGACGCTTACGAAGAGAGACGCCACGCCGTGAAGGGCCCAAAATTTTATTATAAAACCGTAAACGTGACCATATTTTATGAAGTGAAGGACCATACTAACTGATGAGAGGATGACACATGCAGCCCAGACCAAGGACCAGCTTAATTAAATCCAGATGTATTGAAAATAAGTAAATTAACAAGAAGAAGATGCAAGGCGTACCTGAAGCCCAAGATTTTTGAAGAACGAAGAATCGACATCGATGAACCCAACCTATATTGACTATTTGGCACTACACTTCCAAGCAACTGACGATAAGTATTGCTGAATGGAGTAAATACCTGAAATAAATTCTCTTTCAAAATTCTCACTAAACTGTGAACTCTCACTATCACTGATGGTATTATTTTTTCAAAGATTGATAAATAAAACATAATTTACGAATAATAACTAACTGTTATAACCTAAGTATTACACAAATGACACCATCACACACTTTGACACCACAACATTGAATCTAATGTAAACCTTGTTCAATTTTAATTCTCACAATTATAAAGTGATATTTTGTATTTAATTCTCTTGTTTTAAAACTTCTTTGTCGTACTTAAAAGGACTCAATTGGTAAATTTATTGTGTATAAATAATCAACACCGTATCGTGGCGACAGAAAAACATTGTATTACCAACCCAGCCTTCCGCTGAGTGAACGATTATGATTTGCCGAGGCTAAAAATATTATATTAATCTCAATTTTGTATAAGCGTTAATGAAGATTAACAAGTTCTGAGCCAAATAAAAAAGTGTGTATTATTAATAACTGTCCAGTAATTATTTGCAAAATATTATGTATGTTGTGTTTTGTAGCAGCGAGTAAAACTAACCAACATTATTTTACGTTGGTAACACGTTCCCCCACTCAAGCGAGATTCGAGCTCCAGCCAGTTGGCGAACAATTCGAATCGACACTATCATACTGTAAAACAACCCAGATAAAAACTTTTAATTGTTTTCTAGCAAAACAATTTGGCGCCTATCGTGAAGAAATAAAGAGTGAGAAGGGACAGGTAAGGACACACCGGCTACACGACGCTTTTATCACACAGAACGAGACTTGATAACGTTCGGAAATTTAAACATTTATTTTACAATATTAAACAACAAAAGTTAAACACTACACATAAACGATAACTAACAAAGTGACGATCCCAACAGTGGGGCTTAAGGTAAAGGATAAATACAGGACTTACACGTTTTAATGACAAATTGATGCAAACAAAGGGTAACATTAAATCTCGTCACAAAACGTTAAGTAACAATATATAATAAAAATATAAATAAAAGGTAAAATAAAAATACCACATGTGGTATCAACTAATATCACTCGTTACATTAATATTAACATAAATAATGCATAAATAGAAATGCAATAACTAGAATCTGGTACCGAGCATCGTGCGCTGAGGTATGTTAAGATTTTCCAAGTTTTATTAAGTCGCATTCTACGCAGGCTTCAGTATACATGCAGAAGTTTTATATTCCACTGTAAACTGTGTCAACTGTGCACACGTGAGATTTTATTACGCTCTTCAGAGCAAAACTGGATGCACTCGATCTATAACTAGATTGAACTAAAGCTAACTGAGGTGTACCTTCATGGGGGCGTACTGTAATATAAAGGTGACATACAAGTAGGTGCCTGTCAATTACATTTTCTCGAATACAATCTAATCTATTATAAATAGATACATACACACACAAACAATGACTATATTATGATGAACTATAAACCACACGCTGCTAGCTACTAACTGTATTTCTGAATACATTTTCCTCGTGGCTGTATCATTACGTTAAACCAATAAAGGAACTCTGGAGCAAACAAACACACGCTAAAGAGTTTTACACGTATCAGCCATGAACAAAGCTCGTTTTATCTGTCAGACACACCGTGTAACAATTAGTCAAACCTTTCAAGATTATCGTCATTATCTTCTTCACAACATGGCACAGGCAAGGTGCTGTCTGTTCTGCCTGCCTTCAAAGATCCTCCAGTCATCTCTTCCTGGGTCTACCCACACATAGGCCTACCTGTGTCCTATAGGTTTGTATTTCCAGACTTGTTTGGCCAGTCTGAAATCTGACAGTCTTTCCAAGTGTTCTTTCTACCGTTGTTTGTAATTTTTTATTCAAGTTAAAAACTCTTGTCATTTTCCTCTTATGGTATCACTCTGTATACGGCCAAATTTATAACACCTTTTAACTACTCCTAAAAAGCCATTCCCGAGGATTGTATTTTACTTTCTTTTCTCATGGTTGTTGTCCATAATTCACACCCATAGGATAGAACAGAAACTGCCGTTACTTTCTAGAACTTTAATTGTGTACATTTGAATAACAATTTTCTAATAGAATTGAAGCACTTTCTCCCACGAGTAAAATTGCAAGAAAGAGGTTTGTTTTCAAATCGCTCGAATTAAGATGATAGATTTCATGATACTACAGTTTGCCCGCTCAAAGTATTAAACTGGATTATTGATTGTAAAATTATTGATATACTTCCGAATATATACATTCCTTATCGTCTGCTTTTGATGATTCCAACAGCTAACTGCGAATCTGAAAGATCATTTTCTGTATTAAAAGGCATTAAAGATATTTTGAATTCAACTACGGGAGATGAGAGAATCTTCGTTAGCAAGGTTGAATATTGAAAGCGAGATACTTCAATGGCTCGATTTGGAAGAAATTATACAAGACTTAGTTACAGCAAAATCAAGAGAAAAAATGGACTGATTCAAATTCGTTAAGCTTAAGTACTACCGTGCTCATTGTAATCACTATTTAGCTAAATGTGTGTTGTAATTTGAGAGTTTAATGAAATAATTGTTAACTTTCGAAAATGTGTATCCATTTATCAGTGCAAATAACAGATAAAAGGTTGAATTTTGATGTGGGGGGCACCAGTCTGATGCCAGTATAGGGCACCACGCGCTTCTAATCCGCTCCTGTCCACGAGACCTTTTCCATAAGTGCAGTTCTATTGTTTGAAGCTTTTGGGAGAAGGTAAGAACATAGATGAGGACATGATACTATAAATAATGTAGTACTGTGAATGTATCCACTGTTCATCGTTCCATGATATAAATCAAAAAATATCATGTCGGAGGATTTGTTTTGTGCAAACCTCCAACAAAACAAGACCACAATCAATTCTTTTATTTAGGTAAAATACAGGGTGTCCCGGGAGGAGAGGGAAATAATTTGAGAAATGGTTCTATAGTGTAAAAGAAGAAAAAAGTTCATATAAACATATGTCCGGAAACGCTTTGTAAGCGAGTTACGGCTAGCGAAAGATTTCGCCCGGGTTTCGGTAAATGAAGACTTTCTGAAATTCTGGGAAGGTAAATTAAGGGGCGAATTCTGCTGTTTCTTATGGTTTTTGACCTGAAAAATCGAGTAAAACCGGTCGCAGAACTGTATCTCCCATAACTTTTATGATATCCGACGTAAAACAGAAAAATCTTTGCCTAAAAACGTATTGTATTGTTTTTAACCAAAATTGGAATTTTTTGTTGATTTTTATTGACTTTATTTACACCATTTTTCTCAGAATTAAATTATTTACAAGTTTTGTTTTTAACTTTTATGCATTTATTAATCATTTAACAAAGTTATTGTACTTCTAACCAAAAAAAAAGTGTTTATAAAAATATTTATAAAAATTCAATTAAGAATGGAAAATGGAAAAGCACTTTAAAATGTTGTGTTAACGCTAAGCGTAACATCACGTCTTCTGTCTTTTTTTTTCATTACGGCCATGAGAATCAAGTGAAGATAGTGTCGTAAAAATTGTTGGATGTTTCAACTCATGTAGGACAGATTTAGTAGCATTCTCTTTGAACCATAAATTAAATATAGAGTGCACTGGCTACCAGTGAAATCTTCGCACGTTTGTGTTGTGTAATATCGAGGGAAACAAAGAGTAAGTTGTCTATCAAGAAGGGCGCCTATCATACAAGTTAAATTTGAATTGATTTCAGACAAGGACTCCAAAAAGGAGGAAAATTACAGGTCGAAAAAAATAACTATCAATGAAATTTCATTTTACAAAGAGTTGGAAAAAAAATAGTACTGGTAACTAAACATTTACTAAATATAATTAATTTACTACCGACTCAGAACAC
This sequence comes from Magicicada septendecula, assembly GCA_034769895.1. Classification (NCBI taxonomy): domain Eukaryota; kingdom Metazoa; phylum Arthropoda; class Insecta; order Hemiptera; family Cicadidae; genus Magicicada; species Magicicada septendecula. The sequence continues at coordinate 85,971,942 of CM068370.1, forward strand.
AAAGTTTTTATGGGTAAAAACGTAAAAGTTTTACCTTATAGCCTGAACCGGTTTTCGCTTTAAAAAGCTTCTTCAGAGGCTGTCGTTGGGAGCACTGTCCGTCTTGTTCTTGGCGACGGTATCGACTTTTGAAAGATCGATATTGTGTGTGTGGGGTGTGATATGTTCGAATAATGCAGCATGTGATTTGAATTGTGTCTGTTTGTTTAGGATGTCGTTTTTATGTGTTTGTATTTTGTATATTTCCAATTGTTCTAGAGTGTCTAGTATTCGGCCATTTGTGTGTACGTTTAGAATGTCCATGTTGTTTTCGATGTTTTTGTGTGTATGGTTTGCTTTAATGAGGTGGTTTGCAAAGGTGGATTCTGTAGTGGAGTGTAGTGCCTTTGTGTATTCAATGTATCTTTGTTTGAAGCTACATATGTAGCTTCTGGCCTATGTAGAATTTGTTGCAATCTGAGCAGTTTAGTTTGTAAACGCCAAGTAGATCGAATTTGTTTTGTGCTTTGTGTGTGTGTTTTGATAGTGTATGTTCTGTTTTGTTAGTAGTTTTGTATGCGATTCTGTATCCTGCTTTTTTGAATTTGTGGGCTATTTTTTCAGTTTGGCTGTTGATGTATGTTAGTGTTATGCATTTGTTGTTTCCTGTCTTTGTCTGTTGTTTGTTTTGTGTTTTGTGTAGGAGTTTATTGACTATTGTTCTGTCGTATCCGTTGGATTCTGCTAGATATTTTACTTCTTTAATTCTGCTAAAAATTTACTTCTTTCGCGGAAAGCCTTGGCTTTTCAATCACATAGTTCATATTTAATATTTATCAACGATGAAATTTTATTCGATTGAAAAAGCTTATTAAAAAGTCTGGCTTGTATTTCAATAAATTTACAATGCTGTGCAAACAGGATAATACATTCTGTCCATCAGGTACTATTATTGATTGGAATTTATTTAATTCTCTGACAAAGTCATTACTTTTTTACGGAAATTGAAGTTTCGGCCTATTCTATTATTTCACCACGAATTATTGATACTGATTTTACATGTTCTATGCCCATAAAATACATAACATGTGTCTTAGTAATTGAAATCTGGAAGTTGACGTAATATTTAAATATTATCCGAATACAAATTAAAATTTTGTTCCTATATTTGATATAAAATTATACAACAGGATGTAAGTACCTACGATTATACAAAATATCGTAATATTTGTCAAAACACACGTAATGAATGTCAAAAAACACACACAAGAACAAAATATGAAAGTGTGTAAATTTCAAATTCCTCTAACGCATCCATAAAATGACCTTTGTTGCTAACGTGTATGGGTATCATATTTTCCGCAAATCCAGTGTAGGACGAACCTAATTAAGACGGCTATATTAAATCAACAACAAATTGATGAACTTATATCATTATTACAAATTGTACTAAAATAGAACTATTTCACTTACGATAAGAGATTTTTTATACAAGAAGACGGGTTAGCTATGGGTTCGCCCTTAAGTGGATTGTTGGCTGAAATTTACTTAAACTTCTAAGAAAATAAATACCTGTTATCTAATTGCAATACACTCTACAAAGCTATTATTTCTTACACACGCTATGTGGATGATACCTTCTTGGTTTTCGATGGTACTTATAGGCAAATCAGCATGCTACTCAAATACATGAACAGCATAAACAATAAAATAAAATTCACCATGGAAATGGAAAATAATTAATGTATAAACTTGCTTGCCTTATCTGTACGAAAACAGAATTTTACATATAAAATATACAGGAAGCCAACTACCACGGATTTGACTATACACACACACTCATATCATCCTTACATACAAAAAATAGTGCCGTTTAATGCATTTGTGCACAGATTGTTGAATGTACCATTGAGCCGTGAAGATTATCAGGATGAAGTAAACATTACAAATACATAGCCATGAAAAATGGTTACAAAAGTGACATGATTGATAATTTGGTACGTAAACATAGGTACAAGCAGAACAAGATGAAAACTGACAAGGCTAAAGTTCAATTTGTCTCAGCTGAATATACTAATGTGCTCCCTAATGTAATAAAAAATGAGTTTAAGAAATTAAACATTGTCAGAACTGTCTATAATTTAAAAAATATATTTAGGTTAAGATCTCCAAAAATAATAGAAAATTACTCAGGTGTATACAGGAGGCATATGTGATGATTGTGACAAGTTTTACATCGGTGAAACGGGGAGGAAATTTATTGACAGATTTAAAGAACATATACCAAAAAAGGATATCAAATCGGCCAAATGTAATTTTGCATTGCATTTGATAAACGAAAACCATAAATTATACTGGAAAATATTATACCCATACACTTTAGCAACAAAGGTCGTTTTATGGATGCATTAGAGGAATTTGAAATTTACAGAGCATCCAAAATCCATAAAGAATGTTTGCTTAACAACCAGCTTTCGTTTAAATCAAATACGTTGTATGACACCATATTGAAGATAAACAGCGAACTTTGTAATCAGTCCAGTTGAAATGTGACAGTCAAGCAGTGAGCACTCTTTTCGATAGTTGTGTGGTAACGGTTTTAATTATGTTATTTGTAACAGTTGTGGTTGTGCTGTGTGTGTGTGTGTGTGTGTGTGTGTGTGTGTGTGTGTGTGTGTGTGTGTGTGTGTGTGTGTGTGTGTGATATTATTGCCGACAATTCCTATATAATAGGAGGATAAAAAAATTCTTCACCTGAAGATGGGAATTTATTCCCGAAACATGTAGTGAAAAAATAACTACAAGATAGTAAGACGGATTGCAATAAGGTATATTATTGAGATATTACATTCAAATTGACAAATAATAATTACAAAAAAATTCATATTCCACACTTCTTACCTTTATCGAGTCCCAGGGTTCTTCACGTGAACTCGTTACCTATAAGCGTGATTTAGAGTTTCTGTTATTAAGAAATTCAACTCTCATTGCAGCTGTTACATAACTCAACTTTTATTTAACATTCTTTTTATGATTCTCTCTTTTGTGAATAAAATAAAATTACGACTTCTCTTTTATATGTTCTCCAGAATTTAAATCAAACAGATTTCAACATTGAGGCAAAGAGCCCATTTAACAAAGACACACTAAATTTCGCATGCTTTCTTCTTATAATTAAAATACATAAGTTAGTTAATTAGATTGTATAAAGGCAACCCAGCACTTGCTTACTCACTCTTTCATACCTTTTTTCCCCCCTTTTTGATTTAGCGCTTTTTATTAAATTTTCATAATTATTGGTTTAAATTACAGTGTATAGCCTACGGTTACTTCTCTGATTGTGTCCCTGAAGACCACGTGTTGCAATCAGTACATTTTAGTTCATTTGTTCGTCCAAATTACGTTCTCACTATTTAAATTTTGACCACTGCCGAACTGTTGAAATTTAATTACTGTTGAAAGTTATCTCACATTATTATTGATACTCGAACTCCATTCTTTCGCACTTTTGTTCAAATTTAGGCTTGAGAGCCTGTTACGGTATACCGGCCGGTTTCGCTAGGTGACGCTAACTAAGTTTTCAATATGGCCAAAACGTCCTCCTGTCCGTGGCAACTTGCTTCGGGATAGGCTGCGTGGGTATCACGTGATATCTGTTATTTTTTATGTAAACTCGCGCTCGCCGAGCCAAAACGATTTAGAAAAAATAATATATACGCAGAAGAAGCAATTGAAAGAGAGGTTTTTTGGGCAAAAGTGTTAAAAATGGAAGGAGTCCAGGGTAGGAGAGAGAAAAATGCAGATTCAAAGTGGACTAAAGACAGGAAGAAGAGACACAGTGAAAAGATGAAAGAATATAGGAGAAAAAGAAAAGAACAAAGAATAAAGAATTGAAATTGGCATGTGGTTCTTAGATGGCCAATACAAAAAGTAAGGAAAATATTTTAATTCCAATCTATGATATTACCAAATAGGCCTCTATTACAGTATGCAACTGATTTCAAGGCTACATGAAACTAGTTGCAGGGCATTAAAAACAGACTGCAATTTCTCTGCAATCAGTAAGCCTGCCGTTAATACTATTATTATAAAGACATTAAGTTTGTTTATTTCATTGTCCAAGCTAACTTCAGAAAGTATTGATCTAATACAAAAAATTCTTTCACCACCGAGTTCTTTGAAGGTTGCGGATGGTTTCAAACATAAATTTTAACCGGTAACTTTAATAATTTTGATGAACATAACCTTAAAATGGTTCCATATTATGAAATTTCTTTGTTAATTTGCGTGTAGTGAAATATACCTGTAGCATAGAGATATATATAGTAAATACAACTATTTCATTAATGACGCGGAACACAAAGTTTGTATGAGTAAAAACATAAAGTTTTACCTTACAAGCTGAACCGGTTTTCACTTATAAAAAGCTTCTTCAGAGGTTGTAAGGTAAAACTTTATGTTTTTACTCATAAAAAACTTTGTGTTCTGAGTTGTTAATGAAATAGTTGTATTTAGTTAAGTAACGGATACGTCACGGACAACGAAATCCAAGAATCTAGTAGTGTCAGCAAGCAAAACTTAGAGAAAATTGAAAATTTTATTTTGGTTTTTGTTTCAATAAAATCCTGTTTTTTGTTTTCAAGATATTCGTGTTTTTTTTATAAAAAAATTGTATACGTTGGTTTGGTCCCATGTCATGAAATTTCTTTGTTGTCTGCAGAATGCGTGCACAGGCAAGTTGCATCCAATTGGTTGCATAGTGTAATAGGCTACATTTGAATCAATGGCCCACATCGAGTGCGTGAAACTAATAGTTGCATGAGTAGTTGCATAGCTTGTAACTGGCCTGCAAATCGATTGCAGACATGCAACCAATTATAGTAAGTGTAATAATCTCATTTAAACCAATTCCCCACAACTTTTTCTGAAATCAGTTGCCTAGTATAATAGAGGCCTAAAGTAACAAAGAAGACAAAGCACCAAACCCAAGATAGTTGGAAAATTGGTATATTTAGACTCCAGGCAAACAAACAAATTTCTCTTAATTTAAAATAGGATAAGGAACTTTTTAGTAAAATTAGAAGTGCAAGTAAAGAATATTCTTTGAAATATCAAAACAGAGAACAATTAAAACACACACACTGCAGATTAGAACACATGATGCAGTGAATACCCTTAGTAATGTGCCAGCTCTATTAAGCCTATGAAAAAAACAAAAGGTTATCCATTTGACAATACTCGAATTAGATAAAATGCTTTTACTGATTATAAATAGGCTACAATTTTTTAAGTACACTTTCCACAGTTGGTTGTATATATTTTCTTTGATGTCAAAACTTGTACTTAATAGACTGTGAAAACATGGGAATCACACCACTAAACACACACACACCAGGGGTGTATTTATATTGGGGGAAGAATGGGACTCAACTCCTCTCCCTCCTACCCAGAGGGTCAAAAAAGTTGAGGGATTCTGTTAACCTCTTAATTTTTAGGTTGTTTTATTATTTTTTCAGCTGTGTACACTAATATAGTAGTAACTATTTTTTAAATATACAAACAGATTTACTAAACAGCATTAACATTGTAACGATACAATTAAGCCAAATCTCGTACCAGTGATAAAAAAGATAATTCTTGATATAAAATTACTTCATATGAAATAAAATGTGTAAAAAATGATTAAAATGTAAATACTTTGACAAGACGTACAACGATATTACCCAACCCAAGTGATTGAGCCAACAACCCAAACATAAAGAAGGGAACCACGGAACATACTTAAGAAAAATATGATAGACAAAACAATGATGGACACAGAACTAAAGAAGAACCAGAAGAAGAGGACAGATCCATACAAGTAAACAGAATTTAAACCAGAAGAGAAGAAGAGGAGAACCGAACCGGATTGAAGAAGAAGAAGAGGAGGAAGAATGAAGAGGAGACAGATAAAACCCAAGGGGAAACTAACACACATATATAAAAGGGAAAGATTATATGTTTAGAGATAGAATACGGTCAATAAACCTTGAATAATTATATATTAATGAAACCAATGTTATTATTAGCATTAATTTAACATATGTACCCATTTTTAAGACAATACAATTATAAAGCAATGTAGTATAGGAAAAGTACACTAACCCTGTCAGAAAGGTTAGATTCAACTAAAACACAACTAGCCTAATATTGTTTATAGTAAATATAATACTAAAACAAAATAGTGAGAAATGGTAGGAGAAAATATAGGGATTACCCATTAAATAACACTAATTACAAAACAGTGAACCAAAGTGAAGTGCTTTAGTGAAGTGTAAATGCCCTAAAAAATAGTGAAAGTGGATGTGAAACATTCAAAATAGAATGCTAAGTAAATAGACACTCTGTAAAACATTGATAAACCACCAATGATTGGAGTGAAATTATAATTAGTTATATATCTAGATGTAACTAGAAATAGTATTTAAAATTAATATAAGGGAAGCATGTGACATATTAGGGAGAAAGCCCAGTACAATAACTTGTGTTAACATGGCAGGATAGTATAGAAGTAAAGTTTGTTATTAAAGATCAAAATTGTAAAGAATACAACACCCCATGTTGAAAGGGGAATTAACCTTCATAATATTAGAGAAAGTAACAATGTTTATCACCCTAGTTTATAAGACAAGAAAGAAATCAATGTTAGTAATAAGAATAATTTATGACTTGTAAAGAATAGTTGATTCAATGTTAAAGAAGGAATATGGCTGAAAGGGACTTACAGTCCATAAACCTAACAATTATATTTTAAATGAAGAGTAATGAAAATGTATGTTGAATAGTAATTAAAACACAAACAAATAAGTGAAGCCCAATCAGGCTGAATTCAGAATGTAATTTAAAAAGGAAATACACTAGAAAACAATCATTGCTGTTTGTGACTATGAAAACAGTTAACTGCCAAAGACATTCAAATGCAAATTGTATCAATTTCACAAAAAGTCTTACTAATCTAAGAACAGTGAATGGACAGTAATTATAGATCAGTTATTTTAACACAGAAGTATTATTGTAATAATTTAATTCAAGAAAGAAATGTTATTTATTAAATGTCAAATAATTAGACTATAGTTAAAGTGTAACAGAATATGACCTTATGAGGTATCATTGTAAACTTTGAAAGGAAAGAAAAATAATAGTGATGTCACTTATTATCCCAAAGGAATTATAAGGGAATAAAATCATTAGGAAAATACTTAATAAATTTGAATAAAAATTCAAATATTTCTAACAATGTATGAAAGGAGTAATTAACCATAAGTGCATTGAATTATTGGTTACTATGACAACGAGACGTTTGAGGGCTTGTTTTTCCGTTAAATTTGATAGACGCTGAAGAAACGAAGCGTGGGTACGCCACACGAAAAATTGGACAAACTAAATTTTAATTTAAACAGTTATAAAAAGTCGAATCAGTGAACCAAAATAACTCAATATGAAGAGACGTCGATCTATACAGAATTAATGATGTCCAGGAACGAAATTAAACAAACTAATTAACGAAAAAACCCAGACCAGTTTGAAGAAGATGTTGGAAGCCTTCAACCAGCCCAAATTCGAAAAATATACGACTATACTGATGACGATACAGACAACGTGAGATGAACTGATAAGTACCGAATAATTTCTTACTCCCAAAAAACCCCAAATTACTTAAATTATTTTCAAATGATAAAATTTCTCACTATTTAAAAAGTAGTATTTTCTTTCAAAGGTAAAGGCATAATTTACTTACATTAAAAAAAAACATTTATAAAGATAACCTTATTTGTGAATATAACTGCTGTAACAGAAATACGACACTACTGAACAAATTGTACAAACACATTATTAATCCTAAGTACGTATAAGGTATAGTAGTGTACTTTCTTTTCATGTAATCAACGTTTATGTCTATTTTCATGATCAAAAGAACTCCAGATTTTAAAAACATAGTAATTTTGTTAAAAGTAACTGAACGATAGTGTTTTGAAATCAATTTTGCCAACCTGAGATATTTCGTGTTTCAAGCTCTAAGCCGGAGCATAATATTATAAATTTGTTTATGATTCAATTGTCATATTTACTGATAATTAAATGTGTATTAAAAAACGCAGTACAGAACATTACTATCTTGTTATTTCATAGGATTTTTTTTGTAAATATATGTGTGTTAGCGAAGTTTTAAGTCATAGCCAACTAGCGCTTATTACGAGTGGCCGAGTCGACAACCTGTGTAGCAGCGGGAATAATTCGAACGCCACAGCTGTCCATGCTAATACCACGTATTACCTTAAAAATTAGATGTTTTAATTGTTTTAACAAAAACAATTTGGCGCCACCCGGGAATCGTAATCCCTATGAATTAACAGGTAGGTTGTACTGGTGACATTGACAACGCTACGGACTCCAGTAGTGACGTCGATTTATGTAACAACCAGTGTGAGGCAAACACATTACAATCACACTAATACACAAAATAAACAAGTGTGATACATTTTAACAGGCACGACCTCAATTACTCGTTACATATTGGCGACCAGCAACGTGTGGCTAGGAAGACTAACTAGCGGCGATCATGAATAGACATGGTATGGTTACGAGGCGCAAAGGGAAGGAAACACCAAACCAAGAAGGAAACCCAGAAGAAGTGGAGGAAGTTGAAGAAGTAGAAATGGAGGAAACGACTGGAGAATTGTCAGAAGAAAACCCACAGGAGGATCAAATGGAAAATCCAAATCCACCTGAACCTGAACCTGAACCGGAATTGGAAGCAGAAGTCATGGCAAATAACCAACCAATCAAACCGACAGAAGAAACGAATTTAGATAGCATGATGAAGTTCATGATGGAACAATTCGGATAAATGAATAAAGAGAGAAGACAAGACAAGGAAGAATTAAATAAAAAACTGGAAAAACTGGACCAAAACAGTGAAGATTTGAATAAAAAATTAGAGAAACTAGACCTAAACAGTGAAGAATTGAAGAAGCAAATGAAGGAGAGTATAGAATTCCTGAATGATAAAATAAAAAGCAACCATGAAGACTTGAAAAGAAGTCAAGAGGTATTGGAGAAGAAGAGCGAAGAACTGAAGAAACAGATCAAGAAGGATCTAGAGATTGTAAACAAAAAGATGGAAACTAATCATGATATCCTCCAAAGGAAAATCGAGGAAGAAAGTAAGAAAACCAAGGAGGAATGGAAGCAAAAACTAGTCGAATGTAGAGAAGAGATTAGACAAATGGTAACAGGAACCAACGAAACAGTAATACAAATCAGAGAAGAATTAAATAATAAAATTAGTAACGTTGAAGAGGAAGGTAAATTGAGGGCGACGGAGTTCTACCAAGTCCTTACTGAAGGGTGCCAAAAGAATAAACAAGAAGTGGTCAAGGAACTGGAGGAGAGGCAACAAGAGCTACAACTGGATGTAAACAATCGGGTGGAGAAGGTGTATACCATCATAGATAAAATCGACGGACTGACCCGAGAAAACCGAGAAAAAATCCAGGGAATCAGTATGCGAGAGAAACAGATGCAGGAAGAATTAGATGCATTAAGAGAAAAACCATATAATCACACACAGTTCATAACCAGTGAGAACAGAGAAATGATTAACTTTCGTAGCTACAGGAGAAACCCGATAGAATTCCTCAAACGGGTAGAAGAACTGATAGAGAAGAACAGAGAAACCAGATGGTCTAGTGTGAGGAGTATGATCGACGAGATGTTTCGTGACACCCATGACAATTGGTGGACGGCCACAAGACCTGAGATAAACGATACTCAAGAGTTCAAGAAACAGTTCAGGGAGAAGTATTGGTCCGAATCAACACAGAATGTGGTCCGCAATGACATCAGTAACGGAAGGTACGAGACACAAGGAGGGCACACGTTAACATCGTACTTTCTGGGAAAGGTATGTTTAGCCAGAAATTTGGAACCCAGGATACCGGAAGAGTCGTTGGTGATACAACTGGGCTACCATTACGAAGAGGCCATCCAGAAGGCCAGGCGACAAGGCCAAATTAAAACAATCCAAGGAATGGTTAGCTTACTGGAAGACCTGGAGAACGATAACCAGTATCGAAAAAACAGAATCACAAACCACAGATACAATAAGTGGAATGAACACAATAATACACCTAATTTCCAGGGACCATACAATTATCCACAAGGCAATAATCGAAATAACTGGGGCCGGAATAACAATAATAATAATGCAGAACCAACATTCAATGGAAACGATCAGCATCGCCATCCAAATAACCAGCCTGGTAACCGAGGACAACAGAACAATCACCCAGGAAGTCCAAACAATAATAGAAGCAGCCCAAATAATAACAACCGACCAAGTGAGAATTATCGAGGAGGAGAACCTGAACAACGTACCAACAGTCACCCCAATGACCACAATTACTACGGCGACCGGTATCATCCCAATTACCAGTACAACCGGGGACCCGGGGGCTATCCAAATAGGAGTGACAATCGACGTCATGTAAATTTTATTAGTGGTAGAAGGCGGAATAACCACCGAAGATACAACTCAAATTGGCACCAAGAACCATGGTACAATGCATCCAATGAGACTGACAACAGACCATCAGTGAACAGGAACCATGAACCACTACAAAATGGAAATAACCAGCAAAATGTGCCACACAATGAAACGAACGACCAGCCAAGCAACCTGGCTGTCAGCCAGCAGCCACCTTTAAACTAAAAAGGTCAGTGATAAAGTATGAACGCCCTTCACATGACCAATCACTTGGGTTGATACGTCAAACAACGTCAGATAAACAAACCAAAGGAATCACGATAATTTACAACAATTATTTAAAAAATATTCGAGAAGAACTTCTCGAGGAAGAGGCCACTCAATTACCACAGAACAATAGTGAAATTGTTCATATAAAGGCAACAATAAACGGTACCATAACCAGTATCCTGGTAGACACGGGGTCTAATATCTCTCTCATTAACCAGCCTGAATTAGAAAGAATTCAAGCTCACTCTCGAACACCAATACCTACATTGCCAATAAATAATATAATCATCATTGGCGCAACGGGCAAACAGAACAAAACAGTGAAAAAGCAAGTGTCATTGGAACTAGATAATCTAGAATCCACCATCTCCATTATATTTCTTGTGGCAAATGGGCTACCTTTCAATATGCTCATCAGATGTGATATACTAAGAAGGTATTCAGCAGTAATAAACCTGCAGAAGGGAGTAGTGTTGTTAAATTCAGAACAAGGAACCTGGTCCGCGAACATTATCAATTGTGTACCAAGTCCAACTGCTTTAAGACAAAACACAGAACTGAAGAGTTATTATTGCCAGAGGCACGAGCCAGATATCACCATAGTAGAGGAGGAGGAGCGTAAGACCTTATGGAACCAGAAGTTGGAAGATATTATCACCTTCCAAAGAGAACGGCCTATGCAAGAGATTAGTAAACAACAATCCAAAAAATTAATCGCCATTTACAATGAATATCAGCATGTCTTTTCGAACATCCCAGGAAAGATTAAAGGATACCAATGTAAAATTCAATTCCGAGAACCAGTGGACTTCCACCGGAAATCATATCCAATAGCACATTCTCTAAAAAACGAAGTTAGAATGGAAATAAATAGAATGATTGCCGAAGACATAATTGAGTACAGCCATTCTCAATATACCAGCCCCATAGTTGCCATACCCAAGAAAAACGGCAAGGTACGAATTTGCCTAGACGCCCGAGAAATAAATAAGATGATTATAAATGACAGAACCTCACCAGGAGAAATAGAAGAAATTCTGAAGAGATTCCACGGAATCAGATATATTAGCACTTGGGATACTGTATGTGGGTATTGGCAGGTAGAGCTGCACCCACACAGTAGACAATACTTAGCATTCCTGTTCGACGGTAGAAACTACCAGTTCAAAAGGCTACCATTTGGACTAATAAATTCAGTAGCAGTGTTCGTGAAGTGCATGGACCAAGTGTTAGGTCAAGAGGCACTGGAATTTACTACAGTGTACGTTGACGACCTACTTATCACGTCAGCAAACTGGGACGAACACTGTGAAAGAGTCAGACATGTATTGGAAAAATTATCTAACAACAATATCACACTTAAGTTAGACAAATCAAAGTTCATTGCTAAAGAAGTAAAGTTCTTAGGATTCAACCTAACTGAAGAGGGAATCTCTCCATCCCAAGAGAAGGTTGACGCCATACAAAATTTCCCATCACCAAGAAACAAAAAACAGTTGCAATCCTTCCTAGGAGTATGTAATTACTACAGGAAATTTCAGACCAACTACTCCCACCTAACAGCAAAATTTTCCAAGCAATTATCTTCAAAAGAAAAATGGACGTGGGGAGTGGAACAAGAAGAAGTGTTTAAATTAATCAAACAAAAATTTGTTGACACTGTTATTTTACACCACCCTAATTTTGCAAAACAGTTCTATCTAAACTGCGACGCTAGTGATGTAAGTCTAGGCGCAGAATTATACCAAGAAGACGAAGATGGCAATCACCTAGTCATTAGCTTCGCCAGCCGAATACTCAATAGCTGTGAGCGTAACTATAATGTTACAGACAAGGAATTGCTCAGCATAGTATTCGCGTGCGGCAAGTTTAGGACGTACATACTTGGATATAATATAACGGTCCGAAGCGATCATAAATCAATATCGTTTCTAAAACAATGTAAGTTGAATCATGGCCGACTTACTCGATGGATACTTGCTTTGCAAGAATACCACATTACATGGGAATATATTCCAGGACGGAAAAATATAGTGGCGGATGTTTTGTCCAGAATAAATGTAGTAAATCAGACATTTGAAGGAGAAAAGGGGAAGATAGCAAAAGTGTATTATATGTTGAAGGATAGAAAAGACCTGGAAGATATTATGAACCAAATAGTGTTGCAACAAGAGCAAGATACAAAAATATCCAACATCAGAAGAAGACTGATGGAGTCTGAAGCCATTATTAACCAATTTTACTGTGTGTACAACAATATTTTATTTATGAAGACAAAAAAGAACCAAGATACTTGGAAACTGGTAATTCCTAAATCATTAGAAAATCAAATCATCAAAGATTATCATGTGAGATACGGCCACATGGGAACAATTAAAATGGTAAAAGCATTAGAGGAAGATTTGTTTATAAAAAATATTGCAAGAAAAGTAAGTAAAAACATAAAAACCTGCACATTGTGTCAGATGGTCAAAACCAATAACGAAAGGAAGGATGGAACGATGATACCCATCACATCAAGTGCCAAATTAGAGAAAGCGTTCCTCGACATATGTGGACCATTCCCACGTAGCGGAGGGCGACATGGCTACAAATTCATTGTTATCATACTTGATCATTACACCAAGTACACCAAATTATATGCTATAAACAGAGCCACAACAAGGAAAATATTAGACATTATCAAAAATAAATACATTATAGAAATTGGAAGACCGTACATGTTAATAACAGACCATGGAACACAATTTAAAGGAAGGAAATGGCGAGAAGAGTTATTAAAATTAAATATTAAAACTTATAAAACATCAGTCTACCACCCTAGCAGCAATCCTGCAGAAAGAATGTTGAGGGAGGCGGGACGCATTTTGAGAACTTATTGTCATAACAACCAGAGAGAATGGTACAAATATTTACCTTCAACCGAAGTGTTTTTAAACATCAGTTACCACCAATTCACTGAAAGTACACCTTACTTGATGATGTTCGAGAGGAAACCAAACAGAGAGATACAAGAGATAACAGAATTCCCAAAAGACCCAGAAGACCCGTATGACAAAAATAAATGGTACAGCCTAATAGTAGAAAAAATTGAGAAACAAAAGGCCAAATATGCAAAGAACCAACCCAAAATAATCAACTATAAAGAGGGAGAAAAAATACTAATTAAAAATCGTGAACTGCCAAGTACAATGGAAGGTATAGCAAAGAAATTATTATTGTTATACACGGGTCCGTATATCATCACAAGAGACAATGGTAATAATACTTACCAAATCAGTAATATCAATACAAGGAAAATCAAGGGAGTTTACAATCAAACTTCAATAAAAAAGTTTTACGAAGAAGAATAAAACCATTGTGAAATGAAACCGATTTCAAAATTCTAAAAGAGATTGTAAGAGCAGCTTACTCAAATATTTAGATGATATATGCGGAACAATAAAAAAGTTTTAATGAAAAAAAAAAAAAGAGAGAAAAACAAAGGAAACAGTTACACAAATTCCTTTCAATTTAAATCAGTTTAAAATATAACAAAAGATTGAAATATGAAGTATGAAGTAAAAAGTGAGATAATCAGGAATAAGTTACACACATTCCTATGTAATAAAAATGTAAGAAGCACAAACTTACAATTATAATTAAAACAAAAAATAGCTAAAAAGGAATACGCTACAAACATTCCTTTAAGGTAAGACCATTAATTTACCAAAGAATTATCAAAAATGATGTTGAATACAGAGTAAAATAAACAAAAATAAAATCAAGTTCAAATTACTGAGATAAATACTTGAAATTATACTGAATCAAAGGTATTATCAGAAAAAATAAATAAAACTTTACCTGGTACAAGGAGAGAGAAATTGTATATAAAACAAATATACAAATATGGCTAAAGCAGAATCCTGCTAAATGTCTAAAACAATTAAGATGATCACAACGAGCATTGAAAACAAAATAATGAAAAGTGAGATATGATGAAATTAACATATGAATAAAGATAAAATTTCTCAATATAGTATATGAGTAGATGTTAGTGTATAGTTAAGGTACAGCAGAAGGAAGAATGAGTAGTAATGATAAAGTGATCTAAAAACAAACCACAAGGTGGACAATCCCAATTATATTATTATATTATTATTATTATTAAGTCACAAGTTGACAAAGATTTAAGATTGACTGTTGAAAAGTCCAGCAATCTATATGAACTGAGTAGAGAAGATGTGCCTCTAGTCTCAGAAAAATGAGTAGTAATGGGAGAAACCAGCTACTATATAAAGTTAGGGAAAAAAATTTGTGTATGAGGGAATATGCACCAATGGAAATAAATAAAAACAGATCCAAATAAAATGGAGTGAATTAAGTAAGAAGAGAAATGGAGAATGAAGAAACAAACAAGGAAGAGGAGGAAAAAAGTTATCTATAACTGATAATTTCATAAAACACTATGCTAGTATTTTATTAAAATGATCAATTTTAGAGGAGAGGCATTATGTAACGATACAATTAAGCCAAGTCTCGTACCAGTGATAAAAAAGATAATTCTTGATATAAAATTACTTCATATGAAATAAAATGTGTAAAAAATGATTAAAATGTAAATACTTTGACAAGACGTACAACGATATTACCCAACCCAAGTGATTGAGCCAACAACCCAAACATAAAGAAGGGAACCACGGAACATACTTAAGAAAAATATGATAGACAAAACAATGATGGACACAGAACTAAAGAAGAACCAGAAGAAGAGGACAGATCCATACAAGTAAACAGAATTTAAAGCAGAAGAGAAGAAGAGGAGAACCGAACCGGATTGATGAAGAAGAAGAGGAGGAAGAATGAAGAGGAGACAGATAAAACCCAAGGGGAAACTAACACACATATATAAAAGGGAAAGATTATATGTTTAGAGATAGAATACGGTCAATAAACCTTGAATAATTATATATTAATGAAACCAATGTTATTATTAGCATTAATTTAACATATGTACCCATTTTTAAGACAATACAATTATAAAGCAATGTAGTATAGGAAAAGTACACTAACCCTGTCAGAAAGGTTAGATTCAACCAAAACACAACTAGCCTAATATTGTTTATAGTAAATATAATACTAAAACAAAATAGTGAGAAATGGTAGGAGAAAATATAGGGATTACCCATTAAATAACACTAATTACAAAACAGTGAACCAAAGTGAAGTGCTTTAGTGAAGTGTAAATGCCCTAAAAAATAGTGAAAGTGGATGTGAAACATTCAAAATAGAATGCTAAGTAAATAGACACTCTGTAAAACATTGATAAACCACCAATGATTGGAGTGAAATTATAATTAGTTATATATCTAGATGTAACTAGAAATATTATTTAAAATTAATATAAGGGAAGCATGTGACATATTAGGGAGAAAGCCCAGTACAATAACTTGTGTTAACATGGCAGGATAGTATAGAAGTAAAGTTTGTTATTAAAGATCAAAATTGTAAAGAATACAACACCCCATGTTGAAAGGGGAATTAACCTTCATAATATTAGAGAAAGTAACAATGTTTATCACCCTAGTTTATAAGACAAGAAAGAAATCAATGTTAGTAATAAGAATAATTTATGACTTGTAAAGAATAGTTGATTCAATGTTAAAGAAGGAATATGGCTGAAAGGGACTTACAGTCCATAAACCTAACAATTATATTTTAAATGAAGAGTAATGAAAATGTATGTTGAATAGTAATTAAAACACAAACAAATAAGTGAAGCCCAATCAGGCTGAATTCAGAATGTAATTTAAAAAGGAAATACACTAGAAAACAATCATTGCTGTTTGTGACTATGAAAACAGTTAACTGCCAAAGACATTCAAATGCAAATTGTATCAATTTCACAAAAAGTCTTACTAATCTAAGAACAGTGAATGGACAGTAATTATAGATCAGTTATTTTAACACAGAAGTATTATTGTAATAATTTAATTCAAGAAAGAAATGTTATTTATTAAATGTCAAATAATTAGACTATAGTTAAAGTGTAACAGAATATGACCTTATGAGGTATCATTGTAAACTTTGAAAGGAAAGAAAAATAATAGTGATGTCACTTATTATCCCAAAGGAATTATAAGGGAATAAAATCATTAGGAAAATACTTAATAAATTTGAATAAAAATTCAAATATTTCTAACAATGTATGAAAGGAGTAATTAACCATAAGTGCATTGAATTATTGGTTACTATGACAACGAGACGTTTGAGGGCTTATTTTTCCGTTAAATTTGATAGACGCTGAAGAAACGAAGCGTGGGTACGCCACACGAAAAATTGGACAAACTAAATTTTAATTTAAACAGTTATAAAAAGTCGAATCAGTGAACCAAAATAACTCAATATGAAGAGACGTCGATCTATACAGAATTAATGATGTCCAGGAACGAAATTAAACAAACTAATTAACGAAAAAACCCAGACCAGTTTGAAGAAGATGTTGGAAGCCTTCAACCAGCCCAAATTCGAAAAATATACGACTATACTGATGACGATACAGACAACGTGAGATGAACTGATAAGTACCGAATAATTTCTTACTCCCAAAAAACCCCAAATTACTTAAATTATTTTCAAATGATAAAATTTCTCACTATTTAAAAAGTAGTATTTTCTTTCAAAGGTAAAGGCATAATTTACTTACATTAAAAAAAAAACATTTATAAAGATAACCTTATTTGTGAATATAACTGCTGTAACAGAAATACGACACTACTGAACAAATTGTACAAACACATTATTAATCCTAAGTACGTATAAGGTATAGTAGTGTACTTTCTTTTCATGTAATCAACGTTTATGTCTATTTTCATGATCAAAAGAACTCCAGATTTTAAAAACATAGTAATTTTGTTAAAAGTAACTGAACGATAGTGTTTTGAAATCAATTTTGCCAACCTGAGATATTTCGTGTTTCAAGCTCTAAGCCGGAGCATAATATTATAAATTTGTTTATGATTCAATTGTCATATTTATTGATAATTAAATGTGTATTAAAAAACGCAGTACAGAACATTACTATCTTGTTATTTCATAGGATTTTTTTTGTAAATATATGTGTGTTAGCGAAGTTTTAAGTCATAGCCAACTAGCGCTTATTACGAGTGGCCGAGTCGACAACCTGTGTAGCAGCGGGAATAATTCGAACGCCACAGCTGTCCATGCTAATACCACGTATTACCTTAAAAATTAGATGTTTTAATTGTTTTAACAAAAACAATTTGGCGCCACCTGGGAATCGTAATCCCTATGAATTAACAGGTAGGTTGTACTGGTGACATTGACAACGCTACGGACTCCAGTAGTGACGTCGATTTATGTAACAACCAGTGTGAGGCAAACACACTACAATCACACTAATACACAAAATAAACAAGTGTGATACATTTTAACAGGCACGACCTCAATTACTCGTTACAACATATACATTTGAATTTTGAAATACAGGAAAATCAATTCAATCAGTAAGTATCGTTTGTGGTAAACAATGTTTCAGTAAAGAATATTTTTATTGTGTTATTACCGTTTACTTTAATGGGACTGATTTCAACCACTTTAAAGATAGTAATGTTGCTTTGTTTTAACTTGTTTTTTCTTTTGTATGAAGAACCGACCCCGGACCCCCTCCAAGGCCAAATTCTAGCTATACCACTGACACACACACACACACTCACACAAATAATGTCAAATTATAGATGTTTGATATTTACAAAGATTAGCTTGAAATGTCAGTAGTCTGTTGATGCGCTAGTGGACATATCAAGTTCTCATAGTTATTTGATAGGTAAATGTTTGACCTACTTTACTAAGAAATCGTTTCTCAAATTAAGAGGTTTTCAAAATTACGGGACACTTTACCTCTTGAATCAACCAGATGGAGGAGGTGTAGGATAATTTATAAACTGGTGCTATTATTATTATTATTTTTTTTTTAGAGAGTATGTAAAACACCAAAATTCAAACAACACAGTAAAATTTCTAGATAGAAAAATGCTCAATTACAGTAGTAGTTTAAGGTAAATATTAACTGTTGTTTGAGGTTATAAAATAGGAATAATTATTCATTATTACGACTGTGATAGTAAAGTGTCAATCAACTCTGTATTAATTAATGTGTGTTAACTATTATTTTTTTCTTTGTTTAGTACTGCTATGTGCTTTTTTGAGTTAGTGTTTCTGTGTGCTTTCAGACCACATGTATTTTTGTAAAAATCACAATACTTTTTAACTTTCACCTTTTACTGCATATTTAGTATATGGTTACTGCAAAGTTAGTTAGTGATGATTTTAGCAATCACTCATGAGCATGTAGGAACATGAAATCTGGCATAGATAGACCCATAGAAATGAGGTCATTGCATTATCAATGGCAGCTCTCTTTTCAGGGAAACAATAACTTTATATTTTTTCCATTTGACAGCACTATGTATGATGCAAACATTTAAGTATGCATACTTTTTAAAAGTATTCTTTGACTCCCCCCCCTCAACCAAATCAACAACTGCAACCACCAAAATTTTAAACCATCAGCCACCATTGCTAATGACTGGAGGCCGTTGTCATTACTCTCCGCATATAGACTTTCTTTACCTATGACATCTCTAAAAATCTCTTACTCTTTTTGACTTTGGCAATCTATACGTAATATGTACGGTATATAACATCATGTTTTGGGGCTCTGTTGTAAGCTTGTTCCAGTTAACCATAAAACTCTTTTTTCAGTCTCTTTTGCTTCTTTTGTTAGAGCATAAACACAAAATAGTGTCAAACTGAAGAATTTAGCCTTGACTCTTAGCGAACACATTTTTTCATTTACAGGATCAAATTTTAATATTGCCGTTTTGATTTCCTTATGCACTATGAAACCTGTTCCATGTTCCTCAAATTTGTTTCCACCATAAAATGCTATGTTATAAAACGCTACACTATAGACACTATAAAACACCAGATAACATCATACCTTTCCCTTTCCATCTGATGTCTTTCATCACTGCAATTGCAATGAATTCCATTTGCAAACTCCTCAAAATTCCTACCTTTCTCATAGTTTGAATATTTTAAATAGCCAGATATAAATCTGATTTCCTTTTCATACATCCTTTAATTTGCCAAATCAAATCCAATACTCTGTCCCACTCTGAGCTCAGTGTTAGTACTTGCAACAAAAGTTTGATGAAGTTGGGTTGTTAGCCCCACATTCAACTCCCATCCTGGAGGACCAGGGACTTTGAGATCGGATTGCCCTTTTCCTAGAGAGTTGCTGTTACTTCAACTGCCAAGAAGTATCGTCTGCCTATTTCTGCAGTCATTTGCCTGCTTCAGGCTTCTTTGCCTCAACAGTAGACATACATCAACCTGATGATCATTGGTTGCTTCCATATCATCCCTAGAAACTCGGATGCCACCTTCACTAGATCCACCATATCAAAGGCCACCTTCTCCGCCTTCAATGCCATTGTCGTCTTCATGCCTGGACAGGGGACAGCATTATACCGTGCTGCGCTGGGCCCTCAATAGAATTTAGCCATTGGCACATTAGTTGGGCCCACTGCTGCA
Source organism: Magicicada septendecula (assembly GCA_034769895.1). Classification (NCBI taxonomy): domain Eukaryota; kingdom Metazoa; phylum Arthropoda; class Insecta; order Hemiptera; family Cicadidae; genus Magicicada; species Magicicada septendecula. Next base: position 85,992,313 of record CM068370.1, read on the forward strand.
CCAAGGACACACCTGCTAAGAATTGCCTAAGTGGAATACAGCAAAACATCTAGCTTACCTCCAGCCCAAGTTCATGCCCAAGTTTGATACATAGGACTAAGGCTTATCTGAAAAGTAGCCCCATCTAAAAGTTCTTTTTCTTTTTCGTGGACCTTATTTTTTCTTAAGTTCTGTAAACCAATAAATTTACATTCTGCTATTATTATTTTAATTAAGAACAGCGTCTGACCATAAACGCTGAGAAGGTAATACAACAATGAATTCGTTATACGCAAGACATTACATAGAAGAGAATCATAAGTTTGTTAATCCTTTGGAAGACTATGAAATTTTTAAAGTAGTAAATACCACAGTTTAAAGGAAGCTTAGGGAGGAGTTAGAAATATTGAAAGAAAGAGAAAAAGGGTTAGACAATTTAATGAATACTAAAACTAAATTTGATAATGAAGAAATATTTTATAATATAATTAAGAAGTAAAAGATAGAGGACGGATAGATAACATTAAGAATTAAATTACATAATGGATGTTTTAGAAATAAGGGTGAGTGACTGTGCCCACAAGTGTGAATGTGAAAGGGTTTACAACATTTTATTTTAAAAAGAATGTACACACACATGCACACGCACAACACACAAACACAAGATATGTGCTAGAATATGTAACTGTACAGACGGGGGTGACAGGGCTCAGAGGTTGGGAAGGGAAATTTTACTTATAGCTTGTTTGCAGGGGTTTGTTTGGACAGTGAGGCAGGTGGAGGTGTGAAGACTTTGGTTTTATATACCCTTGTTTTTATTTCCGATCTGACGATGAGCTGAGGCGCTTGAAAGCGCTAATCGGAATAATTTTTCTATAGTGGTGTGCAACAGTGATAATTCTGTTTATTATTATTTTGTTACTATTAGATTACTTTATTACTATTATTACTATTACTATTACTATTTATTACTTTATTACTATTTTGTTACTTTTGTTTTTGGACACCTGCACACAATATTAAACAGCTTTTATTTTGTGCCGCAAGGGAAAACTGATAATCATACAGTATTAGCTTTGTGTAGATATTGTAGCATGACAGATAAGCCCATAAAAAGGAATGGTAAAATGATCATAAAAATAAAATAATAACATTGTTAAATCCGAGAAAGCAAAATAAAATAAAGAAGTAATTAAGATCCACCGTGGAATACAATCATTGATTAAAATAAAAGTTCATGTAAAACAAATGTTACAAGGAGTGATGAATCATCAAAACCAATTTAAAAACTAAATATGAGAAAAAAGGTAATACCCAGGTAGGATAGGAGTAGGTAAGGAAGAAACCCAGAAAATGACTAAACCCACAACAAGAAAAGAAAATATGTTATAAGAAACAAGAAGAGTAGGTGAGGAAGAACACAAAACCTGATGACATCCACAAGAAGATGAAGGAAATAATTTTATAAGAAACCAGAAGAAGAGGAGGGATCAATGAAGAAACAAGAACAAGACAGCATCCACAAGAAGAAGGAGTGCTCTTATCAAAAAAAAACCAAACCCCAAAATAAATATAATAATAATAAATAAAAGTATAACAAGATATCAAAGGTAAAAACCACATGTACAATAGAAATAAACCAAAAAGTGTATAGAGTAAGAATTGAAAGTGAACCAATGTGAGATAATAATATAACACCAAAAACAAATCTTCACTATAATCTATAAATAGATTTCTTGATTCTAGTAAAACTATATAACTATTTAGAATTTAAATCAAGGAATAAATAGAAAATCAGTGCAAGTTTTAGTGTTATAGAAAATAAACCTTATGTTTCAATATTGATGTTCACGAACTGAGTAGATGATGAAATACTACAACTTTAAAGTGATTTAATTTGTGTTCATGAATAATGTAAATAGAGTATTATCATGACCTATAATACATGTGTTTTTTGTAGATAACTGCCACTCTTTTTAAAATAACATTCATTAGAATGAATAAAATAGAACAAGAGCAGGCCAATATAAAAGTGAAGTGACAAGGTATCATTACCCCAAAACACCAAAAAACAGATGAAAACTGATATCCAAACCTAGTTTAAGAAATATAGTATAAGATTATAATAATTATGTTTGTTTGTATAGAATAAGGTGTTAGAAACAATTAGGTTTAAACATGTCAGAATCTAACATGCATTATTTATAATATTTCTTATGTATTTTTATCAATCAATAAGTATAAAATGTCTGATTTATATGTTATGTATTAATGGTATGAACCATATACTAATTGTTATTTTTGTTTACAATAAGAAAATGTTAATTTGCTTTGTATGTTATGTATTAATGGTATGAACCATATACTAATTGTTATTTTTGTTAAAATAAGAAAATGTCAATTTATGTCACAATAGCAATGAAAGTCAGAGAGGGTATAAATCAATATGTATTATGTCAAAAAACTTTGTATGTAAAAACTATTAGAAATCTAGGCCAAATGTTAAAAACTAAAAACAGCATCAAATTTGATTAAATAAATATTGAAATACAATTAATCTGAAGGAATTTACATAAGGTAAATCAGTAATAAAGTCATGTAATTGGAAATATAAGTAAGGAAGATTTTGTAAAATTATAGCCAGAATTATTGTTAAAAATGGAAATGTAAAAACTCAAAATTTAGAGAGGGGAGTCATATATTACTGTATAATATTTTAAAACATAACCGATTAATCTAATTGCAAGAAATTAAGGGAAGATAAACCTTTTATTACAATCTGAAATTTAATATAATCATTAATATAACTTATAATATGGCTTCATTTGAAAGACAAGGACAGGAAGTGTTCTTTAAAAACTTACCATTACAAAATGAAGTAAGAAATACCATTTTAGATCAAAAACTTAATAAAACTACATTATTTGGTATCAAATTACGCAGAATGAACTGAAGAAGAAGATTAAGTAGTTACTAGCTAATAAATTTGAAGAATAACAAAAATATAATCAGTTATATAATGTAACTTTATCACATGCACAGGATGCAAATAAATTTGGAACAATGCATTGAATAATATTGGTTTGGCTAAGACTTTGGCCAAAGACGGAGGAAGTAAGTTAGTTGATTATTGAACGTTGAATGATACACTTGTTACGTGTTCTTAAAAACCTTAACCTAGTTGCTCCTACCGTAATGGCGAACGTTTTCAAAGCCTAAAGTGACAAACGAGAGTTTCGACAAAAACATTTTTAAACGGAGACCGAGTGAAATAAGTACCTACAGACATTCAACTAACACTACACAGAACAGATCACCAGTGAAAATAACATTTAAAACAGTAAAAACACTTAACCACAAAAGTGCGAATATCCGCCTAACCGACAAAAGTGAATTTGACTTAATACTAACTATTTTTACAAGTACAACACTAAAACTGAACCAGAGACACTCCACCAACACAAGAAGGAAGAATTGCAGCCACAAGGGCGAAAATTCAGAGGAAAAGCATCTTTATTTGAACTTTGAATCAGCGAGGTAAGACCGTCTTCCAACTATACACAAAAAGCAGCCATCATTGATTACCCACAATACAACGCAACACTGCCTTTATAACGGAATGGTTTGAAAACTGCTCACTTACCATTATATATTAAATATTATATCTGTATTTTTAATCTTTAAGGTGATATATTTGTACTGTTATACTTTATAAACCAAAAATATGATTATAAAGTGGGTGCACAAGTAGTTCTGCCATGCACACCCCTACAAGTCTAATTAATTTTAAAAATCTAAAAGGTTAAGTTAGATAATTAAACGTAGACACAACCTCCCAAAATCGTCTCTGTACCGTAATTATGTGCGATAAATGGAAACTAATTTCTGTACTTCCAATAAATACACCCTTTTAATAAAATATGTACCAATAAACTCCAATAAAATACTGTATGTACGAATAACGTAGCCTACTAGCCTCACTGGAAGCATCTACACTCAATGTTATGGGTTTATTTATCTCAAAATATGTTAAAACTGGAGGTGTACATAACGCCTCTTTAAGCTTTAAAAATGAAACTAGCAACGATAAAGAACTGCAAGAAGTTCTAAAATATGTAAAAGATGGATGGCCTGTAAACAAATCATCCGTTTCTGAAACTGTCAAACCATATTTTTCTTTCAAAGAAGAACTTTCAGAGTGTAAGGGTTTATTGTTGAAAAATACTTGTATAGTTGTACCAAAATCCATGAGAAAAGTAATGCTTGCTAAAATACATTATGCTCATTTTGGTAGTGAAAAATGCAAAATGTTAGCTAGAAAAACATTGTTTTGGCCAGGCATGTCGAAGCAAATTGATGACTTGGTAAGCAATTGTGATATTTGTTGTAGTTATCAACGGGATAATAGTAAAGAACCAATGATTGAAAAACCAATACCTAACAATCCTTGGGAAATTGTAGCTTCTGATATTTTTTATTTACTTGGTAAAAGGTTTATAATTGTAGTAGATACGTATAGTAAATTCATTGATTTGCAACATTTAAGTGATTTAAGTGCAGAGTCTACTATACAGTCTTTAAAGGAGTTTTTTGCACGATATGGGGTACCTAAAGTTTTATATTCAGATTCAGGTACTCAATACACGAGTTTTCAATTTAAAAAATTTTTCAGATCAATGGGGTTTTCAACATGTGATAACTACTCCAAAACATCACCAGTCAAATGGTTTAACAGAGAGACATATACAGACTCTCAAACATATTTTGAAAAAAATTATTCAGGAAGGAAAGGATAAAGAAATGGCTCTATTACAATTAAGAAATATGCCTATTGATAATAGTGGCATTACGCCAGCGGAATTAATGTATGGTAGGAAAGTAAGAAACATAATACCAAATTCAAATGAAGGCAAAGTAGAGTCATATAAATTTAGTACTATTTTGCAAGAACGTCAAAATAAACAAAAGTTCTATTATAATAAAGGTTCGAAAGCTCTTACAGAATTTAATGTGGGAGATAAAGTTAAAATTCATGATGAAGGAAAGGAAACCTTACCTCATCAAAGTGGTATTATTATTGAAAAACATCAAAATCCTAGATCTTATAAAGTAAAAACAGAGCAAAATACTATTGTAACACGTAATCGAAAAGATCTATCCAAAGGTACACAATTTAATGAAATCCAATATAGTTTAGATATACCATTAGAAGAGCCCATGCAAAGAAGAGTTTCGAGCAATACAAATACTGTAAATAATAATAATCCTATTGTTAATGTGACTGCGAATGATGCTCCGGTAATTACGACTAGATCAGGTCGTACGATAAAGAAACCAGAGTACCTAAAAGGTTATGTATGTTTAATAAATGTTATGTAATAATATTGTAATTTAATTTTGAAAAACTAGAAAAGGGGAGATGTTGTGAGTAGTACCATAAGTTATAAGAGTGGGGATACGCCATGACATATGTATAGCGGGGCATGTGAGTGAGTCACAGGGCGATCGCCATAAGAGCAACACGCTCTCTCAAAGTACTAAAATTACAATCCGCACTTAATTTCTTCAATTCAGTCAAATATGCATCAAACGACTCACCAGGCTGCTGATTTCTCGTGAAAAACATGTGCGAACTAACACTCTCATTTTTGATAGGCACAAAGTGCTCTTCAAATTTCTGCAGTACTGTATCGTAACTGTTTTTATCATCGTCGGTCAATCCCAACGTATTATACACGTCTACACATTCTTCACCTATGCAATGCAAAAATACGGCCACTTGTACATAATCGGCCATTTTATTAGTACCTGATGCAATACGATATATTTCAAAAAGCTGTTTCCACTTTGTCCATCCTTCAGTAGTTATCTTTTGTAAACAACTTGGTGGTTTCAAACCCGTTAATGACGTAGACGTGGTTGTAAACGTCGTTGTCGTTCCTGTACCTGCAGCAGTAGTAGACATTTTCACAATTACACTACGCAACTCGCACACTGTATTCAAACTGAATAACTCCACTATATATTTTACGCACTTTAGTTCTTCAAAGCCGCAGCGCCATGTTATATGTGTGAATAAATGTACAGTTACACGGTTATTAAATATAATAAAAGATTTATTATACAGCTACAATAGTGAATACATCGAGAGCGTGTTGCTCTTATGGCGATCGCCCTGTGACTAGGGATAAACGATACCTATCGATATAAGTATGGTATCGATACTTTTTTTCGATACCAAGTATTTTGGTATCGATACCAGGTTTTCGATACGAGTACTGGTATCGATACCAGAGGTCCGGTATCGGAAAAAATACTCAAACGAAATTTTTTTTTATTTTAATAATTAAAAAGAATGTACCTTGCTAAAAACAGGGGGAAATGTGATAATAATTTAAGTTTTAACTTCTTAAGTGTTAAGTGGCCCAAGAGTTTATGTTGGCAACGGCTGACGAATTCCGGAATTTGCATAACCTTCCTATGCTGTTAGTGCTACGCTTTTGTTGTTTTGTTTCTTGGCTTCAGGTTTATTCAGAGTTCAGACTTCAGTTTCTACTCTTTATTTTTACCACTGAGAATTGCGACTACTGTTTTAGTGTTTGTTTTGTTGAGTTTTAAATAATGTCACCTTCTAAGAGCAAGGTGTGGGGGTATTTTGCTAAAGTGAACGGAACTATCGCAGAATGCAAGACTTGCGGAAAGAAGATAAAGTATAGTGGAAACACATCCAACCTCTTCAAACATCTAAAGGTAAATCATGCCCGCATACATTCAGAATTAGAAGATCGAGTAAAGCAACCAACTTTGCCTGAGAAGCGGCCGAAATTAGGCGAATGCTCAAGTTTACCTTCTACTTCTAGTTCTACCGAATCTCGTAGTCATGATGATGATCAACAAATTATTAAGCCTATAGTAAAGCTTTCCAAAAGGCCTCATCGTTTCAAGACGGTGGTGCTAAATACCATGCGATTATACAGGCAATTTTATACTTTATCTGTAGAGATATGATGCCATTCGCTATAGTAGATGGCTGTGGGTTTAGGAAATTAATGAAGGTGGTCTCTCCTTTGTATGTTGTTCCGTCAGGAACAACTCTAAAAAGAAAAATGAATAAAAAATATGAAATGTGCGCTCTCCGAGTGAAAGTGGGTCACACAAAGATAAGTCATTTCTGTTTAACCACCGATATTTGGACAGACACCATGAACGAACGTGCCTACTTAGGGGTTAGTCTTCACTATTTCGATGATGGAAGTATAAATCTTAAGACTACTAATTTAGGTGTCGTTCCATTACAAAAAACACATACCGTACAGGAGAGAACATTTCAGATGTTTTGACTAATCTAATGAGTGAATGGGATATACCAAAAGAAAAAAATTCAAATGTTGTGACCGATAATGGCGCAAATATGGTATCTGCCATCAACTTGTTTATTGGAAAAAATAGGCACATTGCCTGCTTCGCCCACATGATTAATTTAGTGGTTGAGTCTTCTCTGAAAAACATTAATGCTCTTCCATCCATTCAAAAAGTTAGGGCCATCGTGAAATGAGTGAAGAATAGCATGAAGGTTTCTGATAAATTTCGTCAGCTTCAATCGACGCATGAAATTTCTGAAGGAGAACATAAAAAAACTTATCCTGGATGTAGCAACGAGGTGGAACTCAACATATTATATGTTGCAACGGTTTTTAGAAATGGTTTCGACCATTAGTCAACTTGCTATTGAGGACATGTCTGCTCCAGAAATGCCACAACTAATCGGGAGTTAATCGACATCAAAAATATTTTATTACTTCTCCAGCCATTTGAATACGTGACAAGGGAGGCATCAGGGGAAAAATACACGACGTTGTCAACAATTATTCCAATGGTAAATATATTGATCAAACAGCTGGAAAAGATTACAATTTCCGAATCCGATTCAGCATCAAGAATCGAAGAGGCCAAGAAAGCAGTGATCCGAGAGGTTAAAAAAAGGTTTGAACATATACAGAATAATTTGAATATGGCAGTTGCTACTGTCTTGGATCCAAGATTCAAAAACCTTCACTTTAAGGATGCACAAGCTTGTGCTAAAGTAATCAGTTTTTTGCGCAAGAAGGTAAAAGCAGCTACCATAGATGCTGCACACTCAGCCAGTTCGTCAGACGAAGAAAAAACATCTGATTTCGACTTTTGGGAGATCCACAAGGAGTTGGTCCATGGAAAACGAAGCCAGCGCAAAGACGAGTCCAATGACGAACTTTCTCGTTATCTGAATAATCCTACATCCCCACTGAAAACAGACCCATTAAAGGAGTGGGATGATATGAAGAACATATTCCCTGGTTTATACAAAAATGCCAGAGTTGTTTTAATGTTTGTGGTGACGTCGGTGCCATGTGAACGCCTCTTTTCAAAAACTGGTTTCATATTGAACCAGTCGAGAAATAGGTTGTCTCCCAAACATTTAGGGCGTTTGTCATTTTTAAGTGGCCTTGATGAAGAAGAGTGGGGCCTTTAGTGTTTCTTTTTTTTTAGTTTCGTTGTTTAGTTTTTCTTTTATGTACAACTAAAAACATATAATTTTAATTTTTTATTTAATGTTGTTTAATGTTTTTTTTATTTATTGTTAAAGTTTTTTTAAAAATTATTTCTTTATAGTAATAGTAGTAGTAATTTTTATTATTATAATTACCATGTTTTTTAATTCTTTTATTTAATAATGTGTAAATTGTTTAATTGTGTATTTTCTTATTTTTGTATTTCTTTATGAGGGAAATAAATTTAAAAAAATTTATAAAAATGTTAATTGTAATATATTATTGGGTTTATTGAAAATTGTGTTTTTTTTAATTTTTAAATCCACAACATTTTAATGCGTTTGTGGTTAGCGCTAAATTTACTCATATGAGTACAATAATACTTGCAAGTATCGGCTTCTTTTTTTCGATACTGCTCAGGTATCGATATTTTCATTGAAGTATTGTAACGAGTATAAGTATCGATACTTTCATGGTATCGTTTATCCCTACCTGTGACTCACTCACATGCCCCGCTATACCAATGTAACTAGAATAATACATATGTCATGGCGTATCCCCACTCTTATAACTTATGGTACTACTCACAACACTACTACTAGTAGGTTATACGTTCTAAATTGGAAGTACCGATAGGTTTTAATTCGAATAAATACAGCCTTTAATGTATATACAGCCTTTTATCCATACAATAAATACAGCCTTTGAATGTACACTAACAAAGGAAATTTTTGTTAAATCTAATTAATTTTAAAAATCTAAAAGTTTAAGTTGCATTGTTAAACGTAGACACAACCTCCAAAAATCGTCTGTGTACCGTAATTATGTGCGATAAAGGAAAATAATTTCTGTACTTCCAATAAATACACCCTTTTAATAAAATATGTACCAATAAACCCCAATAAAATATGCAAATAGGTTATAGGTCTACGTTCTAAATTGGAACTAGGTTTTAATTCCGGTACTTCGAATAAATACAGCCTTTAATGTTATGTACAGCAGCCTTGTATGCATACAATAATTTAATGTACACTAACAAAGGAAATTTTTGTTAAATCTAATTAATTTTAAAAATCTAAAAGGTCAAGTTGCATTGTTAAACGTAGACACAACCTCCAAAAATCGTCTGTGTACCGTAATTATGTGCGATAAATGGAAAATTATTTCTGTACTTCCAGTAAATACACCCTTTTATTGTACACTAACAAAGTAAATTTTATTTAAGTTACATTGTCTACATAACCTCCATAAACTGGCATTAGTTACTTGTGAAGAAAACAGTTCTAGTACACATCGAACACGGAAAGAAAATACAAACGTGGAGACGGAAGTTGCTTTGGCCGCAGGAAACAGTGAAAGCTCTAATAATGTAGAGGTGGGTCTTTCACTGTTTCCTGCGGCAAAATTAAACTTCCGTCTCCGCGTTTGTACTTCATTTCGGTGCCCAATGTGTACTAGAACTGTTTTCTTCACAAGCAACTAATGCCAGGTTATGGAGGTTATGTACGACAATGTAACTTAAATAAAATTTACTTTATTAGTGTACAATAAAAGGGTGTATCTGTTGGAAGTACAGAAATTATTTTTCCATTTATCGCACATAATTACGGTACAAAGACGATTTTTGGAGGTTGTGTCTACGTTTAACAATGTATCTTAACCTTTTAGATTTTTAAAATTAATTAGATTTAACAAAAATTTCCTTTGTTAGTGTACATTAAATTATTGTATGGATAAAAGGCTGTATTTATTCGAAGTACCGGAATTAAAACCTACTTCCAATTTAGAACGTATAACCTAGTAGGTTACGTTATTGGTGCATATTTTATTGGGGTTTATTGGCACATATTTTATTAAAAGGGTGTATTTATTCGAAGTACAGAAATTAGTTTCCATTTATCGCACATAATTACGGTACAGAGACGATTTTGGGAGGTTGTGTCTACGTTTAATTATCTAACTTAACCTTTTAGATTTTTAAAATTAATTAGACTTAACAAACATTTCCTTAGTTAGTGTACATTCAAAGGCTGTATTTATTGTGTGGATAAAAGGCTGTATTTATTCGAAGGACCGGAATTAAAACCTACTTCTAATTTAGAACACAGTACAATCTAACGTAGGCCTATAACCACACAAGTACATTAAAATCCTTTTTTCAATATAATGCAATAAAAAGCAATGTGCAGTTTCTGTTAACACGCAAATGATTAAGTATTAATAATGGGTTAGAGTGGAATTTAATGTTACTACGGTCTGAATTTAAGACAAAAAATAAACATAATTTGTGTTTATCAACACACAAGTGATACATAAGTCAACTGTTACAAAGATAAACAAAAAACAAAAATATGTCTAAGATTTAACCAATTATAAGTGAAAGACCTGCTTCTAAAACGGCTTAAGTAGTGTTGAGCAAACTGGTCAATAACATCTGACTGATAAATTAATACTGTTAGCCAATTCATTTTTTAATAGCTAAAATTGCCAAATTATTAAGCCTTTCTTGGTAGGTAGTGCTTCTCTGCCAAGTTTTCAGTGAATTCGCTAACCTGCTGAAAGATTTTTCAGGAGACGAAACTGTAACTGGAATAGTACAGAAAAGCCTATAGGCAAGACAGAAGTTCACAAATACAGCTTGAAGGTTTTTGTCATAAGGTTTTTGGAGTAGGCTTAGTGGATTCTTTTCTGATTCAAACTCTGTTTTATAATTGTTCTTCAAGTGTAATATTTCTTCAAATAGATCCATTGCCAATTCCTTTTTAAACTTACTAATGAGAACTTTTACTTTCAATTCTAATTCATCATTTTCCATGTCCGTAAAGTTCAATACTGGTGGAAACAAGTCACGAATTGAACTAATTGCAATGAATTGTGTTTTTATGTTGCCTATTACAAACTCTAACACTGGGTACATGACTGAGGTTTTAAATTTATTTTCTTGATCTTTGTTTACTGAAAAATTTCTATTGGATTGATCTGTATTTTTTTTCCACCTTTTGGGAGATTCAGGAGGAACTTTTATTAGTTCTTTTGCAATTAAGTTTGGTTCTTCAATTATGCTGTCTGGATTATCACGCAACAATTTCAATTCTGTCAGCAAATCTTCCACTAGAGTTATTTCAACATTGAGTGTGATTCCTTTGCTTTCAATAACAACATTTATTTAGTAAATATTTGAAAGCACTTCGAACCAAAAAGATGCCAACATTAAGCTATTTGTGGAATTGAAATATTTCTTAAGCCCTAATATGATGTTGTAGGCAGAGGGAGTTAAACTAGAAGACATCTCTTCTAAAATATATCCAACAATTTAAGTACTCCTGGGTAGTGCTTAATTATCGGTTTGATACCTTGGATCCTCTCACTTCATCTTGTTTCAGGGAAGCTCTGCAGTGATAAAGGAATGTGCTTTTTCAAAACTTCCCAACATGCAGGGTTGCTAGAGAAAAATGAGTAAAGACTTGCAACATGCTCGAAAAATGTCATCACATCTGCATTGAGATTTGCAGCATTAACACCCACATGTTTCAATGAATGCGCCCCACATGGTAAAAATATTATGGATTCGTTCTTTTCAAGAATTCTACTTCCAATTTAGAACCAAGTACAACCTAATGTATAACCAAACAAGTACATTAAAATCCTTTTTTCAACATAATGCAATAAAAAGCAATGTGCAATTTTTTGTTAACACGCAAATGATTAAGTATTACAAATAATAAATAAATATATTTATATTGGGTGATTCAACACAAACTAGCTGCCTTCAGAACCATGATACATAGACTTAACAACATCCCCTTAGATGAAAAAGACTACAAAGACGAACTAAACACGATAAAATATCTAGCAGAATCTAACGGATATGACAGAACAATAGTCAGTAAACTCCTACACAAAACACAAAACAAACAACAAACAAAGACAGAAAACAACAAATTCATAACACTAACGTACATCAACAAACAAACTGAAAAAATAGCCCACAAATTCAAAAAAGCAGGATACAGAATCGCTTACAAAACTACTAACAAAACAGAACACACACACAAAGCACAAAACAAATTCGATCTACCCGGTATTTACAAGCTAAATTGCTCAAATTGCAATAAATTCTACATAGGCCAGACAGGACGTAGCTTCAAACAGAGATACATCGAACACACAAAGGCACTCCACTCCACTACAGAATCCACCTTTGCAGACCACCTCATTGAAGCAAACCACACATATAAAAACATAGACAATAACATGAACATTCTACACATACACACAAAAGGCCGAAAACTAGACACTCTAGAACAATTGGAAATATACAAACACACAAAAACAAATAAAAACGACATCCTATACGAAAAGACACAATTCAAATCGCACGCATTATTCAAACATATCTCACCCCACACACACAGTATTGATCTTTCGAAACTCGATTCCGTCGCCCACAACAAGACAGACATTGCTAACAGCAGCAGCCTCTGAAGAAGCCTTTTAAAGGAGAAACCCGGTTCAGGCTGTAAGGTAACACTTTATGCTTTTACTTATAAAAAACCTAGTGTTCCGAGTCGTTAATGTAATAGTGCTATTTAGTTAAGTAACGGACACGTCATGGACAACGAAATCCAATGTTTTTAAATTATGGTCCTAAAATCTTTATCAACACTTTATATCTTTAAAATTTAGACAAAGTCTAATGAGCAATTTGCCCTAACCTGAATTTACATGACCTGGCTCAGAACAACTTTATTTTGGCAAATATAAAGATGAAGACTGGTTGTAATTTCTTCAGGGCTCACACCTGCTGCCAGGCTTAGTTCTATAACATGATAAGGAAGAAAGAAATCAGCCTGAACCTGCAACCACTGTGGGAAGGCTTTTACACCATTACCAAGAAGATTAATGATGTCATCTAAGAATAACTCATTAGGCCATTTAGCTTTATTTATACATTTAATGCATCTTAATTAGTAGGCTACATTAACAGCACTGCTCTGTCTTACAGTAACACAACACGTTACACTAACTCAAAAAGAATTTATTGTTTTCAGTTTAAGAAACATGCTTTACATTAATATGTGTATGCTTATTATATTGAAATCCAATGTTCACTATCCAATAATTACAAATTTTGTGGACTTGTGAAATTAGTAACACTATGTACTAATGTGTGATTATCAGTTGAATTTCTGAATTCCTTTGATTCATTAATAAATTTTACTAATTTGTTTCTTTATGTCTATTTAATGATTTCTTATTAGTTTTTAATCTTTGTGTTTTCATTATTCATTTGTAAATTCTTGGATTTTGTTGTACATAACATATCCATTAATTAACTAATTAAAACACACAGAGGACTGATCTTCTTTTGTAAGATCACAAGTATGTTTCAAGACCATTTGCAGGTCAGGTATTGTTCTGTCTGTTCACTTTCTGAAAGTGGTTGAGGAGCAAGGGGGAAGATGTCTCCATTAAAACACACACACACACACACACACACACACACACACACACACACACACACACACACACACACACACACAATTCCTTTTTTTCTTTATTTAATTTGAGTTCTGTATTAGAACAAATGTTTTCAGAGTTTACAAGTTTTTTTTTTAATTTCTTGGATCAAACAATGTACAATGTTTCATTTGTTCTTGTATTCTATACTTCCAGCAGTTTTACATGATACATTCCTAGCATGAATAAGAAAAGTTTTAAATCTGCTGATGATCTAAAGGAGTGATAGTTATTTGCTGACTGACAGGGTTATAAAATAATTCTGAAAGAATTGTTGCTTTTACAATACCATCCTTTATCAAGTGACTACTCAAATCTGCCAGTTTTTCACAGAAACTGAAGTTTGATGATTAGATCCATCATGACCTAGTGATGCTCCAAACATTTCAAGGATTCTCCTAGTCTTAAAAAACTGGACTGGCCTCATTGATTGACACGCTTAATGTTAAATTTACTTTGGGATACTTCCAAATATAATACAGTTTACAGTAAACAAAAAAAATTTTATGCCTGTCTAATTTTTCCAGAACTGTATACACATAATTTGATCTGGATAGAACATTTATTAAACAATAATACTATTTGATGCAAATAATTAAAAATCGGTTGTGGAGAACCATACATGACTTCCATGTTTTAAGATTTATATTTAAAAACATTTTGGAAATGAAATATTTCTACAGAAACTACTTCTATCTTCAGCCTCAACCATAGAAAACACACACACACACACACACACACACACACACACACACACACACACACACACACACACACACACACACACACTAGCACACACACAATTCCTTTTTTTCTTTATTTAATTTGAATTCTGGATTAGAACAAATGTTTTCAGAGTTTACAAGTTTTTTTTTTTAATTTCTTGGATTAATTTTTTTAATTTTATGCAATGTGGACACATACAGAGGAGTGTTAGTTTTTTATGTTTTTTCAATAAATAAAAATGAGAGGAGTGAGTGTGAGAGAGAGAGAGAGAGAGAGAGAGAGAGAGACCAAAAATAACACATACAGAAATTTCATCAGAACTTTTCCTTTCTAATAGTAAAAAAATAACTAAATAATGAATGGGAAAGAACATTAACAAAATTAATGGAAATTATAGTTACAGTATTATTTGTTGTCTAATAAACAGGTACTAGTAATGGCTTCATATACTTCACATCTTAAATTATAAACCTATTACAAACATATTTGGTATAGGCTACTCAGCTTGAAACAAATGTTCAGACCAATAAAAATGGTTTAAATTTTGCCATGCTGCATTATTAGTACTGTTGAAACAGCAGTTTGATTATAATTGTTTTTAGAACAGACTTCTGGAATGATGTGTGCAAAATGATTAAAGCATACCTACTTACAGTGTAAAATAAAATAAGTTTTACTTTGTAAAAAATCCTAGAAACAAACTGTGATATCCAGTAACTGTTGCTGAGAAACCTTACTAAGGGGCTTATAAAAAAAAATTACAAGCTTGCTCTTTTGAACATCTGATGAAAAGGTTTTGTAAAGTGTACCTAACATAAAAACATACAATGTTCGATTTGTCCTTGTATTGTATACTTCCATAAACCTTAGTTAATCTGTGTATTTATTGTATGGATAAAAGGCTGTATATAACATTAAAGGGTGTATTTATTCGAAGTACCGGAATTTACTTCCAATTTATAACCTAGTACAATCTAACATATAACCAAACAAGTACATTAAAATCCTTTTTTCAATTTCAAGAGGAGTGTCAGATTTTTAGTTTCAAAGGATAAAGAAAACACTTGTTTACAATTACCTCTAAGATGTCAAGGGTAATTGTAAATTGAATTTTAGAGCTGTATTTATTATTTATATTTAAACAATTTTTTGTACGCAACATAATAACAAAGGTTGAAATATTTGCAGTTATTTCAATTTTAAAACATATACACAATTTTAATCAATCAAAATGTTTCAATCCATTTTCAGTTTACAATTACCCCACCTAACCGCAAATGTATGGTGTGTCTCTATCTTCAGTTAGCACTTTTAATTTTAATTGCTATGAAAATAAATTGAAATAACATGTATGAAAAAGAAACGTTAATTTTAGTATACTTTAAAAGATTTAATACAGGGAGTCTTTAAATTTGTTTTAAAGTTTTTTCCTTAAGCTCTTGAATTTTGCTAAGAATAGCCAAAGACCCAATGCCATTTGTACACCACGTGGTAAAATTGTGTTGTTACAATGGCGTACATGCGAATAAATGTGAGGCTTGTTCGCATGTTTCGTTACATTTTTAATCAGTGTTGTGTTGTGAGTTTTGCATTCATTTAATTAAAGAATGATTAGCTATGATGAACTGTTGAGAGAAATTAGTACAGAAGAGGATGCAATTTCTTTTCTTCAAGAAAAAGGTTTGGTTCACAATCCTCGTCAATGTGAACAAGGACATGACATGGTATTAGCCCTTGGGCAGCAACAGTGTTGGTGTTGCAATAAGATGACTTGCCGTGAGTATAAGGTAGTTCGCAAGGGCACATTTTTACAGGGGTCCAAATTACCGCTGGGAAAAATAATAAAATTTATTTATTTCTGGTGTGAAGGGCGTAGTAGTGTGAAAAACAGTAAAAATCAACTGGAAATCGGCGTCAACACACACACACAGTGGACGGCTTACTTGAGATATAACTGTGCCGTAGACGTCATGAGAAACCCACGGAAAATTGGAGGACCGAATTTAACAATTGAAATTGACGAGAGTGTGTTTACCAAGAGAAAAAAATAAAAGTTGTCTTGTTTGTTCATCATCTTCTTTCACAGCACTACACTTTATATAATATAGAAACTTTCTCATGTGAAAACTTACTTGTCTTTTTCATATTAGTTATATGATACACATTTACTTCTGTATACAAATTAAATTGTAATAACTGCAATAGTTTCTACATAGGCCAGACGGGAAGATCTTTTTCCTCCCGTTACTCTGAACACTTAAAGGCCCTTTCCAGCAACAATATACATTCTGTGTTTGCCACACACATACACACACATAACCATAGCTACACCAACATAGATACTAATCTTGAAATATTACACCTCTTACCCAAAGGTCGGAAACTCAACACAGCTGAACAGTTTGAAATATACAAACACCACACAACACAACCAAACAACATAATAAACGACCAATTACAATATAAATCACATACGCTTTTCGACACAATTATACAAAAAACAAACAATAATTTGGATCCCTGCGCCAATCCCCTTCCTCTACACACCACCCCCACTATACCTTCCAAGCAGCAACCGTTACTAAGTACTGGCAGTCTGTTTCTAAGCTGACGAGGTGAATACGATGCCGAAACGCGTTCGACAAAAAAGACAAGTAAGTTTTCACATGAGAAAGTTTCTATATTATATAAAAAATAATGTTGGCCGGGTGTATCCACAACAATGGGTATTCGGTGGATACTGCCGAGAAACGAAGGAATGCTTCTTGTGTCGTGTCGAAGATCGATCAGCAGCTACCCTCTTACCTCTCATAGTGGCAAATATTGAACCAGGGTCTACTATAATGTCAGATGAGTGGCGTTCATACCGTCAAATTGATAATTTGCCACAGCAGTACAATCATTTGGCTGTAAACCATAGTTATAACTTTGTGGATCCTGAAACGGGAGCGCATACACAAGGCGTAGAAAGCATGTGGTGGTCCTGTAAACGCCAAAACATGATTGAATGTGGTATGAGAAGGGAACGCTTAGATTCCTATTTAAGTGAGTTCATGTGACGAACAAGAAATAGAAATGAGGATTTGTTCCAGAAAATGCTGAAAACATCAACAAATATGAGGCCTTCTTTTTACTAAAAACAAATATGATTGTGGTAAGTATGTTCTATTTAGAATACGTTTTCATAATGATATTGACTTTGAAATCACGTGCTCAAGCTTAATCCAATACCATTTTCAAGGATTTTAAGTATTCTGTAAAAGTATGTTGTTTCCTTATTGAACACAGTACATGACACACTAAAAGTATTCAGTACTTAAAAGTAGGTTAGGTTACATTATTTAATCTAAACAACTTCACAGCAGCTGTAACAAAGTTAATTATAAAATAATGATCATTTTGTATATTTTCTTTTACAAGTGGATATTAAGCCAAAAAGCTGATATCATATAAAGTGTAATAATCATGTTCAGTGTACGGTATTATTATTTTTAATAATTATCATAGGTTACAGATTAAACTAACCTTATACTCACGAGGTATAATTGTACTGGTTTCACATGTAAAAGAACGGTTGGCTGAAAATAAGACACAATTGTAACACATATCAGAACCTGTGTGTGTGTGTGTTTTGGTGGACGGTCAATAATCTGTAAACCCTATAATATTGATCTCCTAGAATGTTGACTGATTAAACAAAATAATTGATTAATGTTCATATGTCAGTACTTTGTGTGTCCGGTGATGTAGGCCTAATTTATTTTTCTTTGGAGGCACAAGAAAAGGTTAGAAACATTTAGGCCTACATCATCATTACCCAGGCTGAGGAACTGAAACTTCCAGCACTATATTCAGGTTTGTAATTTACACAGTGAAACCAGTCGAAACAAAGTATTAAAATCCTTTGAAAATATTAAAAGCAGGCACATTACATCATACATACACAGTATCATCATTGTATGGTGTTCTGTTGTGTGACAGGTCCCAGATATTACCAATCATCTCCATTCATATGTATTTCGCTTGAACTTTTGAGCTTTCATCTCTACATAAGATACTCCACTTTGCATTTCATACACAAGCTCATCTTCTCTCCTTTCATGGTTCTTTCAAAAACTGGTGTTAATTGTTCATTTTCTCTCAGGATTAAATATACTTATACTTAATATTCAATACTTAAAAGTAGGTTAGGTTACATTATTTAATCTAAACAACTTCACAACAGCTGTAACAAAGTTATTTATAAAATAATTATCTGCTGTATTTTTTCCTTTACAAGTGGATATTAAACAAAAAACCGATATCATATTCTTATACCATAAGAAGTAATATAATCACGTTATGTTCATGATGAGTTCTATTTCTTGTGTATAGTGTGTTTCAGTGTTTGAATTAAACAAAACCTTTTTAAATCAGTGTTGAACACTTGCCAAGTAGTGTGCGTGATATTTTCTAACAAATTCGTATATTGTATGAGAGTAGACTATTAATGTATACTACTTTACATGTCAGAAGTATAACGATATATTTACAAATTACTTTATTCTATATTCTTATGTTATTATTATTATTATTCAATAAAAAATAAAATACTTTTTAACAAAAATGTGCTTTTATTTTAATTATTGTATTGTATTTAATATTACTTCAGAAACATAAATATAATTAAAGTAAAAATAAATGGTTGTAATAATTTAATTAAAAAGTAAATTTTTGTTAAAAGGAATGTCTTAATTATTCAACATTGATAAATAACTCTCTCACTCTTCCCCCTCCCTCTCTCTGGGGGGGGGGTTGAATATATGAGTGATAGTTTAATCTTGTTTTCAACAAATTCCAGTTACATTGCAATCTGATAGGTTAGAGTCTGTACTTAAAATGGACAAATTTTTACTTCCATGTTCCTTAAGGAAATGGAATTATGGTGATGGCAAAAAAAAATCGTGTTCGAGATTATTGCAGATTCTGATTGTACTACCCTCAAAACATGAAAAAAAGTCGTTTTTCGAAAAGTGTCTGTGTGTGTGTCTGTCTGTCTGTCTGTAGATTTTTTTTCTATGGCAAACGATAACTGCCTTAAATTCAAACAGAATCAAATAAATTTTTACATATGTGCTTGAGTTGTAGAATACTCAAGGCCTATTAATTTTAGTGAAGATCGGTTACGGGGAAAGGGCAGTTTACCGGAAACATTTTTTGTTGTAACAAGAGTCAAGTACTTAATTTAGATATAAAGTATCCTGATAAGAAGATCTTAATAATCCACTGTAGAAACGTAGATGAAATATCTATAAATGAAGAGGCTAGTTGAACAGGGTGGGGGTAATTTTCTATAAATAAAAATTATAGTTGAAGGGGGAGGGGATAATTTTTATATGTGTACTACGTTATCGGCAACAAAGTAGTAGTTTGTTGTTAAAATTCCTTCCTGGGCTGTTTGGCCGTAGTCCAATGTTTTCTGCAAAACCAGACGTTTCGGCTGCCATCATCAGTGAAAATCGAGTGCGATAACGTGTGGTGGTATACATTAGTGACTACAGTACTGTGGTTAAGGCTGAAGCAAGCAATAAGTGGAAAGAAGTAGTTTTTATGGAAGCATTTCATTTTGTAAATGATTTTAAATATAAATCTTAGAACATTAAAGTCATGTATGGTTCTCCATACCGATATTTGGTTAAGTGACCAAAATACCAGGTAAAGTGGTAAGTAAACAGCCATTCCAATCTCCTCAGCCTACACATAGATATATATTATTGCCTGTCTTTTTTATTTACAGTGTGGAACAGTAGATCCTGTTAGAGTATACTGGATTTAGTACTGGGTTGAGGCACAGATACTTCTTAAATAATACGTCTACTCTACATGAGTGTTGTGGTTGGTTAGGAGTTTACTGAATCATGTTGTATTGAATCACCCAATACAACACAAACTAGCTGCCTTCAGAACCATGATACATAGACTTAACAACATCCCCTTAGATGAAAAAGACTACAAAGACGAACTAAACACGATAAAATATCTAGCAGAATCTAACGGATATGACAGAACAATAGTCAGTAAACTCCTACACAAAACACAAAACAAACAACAAACAAAGACAGAAAACAACAAATTCATAACACTAACATACATCAACAAACAAACTGAAAAAATAGCCCACAAATTCAAAAAAGCAGGATACAGAATCACTTACAAAACTACTAACAAAACAGAACACACACACAAAGCACAAAACAAATTCGATCTACCCAGTGTTATAAGCTAAATTGCTCAAATTGCAATAAATTCTACATAGGCCAGACAAGACGTAGCTTCAAACAGAGATACATCGAACACACAAAGGCACTCCACTCCACTACAGAATCCACCTTTGCAAACCACCTCATTGAAGCAAACCACATATAAAAACATCGACAATAACATTCTACACGTACACACAAACGGCCGAAAACTAGGCACTCTAGAACAATTGGAAATATACAAACACACAAAAACAAATAAAAATGACATCCTAAATGAACAGACACAATTCAAATCGCACACATTATTCGAATATATCTCACCCCACACACACAGTATCAATCTTTCAAAACTCGATTCCCTCGCCCACAACATGACGGACAGCGCTAACAGCGGCAGCCTCTGAAGAAGCCTTTTAAAGGAGAAAACCGGTTCAGGCTGTAAGGTAAAACATTATGCTTTTACTTATAAAAAACCTAGTGTTTCGAGTCGTTAATGTAATAGTGCTATTTAGTTAAAAACATTGTTTGCACATATTAGTAGGAAGCAGATGTATTAATATAATATGTTACCCAACAAGATACAGGAACAATTATGTATATTTAATTAAGTAGTTAGTGGACTTAAAACCTGCAGTAGAAACGCCAGTTTTTATAAAACAAATAGGGAGAGAATTGAAGATTTCATGTTTGTAAATGCTAGATCTATTTTCTTCACAAGTAACTAATGGCTGGTTATGATTAGTAATCACGTTTTCTCGTAATGTATGTTGTTAATGACCTTTTTTTAAGAGTATGAAATAAGATAATAGATATCGGTATCTGAAAAACAGTGAATTTTATTGGTAACTTACATACTAAAGTATAGAGTCCCATTTGTTTCTATTCATTAACAAAGGTCCGTACTGTAATAGCTTTGTGTGTAATATACAAGCATTCTTTAATATGTTTACAAGATTCTCCAATTTTATTTGCATTAATTCAGATCATAGTAACATTAAATTCCAATCTAACCCATTATTAATACTTAATCATTTGTGTGTTAACAGAAACTGCACATTGCTTTTTATTGCATTATGTTGAAAAAAGGATTTTAATGTACTTGTTTGGTTATACATTAGGTTGTACTGGGTTCTAAATTGGAAGTAGAATTCTTGAAAAGAACGAATCCATAATATTTTTACCATGTGGGGTGCATTCCTTGAAACATGTGGGTGTTAATGCTGCAAATCTCAATGCAGATGTGATGACATTTTTCGGGCATGTTGCAAATCTTTACTCATTTTTCTCTAGCAGCCCTGCATGTTGGGAAGTTTTGAAAAAGCACATTCCTTTATCACTGCAGAGTTTCCCTGAAACAAGATGAAGTGAGAGGATCCAAGCTGTCAAACCGATAGTTTAACACTAGCCAGGAGTACTTAAATTGTTGGATATATTTTAGAAGAGATGTCTTCTAGTCTAACTCCCTCTGCCTACAACATCATATTAGGGCTTAAGAAATATTTCAATTCCACATAGAGCTTAACGTTGGCATCTTTTTGGTTCAAAGTGCTTTCATATATTGACTAAAAAAATGTTGTTATTCAAAGCAAAGGAATCACACTCAATGTTGAAATAACTCTAGTGGAAGATTTGCTGACAGAATTGAAATTGTTGCGTGATAATCCAGACAGCATAATTGAAGAACCAAATTTAATTGCAAAAGAATTAATAAAAGTTCCTCCTGAATCTCCCAAAAGGTGGAAAAAAAGTACAGATCAATCCAATAGTGATTTTTCAGTAAACAAAGATCAAGAAAATAAATTTAAAACCTCAGTCATGTACCCAGTGTTAGAGTTTGTAATAGGCAACATAAAAACACGATTCACTGCAATTAGTTCAATTCGTGACTTGTTTCGACCAGTATTGAACTTTACGAACATGGAAAATAATGAATTAGAATTGAAAGTAAAAGTTCTCATTAGCAAGTTTAAAAAGGAATTGGCAATGGATCTATTTGAAGAAATATTACACTTGAAGAACATTTATAAAACAGAGTCTGAATCAGAAAAGAATCCACTAAGCCTACTCCAAAAACCTTCAAGCTGTATTTGTGAACTTCTGTCTTGCCTTATAGGTTACTTATAGGCTTTTCTGTACTATTCCAGTTACAGTTTCGTCTCCTGAAAAATCTTTCAGCAGGTTAGCGAATTCACTGAAAACTTGGCAGAGAAGCACTACCTACCAAGAAAGACTTAATAATTTGGCAATTTTAGCTATTAAAAATGAATTGGCTAACAGTATTAATTTATCAGTCAGATGTTATTGACCAGTTTGCTCAACACTACTTAAGTCTTTTTAGAAGCAGGTCTTTCACTTATAATTGGTTAAATCTTAGACATATTTTTGTTTTTTGTTTATCTTTGTAACAATTGACTTATGTATCACTTATGTGTTGATAAACACAGATTATGTTTATTTTTTGACTTATAAAAGTTAAGTTTAGTAGATAGTTGAGGTAAAAAATGAGTTAATTATTCGATTTGATTAGGGACTTAAGAAACGTTGTAGATTTTAAGTACTCTATGTAGATTGTTAATTCTGTTTTATTTTAAAGCGATATGTTTAAAATTTTCTATCTAATAAAAAGACTTTTAAACTATTTAGCTTTTTTATTATTAGCCTGTTTACAGAAAAATTCTTTTAGAACACAAGTAATATATGTGTGTAATAAGAAAAAGGTTTTAAAACAAGAGGGGTTTTTGAATGGTGAATGGGGGCCCGGAAGGTGGTCTGGCATAGGGGCCCCAGTAAAGATGTGGGGGGCCATGCCCATGGCTTTTGATGGTGAACGGGAAATCAGTCAGTTACATTTAATAAACATATCCTCCAACATCTCCTCCTCCTGCTTCTCCTATGTCATTACAACCTGAAATTGTCTCTTCTGTCTTGACCTTCCAGTAGTTCTCTTTAGAGTAGGTACACAAAGTTTCTATTATCCTTTTCAAGGTTGATGACCAAAACAAAAAGTACTACTTATAATTCATTCATTGTAGCAGTTACACAGCAGTATACTAAACTTCTCTTGGTTAATACCTGTACTCTGATCAGGTAGTACACAATGAATCATTCAAAACAAGTACAATTCAGTGTCAATGTCTAGTGTTTATGTGTCACTGCAACCCTTAGTGAATCACTTGTATTGTACATAAATAGTATTCTGACTATACACGTTTTTCATCTGACAAGAATTTTATACTTAGACAAACTCATTTAATGGTGTAACCTTCTGTAATATGTGCCAAACAAGTCTTCATAAAATTAATATTTGTGTCAAATTGTGTTTTATTTATTTCAAACAAAATCCGTTTTGTGGACATAACTTTATGTCCAATACAATTATTATGTAATTTCTTTGCAAATCAGTGTGCTTTCTATATACCGGTACACACACACACACACACACACACAATATCAGTACTCATTTAGCATCCCTTATAGATTTGCGTGATCAAAACTTTTAATACTAAAACTTTTTTTCAGCTGATAACCATGCTTTGTTGAGATTATTAAAGAAAAGTTTTGCTCATTCAGTGATGTGGCATCTTCAGTGATAAAGTTGAGTCTCATCGTGGTAAAACTACTGAAGACTTCATAGAACTGGAAAATTAATGAGAATAATATTCTTACAACCAGTGACAAGAATTATGAACTTAAAACAGTGGAATGAATTATTGAATACCAGATAGTCTCAATTGCTAAAACAAACACACTTATATTACAACAGTTCTCTTTATATAATTATCCAGGACACACTGTATAGCCTACAAACAGTAATAAAAATATCGGTATGGAGAACCATACATGACTTCCATATTCTAAGATTTATATTTAAAATCATTTTCAGCCAAACAGCCAGGCTGTGTCTTACCTGCCTTTTTATTGTTGTATTAAATGAAAAATATTATATTACATTAAAATGAAAAAATTATAATTTTATTGCCTGGCAACAAAATTATTTTATTTTAACAATTACCATTGTTTCAAAAAGTTTAAATAAATTTTCAAGTACTTTACTCTTGTTAAAACGTAAAAGGTTGCAGGTAAACTACCCCTTCCCCTTAACCGATCTTCACCAAAATCGAAAGTCATTGAGACCTCTACAATTCAGGGAAGTATGCAAAAAATTATTTGATTCTGTTTGAATTTGCGGCTGTTATCGTTTGCCATAGAAAATACGCTTGATAAAAAAACGTTGCAGGTAAACTACCCCTTCCCCTTAACCGATCTTCACCAAAAACAATAGGTCTTGAGTACTCTACAAATCAGGGCTGTATGCAAAACATTATTTGATTCTGTTTGAATTTGCGGCTGTTATCGTTTGCCATAGAAAATACCCTTGTTAAAAAAACGTTGCAGGTAAACTACCCCTTTCCCTCAACCGATCTTCACCAAAAACAATAAGTCTTGAGAACTCTACAATTTAGGGCTGTATGCAAATAATCTTTTGATTCTGTTTGAATTTGCGGCTGTTATCGTTTGCCATAGGAAATACCCTTGTTAAAACATAAAACGTTACAGGTAAACTACCCCTTTCCCTTAACCGATCTTCACCAAAAACAATAGGTCTTGAGTACTCTACAAATCAGGGCTGTATGCAAAACATTATTTGATTCTGTTTGAATTTACGGCTGTTATCGTTTGCCATAGAAAATACCCTTGTTAAAAAAACGTTGCAGGTAAACTACCCCTTTCCCTCAACCGAACTTCACCAAAAACAATAGGTCTTGAGAACTCTACAATTTAGGGCTGTATGCAAATAATCTTTTGATTCTGTTTGAATTTGCAGCTGTTATCGTTTGCCAAACAAACAAAATTACCCTTGCTAAAAAAAAACCGTTGCAGGTAAACTACCCCTTTCCCTCAACCGATCTTCACCAAAAACAATAGGTCGCGAGTACTCTGCAAATCAGGGCTGCATGCAAAAAATTATTTGATTCTGTTTGAATTTGCGGCAGTTATCGTTTGCCATAGAAAAAAAATCTACAGACAGACAGACACACAGACAGACAGACAGACAGACAGACAGACAGACAGACAGACACACAGACACTTTTCGGAAAACGACTTTTTTTCATGTTTTGAGTGTAGTAGAATCAGAATCTGCAATAATCTCGAACACGATTTTTTTTGCCATCACCATACTTCCATTCCTTAAGGAATATGGAAGTAAAAATCACAATAGTTTACAACACAAGTAAACAATTGATCATTTGTCACTTTCATTAAAAACTGCTGTCTAATATCATCCTATATGAATGCACAACCTACTACACCAACTTTCTAAAACTCAGCTGGTGGCAACATCCTAATTATCAGGCTGATGTGAGAAAGTTCCAGATGAATGCCAAGAGTGTGGCTCTAGAATATTGTGCAGTGCTGCTGATTAACAGTATGTGATCAGCATCACATAGACTACTACACATTTAAGCAATCTAATTGACTTGGTATTACAATATTAGTAAAATGTGCTTGTTAACCAAATAGTGTGTTGTTACTCCTGAAAATCCCATTTCACTAAGAGCATTTTAAAAGTCTGGGTTATCTTTTATGCTTCACTCCACAAACATGCCTTTAGTACAGCATTTCTTAACCTATGGGCCATGAGCCACTGCTGGGTCCCGAGAGGGCATTTGGAGGGTTGCAAAGTCAGGTTCGGAAATTTATTTACTGTGTCTTAAAAACCTACTACATGTAAATAACTAAGATATATAATTTTAACAATTTAAATTCAACCTGTTTTGTACATAATCTAAACTGTATATTTTTGTTATTCATTGCTTTTTACCAGCTCTGATGTTTAACTCTCGATAACCAGATTGAAAGTTGTTTCCCAGAGGGATACAGTGAATTCAATTGGATTCAAGACCCATTCTTGTATTTTGAAAATTCTAACATGTTCTCAGTAAAACTAAAAGAGCAATTGTGTGATATCATCTGTGATGCTGGGATTAAAACTAAATTTTTAGTAAATTATTTTGTATAGTTAGTGATAACATGAGACATGTCATGGACAACAAAATCCATAAACTTTTAGATTCTGACTTAACAAAGTTCTGGATATCTTTAAGAGATGAATATCCTGAACTTTCGGAGTTGCTCATCCCATTCACCACCTCATTCTTGAGTGAAATGGGATTTTCATCTCAAGTGAAAAGCAAGCACAGAAATAGACTTGACGCACACTCAGATTTATGACTTAATTTAACCACTCTTGAATCCAACATACCCCAGCTTTTGCAGAAAAAGCAGCCCCAACCATCACATTAGTAACTAATGATTAGTTAGGGAAATAAAAACTCTTTTGTTTTTAACTTCAGCATGTGTTTATTAGAGCAAATTAGTCTTTTGAATTACATATTTGCTTTTTGCTTTTCTATAATTAAGTGTATATATAATTTGTTTAAACATAAAAGAAGGCTTAAAGTTCTCATTGTTACCAAAAATATGATTATAAAGTGCGTGCACACCCCAACAAGTAGATCTGCCATGCACACCCCTACAAGTCTAATTAATTTTAAAAATCTAAAAGGTTAAGTTAGATAATTAAACGTAGACACAACCTCCCAAAATCGTCTATGTACCGTAATTATGTGCGATAAATGGAAACTAATTTCTGTACTTCCAATAAATACACCCTTTTATTGTACACTAACAAAGTAAATTTTATTTAAGTTACATTGTCGTACATAACCTCCATAACCTGGCATTAATTACTTGTGAAGAAAACAGTTCTAGGAGTCTTTCACTAAATCCTGCGGCCAAAGGGCACTTCCGTCTCCACGTTTGTATTTGTTTTCCGTGTTTGATGTGTACTAGAACTGTTTTCTTCACAAGTAACTAATGCCAGTTTATGGAGGTTATGTAGACAATGTAACTTAAATAAAATTTACTTTGTTAGTGTACAATAAAAGGGTGTATTTACTGGAAGTACAGAAATAATTTTCCATTTATCGCACATAATTACGGTACACAGACGATTTTTGGAGGTTGTGTCTACGTTTAACAATGCAACTTAACCTTTTAGATTTTTAAAATTAATTAGATTTAACAAAAATTTCCTTTGTTAGTGTACATTAAATTATTGTATGGATACAAGGCTGCTGTACATAACATTAAAGGCTGTATTTATTCGAAGTACCGGAATTAAAACCTAGTTCCAATTTAGAACGTAGACCTATAACCTATTTGCATATTTTATTGGGGTTTATTGGCATATATTTTATTAAAAGGGTGTATTTATTGGAAGTACAGAAATTATTTTCCATTTATCGCACATAATTACAGTACACAGACGATTTTTGGAGGTTGTGTCTACGTTTAACAATGCAACTTAACCTTTTAGATTTTTAAAATTAATTAGATTTAACAAAAATTTCCTTTGTTAGTGTACATTCAAAGGCGGTATTTATTGTATGGATAAAAGGCTGTATATACATTAAAGGCTGTATTTATTTGAATTAAAACCTATCGGTACTTCCAATTTAGAACGTAGGCTACGTATAACCTAGTAGGTTACGTTATTCGTACATACAGTATTTTATTGGAGTTTATTAGTACATATTTTATTAAAAGGGTGTATTTATTGGAAGTACAGAAATTAGTTTCCATTTATCGCACATAATTACGGTACAGAGACGATTTTGGAAGGTTGAGTCTACATTTAATTATCTAACTTAACCTTTTAGATTTTTAAAATTAATTAGACTTGTAGGGGTGTGCATGGCAGAACTACTTGTAGGGGTGTGCACCCACTTTATAATCATATTTTTGGTAACACTGAGAATACTTTAAGCCTTCTTTTATGATTAAACAAATTATATATACACTTAATTATAGAAAAGCAAAAAGCAAATATGTAATTCAAAAGACTAATTTGCTCTAATAAACACATGCTGAAGTTAAAAACAAAAGAGTTTCTACTTGCCTAACTAATCATTAGTTACTAATGTGACAGTTGGAGCTGCTTTTTCTGCAAAAGCTGGGGTATGTTGGATTCAAGAGTGGTTAAATTAAGTCATAAATCTGAGTGTGCATCAAGTCTATTTCTGTGCTTGCTTTTCACTTGAGATGAAAATCCCATTTCACTCAAGAATGAGGTGGTGAATGGGATGAGCAACTCCGAAAGTTCAGGATATTCATCTCTTAAAGATATCCAGAACTTTGTTAAGTCAGAATCTAAAAGTTTATGGATTTTGTTGTCCATGACATGTCTCATGTTATCACTAACTATACAAAATAATTTATTAAAAATTTAGTTTTAATCCCAGCATCACAGATGATATCACACAATTGCTCATTTAGTTTTACTGACAACATGTTAGAACTTTCAAAATACAAGAATGGGTCTTGAATCCAATTGAATTTACTGTATCCCTCTGTGAAGCAACTTTCAATCCGGTTATGGAGAGTTAAACATCATGTGACGATTTTATTAATAAAAGTAAATTAATTAATTAAGTTGATAATGTATAGGTTGATAAATTTTAAGTGTTTAATAAAATCTCACATTTTTACCTAAAGCTTATTGTATTCATTAAATAATAATAATATTTAAATAAAAGTCTAATAATATATTAAAAGGAATACGATTGTACAGAAAGGGTAAAGCTTGTTAATTAATCCTGCAGAAACAGGCGCTAACCAGAATCAACTTGTTTCCCGACCCCTTAACTAACTAAAAATAATTGTAAATTGATTCTTATTTAAATAATTAAACTAGATCACTATAATATACTTTGATAGCAATTGTAACTAAGAATCTCTCTACTTAATTATTTAATCTAATTTTAGTCCTTTAAATAAAAAAGAAACTTGGAACTATTTTTATGTTGATTTGTACTGTCGCGAGATTACTACTCTCACCCCTAACTATTTTCGCCCACTTGCTATGGAGCAGTCAAACAGTAAGCTGTGTACTGCCGATATGTGCAACGTTAAAATAGTTTATTACAAAATGTAATTAATCCGACAGTTAAGACACAGAGGCATTCTTTATACTATTAAACAATGTGTTGCGTTAATGTAGTTGAACCGCGACTCATATAAATATGGTGTAAACGAGTGAGAACAAATAACTAAAATTTAGCGCCGGTGACATCTCTTCAAAAATCTTAAAATATAAAACTTATGTAATTAAAACTGTGGTAATACGATGAAGTGAAGTGCTACAATCAAACAATCATGTGAAGTGGATACAGGTAAATGAAACTTTGTGTTAATCGTTCAGATCAACGAGCTATTACTATCAGTTAACCAAGAGCAGAGAACCAGGAGCCACCATGATCTAAAAGACTTCAGGACTACACCATTCCCGGATAGGAAGATAATGAGAGATACCTGACCTACTTCAAACATGCTGCAACCAAGGACCTACGACTGGAATAATGCAGAGCTGGAGGACATCCAAAAAGGTGACACGGAGGCAAGCCTTCCATGCTTATGAAATACCAAATATTATATTCAACAAAAGACAATTAAATTAACCACATTAAGACATTTTAAGTACTGACAGTAATCGTATACTTATAACTTGTATACTTATTCCTAGTAAAAGAGTTATAGCTCTAAACTGTAAAGCCTTATTGTTTAAAGGATTAATAAAGACCATTCTTCAAATGGCAAAATTTTAAAGCTTTAAATGGCGAGGTAACCATTCTTAAAATATTAGAGTAAATCCCGAATCCGGGGAATTAATTAAATTGATGTACATCTTATTTTGAGGGGCCTTGTAAAGAATAAAATATAATCATCATGTAAACCGTAAGCTATTGAAGCATATGTGTCGAGAATTTTAAGTAGTGCAAATAATACAATATGTAATAAAGAGATGTCATCAGGAGTACCTACTATACTGAGTGCATAAATCAACAGTCTCCCCTTCCCTGAATCCTTGTATATTTATTGTTTGTTGTTCTGATTAATTTTCAGCTCGTCACAAGTAAGGCAGCCTGAATAATTGGCAGAACCAATTATTGCGGGTTCCCTAAGTTATAACACAAGAGAACCTGTTATAAATTGCGCTACTCTGCTAATAAATAATAAATGTGCTATGGTGTAAATAATAATTAATTGTGTATTGAGCTGTTGTCTAATTAAGAATAATTGTAAGCATCGTGACGCAAATAAATTGCGCCACTCTGCTAATTTGCTTAAATTTTGCGACTCCTTTGTAAAAAATTTTGTGACTTGTGTTATTTAAGAAGTAATTGTGTCCCGATAAACCCACACACATAAGCTGTTGATTTATTCACTCATGTACTTTAAAATGTGTCTAAAATCTTAAATAAAAAAATTAAACGATAATAGTTATTATAATAGTATAATAAATAAGTAATTTAATTATTATTTAGATATAGGAATGAACATAATGTTAACTAAAGACGCCCCAAAAACACGATATAACAGCAGGTACGTGCTTGTCAAAAAGTTCATTCATCAACCTGTCGGTTTGTAAACAATTTCAGACCAGTTGAATTCTTGTCTGCGCTTGTGTGTGTAAACTGTCATAGTGAACCTCCCCCATAGTTGAGTTAAACAACAACGACACCCTCTTTGTTAGTTCTATTGTTATAAGAAGCGTGTCTCTTCCTGTGTGTAGTAGCCGAAGATTCCCCCTTTTGCCGTACGCATATTTAAGCCTGTGTGAGATTTCTCTCTCTACCAATGTAAAATGACAAAGCTTGTCATCTCATTTTGATTGTTTATTAATAAAAGAGTAAGAATACGATTGATTTATATTTTTATATTTTTGTGTAAAAAAAAAGATAGCGTTGTATAGTATTTAATGCAAATAGTAGAATAATTAGTTACAGCCACTCACTTTGCGAAAATGGCTGAATTTAATCCTGATCTATTATTAAAAGATGAGCTATGCTACGAAGCACTTTTACGAGGTCTAAAACACGTGAATGTTACCGTGTCTGAATTACGAAAATCATTACGCCAAACCGGATCAGAGATAACCTCGCAGTTAGATAAATTGCGTGAACTCGATTATGACGGCGAACGAGAAACCTGTTATGCGAAATATAGGGAACTGATAGTATTATCTCAGAACCTTCAGGACAAAAAATCACCTACGGAACTTTTGCGCGTTACGCAATGTATAGAACATTTAACCCGCCGGTTGAATAATTTATTAAGCTGGCCCGACGTAACCGTAATCCCCGCCGATGTGCAGAAATTTGCGGATGAGGCATTAAGCCAATTACCCATAATTATCAACGACTTACGACGAAAGTCAGACTCATCGAGAATGGAGGAAATCGAGCACTACTTACAAAAGTTATATTCTTGGATTTCGTTGTCCATGACGTGTCCGTTACTTAACTAAATATCACTATAATATTGACGACTCGGAACACAAGTTTTTTATAAGTAAAAACGTAAAGTTTTACCTTACAGCCTAAACCGGCTTTCACCTATAGAAGGCTTCATCAGAGGCTGTCGTTAATAAATTCGAACACATCTCACCACACACACACAGCTTCAATCTTTCGAAACACTTTCTCGTCGCCAACAACAAGACGAGCAGCGCTACTAACGACAGCCTCTGATGAAGCCTTCTATAGGTGAAAGCCGGTTTAGGCTGTAAGGTAAAACTTTACGTTTTTACTTATAAAAAACTTGTGTTCCGAGTCGTCAATATTATAGTGATATTTAAAAGTTATATATTTCCCCAGTTCATTCCCCTACTTTAGAACACCCTCCCTCCACCTCGAACCCCGAATCACCCACCGTATCTAAGATACAACAGAGTCATGAACAATTACCTAGTAGAGAATTAAATACCCTAACCATGTTAGAACTCCCACCGCCTAAAGTTCAGCGTACTCGCACTAGTCAATATGCGATTACAAATCCTAATGCAACCACTAATCCTTCAAAAAGCATACCAAACGTAAATTTTAATGTAGACCTCTACGGAAAGATTTCCCACCCAGTAGAGAAAATAATTAATGAAATTCCTTACACCGATGGCTTAAGTATCACGACTCTATTGACTTTTATCAGATATCTACTGCAAATAAAAGATCTACAACAATTGAGCGATTGGCAAATACAGCAGGTCATCTTACCCAAATGTAAACCACCATTACGAGATCGTGTACTAGAATCATTAAACTCGTCTCTTCCAGTAGAAGAACTTCATACGAATATAATCAAATATTTTATCCCCACGGGAATTTATGAGGAGATCAAGAGAAATACCGTACTTCGAGTACAAAGAGCTCAAGAAAGACTGGCCCACTATATCGCAGACATCAGAGAATCTTCACGTCTACTGCAAGTCGACTGGACTGAAAAACAATTGGTCGATACTATATTGGTAGGCTTATCTCCTGAAGAACGCTCCCGTTTAGCACTAATAAGTAGACCCCTTACTTTTGCTGACCTTGAACAATGTAGTATTCACTCTTCCAATGTGTGGTACGCAGATCAGCACAGACATGCACCGGTATCCACTACACCACATAGAAAAGAAATGCAAGCCTTAGTCTCAGATGCAAGAAGTCTACGAGAAAGGAGACCATTTCAAAGATCAACCTATGTTCATGGGCATGGTAAGTCCAAGGAGCCTCAACCACGACAGGAAACCAGTGAGACCTCGCGTAAAGAATATATATGCTATAACTGCGGAAAACCTGGACACCTCAGTAGAAACTGTAAAAGGAAACAGTACAATCGGAAAACTCATTATCCAAAAAACATGTAAGGCAGGGAGATCCGAAACCCTGTGTCTTCCGCAGCATCGTGAAAACAGGTAAACCCCTGAGAGACAATAAAATAAAACAAATTAATAATAATAACAAAAGAAAATTAGACCCCTATGTAAAAAAATGTATCGATAAATGTAACGCTATTAATAAATGTGATTTCAATAAGTGTCAATTACCGTATATACAAGTTGACCTTGGTGTTACATCCACCCTCGGTTTAATTGATTCCGGATCAACGCGAAGTTTAATTAGTCAAGAGCTAGCCAATAAATTACTTAAACATAATTTAGTTAAACGCAGTCAATCTGTAAATATTAAATGCGCAACAGCTAACAAACAAAACTTAATGATAAAACTTATCATCACATTTAAGGTAAAAATTAAAAATCTGACGTGGTATTTTCCAATGTTAGTATGCGACGAATTAGGACCCGAGTTAATATTGGGAGCTGATTTTATCAGTAAAACAGGAATAATTTTAGACATTTCACGAGAAGAAATTTTACTTTGGATTCGATCGTTCACGGAAATATAACTTGGATGATAATTCAAATAACACAGAAAGTACTAGCACGACTTCTTCACATCTAAAGCATCACGAATGTGAATTAGGTCACCTGGAAGGTAAAGATAGACGGAACATACAGACTTTAATAAAACAATTCTCCAATGTCCTCACCCCAAAGTTAGGACTGACGGACCTGATAGAGTATAAAATAAATTTGAGCGACAATAAAGTAATACGTTTAGCCCCATACAAGTTATCACCTCCAAAAATGGAAGTAATGAGGAACCAAATTAATAAATTGTTAGAACAAGGTGTCATCGAACCCTCTACGTCATCTTATTCATCCCCCGCGTTTTTAGTACCCAAAAGTAACGACAAACATAGATTAGTTGTAGACTATAGACAACTAAATATACGGATAGAATTTGAATCCATACCACTTCCCGACATCCACAGTGCTTTTCATTATTTCACGAAAGCAAAAATGTTTACCATTATGGATTTAAATCAAGCTTTTCATCAGATACCCCTTTCGGAAGAATCAAAACGTCTCACCGCATTTGCCGTCCCTTTCAACCTGTACCAATTTACAAGGATACCCTTTGGTATATCCAAGGTAGTTCTGTATGTAGCAGATTATTAGAAAAATTATTTCATGACATAAAGTTTAAATATGTGTACCACTACCTAGATGACATTGTTATTTACAGCGAGTCAATTGAGCAACATCTTGAACATCTACGTGAAGTACTATCCCGATTGGAGAAAGCTGGATTAACCGTAAACCCCAGTAAAGTAAATTTTGCTGTGACACAATTCTCATTTTTAGGTCACATCGTAAAAGCCAACGGAAAGGTAAGCATAGACCCAGAGCGAACCCGTGCTATCAGAGAATTTTTACCACCGCGGGATGCGAAAGGAATTGCCCGATTTTTAGGAATGATAAATTATTTCCACAAGTATATCCCACATCTAGCCGAAATTGCAGCACCGCTAAATACTTTAAGAAAGAAGGGAGTTAAATTTGAGTGGAATGAGCAACATCAAACCGCATTCGAGAAATTAAAAGAAAGCATAATATCACCCCCCGTACTACAATTAGCCGATTTTACAAAACCGTTTGTTGTGCAGACAGACAGTTCAAGTGTAGCCCTAGGTGCCGTAATATATCAGGAAGTAGATAACTCTAGGTTACCTATTAGTTATGCTTCACGCACCCTGACAGACCAAGAAAAGAAATACTCCGCATACGAATTAGAATGTTTAGCTATCGTTTTCGCCTTTGAGAAGTTCAAACCTTTTTTAGAACATAAAGAGTTTTTGTTATAAACAGATAATCAAGCTTTATCTTGGCTACTAAATCACCCAAAACAGTTAGGTCGTATCGGAAGATGGGTATTAAGATTAACTTGTTTTAAATTCAAAGTACAACATATTAGAGGCACCCAAAACGTAGTTGCCGATACCCTATCACGTACGTTCCAGCCGAGTAGTAATGCTTACGAAAACAAGAGTAGAGAAACGCCGATTATTAATACTTTAATTACCGAATTTCCTCTTGCATTTACGGAGTTAGCCCATTATCAACGACAAGACCCTCGTTTGAGTCCAATTATCGAACAACTTGAAAAAGGAAATAAGTCAGAAAAATACCTATTAAGTAAGAGAGTATTATGTTGTAGAATAGCGAACGGAAAATATTTACGAATAATCGCCCCTGATATTATTAAACCTATGCTGATGGAATATTATCACTCTTCCACCATTGGAGCACATATGGGAATAAATAAAACCATACATCGAATTCGTAAAGAATATCACTGGGAAAATATGAACAGTGAGATCGCTAACTTTGTAAAGAAGTGTAAGTTGTGTGCACTCAGCAAACCCGCGAGAAACAGCCAAATAAGTCAATTAATCTCAGAGATTCCTACTACCCCATTCTCCAAAATTTATTTAGACTTTTCAGGACCCTACCCGCGTTCTAAATCAGGAAATACAATGTTACTAATTTGCGTAGATTCTTTTAGTAAATTCGTCTGGATGTACCCCATGCGGCGAGCTTTAACTATGACAACAGTAAGCATTTTACAGCATAGATTATTTAAAGAATTCGGTATTCCTGTCCATCTAGTGTCGGATAACGGACCACAGTTTAAGTCCAAGGAATTCAGGAACATGTGTTTCAAACTAGGTATAGACCACATTACCACTACAGAGTATCGTCCGCAAGGTAATATAGCTGAGAGGTATTTGCGAAACCTAAAATCTGCTTTAATAGCCTACCATGCTAACGATCATACTTCTTGGGACCAGAACCTATCCTGGATACAATTCGCCTTTAATTATGCATATCATGAAGGACATAAGTCTACCCCATTCGAATTATTGTTCAAGTATAAACCAAACCACCCATTATCCACAAAGTGGAAAATACATGAGTTGTTACCCCTTGAAATTAGGGATAAAAATATTAGGAAAATATGGAATGAAGCGCGCGCTAATTTAAGAACAAACTTAGCGAAATCAAGGAAATATCACGAGCGAAAAAATAATAATAATGAAGTAAAGTACCAAATCGGTGACTTAGTTATGTATAAAACGCACCCAACGAGTAGTGCAATCGATAAGACAACTTCCAAGCTATCATACAGATGGTGCGGTCCTTATCAAATTCACAAATACTTGACTCCAGTAACTGTAGCCCTGTACGAACCCTCTACTCAAAAATATGTACGAAGGACACATATTTCGCAGATAAAACGTTATCACGAAGAAGGAAATGGTAGAGTGCAAGTTAAATAAATGTAAAAAAAAGGGTAGATGTTTGTACTCAACTGCAAAGAGTACTTGAATAACATCTGGCTACCTTATCGTATAAATAGGTACGAGGCCTGATCAACCTTGAATCCTATTCATCGAAAGTAGAGCAAAGTAAGAAGTCAGCTGACATCCAATATGAGGAATAATAATAATAAAAAAAAAGGATTATTTAAAGAGTAATTCTATAACTAGAATAACTCACAGCTAAAGAAAAATCCGGTAGTAGTCATAAGTAGTAGAGTTAAGAAAAAATTTAGAATGTTTAAAATACATTTTATAGTGTGTGAATTTTATGTAGTAGTAGAATTAGTCTGTAAATTATGAAATATATATAGATAGTAAGAATCAGCAAGTCAAGAATGACTTATGCTGCTCGTAATTACATACCAAGAAAAACGGGTGAGAGAAATTTCACACAGTACTCCCCAAGCATACTCCCGGTACATTGTTGACCAACTTGTCAGGAGTCTGTGTTTCTTAAGAGGCGGAGTATGTGACGATTTTATTAATAAAAGTAAATTAATTAATTAAGTTGATAATGTATAGGTTGATAAATTTTAAGTGTTTAATAAAATCTCACATTTTTACCTAAAGCTTATTGTATTCATTAAATAATAATAATATTTAAATAAAAGTCTAATAATATATTAAAAGGAATACGATTGTACAGAAAGGGTAAAGCTTGTTAATTAATCCTGCAGAAACAGGCGCTAACCAGAATCAACTTGTTTCCCGACCCCTTAACTAACTAAAAATAATTGTAAATTGATTCTTATTTAAATAATTAAACTAGATCACTATAATGTACTTTGATAGCAATTGTAACTAAGAATCTCTCTACTTAATTATTTAATCTAATTTTAGTCCTTTAAATAAAAAAGAAACTTGGAACTATTTTTATGTTGATTTGTACTGTCGCGAGATTACTACTCTCACCCCTAACTATTTTCGCCCACTTGCTATGGAGCAGTCAAACAGTAAGCTGTGTACTGCCGATATGTGCAACGTTAAAATAGTTTATTACAAAATGTAATTAATCCGACAGTTAAGACACAGAGGCATTCTTTATACTATTAAACAATGTGTTGCGTTAATGTAGTTGAACCGCGACTCATATAAATATGGTGTAAACGAGTGAGAATAAATAACTAAAATTTAGCGCCGTTGACATCTCTTCAAAAATCTTAAAATATAAAACTTATGTAATTAAAACTGTGGTAATACGATGAAGTGAAGTGCTACAATCAAACAATCATCTGAAGTGGATACAGGTAAATGAAACTTTGTGTTAATCATTCAGATCAACGAGCTATTACTATCAGTTAACCAAGAGCAGAGAACCAGGAGCCACCATGATCTAAAAGACTTCAGGACTACACCATTCCCGGACAGGAAGATAATGAGAGATACCTGACCTACTTCAAACATGCTGCAACCAAGGACCTACGACTGGAATAACGCAGAGCTGGAGGACATCCAAAAAGGTGACACGGAGGCAAGCCTTCTGTGCTTATGAAATACCAAATATTATATTCAACAAAAGACAATTAAATTAACCACATTAAGACATTTTAAGTACTGACAGTAATCGTATACTTATAACTTGTATACTTATTCCTAGTAAAAGAGTTATAGCTCTAAACTGTAAAGCCTTATTGTTTAAAGGATTAATAAAGACCATTCTTCAAATGGCAAAATTTTAAAGCTTTAAATGGCGAGGTAACCATTCTTAAAGTATTAGAGTAAATCCCGAATCCGGGGAATTAATTAAATTGATGTACATCTTATTTTGAGGGGCCTTGTAAAGAATAAAATATAATCATCATGTAAACCGTAAGCTATTGAAGCATATGTGTCGAGAATTTTAAGTAGTGCAAATAATACAATATGTAATAAAGAGATGTCATCAGGAGTACCTACTATACTGAGTGCATAAATCAACAGTCTCCCCTTCCCTGAATCCTTGTATATTTATTGTTTGTTGTTCTGATTAATTTTCAGCTCGTCACAAGTAAGGCAGCCTGAATAATTGGCAGAACCAATTATTGCGGGTTCCCTAAGTTATAACACAAGAGAACCAGTTATAATCATAG
Organism: Magicicada septendecula; assembly: GCA_034769895.1. Lineage (NCBI taxonomy): Eukaryota > Metazoa > Arthropoda > Insecta > Hemiptera > Cicadidae > Magicicada > Magicicada septendecula. The sequence goes on from CM068370.1 coordinate 86,031,490, forward strand.
CTGGTAAAAAAAACAATGGTAGAGCATGAATAACAAAAATGTACAATTTAGACTATGTACAAAACAGGTTGAATTTAAATTGTTAAAATGATATATCTTAGTTATTTACATGTAGTAGCTTTTTAAGACACAGTAAATAAATTTCTGAACCTGACTTTGCAACCCTCCAAATGCCCTCTCGGGACCCAGCAGTGGCTCATGCCCAATAGGTTAAGAAATGCTGAACTAAAGGCATGTTTGTGGAGTGAAACATAAAAGATAACCCAGACTTCTAAAATAGTCAAATGGAATTTTCAGGAGTAACAACACACTATTTGGTTAACAAGCACATTTTACTTATATTGTAATACCAAGTCAATTAGATAGCTTAAATGTGTAGTACTCTATGTGATGCTGATCACATACTGTTAATCAGCAGCACTGCAAAATATTCTAGAGCCACACTCTTGGCATTCATCTGGAACTTTCTCACATCAGCCTGATAATTAGGATGTTGCCACCAGCTGAGTTTTAGAAAGTTGGTGTAGTAAGTTGTGCATTCATATAGGATGATATTAGACAGCAGTTTTTAATGAAAGTGACAAATGATCAATTGTTTACTTGTGTTGTAAACTATTGTGATTTTTTTATTACTGTTTGTAGGCTATACAGTGTGTCCTGGATAATTATATAAAGAGAACTGTTGAAATATAAGTGTGTTTGTTTTAGCAATTGAGAGTATCTGGTATTCAATAATTCATTCCACTGTTTTAAGTTCATAATTCTTGTCACTGGTTGTAAGAATATTATTCTCATTAATTTTCTAGTTCTATGAAGTCTTCAGTAGTTTTACCACGATGAGACTCAACTTTATCACTGAAGATGCCACATCACTGAATGAGCAAAACTTTTCTTTAATAATCTCAACAAAGCATGGTTATCAGCTGAAAAAAAGTTTTAGTATTAAAAGTTTTGATCACGCAAATCTATAAGGGATACTAAAAAGAAATAACATAATAATTGTATTGGACATAAAGTTATGTCCACAAAACAGATTTTGTTTGAAATAAATAAAACACAATTTGACACAAATATTAATTTTATGAATACTTGTTTGGCACATATTACAGAAGGTTACACCATTAAATGAGTTTGCCTAAGTATAAAATTCTTGTCAGATGAAAAACGTGTACAGTCAGAATACTATTTGTTATGTACAATACAAATGATTCACTATGGGTAGCAGTGACACATAAACACTAGACATTGACACTAAATTGTACTTGTTTTGAATGATTCATTGTGTGCTACCTGACCAGAGTACAGGTATTAACCAAGAGATATTTAGTATACTGCTGTGTAACTGCTACAATGATGAATTATAAGTAGTACTTTTTGTTTTGGTCATCAACCTTGAAAAGGATAATAGAAACTTTGTATACCGTGCGTCCTGCAGTTTTACATGATACATTCCTAGCACAAATAAGAAAAGTTTAAATCTGCTGATGATCTAAAGGAGTGAAAGTTATTTGCAGACTGACAGGGTTATAAAATAATTCTGAAAGAATTTTTGCTTTTACAATACCATCCTTTATCAACTGACTACTCAAATCTGCCAGTTTTTCACAGAAACTGAAGTTTGATGATTTGATCCATTATGACCTAGTGATGCTCCAAACATTTCAAGGATTCTCCTAGCCTTAAAAAACTGGACTGGCCTCATTGATTGACATGATTAATGTTAAATTTACTTTGGGATACTTCCAACATAATACAGTTTAAAATAAAAAAAAAAAATGTTATTTCTAATTTTTCCAGAACTGTATACACATAATTTGATCTGGATAGAACGTGTATTAAACAATAATACTATTTGATGCAAATAATGAAAATATCCGTGTGGAGAACTATACATGACTTCCATGTTTTAAGATTTATATTTAAAATCGTTTTAGAAATGAAATATTTCTACAGAAACTACTTCTATCTTCAGCCTCAACCACAGAAAACGCGCGCGCGCGCGCGCACACACACACACACACCACACAATTCCTTTTTTCTTTATTTAATTTGAATTCAGAGCATTGGCACATATTTTATTAAAAGGGTGTATTTATTGGAAGTACAGAAATTAGTTTCCATTTATTGCACATAATTACGGTACACACACGATTTTTGGAGGTTGTGTCTACGTTTAACATGTAGTAACATCAGTAACTTAACCTTTTAGATTTTTAAAATGAATTAGATTTAACAAAAATTTCCTTTGTTAGTGTACATTCAAAGGCTGTATTTATTGTATGGATAAAAGGCTGTATATAACATTAAAGGTTGTATTTATTCGAAGTACCAGAATTTATAACCAATTTATAACCTAGTACAATCTAACGTATAACCAAACAAGTACATTAAAATCTTTTTTCAATTTCAAGAGGAGTGTCAGTTTTTTAGTTTCAAAGGATAAAGAAAACACTTGTTTACAATTACTTCTAAGATGTCAAGGGTAATTGTAAATTGGGGTACCCGTAAATTGAATTTTAGAACTGTATTTATTATTTACATTTTAAAAAAATTTTTGTATGCAACATAATAACAAAAGGTTGAAATATTTGCAGTTATTTCAATTTTAAAACGTATACACAATTTTTCGGGCATGTTGCAAGTCTTTACTCATTTTTCTCTAGCAGCCCTAGAGTAAAATGTTGGGAAGTTTTGAAAAAGCACATTCCTTTATCACTGCAGAGCTTTCCTGAAACAAGATGAAGTGAGAGGATCCAAGCTGTCAAACCGATAGTTAAGCACTACCCAGGAGTACTTAAATTGTTGGATATATTTTAGAAGAGATGTCTTCTAGTCTAACTCCCTCTGCCTACAACATCATATTAGGGCTTAAGAAATATTTCAATTCCACAAAGAGCTTAATGTTGGCATCTTTTTGGTTCAAAGTGCTTTCATATATTGACTAAAAAAATGTTGTTATTCAAAGCAAAGGAATCACACTCAATGTTGAAATAACTAGTGGAAGATTTGCTGACAGAATTGAAATTGTTGCGTGATAATCCAGACAGCATAATTGAAGAACCAAACTTAATTGCAAAAGAACTAATAAAAGTTCCTCCTGAATCTCCCAAAAGGTGGAAAAAAAGTACAGATCAATCCAATAGTGATTTTTCAGTAAACAAAGATCAAGAAACTAAATTTAAAACCTCAGTCATGTACCCAATATTAGAGTTTGTAATGGGCAACATAAAAACACGATTCACTGCAATTAGTTCAATTCGTGACTTGTTTCCACCAGTATTGAACTTTACGGACATGGAAAATGATGAATTAGAATAGAAAGAAAAGTTCTCATTAGCAAGTTTAAAAAGGAATTGGCAATGGATCTATTTGAAGAAATATTGCACTTGAAGAACATTCATAAAACAGAGTTTGAATCAGAAAAGAATCCACTAAGCCTACTCCAAAAACCTTCAAGCTGTATTTGTGAACTTCTGTCTTGCCTATAGGCTTTTCTGTACTATTCCAGTTACAGTTTCGTCTCCTGAAAAATCTTTCAGCAGGTTAGCGAATTCACTGAAAACTTGGCAGAGAAGCAAGGCTCTCATTATTAAGGCTTTCATTATTAAGAAAGGCTTAATAATTTGGCAATTTTAGCTATTAAAAATGAACTGGCTAACAGTATTAATTTATCAGTCAGATGTTATTGACCAGTTTGCTCAAATGAAAGCAAGAAAAAAACTTTGCACTACTTAAGCCGTTTTAGAAATGGGTCTCTCACTTATAATTGGTTATAGCCTACTCTTAGACATGTTTTTGTTTATCTTTGTAACAACTGACTTATGTATCACTTATTGTTGATAAACACAGATTATGTTTATTTTTTGTCTTCAATTTAGACCATAGTAACATTGAATTCCACTCTAACCCATTATTAATACTTAATCATTTGGGTGTTAACAGAAACTGCACATTGCTTTTTATTGCATTATGTTGAAAAAAGGATTTTAATGTACTTGTTTGGTTATAGGCCTATGTTAGATTGCACTGTGTTCTAAATTGGAAGTAGGTTTTAATTCCGGTACTTCGAATAAATACAGCCTTTTATCCATACAATAAATACAGCCTTTGAATGTACACTAAGTAAGGAAATGTTTGTTAAGTCTAATTAATTTTAAAAATCTAAAAGGTTAAGTTAGATAATTAAACGTTGACACAACCTCCCAAAATCGTCTCTGTACCGTAATTATGTGCGATAAATGGAAACTAATTTCTGTACTTCCAATAAATACACCCTTTTATGTGCGATAAATGGAAACTAATTTCTGTACTTCCAATAAATACACCCTTTTAATAAAATATGTGCCAATAAACCCCAATAAAATATGCACCAATAACGAAGCCTACTAGCTTAAGTTAGATAATTAAACGTAGACACAACCTCCCAAAAACGTCTCTGTACCGTAATTATGTGCGATAAATGGAAACTATACTATTATTAAAATTTGTTTGGTATTGACAGATGGAACTGTTGATTAAACAACTGACTGCTACGTGCCTCTCAACCAATCGCCGTACTCAAAACTGTAAACAGTAACCGTAGCAACGCACACTGTTGCCAATAATGTCCCACACGTGCTGTTATTCAAACCAGTGTGGAATGTCGCGCCACAGAGTGAACTGTTAGTCTGTTTGTTAAGAGTGCTGTGTTCTCGGTTACACTTGTTTGATTATTCGTGGGTGTACGTTAGTTTAATACTTAAACAGTTGTGTTGCAGATACAAGTTTATTGCTAATTAATTTCTAATTACTTAACTAATTTCTGACTAATTAACTAAGTGTAGTCAAAACGTGTGAATCTATTATTAACTAAATAAGCATAAGCATGTTTAAATTACATGTTTACCTAAGTATAAATTTACTTTATTTTGTTCATTTTACGGAACTTTGTGCGTGCGATTTTTATTTTAAAACAATTTGTATAAATATCTACATTCTTAAATTTTGAATTCTTTAAAATACGTAACAGCTTTAACCTATACGCGTTTACTTTCAAACAGAAGGTATGTCTGAAAGTGAGGAAACTGGGAAAAAGCGTGGTCGACCGCGAATACACCCGGTAAAAGAGAAAACACGTATTTCCGGTCGCGGAGTACCAATTAGAGGGCAGTCCAGAGAATTCGTTTGTTCTCTACGAGATTATTTCGAGAAAGAGAAGGAACATGGTGGGCCTCTGATTTCAGTTGGTCAAGTTGTTGATAGAACAGTAGCTGCACTCTCTATAAGTAAAAATACGGTCGTAACGATAGGTAAGGAGAAGTGTAAACAAAGCGAGGAAGCTGGCCCTTCTAAACTGGAAACACCAGGTAAAAAAAGACGGATAGAAAAACGTGTTACTAATCTGGATGCTTTTGCAGAAGATGGGATCCGTCGCCACGTATATGAGTATTACAGTCGTAAAGAGTATCCTACAATAAAAAAGCTACTCGTTACTCTTCATGATGCAGAGCTTTTCACTGGTAGCCACTCGTCTTTACGGTCCGTAATTAAAAATTTGGGATTTAAATTTACTACCGTTTCGGGTAGAAAAGTATTAATGGAGCAACAACACGTAGTAGCTTCTCGCTGTAGATTTGTTAGGGGTTTAATAAATAAAAATTTTAATAACGTCGTGTGGGTTGACGAAACATGGGTGAACGCAGGACATTCTTTAAAAAAGTGTTGGTCGGATGATTCTACGGCGGGAACTATGCCAGTGCGAATTGGAAAAGGTGGAAGACTTATAATTATCCACGCCAGAAATTCTCAGGGGTTTATTCCCAATTGCCTCTATGTATTTAAATCGAAAAAGACTTCTGACAATCACGAAGAAATGAATCACAACAAATTTAAAACATGGTTTGAAGAATTCCTGTTAAAGAATATTCCTCCCAATTCAGTGATCGTGATGGACAACGCCCCATATCATTCAGTGATTAAAGACAAGGCTCCAACAATGGCTTCAAAAAAAGAAGAGACGGTTGAATGGTTAAAACGCCGAAACATTCCATTGACAGAGGATATGAAAAAGGCTGAGTTGATGGAATTAGTACTATTTAATAAACCAAAGTTTCCTGTGTATATTGTTGACGAGTTGGCTGAAAGTTACGGTCATGAAGTCATCCGGTTGCCTCCATATCATTGTCACTTTAACGCCATAGAACTAATATGGGCCAGGGTTAAAAAATACGTTGCCATAAATAATACAAAATTCACGATGACTGAAGTAGAAAAATTAACAAATGAAGCCATGCAAATGATTACTGGAGAAGACTGGAAGAAGGTAGTCGAACACACCAAGTCAATTATTGAAGACGCTTGGAAAAATGAAGGTATAGTGGAACAGCAGGTAGAAAATTTGATCATTTCTGTAAATTGTTCGAGTGACAGTGAATCAGTTGAATCTGAAGATAGTGATTCTACATTAAGCGGAGTTCACCTATTATAAACGTAAGTTTTTATTTTGTTTAATGTTAGAAATAATGTTAAATATAAAATTGCAATACAAAAATATTTAATTTTATCTTTAACTAAACAAAAATTAACAAACGAAATGTTATAGTCCAATATTACAAATTTCTATCAATTATAAATTAATATTTCACTATTTATAGGCAGTTTCATTTATGAAGAATTCGCAAATATTTATGCTTGCTTAATACCAAATTATCTGTATTTATTAAGTTCATGATATAATAATAGAGTAATTATTTATCACGTTTTTCGAGTAAATTATTATGATATTAAATCCGTACCAAAATATTAAGTAAGATCTCATATTACCATAGTTGGACTTAACTAGAATTTGCGTAACACGGTTCACGTCATTTCACAAAATGAAAGATTTTTTACGCGATGTGAACAGATTAATGTGCACTATGATTAAGGCAATGCACAGTATAATACGTACATGTTATTGCAACCATACATTAAATAATCGTATTCACTACGATATAAGCTACGCGACTTCACTACAAAAGCATCTCTGGATGCCTTACTGTAATTAAAAGTACATTAAGAGGTATCATATCATGTTTTAAAAGTAAATGTTTTGTCTTGAAAATCCGTATTAAATGACCTTGAGCGTGAATGTGTTGTAAGTTGTTTGTATGTGAATCATTGTTTTGTGTTTATCAACTTGTAGAAGTCACGTGGTCAGAGTTTGGCAACATTGTTTCCCTTTCAGTACAAACGTCAATACCAAACAAATTTTAATAATAGTATAATTTCTGTACTTCCAATAAATACACCCTTTTAATAAAATATGTGCCAATAAACCCCAATAAAATATCCACCAATAACGAAGCCTACTATCTTAAGTTAGATAATTAAACGTAGACACAACCTCCAAAAACGTCTCTGTACCGTAATTATGTGCGATAAATGGAAACTAATTTCTGTACTTCCAATAAATACACCCTTTTAATAAAATATGTGCCAATAAACCCCAATAAAATATGCACCAATAACGAAGCCTACTATCTAAGTTAGATAATTAAACGTAGACACAACCTCCCAAAAACGTCTCTGTACCGTAATTATGTGCGATAAATGGAAACTAATTTCTGTACTTCCAATAAATACACCCTTTTAATAAAATGTGTACCAATAAACTCCAATAAAATACTGTATGTATGAATAACGTAGCCTACTAGGTTATACGTTCTAAATTGGAAGTACGGATAGGTTTTATTCTTCGTATTGTTTAAATTAGCAGCCATCCTTACTATTTCTTTTATGAATTTGCTAACTGCTATAATTTTTTATTGTTCGACTAAGCTTTTCGTCATTACTGACATCTTCAGGTCTTAAACAACCTTCGTTTTTAAACCTTCGTTGTTTAAGACCTGAAGATGTCAGTAATGACGAAAAGCTTAGTCGAACAATAAAAAATTATAGCAGTTAGCAAATTCATAAAAGAAAAAATGGATAGGTTTTAATTTGAATAAATACAACCTTTAATGTATATACAGCCTTTTATCCATACAATAAATACAGCCTTTGAATGTACACTAACAAAGGAAATTTTTGTTAAATCTAATTAATTTTAAAAATCTAAAAGGTTAAGTTGCATTGTTAAACGTAGACACAACCTCCAAAAATCATCTGTGTACCGTAATTATGTGCGATAAATGGAAAATAATTTCTGTACTTCCAATAAATACACCCTTTTAATAAAATATGTGCCAATAAACCCCAATAAAATATGCAAATAGGTTATAGGTCTACGTTCTAAATTGGAACTACGTTTTAATTCCGGTACTTCGAATAAATACAGCCTTTAATGTTATGTACAGCAGCCTTGTATCCATACAATAATTTAATGTACACTAACAAAGGAAATTTTTGTTAAATCTAATTAATTTTAAAAATCTAAAAGGTTAAGTTGCATTGTTAAACGTAGACACAACCTCCAAAAATCGTCTGTGTACCGTAATTATGTGCGATAAATGGAAAATTATTTCTGTACTTCCAGTAAATACACCCTTTTATTATACACTAACAAAGTAAATTTTATTTAAGTTACATTGTCTACATAACCTCCATAACCTGGCATTAGTTACTTGTGAAGAAAACAGTTCTAGTACACATCGAACACGGAAAAAATACCAACGTGGAGACGGAAGTTGCCTTTGGCCGCAGGATTTAGTGAAAGACCCGTTGTTTTATTAGGTCGTTTGTGAATAAAAGCAAAAGGGAAAATATCATGTTACTTATTAAAATATTCGCTCAATTTTCAACTTGTGTGATGTATACAAAATGAGATTTTTCTTTCCGTAGTTGGCATCATTACTGGGAATACGTGTTGTTAAATCGTGAACTATTATTTGTGTTTGTGGATTGTTTTATTCATTTCACAATTTGCTGCGTAAGTATAATAATTATTTTCGACATTATCCGTATTCACATGTTAGCTTGTCATCGTTATATTTTGTTTTATACTTACTTTTCAGTTCTTAATACTATACCGGTACAGGTTTTGTGCTTCCAACCTTCGGAAACTGAAGTTTAATATTAAATTCTTGGATTTAAGGTAAAGCTTTACGATTTTACTTATAAAAAACTTAGTGTTCCGAGTCGTCAAACAATAGTGATATTTAGTTTAATATTAAGGTTAGTGTCTGTTTGATACTAACTTTAGTTTAATGAAGTCAGAATACAGACTCCTGTAACAATAAAGATGGTTAAAAGGCAGCTAGAAGTTTCTTTTGTAAAAAAAAAACCAAGCATAAGTAGAAATAAAAATCTATAATGATCAGTGTCTTCCTTATTGTAATTTAAACTGGGTAGTTGTTTGATATCTCCGAACTACGCTTTTGCATAAATTACTGTTCAAAACGTTGGAGACACACTTGTGGAACACAGTAAAGTGAAAAAACCTTTGGGAAAAGACTGGGTTATATTTTATTCCGATTTTAAAATTACCTTGTTTTATCCACTACTGACATACACAAACGGGACATATTGAAAATATACAGGAGTTTCTGCTACGTGACGTCACGGTTATACCTCCCACTCATTTCTCAAACTAGAGGTGGGCTAAACTGTTATTTTAAAATACTAGGTATGAAAATATCGTTCCAAAAAATAACAGGTACAAATACCTGTTATTATATACTATATATACATAACCTATATTATCCTTTGTAAGTAACTCGTTTTGAGTTTCCTGCAGGTCTCCTATGTAATATCTTCAAATAAATACACTGCAAGTAGGTTTATTTTTACGTAGATAAACCTATTAATATATTAATAAACCTACTTGCAGTTTATTTATTTGAAGATATTATATAACCTATACTATATAATTTGTTATAAGAAATAAATTGAAACTAAAAGTATTAACAGTGTTACTTTATGCTGTGACTTTATTAAACTATTACTATTTAAAAGAAAATAAGAAACAAGAGAATTTATAGGCCTATCTCCCTTTGGGAATACCTATTTAAGTTTTCACTAGGAGTAAAACTAACATTGGTTAGTCCTCCGTATTGTTTAAATTAGCAGCCATCCTTACTATTTCTTTTATGAATTTGCTAACTGCTATAATTTTTTATTGTTTGACTAAGCTTTTCGTCATTGCTGACATCTTCAGGTCTTAAACAACCTTATTGTTTTACCTTAGGTTGTTTAAGACCTGAAGATGTCAGCAATGACGAAAAGCTTAGTCAAACAATAAAAAATTATAGCAATTAGCAAATTCATAAAAGAAATAGTAACAGTGGTTAGACTATAGACAAATCAGTTGCGAAACTCTGGGCAATGAAATAATTTAGAGTACATGTAATACCACAACAAATAATGTGATAAAAACATCAGAAACATATAATAAAAACAACAGTAAGCCACAAGAGTGAATGGGAATAAACAAAATTTTACAAATAAAAATAAAAACAACTGTAATAAAATAAATATAAATAAATAAATAAAAACTTATAAATAATAACCAACAACAAAAGTAAATTAAATGCATTACATTGTGAAGTTATTTATCTTATTAATACAAAAACATAAAATTTATTTAAATATTTCCACCTACCTCATAAACTTTTCTTGGGTCCAGGATTCTATCACACGAATGTAGGATGCAAACGTGGTTCATGGGTTATCGGAATAACCTACTCATGGTTTGAAGAGAATTATGATTTTATTTATTTACTTTAGAGAGAAAAAAAAACTGTTGTTAGACTATTTCGTCAAAATTTGAAATGAAATACAAGTATAATACTTTTCTGTTATTTACTCCATGCCTGCGACAATTACTAATCTTATCTTATTTTAACAGCTTACCTTATATATCTAACAGACCGCCCAGCCTGCTCATTCTCTCATTCACACTATTTTAATACCCTCCCCTGATTATTTATCCAACAAAAACATTAACTCATTATGAAATACCCCTGCCGGCAACGTGGTGTCCAATTGAACTCGTGGCTTCTCATTTTTAATTTAGTCGTGTGTCCGAAATAGATTTTGATGTCCCTTAGTTGAATGCTCACACCACTGTCACATTACTGTTAACTGAAACTCACTTTTAACTTGAAACTTATAAATTTTTAAAAAAGCCCCTTGGGGCAAGCACCTGGCCAGGCACTGTCTTAGGCGAACTGGGCAGAGCGTCTCTCCGCTTACTATCAACTAGATTGTGGACTCACAAAGTGGAAAACAATGCCTTCTATTTCTTTGCCACTGCTGTGTCACATTCAACACACGTGGGTTTTTGTGTGTTTGACGTGGATGACATTCGGTCAGCACTGGTTGACATCACAAAAGAGATTGGACTTAGATTTACATCCGTCGTTTTGAGACCATGTGCGTCCAAACTTTCGTCTCTAAGCCATTTTGAGTTTTACTACCGTGGCATCGTCTGCGCACCTGATGGGGTGGTGCGTTCGGGCGTAACTGCCACACACCCGCAAAGTTCTAAGAAATGACGCCGAGCACATTCTTTTGTAAAGGTTTCACAACAGTTAAGGCGTACTGTTCCTTTGTTCGCACAATGCTTTATTCAACACGTGACCTGGTCACACAGATGGACAATGAATTTAAAATATTTTTAACAAGTCCCCAAAAATTAATAAAATAAAAATCCCTCAAAATTCGTCACGTTACAACATACCTCGATAATCTTCAGATTCATTCACTAATGTACACAGAATATACAAGTTATGAAATGTCACACCTGTTTACATTACAATCTGCTTCACTTAACACATTAAAATAAAATTAAACAATTAAATTGTTTTTAAAATACTGGGATTTCAGTTATTCAAACACTATTTTAAAGCGTTTTAAAAATATCAACTGTTGCATTTTCCTTGATGATAATCGTGTTCGTGTTCTTCGTTCAGATATTTAAGGAACGAAATCCCATTAAATTATAATTCCGTGAAGTTAAAATCCCATTAATAAAAAGTATAATATAGCTTTTCAACATCAGCCACTCTATAGGTTATAACGCAATATAATTAAATACAACTATTTCACTAACGACTCGGATCACAAAGTTTTTTATGAGTAAAAACAAAGTTTTACCTTACAACCTGAACCGGTTTTAGTTACAAGTTGGTGACTAGTATAATATATAATTTATTAGCATATAATCTGTATTATATATCTGCATATCACACGAGAATAAATGTAACATCAGGATGAATTTGTTCCTTTATTAAAAACAGCTTCGTCTCTTTGTGCAGAATCGAAATATCGAAATACCCTTGATACTACTTGTTCCTAAAATACTAGGTGTTCCAAAAATACTACTGTTCCTCTGATACGCTTAGTATTTTGTGTATTGGTGATACCACTAGTATTTGAAATACCTAGTATTTGAAATACTGGTTGTTCCTTGCGTAGCAGCGATATTTGGCCTTTTTGGCCTTGTTTTTGTACGCCTAGTATTTTGCCTTGGCGTATTCGTTTACGTGATACTTGCGTACTTTTTGTGTGTGTGTGTGTGTGTCTGTCTGTATAGGACCGTAGGGGGCGTGCCTCGACTCGGAACAGTGTCGCCGCGAATAACAGGTATTTCAACTTTTCAGTCACTGTTACATCCGTTCCAGAAAAATATTGTTCCAAAATACCTGTTACAGGTATATCGGCCCACCTCTATCTCAAACACTTTCGTACCATTTGTCGAGTTGTCACCCTGTTTGAAATGCTGCTCTATGATTTGCACATTTAAAAATTACCGTTACATGTTCGTTACTCCACGCGGTAATGAAAATCCGTTAACCGATACCTGGTATAGTTTAGAGGTGGTCTAAACTGTTATTTTAAAATAATAGGTATGAAAATACCATTCCAAAATATCGGTATGGAGAACCATACATGACTTCCATGTTGTAAGATTTATATTTAAAATCATATTCGAAATGAAATATTTCCATTGAAACTACTTCTTTCTACTTATTGCTTCAGCCTTAAACCACAGTACTGTGGTCACTAATGTATACCACCTCACGTTTTCACTGAGATGGAAGTCGATGGCACTGCCGAAAAGTCTGGTTTTGCAGAAAACATTGGACTACGGCTAAACAGCCCGGGAAGGAATTTTAACAAAGAACTATTTCTTTGTTGGCGATAACGTAGTACACAAAAAATTCTCCCCTCCCCCTTCAACTATAATTTTCATTTATAGAAAATTACCCCCACCCCGTTCACCTAACCTTTTCATTTATAGATATTTCATCTACGTTTCTACAGTGGATTATTATGAGCTTCTTATCAAGATACTTTATTTATCAAAATTGAGTACTTTACTCTTGTTAAAACATAAAACGTTCCAGATAAAGTACCCCTTTCTCTGAACCGATCTTCACCAAAATCAACAGACCTTCAGTCCTCTACAATTGAGGGCTCTACAATTGAGGGCTGTATGCAAAATATTATTTGAATTTGTGGCTCTTATCGTTTGCCATAGTAAATACCCTTGTTAAAATATAAAACGTTGCAGGTAAACTACCCCTTTCCCTTAACCGATCTTGACCAAAATCAACAGGCCTTGAGTTCTCTACAGTCTAGGAAAGTATGCAAAAAATTATTTGATGTTCTTCGAATTTACGGCAGTGTGCCGGTGTAAATCCGGCTGTCGAAGGTTTTAGAAAAGTTTTTTTTAATTGTCAAATAAAGTGAATGCAGGGGTCAGCTGAAGCGACCTTTGTTCGGCTCGGTTACAGTTGCGTGCGCAACTTGTAGAAAGGGGAGCATTTGGCTCTGCTTGTGACGGCAGACGACTCACTGCCCCGCTGCGAGATACAACGGTCCGTCTCTCTCTTCGAACAATTACTGCGTAGTTTCTGTTTCTACATGGCTGGCTGAAGCATAAACGGCTCCCGGGTTCTTGAATTAAGCCGGAGATTTGGCCTTGCTGATCGCCGTACACCTGCATCAGTCATGGACCATTAAACAAGATCATGTCCGAAGAGGGAGCTGGGTGAATCGTTCTCGATGTAGCACTTACCAGCAGTACTAAGGTGATATTCAAACTTTTATTTTCCTTTTGGGGCCGGGCCGGCAGTACGCCTGTTTTACATTAAATATCTTGAAGCCATGTGACCATGTGTCCAGACTCTGCTAGAAAGGGGAGCAGCTGATCATAACTCTGAACTTTATAAGTTAAATTCAAGAACATTTTTTTATTACTGATTTACATAACACTAAGTGCACTGCTTGTAATTGTGTGCTGCACTGGGGGAGGGTGCCAGATATTTTTTTTTACACTTGGACTTTTACAGTTTGCATCTCATTATCATTTAACTTTTACAAAATTTATAGAACAGGTTAGTAGCTCTGTTCCGGCTGGAACAGGAATGAATAAATATTAACTTCACAATGGGTTTAACATTTAAGGGCTGGGGGTTTCTTGTGTTTTTTTTTGGGCTGTTCTCTGGGGTTTAAAAGGGGACTTAGTTTTTCTCTGACACATGTTGGTGCAGCCTCAGGCAGGTTGGAGGCCTGTCAAACTTTGTCAACCGCATGCTGGCGCGCTGCCACAGCTGCTAGGGCACAACCGCCTTATTGTATTTTTTAATTTTAATTATATTTATATAGCCATTCGGGGTTAATAGAAAATAATTTGTTTTTTCTTCTGGACATATATTAGTTGACTTTGCTCCTTACAAAAGGGCTATACTGATTGTCTTTCTTAACTGGCAAAACACATATTGATTAACTTTCACTTGTAGTATCTGCTGTTTAATTTTCTTTACTATAAAACATATACTCATTATTTTTTTGTAAAACATACATTGTCTAAATTTTTCTGAAATTGTAAAGCCTCGAGTGAATAATTTCTGATTGTGAAAGGACATATTGACTTTTAAGTCCTTCGGAATTTGTGAAGTAAAGTAACCGTTTAGAATTGTATAACAACTGTTTGAAATCAGGTGATGTAGTTCTGTAAATTTTTATTTAATGCTGTGAAAGGAACTTGAGGTTCAGACGCTCATGATGGGTCATTGATCAGTGGAATGCTATACAAACGGGCGGTCTGGGTTTATTTATGCGTTATGAGTTTTTTTATCATCCTTTCTGGGGTTCTGGCTTTTATGTAAGTCTAAAAAGGGGTTGTTGATGGGCGAATATTTTATCACTGCTGGGTTATGAGTATTGTAGCTACACTGCCTGCTAGGCGGGTGCATTCCAGGGGCATTCGTGTTAGAATTGATGTAATTGTGAGTTTGTGTGCCTTATGTTTCTGTGTGTGTTATGTTTGTCCGTGTCTAGCTAGCCACAAGATGGGGGAGAACTTTATATTTATATATACATATATTTACTGAATTTATACACACTTTTTATGCTATACACATGTTGTTTTTCTTTAATACTGTTAAAGGTGGGATTAAATTATTCGTGATATTTATGATTCATGGGGGGGGGATAATTATGTCATAGAGTTGGCCTGCATGTATGAATTCTAGGCATACAATAAACTTGTTATTGTTACATTACAGCTGAGTTTCATTGCAAGTCCCGTCATACTGGACCCGGCACAATTTTTGCTTCTCTAGGCTCCAGCCTAGTCCTAATTGACTTGTGGCTTCTCTTTCAAAAAAAAAAAAATATATTAAAATGAAATAAGTTGTTTTATACTCATAAAAGACATGAAAGGAAAGAGGGGTTACAAATGGTACCGCAGAGCGTGGTTTATAAAGTCGTAGCGTGAGTTCATCGTAGGCTTGAACCCTTGGGTCCTGGTGTGTGACGGGGCTTGCAATCTCGGAAATATTAATGCCATTGTTGTGACATAGTTTTGGTATATGCCCGTGTAGGCTAGTTGTAGGTACTATAACTTGTGTCGGGTCGCACCACTGAGGCGGTTATTTGTGTTTGGAAAAATGTAATGGTTGTACGGCCGGGGAGTCTCAAGCGTGGCCTGGATGATGGAAGGTTGATTCGGGATCGGAGTTTAGCGTGTTATATTGGCGGGATGCGGTATGGCCCGATTGGAAATCAGTACCGGTACCGACTTGTGTCCGGTTGATGTTGAAGTATTAATTCCCGGATTATGACTTTCAATTGTTAGTTGGTTGTTGTGAGTTGTGTGTTGGTACGGCGTGTGTGTCGAATTGTTGTTTGATGTTATGTGTGTTTAGTATTGTTGCTTGTCACTTGTCTCCTTCCGTCGTGGATGTGAATGGTTCAGAATAGGCCAGGTCTCCGCAGCGCTAGAGAACCCGGGGGTCCACTCAAAGGAAGTACAGTACTTGGGGTTTTCCTAAATGTTTATGAATATGTTTTTGTAGGTTATGTTTGTGTTAGGTGTTTAGTGGGGATTTGTTTTATGATTGTTTGTTTTGAATTGTGCAATTCTGGCGGCGGTATGCTATCAGGAATTGCCCCACCCCCTTACAGGCGTTCTCCAGAAATTTCCGGTGGTGAATGGATTTGATGAGGACCAGCTGTTGGTTTTCTTGGACCTGGTCCTGCAGGTGGCAGATTTCCCGGGGGTGTCCGATGGGGAGGTCTTGTCTCTTATATACCCGTATTGCCGGAGTACGTTGGCTGATCTGGTCACCAAGGCCCTGCGTCGGGGTGACAGTGTTGATGCTTTCCATGGGCAGGTGTTGAACTTTTTCCTACCCATTCGACGACGTGCCCACCTTGAGTTGGAAAAATTCTATCGCCCACAGGCCAACGGAGAGGCGTTAGGAGACTTCGTGCGCGATATACGGAAAGCTGCCCGGGTGTTAAGATTGGGGTTGCCAGAGACGGAAGTTATACAAGCGATTCTAGAAGGACTGACTCCCCAGGAGAGATCTCGTTTGGCATTCGCGGACCGTCCACGTTGTTTTGCGGACCTTGAGCGACTGTGTGTGCTTTCAGGAACGGTCAAGGAGGTTGACGAGTCCCGGGGAAAAGAGGCTACCGATGTCCAATACTCCAGCGGTTCATCAGGAAGAGCCAAAAGGGACAAACATGGTGGTTGGAGGAGAACCCAAGAGACGCTTAGAAAGCCAGAATATTCCGGAAGTGATGGAGGCTACAAGGGGGTGGCAAGTGTGAAGACGGTAACAACAGCTACAGCACAGAAAACCAAGAAATATGAAATTAACGGGGGAAGAAGAAATTATATTAGGGAACAAACATCGGCAAGTAGGGAGCCTGTAGTTAGGCGTTATTCTTATTTGCAGAAAAGTGAGAGTTTGAAGGTTCCAGAGGAAGTACAAGTGCCTAAGAGAGTAGTGGATGAAGAAGGTGAAGCAGAAGAAGAAAAGCGGAATAACTTCTGTGGATCCATACAAGTGGACAAGGACACGTCAGTGAAGACGGAGTTGCAGGACTCGAAGAGGACGTCATGGTTGAATCCAGAGGCCGCAGAATTTGTTCCGGTATTTCCATCTCGGTTCGTGAGGGATCCAGATCCTGTAACATCACCATCGCCAGTAGAAATTAATTTAGTTATTGCACATGAACCTGGACAGCTGGATTCCAGGGTGGAAGATGTTGAGGACGTTGCAGTTGCTGATAGTGGTCAAGGAGTGGAATCGACAGAAGAGTCAGAAGAGCGGTCTGCAGATGCTGCGCAGGTGAATATAGTTTTAGGTGTTAGGGAGACTGTAGAGTCTGAAGTTGCAGATGGACACAGGGATGTCCGGGCTGCGAGTGTTTCTGAGGTTGTGGATGGACAAGGGGATGTTCATGCCGCAAGTGTGGTGGAAGTAAGTGAGGTAGAAGTTGAGGAGAAATTTGGTGGCAGTGTTGTAGAGTTTGTGAATGAGAGTGATGTAGTGTGTGAAGATGTGCAGACGCCTTCTGTAAGTAGTGTTGAGGATTCCGAGGAACGGGAGGAAGTTTCAGGTGGACCAGGTGAGCAACTAGAGGAGGACGAGGATGTGCAGTGTTCAGATGGTGGTAGTGGAAGTGATGGCGATGAGTGTCATGAAGAAATTGGTGAGGAGCTGAGGGAAGATGCGGTTGACGATGGATCAGAGGAGCAACTGGAAGATGCTGAGGAGGTGCAGTGTCATGATGTTGATTTGGATTATGTGGACGAAGAAGGGGAAATTGTAGAAAAGGAAGAAATTGTGGAAGAAGAGTTAGACGATGAGCATAATCCAAGGCGGAGTGAAAGTAGTGAGGTAAGTTGCCTTGATTCTGATTCAGAGGAAACCAGTCAGTACAGCTCAACACGAAATAATTTCTTAGAGAGTGGTGTTCGAAAGGAACGGGTACCCAAAGCCCGTCATAGAAAGGTAAGAAGAAGAGGTTAACGGGTAGCGGGTAGATGTTCCCCACACTCCCAGTGGTGTTCATCTATTTCAGGGTTGCGCCCCTGCCCACGCGAGCCTTGGTTTCCTCCATTCATCCTTATTTTCGGGGGGAGCCAGGTCCTTACCCTTACTCCTAGCTATTGACCCTTTAATGATCCTTGCCCCGTTTCATCTTCCCGATTTTCCTACCCCTCCCCTTAGTAAAAAAAAAAAACCTATCGATAAGGAAGTAGAGAGAGACTTGCCGGAAGTCAGTAGATTGTGGTCCTCGAGAGTGTCATGGTCTTGGAGATCGTCAGTTTCCCCTGTTTTAAAAGTTAGATGGAGTGATGGTGTGCTGTTGTTGGTTGTTAATAGTTGTTGATGTTGATGTTGTTCATTATAGGGTCTGAGCCATGCCGCATTCTCCGGTTGTTTTCCTGGTGTTCTTTTGTTGAGTGAGAAGGTTGTGTAGACGGTGCTGCAGAAAAGTAAACCCCCTCTAGTTATGGTGTATTCGAACGAGTAAATGATGGGATTAATGTTCGTGTGCCCTTGGTGCGGTCCTCTCTGTCTGGCTAAGCGGGGCCGTCCGCCCTTGTGTAGGGAAGTGGGCCAGCCATATGGCAAGGTTGGAGATGCCTTGTGCATGCATGTGGCTGGTCGGTCCAAGAGATGGACGAGGAGTAGTTCGGTCACTCACATGCCAAGGTGTGGGATACCTTGTTGGGTCTTAGGACGAGTATGTGAGTGGGACCGGTGGGAGTAGGTGATGGTCACCGGAGAGGGTGACGTGTTGGGGCGGTCCCGTGGGGTTGGCGTGGCGGAGAGGGTCGCATGGGGATGTCTGTTCTCCTGGGAGCAAGTGCCGCCTGGCCAACTTATCCACGATGTCCACCGGAGTATTTAAGATGGGGGTACACTGCAGGGTACTCTCCAGAGTTTCAGAGTGGGGCAACCGGGTTGCCCTTTCGGGGTGGGGGTGTGCCGGTGTAAATCTGGCTGTCGAAGGTTTTAGAAAAGTTTTTTTTAATTGTCAAATAAAGTGAATGCAGGGGTCAGCTGAAGCGACCTTTGTTCGGCTCGGTTACGGTTGCGTGCGCAACTTGTAGAAAGGGGAGCATTTGGCTCTGCTTGTGACGGCAGACGACTCACTGCCCCGCTGCGAGATACAACGGTCCGTCTCTCTCTTCGAACAATTACGGCGTAGTTTCTGTTTCTACATGGCTGGCTGAAGCATAAACGGCTCCCGGGTTCTTGAATTAAGCCGGAGATTTGGCCTTGCTGATCGCCGTACACCTGCATCAGTCATGGACCATTAAACAAGATCATGTCCGAAGAGGGAGCTGGGTGACTCGTTCTCGATGTAGCACTTGCCAGCAGTACTAAGGTGATATTCACACTTTTATTTTCCTTTTGTGGCCGGGCCGGCAGTGCGCCTGTTTTACATTAAATATCTTGAAGCCATGTGACCACGTGTCCAGACTCTGCTAGAAAGGGGAGCAGCTGATCATAACTCTGAACTTTATAAGTTAAATTCAAGAACATTTTTTATTACTGATTTACATAACACTAAGTGCACTGCTTTGAATTGTGTGCTGCACTGGGGGAGCGTGCCAGATATTTTTTTTTACACTTGGACTTTTTACAGTTTGCATCTCATTATCATTTAACTTTTACAAAATTTATAGAACAGGTTAGTAGCTCTGTTCCGGCTGGAACAGGAATGAATAAATATTAACTTCACGATGGGTTTAACATTTAAGGGCTGGGGGTTTCTTGTGTTTTTTTTTGGGCTGTTCTCTGGGGTTTAAAAGGGGACTTAGTTTTTCTCTGACACATGTTGGTGCAACCTCAGGCAGGTTGGAGGCCTGTCAAACTTTGTCAACCGCATGCTGGCGCGCTGCCACAGCTGCTAGGGCACAACCGCCTTATTGTATTTTTTAATTTTAATTATATTTATATAGCCATTCGGGGTTAATAGAAAATAATTTGTTTTTTCTTCTGGACATATATTAGTTGACTTTGCTCCTTACAAAAGGGCTATACTGATTGTCTTTCTTAACTGGCAAAACACATATTGATTAACTTTCACTTGTAGTATCTGCTGTTTAATTTTCTTTAACTATAAAACATATACTCATTATTTTTTTTGTAAAACATACATTGTCTAAATTTTTCTGAAATTGTAAAGCCTCGAGTGAATAATTTCTGATTGTGAAAGGACATATTGACTTTTAAGTCCTTCGGAATTTGTGAAGTAAAGTAACCGTTTAGAATTGTATAACAACTGTTTGAAATCAGGTGATGTAGTTCTGTAAATTTTTATTTAATGCTGTGAAAGGAACTTGAGGTTCAGACGCTCATGATGGGTCATTGATCAGTGGAATGCTATACAAACGGGCGGTCCGGGTTTATTTATGCGTTATGAGTTTTTTTATCATCCTTTCTGGGGTTCTGGCTTTTATGTAAGTCTAAAAAGGGGTTGTTGATGGGCGAATATTTTATCACTGCTGGGTTATGAGTATTGTAGCTACACTGCCTGCTAGGCGGGTGCATTCCAGGGGCATTCGTGTTAGAATTGATGTAATTGTGAGTTTGTGTGCCTTATGTTTCTGTGTGTGTTATGTTTGTCCGTGTCTAGCTAGCCACAAGATGGGGGAGAACTTTATATTTATATATACATATATGTACTGAATTTATACACACTTGTTATGCTATACACATGTTGTTTTTCTTTAATACTGTTAAAGGTGGGATTAAATTATTCGTGATATTTATGATTCATGGGGGGGGATAATTATGTCATAGAGTTGGCCTGCATGTATGAATTCTAGGCATACAGTAAACTTGTTATTGTTACATTACAGCTGAGTTTCATTGCAAGTCCCGTCATACTGGACCCGGCACAATTTTTGCTTCTCTAGGCTCCAGCCTAGTCCTAATTGACTTGTGACTTCTCTTTCAAAAAAAAAAAAAAAAAAAAAAATATTAAAATGAAATAAGTTGTTTTATACTCATAAAAGACATGAAAGGAAAGAGGGGTTACAGCAGTTATCGTTCGTCATAGAAAAAATTACCCTTGTTAAAACATAAAACGCCTTTCCCTTAACCGATCTTCAACAAAATCAACAGACCTTGAGTTCTGTATAACTCAAAAAGGTATGCAAAAGAGTAGTTGGTTCGGTTTGAATTTACGGCAGTTATCGTTCGTCATAGAAAAAATTAACCCTTGTTAAAACATAAAATGTTGCAGGTAAACTACCCTATTCCCTTAACCGATCTTCACCAAAACCAAAAATTCTTGAGAACTCTACAATTCAGGGCTGTATGCAAAAAATTATTTGATTCTGTTTGAATTTGCGGCTGTTATCGTTTGCCATAAATACCCTTGTTAAAACATAAAACGTTGCAGGTAAACTACCCCTTTCCCTTAACCAATCTTCACCAAAATCAATAGGTCTTGAGTACTCTTCAAATCAGGGCTGTATGCAAAAAATAATTTGATTCTATTTGGTTTGCGGCTGTTATCGTTTGCCAAAAAAAAGTTACCCTTGATAAAAAAAATGTTGCAGGTAAACTTCCCCTTTCCCTTAACCGATCTTCTCCAAAAACAATAGGTCTTGATTACTGTACAATTCAGCGCTGTATGCAAAAAATTATTTGATTCTGTTTGAATTTGCGGCTGGTATCGTTTGCCATAGAAAAAAAAATATACAGACACTTTTCGAATAATGACTTTTTTACTTCCATGTTCCTTAAGGAAATGGAAGTACGGTGATGGCAAAAAAAATCGTGTTCAAGATTATTGCAGATTCTGATTGTAATACACTCAAAACATGAAAAAGTCGTTTTTCGAAAAGTGTGTGTGTCTGTTTGTCTGTCTGTCTGTCTGTAGATTTTTTTTCTATGGCAAATGATAACAGCCACAAATTCAAACAGAATCAAATAATTTTTTGCATACAGCCCTGATTTGTAGAGTACTCATGACCTATTGTTTTTGGTGAAGATCGGTTGAGGGAAAGGGGTAGTTTACCTGCAACGGTTTTTTTTATCAAGGGTAATTTTGTTTGTTTGGCAAACGATAACAGCCGCAAATTCAAACAGAATCAAATAATGTTTCGCATACAGCCCTGAAATGTAGAGTTCTCAAGGTCTGTTGATTTTGGTAAAGATCGGTTAAGGGAAAGGGGTAGTTTACCTGCAACGTTTTTTATGTTTTAACAAGGGTATTTTCTATGGCAAACGATAACAGCCGCAAATTCAAACATAATCAAATAATGTTTTGCATACTGCCCTGAATTGTAGAGTTCTCAAGACCTTTGGTTTTTGGTGAAGATCGGTTAAGGGAAAGGGGTAGTTTACCTGCAACGTTTTGTTTTAAAAGGGTATTTTCTATGGCAAACGATAAAAGCCACAAATTCAAACAGAATCAAATAAGTTTTTGCAACAGCCCTGATTTCTTGAGTACTAAAGACCTATTGTTTTTGGTGAAGATCGTTTAAGGGAAAGGGGTAGTTTACCTGCCACGTTTTTTGTTTTATCAAGGTTATTTTGTATGGCAAATGATAAGAGCCGGAAATTCAAACAGAATCAAATAATATTTTGCATACAGCCCTGAATTGTAGAGTACTCAAGACCTATTGTTTTTGGAGAAGATCGGTTAAGGGAAAGGGGTAGATTACCTGCAACGTTTTATGTTTTAACAAGAGTAAAGTACTTAATTTTGATAAATAAAGTATCTTGATAAGAAGCTCAAGATTAATTAAGAAAATAATTTATTAATTCGTACAAGTGATTTGGTTACCATATTAAACATGAATATTAAATTACTTTCATGTTCTAAGATTTATATTTAAAATCATTTTCGAAATGAAATATTACCATAGAAACTACTTATTTCTACTTACTGCTTCAGCCTTAACCACAGTACTGTGGTCACTAACGTATACCACCTCACGTTATCGCACTCGATTTTCACTGATGATGAAAGTCGATGGCATTGCCGAAACGTCTGGTTTTATAGAAAACATTGGACTACGGCCAAACATCTCGGGAAGGAATTTTAACGAAAACTTATTTCTTTGTTGCCGATAACGTAGCACACACACACACACACACACACACACACACACACACACACACACACACACACACACACACACACACACACACACACACACACACACACACACACACACACACACACACACACACACACACACACACACACACACACACACACACACACACACACACACACACAAAATATGCATAAAATTAATGGCTTGTATAAGTTAATGATTGATCTCCATTAAGTAGTGCTCAAGTTTCCAAAGTTTTAATATTATGATGTCCGTAATTAAAACATCAGAGCAGGTTTAGTGTGTATGAGGGTACACCATGGACAAAAATTTTCAACATTTCCTATTGACCGTTGCTTAGAGTAAAGCTGTGAAATTACAGTGTACGTTTCACAGAACAAACACGCGGAAAAGAAGGAGCGCTCCGAAGTCACTCATGGACCCTCAGCATCTTGCAGAGGGTTCATTCCCTAAAGACAAAAAGTTTGTTTATGAATCGTTAGTCTGTAAACACATGCAGTCACACTGCCCAGCGATCCACAGGAAGCAAATCGCTATCCACGCTGGACACTTTTTCGGCTTGCACGCGTTATGTTGGTATGGGTTTTGGCACTTTCCATTTAAAAAGCGTGCAAATGTAAGAAAATAAACATGAGTGAGGCCAGAAATAACGTCAATTGTGTGTGTGTGTGTGTGTGTGTGTGTCTGTCTTCCCTGCCTTTTTATTGCAGTAATCATAATAATAAAATGGAAACGTAAACATTACATAATTGAGATATGCTTGCCTACCACGAACGATATATTTTCACTCATACATGATTTACACTAAAATGAAAAAATTATAATTTTATTGCCTGGCAACAAAATTATTTTATTTTTAACAATTACCATTGTTTGAAAAAGTTTAAATGAATTTTCAAGTAATTTACTACTGTTAAAACGTAAAAGGTTGCAGGTAAACTACCCCTTCCCCTTAACCGATCGTCACCAAAATCAAAAGTCCTTGAGATCTCTACAATTCAGGGACGTATGCAAAAAATGATTTGATTCAGTTTGAATTTGCGGCTGTTATCGTTTGCCATAGAAAAAAAATCTACAGACAGACAGACACACACACACACAGACACTTTTCGAAAATTGCCTTTTTTTCATGTTTTGAGTGTAGTACAATCAGAATCTGCAATAATCTCGAACACGATTGTGGTTTGGAAGCTCTTGAAGAATCGCGAGTTGTTCCAAAGACGCTAATAAGGAAGGCTGGATTGTTTGTTAGAAAGAAGTGGACTGTATTTGAGATATTGAACATGCGTTTATGGAATAATTTGGTTTGTTAGTTACGATCGGCACGTGCGGATGCATTTTGAGGCGATAATGCCCGAAATCAACTTTGAATGAAATCGTGGTCCATGGTAGATGGACGCAGGTAGACGATTAAAGTTGAATGTTATAAATGTATGCTGTATAATAGCCAAAGGCCGCGGCTGTAAGAGAAGTGTTTAACGAGAGTTGCGCTCGGAGTCGTGTTATAAACTAAACTAATACTGGCTTGCAGTCGGCTAGGCTGGCCGATTGCAAGGTTTGATAAAGGCGTGACGTCATCCGCGCGTGCCGTGCAATGTTAGTAGGCTGCTTACAACTGACAAAACAGTACAAAGTTTAAACATACTGCCCGCCAAAATCGGGACGATTTTGTACATTAACGGTTAAATTGAACAATATAATAATTAG
This sequence comes from Magicicada septendecula, assembly GCA_034769895.1. NCBI lineage: Eukaryota > Metazoa > Arthropoda > Insecta > Hemiptera > Cicadidae > Magicicada > Magicicada septendecula. The sequence continues at coordinate 86,056,514 of CM068370.1, forward strand.
ACTTACATGTCGTAAGCGATACAATAATTGGCGCACTGGCCAGAGAGCAATGACATAATGGACATAATATGCTTAAAGACTTATACATAAAATTTGTAAAAAACAAAAATCATTAATCTAGCACAAAGCTTAAGTCAAAACAAAACAATTTCTGTGCTAGAAAAGGTACAACAACTAAAAAATCGTGATAAAAATGAACCTTTACATAACTGAGCATGATCTCTCTTGAAGCATAACATGTGGATAAAAAATACATATATTTAAACCTTGACAAACGTAAATAATAATCTTAAATTATATAAGAGAAACCATCTTGATCACTGCTTCATATATAGTAATAGAAATAATAGAAACATAATGTTATCATAATCGTATCAAAGTTCAATGGTACATGACATTGAAAAATACAATACACATATAGAATAATTGCCACTATAACTGACACTTGTGGTTCTCAGAATTTGAATCACACAAACATATTAACGATACACAACATTCATAATAATTGATAGTACATATGAGACATAGTCACTGTTGCTGTAGTAGCTAGCGACACTTAACAATGTTACAATGCTTATGATACAATTGACTTGTATGCTCGCCCCGGGTAATGTCCCGGGCGTGTTCCATGTAATGTGACACGCACACACACACACACACACACACACACCTCGTGTGTCTCGTATGGCACGCATACGATTAGCTTGTTGCCACCGGAAGGGGGCATAATTTGTGGATGGGTCGGCGTAAGATACCTAGCGCAGTGCGTACTTCTGCGACGCGTACTAAGGAATCTTGACCCGGAAAAACATTGGTAATTACCCCACGCTTCCATTCTAGAGGGGGGGAATTGTCATCCAAAATGAGGACAAGTTGTCCGATCTTCAAATTTTTAAATGGGGTGCGCCATTTATTGCGCTGCTGCAGCTGGTGCAGATAATCCCTAGACCACCGTTTCCAGATGGTCTGCGTAAATTTTTGGAGCAGAAGCCATCTGCCCAAATGAGTATTATTGCCTTGTGTATAGTCGGGTTCCGGAAGTGCCGTCAGTGGAGCACCGACCAAAAAATGAGCGGGTGTTAAGGGTTCAGGGTCTCTAGCATCGTCGGACACGGCGCATAACGGGCGTGAATTAAGGCAAGCCTCAATTTGAGAAAGAAGGGTAGAATATTCCTCAAAATTCAAGATCGTACCGCCAATTCTAAATGGATGGCCCTAGTACACATGCATATAAATAGAGCGATATATGCCTTGGTCGTGGACTTAGAGCGCTGCCCGCCATGGCGCAAAAGCACCGGACCTGCGTAATCCACGGCCGACTGTGAGAATGGCCTTGACGGCGTGACCCTAGAAGAGGGTAATTGACCGAGTAATTGATTCGCGCCTTTAGCCCGGAAACGAAAACAAGTGACACACTTATGTATCACTGAGCGGATATAGGACTTATCGTGTATGATCCAATACTTACGCCTAAGCGAAGCTTGAGTTGATTGCACTCCAGCGTGCAACAAACGGATGTGTTCGTATTCAATTATTAATCTCGTGAGATGAGAGTGCGGGTGTAAAATTATTTGGTGTTTAGTCTCGTAGCTAAGTGGGGAGAATTGCAAGCGTCCACCCACTCTTAAAATGCCTGATTTATCCAGGAATGGGTTGAGAGCAAGAATTTTACTACTGCGTGGAAGGCACCGGTGTGCCTCAAGTTCCCTAACCTCTACGTCGAAATGCAACTTCTGAGATTGCCGGACAAAAACCAAGAGCGTGTCAGACAATTCTTGAGCCGACAAAAAGGACGTGTCTCTATCAACCACCGCGAGCCTAGAATTGCGAAGAAATCGACGGCAGTATGCGAAGACGCGAATAAGCCTCGTAAGAGATGAATAGTTTTCAATGTAACTATGTGTTGAGGACGCGACAATTAGTGAGGTTTGAGCCTGCTTGCGACGTTCCTCTTCAATGTCGGGAAAGGTACAGGGAGTATTAATGTCGAACGCGCTGACCGGCCATGAGGCCGCATCACGAGCCAACCAGGAGGGACCATGCCACCATTGAGCATGACAGTGCAGACTACGAGGGAGGCAACCGCGCGATAGAACGTCGGCAGGGTTGTCATTCGATACTACATGACGCCAAATTCCCCTGCTGCTAACAAGACGCTGTATTTCTGCGACACGGTTAGCCACAAATACCTTCCAGCGGGAAGATTGCTGATGTATCCAGTACAACGCTATCATCGAATCCGAATAAAGATATAATCCGTCAAAATTGTAATCGACGGCATTTAAAACCTTGGACGTTAATTGAGCCAACAATAAACAAGCACAAAGTTCAAGCCTAGGAAGCGTTATCTGTTTCAGCGGAGCGACCCTAGATTTAGCACACAACAAGTTTGATGATATGGCGCCGTTCGAATAGACCGCCCGCACATAAATGCAACACGCGTAACCTTTAACCGAAGCGTCGGCGAATCCGTGCAGCTGCAATGAACTAACTGGGCAACTGTTCGAACTCTTAACCGACCTCGTAATCTCAAAATGAGTGTCGGAGACTAATTGGGTGTATAATTCCGACCATTGATTGGCTAGTGACCCGGACAAGGGTTCGTCCCAATCAGTGCCCGCCAACCACAACTGCTGCACGAAATGCTTGCAGCAAAATGTGATGGGAGCAATTAGACCTAGTGGATCATAGATCCCGGCAATGATTGACAACACGCTTCTCTTGTTGAGAACGGTTAGATTGTCATCACCCCTAACGGTGTACAAAAAGTTATCCCCCTCAACATTCCACTGCATGCCCAAGGTACGCACGTTTTGACCCTTGCTGAAGTCACGGGTTACTTGGGCGCGAAGAGTCATAATCTTATGGTGGTTAGAGAACCATTTGTGTAACGAAAAACCATACCTCCTCAACAACTTCTCGATCTCGCCTTTCATTTCAGCTAAGCTGTTCGGATCATCCGAACCCGTTATGAGATCGTCTACGTAAAAGTCATTTGCTATGGCCTTAGCAGCGGTAGGGTAGTCGGTTTTATTTTCATAAGCTATTTGAGCCAGCCAGACAACGCGTAGCAAGGAAGGAGGCACTAGCAGTGCCATATGTAACCGTCCTTAACGCGTAATGTCGCAATTCCTTATGCGGTGCATCACGCCAAACAATGCGTTGCAAGTTTGAATCCTTAGGATTAACAATGATCTGGCGATACATCTTTTCAATGTCCGCAATAAGTACGTATCGGTGGGTGCGGAACCGAACCATTATCGAAAACAGATCCTGCTGGATCGTAGGGCCGACCATTAAAGTGTCGTTAAGGGACAAATTATTGGTGGTTTTAGCGGATGCGTCAAATACCACGCGCAATTTAGTGGTTAAGCTAGAGTCTTTGAAGACTGCGTGATGGGGCAGATAAAAGATCTCTGACCTGTCAAGCGACAGATCGTATTCATTAAGCGGCGACATGTGGCCAAGTCTTAAGTAGTCATTCATGAACTCACTATAATCCTTGTAAAGGGTAGGGTTCTGCTTGAATTTGAATTCCAACGATTGGAATCTTCGTATTGCTCCGCGGAGAGAATCTCCCAAATAAGATTGTGCGGATCTGCGGGGCAGGGCTACCACGAATCTCCCGTCGCGATTGCGGCTAGTGTTTTCCACGAAATGCCTTTCACACGGTGAGTCCTCAGATCGGGTTTCGCGACTAGAGATTTCCTCCAACTTCCAAAATTCCTTTAGTTGCGAGGAAACCTGATTATCATCCTTACAGACCATAAATGAAGAAACCGTTCTAGTCATGTCGACGTTGAATGGTAAGTCACCGGCCAAAATAAATCCTAACTTGGTTTCCTGAATTATAGGAAAGTGTGGTCCGCGCGTATATTTCACAGGTTCAATTAATTGTAGAAAATATTGAGCGCCGATTAATATATCGACTTGCGATGAGCAATGTAGGTGAGGATCCGCCAGGAATATGCGCTTGGGTAAATTTAAAGAGGTAAGATTGAATGACTCCGCCGGTAAATTATTAGTTATACTGGGTAATACGGCACAATGTACGTTTAACGTGAAGGGTTTATAGCGTGAATGTAGCCTTACATTAGTGCTGAAGTCAGCCTGGGAAAGCGAGTTGTTTATACCCGTGATGGGCAATTGCGATTTAACTAATTGGAGGCCCAACCTGCGGGCGAAATCCATTGTGCAAAAGTTCGCTTGAGAACCGGAATCCAGTAATATCCTAACGGGAAATTTTTTGCCGACCTTATTGTATGTCATACAGACGGCGGTAGATAACAATACCGATTTATTGGTCTGTGATTTCAGTGAGCACTGGTTGTTAACAGAAGTTACGTCCCTGTTGGGGACATGAATCGTGGTGTGGTGACGCCTAGAACATTTTTAACACGAAAATTTGGAGGGACATTTTGAACCCTCGTGTCCCGAACGGAGACAGTTTAAGCAAAGTTTGTTTTTTAGTAACGCATTTTTTCTATCAGGGATAGACAGTGATATAAATTGTGGGCAATCGCTAAGTCTATGTTCACCGTTACATAGCCTGCATAAATTATTTCTAATATGTGAGTGGAATGCGCCCTTTGGATTGCTTATCTGTTTAACTGCCTTGTGATAAGGAGACTTATCGCTTTTGTTCAACCTGCTCGTTGGGCTAGTCACGCTATCGATATTTTGCAGTAGTTTCCTACGTGAATTTAAAAAATTTATAAAATTATTAAAATCAGGGAGTTTATGCTCCGATAAACTCTCTTTCCACAAACGTAAAGTGTAACTGTCAAGTTTTTTGGCTAGATAGTTTACGACAATAATTTCAAACGTGTTGACTGGCAGTTTGAGATAATTTAAAGCGTTTATATTTCCAGAGATTTGATCAATAAATTGCGATATGCTACCTTGGGATTCCTGCTGGACTAATGGTACGTCTAGTACATTCCACACGTGGTGAGCGGAGACAATCAGCTTACTATCATATCTATTCCTCAACAGATCGATAGCCACCGCATAATTTTCATGTGTTATGGGTAATGATTTTATTACGTTAAGCGCCTCGCCATGTAATGACGAGTGCAAATAATGAAGCTTCTGTATATCTGTCAGGTCTGTTCTGACATGAATTAGTTCCATAAAAATATGGTAATAATGTTGCCATTCCACAATACTACCCTCGAACCGTGGTAATTTTATTGGTTCCAATTGAATGGGGGTTGTTTTAGGCTGTTTACCATCAGTATTAATTAGTGGTTTTTGGTTCAAGTGCTCAGATTGCTCCAACAAGTGTTGCAATTTGCATTCTATAGCACAGAGATCGTCCTCCGTTTGCACTCTATCACTTGTTGACGCAACGTCTGCTTCCTCAGCCTCGATTTGTGACTGTATCTCGTCATATTTGGTGGATAATTCCATCAAATGACGCAGTTTTATTTTGAGCGCATGAGGATCGCTGTTTAACAAATCAAAATTATCCGCGAAGGTATTTATTCGGGATATTGAGGCCTTAATTGTACCTCGTTTTTTTATCAGAGCCCTTACATCGGCCATTATTACAGTTTGAGATAAAAAAGGGAAAGATATTTAGAAACAATTGAGCATCGAGCATGTGAACCACAAACTTAATTTTGAATGAGTTTAAATACGTTTGGTAGCTAGCGATCGTTGGTTTGAACATAAACTTACTCTCTCTAACTAATCAAACTCGTTGGCAGTTAAATTATTGAAATTATAAATCTAAATGATTACAAAGTATAGCTTTATCTTTAAAGTTCTGACTGATAATGAGCTGCCAACCATCTATTAATTTATATTGTGTAATAAGTTAATTGTTTATATAAATATGTCAAAAAATACACACTGGGTGAAATATTATTAAAAATAAATCAAATATAGGTAAAGTTTATAGTCACGTGGCCGTCGATCCATTCGTGATGAAGCTGGCTTCGATCCCGTTTGGAGCTGCTACACCTCCTGTCTCTGCCGGTTAGCCGTTGCCTCATGTTGTACCCTCCATCAATTAAAGCTGTGGAATCTCGAAAATGTTGTCCTGTTTCGTCCCGTCATCTCTGGTCTACTGCTTGGCTGAATCTTGTCGAGATGACTGCGACGTGCTTCACGATAATGGTGTCGCTCAGGACGAAAATGATGCCCGTCTGTCGTGATTAACTTCAGATTGGTTTTTCCAGAAATGATGTATATAAATAAATGTTGTCGCCTGTGTAGTCAGGTATGAGAAATCTGTGCCCTTGGGACCAAAAATGAATCCGGAGGGAATGTGAAATCCGGCCCGGAGGACCAAAAATGTTGCGGTTTGGAAGCTCTTGAAGAATCGCGAGTTGTTCCAAAGACGCTAATAAGGAAGGCTGGATTGTTTGTTAGAAAGAAGTGGACTGTATTTGAGATATTGAACATGCGTTTATTGAATAATTTGGTTTGTTAGTTACGATCGGCACGTGCGGATGCATTTTGAGGCGATAATGCCCGAAATCAACTTTGAATGAAATCGTGGTCCATGGTAGATGGACGCAGGTAGACGATTAAAGTTGAATGTTATAAATGTATGCTGTATAATAGCCAAAGGCCGCGGCTGTAAGAGAAGTGTTTAACGAGAGTTGCGCTCGGAGTCGTGTTATAAACTAAACTAATACTGGCTTGCAGTCGGCTAGGCTGGCCGATTGCAAGGTTTGATAAAGGCGTGACGTCATCCGCGCGTGCCGTGCAATGTTAGTAGGCTGCTTACAACTGACAAAACAGTACAAAGTTTAAACAACGATTTTTTTTGCCATCACCATACTTCCATTTCCTTAAGGAACATGGAAGTAAAATATCGGTATGGAGAACCATACATGACTTCCATATTCTAAGATTTATATTTAAAATCATTTTCAGCCAAACAGCCAGGCTGTGTCTTACCTGCCTTTTTATTGCTGTATTAAATGAAAAATATTATATTACATTAAAATGAAAAAATTGTAATTTTATTGCCTGGCAACAAAATTATTTTATTTTTAACAATTACCATTGTTTCAAAAAGTTTAAATAAATTTTCAAGTACTTTACTCTTGTTAAAACGTAAAAGGTTGCAGGTAAACTACCCCTTCCCCTTAACCGATCTTCACCAAAATCGAAAGTCATTGAGACCTCTACAATTCAGGGACGTATGCAAAACATTATTTGATTCTGTTTGAATTTGCGGCTGTTATCGTTTGCCATAGAAAATACGCTTGATAAAAAAACGTTGCAGGTAAACTACCCCTTCCCCTTAACCGATCTTCACCAAAAACAATAGGTCTTGAGTACTCTATAAATCAGGGCTGTATGCAAAACATTATTTGATTCTGTTTGAATTTGCGGCTGTTATCGTTTGCCATAGAAAATACCCTTGTTAAAAAAATGTTGCAGGTAAACTACCCCTTTCCCTCAACCGATATTCACCAAAAACAACAGGTCTTGAGAACTCTACAATTTAGGGCTGTATGCAAATAATCTTTTGATTCTGTTTGAATTTGCGGCTGTTATCGTTTGCCATAGGAAATACCCTTGTTAAAACATAAAACGTTACAGGTAAACTACCCCTTTCCGTTAACCGATCTTCACCAAAAACAATAGGTCTTGAGTACTCTACAAATCAGGGCTGTATGCAAAACATTATTTGATTCTGTTTGAATTTGCGGCTGTTATCGTTTGCCATAGAAAATACCCTTGTTAAAAAAACGTTGCAGGTAAACTACCCCTTTCCCTCAACCGAACTTCACCAAAAACAATAGGTCTTGAGAATTCTACAATTTAGGGCTGTATGCAAATAATCTTTTGATTCTGTTTGAATTTGCGGCTGTTATCGTTTGCCATAGGAAATACCCTTGTTAAAACATAAAACGTTACAGGTAAACTACCCTTTTCCCTTAACCGATCTTCACCAAAATCAACAGATCTTGAGAACTCTACAATTCAGGGCTGTATGCGAAACATTATTTGATTCTGTTTGAATTTGCGGGTGTTATCGTTTGCCAAACAAACAAAATTACCCTTGCTAAAAAAAAACCGTTGCAGGTAAACTACCCCTTTCCATCAACCGATCTTCACCAAAAACAATAGGTCGCGAGTACTCTGCAAATCAGGGCTGCATGCAAAAAATTATTTGATTCTGTTTGAATTTGCGGCAGTTATCGTTTGCCATAGAAAAAAAATCTACAGACAGACACACAGACAGACAGACAGACACACACACAGACACACAGACACTTTTCGGAAAACGACTTTTTTTCATGTTTTGAGTGTAGTAGAATCAGAATCTGCAATAATCTCGAACACGATTTTTTTTGCCATCACCATACTTCCATTCCTTAAGGAATATGGAAGTAAAATTACCCTTGATAAAAAAACGCAGGTAATCTACCCCTTTCCCTTAACCGATCTTCACCAAAATCAATAGGTCTTGAGTACTCTTCAAATCAGGGCTGTATGCAAAAAATAATTTGATTCTATTTGAATTTGCGGCTGTTATCGTTTGCCAAAAAAAAGTTACCCTTGATAAAAAAATGTTGCAGGTAAACTTCCCCTTTCCCTTAACCGATCTTCACCAAAAACAAAAGGTCTTGAGAACTCTACAATTCAGGGCTGTATGCAAAAGAGTAGTAGATTATGTTTGAATTTGCGGCTGTTATTGCTTGCCATAGAAAATACCCTTTTTAAAACATAAAACGTTGCAGGTAAACTACCCCTTTCCCTTAACCGATCTTCACCAAAAACAATAGGTCTTCAGAACTCTACAATTCAGGGCTGTATGCAAAAGAGTAGTAGATTCTGTTTGAATTTGCGGCTGTTATCGTTTGCCAAAAAAAAGAAAATTGCCCTTGATTAAAAAAAAAAACTGTTGCAGGTAAACTACCCCTTTCCCTTAACCGATCTTCACCAAAAACAATAGGTCTTGAGTACTCTACAAATCAGGGCTGTATGCAAAAAATTATTTGATTCTGTTTCAATTTGCGGCTGTTATCGTTTGCCACAGAAAAAAAATCGACAGACAGACACACAACCACACACACAGACACTTTTCGAAAAATGACTTTTTTTCATGTTTTGAGTGTAGTACAATCAGAATCTGCAATAATCTCGAACACGATTTTTTTTGTCATCACCAACTTCCATTTCCTTAAGGAACATGGAAGTAAAAAAAAAACAGGTACAAATACCTGTTATTACATACTAATTATACATAACGTATATTATCTTTGTAAGTATTGAGTTTCCTGCAGGTCTCGTATATAATATCTTCAAATAAATACACTGCAAGTAGGTTTATTAATATATTAATAGGTTTATCTATGTGAAAATAAACCTACTTGCAGTGTATTTATTTGAAGATATACGAGACCTGCAGGAAACTCAAAACGACTTACTTACAAAGGATAATATAGGTTATGTATAATTAGTATGTAATAACAGGTATTTGGACCTGTTATTTTTTACTTCCATGTTCCTTAAGGAAATGGAAGTATGGTGATGGCAAAAAAAATCATGTTCGAGATTATTAATAGGTTTATCTATGTGAAAATAAACCTACTTGCAGTGTATTTATTTGAAGATATTACGAGACCTGCAGGAAACTCAAAACGACTTACTTACAAAGGATAATATAGGTTATGTATAATTAGTATGTAATAACAGGTATTTGTACCTGTTATTTTTTACTTCCATGTTCCTTAAGGAAATGGAAGTATGGTGATGGCAGAAAAAATCGTGTTCGAGATTATTAATAGGTTTATCTATGTGAAAATAAACCTACTTGCAGTGTATTTATTTGAAGATATTATATAACCTATACTATATAATTTGTTAGAAGAAATAAATTGAAACTAAAAGTAAAACAGTGTTACTTTACACTGTGACTTTATTAAACTATTACTGTTTAAAAGAAAATAAGAAACAAGAGAATTTATAGGCCTATCTCCCTTTGGGAATACCAATTTAAGTTTTTACTAGGAGTGAACAAACTAACATTGGTTAGACAAATCAGTTACGAAACTCAAGGCAATGAAATAATTTAGAGTACATGTAATACCACAACAAAATATTGGTATGGAGAACCATACATGACTTCCATGTTCTAAGATTTATATTTAAAATCATATTTGAAATGAAATATTTCCATAGAAACTGATTCTTTCTACTTATTGCTTCAGCCTTAACCACAGTACTGTGGTCACTAACGTATTCGCACTCAATTTTCACTGATGATGGCAGTCAATGGCACTGCCGAAAAGTCTGGTTTTGCAGATAACATTGGAGTACGGCTAAACAGCCCGGGAAGGAATTTTAACAAAGAACTACTTCTTTGTTGCCGATAATGTAGTACACAAAAAATTCTCCCCTCCCCCTTCAACTATAATTTTCATTAATAGAAAATTACCCCCACCACGTTCACCTAACCTCTTCATTTATAGATATTTCATCTACGTTTCTACAGTGGATTATTATGACCTACTTATCAGGATACTTTATTTATCAAAATTAAGTACTTTAATCTTGTTAAAACAAAAAACGTTGTAGGTAAACTACCCCTTCCCCTTAACTGATCTTCACCAAAATCAACAGGCCTTTGGTCTGTCACAATTGATGAACGTATGCAAAAGAATATTTGATTCTGTTTGAATGTGCGGCAGTTATCGTTCATCAAAGAAAAACTTACCGTTGTTAAAACATAAAATGTTGCAGGTAAACTACCCCTTTCCCTAAACCGATCTTCACCAAAATCAACAGACATAGAGTTCTCTATAGCTCAGGAAGGAATTCAAAACATTATTTGATTCTGATTGAATTTACGGCAGTTATAGTTCGTCATAGAAAAAATTACCCTTGTTAAAAATAAAACGTTGCAGGTAAACTACCCCTTTTCCGTAACTGATCTTCAACAAAATCAATAGACCTTGAGTTCTCTTTAATTCAAGAAGGTATGCAAAAACATAGTCGATTCTGTTTGAATTTGCGGCAGTTATCGTTCATCATATAAAAAATTATCCTTGTTAAAACATAAAATGTTGCAGGTAAACTACCCCTTTCCCTTAACCGATCTTCACCAACACCAATAGGACTTGAGAACTCTACAATTCAGGGCTGTATGCAAAACATTATTTGATTCTCTTTGATTTGCGGCTGTTATCGTTTGCCATAGAAAAAATTACCCCCGATAAAAAAACGTTGCAGGTAAACTACCCCTTCCCCTTAACCGATCTTCACCAAAACCAATAGGTCTTGAGAACTCTATAATTGAGGGCTGTATGCAAAAGAGTTGTTGATTCTGTTTGAATTTGCGGCTGTTATCGTTTGCCATAGAAAAAAATTACACTTGTTTAAAAAAAACTGTTGCAGGTAAACTACCCCTTTCCCTTAACCGATCTTCACCAAAATCAATAGGTCGTGATTACTCTACAAATCAGGGCTACATGCAAAAGATTATTTGATTCTGTTTGAATTTGCGACTCTTATCGTTTGCCATAGAAAATACCCTTTTAAAACATAAAACGTTGCAGGTAAACTACCCCTTTCCCTTAACCGATCTTCACCTAAAACAGTAGGTCTTGAGTACTCTAGAGATCAGGGCTGTATGCAAAATATTATTTGATTCTGTTTGAATTTACGACTCTTATTGTTTGCCATAGAAAATACCCTTTTAAAACACAAAACGTAGCAGGTAAACTACCCCTTTCCCTTAACCGATCTTCACCAAAATCAATAGGTCTTGAGAACTCTACAATTAAGGGCTGTATGCAAATAATCATTTGATTCTGTTTGAATTTGCGGCTGTTATCATTTGCCATATAAAATACCCTTGTTAAAACATAAAACGTGGCAGGTAAACTACCGCTTTCCCTTAACCGATCTTCACCAAAAACAATAGGTCATGAGAACTCTACAATTCAGGGCTGTATTGTAACCCCTCTTTAAAAAAATTTTTGTTTGTTTTATAAAAGTTTTGAATTTTTTTTTTTTGTTAAAGAATGGCCACCAGATATTTAAAACTAGGCAGAGGGCCTAGAGAAGCCAAAAATGCGCTGGGTCCAGTGGGACGGGACTTGCAATTAAACTCGGTTGTTAAACAACAATAACAATTTTTTATTAGAAATTTCAAATCTTCACATTCATGCATATTAGTTGCGAAATTGATAACTCTTCTTTAATACAAAATATAATTATCAAATCTCAACAATCCCATATTAATATTAAATATACAACTTTAAATTTTTTTTTTTTAATCTCGATACAAATGTAATTTTTTGTTTAATTTCCATAATGCAATTTTAAGATGAAATTACAACTTTAATTTCTGGTTCAATGCTAATACAAACTATAAGGTTTAGATCTCGATAATTCAATTCACAATTTAAAATATAAACTTCCAATTGTAATACATTTTCCCAAATTTGCAATTAAAAAAAAATTAACATCATAAGTGAGTATCCACCTCACCATTCTGAAAGCTTTATTTTATCTTAAATGTGGATAATTGAATAGTTGCATGAATACTCCTGACCTTGTAATTATAAATAATCATATTATTTTTATAACACTTAATCATGTATATAGAGCGAACAGAATATGTAATTATATAGATTATCCTTAAAAATACTCGATATTAAAACATCTAATCACACATAAAAATACATATACACAAAACACATATCACAGCTACAGTACAGCATAACACAATACAGCTTGTTAATTCCGACAGGCAGCCTGTACCTTCCCCTCGTACCCATACCTGAATGGGAGACCTCAGGACTGGTCATCCTGTACCAGCACTCAATTAACCGTTTAATGGCCAACACAGCCTTATATAACCTCCAAGTAAAAAAAAACAAAACCCATTAACTCACAAGAGCGAGTAAAAGGAAATTAACGTAGGAAAAAATAAGTAACAGAATGTAAAACAAACTGAATAAAAGGTAATAATTGGAAATTACAAAATTTATATTGGCATAGTCGCCCCGCACCATCTGTAAATTACAATCTAAAATTCAAAATAGTCCCCTTATAGAAGCATACCATCACGTAGTTAACATAGCTGTATATTTTTATAAAATAGTAAGTTTTTATAGAGAAAAATATTCAAACGTTTACAGAACTCCCAAGTGGACATGACCACCAGCAAATTAAGTGTAAAAAAAATAAACTGAAGCTAAAATTATAACATTACAAATCTAGTATGAAGTAGTAAAAATTCCCTTATAAGGTATACATAAAAGCTTAACACATTCGGGAATAACAATGGGAGTGATAAAGTTTCTAAATCGGGTTACATGTTGCATACTTCCATAAAATTACGAAATACCTTTACTTAAAGGAGCAAATATATAGATATACATATATATATATATATACTGGTATATGACTTTACAAACCTGAATTGACCCGACCGAGTAGACGTGTCCGACCTGATCGAACAATTAAGAACACGTCCAGTACCTGCATAAAACTGCCCCTGCCGCAGGTACCTGAATCAGTAAAAAAAAACAAAATTCCTTAAGACTACCTGCCCCCTATTAAAGGAACGTTTATTAGTGTAGAATAAAGAGAACTAGACCCCGATACATGAAAGAATTCAGATTGGTCACAACTTTTACAACATCAAATTTTACTACCAAAAATATTTAAAAAAAATTACGTGAACGCCAGGCACGGCCCCTCGGCCAGGCCTACATAAGATTGGGATGTAATTACATCAAGAAATTATTCCAATAAAGTTCATCACCCCGCCCAATTATGTCTAGTTAGACGCGAGCACCATAGCGTAGAACTTGTTAACGGCAAAAATGTCCCACACAGGAGGTTTGCTGAAGTGGCCAAATGTGTATAAAAAGATTAAATTTCACCTTGTATTGTCCTAGTATGTCTCATGGGGGCATTTTCGGCATGACGTGCAGACGCTCTTCCAGCCGCATCCCGCATCGAGTCTGATTGTTGTTGCATTGTGGCCGGTGAACTGCCAACTGCTGGAATGGGTAGATCTCTGTCGGTGCAGAAACCCTTAAACATTTTTAAGGAAAATTACTATCGTTACTCATCATTCTCAACACCCCCGTCCCACAGCCAAAACTCACTCAGCACATCACAACCAGTTTTAAGCCCAAGTTTAGTTTTCTAAATTTTACTTTTGGCATACTAGAATACACTCGCGCCCCCAAGGCTTCAATATTATATGAATATTTCCTCATAACTGACAATAACGTATTGCATTATAGCCCAGAAAATGATGACACTACGCAAACTGACAAACTCAGACAGGTATAAGTATTTAGAAGCACGTGCTACTATATAATAAGGCTCCCTCACATTACAATTACAACTCATCTCTCTTTTACATCCCAATAGTTATAGTTAATTGTTGTTACAATAGTTAATTACAATAGCAATTGTCATGCTGTACAAGAGCAACAAAATCATCAAACATTCGATCTTGAACATAGCCATGCATACATCAACACGCGGCAACGTACAGCTTTCGTCTGACTCACAACCCAACTAATTTCAATTTTCACTTTATCTTTTATAAAATAGTTAACAATATACAGTAAATCGGACTTACCGGGGATCACAGTAACTCTACTCGATCATAGTAGATAGTCTTGTAGAATTAAGCAACTAGGTCGGTCAGCAAGAACGTCTGCACCAGTACGTAACGGCAGTCAATTACATGTCATGTCAATATATTGAACAAATTACATGTCGGAAACCTCAACTACGCTCCCCACCACCAGACAGCGACAGTAAGCAGAGCAGTTCAAAACACGGAATTACCATATCGCCCGCATACGCGCAATTACAAAAATAACTATTTCGGGAGTTAGACCCTTTTATATTTTTTTTTATATTCACGTTTATGGCACGCCGGGATTTTACCAAAACACGGCACAGTATGCAAAAGAGTAGTTGATTCTGTTTGAATTTGCGGCTGTTATCGTTTGCCATAGGAAACAATAATTGCCCTTGATTAAAAAAAAAACTGTTGCAGGTAAACTACCCCTTTCCCTCAACCGATCTTCACCAAAAACAATAGGTCGTGAGTGCTCTACAAATCAGGGCTGTATGCAAAAAATGATTTGGTTCAGTTTGAATTTGCGGCTGTTATCGTTTGCCATAGAAAAAAAATCTACAGACAGACATACAGACACACACACACTTTTCGAAAAATGACTTTTTTTTCATGTTTTGAGTGTAGTACAATCAGAATCTGCAATAATCTCAAACACGATTTTTTTTGCCATCACCATACTTCCATTTCCTTAAGGAACATGGAAGTAATAATGTGAAAAAAACATCAGAAACATATAATAAAATATCGGTATGGAGAACCATACATGACTTCCATATTCTAAGATTTATATTTAAAATCATTTTCAGCCAAACAGCCAGGCTGTGTCTTACCTGCCTTTTTATTGCTGTATTAAATGAAAAATATTATATTACATTAAAATGAAAAAATTATAATTTTATTGCCTGGCAACAAAATTATTTTATTTTTAACAATTACCATTGTTTCAAAAAGTTTAAATAAATTTTCAAGTACTTTACTCTTGTTAAAACGTATAAGGTTGCAGGTAAACTACCCCTTCCCCTTAACCGATCTTCACCAAAATCGAAAGTCATTGAGACCTCTACAATTCAGGGACGTATGCAAAAAATTATTTGATTCTGTTTGAATTTGCGGCTGTTATCGTTTGCCATAGAAAATACGCTTGATAAAAAAACGTTGCAGGTAAACTACCCCTTCCCCTTAACCGATCTTCACCAAAAACATTAGGTCTTGAGTACTCTACAAATCAGGACTGCATGCAAAACATTATTTGATTCTGTTTGAATTTGCGGCTGTTATCGTTTGCCATATAAAATACCCTTGTTAAAAAAACGTTGCAGGTAAACTACCCCTTTCCCTCAACCGATCTTCACCAAAAACAATAGGTCTTGAGAAATCTACAATTCAGGGCTGTATGCGAAACATTATTTGATTCTGTTTGAATTTGCGGCTGTTATCGTTTGCCAAAAAAAAAAAAATTTCCCTTGATAAAAAAAACCGTTGCAGGTAAACTACCCCTTCCCCTCAACCGATCTTCACCAAAAACAATAGGTCGCGAGTACTCTACAAATCAGGGCTGTATGCAAAAAATTATTTGATTCTGTTTGAATTTGCGGCAGTTGTCGTTTGCCATAGAAAATACGCATGATAAAAAACGTTGCTGGTAAACTACCCCTTCCCCTCAACCGATCTTCACCAAAAACAATAGGTCTTGAGTACTCTACAAATCAGGGCTGTATGCAGAAAATTATTTGATTCTGTTTGAATTTGCGGCTGTTATCGTTTGCCATAGAAAATACCCTTGTTAAAAAAACGTTGTAGGTAAACTACCCCTTTCCCTTAACCGATCTTCACCAAAAACAAAAGGTATTGAGAACTCTACAATTTAGGGCTGTATGCAAATAATCTTTTCATTCTGTTTGAATTTGCGGCTGTTATCGTTTCCCATAGGAAATACCCTTGTTAAAACATAAAACGTTACAGGTAAACTACCCCTTTCCCTTAACCGATCTTCACCAAAAACAATAGGTCTTGAGAACTCTACAATTCAGGGCTGTATGCGAAACATTATTTGATTCTGTTTGAATTTGCGGCTGTTATCGTTTGCCAAACAAACAAAATTTCCCTTGCTAAAAAAAAAACCGTTGCAGGTAAACTACCCCTTTCCCTCAACCGATCTTCACCAAAAACAATAGGTCGCGAGAACTCTGCAAAACCGGGCTGCATGCAAAAAATTATTTGATTCTGTTTGAATTTGCGGCAGTTATCGTTTGCCATAGAAAAAAAATCTACAGACAGACAGACAGACAGACAGACAGACAGACAGACACACAGACAGACACACAGACACTTTTCGGAAAACGACTTTTTTTCATGTTTTGAGTGTAGTAGAATCAGAATCTGCAATAATCTCGAACACGATTTTTTTTGCCATCACCATACTTCCATTCCTTAAGGAATATGGAAGTAAAACATAACAGTAAGCCACAAGAGTGAATAAACAAAATTTTACAAATAAAAATAATAAAAACAACTGTAATAAAATAAATATAAATAAATAAATAAAAACTTATAAATAATAAGCAACAACAAAAGTAAATTAAATACATTACATACCTGGATAATCTTCAGATCCATTCACCAGTGTACACAGAATATACAAGTCATGAACTAATCTTTGTCACACATATTCACATTACAATTTGCTTCACTCAAATAACACATTATAGGTAAAATTAAACTACTGAATGGTTTTTAAAATACTAGAATTTCAGTTATTCAGACACTATTTCAAATTTGTATTTAAAAATATCAGCTGTTGCACTTTCCTCGAAGTTAATCGTGTTCTTCGTTCAGATAAAATTATTCCTGCCCTGGAAAATATCCTTTCACATGGAACGGATGTTGCAACCATGTTACATCTAGTTCTGACCAAATGTGCAAGATTAGGGTATACATGTTGGTGATCTTTCCACCACAGTAAGGGATTTTCGCTTCTCTCTATTGGTGTGTCTTGAAGATATTTATCTACTTCTTGTATAGCCATTGATAAAGATGTTCCTATTTGTTTAACTTTGCTTATCTGGTTTTTATAATGGTCCCAAATTGAAACTGTTTCCTCCTCTGTTATGTTAGGTGTAGATTTACTTTGGTTTCAATGCTTGTATTGGTTCTTGAATTTTTTGTAATTTGTGAAGATACTAGTTCAGCTGCATATTTTTTTGTATTTTCTAGAGAAGTATTGTCTTCAAAAAAGTAGTGTTTGTACCTGGGGTCAAGCATCATACAAAGTGAAATTGTTTTGCTTTTTTCCAAATTAGCAAACCTTACAGAAATTCTTTCTAGAAGTTTAAGTGCAATTTCTCTGACAAGTGGTTTAGTTAATTTCACACTTACCTTTTGTATTGATAATTTTAGTATTAGTTAATTATCAAAATAAATTAAAGAATTTACCACAATAACACTATTTATTTTCATAAAGTGCACAGAAATGTAAAACTTGAAAAAATCACTTTGGGGAGAAATGTACGTATTTAGAGGCTCTGGCGACAAACTTGACATCATATTGGAGGAAGATGTAGTGCGGTTCGGTAAATGGCTTGTCCTATTTTATAGTGCAGTACTTCGAAGCAGGTACAATGCAGGTGCGTTCCTTCATTCAAAAGAAAATAAAATTACAAATTGGTTCGTGTGCGCATCAAACTTTATCGACGGGTGCAAGGTTGCGGACTGCTGGTACAGACTGTATTCGTGTGTACTGTGTTCAGTCTAAGAGCTATTCTGATAACATACTGTTTGTGTAATGTATATAACTCACGTGCTTAGGTTTTTATGTGAAACATTTTTATATGATAGTGTACTCTTAGAACAGAGATACCGTCTATGTACACCAGATAGGTTGTCCTGTTTGCATAATGATGTTTTGTTGTCCAATCCACGTTGTCTGAACACTGCTGCAGTTAGCATTCAGCAACTGCAGCATATCATCTCAAATGGAGCCGACCCAACCTGTCATCTTTCTGCTGTCATTGTAGGCCTTCGTGTAAGTGATATATAGGAATTTATAAAAAATGTAACTATGTGATTGAAGCTAAAAAACTAATTATAACTGGTAAGCTTTGCTTTGATGTCTTACATAAACAGTTAACGAGACTGCTCTAGTAGGCTGCTTTTGTTTTATTATGTGACTCATATCAGTAACAATTAAGTGAATATTTTGAAGTATAAGGACTCAAAGTTTTCAGCGCAGCCTTTAAATTTGTTGTTTCAGACTGTAGTTGTATACATTATATTCACAGTTTTTAGTCAGTAGGATAGGTCATTGAACACAGTGTAGGCTACAGTGATAACACTGGACATAATTTTATTTACAAAAAGTTGGTTTAATCATGTTACAGTTTACAACAAAAAATGAAGATGCCCATATCTGTTAAAATGTGATCCCTGAGCAATGGTTTTGGGAGAGATTTTTTGAAACTGATGACTGATGTTCGTTCAGTATAAACTAATGTCATATCTGAATATAGTGTGATAATGACCATTGTAGTAAATAGTGCAATGTCATTGTTACTACTGTAATGTACTCATACCATACAAATTAGATATTTGTATTTGTATCTCTTATTACAAAAGAGATACCGTACATAGACTTTTTAATATAAGGTGAACCAATTTACAAAATCGCATGAGAAATTATAAAATGTAGTCAAAGTTGCTATGTTTAAGAATAGTGCACAGTAATACTTTATATCTCTCCCCATAGCAAGGTGGATTATTTAGTATTCTTGTCACAATTTTTGTTGTTTAATGATGTAAATATTAATTAAGATATAATAGGCTTAACTCATGCGCTTAGGGGTTTACTAATATGACTGTGTAGGTTGTGATTTGACTTTTGCTTTAGAAAAATGAAGAGTTGAAATACCATAGATAAATGACAGCAAGAATACAGTAACATTGAAACATACAAATATTCAACAGAAAATTGAGTATTACTGTTATTTACATGTATAGATTGCAACACATCTACAGTACATGAATATTGTAACGATAAAGTTCGTTATGATATCGATGTTAAAGCCTCACTTCGGATTCGTCAATTCGTAACGTAAAAATATATTCGTTACGTACAATGTTATTAGGAATAGGTTACTTGTATTTTATGTTGTGTGCACTTGAATTACATACACCGCCCGTTGGAAGTGTCAATTTGTAACATAGATAAATAATGCAGCGACTAACTCGCACTGGAGTCGTCAATTTGTAATTATGAATATGTTATGTTGAACGGCGAATGGTTTTGTAATTTGCCGCTTGCTCCCACTATACCGTTCGTTTCCGTGACGTCACTCAACGTTGCCAACTATCGTGGAGTCCGCTGTAATCTGTGAATTTATTTCCTAAATGGAACAGCAATAATAACGACACAAATATAACATCAAACATATATCCTTACAGAAATCCTTTATTCAGAAAAAGCTGGTTAATTGTTCTTAAATTTGATTCTGACAATCACAATTGTGGCGCAAATTATACGTCTTCTCACCAGTTGGCAGTAGTAGCCAACATTCAGTATTTTCTTCAGACCAAATGAATGCTTTCGTTAATGTTTTTATTAATAATAAAGTATCTCAGGGCGTATATGGTTCGGGGATTACATTTAAACAAAATATTATTCTATAAATCAAAATACAAGTTTTACAATTAAAGGATATTACAATGTTAGAGTGTAACGTGCACACAGGCAGTCGGATAGTGGTTACCAGTTCTAATAGGTTATGTCCAGTTTAGGCGTATAATAATTATTATGTAAATCAAAGGTTCTTGTGGTGTTTGAAAAGGTGTCAATCTCAAATCGTGTTATTAGTGAGTGTTCTTAGTGTTGGTGTGCTATGGTGTCTGCAGTTTTAGTTGATTAGTATTTAAAAGTCTTGTATACAAATGTGGGTGTTGATGCACAATATAATAAGATGTCAAAAATCACCAAATCCTCTTCTTGTATGGTTCTTGTCGAATACAGGGTCCTCGTCCACTTCAGATCTTCTTCCTGGTTCTTGGGTCTTCTCTTTGATATAATGGTTGTTCTTCTCTTGGTGTAAAAGGTTCGTGTTATTTACCTCTAACTGTATTAATATGTTTGTATCGTTTTTTCACTGTTTATTATATATTATGTAGGACGTTTTACAAACGCGTCTATCCGCTAAGATCGTTGTCAAAGAAGTCTGATTTTATTTATCCGAAATTTCTGGTTGCTAAGGGTAAACTTGGAATCTGGTTGGCTAATTCGGATATATATTGTCATATACTTTCATTATTTCAAAGTCTAAATTTGTTCAAAATCTTTAAATTAACATAACTTTTCTGTACTGAATGGGAATTTAAAACCATTATCAGCATTATTTTGATCTTTACATTTGTTACAGTTAGACACTAAACATGCCTACTTTTACTTAAGAACTACAGATGTTACAATTTTGTCATTTGAAATTTTCTTAAATAACTTGATATGTATTATTTTGTTTCTATATTCGTTGTGTACACTATTGACTATAAATATATTTATCCTTCCACCTTTGTTTTACATAATCCCTAACATTATTATCTGAAATTTACAAAAGTTGGTTTCACCTGGCCTATGTACTTGGTGTTATTTTCATCACCATGTTTAAAATCTTTAACAATTAAATTAACTTTTAACACTCATCAAAATTGTTTAACATATAACGTTATTTTAACAAAACAAAAGATATACTATTCTATTAGTTTAAATTCATGCCCACATGGCTATGATTTCACTGAACCCTTGCACAAATAAACTGTTTTTTACTTCCATATTCCTTAAAGAATGGAAGTATGGTGATGGCAAAAAAAAATCGTGTTCGAGATTATTGCAGATTCTGATTCTACTACACTCAAAACATGAAAAAAAGTCGTTTTCCGAAAAGTGTCTGTGTGTCTGTGTGTCTGTAGATTTTTTTCTATGGCAAACGATAACTGCCGCAAATTCAAACAGAATCAAATAATTTTTTGCATGCAGCCCTGATTTGCAGAGTACTCGCGACCTATTGTTTTTGGTGAAGATCGGTTGAGGGAAAGGGGTAGTTTACCTGCAACGGTTTTTTTTTAGCAAGGGTAATTTTGTTTGTTTGGCAAACGATAACAGCCGCAAATTCAAACAGAATCAAATAATGTTTCGCATACAGCCCTGAATTGTAGAGTTCTCAAGATCTGTTGATTTTGGTGAAGATCGGTTAAGGGAAAGGGGTAGTTTACCTGTAACGTTTTATGTTTTAACAAGGGTATTTCCTATGGCAAACGATAACAGCCGCAAATTCAAACAGAATCAAAAGATTATTTGCATACAGCCCTAAATTGTAGAGTTCTCAAGACCTATTGTTTTTGGTGAAGATCGGTTAAGGGAAAGGGGTAGTTTACCTGCAACGTTTTTTTAACAAGGGTATTTTCTATGGCAAACGATAACAGCCGCAAATTCAAACAGAATCAAATAATTTTCTGCATACGTCCCTGAATTGTAGAGTTCTCAATGACTTTCGATTTTGGTGAAGATCGGTTAAGGGGAAGGGGTAGTTTACCTGCAACCTTTTACGTTTTAACAAGAGTAAAGTACTTGAAAATTTATTTAAACTTTTTGAAACAATGGTAATTGTTAAAAATACAATAAGTTTGTTGCCAGGCAATAAAATTATAATTTTTTCATTTTAATGTAATATAATATTTTTCATTTAATACAGCAATAAAAAGGCAGGTAAGACACAGCCTGGCTGTTTGGGTGAAAATGATTTTAAATATAAATCTTAGAATATGGAAGTCATGTATGGTTCTCCATACCGATTTTTACTCAAACTGTACAATTGTTTTGACACTTAGCCATAACATCTTTTTATAGTCTATTCTGCTTTGCCAATCAATTTATAACTGTTTAACACCAGTTCTATGGTTATATTTGTTAACATAAAAAAAATGAAATTAATATCATTTAATTGATATTCTTTTAAAATAACTGTTTCACCTGCTACATACAAAAAACAACACAAATATCATGATAATAAAACAATGTGCTAAAACATAATAACATGCACATTTTAAAACTACTTAACTAAAAATGAACTTTTTTCATGTGAAAACTTACTATTTTATTGTACGCGTTTCGGCTTAGTATCCGCCTTCTTCAGCTTTGGTAACAGACTGCCAGCATTTTGTAACGGTTGTGTGGAAGGTGAAGTGGGGGTGGTGTGTGGAGGAAGGGGATTGGCGCGGGGATTCAACTTACTGTTTGTTTTCTGTATAATTGTGTCAAAAAGTGTAAGTGATTTGTATTGTAATTGATCGTTGAGTATGTTGTTTGGTTGTGTTGTGTGGTGTTTATATATTTCGTATTGTTCAGTTGTGTTGAGTTTTTGACCTTTGGGTATGTAATGTAAAATTTCAAGATTAGTGTCTATGTTGGTGTAACTGTGGTTTTCTGTGTGTATGTGTGTGGCAAATGCAGAGTGTATATTGTTGTTGGTTAAAGCTTTTAAGTGTTCAGAATAACGGGATGAAAAAGATCTTCCCGTCTGGCCTATGTAGAAACTATTGCAGTCATAAAACAAATTCTACACTAATTAATTAGTCTTTTGTCAGTGAATTTATTAATTATTCTGACACTGTCTATGTTATGCTTCACTCTTGTTATAAAAATGTTATTGTGAACAAGTTATTATTTGTTGTTTACTGGACAATCTTATGAACACTATTTGTTACAATTAGTTGTATGGTTCATGTATCTATAATAAGGTTTGTTTATATTTTCATTACATCAATTAACTTAATCATTTACTAATATTTCTTTTATATAATATTACATGTTTGGGCCTATTATCCCTCAATTTGTATTTTGATTATCTGGATATTATGATACATAAAATGAAACCATTTGTTTCTTTATAGTACTAGTTCATAAGCCGTCTGTCTTTATAATTCTTTATTTGGTCATTATTGAAAGTTCATGTCATAATTGGGGTTGAAGGTATTTTGCATCACTTAGCCTAAATCATTAATTTGGGTACGGTCAGTTGTCTTACTAGTCAGTCTAAAATGGTTAGTCATTCCTCTTCACTATCATCTTGGAAGATTTTGTTCTTCTTGTTAGCTTCTTAACCAAAGTCTTCATTAAATCAGGTACGATATTAAGTTGTTCCAAATGTAATGTGACCTACTACCCTGCCACCAAATTTGATCATTTTAATAAAATATTGTTTTTGTTGAAATTATCAGTTATCTTATCTTTCACATTATCATTTGTTATTCTTATTATGATCTGGTATACTTGTCTTTAATTATAAGTGTTCTATCCCTGGAACATGTTACTTCCCTAACCAATTAATCACCATATATTCTGGAATCAGTCAGGGGGCTCTCTTGACCTAATACCCCGCTGTCCTTACAATACATAATGCATAAATAATATCGATTGCTGGAGCTATCTCATCAGTCAATCTCATTTAATAATCACTAGTCTATTCACGACTAAATCAAATAAAAATAATATAATATATTCTTGGGATTGTTCACTCAGTTTAACTTCTCAGATCTAAATATTTCTTTCCATTGATTCTTTCAGATGTTTATTTTCTTGTGGCGATATTAATAACATTTCTTATTTTCAATTGGTACTATCTTCTTTCCTTCTTTATCAGTACTCCTTAATCTTCATTTTTTCATTCACTATCTTCATTCAATTAAAACATAACAAGTATTTGCATCTTTAGTTGTTGTTAATTCTCTCACAATCATGATAGGTTATTTGTAATAAATTCGTTTCTAGTCTTGTCGTATTTTCATCGTCACTTGTCTACATTTGTCTTTTCTTATTCATTTTATAGCACTATGGTTTCTTCTAATTTATGGATGTTGCATCTTTCTTTTATATTCCAATAATAAGTTCATAATTATATTTAATAAGAGGTGCTTATTTTATTTAGAATTTGGAAATTTATTCCCAGTTGTTTATCTGCTTGATTCATAATAACATTATCAAACTGTACTGTAAGTTGTCCTTACTATTTATCTGAATTCTGAGATATTCAAATTTGTTTATTTGGCTTCATTTAAAATTATATTCTGGATCATCAAAGTTGGTAAGATGAGCTTACTATATTCTTTGAATTTTGAGGTATTATAATAGTAAATTCTTCAATTCCAAATTAATTCTCATTAATAATTAGTTGTAAGTTGTTCTTACTATTTCTTTAGAATTTTGTGGTTTATTCAACTTTGTTTATTAGGTTCATAATACATTTTTAAGGAAACTTGGTTGTATGTCCCCTTAATCTTTTTTGTTTCCACATCACTAATGACATAAGTATTATTGTTATTGTTTTTTTATAACAACATATGGTCCATTATACAGTAATAATAGCTTTTTTGCTATTCCTTCCTTAGAACTTGGCAATTCGCGGTTTTTTAACAATACTTTGTCTCCAATCTTGTACTGGATCATTTTCTGCTGAATTATTTTGTATTTTTTCCTTCTTTTCTCCACTTGTTCATTCAGTTTGGTGTGGAATCTCACGTTGTCGAACTGGTAAGCTGGGTTGTTTGAGAAGTTGATTATTTCACTAATTTCTCGGGGTGGTAGTCTTTCATGCATTATGGTATATGGAGTATCTTGTATTGCTTCATGGTAAGCTGAGTTGATAAAGCTCTCTGTTTGTGTAATGTAGTCACTCCACTTCTGGTGTTTATCAAAGCAATATGTTACTGGTCCATCAATGACTAATGATATCATTGATATTTTCCCACGTATTTCTATTTCTGGTATTTCCCATTTATCTCTGGTCTTCTCTAAGTTGTAACCTATAGTTTTGTGGTAAGTCATTATTGAAATTGCTTTTAATCTCCTCCTATATTCTCTGGCATTCATGATTTCTTCATTGTTGGTAATTGGGATATTCAGTACATTAATTAACCCATTGTTCATCATCTCCCATTCTTCCGGTGTTTTTATTAAATTCTTTATATGCGTTCTTCTTACTTTCTTGGTTCCACTTCACTATCTTTAGTATTTTCTTTGTTTCCGTTAGTTTTCTTTTCAGGTAATACTACTACTGTATCCTCTGTTTTGGCGTTTGGTATGTCTTCTGTTTCTGGTTTGCTATCATTTTTTATTTCTTTGGCCCTATTATTTCTTAGTTCTTCCCTAAAGAGTTTATTATCATTTATTATTTCTTTGGTAATTTCCTCCATTAATGCCATCATACGTTTAATCATTTCTCGCGTCTTCTCGCCTTCCGTTTGTGTGGGTTCTTCAGGTTGTTTCTCCGGATCCTTCCTTGTTATAATTTCTATTTCCTCAACCGGTGTTGCTTCTTTGTCTTCCATGTTTACTTTGTCTACTTTCTCGGTTTCAGCCGCTCTTTTGCGTGATACTTCTCGCTTCCTCATTTTTTTTTTTTTTTTTGTTTGTTTATAAATTATAATTTAATTTATATTAAATTAAACGCCTCACACGTTGGTTCGCCAATTTGTAACGATAAATTATCGTTACGTCTTAGTTAAATATAGCCTCACTTTGGATTCGTCAATTCGTAACGTAAAAATATATTCATTACGTACAATGTTATTAGGAATAGGTTACTTGTATTTTATGTTGTGTGCACTTGAATTACATACACCGCCCGTTGGAAGTGTCAATTTGTAACATAGATAAATAATGCAGCGACTAACTCGCACTGGAGTCGTCAATTTGTAATTATGAATATGTTATGTTGAACGGCGAATGGTTTTGTAATTTGCCGCTTGCTCCCACTATACCGTTCGTTTCCGTGACGTCACTCAACGTTGCCAACTATCGTGGAGTCCGCTGTAATCTGTGAATTTATTTCCTAAATGGAACAGCAATAATAACGACACAAATATAACATCAAACATATATCCTTACAGAAATCCTTTATTCAGAAAAAGCTGGTTAATTGTTCTTAAATTTGATTCTGACAATCACAATTGTGGCGCAAATTATACGTCTTCTCACCAGTTGGCAGTAGTAGCCAACATTCAGTATTTTCTTCAGACCAAATGAATGCTTTCGTTAATGTTTTTATTAATAATAAAGTATCTCAGGGCGTATATGGTTCGGGGATTACATTTAAACAAAATATTATTCTATAAATCAAAATACAAGTTTTACAATTAAAGGATATTACAATGTTAGAGTGTAACGTGCACACAGGCAGTCGGATAGTGGTTACCAGTTCTAATAGGTTATGTCCAGTTTAGGCGTATAATAATTATTATGTAAATCAAAGGTTCTTGTGGAGTTTGAAAAGGTGTCAATCTCAAATCGTGTTATTAGTGAGTGTTCTTAGTGGTGGTGTGCTATGGTGTCTGTAGTTTTAGTTGATTAGTATTTAAAAGTCGTGTATACAAATGTGGGTGTTGATGCACAATAAAATAAGATGTCAAAAATCACCAGATCCTCTTCTTGTATGGTTCTTGTCGAATACAGGGTCCTCGTCCACTTCAGATCTTCTTCCTGGTTCTTGGGTCTTCTCTTTGATATAATGGTTGTTCTTCTCTTGGTGTAAAAGGTTCGTGTTATTTACCTCTTAACTGTATTAATATGTTTGTATCGTTTTTTCACTGTTTATTATATATTATGTAGGACGTTTTACAAACGCGTCTATCCGCTAAGATCGTTGTCAAAGAAGTCTCATTTTATTTATCCTAAATTTCTGGTTGCTAAGGGTAAACTTGGAATCTGGTTGGCTAATTCGGATATACATTGTCATATACTTTCATTATTTCAAAGTCTAAATTTGTTCAAAATCTTTAAATTAACATAACTTTTCTGTACTGAATGGGAATTTAAAACCATTATCAGCATTATTTTGATCTTTACATTTGTTACATTTAGACACTAAACATGCCTACTTTTACTTAAGAACTACAGATGTTACAATTTTGTCATTTGAAATTTTCTTAAATAACTTGATATGTATTATTTTGTTTCTATATTCGTTGTGTACACTATTGACTATAAATATATTTATCCTTCCACCTTTGTTTTACAAAATCCCTAACATTATTATCTGAAATTTACAAAAGTTGGTTTCACCTGGCCTATGTACTTGGTGTTATTTTCATCACCATGTTTAAAATCTTTAACAATTAAATTAACTTTTAACACTCATCAAAATTGTTTAACATATAACGTTATTTTAACAAAACAAAAGATATACTATTCTATTAGTTTAAATTCATGCCCACATGGCTATGATTTCACTGAACCCTTGCACAAATAAACTGTTTTTTTACTCAAACTGTACAATTGTTTTGACACTTAGCCATAACATCTTTGTATAGTCTATTCTGCTTTGCCAATCAATTTATAACTGTTTAACACCAGTTCTATGGTTATATTTGTTAACATAAAAAAAATGAAATTAATATTTAATTGATATTCTTTTAAAATAACTGTTTCACCTGCTACATACAAAAAACAACACAAATACCATGATAATAAAACAATGTGCTAAAACATAATAACATGCACATTTTATAAAACACTTAACTACTTAACTAAAAATGAACTTTTTTCATGTGAAAACTTCCTATTTTATTGTACGCGTTTCGGTTTAGTATCCGCCTTCTTCAGCTTTGGTAACAGACTGCCAGCATTTTGTAACGGTTGTGTGGAAGGTGAAGTGGGGGTGGTGTGTGGAGGAAGGGGATTGGCGCGGGGATTCAACTTACTGTTTGTTTTCTGTATAATTGTGTCAAAAAGTGTATGTGATTTATATTGTAATTGATCGTTGAGTATGTTGTTTGGTTGTGTTGTGTGGTGTTTATATATTTCGTATTGTTCAGTTGTGTTGAGTTTTTGACCTTTGGGTATGTAATGTAAAATTTCAAGATTAGTGTCTATGTTGGTGTAACTGTGGTTTTCTGTGTGTATGTGTGTGGCAAATGCAGAGTGTATATTGTTGTTGGTTAAAGCTTTTAAGTGTTCAGAATAACGGGATGAAAAAGATCTTCCCGTCTGGCCTATGTAGAAACTATTGCAGTCATAAAACAAATTCTACACTAATTAATTAGTCTTTTGTCAGTGAATTTATTAATTACTCTGACACTGTCTATGTTATGCTTCACTCTTGTTATAAAAATGTTATTGTGAACAAGTTATTATTTGTTGTTTACTGGACAATCTTATGAACACTATTTGTTACAATTAGTTGTATGGTTCATGTATCTATAATAAGGTTTGTTTATATTTTCATTACATCAATTAACTTAATCATTTACTAATATTTCTTTTATATAATATTACATGTTTGGGCCTATTATCCCTCAATTTGTATTTTGATTATCTGGATATTATGATAGATAAAATGAAACCATTTGTTTCTTTATAGTACTAGTTCATAAGCCGTCTGTCTTTATAATTCTTTATTTGGTCATTATTGAAAGTTTATGTCATAATTGGGGTTGAAGGTATTTTGCATCACTTAGCCTAAATCATTAATTTGGGTACGGTCAGTTGTCTTACTAGTCAGTCTAAAATGGTTAGTAATTCCTCTTCACTATCATCTTGGAAGATTTTGTTCTTCTTGTTAGCTTCTTAACCAAAGTCTTCATTAAATCAGGTACGATATTAAGTTGTTCCAAATGTAATGTGACCTACTACCCTGCCACCAAATTTGATCATTTTAATAAAATATTGTTTTTGTTGAAATTATCAGTTATCTTATCTTTCACATTATCATTTGTTATTCTTATTATGATCTGGTATACTTGTCTTTAATTATAAGTGTTCTATCCCTGGAACATGTTACTTCCCTAACCAATTAATCACCATATATTCTGGAATCAGTCAGGGGGCTCTCTTGACCTAATACCCCGCTGTCCTTACAATACATAATGCATAAATAATATCGATTGCTGGAGCTATCTCATCAGTCAATCTCATTTAATAATCACTAGTCTATTCACGACTAAATCAAATAAAAATAATATAATATATTCTTGGGATTGTTCACTCAGTTTAACTTCTCAGATCTAAATATTTCTTTCCATTGATTCTTTCAGATGTTTATTTTCTTGTGGCGATATTAATAACATTTCTTATTTTCAATTGGTACTATCTTCTTTCCTTCTTTATCAGTACTCCTTAATCTTCATTTTTTCATTCAATATCTTCATTCAATTAAAACATAACAAGTATTTGCATCTTTAGTTGTTGTTAATTCTCTCACAATCATGATAGGTTATTTGTAATAAATTCGTTTCTAGTCTTGTCGTATTTTCATCGTCACTTGTCTACATTTGTCTTTTCTTATTCATTTTATAGCACTATGGTTTCTTCTAATTTATGGATGTTGCATCTTTCTTTTATATTCCAATAATAAGTTCATAATTATATTTAATAAGAGGTGCTTATTTTATTTAGAATTTGGAAATTTATTCCCAGTTGTTTATCTGCTTGATTCATAATAACATTATCAAACTGTACTGTAAGTTGTCCTTACTATTTATCTGAATTCTGAGATATTCAAATTTGTTTATTTGGCTTCATTTAAAATTATATTCTGGATCATCAAAGTTGGTAAGATGAGCTTACTATATTCTTTGAATTTTGAGGTATTATAATAGTAAATTCTTCAATTCCAAATTAATTCTCATTAATAATTAGTTGTAAGTTGTTCTTACTATTTCTTTAGAATTTTGTGGTTTATTCAACTTTGTTTATTAGGTTCATAATACATTTTTAAGGAAACTTGGTTGTATGTCCCCTTAATCTTTTTTGTTTCCACATCACTAATGACATAAGTATTATTGTTATTGTTTTTTATAACAACATATGGTCCATTATACAGTAATAATAGCTTTTTGCTATTCCTTCCTTAGAACTTGGCAATTCGCGGTTTTTTAACAATACTTTGTCTCCAATCTTGTACTGGATCATTTTTGCTGAATTATTTTGTATTTTTTCCTTCTTTTCTCCACTTGTTCATTCAGTTTGCTGTGGAATCTCACGTTGTCGAACTGGTAAGCTGGGTTGTTTGAGAAGTTGATTATTTCACTAATTTCTCGGGGTGGTAGTCTTTCATGCATTATGGTATATGAAGTATCTTGTATTGCTTCATGGTAAGCTGAGTTGATAAAGCTCTCTGTTTGTGTAATGTAGTTACTCCACTTCTGGTGTTTATCAAAGCAATATGTTACTGGTCCATCAATGACTAATGATATCATTGATATTTTCCCACGTATTTCTATTTCTGGTATTTCCCATTTATCTCTGGTCTTCTCTAAGTTGTAACCTATAGTTTTGTGGTAAGTCATTATTGAAATTGCTTTTAATGTCCTCCTATATTCTCTGGCATTCATGATTTCTTCATTGTTGGTAATTGGGATATTCAGTACATTAATTAACCCATTGTTCATCATCTCCCATTCTTCCGGTGTTTTTATTAAATTCTTTATATGCGTTCTTCTTACTTTCTTGGTTCCACTTCACTATCTTTAGTATTTTCTTTGTTTCCGTTAGTTTTCTTTTCAGGTAATACTACTACTGTATCCTCTGTTTTGGCGTTTGGTATGTCTTCTGTTTCTGGTTTGCTATCATTTTTTATTTCTTTGGCCCTATTATTGCTTAGTTCTTCCCTAAAGAGTTTATTATCATTTATTATTTCTTTGGTAATTTCCTCCATTAATGCCATCATACGTTTAATCATTTCTCGCGTCTTCTCGCCTTCCGTTTGTGTGGGTTCTTCAGGTTGTTTCTCCGGATCCTTCCTTGTTATAATTTCTATTTCCTCAACCGGTGTTGCTTCTTTGTCTTCCATGTTTACTTCGTCTACTTTCTCGGTTTCGGCCGCTCTTTTGCGTGATACTTCTCGCTTCCTCATTTTGTTTATTTTTTTTGTTTGTTTATAAATTATAAATTAATTTATATTAAATTAAACGCCTTACACGTTGGTTCGCCAATTTGTAACGATAAATTATCGTTACGTCATAGTTAAATATAGCCTCACTTCGGATTCGTCAATTCGTAACGTAAAAATATATTCATTACGTACAATGTTATTAGGAATAGGTTACTTGTATTTTATGTTGTGTGCACTTGAATTACATACACCGCCCGTTGGAAGTGTCAATTTGTAACATAGATAAATAATGCAGCGACTAACTCGCACTGGAGTCGTCAATTTGTAATTATGAATATGTTATGTTGAACGGCGAATGGTTTTGTAATTTGCCGCTTGCTCCCACTATACCGTTCGTTTCCGTGACGTCACTCAACGTTGCCAACTATCGTGGAGTCCGCTGTAATCTGTGAATTTATTTCCTAAATGGAACAGCAATAATAACGACACAAATATAACATCAAACATATATCCTTACAGAAATCCTTTATTCAGAAAAAGCTGGTTAATTGTTCTTAAATTTGATTCTGACAATCACAATTGTGGCGCAAATTATACGTCTTCTCACCAGTTGGCAGTAGTAGCCAACATTCAGTATTTTCTTCAGACCAAATGAATGCTTTCATTAATGTTTTTATTAATAATAAAGTATCTCAGGGCGTATATGGTTCGGGGATTACATTTAAACAAAATATTATTCTATAAATCAAAATACAAGTTTTACAATTAAAGGATATTACAATGTTAGAGTGTAACGTGCACACAGGCAGTCGGATAGTGGTTACCAGTTCTAATAGGTTATGTCCAGTTTAGGCGTATAATAATTATTATGTAAATCAAAGGTTCTTGTGGAGTTTGAAAAGGTGTCAATCTCAAATCGTGTTATTAGTGAGTGTTCTTAGTGTTGGTGTGCTATGGTGTCTGTAGTTTTAGTTGATTAGTATTTAAAAGTCGTGTATACAAATGTGGGTGTTGATGCACAATATAATAAGATGTCAAAAATCACCAAATCCTCTTCTTGTATGGTTCTTGTCGAATACAGGGTCCTCGTCCACTTCAGATCTTCTTCCTGGTTCTTGGGTCTTCTCTTTGATATAATGGTTGTTCTTCTCTTGGGGTAAAAGGTTCGTGTTATTTACCTCTTAACTGTATTAATATGTTTGTATCGTTTTTTCACTGTTTATTATATATTATGTAGGACGTTTTACAAACGCGTCTATCCGCTAAGATCGTTGTCAAAGAAGTCTCATTTTATTTATCCTAAATTTCTGGTTGCTAAGGGTAAACTTGGAATCTGGTTGGCTAATTCGGATATACATTGTCATATACTTTCATTATTTCAAAGTCTAAATTTGTTCAAAATCTTTAAATTAACATAACTTTTCTGTACTGAATGGGAATTTAAAACCATTATCAGCATTATTTTGATCTTTACATTTGTTACATTTAGACACTAAACATGCCTACTTTTACTTAAGAACTACAGATGTTACAATTTTGTCATTTGAAATTTTCTTAAATAACTTGATATGTATTATTTTGTTTCTATATTCGTTGTGTACACTATTGACTATAAATATATTTATCCTTCCACCTTTGTTTTACAAAATCCCTAACATTATTATCTGAAATTTACAAAAGTTGGTTTCACCTGGCCTATGTACTTGGTGTTATTTTCATCACCATGTTTAAAATCTTTAACAATTAAATTAACTTTTAACACTCATCAAAATTGTTTAACATATAACGTTATTTTAACAAAACAAAAGATATACTATTCTATTAGTTTAAATTCATGCCCACATGGCTATGATTTCACTGAACCCTTGCACAAATAAACTGTTTTTTTACTCAAACTGTACAATTGTTTTGACACTTAGCCATAACATCTTTGTATAGTCTATTCTGCTTTGCCAATCAATTTATAACTGTTTAACACCAGTTCTATGGTTATATTTGTTAACATAAAAAAAATGAAATTAATATTTAATTGATATTCTTTTAAAATAACTGTTTCACCTGCTACATACAAAAAACAACACAAATACCATGATAATAAAACAATGTGCTAAAACATAATAACATGCACATTTTATAAAACACTTAACTACTTAACTAAAAATGAACTTTTTTCATGTGAAAACTTCCTATTTTATTGTACGCGTTTCGGTTTAGTATCCGCCTTCTTCAGCTTTGGTAACAGACTGCCAGCATTTTGTAACGGTTGTGTGGAAGGTGAAGTGGGGGTGGTGTGTGGAGGAAGGGGATTGGCGCGGGGATTCAACTTACTGTTTGTTTTCTGTATAATTGTGTCAAAAAGTGTATGTGATTTACATTGTAATTGATCGTTGAGTATGTTGTTTGGTTGTGTTGTGTGGTGTTTATATATTTCGTATTGTTCAGTTGTGTTGAGTTTTTGACCTTTGGGTATGTAATGTAAAATTTCAAGATTAGTGTCTATGTTGGTGTAACTGTGGTTTTCTGTGTGTATGTGTGTGGCAAATGCAGAGTGTATATTGTTGTTGGTTAAAGCTTTTAAGTGTTCAGAATAACGGGATGAAAAAGATCTTCCCGTCTGGCCTATGTAGAAACTATTGCAGTCATAAAACAAATTCTACACTAATTAATTAGTCTTTTGTCAGTGAATTTATTAATTACTCTGACACTGTCTATGTTATGCTTCACTCTTGTTATAAAAATGTTATTGTGAACAAGTTATTATTTGTTGTTTACTGGACAATCTTATGAACACTATTTGTTACAATTAGTTGTATGGTTCATGTATCTATAATAAGGTTTGTTTATATTTTCATTACATCAATTAACTTAATCATTTACTAATATTTCTTTTATATAATATTACATGTTTGGGCCTATTATCCCTCAATTTGTATTTTGATTATCTGGATATTATGATACATAAAATGAAACCATTTGTTTCTTTATAGTACTAGTTCATAAGCCGTCTGTCTTTATAATTCTTTATTTGGTCATTATTGAAAGTTCATGTCATAATTGGGGTTGAAGGTATTTTGCATCACTTAGCCTAAATCATTAATTTGGGTACGGTCAGTTGTCTTACTAGTCAGTCTAAAATGGTTAGTAATTCCTCTTCACTATCATCTTGGAAGATTTTGTTCTTCTTGTTAGCTTCTTAACCAAAGTCTTCATTAAATCAGGTACGATATTAAGTTGTTCCAAATGTAATGTGACCTACTACCCTGCCACCAAATTTGATCATTTTAATAAAATATTGTTTTTGTTGAAATTATCAGTTATCTTATCTTTCACATTATCATTTGTTATTCTTATTATGATCTGGTATACTTGTCTTTAATTATAAGTGTTCTATCCCTGGAACATGTTACTTCCCTAACCAATTAATCACCATATATTCTGGAATCAGTCAGGGGGCTCTCTTGACCTAATACCCCGCTGTCCTTACAATACATAATGCATAAATAATATCGATTGCTGGAGCTATCTCATCAGTCAATCTCATTTAATAATCACTAGTCTATTCACGACTAAATCAAATAAAAATAATATAATATATTCTTGGGATTGTTCACTCAGTTTAACTTCTCAGATCTAAATATTTCTTTCCATTGATTCTTTCAGATGTTTATTTTCTTGTGGCGATATTAATAACATTTCTTATTTTCAATTGGTACTATCTTCTTTCCTTCTTTATCAGTACTCCTTAATCTTCATTTTTTCATTCAATATCTTCATTCAATTAAAACATAACAAGTATTTGCATCTTTAGTTGTTGTTAATTCTCTCACAATCATGATAGGTTATTTGTAATAAATTCGTTTCTAGTCTTGTCGTATTTTCATCGTCACTTGTCTACATTTGTCTTTTCTTATTCATTTTATAGCACTATGGTTTCTTCTAATTTATGGATGTTGCATCTTTCTTTTATATTCCAATAATAAGTTCATAATTATATTTAATAAGAGGTGCTTATTTTATTTAGAATTTGGAAATTTATTCCCAGTTGTTTATCTGCTTGATTCATAATAACATTATCAAACTGTACTGTAAGTTGTCCTTACTATTTATCTGAATTCTGAGATATTCAAATTTGTTTATTTGGCTTCATTTAAAATTATATTCTGGATCATCAAAGTTGGTAAGATGAGCTTACTATATTCTTTGAATTTTGAGGTATTATAATAGTAAATTCTTCAATTCCAAATTAATTCTCATTAATAATTAGTTGTAAGTTGTTCTTACTATTTCTTTAGAATTTTGTGGTTTATTCAACTTTGTTTATTAGGTTCATAATACATTTTTAAGGAAACTTGGTTGTATGTCCCCTTAATCTTTTTTGTTTCCACATCACTAATGACATAAGTATTATTGTTATTGTTTTTTATAACAACATATGGTCCATTATACAGTAATAATAGCTTTTTTGCTATTCCTTCCTTAGAACTTGGCAATTCGCGGTTTTTTAACAATACTTTGTCTCCAATCTTGTACTGGATCATTTTTGCTGAATTATTTTGTATTTTTTCCTTCTTTTCTCCACTTGTTCATTCAGTTTGCTGTGGAATCTCACGTTGTCGAACTGGTAAGCTGGGTTGTTTGAGAAGTTGATTATTTCACTAATTTCTCGGGGTGGTAGTCTTTCATGCATTATGGTATATGAAGTATCTTGTATTGCTTCATGGTAAGCTGAGTTGATAAAGCTCTCTGTTTGTGTAATGTAGTTACTCCACTTCCGGTGTTTATCAAAGCAATATGTTACTGGTCCATCAATGACTAATGATATCATTGATATTTTCCCACGTATTTCTATTTCTGGTATTTCCCATTTATCTCTGGTCTTCTCTAAGTTGTAACCTATAGTTTTGTGGTAAGTCATTATTGAAATTGCTTTTAATGTCCTCCTATATTCTCTGGCATTCATGATTTCTTCATTGTTGGTAATTGGGATATTCAGTACATTAATTAACCCATTGTTCATCATCTCCCATTCTTCCGGTGTTTTTATTAAATTCTTTATATGCGTTCTTCTTACTTTCTTGGTTCCACTTCACTATCTTTAGTATTTTCTTTGTTTCCGTTAGTTTTCTTTTCAGGTAATACTACTACTGTATCCTCTGTTTTGGCGTTTGGTATGTCTTCTGTTTCTGGTTTGCTATCATTTTTTATTTCTTTGGCCCTATTATTTCTTAGTTCTTCCCTAAAGAGTTTATTATCATTTATTATTTCTTTGGTAATTTCCTCCATTAATGCCATCATACGTTTAATCATTTCTCGCGTCTTCTCGCCTTCCGTTTGTGTGGGTTCTTCAGGTTGTTTCTCCGGATCCTTCCTTGTTATAATTTCTATTTCCTCAACCGGTGTTGCTTCTTTGTCTTCCATGTTTACTTCGTCTACTTTCTCGGTTTCGGCCGCTCTTTTGCGTGATACTTCTCGCTTCCTCATTTTGTTTATTTTTGTTTGTTTGTTTATAAATTATAATTTAATTTATATTAAATTAAACGCCTCACACGTTGGTTCGCCAATTTGTAACGATAAATTATCGTTACGTCATAGTTAAATATAGCCTCACTTCGGATTCGTCAATTCGTAACGTAAAAATATATTCATTACGTACAATGTTATTAGGAATAGGTTACTTGTATTTTATGTTGTGTGCACTTGAATTACATACACCGCCCGTTGGAAGTGTCAATTTGTAACATAGATAAATAATGCAGCGACTAACTCGCACTGGAGTCGTCAATTTGTAATTATGAATATGTTATGTTGAACGGCGAATGGTTTTGTAATTTGCCGCTTGCTCCCACTATACCGTTCATTTCCGTGACGTCACTCAACGTTGCCAACTATCGTGGAGTCAGCTGTAATCTGTGAATTTATTTCCTAAATGGAACAGCAATAATAACGACACAAATATAACATCAAACATATATCCTTACAGAAATCCTTTATTCAGAAAAAGCTGGTTAATTGTTCTTAAATTTGATTCTGACAATCACAATTGTGGCGCAAATTATACGTCTTCTCACCAGTTGGCAGTAGTAGCCAACATTCAGTATTTTCTTCAGACCAAATGAATGCTTTCGTTAATGTTTTTATTAATAATAAAGTATCTCAGGGCGTATATGGTTCAGGGATTACATTTAAACAAAATATTATTCTATAAATCAAAATACAAGTTTTACAATTAAAGGATATTACAATGTTAGAGTGTAACGTGCACACAGGCAGTCGGATAGTGGTTACCAGTTCTAATAGGTTATGTCCAGTTTAGGCGTATAATAATTATTATGTAAATCAAAGGTTCTTGTGGTGTTTGAAAAGGTGTCAATCTCAAATCGTGTTATTAGTGAGTGTTCTTAGTGTTGGTGTGCTATGGTGTCTGTAGTTTTAGTTGATTAGTATTTAAAAGTCGTGTATACAAATGTGGGTGTTGATGCACAATATAATAAGATGTCAAAAATCACCAAATCATCTTCTTGTATGGTTCTTGTCGAATACAGGGTCCTCGTCCACTTCAGATCTTCTTCCTGGTTCTTGGGTCTTCTCTTTGATATAATGGTTGTTCTTCTCTTGGTGTAAAAGGTTCGTGTTATTTACCTCTTAACTGTATTAATATGTTTGTATCGTTTTTTCACTGTTTATTATATATTATGTAGGACGTTTTACAAACGCGTCTATCCGCTAAGATCGTTGTCAAAGAAGTCTCATTTTATTTATCCTAAATTTCTGGTTGCTAAGGGTAAACTTGGAATCTGGTTGGCTAATTCGGATATACATTGTCATATACTTTCATTATTTCAAAGTCTAAATTTGTTCAAAATCTTTAAATTAACATAACTTTTCTGTACTGAATGGGAATTTAAAACCATTATCAGCATTATTTTGATCTTTACATTTGTTACATTTAGACACTAAACATGCCTACTTTTACTTAAGAACTACAGATGTTACAATTTTGTCATTTGAAATTTTCTTAAATAACTTGATATGTATTATTTTGTTTCTATATTCGTTGTGTACACTATTGACTATAAATATATTTATCCTTCCACCTTTGTTTTACAAAATCCCTAACATTATTATCTGAAATTTACAAAAGTTGGTTTCACCTGGCCTATGTACTTGGTGTTATTTTCATCACCATGTTTAAAATCTTTAACAATTAAATTAACTTTTAACACTCATCAAAATTGTTTAACGTATAACGTTATTTTAACAAAACAAAAGATATACTATTCTATTAGTTTAAATTCATGCCCACATGGCTATGATTTCACTGAACCCTTGCACAAATAAACTGTTTTTTTTACTCAAACTGTACAATTGTTTTGACACTTAGCCATAACATCTTTTTATAGTCTATTCTGCTTTGCCAATCAATTTATAACTGTTTAACACCAGTTCTATGGTTATATTTGTTAACATAAAAAAAATGAAATTAATATCATTTAATTGATATTCTTTTAAAATAACTGTTTCACCTGCTACATACAAAAAACAACACAAATACCATGATAATAAAACAATGTGCTAAAACATAATAACATGCACATTTTATAAAACACTTAACTACTTAACTAAAAATGAACTTTTTTCATGTGAAAACATACTATTTTATTGTACGCGTTTCGGCTTAGTATCCGCCTTCTTCAGCTTTGGTAACAGACTGCCAGCATTTTGTAACGGTTGTGTGGAAGGTGAAGTGGGTGTGGTGTGTGGAGGAATTGGATTGGCGCGGGGATTCAACTTACTGTTTGTTTTCTGTATAATTGTGTCAAAAAGTGTATGTGATTTATATTGTAATTGATCGTTGAGTATGTTGTTTGGTTGTGTTGTGTGGTGTTTATATATTTCGTATTGTTCAGTTGTCTTGAGTTTTTGACCTTTGGGTGTGTAATGTAAAATTTCAAGATTAGTGTCTATGTTGGTGTAACTGTGGTTTTCTGTGTGTATGTGTGTGGCAAATGCAGAGTGTATATTGTTGTTGGTTAAAGCTTTTAAGTGTTCAGAATAACGGGATGAAAAGGATCTTCCCGTCTGGCCTATGTAGAAACTATGGCAGTCATAAAACAAATTTATAAAACAAATTCTACACTAATTAAATAGTCTTTTGTCAGTGAGTTTATTAATTACTCTGACACTGTCTATGTTATGCTTCACTCTTGTTATAAAAATGTTATTGTGAACAAGTTATTATTTGTTGTTTACTGGACAATCTTATGAACACTATTTGTTACAATTAGTTGTATGGTTCATGTAGGTTTGTTTATATTTTCATTACATCAATTAACTTAATCATTTACTAATATTTCTTTTATATAATATTACATGTTTGGGCCTATTATCCCTCAATTTGTATTTTGATTATCTGGATATTATGATACATAAAATGAAACCATTTGTTTCTTTATAGTACTAGTTCATAAGCCGTCTGTCTTTATAATTCTTTATTTGGTCATTATTGAAAGTTCATGTCATAATTGGGGTTGAAGGTATTTTGCATCACTTAGCCTAAATCATTAATTTGGGTACGGTCAGTTGTCTTACTAGTCAGTCTAAAATGGTTAGTCATTCCTCTTCACTATCATCTTGGAAGATTTTGTTCTTCTTGTTAGCTTCTTAACCAAAGTCTTCATTAAATCAGGTACGATATTAAGTTGTTCCAAATGTAATGTTACATACTACCCTGCCACCAAATTTGATCATTTTAATAAAATATTGTTTTTGTTGAAATTATCAATTATCTTATCTTTCACATTATCATTTGTTATTCTTATTATGATCTGGTATACTTGTCTTTATTTATAAGTGTTCTATCCCTGGAACATGTTACTTCCCTAACAAATTAATCACCATATATTCTGGAATCAGTCGGGGGGCTCTCTTGACCTAATACCCCGCTGTCCTTACAATACATAATGCATAAATAATATCGATTGCTGGAGCTATCTCATCAGTCAATCTCATTTAATAATCACTAGTCTATTCATGACTAAATCAAATAAAAATAATATAATATATTCTTGGGATTGTTCACTCAGTTTAACTTCTCAGATCTAAATATTTCTTTCCATTGATTCTTTCAGATGTTTATTTTCTTGTGGCGATATTAATAATATTTCTTATTTTTAATTGGTACTATCTTCTTTCCTTCTTTATCAGTACTCCTTAATCTTCATTT
The DNA here is from genome assembly GCA_034769895.1 of Magicicada septendecula. Lineage (NCBI taxonomy): Eukaryota > Metazoa > Arthropoda > Insecta > Hemiptera > Cicadidae > Magicicada > Magicicada septendecula. The sequence goes on from CM068370.1 coordinate 86,097,189, forward strand.
TTTCATTCACTATCTTCATTCAATTAAAACATAACAAGTATTTGCATCTTTAGTTGTTGTTAATTCTCTCACAATCATGATAGGTTATTTGTAATAAATTCGTTTCTAGTCTTGTCTTATTTTCATCGTCACTTGTCTACATTTGTCTTTTCTTATTCATTTTATAGCACTATGGTTTCTTCTAATTTATGGATGTTGCATCTTTCTTTTATATTCCAATAATAAGTTCATAATTATATTTAATAAGAGGTGCTTATTTTATTTAGAATTTGGAAATTTATTCCCAGTTGTTTATCTGCTTGATTCATAATAACATTATCAAACTGTACTGTAAGTTGTCCTTACTATTTATCTGAATTCTGAGATATTCAAATTTATTTATTTGGCTTCATTTAAAATTATATTCTGGATCATCAAAGTTGGTAAGATGAGCTTACTATATTCTTTGAATTTTGAGGTATTATAATAGTAAATTCTTCAATTCCAAATTAATTCTCATTAATAATTAGTTGTAAGTTGTTCTTACTATTTCTTTAGAATTTTGTGGTTTATTCAACTTTGTTTATTAGGTTCATAATACATTTTTAAGGAAACTTGGTTGTATGTCCCCTTAATCTTTTTTGTTTCCACATCACTAATGACATAAGTATTATTGTTATTGTTTTTTATAACAACATATGGTCCATTATACAGTAATAATAGCTTTTTTGCTATTCCTTCCTTAGAACTTGGCAATTCGCGGTTTTTTAACAATACTTTGTCTCCAATCTTGTACTGGATCATTTTCTGCTGAATTATTTTGTATTTTTTCCTTCTTTTCTCCACTTGTTCATTCAGTTTGCTGTGGAATCTCACATTGTCGAACTGGTAAGCTGGGTTGTTTGGGAAGTTGATTATTTCACTAATTTCTCGGGGTGGTAGTCTTTCATGCATTATGGTATATGGAGTATCTTGTATTGCTTCATGGTAAGCTGAGTTGATAAAGCTCTCTGTTTGTGTAATGTAGTCACTCCACTTGTGGTGTTTATCAAAGCAATATGTTACTGGTCCATCAATGACTAATGATATCATTGATATTTTCCCACGTATTTCTATTTCTGGTATTTCCCATTTATCTCTGGTCTTCTCTAAGTTGTAACCTATAGTTTTGTGGTAAGTCATTATTGAAATTGCTTTTAATGTCCTCCTATATTCTCTGGCATTCATGATTTCTTCATTGTTGGTAATTGGGATATTCAGTACATTAATTAACCCATTGTTCATCATCTCCCATTCTTCCGGTGTTTTTATTAAATTCTTTATATGCGTTCTTCTTACTTTCTTTGGTTCCACTTCACTATCTTTAGTATTTTCTTTGTTTCCGTTAGTTTTCTTTTCAGGTAATACTACTACTGTATCCTCTGTTTTGGCGTTTGGTATGTCTTCTGTTTCTGGTTTGCTATCATTTTTTATTTCTTTGGCCCTATTATTTCTTAGTTCTTCCCTAAAGAGTTTATTATCATTTATTATTTCTTTGGTAATTTCCTCCATTAATGCCATCATACGTTTAATCATTTCTCGCGTCTTCTCGCCTTCCGTTTGTGTGGGTTCTTCAGGTTGTTTCTCCGGATCCTTCCTTGTTATAATTTCTATGTCCTCAACCGGTGTTGCTTCTTTGTCTTCCATGTTTACTTCGTCTACTTTCTCGGTTTCGGCCGCTCTTTTGCGTGATACTTCTCGCTTCCTCATTTTGTTTATTTTTGTTTGTTTGTTTATAAATTATAATTTAATTTATATTAAATTAAACACCTTACACGTTGGTTCGCCAATTTGTAACGATAAATTATCGTTACGTCTTAGTTAAATATAGCCTCACTTCGGATTCGTCAATTCGTAACGTAAAAATATATTCATTACATCCAGTGTTATTAGGAATAGGTTACTTGTATTTTATGTTGTGTGCACTTGAATTACATACACTGCCCGTTGGAAGTGTCAATTTGTAACATAGATAAATAATGCAGCGACTAACTCGCACTGGAGTCGTCAATTTGTAATTATGAATATGTTATGTTGAACGGCGAATGGTTTTGTAATTTGCCGCTTGCTCCCACTATACCGTTCGTTTCCGTGACGTCACTCAACGTTGCCAACTATCGTGGAGTCCGCTGTAATCTGTGAATTTATTTCCTAAATGGAACAGCAATAATAACGACACAAATATAACATCAAACATATATCCTTACAGAAATCCTTTATTCAGAAAAAGCTGGTTAATTGTTCTTAAATTTGATTCTGACAATCACAATTGTGGCGCAAATTATACGTCTTCTCACCAGTTGGCAGTAGTAGCCAACATTCAGTATTTTCTTCAGACCAAATGAATGCTTTCGTTAATGTTTTTATTAATAATAAAGTATCTTAGGGCGTATATGGTTCGGGGATTACATTTAAACAAAATATTATTCTATAAATCAAAATACAAGTTTTACAATTAAAGGATATTACAATGTTAGAGTGTAACGTGCACACAGGCAGTCGGATAGTGGTTACCAGTTCTAATAGGTTATGTCCAGTTTAGGCGTATAATAAATATTATGTAAATCAAAGGTTCTTGTGGTGTTTGAAAAGGTGTCAATCTCAAATCGTGTTATTAGTGAGTGTTCTTAGTGTTGGTGTGCTATGGTGTCTGTAGTTTTAGTTGATTAGTATTTAAAAGTCGTGTATACAAATGTGGGTGTTGATGCACAATATAATAAGATGTCAAAAATCACCAAATCCTCTTCTTGTATGGTTCTTGTCGAATACAGGGTCCTCGTCCACTTCAGATCTTCTTCCTGGTTCTTGGGTCTTCTCTTTGATATAATGGTTGTTCTTCTCTTGGTGTAAAAGGTTCGTGTTATTTACCTCTTAACTGTATTAATATGTTTGTATCGTTTTTTCACTGTTTATTATATATTATGTAGGACGTTTTACAAACGCGTCTATCCGCTAAGATCGTTGTCAAAGAAGTCTCATTTTATTTATCCGAAATTTCTGGTTGCTAAGGGTAAACTTGGAATCTGGTTGGCTAATTCGGATATACATTGTCATATACTTTCATTATTTCAAAGTCTAAATTTGTTCAAAATCTTTAAATTAACATAACTTTTCTGTACTGAATGGGAATTTAAAACCATTATCAGCATTATTTTGATCTTTACATTTGTTACATTTAGACACTAAACATGCCTACTTTTACTTAAGAACTACAGATGTTACAATTTTGTCATTTGAAATTTTCTTAAATAACTTGATATGTATTATTTTGTTTCTATATTCGTTGTGTACACTATTGACTATAAATATATTTATCCTTCCACCTTTGTTTTACAAAATCCCTAACATTATTATCTGAAATTTACAAAAGTTGGTTTCACCTGGCCTATGTACTTGGTGTTATTTTCATCACCATGTTTAAAATCTTTAACAATTAAATTAACTTTTAACACTCATCAAAATTGTTTAACGTATAACGTTATTTTAACAAAACAAAAGATATACTATTCTATTAGTTTAAATTCATGCCCACATGGCTATGATTTCACTGAACCCTTGCACAAATAAACTGTTTTTTTACTCAAACTGTACAATTGTTTTGACACTTAGCCATAACATCTTTTTATAGTCTATTCTGCTTTGCCAATCAATTTATAACTGTTTAACACCAGTTCTATGGTTATATTTGTTAACATAAAAAAAATGAAATTAATATCATTTAATTGATATTCTTTTAAAATAACTGTTTCACCTGCTACATACAAAAAACAACACAAATACCATGATAATAAAACAATGTTCTAAAACATAATAACATGCTCATTTTATAAAACACTTAACTACTTAACTAAAAATGAACTTTTTTCATGTGAAAACTTACTATTTTATTGTACGCGTTTCGGCTTAGTATCCGCCTTCTTCAGCTTTGGTAACAGACTGCCAGCATTTTGTAACGGTTGTGTGGAAGGTGAAGTGGGGGTGGTGTGTGGAGGAAGGGGATTGGCGCGGGGATTCAACTTACTGTTTGTTTTCTGTATAATTGTGTCAAAAAGTGTATGTGATTTATATTGTAATTGATCGTTGAGTATGTTGTTTGGTTGTGTTGTGTGGTGTTTATATATTTCGTATTGTTCAGTTGTGTTGAGTTTTTGACCTTTGGGTGTGTAATGTAAAATTTCAAGATTAGTGTCTATGTTGGTGTAACTGTGGTTTTCTGTGTGTATGTGTGTGGCAAATGCAGAGTGTATATTGTTGTTGGTTAAAGCTTTTAAGTGTTCAGAATAACGGGATGAAAAAGATCTTCCCGTCTGGCCTATGTAGAAACTATTGCAGTCATAAAACAAATTTATAAAACAAATTCTACACTAATTAATTAGTCTTTTGTCAGTGAATTTATTAATTACTCTGACACTGTCTATGTTATGCTTCACTCTTGTTATAAAAATGTTATTGTGAACAAGTTATTATTTGTTGTTTACTGGACAATCTTATGAACACTATTTGTTACAATTAGTTGTATGGTTCATGTAGGTTTGTTTATATTTTCATTACATCAATTAACTTAATCATTTACTAATATTTCTTTTATATAATATTACATGTTTGGGCCTATTATCCCTCAATTTGTATTTTGATTATCTGGATATTATGATACATAAAATGAAACCATTTGTTTCTTTATAGTACTAGTTCATAAGCCGTCTGTCTTTATAATTCTTTATTTGTCATTATTGAAAGTTCATGTCATAATTGGGGTTGAAGGTATTTTGCATCACTTAGCCTAAATCATTAATTTGGGTACGGTCAGTTGTCTTACTAGTCAGTCTAAAATGGTTAGTCATTCCTCTTCACTATCATCTTGGAAGATTTTGTTCTTCTTGTTAGCTTCTTAACCAAAGTCTTCATTAAATCAGGTATGATATTAAGTTGTTCCAAATGTAATGTTACATACTACCCTGCCACCAAATTTGATCATTTTAATAAAATATTGTTTTTGTTGAAATTATCAATTATCTTATCTTTCACATTATCATTTGTTATTCGTATTATGATCTGGTATACTTGTCTTTAATTATAAGTGTTCTATCCATGGAACATGTTACTTCCCTAACAAATTAATCACCATATATTCTGGAATCAGTCGGGGGGCTCTCTTGACCTAATACCCCGCTGTCCTTACAGTACATAATGCATAAATAATATCGATTGCTGGAGCTATCTTATCAGTCAATCTCATTTAATAATCACTAGTCTATTCACGACTAAATCAAATAAAAATAATATAATATATTCTTGGGATTGTTCACTCAGTTTAACTTCTCAGATCTAAATATTTCTTTCCATTGATTCTTTCAGATGTTTATTTTCTTGTGGCGATATTAATAACATTTCTTATTTTCAATTGGTACTATCTTCTTTCCTTCTTTATCAGTACTCCTAATCTTCATTTTTTCATTCACTATGTTCATTCAATTAAAATATAACAAGTATTTGCATCTTTAGTTGTTGTTAATTCTCTCACAATCATGATAGGTTATTTGTAATAAATTCGTTTCTAGTCTTGTCTTATTTTCATCGTCACTTGTCTACATTTGTCTTTTCTTATTCATTTTATAGCACTATGGTTTCTTCTAATTTATGGATGTTGTATCTTTCTTTTATATTCCAATAATAAGTTCATAATTATATTTAATAAGAGGTGCTTATTTTATTTAGAATTTGGAAATTTATTCCCAGTTGTTTATCTGCTTGATTCATAATAACATTATCAAACTGTACTGTAAGTTGTCCGATACTATTTATCTGAATTCTGAGATATTCAAATTTGTTTATTTGGCTTCATTTAAAATTATATTCTGGATCATCAAAGTTGGTAAGATGAGCTTACTATATTCTTTGAATTTTGAGGTATTATAATAGTAAATTCTTCAATTCCAAATTAATTCTCATTAATAATTAGTTGTAAGTTGTTCTTACTATTTCTTTAGAATTTTGTGGTTTATTCAACTTTGTTTATTAGGTTCATAGTACATTTTTAAGGAAACTTGGTTGTATGTCCCCTTAATCTTTTTTGTTTCCACATCACTAATGACATAAGTATTATTGTTATTGTTTTTTATAACAACATATGGTCCATTATACAGTAATACTAGCTTTTTTGCTATTCCTTCCTTAGACCTTGGCAATTTGCGGTTTTTTAACAATACTTTGTCTCCAATCTTGTACTGGATCATTTTCTGCTGAATTATTTTGTATTTTTTCCTTCTTTTCTCCACTTGTTCATTCAGTTTGCTGTGGAATCTCACGTTGTCGAACTGGTAAGCTGGGTTGTTTGGGAAGTTGATTATTTCACTAATTTCTCGGGGTGGTAGTCTTTCATGCATTATGGTATATGGAGTATCTTGTATTGCTTCATGGTAAGCTGAGTTGATAAAGCTCTCTGTTTGTGTAATGTAGTCACTCCACTTGTGGTGTTTATCAAAGCAATATGTTACTGGTCCATCAATGACTAATGATATCATTGATATTTTCCCACGTATTTCTATTTCTATTATTTCCCATTTATCTCTGGTCTTCTCTAAGTTGTAACCTATAGTTTTGTGGTAAGTCATTATTGAAATTGGTTTTAATGTCCTCCTATATTCTCTGGCATTCATGATTTCTTCATTGTTGGTAATTGCGATATTCAGTACATTAATTAACCCATTGTTCATCATCTCCCATTCTTCCGGTGTTTTTATTAGATTCTTTATATGCGTTCTTCTTAATTTCTTTGGTTCCACTTCACTATCTTTAGTATTTTCTTTGTTTCCGTTAAATTTCTTTTCAGGTAATACTACTACTGTATCCTCTGTTTTGGCGTTTGGTATGTCTTCTGTTTCTGGTTTGCTATCATTTTTTATTTCTTTGGCCCTATTATTTCTTAGTTCTTCCCTAAAGAGTTTATTATCATTTATTATTTCTTTGGTAATTTCCTCCATTAATGCCATCATACGTTTAATCATTTCTCGCGTCTTCTCGCCTTCCGTTTGTGTGGGTTCTTCAGGTTGTTTCTCCGGATCCTTCCTTGTTATAATTTCTATGTCCTCAACCGGTGTTGCTTCTTTGTCTTCCATGTTTACTTCGCCTACTTTCTCGGTTTCGGCCGCTCTTTTGCGTGATACTTCTCGCTTCCTCATTTTGTTTATTTTTGTTTGTTTGTTTATAAATTATAATTTAATTTATATTAAATTAAACGCCTCACACGTTGGTTCGCCAATTTGTAACGATAAATTATCGTTACGTCTTAGTTAAATATAGCCTCACTTCGGATTCGTCAATTCGTAACGTAAAAATATATTCATTACGTACAATGTTATTAGGAATAGGTTACTTGTATTTTATGTTGTGTGCACTTGAATTACATACACTGCCCGTTGGAAGTGTCAATTTGTAACATAGATAAATAATGCAGCGACTAACTCGCACTGGAGTCGTCAATTTGTAATTATGAATATGTTATGTTGAACGGCGAATGGTTTTGTAATTTGCCGCTTGCTCCCACTATACCGTTCGTTTCCGTGACGTCACTCAACGTTGCCAACTATCGTGGAGTCCGCTGTAATCTGTGAATTTATTTCCTAAATGGAACAGCAATAATAACGACACAAATATAACATCAAACATATATCCTTACAGAAATCCTTTATTCAGAAAAAGCTGGTTAATTGTTCTTAAATTTGATTCTGACAATCACAATTGTGGCGCAAATTATACGTCTTCTCACCAGTTGGCAGTAGTAGCCAACATTCAGTATTTTCTTCAGACCAAATGAATGCTTTCGTTAATGTTTTTATTAATAATAAAGTATCTCAGGGCGTATATGGTTCGGGGATTACATTTAAACAAAATATTATTCTATAAATCAAAATACAAGTTTTACAATTAAAGGATATTACAATGTTAGAGTGTAACGTGCACACAGGCAGTCGGATAGTGGTTACCAGTTCTAATAGGTTATGTCCAGTTTAGGCGTATAATAATTATTATGTAAATCAAAGGTTCTTGTGGTGTTTGAAAAGGTGTCAATCTCAAATCGTGTTATTAGTGAGTGTTCTTAGTGTTGGTGTGCTATGGTGTCTGCAGTTTTAGTTGATTAGTATTTACAAGTCGTGTATACAAATGTGGGTGTTGATGCAGAATATAATAAGATGTCAAAAATCACCAAATCCTCTTCTTGTATGGTTCTTGTCGAATACAGGGTCCTCGTCCACTTCAGATCTTCTTCCTGGTTCTTGGGTCTTCTCTTTGATATAATGGTTGTTCTTCTCTTGGTGTAAAAGGTTCGTGTTATTTACCTCTTAACTGTATTAATATGTTTGTATCGTTTTTTCACTGTTTATTATATATTATGTAGGACGTTTTACAAACGCGTCTATCCGCTAAGATCGTTGTCAAAGAAGTCTCATTTTATTTATCCTAAATTTCTGGTTGCTAAGGGTAAACTTGGAATCTGGTTGGCTAATTCGGATATACATTGTCATATACTTTCATTATTTCAAAGTCTAAATTTGTTCAAAATCTTTAAATTAACATAACTTTTCTGTACTGAATGGGAATTTAAAACCATTATCAGCATTATTTTGATCTTTACATTTGTTACATTTAGACACTAAACATGCCTACTTTTACTTAAGAACTACAGATGTTACAATTTTGTCATTTGAAATTTTCTTAAATAACTTGATATGTATTATTTTGTTTCTATATTCGTTGTGTACACTATTGACTATAAATATATTTATCCTTCCACCTTTGTTTTACAAAATCCCTAACATTATTATCTGAAATTTACAAAAGTTGGTTTCACCTGGCCTATGTACTTGGTGTTATTTTCATCACCATGTTTAAAATCTTTAACAATTAAATTAACTTTTAACACTCATCAAAATTGTTTAACGTATAACGTTATTTTAACAAAACAAAAGATATACTATTCTATTAGTTTAAATTCATGCCCACATGGCTATGATTTCACTGAACCCTTGCACAAATAAACTGTTTTTTTACTCAAACTGTACAATTGTTTTGACACTTAGCCATAACATCTTTTTATAGTCTATTCTGCTTTGCCAATCAATTTATAACTGTTTAACACCAGTTCTATGGTTATATTTGTTAACATAAAAAAAATGAAATTAATATCATTTAATTGATATTCTTTTAAAATAACTGTTTCACCTGCTACATACAAAAACAACACAAATACCATGATAATAAAACAATGTTCTAAAACATAATAACATGCTCATTTTATAAAACACTTAACTACTTAACTAAAAATGAACTTTTTTCATGTGAAAACTTACTATTTTATTTTACGCGTTTCGGCTTAGTATCCGCCTTCTTCAGCTTTGGTAACAGACTGCCAGCATTTTGTGACGGTTGTGTGAAAGGTGAAGTGGGGGTGGTGTGTGGAGGAAGGGGATTGGCGCGGGGATTCAACTTACTGTTTGTTTTCTGTATAATTGTGTCAAAAAGTGTATGTGATTTATATTGTAATTGATCGTTGAGTATGTTGTTTGGTTGTGTTGTGTGGTGTTTATATATTTCGTATTGTTCAGTTGTCTTGAGTTTTTGACCTTTGGGTGTGTAATGTAAAATTTCAAGATTAGTGTCTATGTTGGTGTAACTGTGGTTTTCTGTGTGTATGTGTGTGGCAAATGCAGAGTGTATATTGTTGTTGGTTAAAGCTTTTAAGTGTTCAGAATAACGGGATGAAAAGGATCTTCCCGTCTGGCCTATGTAGAAACTATGGCAGTCATAAAACAAATTTATAAAACAAATTCTACACTAATTAAATAGTCTTTTGTCAGTGAGTTTATTAATTACTCTGACACTGTCTATGTTATGCTTCACTCTTGTTATAAAAATGTTATTGTGAACAAGTTATTATTTGTTGTTTACTGGACAATCTTATGAACACTATTTGTTACAATTAGTTGTATGGTTCATGTAGGTTTGTTTATATTTTCATTACATCAATTAACTTAATCATTTACTAATATTTCTTTTATATAATATTACATGTTTGGGCCTATTATCCCTCAATTTGTATTTTGATTATCTGGATATTATGATACATAAAATGAAACCATTTGTTTCTTTATAGTACTAGTTCATAAGCCGTCTGTCTTTATAATTCTTTATTTGGTCATTATTGAAAGTTCATGTCATAATTGGGGTTGAAGGTATTTTGCATCACTTAGCCTAAATCATTAATTTGGGTACGGTCAGTTGTCTTACTAGTCAGTCTAAAATGGTTAGTCATTCCTCTTCACTATCATCATGGAAGATTTTGTTCTTCTTGTTAGCTTCTTAACCAAAGTCTTCATTAAATCAGGTACGATATTAAGTTGTTCCAAATGTAATGTTACAATATACATAAATTAGGCATGTGAATATAAGTAAATGGTGGTTTCTCAAAACTGCATTTGTGATAATGTTTTCACATTGATTCAGTACACATGAAAAATAAAAATCCTGGCTATTCAAGTTAACAACAAATTGGAGACAATAAATATATTGTTTACAACAATTATTACTGCAAATGAGAAGGAAAAAGCAGTATCATGCTCATGCTTAGTATATTATTATTGAAACCATTTATTATATAATTTGTATTGAACTGAAGAATAAAATGAATTAAACCATTTTGTAGATTCCAAAATCAAAGTACATTAGAAAACATTTAACCAAATAACAGTTTCAGATTCTATACACTTTTTATTTAGTTATAGTTATTTTCAGCATATATTTTATGTATGTAATGTCCACTTTTACTTGAATAAGTTTGTGTAATGTAAAGGCAGTTCAGTTCAACTTGGTTAGGATCAAACTGTATCAGTAGGCTAAATAAATAGTAATGGAGCCATGTTATGTTGTACACAAAATAGGTTTATGGAGACGGGGTATAAAATTGCTTTATAGTTTTTGAGGAAAATTTTATTTTTGGAAGGGGTTGTATATGATATTGGTTTGGTATTAATATACCTACTTGATCGTCGTAGGTACAGTGGAAAACAAAATAAGTACAAGACACCAATTATGTCACTAATCCACCAGCTTTAATTTTCACAGTTAACAGTTCTTAATTAACAACATAGTATTTTATAACAAATCAAATAAAAATTGATCACACAAATAAATGTCACTAATATTAAAACACAATTGTATTACAATATACCGTCCGATTATAAAACACAGCACTTAACTAATAACCACTTGAACACGCACAGTAATATTGCCCAATAATAACTCTCGAACCGCACTGTAAATATATCGCAGCTGTACTGAACGAACGTCGTTGAGTACTGGTATTTATACCGCCCAAAATTACCAGATTATTCCATAATGCGTGTTAGTGCCAGAGTGTGCGACGTAATTAATTTCGGCCTTGACACAGTACGTGCGGCTGGCGCCTTCGAGATAAACTCTCGTGAATGCGTCTACAGTCACGTAGGTCACACACATTAGAGCAAGATTCTTCTGGCACATTCGACAAACACATAGATTGTTCTGTGATGTTGTAACACGGCCCCCTCCTTAACCCTGTTCGTCCCGAACTGGCAAACCGTCTCTGAAGTAGTACTTAGCCAGGCAATCTAGGTGGACGACCTTGAACTTTCACTGTCCTTGCTGTTGAATCCGATAAACAACATTGTTAATTCTTATTTTCACAATGTAGGGTCCTTCCCAGTTAGACTGAAGCTTAGGTAAGCGACCTTGATGGCGCTTTGGGTTGAACAACCAGACCTGATCTCCTTCGTGGAAACCCACACTTTGCTGCGAATGTCATACCAAGTTTTCATTTTATCACTGGCAATTTTCAGCCGTCTCTTACCAAGCGATTCATTTCTCACAGTTGGTTTTCTAATTGCGAGGAAATAGTTCTGTGGCTCTTGTGACTGATTCTCAGGTGATCTGAACATTAAGTCCCCAGGAAGACGAATCTCCCGCCCAAACACCAATTTTGCTGGAGTCATGCCGGTTGTCTCATGTACTGATGATCTATATGCCATGAGGAATAGTGGTATACATTGTCCTCAGGGTTTCACGGCCAGTGTCTGTTATATGATCAAAGTTATCCAGGCTGTTTGGCCGTGATCCATGGTTTATTTCCAAACCAAACATTTCCGCAGCTCCAATGGCTGCCATCATCAGCGGAATAATAAAAATCCTGAACGTAGGGTGTTCACGTCAGGCCCACAGGACTGTGGTATAGGCTGAACTGTACTGTGGACCACAGTACCGTGGGCCTGACGTGAACACCCTATGTTCAGGATTTTTATTATTCCACTGATGATGGCAGCCATTGGAGCTGCTGAAACGTTTGGTTTGGAAATAAACCATGGACCACGGCCAAACAGCCCGGATAACTTTGATCATATAATAGTGGTATACGTTGATCCCAGTCCGTTTGGTTCTCATCAACAACCTTCGAAAGATGCTGCTCATGTGTCCTATTGAATCTCTCAACCATCCCGTCCGACTGAGGATGCAGAAGCGTTGTCGTGGTCTTTCAAATTCCGAGTAGACGGCATAATTCTTTAAACACTCCTGATTCGAAATTTCTCCCTTGATCTGTATGGATTTCCATAGGTGCTCCATAACGACAACAGAAGTTGTAAACTAACTGCTTTGCCACAGTGGTAACCTCCTGATTTGGAATTGCGTAGGCTTCCACCCAGTTAGTAAAGTAGTCACCTACAACCATGGTGTACCGGTTTCCATCCTCAGTAACTGAGAATGGTCCAGTAATGTCTATGGCAATTCTCTCGAAAGGCAGTCCAAAGTTATACTGTCTCATTTTACCCCTCCTTCTGGTTTGTGGTCCCTTGCTTGCAGCACATATTTCACACGTCCGAACCCATTCCTCTACGTCATGGCGAAGATGAAGCCAATAGAATCGCTTCCATATTTTGTCAAGGGTTTTGTTAACGCCAAGATGGCTTCCAGATATTCCATAATGCATCTCCTTCAAAACAGACTGCACTTTACTTCGGGGAACTATCAACTGCATGGCCACATCTCGTACATCTGCACTTTCCCAAGCCCTTTTCAGCAATCTGTTTTCTAAGGTGAGAGATTCCCATTGTGCCCAGTAGCCCTTCAGAACCATGGCAGATATCTTGCCAATCCTGGCGGCGACCTTCGTCTTTTGGTGTCAAGATCGGTCCAATGTCTTCATCAGTCATCTGTTCTTGTCGACAGTCGTGTGTTGTCCAGCTGTCTGCCAGGAAATCTACTGTGATGGCTTGAACATGTTCGATTGAGTTTAGTTGTTCCTTTCTGTGGCAATGTCGGCAATCCTCCAGGCACGGTCTTCGTGATAAGCCATCTGCATTACCATGCAGGCGCCCCCGACGATGTTGTACCTTGAAGTTGTACTCTTGCAGACGTTCAAGCCACTTTGCCAACTGTCCTTCCGGATTTTTAAATCTCAAGAGCCATGCAAGCGCGGCATGATCGGTACGTAGTGAAAACTCTCTTCCATAGAGGTATTTATGGAAGTGCTCCAATGCTCGGACGATTGCCAGCAACTCTCTCCTTGTAACGCAATAATTTCTCTCCGGTTTAGAAAGTGTCTTGCTGTAATACGCTATTACTCGTTCTTCACCGTTTTCCACTTGAGACAAAACTGCTCCTAGACCAGTATTGCTTGCGTCTGTGTGTACGATGTACTTCCCTTCGGAAGCTGGGAAAGCGAGAATTGGCTGCGAACATAATGCAATTTTTAAAGTCCTAAATGTTTGATCACACTCCCTCGACCACTGGAAGTTTCGTTTATTTTCCATTAGCTCATGTAGTGGTTTAGCAATTGTAGCGAAGCCTTTCACAAAACGTCTGTAATATGAGCATAACCCCACGAAACTCCGAACTTCGTGTTTACTCTTCGGCACTGGCCAGTCTCTTACGGTGTCTACTTTATTATGATCCATGCTAACACCCGCTGCCGAAACCAGATGGCCCAGATACTGTACTTCCTTCTGGAATAAATAACCATTCTTCGGGCTCAGCTTCAGTTTGGCACTGTGAATTCTAGTTAGAACCTCCTTAAGGTTTTTCAAATGGTCTTTGAAGGTCTTCCCGATGACTATGACATCGTCTAAATAAACAAGGCAAGTTTTCCATGTCAGGCCTCGGAATACCAGGTCCATCTATCTTTCAAATGTTGCTGGTGCATTACAGAGTCCAAATGGCATGACGTTAAATTGGAATAAGCCACTTGGGGTCGAGAAAGCGGTCTTTTCCTTGTCTTCTTGATGAAGACTCACTTTCCAATATCCACTCTTCAGGTCCAATGTGGAAAACCTCTGTGCTCTGGACAACGTGTCGAGTGTATCGTCAGCACGAGGTAATGGATAGCAGTCTTTCTTTGTAAACGTCATTCAACCTCTGGTAGTCTACGCAGAAACGCAATCCACCATCCTTCTTCGCTACCAGCACTACAGGAGAAGACCAAGCACTTGACGAAGGTTCGAATACTCCCTCTGTCAACATGTCCTGTACTAACTGAGACATTTCCTCTTGTTTAGATAATGGAGTTCTTTTACCTCACCACTTGAGAGGTCGTTAAAAGATCTGTTCAATAATTCTTGCAGTTCCTCTGGTAATTTGGAATTATCCGAAGCACTGGATCTTCGTTGCGTCGTTCCGGCTACCCAGGCCACAGGAGTCAATTTGCCTAGGAGTGTATTGCTTTTAAAGTGATAGCTTGATCCAAAATATTCGCCACTCTAATAGGTACATTTCCGGTTTCGTCAGGTTTTACTAAACTTCTGGCAATTAGTATGCCCGGTGTGCTCACTACCTGGGGTTCGAATATAGAGTACTGGTTGCCCCCAGTATCTACCTCCATTCTAACCATGATGATCTTTTCGAGATTTGGCGGAACAGGTACGGCAACTTGGTTTATGATGTCTATCGATTTTTCTGCTGTCATCATTGTTGATAGCATTACCTCTTCACCTCCGATTCTCAAGACATTGTTTTTGAAGTCGTCTATAAATCCGTATGCGTTCATAACGGTCCACACCAAGAATTGCTTTATCCACAATGTCTGCAACAAGTACTTGATGATTAAAATCAAGTCGACCCAGGCGTAGGTGTATCTCCTCTTATCCATACACTTTTACAGGCCGTCCAGTAGCGGTTTGGAAGCTGCAAGAGCACCAGATTGGCTTGAGATGTTTCACCACGTCAGGGCGCACAATAGAAACTGTTGCGTCTGTGTCAACTGTAATTGAGGTTGGGCTTTCTTGAACAAATCCGGTAACTACCAAGCTCCCGCTGTTTTTCTGAAGTGTAGAAATTGTGTATTGTCTAGGGGCTTCGTTCCTCCAGTTAGTCAGCACACGCCCCGTTTTACCGACTATTGCTCGTTTCCCTGCTGCTGAATTCTAACCTGACAATCTCGTTGTAGATGTCCAGGTTTCCCACATCTATAACACTTCGGTCTTCCATCCTTTCTTATTTTATTCTGTGGTGCCGACCGTCGAGTCTCTGTTACTTGTTCCTCTTTCTCATCGTCTGTGCCGTCACGATCTTTTAGAACACGCACTTTATGACTTGTCCAACCAGATGCTGATTTGGCGGCCTCAAATTACAAAGCATGTACCAGGGTGTCTGCACTGTTCTGATGTCTTGCCATTCGTAACACTTGCTGTAGTTTGTTATCTCAGACACCGGTAGTAAATGTCTGCATCGCAAAACTTGTTCGAAAATCTTCTGGTGCTTCAAGATAAGCCAGTCTAATTAGCCTGTCGATACTTGCTTCAAACTCTTGAAGGCTCTCCCCGGAATGCTGTCGCCTTGCTCTCAACTGGGTGCAGTACACATTTCGCAAATGTTTATCACCATACCATAATTCTAGAGCTTTTATCAACTCGGCATAGATGTTCTGGCTGTCAGGTGGCACTTTCTGTAGTAGTTCTGCTGCGGGTCCGTTTAATGCAAGAACGAGTGAGACTGCCTTGTCTTTCTCTGTCCAATTATTTGGGCATGCAGCAGCTTCAAATTGGCAGAAGTACGTTGCCCAGTGACTGCTTCCGTCAAAGGTTGGAGCTTTGACATGAACTGTCCCTACTGCAGGCAAAGTGACTTTCTCTATTAACTTATTTTGTGCGTCTTTTTCTGTCTTTATCATTGGCACAGTCTGTTCACAAAGTTGTTTTGGTTGTAACTTCAGGCATTGCTCGACTTCATTTTTAATCTGCTCTTTTATATTTGTAATCAAGTCTTCTATTTTTGTTGACATAGCTTTTTCCGCACTCAAGACAGATTTTTCTACTTCAGCTATTTTATTTGACATGGATTCTTCTATGTCAGGTATTCTGGTAATCTGATTATTAAGCTCACCTGGTAATTCACCTATGTCACCATGTAGGAGACCCAATTCTGCTGTAGTATGTTCTTGTATCTGCTTTTGCTCATGAATTGAGGCTTTGATGTCATCTGCTTCCTGCTTACGTTTTTCATCCTGTCGTATTTCCGCTTCTTCCGTCTCTTGTCTGCGTTTTTCATCCTGTCGTTTTCTGCTTTTTCCTCCTCTTGTCTGCGTCTTTCCTCTGCTTCCAGCAGGAGGGTTTTCTGTCTCTCTTCTGCTTTCTCTGCATCCTGTCATCGTCACATCATCGTTCCTCTGTCTGCAACAACGGCGGCTGGAAATTTTCCATCATCCTACTGGCATCCATTGTTTTCCGATTAATTACGAATTACACTTGTCTTGTACAAAGTGTCCACTGTTTCCACTGTTAACCATTCTATCCGAGTTCTGACACCACTGTTACGACGGTCTACTTGATCATCATAGGTACAGTGGAAAACAAAATAAGTACAAGACACCAATTACATCATTTCACCAGCTTTAATTTTCACAGTTAACAGTTCGTAATTAACAACACAGTCTGTTATAACAACTCAAATAAAAATTGTTCACACCCAAATAAATGTCACTAATATTAAAAAAACAATTGTATTACAATGTACCGTCCGATTATAAAACACAACACTTACCTAATAACCACTTGAACACGCACAGTAATATTGCCCAATAATAACTCTCGAACCGCACTGTAAATATATCGCAGCTGTACTGAACTGAACGTCGTTGAGTACTGGTATTTATACCGCCCCAAGTTACCAGATTATTCCATAATGCGTGTTAGTGCCAGAGTGTGCGATGTAATTAATTTTGGCCTTGACACAGTCTGCGCGGCTGGCGCCTTCAAGAAAACTCTCGCGAATGCTTCTACAGTCACGTAGGCCACACACATTAGAGCGAGATTCTTCTGGCACATTCGACAAACACGTAGATTGTTCTGTGATGTCGTAACAATATTGTTAAAATTTACAATGTAAACTAAAAATCTAATACACAAACATACATGTTAACTAGCTACTGAATATTACTGTTTGGCCATGCACAATAATTAATTGTAAACAAACAGTTCAGTATAAACATAATGTTATTCTAAGTTGGACATTAGGGTGGAACGAAAAAATCAAGCTTGGATTTTTAATTTGTAATAGCGCGGAAAAGTTGGCTTTTGGTGTAGATAAGATAAAAAAAAGATATGAAAAATATTGGAGCACGTCTTGAGGTGCCGCAAGGACGATAAATTTTCATAAAATTGCAATTTTCGCTACATTTTTAAGTTTTTTTAAGAAGTTGTCAAAAATTTTTTTTTATTTCAAATATTGTCAAAAAAGCAGTTTTTATATCAAGAAAGACATACAATTTTTTTTTTAACTGTTTGGAATATGTCTTGAGGTGCCGCAAGAGCGGTAAAGTTTTATAAAAACACACTTTTTGTAACTTTTTCAAAGAATTTTACGTGTCTCGATTATGCAATAAAAAGTTTCAAACATAATAGGCATTTTAATATGAATAGAAAGATAAAAACAGTTTAATTATTGCATTGGCATCCGGGAGCATGAGTCATCGCCATAGCGGATGTTGGGAGGGGGAAGGGGGCGGAAGGCGGAGATTTGTTTGCGTGTGGTGACAAGCTCAGATCAGGTATCAGTCGCTTTGGCGAGTTCAGTTGAGTTGGCGTCTATTGTGTAACAGATTAACATAATATTTTGTTAGTTTGTGTGCTACTGTATTGTTGTGAGTTAAAATGGCTCAGTCTAAACAAGTGAAGACAAGACAAATTTCGGAATGTCCCATTTTTGGAAGATTTAGTGATTTGTGTGAAATTGTACTGCCTACTTACGAAGATGTAATGAAGTGCTACTGTTTTATTAGACATAACCTCAAAGTTGCGTCAGGGAAAGATCCTGTTTTCTGTAAGTGAAATATCTGAGACTTTAGTTCCAAAAATAGAACAAATATGGTCAATAGCTTCTATTCCCATTGTTTCTAACCTTAGAATTTCACAAATGATAAAAGTTTATCATGCTAAATATAGGAATTTATTAAGGTCTAAAAGTAGAAAAGGGTCAGATAAGTTTTACTCGAACCTCGCAAAATTTAGAGAAGAAGCTGAACGTTTATTTGATATTGCTGCCTGCAAGTGTCAAAACTTTGATACTTGTAGTTGTATAAAAGAAAAAAAGTACCAGTTTTAGAACAAGAGTTTCAAAAGATCAACTCTACCAGGAAAATGGTTATAGGTAATGTTGAAATAGCTACCACAAGCGCTTTGAAGAAGAAAGAAGCAAGAAATAGTAAAGAACTACAGAGAACAGTTAAGTTTAATCAAGAACAGACAAAAAATACTAGTGTATCAGAAACTGTTACTGACGACAATGACAGCGCCGAAGAGGCAAACCAACCAGGTCCTTCAAATATACAAGAAGAGATAAATCTACCAGGCCCTTCGAAACTGAAAAAAGAGAAAAAGATAAGCACTCAAATGCGTATTAAATTGCCATCTGTAGCTTCCATTTGTGACCGTACCGGAATATCAGATAGAGCTGCTGCAGCTATAGCTAGTGCTGCTTTACAGGACTTGGGTGTAATCACAGGGGAAGACAAAACCAAAGTAATAGACAGGATGAAAATTAGACGAGCAAGATCGAAAAATCGAAGAGATCTCATTAATGACAGTCTTTATGATCAGATAACTGAAAATAGAGGATTGTTTTTTGATGGAAGAAGAGACAAAACAATTGTTCAAGAAAAGAAAGGAATTAAGTTGTACAAAAAAGTTATTTCAGAAGAGCATGTTTCACTAATAGAGGAACCAAACTCAAAGTTTTTAGGCCACGTAACACCTAAATCTGGCACTGGGAAAGACATAGCAGACGGTATACTGGAGTTTCTTGAAGTTAGAGAACACAACGAACAACTTTTGAACTTTACTGCTATTGGGTGTGATGGAACCGTTGTAAACACTGGACATAATAATGGTGTGATTTCTTTGATGGAAAATGAAATAGGAAGACCTTTACAATGGTTAGTTTGTTTGTTCCATGGAAATGAGCTACCTTTGCGACATATTTTTTGTCATTTAGATGGTAAAACGAAGGGACCCAATGAGTTTAAAGGCGAAATAGGTCAGCAGCTGGAAAACTGTGCTAATCTTCCTGTGGTTACTTTCTTGCCAATTGAAAATAACCTTCCTCTTTTGGAGAACATAAATGATTTAAGTACAGATCAGAAGTATTTATTGGATATGTGTATCGCTGTATCAAGTGGAAATTGCTCACTAGATTTATCTTTAAGAAACCCTGGAAAACTTGCTCAATCCAGGTGGCTTACATTAGCAAACCGTATACTTAGATTGTATGTGGGAACTGAAAACCTTAAGACTGGCTGAGTACATTGTGAAAGTGTATGCACCTGTGTGGTTTAACATTAAATTAAAACCTTCATGTACTTATGGTTCCAAACATCTGTTTAAGCTTATCTCATATTCACGCTATCTCTCTGATGATTTCAAGAACATTCTAGACCCGGTTATTCAGAGAAATGGGTACTTTGCTGCTGCAGAAAATCTCCTTTTGTCCATGCTATGTGATGAGCGCAAAAATGTAAGAGAACTTGTTTACGACGTGTTTTAAAAGCAAGAACAGAAAGTAGAGGTGGAGTCAGGAAGTTTAAAGTTCCAAAGATAAACTTTGACGCAAAGGATTACATCGACATGATCTCATGGGCTGAAAATGATGTAACTGAACCCCCCTTGGTAAAACATGTTTCCATTGACTCTCTCAAAGACTTATACGGAAGACATCTGAAGCTCAACCAAATAGTAAAGTGGACCCGCTTATCGACTTTCCCCGGCTTCCTTGTCACACGCAAGCAGTGGAAAGAGCTGTGAAACTGGTGACCGAATCGGCTCAAAATGTCTGTGGTTCAATCGCAAGAGAAGGATATATAAGAGCAAAAATTGACTCACGTGAGAACATGCCAAAATTTGATACAAAAAAAAACAGTTTAATGTGTCAATGAAGTAGAAACAAACATTTTGCAGCTGTAACATTTGTAATTATTAAGGGTTTTTTAAATCATAAAAAATGAACTTTCAATGTCTTTAAAAGTGTATTATGATAATTTTTTACGTGTGCTCGAATAAAAAAAAATATATAATTCATTTGACGAGCTTTTATTTCAACCTTATTTACTACTATTTGTAACAACCAAAATGTTCGCAAAAGTTTCAAAATTAGCAAAAATACAAACTTTTTGACATTAAAAAATATTTTTTTATTATTATTATATTTTGTAATTAATAATTTTTTCCAATTCTAATGCTTATATATGTATTTACAACTATCTTTTGTAACATTATATGTACGAGAAAACCATAAAGAATAATTTATAATTTTTAAATTATTAAAATTTTTTTACAAACTTTAAGCTCTTTGCGGCACCTCAAGATGTTGTAGTATAGCAACCAAATTTTTTTTTCTTCTTTTTGAACCTAAAAGGCAACTTTTCCCCACTATTACAAAACTAAAAAAAAAAAAAAAATTAAAAAAAGGCCATTTGTTATCGTCTATATTAAATTAAATTTATTAAATCCAAATTTACAATATAATTTCCACCTACCTCCACGATCTCTTCTATCAGGGTCCAGGATCCAATCACAAGTACGTTAGATACAAGCTACAGGTTTGTGCAATAATTAACTATACTCATTTTTGGAAGAGAATTAATATTTTTTTTCTTTATTTAATAATCAAACGTGATGAATTTATAAGTTTTCTCCAAAATAGATTTTTTACATGTTTCAAAGGTTGTGCAACTCTTACATCTTAGTTCCTATACTTACATCCTATTACTTACATACTTTAAGATAGCTCAGCCTGCGCACTCACTACTCACATTCTTAAAACCCCGAAACATTTTTTAATACCCCATTTTTAACTTTGGTATACCATTTTGAGCTACATTGATACTATTACTGGCCACGTGGCGTCGTCCCGACTTCTTTTTAAACACACACAATTTTCCATTATGTCCCATTTATTATTCCATATTCAGGCGAACGGTCCCTACTCACTCTCGGATTTTTTAACACGTTCCACTTAGTATGCTTTGATGTTAACAGTTACTTTTTTAAACCCGGTGGCCGGGCAACCTGCCCGGGCTGAAATCGGTGATGGACTGCCAGCGTCTGTATGTTCCCTCTCTACTCGATGATTTTAGTTAAGATGACAGACACCAATGCCTTCTATTTAATCGTCACTGCTGTGGCACATTCAACACACGTGGTTTTCTGTGTGGTAACCGTGGACGATTTTTGTTAAGCACTGGTTGATGTCACAAAAGAGGCCGGACTTAGACAGTATTTCCTCCAGCTTAAACACACATTGCTGAATCAAATTCGCCCAATCCATTTTGCTTTAAACCAACTCGGCGTCCCAACAGAGTGCGTACTTGTATTGCGCGTGAGTGCGTGGTCACACTTATGCAAAGTTCTAAGAATTTAGGGTGGTACAAATTCCTCGCCGCGTTACACAACCGAAACTGCGTCTCGCTGCTTTGTTCTCACTGCTTCTTACCACGTGTTCTGTTCCAATGGAAATAACGTTTGCACAATATTTTTATAAAATCCCGCAAAATGAAATAAATAAAATACAAATGCCCCATACCCGAAATAAATGAAATTACCCAATTTAGACACGTTACAATACCCCCAATGAGAATTCTGCTGTCCAGAACAGAAGAAATCTCATTGATAAACCCCTAAGAGGACCGGTGAGGAACTGGTGCCAACAACCCCCTTGTTCTTAATCTGCATGGGTATACGACCCCCCGGCTTGGCAACTATGGACGCATCTGAACTAGATCACTGGACTTCTCCGTAAGAGATCCCAACACCGAAAAATCAAACAGACAAGTACCACAGCACACCTCACCTTCTAACATGCTACCCCCCAAAATCCTCAATCCCTGGCTTATATTATGCCAGATCCTCCACCGATATGTTTCCCCTTTTATGCAAGCTGGGCTGCCTTTAGCAGATACTGGGCTCACACACACTCACATTACCTATGGACATCACATATCATAAAATTGAAAAAATTTTTAAAAAGTTCTTTAAATTACAACACGTTGTTTTCAGATAAAATTGATTCATAAATTTTGCATAAAGTCTAAATTATTCTCTTCATTGTTTTCTGTTTTTATTTAAAATAAGTGAATTTAAACATTTCTTATAATTAAACACATCCTTAACCTACCATGTAATCACTTAGAATCTAACAATACAAGTCAATACCATAAATCAATAAAAATAAACATGGTTAATATACAAATAATAAAATAATCAATACTTAAAATATTCATTAGCTGGCAGGCGAAAAATCAAGATTTTTTTTTTTTTTTTCAAAAACAATATTTTCCAAAAATTTTTTAAAATTCAAAAAAAATTTAATTTTATAAAAATGTTTCCTTTATATATAGAAATTATTTAAAATTTCCTTAAAGTGATCAAAAAACAAAAGTTGAATTGACTTTCTTACTACTAACTCATATGACCTCACTCTCAGCTGATCGAAACTAGGTCAAGTCCACTACCTTGACCTACATGTGTTATGTATAAGTTCTATCTGAAACACATTGACATCTGTAATATCCTAACTTGAAACACAAAACATAATAAAATAAAATATTTAAAATAACAAAATATGATTATAAATAATAAGCAAATTGACATTCAAATTATTTAAAATAAACACCTTCTAACTTTACATCTCCAAATTTTATCATACCTTGTCACTGATTTCAAAATGAAAATTTTATATGTTCAACTATAACTTTCTTCATTTAACAATTTCATTCTACATTACCTTGGGTGATTTAAACATTTATCTCATTTAATTTACTACTTGATCTGTCTACACATGTAATCTTTCTCCTCTGACTGTAACCACTAACAATTGTAACTTACATGACACCCATCTCTATTAAAAACATCTCTCAAACACTCTCCAACCCCAACTTATCATTAAACTCAAATCGCCACCTTCTCTCAATATATAAAAAAAATACTCTCTAACCCTTTGTACATAGGATACGTGTTCCCCCCCAAAAACTCATTTCCCTTATCTGGCCCCTGGATTCTACCTAAGGCGGCCCCGTCCCACTAAAATCGGTCCCAATCCCGTCCCTCCCAACTTATCATTGTGTTGCGGACTCCCACATTACACTACCCCCTACTACAAAATTGCCATCCCCAAAAATCTCAATCTCATTACCTCACTTCAAATACAACAAAATAACAACATCAATTATAAACAACAATATATCACTCAAAACTCTACATATATTCTCCACAACTACTGTGTCAACCTCAATACTCCTCAAAATTCTATAACATTACATTAACTCAAAACAACATTACATCACTTCAAAACAATATTTCGATCTTTGCTTCAACTCTAACTTCAACTTGGACAGATCTATATGTCCCACAAAATATTCATCACCCAAAAACTATTTCTTATTAGCTTTCACCAATTATTACTTTACTTCTCATTACTTTAAATAGCATCTGTAATACATTGAAACATTACATTAAACATTAATTACCTGGAACATTTACAACCAATATGCCAGTGACATTTTATTGCTGATCAGCTGATATCCCTAACACAACAAAACACATCTCAAAATTGAACAAATTACATGAAATATATACATATATATTGATTTATCATTACTTCTCATCTCCTTGTTTCCCCTCTTTCTGATTCTGATACTTTATGTTAACCGCCTGCCAGACGGTTTAATTATCTGCTTAGTTTAAAAAATACACACATAATGAAAACACATATTTGTATCAATACCTATATCTAACGTACAACAACAAAATAATACTTTTAAAATTATGGAATGAACACCTTATATTGAATGTCTGAGCAGCTAGTTATTTAAACAGAGCACAAGCATTTTTATTGGATCAAATTTGAATTAGCAAACTTTTTATGTTGTAAAATTTAAATTCGTGACTCATTTGGGTCACCTCCCATCCACACACTCTATTGCAAATTTATTATTAATAATTATTATATCTCATTTTTCAGTAATTATTAAATTTTTTAATTATCATTTTTATTGAACACAATATTTCAAATAATCTCACTCTTGAATTAAAATCTTAGTTACACCTGTAACCCTTTTTATTATACACGATTCATACTGTAAAATTTCTATACTTACATTCCATTTAACATGATAGGCACAAAACATCTACCCCCTACACCCCAATACTTTCACCTCACCTCTGAAACATTTCACAAAAATATTAGTTTACATCAAACAATTTAGCCATCTATTACCAAATTCCAAATCTCTTAAAATAAATTGAATTCATTTAAAGAATTTACTTAATTAGCATTTACATAATCACTCAAAATATTTAAAACATCTCCAACTGGTTTGATTAAATTAATTACTGAAAATACAAATTCCATTATTATTGTTTGCCATTATACAAATTAGCCAATTACTGTTTCCAAAATTAATATTATTATTTATTTAAATTGCAAAGTATTATTATTATTATCACTTACCTATATACATATATTGCTTAGTTGATCTTCTACAATACACATAAATAAATGCACTACAATTATTTACAAACTTTAGTTATCAACTGTTCAGTTTTCCTGCACTTCATTGTCCAAATCTGCCATGTCAAAACCATAAAACATAATGTTTATCACTGTCTTTTATTGTTTTATCATTTAGCCTCCATCGTCCCAGATAAGTCTTGGTGTTATGTAGCATCGTTCAATTTCATTAATACACCAGTTATTGTTTTGTGTATTATAACCATACAAACTAACTTCACTCATCTTACCAAAATACTCATTAAACCAGTCAACGTTAGGCATTTTTGTTAAGTCTCCATCTGTAAATACATTCATGATCGGGTTAATTACTTTAGTCAAATCATTATAGTCATTATTATTCAAATATACTTTTAAACTTTCCTTCCATTCGTCATACTTTCTATTCAAATTATACAATTCTGTTACATACCATTATCTACTTACTTCTCTCCCTTCATAACACCACATCACACTCTCACAATTGTTCCGGACACAGGGTACACAGTTACTCAACAAAAATAAACACCTCAATTCATTTATCAATACGGGACTCTTGCCCTTCAACAACAACACTTGTGAACTCATTAAATCATCATAAACATTATCAACAATAAGGGGAAAATTTACCCTCTGTCCCCACTCTACCACAATATTATTTTTCCTCTCTCTCTCTAACTCATTAACACACCTTAACATCTCATAATCACATTCTAAAATTTCCTCATTATTTTCATTACTTATTTTCACTGTATCGACCTCCGATACTAATTCTTCAAATACATTATTATACTCAATATTACTATTCTCATTATTTTCAACATTGTTACACTCGTCATTATAATTTTCATTTGTATTACTATCTCCCATACATACACACTCTCTTGACTCCTTTGATTCTCTACATATTTCGT
Organism: Magicicada septendecula; assembly: GCA_034769895.1. Lineage (NCBI taxonomy): Eukaryota > Metazoa > Arthropoda > Insecta > Hemiptera > Cicadidae > Magicicada > Magicicada septendecula. The sequence goes on from CM068370.1 coordinate 86,123,171, forward strand.
TCAACTTACTCTCAAGACTACACAGTGAATTAGTTAATACATCAAACTTAGTATCATTTATGTCAAAACGTTTATTTAATTCGTTACTTATCACATTAAATCTGTTCTCGAAAATTTTTTCGTTATTGTCAAAACGTTTATTTAATTCAGTCTCATTTTTGTCAAAGCGTTTATTCAATTCTTTAAATTGATTTAACATAATACTCATCATATCATTATCCATTTTATTGTATTTTGTTGAAGTCGGGGTTACTTGAATCCCCGAATCTTCAATTACATTACTCTGATCTGTTACACTTATTTCTGTTTCATTCTGACTCGCATTTGGAGTTGAATGTGTCTCCAAATTACTCATGTTTAAGTCGTCAAAATTTTCGACCTATTTTTATTTACTTTATTCTCATTATCTGACATTTTTTTATAATTGATATTCTAAATATTCATAATCTAATTAATTAATTTTTTGTGATGTACTTCCTATATTACTTTCGGTATAGCTTTGCGTACATAACGCCTTTTTTATTTTGCTACGCCAACCTAACACATGTTTGTATCTTTGTAGATGTGGAATTTAATTAAATATATTAAAATTCGTGCCTGTCACGAGCGCCATTTGTTATCGTCTATATTAAATTAAATTTATTAAATCCAAATTTACAATATAATTTCCACCTACCTCCACGATCTCTTCTATCAGGGTCCAGGATCCAATCACAAGTACGTTAGATACAAGCATGTGTTACAGGTTTGTGCAATAATTAACTATACTCATTTTTGGAAGAGAATTAATATTTTTTTTCTTTATTTAATAATCAAACGTGATGAATTTATAAGTTTTCTCCAAAATAGATTTTTTACATGTTTCAAAGGTTGTGCAACTCTTACATCTTAGTTCCTATACTTACATCCTATTACTTACATACTTTAAGATAGCCCAGCCTGCGCACTCACTACTCACATTCTTAAAACCCTGAAACATTTTTTAATACCCCATTTTTAACTTTGGTATACCATTTTGAGCTACATTGATACTATTACTGGCCACGTGGCGTCGTCCCGACTTCTTTTTAAACACGCACAATTTTCCATTATGTCCCATTTATTATTCCATATTCAGGCGAACGGTCCCTACTCACTCTCAGATTTTTTAACACGTTCCACTTAGTATGCTTTGATGTTAACAGTTACTTTTTTAAACCCGGTGGCCGGGCAACCTGCCCGGGCTGAAATCGGTGATGGACTGCCAGCGTCTGTATGTTCCCTCTCTACTCGATGATTTTAGTTAAGACGACGGACACCAATGCCTTCTGTTTAATCGTCACTGCTGTGGCACATTCAACACACGTGGTTTTCTGTGTGGTAACCGTGGATGATTTTTGTTAAGCACTGGTTGACGTCACAAAAGAGGCCGGACTTAGACAGTATTTCATCCAGCTTAAACACACGTTGCTGAATCAAATTCGCCCAAGCCATTTTGCTTTAAACCAACTCGGCGTCCCAACAGAGCGCGTATTTGTATTGCGCGTGAGTGCGTGGTCACACTTATGCAAAGTTCTAAGAATTTAGGGTGGTACAAATTCCTCGCCGCGTTACACAACCGAAACTGCGTCTCGCTGCTTTGTTCTCACTGCTTCTTACCACGTGTTCTGTTCCAATGGAAATAACGTTTGCACAATATTTTTATAAAATCCCGCAAAATGAAATAAATAAAATACAAATGCCCCATACCCGAAATAAATGAAATTACCCAATTTAGACACGTTACACATTTTCATTCCACGCTATTGGACATTCCTATTTTGCTATATTAAATTGTGAAAATTCAGGTAGATTTTTCTGAGAAATCATATAATTTTGTCTTTATTTGTATAAGATGTATGTAATATAACTTCCATATTGACACTGGGAACAGAGCGGGAGTGCAGATGTGGTGTTATTTCATTTAGCCATTTGTAGCTGACATTAAGATGCCCCTCCCATGCCAACCAACAAACATTGCCAACGCTTATGAGCATACAAACACTTCTGTTTTCAATTATGTAACATAATACATTTTGGATCTCTTAGCAGTTTGTCATAATTTGGTTTGGTTTAGTATGTGTTATTAGGCTGTCATTAATTATATCAATTGTATCAGTGAAAATTACTAATGTTACCCTTTACGTTAAATGGAAAACTCTTTAAAGCGATCTCAGTGGATCACGAGTTCAATACATTTCCACTTCTCCTTTGTGTACACAATTTAAACACCACAAAATATTGTTGATTGTTTATTATGATATTTCAGGTCATTTAAAATTATAATTTGTACACTTTTTCTAATATTATTTGCTTGAAAGATATTCTGTTTAAAGTTAACTGAGCCCAGAAAACTGTAATTAAGATGAAACGTTTCTTTAGACTAATTGAAAAGAGAATAAATGTTTGAACCCATCAGATGCATACAACGTGTGTTGAAAATAACAGTTTGCTGTTAGGCTGCTGATAGTATTGCAACTTATTCCCACAACTGTCAGTTTGGTACTTTCATTAAACAAAATAAAGAGTATAACTTCAGCACACAATTTAACTCAAGGGTTTTATAAAAATGTTAGCATTTAGTTGACGTCAAATTTTTATTTCCTTCTCAAAATAATTCTATAATGATGTAAAAATTCTTATAATTTTTGGTAAATAGGAATTTAAAAGAAAGTCTATGTGAAAATATGTAACATGGTATGAGAAACTAATAAAAAATATGGACACCTGTTGTATAGTTTCCAAGAAATGTGTACCTTTATGGTGTAAAACTTTTTTTAGGGAACATCATATCATTATAGTTATAGGTCAGCTTGTCGGTCCTGAACAGTAACCTGCACCGACCCAATGCATAACTTACTCCCTCTTACTAGTTATCTAGAGAGAAGGAAGCGGAGATGACGTTATAACATTTCACTATCTCACTTTCATATTATCTCCCTCTCTGTCACACACATGCTTCCATTGTTCTCGTCAATGGATGAGCCACAGCCACATTGTTCTCGTTCTTGTTGCAGCCGATGTTCACTCTGTGAAACACTATACAAGACTGTTGTACGCATGTGCCGAATAAATGAAAATTTTGTTAGCCTCGCAACGAGATGTTTGTACACTGTGCATCTCTAAGCTAGTGTTCAATTTCTATTGTCAGGTTTCTAGCACTGCAGTTTCAATACTCTTCTATACATTAGTCCATCCCAGTTACATATGCAGGGAGCATTAATGTGAGTTTTCCTCTATATAAGTTGTCTCGAATCTCTTTTCAGCCAGAAACACTTTATTGTATTAACATGAAACTCCTCACACAAACTAAAATAAGGTACCCATAGTGGTGAAGCTGAGGTTTGACAATGTGAAAACATTGTTTATTAACAATGATACGTGCATTAAATAGAAAACATTGTTCTTAAGCAGCTGTCATTCTTGTGCTAACTTGTGTGTGATATAGATTTAGTCTTATAACTACCAGTGTGCTTTCATTTGTTTCAGGTGTTAACAAGAGCAATTTGTCCATCATAAAAAAAAAAAAAAAAATGGAAGAGATCAAATTTGAGGACAAGGTATAAAATATAATTTTTAAATGTATAAAATGTAGTTAATATATGCTTAACTTGTTACATATGTCATGCTTACCTTATACACACATATTCATGCACATAGGCTAGATTTCTTATTTTAGTAATAGTTTTTTTATCATCGTATTTATTTTGAATTAATTGGTGTATAGAGTATGATATATATATATATATATAGTATTTAAAATTTATAATTATATTACCTCAAGATGTTCTTTTCCTTATTTGGAACATGTTTCGAGAGTTCCTGTTCTCTCATCTTCAGCCTTCACCATATTGTTTCTGGTTAAGTATTTGTGTGTTGGCTGCTGGATGTTATTAAGGTAGTTTGTTGGTCTTTGGTCTTTTAAAGTTGTATTATTGTGTGTGGTTGTGGTATATGTTTTTATACTTTGTGTATTTTCGATATTGAGTGCTTTGAATATTGTATCATGTTTTGTATTGATTTGTATTTGTTCTGGTATTAGTTTGTTTTGTGTTTTATGTAATAGCTCTAAATAGCTCACACAACAAAGATAATACAACAACTAACAGTATATACAAAATTTAATGCCAAGATTACAAAAAATGTTACATAGGACAAACAAAAAAACAGCTGAAAAAACGTTATTTTGAACACCTAAACGCATACAAAAAACCAGAAATATATAAATCCAATTTAGCCACACATGCAATAAACACAGGACACGAATTCCCAAACATAACCAATGTATCACTAATAAAACATATACCACACAAATGCACCATAATGAACATTTGGGAAAATTCACAAATATACAAACATAAAACACAAAACAAACTAATACCAGAACAAATACAAATCAATACAAAATATGACACAATATTCAAAGCACTTAATATCGAAAATACACAAAATACAAAAACATATACCACAACCACACACAATAATACAACTTTAAAAGACCAAAGACCAACAAACTACTTTAATAACATCCAGCAGCCAACACACAAATACTTAACCAGAAACAAGATGGCTAAGGCTGAAGATGAGAGAACAGGAACTCTCGAAACATGTTACAAATAAGGAAAAGAACATCTTGAGGTAATATAATTATAAATTTTAAATAATGTATATATATCAAGAAACGAACTGTAGCAGAAAGTGATTGAAAATATATATATATATTTCAATCACTTTCTGCTACAGTCCGTTTCTTGATGTATATAATACATTTAATATTTATACATAAATTTACCACATTCAACATATACCACACAAAGGCACCATAATGAACATATGGGAAAATTTACAAATATACAAACATAAAACAGAAAACAAACTAATACCTGAACAAATACAAATAATACAAAACATGACACAATATTCAAAGCACTCAACATTGAAAATACACAAAAAACTAACACATACACCACAATCACACACAATAAAACCAACTTGAAATACCAGAAGCCAACAGAAAGCCACAATAATAATAGTCAACCAACAACACATATGTACTTCACCAGACAAAAAAACCGGAAGGCTGAGGATGGGTACAAGATAGTACCCGAAACATGTTCCAAAGAGAAAAAAAATAACATCTTGAGGTAAATTTATGTATAAATATTAAATGTAATATATATATATATTACAACGTTATTTTGTGAAACTTACTTTTACACATACGCTCTTACTCGTATGCGCGCACTTACCCACGTCTTGGAGGTGATACTCTTCTTCAGCAGTATTTACCTTGATGTTCCCCGGCTGCGTCGCAGGCTTTGGTCAAGCGCTTTGAGTGTGGATAAGCGCGTGAATAACGTTATAAGTTTTAATTTACAAGTAAAGAGTACAGAGGATTGAGCAGTGGTTGTGAAATTAGTACGACTGTTTCAAGAAAAGCATATTCATTTGATTTATTCAAAAATAGCAAATTGTCATGTTATTTAAATTGTTCAATGTGGGTTTCTTGTTATATGAACCCTTATATTCAATCCGAATATAATATACTCATAATATGTGTAACTCTGATTTTTTATACTTCTAAGACATAATATATATACACATAAATTATATATGACGTGAAATAGTACACAGACATATACATATAACGCATATAAATATAATAGGAAACATAATTCATACGTATAACATTTAAATATTGATTTAGTTTTTACAAGTGTGGGTTCCAATGTATACCACGTAAATGCAACTTTTAATTAATTCAAATATTAATTAAAATATTAATAGAGAATCTTCTTTACGTTAATTGATTCTATTTTTACTGTCTCAATTAATTAACCATTACGTAAATCTCATATTTAAAAAAATTATTCATTTAATTAATTACAACATATAATAAACTATGGTTCTTTCTTGACCATTCAATTATGAGATTACTATTATGATATTCTCTATTCTCATTGATGTATTTAAACAATTATTTATTCATTCTTTAAGTTACAAAAAATATATTAATGTTCTGTAAACTTGGATATGGAAACTAGCTTTTGGTGATAGACTTCAGGGTCATTTATAATGTTAAATAAATGTTCGAGTTCACCTGCATTTTTCCTGCACCTATTTAAATTGTTGTTACCGTCCTCCAGACTCTCGGGTTCGTCGATCCTCTTCGGTATCAGCTCCTCTTGTCTCTATGTCGTTGAATTCCTTTCTCCGTCTCCTGGACGCTGAGTTCTGACGTGGACCTCTAGTCTTGATGATAAACGGCTGGATGTAGCTGCATAGGCTGTCCCTGCGTCCTCTCATAGATGTCTAGTTCCTCGTCCTCTTCTTTCTTGTCCCTCGTAGCTGTCTAGAAGTTCTACGTAGTTATGACTCTTGTAGCTTCATTAATATAGTCTTTTATTTAAATCACTCGATCTTTAATAACCGCACCGACGTAATGCCGGTTCCATCGCATTTCAGTTTATTTAAATACTGTTCAAAACATTACTACACTTTGAAAAGTTTACGTTGTCGAGATGCTAATTTTGTTTTTTTGAAGTCTTTTAGTAAATGGTTAGTTAAATGGGATGAACTTGTTGTTCAAGGGGAGGAGTTGACAAAAGCTAAAAGGAGAGGAAAATTAGCCAATGAAACGCATGTAGCATTGCTATATACTGTTAACACTTTAATGGAGATTATTTCGTTTCTCTTAGGAGACATGAAATTGTCATATGTTTTACTTGGCAAATTTCAGACCGATCCGTTAGAGGCCAGATTTAGCCAGTATAGACAGATGAGTGGTGCATGTTACCATGTATCAGTCAAGCAGGTTTTGGAATCAGAAAAAAAAAACTAAAAACTTTGAGTTTGATTGATATTTACTCCTCTAGACACAGTAAAGTATGTATCAAAGATTTATTTATTTCCACAGCAGACTGTGAAGAAAGCGATAGTAATGATATGCATGACAACAGTAATCAAATTTTTGATGACCTGCAGGTAGACATAACTGATGTTACCTTATCAGAAAATGACACTTTAGGCCTTGTTTATATTGGTGGTTACTTGGTACACAGTATTTTCAAAAATAACTCTTGCACTGGGTGTACAGATTTCTTTACTACAACAAATACCGAGTCTACTGTTGTACCACAAAAGGACAATTACTATTTTAATGTTATTAATAGAGGATCTTTAAAATACCCTTCAGATTATGTGATGGAAGTACTAAATTTAGCTTTCAAAGTGTTTACATTAATTGTATCTGACAGATACGAAACACAGTTTTTATTGTCCACTAATCAGAGGAAGTAGCGCTAAAATCCACTGTTTTAGGTTTTATTGACATCCATCATCGACAGAGAAATTGTAATATATGTAAAATAAATTTTAACAAACTTATCGATAAATGTTTATTTTCCTTTTGTAACATCTTATTAAACAATTATTCAAAATCTCGTAATGACAAATTCAATAAAAAAGGAAATATGCTCAGAATGATGTCAAATCGGACAAAAAAAGAAAAATATACAAATTTTAGCCAAGTTCAGCGTTAACTTAGATAAATGTTAGACACAGAATTGTTAAGTTAGTCTAAATAACTTTATTGTAAGTAGATTTTAAATTACATGTAAATATGTTAGACGTAAGGCAATACGAGATTGTAATGCACCATCTTCAAATGATCAAATATTGTTGTAAATAAATACTGAGCAGTTAGTAATCGGTTATTTCTTTAATTTTTCTGCTTACCCCGCTTCTGGTACTACTTATCATACATGATATAAAATCTTGTACAATACGAAAGTTTGGCTGTTTATCTACATAAAGAAACTTGAAAAGTTATTTCCCCGATAAGCTGTCAATTACCTTGATTCACAGCTTTTTTACATCCTTCGTGTAAATTGCACTTTCTCAAATGCTAAATATAACTGTTGTTGTTCACAAAACTCTACATTTTTTCATACCAAGGTCTTTGTTAGTTCATACAGATTACAACCATATAGGACATGTTCAGGTAAACCATTACAGGTGTGTGTAGGAAAGGTTATTTGAGCACGCGACACAGTAAACAGCATTAGCGGCTGTGTTTCGTTTCGGCGCCTAGTGTGACGTCACGTTTCCAGCACTCCGGCCAGTAGTATAGTGTGGCCTTAGGCCAGCGCGTCGGTTTCATCATCACTTTCAACCTACGCGTCTTTTTATGTAGCGTACACTTTTTTATAAATATTATTACTCCAATGGTTAGGTATAATATTAAACCTTGTCTCTGCAAATTTTGGTTGTTACCCTGTGCAAATTACGACAGCTATGGCAAAATTTCACACGGTGTCTGAACCGTTCCCACGATTAATGGCCACTTAACGCCAAATTGAAGCGCCAGGCGTCAGCTATGTATTCACATATGTCGCTGATTCGTGTGACTTATGGTTCACGTACAGTCCTTAAAAAACTGTGTGAAATATTCCACCCTCTTTTGCATAATTGAACCTGTCTGTTATTTACACATGTACACATACACACACATGTAGATTGATACACAAACAGCGACAGGCCGCTCTGACATCACCTCTGCCGGTCTTAGCATGTTAATAGCTCCCCTTCGTTACGTTTTAAAAACCAACAAGTCATATGCTTCCATATACATGCTTACATTCAATATTTGCTTTATTTAAATTTAAATACTGCTTATATTTATTACATTCTTTCTTATCTATAACGTACATTATATTATTTTTATTATGTACATCTTACATATTTTATACTTATATACGAAAACACGTTATCATACATCAGTCAGGGGTTGATACATGTCCTTATGCTAAACGTATCGTTGCAATATGTGTGTGTGTGTGTGTGTGTGTGTGTGTACACTCTTTTGTGTAGTGTTTACATTGACACTATCTATCTTCCAAAACCTCGTAACTCTCAAGCAATTATCCTCCTCCGCCTGCAAGTCCCACTACTCTTCGACCCCCTCCTCCCTTGTCCAAATTTGGCTCATAGTCTGTTCCATTTACCAGGTGCAAAAACTATTTCCAACATTTCCTTGATCAACCAGTCCTCCGTCTTTCTGTTTGGTGTATTATGTCAGCATACTTATACTATTCTATCGTCATTCATTCTGTCATCAATAGCCTCCTTCTCCTTGCCAATCTGTCCTCTGTATTGTTCATGGCACAAGTCTTTCTGATATTCTAATCAATTAATTTCTCTGTGTGTGTCTCTCATACACACACACTCTCCCTCCCCTAAAGCTTCCTTGTTATCCTCCTGCGCCTCTCACTTGTGTTCTCTCAATCTGATGTTTTGACTTCATTCTCTCACTCCCAGCTTTTGCAAAGTATGTTAGTGCCAGTATTGGACATAATATTGGTTTATATATTCTTACCTTTGTGTCCTATCTCAGATGTTTGTTAGCCAAACAGTATGATCCAGGCACAGAACTAAGTGTACTATGAACTGTTTATCTGACAACCAGGCTCTTGTGATAACCACTCTGAAATATTTTATTCTCCAGTTGTAATAAATACTCCCCACGTCCACAGTGTCAGTCTTTATTCATTATTTTTCAACTCTTTATTTTGTTAGTTTTTGTTTTCTATTATGTGCTTTGGGCATGTGAACATATGTGTACCAACCGTCTGCTGGCTTGTGTTCTGTGTTATTTGTTTTTGAGTATTTGTACTCATTACATGTCCTCATACATGTTTGTTAATATTTCAGTGCAATCGTGTTATTTGTGCTGGCAGTCTTAATGTACATTACTGTTTTCTTTTTCCTCCATTGTACAATTTTCCGCCTCATAAGTGAAAGGTGCAGTACTGTGTTTTAAACACACACCAGCCATTGTTTTTCTAGTCCAGTCATTGTTACATGAATAAATTCTCTTCCAAAATTAAAACAAAAGTCTTTCCATAACACCACTGAGAGAACTTTATTATTTTCTTTCAATCTTAGTTTTATTTTTATGATTTTTGAAAAAGCCAATTTAGAATAATAACTGTACTGCACAAATTTTGGAACCAGAATTTTGTAAGAAAAAAGACTTTTCTACATGTTTTTATTGTACCTGATGTAGTAGTATATTTGTATATATATGGGGTAATATTTTTGAATGATCAAGTACTTAGTATGTTACCACATAAGTATTTATGTAGTTCATCCCCAGAAATTCCCCTCTCCACCAACTCCTTTCTGGCATATGTGTAGCCAGGATACCTGTGGTGGCAGGAATATGTTGGGCGAGTCCAAAATTCACCATGTGTTAGCCACTGTTAATGTTATTAACATAACCATTGATGATACAATTGCATCCTTCAGAATTTATGTACATGATTCAGTAACTCAGTCACCCTCCATGCTAAGCCACTGCTCTCTAGATTACTTATGAATAACAGTCAATCAAACACACAGTAGGCATGGTGCTTTTAACTGTAAAATTAACAAACTATTAATAGAAAATGTATGTAACTAATTTTGTTTACTTTAGAGTAGAGAATTAATCACATTTGACTTATTCAAATATCGTACTAGCCTTTTACCTATCTTGCTTCAATATCATTCAAATTCATATTACCTTATCATAACTAATAAACTTTACTGTAACAATATATTATTAAAATCTGTTTGAAACATGGTGTTTCTCAGGTAAGATTATTTATCCTTTCATGTACCTTTCAGGTATATACTAGGGCAATTTGAAATGTTTATGACCTGATAATGAAAGACTTTTTCTTTCTGGTATCATTTTTATATTTCAACATAGTCTCCATGTAATTAACCATACTTCGTCCAGCGATGCTGCAGTGCTTTTATCCGATCGCAGAAGTTTGATTGTTCTAGGTCCTCAAAACAACGTTAACTGCCGCTTTCAACTCGTCATATGAGGAAAATACCCTCCCCCAGGGAAGTTTTGACATTTGGGAGTAGTTAAAAGTCAGATGGAGCTAAATCAGGCAAATAAGGTGATACTGCAATAGATTGTACTTCAACTCTGCAATTTTTGCCATAAAAACAATGCATGCATGAAGTCTTGCATTATCCTGCTGCTATTTCTGTACTTAACATGATATTTATTTCAGAAATGTTTTTCATTTACAGTAGAGTCTCGGTAATTCGAGCCCCGGTATTTCAAGGTTCCGTGTAATTCGAGCTGAAAAAAAAATAATAAATACAGTCAGTAAATGTAAACAACATTCCCGCCATATCGTGACTCATGCCAGACCAAGTGTCTACAGCATGAAACGCTAAAAATAAATACGTAAATAAATCAGTAGCGGACTGACCGCCTCAGCTGATACAAGTGTTGTACCTGTGCGTTACTACTAAGCTTCGTTACTGGTGTTTGCTTGTTGTTTTAGTTATTTTACTGTACAGTATATTCAACGTTTAGTTTTTCACTACAGTAAATTGTTATTTATACTGTATATAATGAGTTACAAGAGTAGGCCTAAGAAGAAGTTTGTGCCGCTAAGTGTTAAATTGGAAGCCTTAAAAAGATTAGACAGAGGTGAAACGCTAAAAAAACTTGCTGCTGATTATGGAGTCGGCGAAGTGACTGTTGGTGACTGGTGTAGGAACAGAGACAAGATTGAAAACTATTCTTCTAAAAAGTGTATGGGGATTTTAACCTGTGAACGCAAATCGATGAAGAAATCTGATTATGAAAAAACGAGTGCAGCTTTGTTCACTTGGTTTAGTCAACAGAGGCAAAAAGGAAGTCCTATTTCAGGCCCAATGTTGCAAGAAAAAGCAATGTTTTTCAGGAACCAGTTTAAGGAAGGCGAGGATGATTTTACAGCAAGTTCAGGATGGTTGGATAGATGGAAAAAACGATACGGCGTAAGGCAGCTTGAAATGTGTGGTGAAAAGCTATCTGCGGATTCTGAGGCTGTCACACAGTTCTGTGAGAGATTTAAAAAAATTATAGAAGAAGAAAAACTTACTCTCGATCAGTTGTACAACTGTGATGAGACAGGACTAAATTTTAAAATGCTGCCTACTAAAACTTTAGCTTCAAGAGAAGAAAATGCTGTGCCAGGCCACAAAAAATCTAAAGAAAGGGTGACAGTTCTTGCTGCATCGAATGCAAGTGGAGAACATAAACTGAAGCTAATTTTAATAGGCAAGTCTGCAAAGCCTAGAGCTTTAAAAAACATCACTCCGTCTGCGCTTCCTGTTACATACATTAACCAGAAATCTGCTTGGATGGATAAAAATATTTTTAAGAAGTGGTTTTTTGAAAGTTTTGTTCCTGAGACCAAAAAGTACCTAAAGGAAAAGAACTTGCCTCCCAAAGCATTATTAACCCTTGACAATGCTGGATCACACCCTAACGAAGAAGAACTGAAATGTGGCGAAATTAGAGCATTGTTCTTACCCCCAAACATGACGAGTTTAATACAGCCGATGGACCAAGGCGTTTTTGAGTGCTTGAAAAAGAAATATCATCGTCGTCTGCTGCAGAGGCTCCTACAAACTACAGAAGGCGAGGGAACCATAGTGGAATTTCTAAAGAATACTACAATGAAAGACGTAGTTTACTGGGTGGCGGAATCATGGGATGACATAAAGACAGAAACACTAAAGAAGTCTTGGAACAAGATTTTAAAAGAAGAAAATAACAGTTGTAACACCACAGACGAACATGACTTGGTCTTAGCACGACTGATAAAAAAACTTCCTGGTTGTGAACAGTCAAATGAAAATGATGTTTCAGAATGGTTGAATAGTGATGAACAGTTTGAAGTGACCGATGATTCAATCGTTGACATGCTGAATGAAGTGGCAGAAGAAAATAGTGATGAAGACGTGACTGCAGAGACTGTACCCGTGATGACTCACGCCGAGGGGTTGGCAGCGCTAGACACTGCATTGCGTTATGTCGAACAGCAAGCAGAAGCTACACCGACCGACACAATGCTGCTTAGAAGATGGCATGACATTGCTGCTAAAAAATGAGGCTCTATTTTAAAACAAAAGACTCTGGACAATTTCTTTAAAAAATAAATTTGTGTGCCTTTTATTTTTGAGTTTAAACTAGATCAGGTATGTACTACATTGTTTGTGTTTTCTTATCCGTAAACAATAAACGTTTGTTTATACATTACTCTTTGTTTTTTCTTCATCCGTATAATCCGAGTTTTTCCAAATTCGAGGTTGCCTCAGCCCCAATTAACTCGAATTACCGAGACTACTGTATTTGGTGTAAAAGGTTAGCATGGTGCCTCTTCATCATTTGACCCTTTCATGATAATCTATTAACAGTACTCCCTTAGCATCTCAGACAATCATATGCCGGCTTTCCAGCGTATGAAATTGATTTTGCCTTCTTTGGAAACAGAGTGTGCCGTAACTATTTACGGCAACTTAACGAATTTTGTTTATATCGAATCTGGGCAATAGATCCGGTCGTCTGTGTAGTTCACGCTATCGTGGACACACACGCTATCTATGAGTGACGTTAGTCAACTTGGCTTTTCGTTCCCGCTGCGTGGAGCGGTGTTTGTCGTTGAGTAGATAGAAGCTGGTTTGACTTGAGGAGGGGGTGATCAGCTGTGTGCATGCATGCCAGCGGTTGGTTCCAGGTCAGCTGTTGATGCCGCGAGTTGTCTTATATGTCAGCGGTTGGAAAAGATTGTTTTTTTTTTACGCCGGGGTTTTGTAAATTAATTATGGAAGGCTAAGTAAAAAGTGTGCCAAAGGGGTCTCGGGCCTGGCAACTGTGACCGTGTGAAGAGATCAAGATGTAATGCGTAAGTAGATTGAGGAACGCGGCTTAGCATGTGCCATTGCAAAATTCAACAGGTTTGCAAAAATGAAAATTATTAAATTTTTCCTAGGATGTGCTTTCGCGCACTGCTTTGTGTTTAGGGTCAAGTGTGGGCCTGGCTAGTTCTTAACAAAAAAAAAAAAGAACAACAGTTGCTTTAATTCTGGATGTGTTTTTTTTTTACTTCACTGTATACCTGGAATATAATATGCAGGTTACTGTAGTCATTGCAAGTTCTTGAATGCAAGTTTTTTTAAAAAAGAAAAGTCTGTTGAACTTGACTAGCTTCTGGTATTTCTTTTAAATGTGGATGTCAGCTTATCACGCTGCTAGTAGTGACTGTAATTCCTTATGTGCAAAATTTTTTCTACAAAAAAAAAAAAACAAAAACAAAAAAAAACTTAAGGAAATGTGTTAGGAGTTGACCGTGTGCCCATAAGCCTAGTGAAGCGAAATTTAGCCCGAGTTCCTTAATCTCTCTCAGTATTATTCAATGTTGTTCATATAAATGTCTTGTGTTTGAATTGTGAAAAGCATGTAATGTACAGTATACATTTTGTCTATAATCTGTGTTGAACTTATATTGTGTCTGCCTTTTTATTGGAACATATAAATTTGTTTATGAAAAGAGCTGCAGATCACATACAATCGCCATAATATGTACTATAACTGTAATTCAGAAGTATTCATCATGTTAATAGAAATGACTGAACTTTTGTACTAGAACTGTAATTCAGAAATGACTAGAACTGTAATTCAGAAATGACTAGAACTGTAATTCAGAAGTATTCATCATGTTAATAGAAATGACTGAACTTTTGTACTAGAACTGTAATTCAGAAGTATTCATCATGTTAATAGAAATGACTGAACTTTTGTACAAGATGAAATTTCGACTTTGGGATTTAGTATTTGTTTTAATTCTCTATCAGTTCTTTTGTATATGTATATACTAATAATTCTATGCACAAAACATGTTTACATTTTTGAGAGATATATGTACCTGATTATTTGATAGTTTTTTTTAATAATGGTGCACTCTGAAATCAGCAAGCCCTTGTGCTACACAAGTTTATACAAGTTTAAGGAAAATTCAGCACATGCACTTGTGAATTCCACACAAAGTGTATAATTACCGACCTTATGTTTACATTATACTTTACTAATTATATGATTCTCCTTCCTAGCTTGATTGAGATTTCAGAGGGCGCATGTTGTTGTGTAAGATAATTGTTTAAATTGTTGTGTCTGTAATAATTGTTGTAGGATAAAATTGTTCGTTAAATGGTTTATAAAATTGTTCATATTATTAAAAGTGTTTATAGTACAACCAGAGGGGGACTGAAAAAGAGAAAAAAAAAGACTTATTGTTATTAAATGTATTATACTTCAAAGACCTCTGGATTTACTCTTTGTATTCATTAATTTTAATATAATTATTTCCAAATAGGGAAATTCTATTTGGTGAAGGTTAAAAATGTACTGTCGAGGCTTGTTGCATGTCATGGTTATTTTGAATACCATTTAATATATTTTAAAGATTTTACATATTTTATATATTTCTAATCGAATACTTTCACTGCCTGGATACTATGAAATCTCTCATTGTAAGAAAAACAAATTTTATAGAATCAATAAATTTGTTATTTGCGGAATTTTAAAATTAAGGTCACCTCATTGGTCCAATTACCTAATGGTTTCCCAGCATGTGGCCATTCTTCCACTAGGAGGCCTCTCCTAGTTCAAGTGAACAAGTGAGCCGGTCATCCAGGTAAGTTGTAGATTTTTTTATATATTGTTTTTTAGGATGTCAAACTTGAAAAATGTGTTAAATTCGGAAAGTTGAAAATTGTGTTGTGATGTCATTGGTGATGAGCTACAAATGGTAGCAGAGCGTGGTTGGACGTAGGCCTGGCCACCTCTGAACCGAAATTTGGAAATGGATGCGGTGACCTCAATATCTTAGTTGGACATGTTCTGTCAGTTGTGGTGTGTTATCCATTGTTGTAATTATGTGTTACTATTGTTGTAAATCTTGGTCTTTGGGTGCGGTTGCCGGGCCGGGACTCCTGGGGGGGGGGGGTGAGCACAGCTTGGTGATTCCTGATTGTGTCTTGGGGTGTCGTTAAGTGTTTATCTGTTTGTTTGTGTTCTTGTTTTGTCTTTGTCTTTGTTGTCTTCTAGCACATGATCTTGGTCTTGGTTTGTTGGACGAGACAGTGAAAAGTGGACCCCCCCTTTGCTAGTTACGCTGTATTCGGAAAGGTAAGAGAAGGGATGGATGTTCGCGTGCCCTCTGCGCGGTCTTCTCTGCCTTGTGAATCGGGTCCGCCCAACCTAGTGTGAGGAGGTAGGCCAGTCATGTGTCAAGGATTGATGATGCCTTGTTTGCTGAACATGGCTGGTCGGTCCACGAGGTGGACGGTTCTCGAAGGGTACTCGCATATCAAGGTTGTAGCACCTTGTTAGCCTTCGGGCGTGAATATGTGAGTACCAGGGAGAGTAAAGTGGTGATCACCGGAGAGGGTGATGTGTTGGGGCGGTCCCGAGAGTTTGGCATGGAGGAGGGGACTCGCGTAGGGGATGGTCGCAGTGTGGTAGAGATTTTCAGTCCTGGGAAAGGGGGGAATAAGGTCAATGGTCCTCAGGTTTGGTTTTCGGGGGGCTTCTCTGGAGGAATTGTGTTTTAAGGTTTTACTTTTTAGCATTTTATGGTTTTATGTGGGGTTAATTGGGGTTTTAAAAGTTTTATCGGTATTTTAGCTCCTCTCCTTCCCTTTCTTTTGCTTTAGGTCGCGACCGCTCACACTCCCCGTATCTTCTACACTTACACACACCCAGCTACACACCCACACACACACCTTGTCCTTCCTTCTGGTGTCCTTTCGTTTTCAACTTTCGCCGGATTTTATCTTTTTATTGGTTTTTAGTCAGTCCCCGCTTTTCCTCCAGTGGTGGCAGTCCCAGTGTCGTCAAACCCGTTGGACTCCTTTTGTTGTGGGGGTGTGCCGTAACTATTTACGGCAACTTACGAATTTTGTTTATATCGAATCTGGGCAATAGATCCGTTCGTCTGTGTAGTGTTCATGCTATCGTGGACTCTCACACTATCTATGAGTGACGTTAGTCAACTTGGCTTTTCGTTCCCGCTGCGTGGAGCGGTGTTTGTTGTTGAGTAGATAGAAGCTGGTTTGACTTGAGGAGGGGGTGATCAGCTGTGTGCATGCATGCCAGCGGTTGGTTCCAGGTCAGCTGTTGATGCCGCGAGTTGTCTTATATGTCAGCGGTTGGAAAAGATTGTTTTTTTTTTATGCCGGGGTTTTGTAAATTAATTATGGAAGGCTAAGTAAAAAGTGTGCCAAAGGGGTCTCGGGCCTGGCAACTGTGACCGTGTGAAGAGATCAAGATGTAATGCGTAAGTAGATTGAGGAACGCGGCTTAGCATGTGCCATTGCAAAATTGAACAGGTATGCAAAAATGAAAATTATTAAATTTTTCCTAGGATGTGCTTTCGCACTGCTTGTGTTTAGGGTCAAGTGTGGCCCTGGCTAGTTCTTAACAAAAAAAAAAGAGCAACAGTTGCTTTAATTCTGGATGTGTTTTTTTTACTTCACTGTATACCTGGAATATAATATGCAGGTTACTGTAGTCATTGCAAGTTCTTGAACGCAAGTTTTTTAAAAAAAGAAAAGTGTTGAACTTGACTAGCTTCTGATATTTCTTTTAAATGTGGATGTCAGCTTATCACGCTGCTAGTAGTGACTGTAATTCCTTATGTGCAACATTTTTTCTACAAAAAAAAAAAACAAAAAAAAAACTTAAGAAAATGTGTTAGGAGTTGACCGTGTGCCCATAAGCCTAGTGAAGCGAAATGTAGCCCGAGTTCCTTAATCTCTCTCAGTATTATTCAATGTTGTTCATATAAATGTCTTGTGTTTGAATTGTGAAAAGCATGTAATGTACAGTATACATTTTGTCTATAATGTGTGTTGAACTTATATTGTGTCTGCCTTTTTATTGGAACGTACAAATTTGTTTATGAAAAGAGCTGCAGATCACATACAATCACCATAATATGTACTATAACTGTAATTCAGAAGTATTCATCATGTTAATAGAAATGACTGAACTTTTGTACTAGAACTGTAATTCAGAAATGACTAGAACTGTAATTCAGAAATGACTAGAACTGTAATTCAGAAGTATTCATCATGTTAATAGAAATGACTGAACTTTTGTACAAGATGAAATTTCGACTTTGGGATGTAGTATTTGTTTTAATTTTCTATCAGTTCTTTTGTATATGTATATACTCATAATTCTATGCACAAAACATGTTTACATTTTTGAGAGATATATGTACCTGATTATTTGATAGTTTTTTTTAATAATGGTGCACTCTGAAATCAGCAAGCCCTTGTGCTACACAAGTTTATACAAGTTTGAGGAAAATTCAGCACATGCACTTGTGAATTCCACACAAAGTGTATAATTACCGACCTTATGTTTACATTATACTTTACTAATTATATGATTCTCCTTCCTAGCTTGATTGAGATTTCAGAGGGCGCATGTTGTTGTGTAAGATAATTGTTTAAATTGTTGTGTCTGTAATAATTGTTGTAGGATAAAATTGTTCGTTAAATGGTTTATAAAATTGTTCATATTATTAAAAGTGTTTATAGTACAACCAGAGGGGGACTGAAAAAGAGAAAAAAAAAGACTTATTGTTATTAAATGTATTATATTTCGAAGACCTCTGGATTTACTCTTTGTATTCATTAATTTTAATATAATTATTTCCAAATAGGGAAATTCTATTTGGTGAAGGTTAAAAGTGTACTGTCGAGGCTTGTTGCATGTCATGGTTATTTTGAATACCATGTAATATATTTTAAAGATTTTACATATTTTATATATTTCTAATCGAATACTTCACTGCCTGGATACTATGAAATCTCTCATTGTAAGAAAAACAAATTTTATAGAATCAATAAATTTGTTATTTGCGGAATTTTAAAATTAAGGTCACCTTATTGGTCCAATTACCTAATGGTTTCCCAGCATGTGGCCATTCTTCCACTAGGAGGCCACTCCTAGTTCAAATGAACAAGTGAGCCGGTCATCCAGGTAAGTTGTAGATTTTTTAATATTTTTTTTTAGGATGTCAAACTTGAAAAATGTGTTAAATTCGGAAAGTTGAAAATTGTGTTGTGATGTCATTGGTGATGAGCGGCTCAAGAGAACCACATACATTGTTTTGACTGGTGTTTTGTTTTGGAATGAAATGATTGACCCAGGTTGTATTAGCCATTACAAGTCTACAAATAAACTGTAGCAAATCATCACCCAACATATCTTTTGTCTCGTTAAAAATTTGTGTTGATGTTAAATTTGATGGTGCACGACATTAGCTCTTCCCTTTTTCCAACAGTGCACCGAGAAATGACCTTGAGAGATGACTTTGTTTACACAACTGTTTGTTATTAACAACACAGCAGACCAACTAGATGCTTTACATCTATACATGGGGCAAATGTAGTGTCATAGTCCAGTGAAAAACAGAAACACAAAAATACCTCTAGATTGTAGACCACGAGCTTTTGAAATTCCTCTTGTATGAAGATCACTAGATGCAGAAATTTCTGTCTGGAAAAGGCAGTAATGAAAGATTTAAGATTACACTGTTAACTTACCTCTCTTCTATCATAACATGTATTTGCTTTGTTGTGGTTCTTAGGCACTTCATATCGGTATGCTTGTCTTTGTCTGTAGTGCTTACAGCGTCCCTTAATATCAACAGTCAACTCCAGTCTCTGCCTTCCTCTTTAGTACTTCCCATTCACTGGGCTCCCATCACCAAAATCATTACTCCTGGCTGTCTGAACTAGTGACCCACCACTCCATGGTCTTGCCTTCACAAACCGCTCCGTTCTCCCATTGTTTCCAGAACCTGTTAATTTTTTAAAATTACTTTGCCCATCCAGTATGTTGTTAATATTCTTAGCTCATGTTAGCATGTAGCAGCACATTTCAAGTGCTTCTGTGGTTCTGTCTTTCACCTTTCCAAATTATCTAGATTCCACATCCAGCTTGTGTAAAATCATGCTGCAAACATGTAACTTGAGGAATTTCTTCCTAATTCCTAGCCCAGTATTTGACAACAGCAAATTAGTTTCTCCATTTGGCCTGTGCTGTGACACCACTTCTTCCAAGTTAACGGTTACTGGTTTTAATATCTACTTTTGTTTCCAGCTTCTGTTCTTGTAATCATTTGTCCATAAAATTCAATGATGTTTATAAATATACTAAATATCACTATAATATTGACGACTCGGAACACAAAGTTTTTTATAAGTAAAAACGTAAAGTTTTACCTTACAGCCTAAACCGGCTTTCACCTATAGAAGGCTTCATCAGAGGCTGTCGTTAGTAGCGCTGCTCGTCTTGTTGTTGGCGACGAGAAAGTGTTTCGAAAGATTGAAACTGTGTGTGTGTGGTGAGATGTGTTCGAATAATGCGTGCGATTTGAATTGTGTCTGTTCGTTTAGGATGTCGTTTTTATTTGTTTTTGTGTGTTTGTATATTTCTAAATTAAATATCAATAAACACGATAAAATATCTAGCAGAATCTAACGGTTATGACAGAACAATAGTCAGTAAACTCCTACACAAAACACAAAACAAACGACAGATAAAGACAGAAAACAACAAATTCATAACACTAACATACATCAACAAACAAACAGACAAAAATTGCCCACAAATTCAAAAAAGCAGGATACAGAATCGCTTACAAAACTACTAACAAAACAGAACACACACTATCAAAACGCATGCCCAAAGCACAAAACAAATTTGATCTACCCGGTGTATATAAACTAAATTGTTCAAATTGCAGTAAATTCTACATAGGCCAGACAGGACGTAGCTTCAAACAGAGATACATTGAACACACAAAAGCACTCCACACCACTACAGAATCTACCTTCGCAAACCACCTCATTGAAGCAAACCACACATATAAAAACATCGACAATAACATGAACATACTACACGTACACACAAAAGGCCGAAAACTAGACACTCTAGAACAATTAGAAATATACAAACACACAAAAACAAATAAAAACGACATCCTAAACGAACAGACACAATTCAAATCGCACGCATTATTCGAACACATCTCACCACACACACACAGCTTCAATCTTTCAAAACACTTTCTCGTCGCCAACAACAAGACGAGCAGCGCTACTAACGACAGCCTCTGATGAAGCCTTCTATAGGTGAAAGCCGGTTTAGGCTGTAAGGTAAAACTTTACGTTTTTACTTATAAAAAACTTTGTGTTCCGAGTCGTCAATATTATAGTGATATTTAGTTAAGTAACGGACACGTCATGGACAACGAAATCCAAGAATATAAATATACCTTGTTTTCTACAAATAGAAGTCATATTATCAGTAAATCCTAATATTTTTATACTCTTTCCATGACGTGTAATTCCAGTCTTGAAAGTCTATTATTTCCTTTGCAGCGCATGTAAACATTCTCCTGTAATGGTAATAAATTTTTATAATTGTAAATTTAATTTTTTTTATTTGTAGGATGTTTTAACGGATGTTATAAAGAAGGAAGTGGATGTAGAAGAAGAAGAGACTAAACAGGTAAAATATGCACAAACCTGATTATGTAACCCACAGCTAATGTGTTAGGTTGTTCAATGCATAGTACCACTTGAGATTGAGATTAGGATTACATTCATTTGTAGATATTTAATTTAAATATCGACAGAATACACAGAATACCAGCCTCACAGTATTGTAAAAGCAAATACTAGATGTGATTAAGTAAGTAAAATCACACACACACATGTTGTGCGTAGTGCAGATGTTTATTAGAAAAATTGATGGATAATTCTATTTATTTCATATTTATTTTTAACACCTCATTATGTACTCTGTAAGTCATGGAGAAGACAAATAAAATTTTATAATTTTCATTTTTCAGTATATATTGCCACTTGTAAATTCTATCCTAAAAGAAGAAATATCTGTAACAGAAGAAAAATCTGTAAAAGAAGAACTGTCTTTAAAAGAAGAACTGTGTGTAACAGGAGAACTAAGTGTAAAAAAAGAACTATTTGTAAAAGAAGTACTCATCAAAGAACAGAATGAACAGATTACTGATCAGGTATAGTACACAAATATATATCTCTAGGAATCATTATTATGTATCATTCAGCCAAAATATTTTGTATCAGTCACCATTTTGTAAGTTACAAAGGTTGGCATTGTGTAATCCATTCATGTTGCTGGCAGCCAACACTACAGTGGCACCATATCACCTTGATTTATTAGGCAATTACCTTCTTGCTAAATTGGTACATATCTATGTGCAGCTAGTCCGAACATCCCTGTCCTTTAGTCAAATTTGCCTTTGCACTAACTCTAATTGTACTATACTGGGTAAATACTCTACCCTACAGACTTGGAACTTTTTTAAGCAACTGGGTGGCTGACATTAGTGAATGGACGACCCTGTCATCTTGGCAACACACTCCTTCCCACTTGAATCCTGTTGACTGTGCTCGGGCGTACTGGTCTTTGTGTGAAGCTGTTGTGCCACCACAAGATCAGTCCAGTTGGGCATCATCTTCTCTGCTGTCAGGCAAATTTATTGGCAATCTAAAACTCAAATCGGACTGTCAGTCTTGTGCGTCTACCTTTTGTGCAGACATTTCCTCCTGGCCTCAATTTGGTGGGAGTCTTTAGTTAGTTTGTAAAATGTATCATTCTGGTATCATTTTTATATTTCAACATAGTCTCCATGTAATTCAACATACTTGGTCCAGCAATACTGCAGTGCTTTTATCCGATCGCAGAAGTTTGATTGTTCTAGGTCCTCAAAACAATGTTAACTGCCGCTTTCAACTTGTCATCTGAGGAAAATACCCTCCCCCAGGGAAGTTTTGACATTTTGAAGTAGTTAAAAGTCAGATGGAGCTAAATCAGGCAAATAAGGTGATACTGCAACAGATTGTACTTCAGCTCTGCAATTATTGCTATAAAAACAATGCGTGCATGAAGTCTTGCATTATCCTGCTGCTATTTCTGTACTTAACCTGATATTTATTTCACAGATGTTTTTCATTTATTTGGTGTAAAAGGTTAGCATGGTGCCTCTTCATCATTTTGACCCTTTTGTGATAATTATTATATATTATAATCTATTAACAATACCGTACTCCCTTAGCATCTCAGACAATCAAAGCCGGCTTTCCAGCATATGAAATTGATTTTGCCTTCTTTGGAAACAGAGAACCACATACATTGTTTTGACTGGTGTTTTGTTTTGGAATGAAATGATTGACCCAGGTTGTATTAGCCATTACAAGTCTACAAATAAACTGTAGCAAATCATCACCCAACATATCTTTTGTCTCGTTAAAAATTTGTGTTGATGTTAAATTTGATGGTGCACGACATTAGCTCTTCCCTTTTTCCAACAGTGCACTGAGAAATGACCTTGAGAGATGACTTTTTTTACACAACTGTTTGTTATTAACAACTCAGTAGACCAACTAGATGCTTTACATCTATTCACGGGGCAAATGTAGTGTCATAGTCCAGTGAAAAACAGAAACGCAAAAATTCCTCTAGATTGTAGACCACGAGCTTTTGAAATTCCCCTTGTATGAAGATCACTAGATGCAGAAATTTCTCTCTGGAAAAGGTGATAATGAAAGGTTTAAGATTACACTGTTAACTTACCTCTCTTCTATCATAACATGTACTTGCTTTTGGGGTTCTTAGGCTCTTCGTATCGGTATGCTTGTCTTTGTCTGTAGTGCTTACAGCATCCCTTAATATCAACAGTCAACTCCAGTCTCTGCCTTCCTCTATAGTACTTCCCATTCACTGGGCTCCTCCCATCATCAAAATAATTACTCCTGGGTCGTTCCATCGGAAATCATCCAATGCTGGTTGCTCAACCATTTTAGAAAAATTTTATGTTTTAATATATTGTTGTTACATATAAACCATTAACAAAAATCGAGAATAAAATTATTTTTTGACCTCCCGTTTATCTATGGCGGCCATTTTTCTCTCATGGCTGTCATTCAAATCCTGAAAAATAAGCATTTACAGAAAAACTTATAACTTAAGAACTAAAAAAGTTAGAGATATAAATCAAAAACCACATTGTAGATATTGAATGGTGCTTTTTTCATATGTAACTCACAGCTTTTTTCATATTAAGCTATTTTTAATAAAAGATGCTTAGATTAAATCATAACATTTAGACACAAATTATTCAAAAACACCATTTTGACAATTTTATTTTGCAATGAAGGAGTGATTTCTAAGAGCTCAAATTTATACCAGATGTTACCCTACCCCAAGGGAGTTTACACAGTAAAATTTATCCCCCAGAGATTTACCCTTCTCTTCTGACCTAAGCATGAATATCGTAAATTTGTGAAAATAACTGCAGTTCGAAGCTCTGTATCTCTGGTGGGGGATCTCCAAAAAATATGAAACTTTCAGAAAACAAAGTTCATTTGGTAAGGTATTAACTGTATTAATTTGAATTACTAGACTTTTATTGTGTATGTGCTATGAATTTTTTTAAATGCTCAAAAAATGTGCTAGCGCAATGCATTTGTATTTAAATAGGCAACAATTATATATTTTTATTGTAACTTGGTAATGCATTATGATAGAAGTTATAATTATATTTGTATAAGGTAATTTATTCATGTTTAAAAATATTATGTTTCAATTATTATGTTTTTAAATTTAGTATATCCTCAGTAATGATTCCTAAAATAACAAAAATTATAGGCCTGTATCTATAAAGAGATAGTGTCATTGTCTGTTAATACAGGAGATAAGGAAGGCAAATCTTGGAATAAAATGAAGATAAGATAAGGACTGGAATGTTGAAAAACAAAGACAGGAAGTGCCAAGTCTCAGGCCTCAACCTGAGTGTAGTGAGTCATGACTCACTGACAAACAGCAACTTGTCATTTTCATGTTCCATTTTGTCAGCATTTCCTTTCCGCCTCTTCCAACTCCATGTTAGTTTCTTTCCAACTCTGATTGAGTGAGGATCTACTGTGATGTGATTAAGCAGTTTAATTATTAAAAGTTGTTGTTTATTGCAGTGTTTTATTTTAGTTAATAATTGAACTGTCCCTAATTATTGAATTTATTAATGTATTTTAACTGATAGTGTATTTAAAAAGTATGGCGTGTAGCATTGGTTCCCTTATTCAAGAGGAATGCCATAAAGAAAGTTATGGTAAAGTTAGTAGAAAATTAATTACTTTCAATGAATTAAGTTTAGATAACCAAACATTGCTTAAGCTAAGATTAAACAATGATAATACAGAAACTTTGTGTGAGTATCGTGAGAAAAAGTTTTAGTTAAACTTAATCATCCAAACAAAGTTGTGACCCTTTAAAGTACCATACTGATTTTAAAAAGAAGGGCTCTAAAGGCTCTTTAGAAATAAAACTAAAACATTTGGCAGAAATAAAAAATAAGAAAATAGACATTGTACCAGGGAAATTATTATGTCCCACTTGCTATAAAAAAGTTTTTTGCGAACAAGTCGATCAGCCTTCCTGTCACATGACCCACAAAAATGAAGTTACTGACACTGATGTGTTTGTCCCCCCTGAAGAGAGTTTGCAGAAACTAGATGCAGTATTTTCCATTCTGGATATGTCTCCAGCATCAAAGATTTAAAAAGTGAGCATAGAGAAGCGGAAGGCTGCTCTTAAGAGCAAAACTGAATGAATATCTGTGGCATTAAAACGAAGGCTGGAAGACTCATTTGAGCAACCAATGGAACAGAATGAAGAGAGTAAACCCTCTCTTTGTGAGGAATACACAGAATTAATTGAAAAATTAAAAGAAAAGTGTAAACTAACATCAAATAATCAAATAAAAGTAAATATAATTAGTCTAATGCCTCCAAATTGGTCCAGATCGAAAATATGCAAAGAATTGCAAGTTTCTGACTACCTTGTACGAACAGCCAAAGAGCTCATGAACCAACAAGGTATACTACCATTCCTTCCAAAAAGAAAAGAAATGTGCTAACAATTAAGTCAGGTGACTGTTACAGTGATTCAAGATTTTTATCAGTCTGATGAAAACAGTAGGATTCTACCTGGGAAAAAAGAATGTGTGTCTGTTAGAATAAATGGGAAGAAACAAAATATACAAAAAAGGTTGATTTTATGCAATTTAAGAGAAATGTACTTATATTTCAAAGAGGCAAAACCTGATGTGAAAGTTGGACTTTCAAAATTTTCATCTCTGCGGCCTAAATGGTGCATACTTGCTGGCTCATCTGGAACGCACACTGTGTGCATTTGTTTATACCATCAGAACATAAAATTAATGCGTGATGGGACTGGTATGAATGTAGATTATAAAGATTTATTAGACATGATAGCTTGTGATCTTCCAAAGTACAATTGTACGATGGGGGTTTGTCTAGATTGCTCTAATACTGATATGTTAAAAGAATTTCTACAGGATGAATTAGAAGACATGGAAGAAGATATTTTATACAAACAATGGACCAGCACAGACAGGTCAAACTTGATTGATGTGGTGCAAAATACTGAAGACTATTGAAACCCTTTTGGATAAACTTGTTGGACTCAAAAAGCACCATTACATTGCCAAAGTTCAGGCTTTGTTTTTAAAAAACCAAAAGGAAAATTTAAAAGATACTGAATGTATAGTGTTGGCAGACTTTGTGGGGAATTAGTCTTTTGTTGTCCAAGATGAGTCTCAGGGATTTCGTTAGACCAAATCTCAAGGCACTTTACATCCATTTGTGGTTTATTTAAAGGAAAATGGTACAGTAATACCCAAAAGCTTTTGTGTAATCAGTAACTATCTTGAACACAATACAGTTGTTGTCCATACATTTCAAAAACATTTAATAAATCAGATTAAAGAAAAGATACCTAATATTGAAAGGATTATTTAATTTACTTCAGTGATGGTGCCTCAAGCCAGTATAAAAATAGGAAAAACTTTTCAAATCTGTGCAACCATAAAAGTGACTTCAAACTGCACGTGGAAAGAATGCTTGTGATGGGGTTGGGACTACAAAAAGGGAGACAGCAAGGGCTAGTTTACAAAGGCCATAAAGAACAAATCCTCACTCAGCAATTTTTTGAGTTTTGTGACAAAAATCTCAGCTATTAAGTACATGTTTGTAGGAGCAGAAGAAGTAGAACAAAATGAAATAGAGTTTGAAAAAGAGGTTTGATGAATGCTGTGCCATCCCTGATACTAGAGAAAGACTTGTTCCGCCTTGTACCCATCGACAGGAATACAATGAGATGCTACCGTACATCTGCCTCCAAAACCTACAAAGACATTGTAATCACAAATAGACCACTCTGCACCATTTCTGAACTCAAGAAAAATGATTTCATTATTTGTGTGTATGATAATGAATGGTACCCAGCTGAGATTCAAGACATAAATAAAGAACATAATGATGTCTGTCACATTTTTTTTACCTCCCGGACCAAGAACCTCGTTCAAGAAGTCTGCCGAGCAATGCTGGGTGCCTCTTGCCAATGTACTGCAAAAGATTACACCACTTCAGTTAAGCAAATCAACTGCAAGGAATACCTATCAAATTTCATCCAAACTGTGTGATGATATCTCAAAATTTTTCAATAGATACAAGCAGTGAAAACAACCTATGTAAGTAAAAATAATTAAATAATTTTGTTCGTATTACTATAGTGACATTAGTGCTTAGAAAAATTAAGTAGCACGTTTGAGAAGTCCTAAAACTTAGATTATTATGTAAACTATATACAATCATAGTTGTTTCTGTCATGATAAATTACCAAGTTACAGCAAAATTGTTATTTCTTTCTTTTTAAATACAAATATTAATGCATTGCGGTAGCACATTTTTTGAGCATTTAAAAAAATTCATAGCACATAACACAATAAAAGTCTAGTAATTCAAATTAATACAATTAATAGCTTACCAAATGAACTTTTTCTGAAAGTTTCATATTTTTTGGAGGTCCTCCACCAGAGATACAGAGCTTTGAACTTCGGATATTTTCACAAATTTACGATATTCATGCTTAGGTCAGAAGAGAAGGGTAAATCTCTGGGGTATGAATTTTACTGTGTAAACTCCCTTGCGTTAGGGTAACATCTGGTATAAATTTGAGCTCTTAGAAATCACTCCTTCATTGCAAAATAAATGGCATTTTTGAATACTTTGCGTCTAAACGTTATGATTTAATCTAAGCATCTTTATTAAAAATAGCTTAATATGAGTTACATATGAGTTACATATTCAGTATCTACAATGTGGTTTTTGATTTACATTATAACGTACGCCTTACATACCTGTTTCAAACTTTTACTGGTTGTTGAATTTAACACTCGCGTTCATTAAATATTTTCTTCAACTATTTTTTATTTATTTATTTAATGGTTTAATTCGATTTTGATGTTTTTGTTTATTTATATTTGAGTAATTATTTGGTTGTAGATCCGTTGTTGAATGTAAACAGTTGCATAGATCTCTTGATGTTAGTTCACTCTCCTGTTGAATAGTGTCGTCTGTGTGTGTCAGTGTATAGTCTTGACAAAGTTATTTTATATAAATTAAACCTTCACGAACCTGTGATGTTGTACTAGACGTTCAGTTGGTCACAGGTGGTTCATAGACTGTCATGCTTTTGATCAAACAGTATAATGATGCTGTGAAAGCTTTTTGTAAACACTTTTACATTTTATTTGGGCGCCATATGGGCTTTCGAGAGAAATGTCCCATAAAAAGAATTCTTCTGAATAAATTAATAGTTAATTCTGATATTTTATAAATCAATAATTGTTTGAATGGTTAGATCAAGATCCTGCATTAAATTTCTGTTTATTTGTTTACTATAATAATGCAACTCAATAATTAGTAATACTGATTAATTATTTGTTGAAATAATTGTTGACAATTGTTGTTACTTTACAATTCAGTTATTTATTACTCGTTCTATAATAAATTCAATTAAATACATTCATTTGAAAATAGCAAACGGATCACAGATCATCCGGTTTTTTACTTTTATCTAGCTCAGTTCAGTTACCCTGAAAACTGTAGTTATAATCGCTAGATTATATATAATTGTTATTTGTCTCAAGGGTGACTTCTTTTAATTTACAGAATAGAACACCACAGCCATATTTTACAATGCTCTTATGATATATCATATTGTTAGGTTAGACACCTTTAGTTATTGAAAGTTAACAAACGAAAAGTTCGTTTGTTCTGAATAAATTTTAGGTTAGTTATAAGAACGTTAAGACATGAAATCTTACGTCGGAATATGTTAATTCCTCTAAATAACTTTATAACAGTGTTGGTTACTTATAGTATTATTGTTTCTTGCGTCAGTACACATGTGTATTATTCTATACTGTTATTGGCTAAAATGTAAACAAAGTAAGTATTAGCACTGTACTCCCTGGTGATTAATCGCAATGGTTAATTTATTAACACTTCTAACGATCTGATTCAATGATCGTGTTTACACTTCACTGAATTTCGCACATGAACGGGTTTATTTTCTTCTTGAATAAGCTACTGCTTTGGTTATGTTTGATACTTAACCTCGTTCGTTCACACGCACTTCTTGTAAAAATTTCACTACTATTGTCGATGCACTGATTGAATTATACTTCTTCCTTCTCGTTGATTATTAAATTTTGGATGAATAGTTTGCCTGGATTTGTTGGTGCTGGTTGAGTGAATTTAGACAAAATGTTCTCTGTTTACAATGACAATCGTTTATATACATTTTTCAGAAAGCCGCTTGGCGCTCTAGGAGTGTTTCTAAAGTCGTCCGTGGTTGGTCTGAAATTATGTCGTGATGACGTAATTCTATTTATAGGCATTACATATTTGTATTTTGATCGTCGGTGTCGTTTGTGTTATTATTCCTTGTATTTATTCGAGATTCACCAAATTTATGATGCTAAAATTTATATCTCAATTATTACAATTTCAATTCGGGTTCTATTACTATCATTGTACAGCTTATTTATTTATCTTTATTTTGACATGCCTTGATGCCAGTTTGGTCACAGTTTTCATTAATATTTCTTTATTTTAAACTTACTAGTGCATTGTTTACATTCGTCGTCTGCTAAATGTTGCAAATCCGACTATTAATTTTATTCTAATATTCGTTTAATTATTCTTAATTTCTAATTTGAACATGATTAATTGAGTAAAAAGAATACCTTATTATATATAAATGCTGCATTCAGCTGAACAGTATTAATTCTCTGTTTTTAAATTTGTTGATTTACTAACATAAACTTCCATATTTTACTATTTTTATTTTAACATGTCCTTCTCATCTCTTATTTTTATAATATCACACAGGTGGTTATGCTTTACATTCTTTTCATCATTGTCACGATTCTACTTCATTATGCTTAGTAGGGTTTCTACCTGATTCTTATTTTCTTGATTTAAATTGGTCATTCAGGGTCTGTTATCATCATGTTACCATGTTTTGTTCCCTGACTATTACTATTTCTGTACACATTTTATTTACTTATGAAGTTACCTAAACACATACAGTGCTTACATTTATAGTTATTCTTAATTTATGATAATACATATTTGGCTTTCACATTATCTTTCACAGTTTGTGACTATTCCTAGCATAGTTCTCTATATTTGTCTCTTTTAAATCATTGCTTTGACTTGGATCAGCTAATGCGCTGTCTTTTATTCATAATATATGGTAGAATACTATTCAAGTCATTTGTTATTTGGCTTATTCTATTTGATTCTGTTTATCAAAGGTTTTTATTGAGCTCACTTGACAGTTTATGTGGGAAACCTGTCTTGTCATTTCGTCTTTGTCATTCTGTTTATTTATGTTGTATTGTCGTTTAGTACATGTAGTGGATTTATCACTGTTTACTTTAATTCCTTCTCTCTTGTCATTCTATATTGGTTTATTATTTTTTACTGTTACATTCGTCCTGGTTACTCATTTGTATTTCTTTTAGTATTATTCACCCTTCTGGTGTTCATTATTATTATGGAACATTTTGTGATGTTACATATGCTCCCCTCTCAAAATTGATAATTTGAGAAAAACAAGTTCTTTGGTTTGATGAAATTATCATTTTAACTTGGTTCAATTATAAAACTACTGCTTTCGTCTTTATCTAACGTAATGGTTTTTTGGTGGATTGGTTTAGACTATGTTCATCGTTAGTTCTATCTTCAGCTTACAAGTATTGGTCAGTTTTTCCATTTCATTGGTTATTTAATTTCCCTGTTCTCCTGTAGTAATACATTTCTCCTTCTCATTATACGTATCCTGATTCTTATAACAATTCTCCTTTTTTCTTTCATTTACCTCGAAGTTGTTGATTTAATCCTTGAAATATTATAATTCCCTAACATTTATAGCAGGTTCGGAGTCAGAGGGGCTCTCATTTTCATCCATTCTCCGCCGTTCCTTAACTATACACTCACAGATCAGAGGAATCTTCATCTCTGTCTGAGACAATAATAAGTTGTACATAACAACAGTTGCACTATCACAACACATAAGACATAATATATTATTTATACTTCATTATAAGACATTATATTCATTTATTAGAATACTGAAGGGATTAGAGGTTCCATTACATAAATTCTATTACTGTATCACTTCTGATGCTTTATCAATTCATGTAACATATTTCTCCTCACAGGTCATTATTTGTTATAACTTGACATATTTGTTATATTATCATAAGCTTTGTTGTTATTCATCAGTACTATCTTGGATGTTGGTTTTGTGATTATTCATATTTTTATTTTCACACTTATTTTCATCACCATATAATTACGCAGTTAATTCTTAAATTCATCATCACCGTATGTTATAGTTTTCTATTCTTCCTCATTTTCACCATAATTCATTTTTAACATTGATTATACAATAGTTTGTAACATTTTATGTTGGTTAGTTTCTTTTAATTATTTATTTAAGTAGTTGTTTCGTTTGTTATCATTATCTCTTTGTTTGTCGTTTAATCATTATCTCTTTTCATTTATTATACACTTTATATTAGATGGATTGTTCTTGATATTTTCTAGTCTTCGTCTGTTCCCATAATCATTTTATTTTCGCTCATGGTTGGTTTAATATATTTCATTTAGGTTCACATAATTCTTCTTCTCTGGTTTGCTTCACTTGGTTATCTATAACATCCGTCCTTCTTCTTCACTGGTTGATGGTTACTTGGTTTAACCATGGTCGATTATCCTTGTCGCTCTGTTTCCTCGGATTATTTTGGTGTTCAGATTGGTTTCTGTACTGGTGAAGTATCTACTTATCATATGTCTCCTCCACTTGGCTGCTACTAAATCTTCATTTACTTCACGTTCTTCCATTCTGGTTTGAATTACTTCCGTCGTTGTTAATTCTTTTTTCACTCTCTGATGTGGCAATCTTTCTGTCATCTATGGTTGGTGGTTCTCCTTCATTCTTTTATGGATTTCATCTACTCTTTGGCAGAATTTTTTCCCATGTATTATGTTGTCTTCTGTGGACATTTCCATGGTCCTCTTTACGGGTTCCTCTATCTTGTCTCTTAATCGTTGGAACTGTTCCCTCATGATCTTCATTAGTATTCTGTGCTCCTCGGTGAGTTTTGGTTTTTTCGCCCCTGCCGATTCTTCCGGGAAGTCACTTGATGTTCGCTTAGCATTTCGGAATTGACTCATTCCTCTTGGTTCAGTAATTGGTATATTGTGCACCTTATTTAATCCATTTTTGATCATCTCCAATTCTTCTCGTGTGTTTATTAATTTCTCGTGACATAGTTCTTCTATTTTCCTTATTTTATAAATTACTTGGTTTTTTACACCTTTAGTGTCGCTTTTCGTGTGTTTATTATTGTCATTGTTTCGGTTATGTTTATTTTCAAATAACAATGCACTTGTGTTTTCTTCGTCTTTTGTTTGTTGACCATTATTTTCAGAATCCCTCTTTAGCGTTGTATCCCACTGTTTGTATCCACTGTCCATCGTTTTCTTGAGTAGAGTTAATCTATCATGAGTTCCTTGGTTTGCTTCCTTCATCATTTGGGGAAATTGTTCCTACATAAACTTTATCATTGAGTCCAGGAATTTTTCATTTTCTGCTTGTGCGGTTCTGTCAGGTGGGTTTACTATGGTATTACCTCCTGTAACCTCCACTTCAGGTGCTTTCGTATTATTGGTTTCTTTTAATTGTTTATTTAATGGTTCTGTGTTTTCATCGATATTTTCTATGATTGTTTTTATTGATTGTTTATTAACATTCATTATTTCTTTGGTGTCTTTATGATTCACTTCTGTTATATCATTGTTATTATTTATTTTCTGATAGGATGTTTCCATGTTTTTATTCACGGTTTCACTGTGTTCATTTAAGAGTTTGCATGATTTACTATTATCACTTTCTTTTATCGGTTTGACTGCTGGTTTAGTATTTACAATTTCTTTCTTTTTGTTATCATTATCACTGATAATCTGTTCTTGGGTATTTATATTTACATCTTCTGATAGTGGTTCTGTGGATTTCTTACCATCGTCCTTCTTCTTATTCATCTCCATTATGTTCCCTTCTCGCTCCTCGTTTAGTTTTTTCCTCCATTCACAAATGTCTTCTCTGGATTGATCGAACATAACTCTTATCCATGCTCGCAACTCTGCATTTTCCGTTTTTATCGGTTTCTCTGGGTGTCTGATTAATTGTCTCCATTGTTCATACTCCTCCTGTGTATACTGCTCTGTAACATGTGCTTATATTCCCGTTATTTCGTTTTTCATTTGTTTTTCATTATTGAACCATCTCTTCTAATCATCCTTAGTCATCTTCTCCACCTTATTATTGTTAATGTCATGGGTTGTCCCGATAGTTTCTTCTTTATTACACTTTGCGTCTAGCTCCCATATTTCATCATGAATATCTTCTAATCCCATTGTATCGTTCGCTGTCATTTTTACCCACGCTCGACTCATCTGTGCTCGTTCATGGTCAGTGGTATTTTCATAAATGTAAGCCATATCTCTGCTGAATTTTTTGAATAATACTGTCATCCATTCTGCGTAGCTTAGTGGTCTGTCTGGTTTTGGCATCTTCTTGTCTGGTTGTAGCATCGCTCTTCTTGGTATGGTCATCCTACTGTAATTGCCAGGCTAAATTAGGATAATTTAATTTAAATGTAATGTTCTCCTGTCTATTTTTAAAGCCGCACTAGTTGGTCACCAATTCTATAACGTACACCTTATGTACCTGTTTATAACTTTTACTGGTTGTTGAATTTAACACTCGCGTTCATTAAATATTTTCTTCAACTATTTTTTATTTATTTATTTAATGGTTTAATTCGATTTTGATGTTTTTGTTTATTTATATTTGAGTAATTATTTGGTTGTAGATCCATTGTTGAATGTAAACAGTTGCGTAGATCTCTTGACATTAGTTCACTCTCCTGTTGAATAGTGTCGTCTGTGTGTGTCAATGTATAGTCTTGACAAAGTTATTTTATATAAATTAAACCTTCACGAACCTGTTGTTGTACTAGACGTTCAGTTGGTCACAGGTGGTTCACAGACTGTCAAGCTTTTGATCAAACAGTATAATAATGCTGTGAAAGCTTTTTGTAAACACTTTTAAATTTTAGTTGGGCGCCATATGGGCTTTCGAGAGAAATGTCCCATAAAAAGAATTCTTCTGAATAAATTAATAGTTAAATCTGATATTTTATAAATCAATAATTGTTTGAATGGTTAGATCAAGATCCTGCATTAAATTTCTGTTTATTTGTTTACTATAATAATGCAACTCGATAATTAGTAATACTGATTAATTATTTGTTGAAATAATTGTTGACAATTATTGTTACTTTACAATTCAGTTATTTATTACTCGTTCTATAATAAATTCAATTAAATACATTCATTTGAAAATAACAAACGGATCACAGATCATCCGGTTTTTACTTTTATCTAGCTTAGTTCAGTTACTCTGAAAACTAGTTATAATCGCTAGATTATTTATAATTGTTATTTGTCTCAAGGGTGACTTCTTTTAATTTACAGAATAGAACGCCACAGCCATATTTTACAATGGTCTTATGATATATCATATTGTTAGGTTAGACACCTTTAGTTATTGAAAGTTAACAAACGAAAAGTTCGTTTGTTCTGAATAAATTTTAGGTTAGTTATAAGAACGTTAAGACATGAAATCTTACGTCGGAATATGTTAATTCCTCTAAATAACTTTAAAACAGTGTTGGTTACTTATAGTATTATTGTTTCTTGCATCAGTACACATGTGTATTATTCTATACTGTTATTGGCTAAAATGTAAACAAAGTAAGTGTTAGCACTGTACTCCCTGGTGATTAATCGCAATGATTAATTTATTAACACTTCTAACGATCTGATTCAATGATCGTGTTTACACTTCACTGAATTTCGCACATGAACGGGTTTATTTTCTTGAATAAGCTACTGCTTTGGTTATGTTTGATACTTAACCTCGTTCGTTCACACGCACTTCTTGTAAAAGTTCACTACTATTGTCGATGCACTGATTGAATTATACTTCTTCCTTCTCGTTGATTATTAAATTTTGGATGATTAGTTTGCCTGGATTTGTTGGTGCTGGTTGAGTGAATTTAGACAAAATGCTTCTCTGTTTACAATGACAATCGTTTATATACATTTTTCAGAAAGCCGCTTGGCGCTCTAGGAGTGTTTCTAAAGTCGTCCGTGGTTGGTCTGAAATTGTCATGATGATGTAATTCTATTTATAGGCATTATATATTTGTATTTTGATCGTCGGTGTCATTTGTGTTATTATTCCTTGTATTTATTCGAGATTCACCAAATTTATGATGCTAACATTTATATCTCAATTATTACAATTTCAATTCGGGTTCTATTACTATCATTGTACAGCTTATTTATTTATCTTTATTTTGACATGGCTTGATGGCACCAGTTTGGTCACAGTTTTCATTAATATTTCTTTATTTTAAACTTACTAGTGCATTGTTTACATTCGTCATCTGCTAAATGTTGCAAATCTGACTATTAATTTTTTTCTAATATTCGTTTAATTATTCTTAATTTCTAATTTGAACATGATTAATTGATTAAAAAGAATACCTTATTATATATAAATGCTGCATTCAGCTGAACAATATTAATTATCTGTTTACATTTGTTGATTTACTAACATAAACTTCCATATTTTACTATTTTTATTTTAACATGTCCTTCTCATCACTTATTTTTATAATATCACACAGGTGGTTATGCTTTACATTCTTTTCATCATTGTCACGATTCTACTTCATTATGCTTAGTAGGGTTTCTACCTGATTCTTATTTTCTTGATTTAAATTGGTCATTCAGGGTCTGCTATCATCATGTTACCATGTTTTGTTCCCTGACTATTACTATTTCTGTACACATTTTATTTACTTATGAAGTTACCTAAACACATACAGTGCTTACATTTATAGTTATTCTTAATTTATGATAATACATATTTGGCTTTCACAGTTTGTGACTATTCCTAGCATAGTTCTCTATATTTGTCTCTTTTAAATCATTGCTTTGACTTGGATCAGCTAATGCACTGTTTTTTATTCATAATATAGGGTAGAGTACTTTTCAAGTCATTTGTTATTTTGCTTATTCTATTTGATTCTGTTTATCAAAGGTTTTTTTGAGCTCACTTGACAGTTTATGTGGCAAACTTGTCTTGTCATTTTGTCTTTGTCATTCTGTTTATTTATGTTGTATTCTCATTTAGTACATGTAGTGGATTTATCACTGTTTACTTGAATTCCTTCTTTCCTTTCATTCTATATTG
Source organism: Magicicada septendecula (assembly GCA_034769895.1). Classification (NCBI taxonomy): domain Eukaryota; kingdom Metazoa; phylum Arthropoda; class Insecta; order Hemiptera; family Cicadidae; genus Magicicada; species Magicicada septendecula. The sequence goes on from CM068370.1 coordinate 86,159,913, forward strand.
GTTTATTATTTTTTACTGTTACATTCGTCCTGGTTACTCGTTTATAGTTCTTTTAGTATTATTCACCCTTCTGGTGTTCATTATTATTATGGAACATTTTGTGATGTTACAACATCTCTAACTTTTTTAGTTCTTAAGTTATAAGTTTTTCTGTAAATGCTTATTTTTCAGGATTTGAGTGTTAACCAAGACAGAAAAATAGCCGCCAAGGATAAACGGAAGGTCCAAAAAATATTTTTCATCTGATTTCATGTATGGGAATAATATATAAAAAAATAAAAATTTTTTGAAATTGTCAAGCTACCACTTTATTTCTTTCTGGATGATTTCCGATGGAATGACCCTCCTGCCTGTCTCAGCTAGTGACCCGCCACGCCATGGTCTTGTCTTCACAAACCGCTCCGTTCTCCCATTGTTTCCAGAACCTGTTAATTTTTTTAAATTACTTTGCCCATCCAGTATGTTGTTAATATTCTTAGCACATGTTAGCATGTAGCAGCACATTTCAAGTGCTTCTGTGGTTCTGTCTTTCACCTTTCCAAATTATCTAGATTCCAAATCCAGATTGTGTAAAGTCATGGTGCAAACATGTAACTTGAGGAATTTCTTCCTAATTTCTAGCCCAGTATTTGACAACAGCAAATTAGTTTCTCCATTTGGCCTGTGCTGTGACACCACTTCTTCCAAGTTACCAGTTAACCGGTTTTAATATTTACAGAATCTCTACTTTTGTTTCCAATTTCTGTTCTTGTAATCATTTGTCTATAAAATTCAACTCTGTTTATAAATTTACCTTGTTTTCTACAAATAGAAGCCATGTTATCAGTAAATCTTAACATTTTTATACTCTTTTCCATGAGGTGTAATTCCAATCTTGAAAGTCTATTATTTCCTTTGTATTATTTCCTTTGCAGCGCATGTAAAGCATTCTCCTGTAATGGTAATAAATTTTTATAATTGTAAATTTAATTCTTTTTTATTTGTAGGATGTTTTAACGGATGTTATGAAGAAGGAAGTGGATGTAGAAGAAGAAGAGACTAAACAGGTAAAATATGCACAAACCTGATTATGTAACCCACAGCTAATGTGTTAAGGTTGTTCAATGCATTGTACCACTTGAGATTGAGATTAGGATTACATTCATTTGTAGATATTTAATTTAAATATCCACAGAATACCAGCCTCACAGTATTGTAAAAGCAAAAAACAGATGTGATTAAGTAAGTAAAATCACACACACACACACACACACACACACACACACACACACACACACACACACACACACACACACACACACACACACACACACACACACACACACACACACACACACACACACACACACACACACACACACACACATGTTGTGCAGATTGCAGATATTTATTAGAAAAATTGATGGATAATTCTATTTATTTCATATTTATTTTTAACACCTCATTATGTACTCTGTAAGTCATGGAGAAGACATAAAATTTTATAATTTTTCAATTTGCAGTATATATTGCCACTTGTAAATTCTATCCTAAAAGAAGAACTATCTGTAAAAGAAGAACTGTCTTTAAAAGAAGAACAGTGTGTAACAGGAGAACTAAGTGTAAAAGAAGAACTATTTGTAAAAGAAGTACTCATCAAAGAACAGAATGAACAGATTATTGATCAGGTATTGTACACAAATATATATCTCTATGAATCATTATTATGTATGATTCAGCCAAAATATTTTGTATCAGTCACCATTTTGTAAGTTACAAAGGTTGGCATTGTGTAATCCATTCATGTTGCTGGCAGCCAACACTACAGTGGCACCTTATGACTTTGAATTATTAGGCAATTATCTTCTTGCTAATTTGGTACATATCTATGTGCAGCTAGTCCAAACATCTCTGTCCTTTAGTCAAATTTGCCTTTGTACTAACTCTAATTGTATTATACTGGGTAAATACTCTACCCTACAGACTTGGAACTTTTTTAAGCAACTGGGTGGCTGCCATTAGTGAATGGATGACCCTGCCATCTTGGCAACACACTCCTTCCCACTTGAATCCTGTTGACTGTGCTCCGGTGTACTGGTCTTTGCGTGAAGCTGCTGTGGTTCACTATTGTGAAGATCAGTCCAGTTGGGCATCATCTTCTCTGCTGTCAGGCAAATTTATTGGCAACCTAAAACTCAAATCTGACTGTCAGTCTTGTGCATCTGCCTTTTGTGCAGAAATTTCCTCCTGGCCTCAATTTGGTAGGAGTCTAGTTAGTTTGTAAAATGTCTCAAGTTATGATTGGGGATTGTACTGTCATCACTTGCCCTCAGCAGTTGGCTTTTAAATACAAATGCCAGTACGTTGTGGCTTGCTACTTCTCTACAGAACTCTGAGACATTGTGGCTGATTGTACAGTTTGCCCAAGAATCAAATGGATTGCACCTATTGTCGACAAGTGCAGTTTAACAAGTTGTCTTTGTCAAAATAGTAATAGGACTGCACATAGTCCAGTGTTACTGCCTAAGGATTGTTTATTTTGTGATACTAAGTAGGCATACTCATACTCCAGCACTGCAGGTATATCCTTTGACTGGCTACTTACCTTCTGACCACTCAATCCTTCCACTTCCATTCGTTAGTGTACCTTCGTGACCTTATTGCTTGAAGGTATATGTCACACGTGTCTGCCATAATCACTGTGGAGATGTAATGTTTTCATTTAATTTGGGTTTTGTATTCTGTGTTTTATTTGGGTCAGTTGGAGTATTTGATTTTTTTACTAGTGATTATTTTTCTTGTTGTTGACATTGTTTATTTTATTTCGTATCGTGTTACAGTAAATTAGCCATCTGGGTTTTGGCCAATGGGAGGGGCTTGTTCGCTATTTTGGATCACATAAAATTTTGATGTAATCAATACCAATTGTGAAGTCAAAGATCGTTTTGTATATCGTATATCAGTAGCTTCTGTCTTATTCTCAGAGCATTGTCGATTACATTCAAGTCATGTTTGAGCAGTCAGTCATTTTAGCGATAACTATACAATGCAAGTAAACCCTATTACGTGCAGTTAGTTTTAAGTAAACGTATTGAGAAAAAACAGGTTTTAAAATATTTGATTTCCTTAACATTATTATGTTAACAATTGTTATTGTATCTTTTATGCTACTGAAGATGTGTAAAATGGAAATTTAACTGTTGTTTTGTTTGAGAACATTTAAAAATGATGAAAAGTTTTACAATTAAGAAAATGCATGAAGGATATGCATGAAGTATGAAAATTACAATGATAATGTGTTAGGCTGATTAATCATAAGTCATTAATATGTAAAATACTTTCATTGTTCCTCATGTTTTAAACTGGAAAATTCTGTTTCGCCAAAGATTTTAATCTCCTTACCTTGCTTTTCCCTCTCTGTCAATGACACAAATACTTTACCTGATGACCTACATATCTCCTCAGAAACCGGCACAAAAAACTCACAATAAATAGTTGTGGCCTCATCAGGTAAATAACAACCTTACTTTTAAAACAGCTATAATTCCGAACATCCATCGTCCCTCTTCTTTACATGGCAACCCCATCTGCTGCCCACATTCATTGTGTGGAGACCCTACTTCACATGACTCATAAAAATTTGCACTCTGCCCCTCACTTCCACCTAATTTGTCTTCACTCTCTCGCTCACACATTTGCCTTGTAATGGGGTAAAATTTGGATAGATATTATTTTTGAATTTTATAAATAACTTAACAAGTGAAGATGGGGCACCCATGAGGTGAGGCGTTTGCCAGTGAGAGTTTCATGACCATATATGGTTATGAAGCATAACAGAAGTCTATTTATAGCCATTGATTAACACCGCTAGTATGCTGTTGACTAAAATCCGTTGGTGGCAAGTTAAAAAGGTGATACTAAGCTCAGCGAAACTTTTCAATACTGAGGACGAGACGTATGGCGGGGAGTGGGATGAACTGGTTTCCGAGAAGAAACGAACAGAAATTTTAACATTGAAAGTCAGTCGACAATCATCCTTTGCGCTGTGCAGCACAGCAATCACGGGCACCCGCATCGACCGCATAAACCGCAAATCATAAAATGTGAAAGTTTAACTAATATTGGAACGTAAATATAAATCATGTAAACAATCAGTGATCAGTAAAAAGATTGGGAATAAATTGACAGTTTGGCCGTAAGATGTAAAAAGTGAAAACACGAAACAGTGCACTGCCCGAGGAGACGTCCCATGTGGCGGATTTCTACGCATCATAATCAAGGGAAGTAATAATTAAATACTGGCATTTTTTAAATTGAGCTCAATAAAAAGAAATGTAGAAGTGTGAAAGTGTGCGTGCTTGGGTGAATGAAAAATATGAAAATACGAAGTGTTGAGTTTGCATAATTTTTAATATACATAATCTATGTTGAGGTAATAGTTATTGTTGATCAGTTTTACGCCTTAAGGCGAAATAAATGTTTTCATGATCTGTTTCATGATACCAACAGAAAATAAATAATGTTATAATTTTCTTGATATACGCATTTTGTTATTTGTATTTGCCCATTGTTCTCTGCAGAAGTACACTAAAGGAAGTCCTGGATCAAACCTTTACACTTAAAATCAATATTCAATTAATAATTTAACACTGAACATACTTCAGTTGATGTCCGAACAGGGACAAATTTAATAATAAACTTCAGAAATACTTCAGTTGGCGCCCGAACAGGGACATTGTAAATTTACAATTTAGTCGAAATGGCAGAGAGGGTGCAAATACAAATTTATGCGAGAGCATAGATGTTGGATCCATACTGGACATTACACAAGATGATTCAGTAACAACTAATGAAAATGTTAATGAGAGCGTAGGCGAAATAGCGAATGTAATTGAGCTGGGAGTAGTAAGAATGATAATGTAGATATACTTAGTCAATTAGCATTGATTATGGAAGTAATGAATAATAAGTTTAACCAACAAAATAAGAATAATGATAATTTGAATACGAGTTTGAATGAATTCAAAACTGAAATCAAGTCAGAGATAAATGAAGTAAATAATAAACTTGACAAACAAGACGAGAAATTAGGAGACATGAATAACGAATTTGTGAATATAAGAAGTGATATAGAAATGAGTAAATTAAGTATGAATAACCAATTTAAAAGTATAAGAGAGGTTTAATGGAATGAGTGAGACGTTCGAAGAAATAAATAATAAACTAGAGGAACAGAATGAGACTATTGCGAGAGTGAAAGGTGAAATGACTATAAATATAAATAAAATACAAACCGAGATAAAAAATGACATAAAAATAATTAGTGAAAAGCAGGATGAGATACTGCTAGAGATGGACAAAAAATTTGATGCATTAACTAATAAATTTAACAATAAACTTAAAAAACAAAATGAAAACGTTGACGGTAATGTAGAGAAGTTTAAAGCATAGTTTGAGACAGACATGAACAAGAAAATTGTTACAAAAATACATGAATATGAAATAGAAATTGAGAGTAATGTTAAAGTAATAGGGGAATGCCGGGAAGTTTGAACCATAGAGGGAGAGGGGGATATGTTGGCAATATAAATGAGACTAGGGGTATTGAAGCACCTTCTAATAATCACAATAGTGGAGGAGATCATAGGGGGGTTTACAATGAACCACCACCTCCAGCACAGTTAAACTAATAAGGACGGTTGAAAAGGAAAGTCCCCAGCCGTCTAGAAATAACATAACAATAGGGTCTCTTACCAATATACATAATGAATTATCCAATGAAGAAGTAGGTGAGAGCAATAGTAATTTTAGCATGGCTGAATTCGAAAGTGTTCAATTCCAAATACACCTTTCTAGTAGATTCAGGGAGTGAAATTACCGCTATAGATGATAAAAGTTTTGAAAAAATAAAAAATCAAACCACAGACAATTCCACAACTACCAGTATTGGGAATTAGTGTTATAGGTGTAACAGGTGTTCGGAGTAAGAGAGTAACTAAGCAAATAATGTTACAGCTGAAAATAAATAAACACACAATGAATGTACCGTTTTTAATAATTTCAGGTTTAAATATAGGGGCAATAATGGGAAATTATTTCTTAAATAATTTTAAAGTTGAGTTAAACTATTATACACAGACTATGAAATTAAACAATGAAAACAATATAATTGAAGTACCATTTATACGAAAAAGAGATGTAGAAATGAAAGCATTAAAAATAATTAGTAAAGGAATGTTAGTATCCAATAATGAAATTAATGAATGGAAACCCTTGATGATTAATTATTGTAATTCAAAGGTAAATAGGCATGAATTATTTGAAACTGAAGATAGTTGGGTTGAAAAAATGAATAAAATTCTATATCAAACTGGGGACTTTAGTTATCAAGATAGGGAGAGAATAGTACAGGTAATAGATAAAAATAAATTAGTTTTTTCAGATAACCCAGGTCTAGTAAAAGGTTTTAAGGGTAGATTAATTGTTAAAGAAAAAACACCTTTTGCGCCTAAAGCATATCCGGTACCATACTCTAAAAGGGGGTTAGTACAAGAGGAAATAAACAAGATGTTAGCAGAAGGGATAATAGAAAAATCCACCTCACCATATTCCAACCCTTTAGTAGTGGTTACTAAGAAAGACTTATCAATAAGACTATGTTTAGACGCCATATAACGGGACAGATCAGGGACGGGAATAAATTTTAATAATTGAAAATAATTTGAAAAGCAGTCAGTGTGCACCTTTGGGGTACCCCGTTTTAACCAACTACATACAATATTATTACAAAACACCACGTCTGTGTTTTGTCTGGAGTCAGCTAGTCCAGACATATTACGTAACTACATACAGTTCGTAGCATCTGTGAATTACAGAAAAAGCGAAGGTAACACGTTAATTTCATCAGGCGGAAAAAATTGCAGAATTCGCTGGCCCAGCTTCCAGAACATTTTAAACCAACCAATCACAGAACGAGTTGAGACCGCGCGACCAACGCCTAACGGTTGGCATGCATGCAACCAAGCGCGCACGAAGTTCGCCCAGTTGGTCACCATTCATCAAACAGTGCAGTTGATAATACAGGAACAGTCTCAGTAAGTTAGTGACGGGAGGCAGTGCGTGTAAGCACGCACAGCCTGCCCCAAAAGTATTTAAAAGTTACAGTAAACCGTGATTCTGCTATATTAACAGTTTTTGTTTTAAATGTAAATAGTGGAATAAAGAAGAGAGTTGGACAATACAGTGCAAAAGTGAAAGTATGGATGAACAATGGCGAACAGCACGTGCGGATGAGTAAAACAGGAAGTTAAAAGTGAAATTAAAACTATTGTTAAAAAGAGCTCTTTAAATAAACGGGGGGTAAAAGAAAATCTGTATTTAGCTTGTGAGAGTGTGTGTGAGGAAATAAGGGAAAAACGTTAAAGGTAAAAGTATTGGTTTGTTTGTATAATATAAGTAAATATATCATAGAGAGATAAGGCAATAACATTTTATAAAGAAAGCAAAAGAAAGAGAGTATTTTAAAATTGATAAAAAAAATAAAAGTTTATTAATTTAAGAAAAAACAAACATATGTGTTAGAATAATTATTACCTTACACCCATAATCTGAGTTCTGCATCGAGAATTCGTCTAAACGAAACTTGTGAATCGTCTGATATAAGGGTATTACATGATCAAAATTAAGTAAGTGTAAGTATTATGGTTTCGATGTATATCCTTAAAACATCGTGGCGACCTTGTTAGCGAGTTTGGAATCTTCTGGGGAGTTTTTATATAAAAGGTAAGTTTAACGAAATATGGGGCGTATAGAAAGGTAGAAAGTTTGTTCCTCTACAGCCAGACAAGTAAACAAAATAATTATTCCAGATAGAGAATCACCAGAACTGGTGGGCGAGATCCTACAACGCTTCAATGGGACAAAATACATTACGACATTGGACTTAACGGCTGGATATTGGCAAATAGAGTTAGAGGAGGGGTCTCGCAAGTATGTAGCATTTTTATATAATGGAAGAAATGATCAATTTTTGTAGCGGGTCAATTTTTGGGTGTTTTTATTTTAACCGTTTGGGATATATATATTTTTATTCATTCCGTTTTCGGTCGGGAGCCTTATAAAATATTGCGAAATAATTGTATTGTGCAACGTATTTGTCCGTACAACAGAACAGTGTTAAGAAACAGTTCGAAACAAAGCAGTAAGGCGCAGTTGTTGTCGAGGAATGCGGCAGAGAATTCGCGCCACCCTAAAAATTCGCAGAATTCTGTACTGGTGTGGCAGTGCACCCACGCCACTACTCGCGCATGAGCGCCTACCCAAGCGATGGTGAAAAACCAAGATGGCTAGAGAGGATAATATTCATTGCCTTCTCCAAGACCTTGCGGAAATGCTGTTTTAAGTCCCACCCACTTTTATGACATTAGCCAGTGCCTAGTTGAAATCGTCTGCTATCGTCACTCCAACAACTACATGACTAGCATGAGTCGAAACTGGGACGACTAACTGAAAGGCATTGATGTCCGTCGTCTTGACTAAAATGCTCCTGGAGTGGGGAACTGAGAGACGCCAGCAGTTCGTTGTCGACTCCCGCCTGCGCAGGCTGCCAGACAACCAGGGCTCAGAAACAAAATTTTTGTAATTAATGTAACAACTAATATAACAGTGTAAAGCAGTATAAATTTATATGACCGCGGTCGTGTTTAGAAAAAAACATCACCAAGAATAACGTTGGAATAACTTAAAATCACCAATTCTCGGGAGAAGATGCGCGTGTGCGGTGACCGCGTGGCCGGCATTTGGGGTTTGGAATTTGTAATTTAAAATGTTCAGGATTTAATAATTTACCGAGTGAATGTGTGTGTGTGCAAAGCTGGGCAGCTTTTGTGTATATTTGTGTTTGTATTTGATATTTGCATTTGTGTCTTGTGAAATAATAAGGTAAGCTGTAGTTCCTAAGTGTTATGCTAGTGTTGCACAACTTTGCAGAAATGTATCTAAATGAATCTTCATGAGTTTACAAGCAGTCAAGATTAAATAATAATAAATATTAATTCTCTTCCAAAATGAGTTGTGTCAGTACTTTGCGTAACCCATAGACCATGTTTGTATCTAGGTACATGTGATCGAATCCTGTGACCCTGTAAGAGCTATCGTAACGGTAAGTACCAACTAATCTGAAATTTGGTAATAATAATAAATGTGATCGATTAGTACGTCACATTTTGTAGATTGCCTTTTGGATTGAACGTGTCTCAATTTTTATTAAATGTTTGGACTCTACGTGTTAGGGAGAGAGATTTTAGAGTTTACAACTGTGTACGTAGACGACATAGTGATAACTTGTTAAGAAATATACTATTACAATCAACAATCAAGTCCCTAGTTCTGGGCGACATTTGTTACCTTCTATTTATTAACAAATTTATTCTTTGCTTTATTACTATCGTACTTACCATGTGAGTATCATAATTATGCGCTGAAGCACATGGTCCACTGCCATTCATTACTTTCTCTATAGGGTCCAGAGTTCAAATAACCGAAATCAGAGACTGAGCTGGGTCTTGAAATAATGCTTTTAACAACAATAGTGGTGGCATAAAAAACTTTGTTTAATGACGCTAAATTCTTTACATTTATGAATATCAAAAAATATGGTATCTTATAAAATCAAACAAAATGGCGTCTTACGTTACTTCCGCCCTTATTCGTTATTCATTAATTTTTTACTTATTTCTTTCTGGTATTTAATCTCATTATAAAACCATTATTAAAACCATTATTAAATTTGCTGCAGCTCTATTGCTCTATTACGTTTCAGATCTTTATTTGCACACAAACCAATGCCTTAATTATTTTCTGTATGCCGGCACACACACACAGTATCATGCTCTCACCCACACATACATTGACAAAGGTACATTTTGAATTTAGTAAAATTTTGCGTTCAAAAAGAATTTTGAAAGGTAGTTATGATTTTTGACTTCCCTGCTAGTGTAGAATTGAAGTTGGCGTCAGTCATTGACCATGGTCGGGCAGATGTTCGGCCGAACGTTCCCGATTGTTTGTCTCTATATTTCACTAAATTTAAATTCTTTTTTGTGTTGTTATTTACCAATTATTGTTTAAATTTTCACTGTCTACATTTTAACTATATTCATGATTATACAAGACACTTTTGCTGGCAATATTCTGCTGGCGAATGGTACATCGTGTGTACCCTTTGAGTAGTTATGGCTGACTGAGAACAATACATGGGTACGATCTATGCACATAGTAGTGTTATGCCGTCATTATTCCATTGTTTTATTTGGCTTACGTCATGGTTTTGCGTCATTGTGATTACGTTTCTGACATTATTACTGCCGTTTCAGTCTGATTTTCCACTTGCTTTGCGCACATTGCTGCCAATATGCACGTAGGCCTTGACCTTGAGTTGGACGGTACAGACTAAATTGTGTCGTGTTTTATATCTCTCAGGAAGCCAACCTAACCATCTTTATTATATAAAAATTAGAATAAAATATCTCTTTAAGGCAAATAAATCTGATGACGGACTTTTGTTCCATCACAAACTTCACCAGATATTAATACACATTGTGAAAGGTTAGATAGAGTACTAAATAAATTGCATAAGTATGGCATAACTGTCGAGTTTAAGAAGTCAGAATTTTTGAAAGAACAGGTCAATTTTTTAGGCCACATAATTTCAGCCAAGGGTATCAGTACAGATCCTAAAAAGGTAGAGGTAGTACAGAATTTTCCAGTACCTAAGAATGTGAAACAACTGCAAAGTTTTTTAGGCCTGTGTAATTATTATAGGCAATTCGTAGAAAAATATTCTTATTTAACTGTATAACTGGGCATTTGTTAAATAAAGGTAATCGATGGCAATGGGGTTTACAAGAGCAAACTGCATTTGAGCAAATAAAAATTAAATTTTTAAACACGGTCATATTAGCTCATCCTAATTTTATAGAACCATTTTACATACACACCGACGCATTGGACATAGCTTTGGGGGTAGGACTATTTCAATTAGATGGGGATGGTAACCATAAAGTAATAGCTTTTGCAAGTAGATCCTTGGTAGCTAGCGAAACAACTACACTATAACGGAAAAGGAAGCACTATCAATAGTTTTCGCCTGTAAAAAATTCAGGACATATTTGTTAGGGAACAAAATAATAATAAGATCAGACCATCAAGCCTTAACATTTTTAAAAAACTGTAAACGAACACATGGTAGGTTAGTGAGTTGGATGTTAATATTACAAGAGTATGATTTAACAATATAGTATTGTAGGGGTAAAGAGAACGTAGTAGCTGATGTCCTATCTAGAACTGATTTTGATAATAATACTGAGGTAGATATGACAAAAATACATATAAAATATTTATAATCAAAGAAGTGGAGGGAGTAGATATGAAAAAATTAATACATAACCTGGCCACAGAACAAGGAAAAGATACAGAACTTGGTAAAATAATAATAGCATTAAATCAGATACCCAATATATCTAATAAATGGGAAACACGTAGTGTATATGATAACCATTTATTTCATCGGACAAATGAACACGGTGATGATTGGAAATTATGTATTCCTAAAGTTTTGATATCCGAAGTAGTGAAAGTTGTCATTTGAGGTATGGTCATATAGGTCCCAAGAAATGCAGTGACATATTAAAAGAGTCTTGTAAGTTTAATAATATGGAAAAAACCATACATAAAATGTTAAAAACGTGTGAAATTTGTCAGAAAGCCAAGGTAAATAATCGTAAACAGGAGGGTTTAATGCAACATCTAATACCAGACAGTCCTTTAGCAATAGTTGCCGTTGATTTATATGGTCCTCTACCCAAAAGTCGAGGAGGAGTGATTTATTTATTTGTCGTACTAGATGTTTTTACCAAATTTGTAAAATTGTACCCTATTAAAAAAGCTACATCTTTGGTACTAGCTAGAAAGATAGTGAATACATTGTTGAAGTAGGTAGACCTAAAATAATATTATCGGATCATGGTTCTCAGTTTACCAGCAACACCTGGAGGGAAACGTTAGGTTGGGAAAATATTTTAGTTACACATACATTGGTGTATCATCCCCAATCAAACCCTAGTGAGCGTGTTATGCGGGAAATAGGGCGTATGTTTAGAACCTTCTGCCACCAAAAACATTCATTGTTGGCCACATTTGTGAATAAAATAGAAGAGTACATTAACTGTAGCTTACATGAGTCCACTAGTTATAGTCCTCATGAGTTAATGTTTCAGAGGAGGCCATCACGCATAATAGAGGAACTAATAAAATTTCCAACGCAAACTGAGGTGCCACATGGGAGAAAACTGGTGCTTGCCAAGGAGCGGCTTTTAAGTAAAGCAGAACAACGGAAAAGAAGACATGATAGGAATTTAACACCCATCAAATATGAGGTAGGGCAACTGGTATTAATAAAAAACCATGATCAATCATCAGCTTTGGATAAAGAGATTAAAAAATTCTTGTTATATGCCGGTCCCTATGAGGTTAGTGAAGTAAAAATGGAAAATGCTTATGTATTAATGGACCTGCAAACCCGAGAAATAAAGGGAACTTATAATGTAACACAGTTAAAAAGGTATTATTTACATGAGTAAAGTTAATTATTATTTTAATTCTTTAAAATCATGGATAAATAAATACAGATTATTTTATAATGAAAGTATTTTGGGGGTTACATGAAAGTATAACCTTTAGATTAAACATTAAGGTAATGGGTGCATTGTTTGGCACCATTTGAGTTAAAAAAAAATAATAAAAAAAAATTAATTTTGGTGGCCTTGTCTGTAGTTGGTCATCAAAATTATTTAGGTTTAAGTTATCAAGGTGTAGATATACACCATATAAGATATATGGTACATGCGATTCCCCATTTTCGGGCAGTCACGGCTTCACCGAACCCTGACCGTGGATTTGGCTTAATATTCTAAATTGGTGAACTTAGAAATACAACTGGGGGGTTAGATCAGGGGAATCTAAGATGATAGAACTTTGGAACACAGCTATATACCTAAGTATGTGTGATAGACCGATTAAGGGAGTGTGAATATTAACTCAGTAGGATTACTGCTATCCGGGATATCAGTAATGCCGAATTTTGTATAACGCCAAAGCAAGGATGGGGGAGAAAGAAAAGAAAAAAGTGTTCACCCCTTCCGCTTCAGTCCTTGTGGAGGCAACTGGGCGCTACAGTCCGGGGGGGGGGGGTAATAGTGTGTGTGGAAGGAGGAATTTAAAATAGATTCATAATTTAATAAATTATGTGATGATGGAGAAGGTGGTTACTAGGTTGTTAGTAACGAGTGTACTAATAATATTAAATATTAAAGTGAGTTACATCAATAATGTAGAGTATGTAATTGATTTTCTGATGTAAATGAATGATGTTGTGTTGACGAGGAGTATTTTATTTTGATATATTATGTGTATAACAAATATGAAGATGCTTAACGATTGTTAAGTAAGTAATTTGTTCTGATGTTGATTTAATGTGTTTTACTCTATATAAGGAGTTTATTAATTTTGAAATGTGAATTATATAATGGAAGGTATTGATCTGTTGTAATGGGAAATGTTTATTTAAAGTTTGATGAGAATCAGAGCGATAATTTTGAATTTTGGGATAAGAGTTAACGAGAGAAGGTTGTACAGAATGTTGGTATGGAATTGTTATATTGTATTATGTGAGACTAAGTATTCATCCATGTATATGATAAAAAAGAAAAAAACTCGATACTTCTTTGAGTAGTACCAAACCAAACCAAACCAGCACAGCTAAGGGGAACCAGATCAGTTAGGGATATGTTGTTATACCAGGCCACTATTTGATATTTTTGATTTCATGTTTCAGTGTCTGGTGATGCTGTGGCAGCGGTCCTGTGCTGGCCTGCGCGCCAGAGCAGGAGCGTCAAGTGCCTGTCTGGCCTTGCGGGGTGGGATCTCGAGAGAGAAGTCCAGTAAGGTCATTCAGGTGCGGTGACAGTCACTGGACCAGGGGTAAGTTAACCAAGATTTTTAATAAAATGTAAGGGGGTTGTGGCAACATATCTTGGCTGATCCCTTTAGGAAGTATGAGAGTGTTAATGAGAGCTTTTATGCTTCGGCATAAAACCTCTCATTGGGGGGGTATTGTAATGGGGTAAAATTTGCATAGATATTATTTTTGAATTTTATAAATAACTTAACAAGTGAAGATGGGGCACCCATGAGGTTAGGCGATTGCTAGTGAGAGTTTCATGACCATATATAGTTATGAAGCATAACGAAAGTCTATTTATAGCCAGTGATTAACACCGCTAGTATGGTGTAGACGAAAATCCATTGGTGGCAAGTTAAAAAGGTGATACTAAGCTCAGCAAAACTTTTCAATGCTGAGGACGAGACGTATGGCGGGGAGTGGGATGAACTGGTTTCCTAGACGACATGAACGGAAATTTTAATATTGATAGTCAGTCAACAATCATCCTTCGCTCTATGCAGCATCAATCGCGGGCGCCTGCATCGACCGCATAAACCGCAAATCTAAGAATGTGAAAGTTTAACTAATATTGGAATGTAAATATAAATCATGTAAACAATCAGTGCTCAGTAAAATGTTTGTGAATAAATTGACAGTTTGGCCGTAAGATGTAAAAAGTGAAAACAACGAAACAGTGCACTGCCCGAGGAGATGTCCTATGTGGTGGATTTCTGCGCATCATAATCAAGGGAAGTAATAATTAAATACTGGCAATTTTTAAATTGAGCTCAATAAAAAGAAATGTAGAAGTGTGAAAGTGTGCATGCTTGGGTGAATGAAAAATAAGTGTTGAGTTTGCATAATTTTTAATATACGTAATCTATGTTGAGGTAATAACTATTGTTGATCAGTTTTACGCCTTAAGGCGAAATAAATGTTTTCATGATCTGTTTCATGTTATCAAAAGAAAATAAATAATGTTATAATTTTCTTGATATACGCATTTTGTTATTTGTATTTGCCCATTGTTCTCTGCCGAAGTACACTAAACGAAGTCCTGGATCAAACCTTTACACTTAAAATCAATATTCAATTAATAATTTAACACTGAACATACTTCAGTTGACATCTGAACAGGGACAAATTCAATAATAATACTTCAGAAATACTTCAGTCTGCTTAATCCATTCGCTGAATTTGACGAGTGTAGCTTGCGCCACTTGTTCAGTTCACTGACTTTGATGGCAATCACTCGCCATTGTTGTTCCAGTGTAAGAACAGCTTTGTAGTAGTTTTATGAATCTCCAACAGATGTCGGGTAGATGTAAATGCTTTCCACATGTGTTTTTTTATTGGTAGCGTTGTTTTCTGTGAGCATTGTAAACAAACCATTTGTTTGATACCGTCTTCATCCTGCAAGATGAGTTGTGTGCGTGATAAATATTTAACACCGGAAGAATTTGAAAGATTATTATGTGAAAGTGACAGTGAAATTACAGATGAAGAAGATTTTGTACTTCGTATAAATTTGGAGCTAAATGACAGTTCAGGAAGCAGTAGTGACAGTGAAAGGGAAGAACAGAGAGGTTATGTTTACGACTGGGACTGGCAAAATATAAATAATATTGTTATTCCAATTACTTTTACTGGTGATTCTGGGGTAAACAGTGATATAATACAAAATCGTAGTCAGAATTCTGTGACGAAAGAAATCAATATTTTCAATGAAATATTGAGTGACGATTTTTACCAAATGATTGTTCTTGAAACCAATCGGTATGCCCAAGTAGAGTTGGACACTGTTGATGTTCAGAATCGGCAGAAATGGTTTCCGACTACGGTTGACGAACTAAAACCGCTTTTTGCAATTATGCTGCTGATGTCACAGAACCCCAAAAAACGGCTGGAAATGTACTGGACAAAGAGGAAAATTCTTCGTACACCTATTTTTTCTGAGGTAATGCCTTATAAAAGTTTTTTGTACTTTTATTTAAATATCTGCATTTTGCAAATGACTTTGAAGGTGATGACGATAGGCTGAAAAAAAATTAGGCCTATGATTGAATATATGAATATAAACTTTCAACATGCATATACTCCTGACAGAAATGAAGTTGTTGATGAAAGTTTGGTAAAGTGTAGAGGGCAACTATCTTATATTCAATTCAATCCATTAAAGCGTTCTCGGTTTGGAGTAAAGTTTTACAAATTGAATGAGTCCAAATCAGGATATTGTTGGTAGTTTTCAGTTTATTGTGGCCAGGATATTCATAATAATATGTTGGTCAGTGAAGCTGTTGTTATGAACATGAGCGAGCCACTTTTGAACCAGGGTTATGTGATCTATTTAGACAACTGGTACTGTTCTCCTTCATTATTCAGGTCACTGTTGCAAAATAAAACATGCCATAGGAACTGTTCTTGGACATAGGAAAAACATTCCTCCAGTGTTGTTACAAAAAAATTGTCTAAAGGAGAATAACATACCAAAGTTCCAATAACATCCTATGTCTCAAATGGCAAGACAAGAAAGACGTTTTGATGTTATCATCACTTCATGAATCACCCGATATGACTGACACTGGAAAAACTTGAAAGGTGAAGCAAAAGATTAGGGGCCACACACACATATACAAGAAATAACTGTAAGAAAACCTAATGTTGTTATAGACTATAACAGTGCTATGGGTGGCGTAGACCACCAAGATCAGGTCCTTTCATGTTTTCCAGTTATGAGAAGGTATTCTAAAAGTTATAAGAAACTTTTTTTTATGTTTGACATGGCTCTATATAATTCCTTTGTGATATGGAAAATTATGACGGGAAAGAAAGAGCCATTCACAGATTTTCGATTGAATTTTGTGGACCAGGCCTTAGAAAATGTTACATTACCTCAGTATCCAACCCGTGGAAGACCATCAGTTGGACCTACTCCTCTGCGACTTCATGGCAAACAGTGGGGATATTTTGTAGTAAAGATATCACCAACTTCTTCAAAAGCAAATCCTACCAAGAGATGTTATTTGTTTCCAAAAAATTCGAAGTGAAACAGTGTGGCAGTGTGAAAAGTGCAAGATCCCACTATATATATATCAAAATGCTTTCGCGATTATCATTAAAAATTAAATTTTTTTGACTAGTAAGCCTGTAGTGGAACTGCTTATTATTTAAATATTTTCTTAATTGTAAGTAATTGTGTATTCCAATATATGGTTTGTAAAGTTTATATTCAAAAGGGTCTCTTGAACGCTTCTATAACAGTGCTTCGGTACGAACGAATGAAAATTACAAAATTTGAAAAAACACTAAGTAAAATTATTTAAATAATTTTGTGTACATTATAACATATTTTGTAAGTATTAATCTGCAATAAAAAAGTCATTTTTTGAAAATAAATTTATTAAAAAATAGTCAGTGAATGGGTTAATGTACCTCATCAGTAGTTTCTACTCAATAAAAGTTTGATCTTCCTCTGGAAATAACTTTGTATCACTCAGGTTGACCTGGTTATTTAATATACTGCCATTGTTAGTACTGTATACATTAATATCGCGATCTGGTTAGTTTTACCCGCTAATACGTTGCCATGCTAATATATCTTAGTGACTCCATTTCTTTAAGTCACTAAGTTGTACTTCAGTTGTGTTTTGATAATGCAAAACTGTTCATATGTTAACATTAGTTTGTTGTTCAAACAGCACATTCAAGTTACCCAACACTGCACATAAAAAGTCCATTATCCCTTTACTTATTTGCCATGTTTACTTATTTTTTGTATACAGCCAGTGACATAACATCTGTAATTGTTAAAACAATAAAAAGGCCCTGATATAATCACGTACCTTACATCTTCAGAGGATTGTGAAAAAGTACCAAAACCCCTCGCAGCCACCACATTTTGACA
Organism: Magicicada septendecula; assembly: GCA_034769895.1. Lineage (NCBI taxonomy): Eukaryota > Metazoa > Arthropoda > Insecta > Hemiptera > Cicadidae > Magicicada > Magicicada septendecula. The sequence continues at coordinate 86,177,795 of CM068370.1, forward strand.
GGCGGAATTTGGAAACCGCAACACTCCCCCATGAAAACAACTTAATAATCTCTAACTTATGTTTGCTTTGTTCTTTTGTTTACTATGCAGTTTTATTCCACTTATTATTCTGATTAAACTGTTATTATTTGATCTGGCAACTGTGAATAATACTATCAAAACTTTCAGTCATATGTACTGAGACACTACAGCCGGTATTCCACTCAGTCTTTTACATTCATTTTACCGAGGCACACCCTTTGTGATCTAGACATGGTCACTGGTCACTTTCTCTGCTGTTCTGATTGTGACTATCGCTAATACGCTTTAAAAACTCTTAATTACATTTTCTAGCTGCGACACTGCTGACAGTATTTTACTCAGCTGTTTATATCTTACTACCAAAGCACAGCCTTTGTGATCCCTACGTGGTCGCTGGCGTCTGCTCTCTTTGATGTTTAACTGGTGCCTGCCTACCACATGGTTCCGCGTTACTCACTCAACTCCCACTCTAAACTGGTTTTTCCCAGCTCTCCTGTGAGAATGTTGGCAGGTGTGAACTCCTTTTCACCTGGTATGATACTACAAAGTGTGTGAAAATGAGTTTTGAGCACGTAGTACTACCTGTCAAAAAATTATGCACTTCCCAGGCCAAAGTCACACACAAAAATTCCACTAAATAACAAAAAATTCATACAAAAAAGCCCCCAAGAAACAAATCCCCAGTCACCATCTGTATATGAAAACTTATCACTATCCCAGTTATTCACAATTTCACAAATTTTCTCTTAAAAGAAATCCCTCAGGACTGGTTAGGTGTATCCACTGACCACAGAGTAGAATATGGTAGGGTGACATCTGAAATAATTCTTAATTATTCTAGCACACCTTTTAGTATTTATAACTAATTCAGACAAATTAATTTTTAAGTTTCACTTATTAAAAAATGTTTAAATCAATTATTAAAACAAGGAATTATTACAAACATGGAAATTCATTGATATTAAACATAACTGCAACAGTTTTAGTAGTATGTAACTTGATATATGATTATCACCAGTTAAATTCATAAATCCATAAAGTATTGCCTAGTCATTTTCTTCAACAAGTAATTTGTGGTTTCTATCAGTAAAACGGAAATTTATTGTCCCTTCAAATACAAAAAACCTCAATAGTTTCAATAGCAATATATTGTAACAATACAATGTTTACCTCAGTAGTAGCAATACATTGATTGCTGCCACTTTGCAATAATAAGAAAAGCTCTGATCATTATTTGTACACATCTCATCGTAATGTTTAATCATCTTAATAGTCACATACATTATCTTTGACAAGGCAGGTTTCACTATGTAACTCAAGCAGTAGAAATAACCTTACTTTTGTTTTTGCAATAGTCACAATTATACATAGTAAATCATACAAACATAATAATACAGACATGATACAAATTATAAATTATACTATTACACAAAATCAGGGAAATCAGTAAATCAGGGATTTTCTGTTAGCAATTTATGCTCATGTTAACACTTTCATATTATGAATTGTTTTCAAGTTTATGCCTTTGTAACACACATTTAGTTAATTATTATACTCTTCTACCTTAGTACTGTTGTACATATCTATGGTTTCTCTTTACTTCACCACATTATATAACCCCAGTGGGCACATGTTTACCATGTGTGAGCCGACAAGCAACTCGCTCACTTTATCGTGTTGATAATACGAGGTGCTACCCAAAAGTTCGGGGAATTTGAATGTCACGCACGAACCGTTTGTGGTATGACCTGCTGCCACTAGAGTGTGCAAATGGTACCCTTTGTAAATTAGTGTGCCAACAGCTGTGACAGTGAGAGGCTGTTTTGAGTTTTGTGCATTTTAGTATGTTTTACTATGTTTTAACGTTGTGTTTTAGTATTGTGGCGATTTTTTAAATGGGAGATCTTACAGAGCAAAGAAGCTGCATCAAATTTTGCTTAAAACTTAAAAAACTTCTGGAGAAACCCATCGCATGCTTGTGGAAGCATTTGGTGACAATGCAATGAGTCAAAGTAAAACTTTTTTGGTACAAACGCTTCAAGGATGGACGACAGAATGTTGATGATGATGAGTGTTCAGGATGACCATCGACAAGCACAACACCAGAAAACATTGCGGAAGTGTGAGAGGCAATTGTTGGAGATCGTAGACAAACAATCCATGATGTTTTCGCGATTGTAGGAATGTCGTACGGGTCCGTGCAACGCATCTTGTCAGACATTTTGAGCACGAGACGCATTGCTACAAAGTTTATACCAAGACTGCTGAGCAGTGACCACAAAGAACATCGCGTGGCTGTCTGCACTGAATTGATAATTGCAGCAAGAGATGACCCCAACTTCATCTCCAATGGCCATAACCAGTGATGAGTCATGGGTTTATGGTTATGACCCTGAGACTAAGCAGCAGTCATCACAGTGGAAGTCACATTCACCACGGCCAAAAAAAAGCACATCAAGTTGATTGTTTTTTTCTTTTGACATCAAAGGAATTATCCACAAGGAATTTGTCCCCCCTGGTCAAACAGTCAATGGGACGTTTTATTGTGAAGTTTTGAAGCAGCTACGTGAGACCATTAGGCGCAAACATCCAGAAAAGTTGATGAACAACAGCTGGGTTCACCACCATGACAATGTGCCCGCACACACATCGTTAGTTGTTCAGCATTTTTTGGCTTTCAAAAACACAGTAGTGAATCCCCCCCATCCACCCTATTCGCCTGACCTCACCCGTGCGACTTTTTTTCCTGTTCCCCAAAATGAAGCTTCACTTGACACAATTGAGGACATCCAGGCCGAATCGCAGAAGGTGCTTTGAACGCTTACGCTTGCCGACTTCCAGCGATGCATGGAATCATGGGAAAAATATGCTGGCTATGTCAAGGGGACTATTTCGAAGGAGATGGTGGAAACTAGGAGATATGTTAAGCAATTTTAATTTTATTGGCAAATTCCCCGAACTTTTGGGCAGCACCTCTTATTTCTCTGCAGTACCTATTTACAACTGGCTTTAAATGTTTTTTTCTCAGTTAACCGTTATGATTACTTAAGGTCTGTTTCTATGCCACATATCATTGATAATGTGCATTCTAATATTATATCCTTTGCTATCTTTGATTACACAATTCCCATGAAACAAATTGGCATCCCAATTGTGTACCACCCCTATAGAAATCCATACAATAAATAGATATGCTGTCACTGACTCTTAGCACTGTTTGTACATCTGACAAACTTTCCCTACCATACCAGTGTGTGTGTGTGTGTGTGTGTGTGTGTGTGTGTGTGTGTGTGTGTGTGTGTAGTTCTACTAAATAAGTCGGTACTTGATTTGAAAAATAATAAATAATAATTTCTTACTAGATAGTTGTTTTATAGTTTAAAAGCACAGGTGTGAATTCAGAAAGAAATATAACTGTTACTGTTACGGTTTATGTGCTTTATTTGAAATGAAAAGAAAGAATGATGTCAAATAATTGTTTTCTATATAATTTTTATTGTTTCAGCATGTTTTTCAAGACATCAGTACGGTTGTGGAGGATGACATTGTTTTAGAAGAAGTGAAAAAAGAAGAGAATACACAAGAGGTAACTTTTTTTTTAATATACAAACTATCTTCCTTCTGTAGACAAGTAAGATTTATTTAGAGTCTTCCATCAAAGGTTGCCACTTAACTAGCAAATAATTTTTGAAATTGAACATTTGTGGTTGAAGGTTAGATTCAGTCCTAAAAAAAGAGATAGAGACCTGAGAGGTATTGCATGTGTTATATTATTTATTAATACTCTTCAGTGAGAGATGGGCTTCACAATTCTGGCCAAAGGCAACATGAATATATTTACATAATTTTCTTTATTTAAATTTTTTTTTTGAAACACCAATAAAAAAGGTATTGGTTATCTCCAGCTAAGCGTCATCCACCTTCAAGTGCAGGGATGTTGTCTCATCCCTGGCCTGTATCGTAAGGTAAACAGAAAGAGGAAGAACGTTTTATAGTCAAAATTTTTGTTCTTTTAATCTCTATAAAAATTTTAGTAAAAGAGGGGTCTGACAGATTGAAATAGTGACCGAGTTCACTGCGTTGGTTTGCTGACATGACCAACTTTTGATCAGTTCATTTCATAAAGTACATTGCCCATCTCTAATACTCTACTAGTGTTACTATTGTTGCATGTGCCCCATAGTTATCCCTCACTTGTACAAACTATGTATTCAAAACTTACCTGAGGAATAATGGGATGAATTTTGCTGCAGGGTCAACACTGTGTTGAGGAAAACAAATGTGTAAAAACGAACATAATGAAACAAGAGTGGCAAGCAGTGAAGGAGTTATGGGAAAACAAAGAGCTTTCTATTAGAAAAGTGGATAAGGGAGGGAAGATAATTCTGTTAAATACTTCTGATTATTATGATAGAAAAATATGAGACATTGTAAAATTGAATGAATGTATTTTACTAAACAAAAATCATACCTCCCAAATAGAAAGGATGGACGAAAAGTGTTTAGTTACTTATAAGTAGTGCGTTCCTTGTAAAATGGGTTATCATGTAACATAAATTAACGCCTCATCATTTAATGTTCCACACATTTATGGATTATCTAAGGTGTATAAAGTAGACATCCCACTGAGACCGATAGCTCTTGGTTTGGTCCTAAACTTTCAAAATATTAGTTACCTATCATAACTCCCCTTTCTGATAGTTACAGTTACATTGTCTAAGTTTCAAAGCATTTTTATAACATTTTTAGTAATTCTGTACTTGTTAGTGACATACTAGTAAGTTTTAGTCAATCTGTTTCCAAGCATGAAAACAAATATTCACTGTTCTTATATACTCAACACTCAGAATGCACCTGGTGGTGAAAGTTCGAGTGTTAGACTTACAGTTATGTGTGTGTGTGTGTGTGTGTGTGTGTGTGTGTAATGATGTAACTTGATATATGATGATATATATCATATGTATATGAGATAAGAGTTACTATTGATTAGTGGTGCAGTAAATTGTAGTCTAAAGCTATATAGGCTAAAGTTTAATTTTTGCAAGCTGAAAGCAGTTTGACAGATAGAAGGGTTTAATGTAAATTTCTACTATTTAGAAGTAGTAATAACTATTGATTTATTATTAATGTTGTGTATTCATTTGTTTTAGTTATACTTATTTACACCCATGAATAAGATGATCTGTGAAAAATTGGATTCTATTGAGGCATGTGAACTATATACAAGAAATTCACTTCAGAATCAGTCTGTTTTCTCGCCTACACGTGCACAGTTACAGCAGTGCACAGCAGTTCAGCATCAGTGTGATATATGTACAAAAACATTTACACGATCAAGCGATTTAACCAAACATAAGTTGATGCATTCTGGCATTAGGAACTACCAGTGCGACGTTTGTTCAAAATCATTTACACGATCAGCCCATTTGACCAGACATAAGTTGATACATTCTGGCATTAAGAAGTACCAGTGCGACGTTTGTTCAAAGTCATTTACACACTCATTCAGTTTGACCACACATAAGTTAATACATTCTGGCATTAAGAACTACCGGTGCGACGTTTGTTCAAAATCATTTACACTATCAGGCAGTTTGACCAAACATAAGTTGATACATTCTGGCATTAAGAAGTACCAGTGCGACGTTTGTTCAAAATCATTTACACAGTCATGCAGTTTGACCTCACATAAGTTAATACATTCTGGCATTAAGAACTACCAGTGCGACGTTTGTTCAAAATCATTTACACACTCATTCAGTTTGACCACACATAAGTTAATACATTCTGGCATTAAGAACTACCGGTGCGACGTTTGTTCAAAATCATTTACACAATCAGGCACTTTGAGACAACATAAGTTGATACATTCTGGCATTAAGAACTACCAGTGCGACGTTTGTTCAAAATCATTTACACTATCAGGCCATCTGACCGAACATAAGTTAATCCATTTTGGCAATAAGAAGTACCAGTGCGACGTTTGTTTAAAATCATTTACACAATCAAGCACTTTGAGACAACATAAGTTGATACATTCTGGCATTAAGAACTACCAGTGCGACGTTTGTTCAAAATCATTTACACACTCATTCAATTTGACCACACATAAGTTAATACATTCTGGCATGAAGAAGTACCAGTGCGACGTTTGTTCAAAATCATTTACACAGTCATGCAGTTTGACCTCACATAAGTTAATACATTCTGGCATTAAGAAGTACCAGTGCGACGTTTGTTCAAAGTCATTTACACACTCAGGCAGTTTGACCAAACATAAGTTGATACATTCTGGCATTAAGAACTACCGGTGCGACGTTTGTTCAAAATCATTTACACGATCATCCCATTTGACCAGACATAAGTTGATACATTCTGGCATTAAGAAGTACCAGTGCGACGTTTGTTCAAAATCATTTACACAGTCATGCAGTTTGACCTCACATAAGTTAATACATTCTGGCATTAAGAACTACCAGTGCGACGTTTGTTCAAAATCATTTACACACTCATTCAGTTTGACCACACATAAGTTAATACATTCTGGCATTAAGAACTACCGGTGCGACGTTTGTTCAAAATCATTTACAGTATCAGGCAGTTTGACCAAACATAAGTTGATACATTCTGGCATTAAGAACTACCAGTGCGACGTTTTTTCAAAATCATTTACACTATCAGGCAGTTTGACCAAACATAAGTTGATACATTCTGGCATTAAGAAGTACCAGTGTGACGCTTGTTGAAAATTATTTACACAATCCAGCAGTTTGGCAAAACATAAGTTAATACATTCTGTAATGGGACAGAATTGGGTTTTAATTTATTTGTAAATGCAATGCACAAGAGTTACCCACACAGGGCCTCAATTATAACAGTAGACGTTCACATAGGTAACACCCAGTTGCACGTTTGTCCAGAAAGTCTGTCAACATGCACCGATTCCTGATGCCCTGGAATGTGTCAGAGCGCCACATGCTTGCCCACACATGTAAATCCTCACGCACGAGGCTCGCTGGTCACTTAGTGTGAATATACTGTACATCGTGGTAACAAATTACTGTGTCACATGACGCCAGCTCGAGCTATCAGAGGCGACTAACAGCATCAGACCGTGTGGTCATATATAAAACATTGCTCGAGCAAATTAGGGTCGGCCGACCAGTAAATCATGTGATTTTAACTTAATATAACAGTAAAACTTGTAATAGGAATCCATCAGACTTATTTCACAAATATTAACAGTTTAAACTTATTTTCGGAGTGTGTTGGGGAAATCAGGAGTTAACAGTGATGGTGTAAACACGTGGTGACGGTGATAAAAGGATGAGTACATAATATAAGCAGTTGAACAGATAGAAACATTTCAATTTTAAATGAATTCAACACAAACTAATTATGAAAATTTAAATACGAGGGTTGGCTGAAAAGTAATGCACACATGCTTATAGAACACGAACGAAAAGAAATAGCAAGATGGGGCAAAAAGTAAATAAAAGTACATTTCCTTAGCTTCAAAATTATTTATCTATTTTTCAACATAGTCGCCGTTAAGTCTAACACATTTCTCCCAACGCGTAACAATTTCTCCCGTCACTGAAATATTCTTGCGACTTTTCTCGAATCCAGGACGTGACAGCTGCCTTCACCTCATCGTCCGAGGTGCAATGATTATCCTTGAGGTCTCTCTTGAGTAGAGGAAAAAATAAGAAATTGCAAGGCGCGAGATCAGGGGAGTAGGGAGGGTGTGGAATCGGTTCAAACTTCTGGTTTCGCAGAGCTTCTTGGGTTGCATGTGAGGTGTGTGTATGAGGGTAGTCATGTTACAAGATTATTGGCGCCAGGCTGCCTCTAACCCGACAAACTCTACGTCGGAGGTGTTTTAGATCATTTTGAATCAAATCGTCAACAAGTTTGCGATGTTCATCGTCTGGCAGTGATCAGACGTCTGCTGCGTTTTTCGTCATCAATAACGGCTTTTCCAGGCTCGCAACCATGAAATTTTATTACCCATCGATTCACAGTAGACCTATCAACAGCATCATCACCATAAACAGCCTTTAAATGACGATGAATCTCATTAGGAATCACATTTTCAGCAGTTAAAAATTCGGTAACTGCATGCTGTTTAACTCGCATTGACATAGCACTACAACACGTCTCCATACTTCTGCTACTTAAAGCGTATTGTTGTACAAAACTCCTTCAAACTGCGCATGTGTTTGGAGGGGGACTGTTACTCCCGAATGCCAACAGATTCGCTTCTGTAGGTAATTTTGTTCGTGTTCTACAAGCATGTGTGTATTACTTTTCAGCCTACCCTTGTAGTTTAAGAATGCATACAATTAAAAATACATAATATGTAAACGCACACACACACACATGCACAATGAAATGTAGTGAGAATTGTCACTACAGCCTACCCTCGTAGAAAGGGCTTTATAATATAAAATGTATAATGAATGAATGAGAGTATGAGCAAACTGGGTTGCCTTCTAAAGTAGAGTTAAACTAGTTAAATAAGTAAATATAAGTTTATAGAAATTATTTTGAACTATATTTCAGAACCTGTTTTAAATAATGGTCAATAACGGACCATAATCAATTCGAGAGTAAGAATACAAAATGTAGAGAAAGGGGATAAATTGTTGATGTAATGGCTTAACAAGAATGACAGTAAAACGAAATAAAATGATGTTTTATGTGAATTTACAAATATGTATTTGTTATTTGCATTGACATGTTTTTCTCTGCCGAGTACACTAGATGACACCTTGTTTAACTTGCACACGAATGTCACGATTTAAATAGATTTATATTTGACGTCCAAATAAAGGTAAGGTGACAAAATTTTAAATACTTTTAATTATTTAATTACTGAGTATTGCTTCAAATGGCGCCCAAACAGGGACATAAATTAAAATGAAATAATTTACTACCTAGTCGAAATGGCAGAGAAAAATACGAATTAAAATTTATGTGAGAGTGTAGAGGGGAGTCAATTTTAAACATTACACAAGACAATCTAGTATCTAGTGAATACCAGAGGTAAATGAAACGGTCGAAGTTGAATGTACAGTAGTAGTAAAAGCCATAATGTAAATATATTTAACCAATTAGCGTTGATGATGGAAATGATGTTAGGAATGAAAACTGAGATCAAATCAGATAAATGTAGTAAATAATAAGTTTGACCAACAAAACATGAGTTTAAATGAACTTAAAACTGAAATGAAGTCAGAATATAATAATTTAAACACGAGTTTAAATGAATTTAAAATTGAAATCAAATCAGATAAATGTAGTAAATAATAAACGTATAGACATCAATAACGAAGTGATAAACATAAGAAACGAATTAAAAATGAATAATCTAAGTAGGAATAATCAGTTTAAAAGTATGAGTGAGAATGAATTAAACGAAATAAGTGGGTGTAGTGGTGTCAAAACTAATGACACGGGTGAGTATAATGAAAATAAAAATGACAAAATAACAGATGACCAAGGTGTCAATAGAAAATAACGAATAATTACGAAGGGATCATTAACGAGGTAGGTGTTAGTGACGAAAATGAATTAACAAGTAATAATAGTAAGACAGTGGAAAATGAGATATATAAAAGTAGTACCGTGAAAATAAATAGTAATGATGATACTATAGGTACAGTGAGAGAGTAGAAATCAGTATTTGTAAATTAGAGAGAGAATATGAAGAGAATTATTTTGTGAATATAGGACAGAGGGTAGATTTTCCCCAGTTTTATTGTAAACCAAGATGGTTACAAATGTTTTTGAAGGGCAAGAGTCCCTTACAGGAAAACAATGTGTTTTCAAGTAGTTCTTTAATTTTTAGTAGGTGTTTTTATGATTTAATACCCTCTGTATGGAATGATAGAAAAAGTATGAGATGGTGTTATGATGAAAGGTATGTTGATAGGAAGATAGAGTTATTTGAGATTAGCAGAGGTTATAACAAACTAGTAGAGAGGTTAGATCTCAAGTACTTACCTTGCGAAATAGTTAGTGCAGCAACTGATGATAAGATTGATGATATTGATTACTTACTTTGTGACAAAACTGGTACAGCAGTAGATTAATAATAATGATGAAACTGTAATTGACATAATTATGACAGATCATATTAAAGGTGACTGGACTATACTCGGTGATAACAAATTATATGATATAATAATATGGAATAATCCTGTTAATTGTTATGGTATTGTGGAAGAATATAAGATTTTGAATAATCTTTATATTGATAGAAATGATATAATGAATTTAATAAAAAATGAACTGTGTAGATGTAAGACCAGGTTATTATACGATGATGGGGGGGTAAACAATGTTTATGAGCGTCTAACTATGTAATTAATGGTTTTGAAATTGACTGCTGTATAAAATGATTTGTAGTAAATGATAACAATAATGTGTATGGTATACTTTTGTGTTGATTTTAAATGAAATATTGTACAAGATGAATGTTAATAACAAATTAAAAAATTTTGTTGTTTGGAGAATTTAATGGTGTAGTGAATGCTAAATATTTGATAATTGATTATGAAAAAGGTCAATTGAAATTAAAATGTAATATTTATAAATTGATATACAAATTTAAAGATTAATTGTTTATTTTGAGGTGATAAGGTTTAATGTATAAAGTCTTATGTAGAATGAATGTTGGTAATAAAATTTGAATTTTTCGAAAAAGTGGTAAATAATTAAAGGTTGAGTATTAACAGGTTTAATTGAAATTAAAGTTTTGGAATGTTCAGAAATTTTATTCAGATGTTTATTGTAATGGAATGAGGGTTATGTTCTTTATGAATGTTTATATTGTATGATGTTTATTATGTTAGAGTGTAGGAATTATAAACATGTATTATGTATTTTACATCGTATAATTTTGTGTATTCATGTTAGTTGTATTTAGTGTAACTGAAGTAAGGTCATTCACCTGGGAATGAGACATCAGCTGATGACTGGTATGTAGTATGTTTCTTGTAATTGATTCATAGACTTTTTTGTTAATTAATTAATTAAATAATTTTTTTTTATTAATTGTCAAAATAGATATTTCTGGAAATTAAATTTTTTTTGGGGAAAAAAGATTGTTCTTTTCAGTAAAGATTTTAATTTTTTTTAATTTTTTGTTGTTCGCTATAGGTTGATGGTGTATCAGCTGATAAATGATGTTTATGTTATCTGTTATAACCATATGTAATTGTATTTGAATAGATGGTAGAAATAAGTTGTTCATTTTATAATGATTGTTAACATATAGTTAAGGAAATTTAAGTTCATGCTAAAGTATTTTGAATTTTGAAATTGAAATGATTAATTAAAAGAGAAGAAGTCGATTAACTTAAAATAGTAACTTTGGGAATGGATTTTAAATAAATGAATAAAATTTATTTTGTTTTGAGATGATAATAGTCAAGCAAACAATTAAAAGTTGAGAAATGGTAATGAATTTTGTTTAGAAGCAAATATAAAATATTTACGTGAATTTTACCTTAATGATGAATATTTGGAGATAGTGTGTTTAATTTAGCAATGAATATGTGTACGCATCAAGTACTTTGCTAAAGGCAATCCAGTATATATGTAAGGGGAGATATATCGGTTGAGGATCTGGTATGGTATAAGGCCAGCTATGGAAGGAATTTTATTTGGAATGTTACAAAGTTAGGTGGTATTGTGGTGAGTGCCTGTCCGACTTTATGGTGTTGGGATCTCGGACAGAGAAGTCCAGTAATGTCGTTCAGGTGCAGCCATAGTCGCCGAGCTAGGGGGATAGTTTACCCATGATGTATTAAGGAATAAAGGGGGTTGTTGGCGCCATATCCTCGCTGATCCTCTTAGAGTTCAGCAATGAGTTTTTCTGTTTCGACAGAAAACCTCTCATTGGGGGGTATTGTAACAGGACAGAATTGGGTTTTAATTTAATTGTAAATGCGATGCACAAGAGTTACCCACACATGGCCTCAATTATAACAACAGACGTTCGCATAGGTAACACCCAGTTGCACGTTTGTCCAGAAAGTCTGTCAACATGCACCGATTCCTGATGCTCTGGAATGTGTCAAAGCGCGCACATGTAAATCCTCACGTACGAGGCTCGCTGGTCATTTAGTGTGAATATACTGTACATCGTAGTAACTAAGTACTGTCACGTGACGCCAGCTTGAGCTATCAGAGGCGAGCTGGTCAGCATGAAAACATTTTTGGCCATCTTGAAGACGCTTGGTTTTAAGAGTGAGTCGACTAACAGCATCAGACCGTGCGGTCATATATAAAACATTGCTCGAGCAAATTAGGGTTGGCCGACCAGTAAATCATGTGATTTTAACGTAATACAACAGTAAAACATGTAAGAGAGATCCATCAGACGTAATTCACAAATATTAACAGTTTAAACTTATTTTCGGAGTGTGTTAGGGAAATCGGGAGTTAACAGTGATGGTGTAACCACGTGGAGACGGTGATAAAAGGATGAGTACATAATATAAGCAGTTGAACAGATAAAAACATTTCAATTTTAAATGAATTCAACACCGAAACTAATTATGAAAATTTAAATAGAAAGCGCTTTATAATATAAAATGTATAATGAATGAATGATAGTATGAGCAAACTGGGTTGCCTTCTAAAGAAGAGATAAACTTTAACTAGTTAAATAAGTAAATATAAGGTTATAGAAATTATTTTAAACTATATTTCAGAACCTGGTTTAAATAATGGTCAATAATGGACCATAATCAATTCGAGAGTAAGAATACAAAATGTAGAGGAAGGGGATATATTGTTGATGTGATGACTTAACAAGAATGACAGAGTAAAACGAATTAAAATAATGTTTTATGTGAATTTATAAATATGTATTTGTTATTTGCATTGACCTGTTTTTCTCTGCCGAGTACACCAGACAACACCTTGTTTAACTTGCACACGAACGTCACGATTTAAATAGATTTATATTTGACATCCAAATAAAGGTAAGGTGACACAATTTTAAATACTTTTCATTATTTAGTTACCGAGTATTACTTCAATTCTGGCATTTAGAATACCAGTGCGACGTTTGTTCAAAATCATTTACACACTCATTTAGTTTGACCACACATAAGTTAATACATTCTGGTATTAAGAAGTACCAGTTGACATTTGTTCAAAATCATTTACACAATCCAGCAGTTTGACCACACATACGTTAATACATTCTGGCATTAAGAATACCAGTGCGATGTTTGTACAAAATCATTTACAGAATCAGGCAGTTAAGTACTTGTGCGATGTTTGTACAAAAACATTTACCCGGCAAACTTTTACAACAGAAGTTGGTACATTAAGAATTTATGAATGGCATTAGTAAATAAACATTAACTCTGGCATCGTCTTTGTGTCATGAATTATACATGCTACATTAAAAAAAAGTTATATTTGTTACAAATTATTTTCTTCATTGATGATTTATCATAGAATAAATTAATCCATTGAAAATTTGAGTTAAGTTGATCTATTCTACTATTTAAGAAGCATCAGTGTGAAAAAATATGTATGAAAATGTTTAAATACCCAAGACATTTTACAAAATAATGAATTAAAACTTTACCATTTTAAATGTGTAAAAATCCTCACAAGAATATTAACACAAATAGAATAATACCTGCTCTAATAAGTGGTAGTGTGATATTTGGCACAGAAAACTTGATCTTTGCAATAATGTTTAACGTATGAGTTAAAATCATTATTTGTTGCATTATAGTGGGAAATTATTGATAAACGTTTTAGTCTGTAATTTGGTTTATCACAGCATGAATAAATTGATAGTTGTATTCTACAAGTATTTGTATGATATTTAAACAACACCTATATTTGCTGTTGTGGTTCACATTTTTGTGTTGTTGGAAAAATTGTAGTGACTAGCGATATAACAGTAATCTGTATTTACAGTTTCAGTTTAAACATTCACATTTTACTAATTGTTAACAATGTCCAGTCTTAGTGTATAGTTACCCGTATAGTTCTTCCAGTCTGACCAATTTTGCTTACTTCCTTGTACTATATTTCTTAACATTTATTTACATGTATTACATATGAAATTGTAATCGTACAATTAATTACCACATAATTATTAATAATAAAACTCATCGCTTACCTTCTCTCTGTTCCCAAGGTCCTTCACATGAACTCATGATTTATAAGCGTGACTTAGGGTTATATATTGTAATAACTACGCTCATTTTATAGTTAACTAATTCAACTTGATTTATTTCTTTTTTATCATCTTTTTATGATTCAATACAACATGCTCCCTCCTTCTCTATTCTCCACATTGAAATGAACAACATTAATACGGGGATTTCGACCCCATCTGACAAAATTTATAACCATATTGCAAACACAGAAACCATTTATATCTCCTACTTGTTATAATTAAAATATAATTATATGTTAACTACTTAAGAAAAGCAACCCAGTATTTACTCGCACACACAGTCATTCATTTTATTACCCCATTTAATTTAGATTAAGTGCTTTTGACAAGATTTCAATGATGATTATTTTATATTATACTGTTACTTGGCTGTGGATATTCCTGTCGACCACGTGTTGCACTTATTTCATTTTGTTCACTGGTTTGATCAAATTAAGTCATCACTAAATTTAGATTACTGAAGATTCGCTGTTGTCACACCATTTTAGATCACTTCCTTGTAATTTAAAACATTTTGATATTTTAATGAATTCTCAGCTCGCGAGCGTTTTATGTTCAACCAGCCGAAGCCGCAGCTACAGGACGACAGACGCCAAAACGATGCTTTCAAGATGGCCAAAACGTTTTTCATGTGCACCAACTTGCTATGTGATTGGCTAAAAGGGAATCACGTCACACAATAATTAGTTACTACAATGTACAGTACATTCACTCTAACTGACCAGCGAGCTTCGAACGTGACGATTCACATGTGCGGGCCAGCATCCGCGCACTTGTGCACATTCCAGAACACCTGAAAACGGTGCATGTTGACAGACCTTCTGGACAAATGTGCAAATGGGCGTTCCCTACGGGAATGTCGATTGCTAATATTGAGGCCCTGTGTGGGTAACTCTTGTGCGTTGCATTTACAATTGACTTAAACTCCCTCACCCAATTCTGTCCCGTTACAAAATAAAAATTCAAACATTACTTGATTAAAATATAACATCAATATATATACACAAAGTTGCAAATAAACACTATTTTTTCATAACATCAAATTTTTATAAATGGAAAAATTAGAACGCCAACTTTCTAGAGGCAATTGACAACTGTGGCATAATGAAAACATTCTGGCGTACATGAAGGCTTTAAGTCAAATGTGTTTAATACTTTACTCACTGTATTTAGAAAAACAACAATGAACGTATGCTAATGATAAATGTAAAATGAAAGGTTAGAAACCACGCTGCAAACAAATTGTATCTGCTGTTTAAAAGTTGATTATATTTATGAAAGTTAAAACCAGTGTGTGTTGTCCACAATTGTATATTGGTACAGAAGTATTTTTGTGACGACTAAATCTGAGATTTACTTGTAATGTGACAGTAAAGTAAGCAAATACGTACCCTGAGATATACTTGGGCTGCATCCACTAAGCAAAGGTATACTGCCCGACAAATTCGAGCTTAGACTGTGAAGTGTTAATGGAATGTCTTAGTTAAGGGCATAGGTAAAGTATGAGTTCTACATTTAGGTGTTCTGCCTTGATTTCAAAGCAGTTTGGTGAGTGTGTGTGTGCGTGTGTGTCCCTTTACAACCCGAAATTTTTTTAAATTACTTTTTTCTGATCATTTATGCTTTATAATCATGTTTGATAACAAACAAAATAATTTTAAATATGATCTCTTACTGGCTAATAAACGCCCTCACCGTCACAAAAAATAACCACCGTGTTTGTGATGCTTAGGTTTTATTAGGTTCTGGTTTATTTTGTAAAAGGTAAATAAAAATTATGATATAATATGAAGTTACTAAATTTATTGACAATAAACTTTCTGAAAAATATAAGCATAGTATATTACATGATTAAATGAGCAAAGTTTAGATCTCAAACCTATTTCTTTTGATGAACTAGCTTAAAACAGGTTTTTGTTTCGATAGGCAAAGGTAAGTCTTAGATTTTTCACACATGATGTTGCTTCTGCTCTTGCAGTCTTCCATGCAACAAGCTGTGGGTGCTGTGATGTAAACTATTTGCAAATGCCCATAGCTGTGCCCAGATCTTTTATCTGCAACAGGCATTTTCATGTGTGGATTGTAAAATATAGACTGTTTTACTTCTGGTTCCTCGTCACCTGATTCTTCTGATTCACTCAAAACAGCATTTGCTGGTGAAAAGTCACCAAATCATGTACTCGTTTGCATGGAACTTTGTTGGACTTTGCATCTCTTATGTATAGCATCCAGGAATTTACAACTGAGCAATCCAAAAAGTGAAGGATAACCTTCCATGTCCATTTTCTTGTCCTGGAAAAGATACGGTAGTACTCCATCAGCTGATTAAATACATTGACTCCTACTAAATATTTATTGTAATTTCTCAACAGCAGGACAGGGGACATCAATATGTTGATTTTCCTTCTTTGACCATCATCACATTTTCAGAGGGTGTTGATCCAAAACAGGTAGAAGCCATTAATACTTTCTTTGCATCTTGCCACTCAACAAGAACATTTTTATTTTCCAAAATGTATTAATTACATTGTCCTGTTTCCAAGTGACAATCTTCTTCTGTGCGTACTTCTCCACTAACAAGGTTTCCCATGATTGTGCCAGAACATTTGAGCCCAATGGATGAAAGCTTTTCTAGCAATGGGACTGAGGTGAAGTACCTGTCAAAAAAACCAAAGCTTTGTGGGGGTATAGTTCTCATGAGTGTCATCACCACCGATAGCCGAAACCCTAGTTCAGGGTTTAACAATTCTGTAGTGTGTCCTTGGTAAAATTCAAAATCTAGTACTAACCCAGAAGAAGCTGTAATTATAAAAACCTTGAAACCAACAGGCAGAGGCTTGTTTTTGACAAATTGTCTAAAAGGGCACCTCCCAGTAAAAGGGGTCATTTACTTATCTATGCTGTAGATTTGAAAGTCACGAGGTAAACGCATACACATGTTTTTAATGGCGTCAATGATCAGTTGTATTTTCCATAGTCGGTTTGTTCCTTGTCCTTCAGGACTTGCAGTATCTACTAAGTGAAAATGATGCCTTAGCATAAGAAATGTATCTCAAGACATGAACTCAGATACACATGACAAACTATAACCTCTTTGCCAGTACAGTCGCAGATGTGAAAAATGGAAACAAACCATGAGAAGATTCAGTGCAATAAAAATGTTTATCTCTTGAACATTAGAGTTTACAGACAGTCCTGTGGTTTGTACTGCATACTGCAACGATACAGCCATATGATGTATTCAACATTGATTTAAGTAAATGTAAAATTATAAGTTTGGGGTAAATGGACACGTCTGGGATTGTAAAAATGTTTCATTGTTATACTAGGGGAGAAATTAACCTGTTCCAACAGGCAAGGAACACCTGCTCGATTGTATGTGTGTTACGCGTGTGTCTTGTGTGTGTTAGTGATGCATGTACAGACAGGAATCCCAGCAACCCTCCCCAATTAATTACTAAAATAATTTTAATTCACTGTGTGAAAACTAATTAGTGTATAAACAAACAAAAGGCACCAAAGTGTGTGTAAATTTTATAGTTATCCACAGTAAGAAAATGACGTTAGTAGTACACACTACGCGAAGTCAGTGCGAAATAAGTGTGCCAAAAATACGCAAATTACACCAAGACACTCAAATTAAAGCTCTTAATCAAATTATCTGATTTGTGCTATCTCAATTCCGTACAAAACATTGCCATTTGCAAAAAATTGCAAATATATGAAAAGGTTCGGGAGTGGGGGCTATCATGTGATCTGCAGGTCTCGACAGGATAATTTCTGAACCAGCAGGTGGGAATCTTGAGAGGTTATAAATTAAGGGTTCGACTGGAAGCCCTTCTCTTCTTTTCAAAACACAGTTGCAGTCGGACACGCTGTCCATCGGCAGAACAATTTTATTCTGTTATAAGTCATCTACGAATGAATAAAGATGTTCAGTAATTATGTTTACACTAGTACGGGAAACGTAGAGTACCGGGACCGTTTAAGTCAGCAAGAGTATCTACAGAGAAGCTACAAAGAGCGACGCGAGATTCTGGACGTTAGGAGATGCTTTTTAGATGCCTAACAGCCGAACGAGATCCACCTCACAGCCGATATTAATTCTCTGGGATGGACCACACACTGCTGGAGAATGACGATGGACTCTGGACATATCCAGGACCACGCCAAGCCAGGAGTAATGGTAACCTAATGCTGGACCCCGTCAGTAAGTCGTAAGATCAACAAAACTCGAGCTGACATGCATAATGCATTTATAAATGATTTTTTAAAGAGCCATAAAGACTATATAAAGAGAATGAATCAAAACAAAAAAGTTTATACTTAGGTAAATAATGTAATAGAGTCTTATGTAAATGTTTTAGTCGTAAGAATAAGCGATCGCATGCAGATAACTATAGAAAAAAGAGTATAATTTGAGATAGTATTTTTGTTTTTTATCAAAGAAAAATAATTGAAATGATTTGATATTTGCATTTTGTAGAAAAGAATAATTTAAATTTTGAATACGAAACAAATGCCAATCTAAGAGTAATTAATATAATTTTAAATTTATTTAAAAACAAAAACATCGGTATAGACTGAGCAAGTTGAGGCCAGATCTGATTTAATTAATTCAATTAAAATAAAACTTAATTATATTTAAATTTTATTTTTGTTATTAAATCAGTTTGAATAAATGTCTAGATTAAGATTATTAACATGTCTAGATGTACAGTAAGAGTTTTAAATGTGTGTAACACCGTATAGCTTAAGAGATAAACACTTAATAATGAGTGATATCTTGATCGGAGATTATTAACAATGTTTTATAATTTATAATGCTTTTTACACAATAAACATGAATTTTCAACTACTCATAAATTTACTACTCTTATTACAGTTACACCTAGTATCGTTATACAACCTGCATACATAAAAGGTATCGTTGTAATACATATTGGTGAATTGTGGCAGCTTGTATATAAAACTCTTCAGTAACATAGTCCTTGAAATATTCACTTGGCAGTCTTGCAGATTTGAATTCTGTATAAGCAGACAAAGAAAACAGATTAGGAACGTTGCTTGAAACAATTTTGAATAAATTGCCTAAAATAAATATAAAATAGCTTACCTGCAATGAAGAGGGAACCAAAAGCCCAGGGAATGGTTTACTGTTGACCACTGCTTTCTTCCATTCCTGGCTTTAGGAACTTACAATCTGAATGACAGGATCAACCAGTACAGACAGGGTTGGATGGATCAGGCAAGTGCAAAGGATACATGAGGACAGACTGTCTAAGCAACTGATGTTTCATCTTCCTAGGGGAAACCACAACATAAGACAGAAGGAAATGTGGTCCAATCCTTGAATATATAGCAGACTGTAAGTTCCAAAGCCTGAAGAAGAGGAAGGAGTATTGTAATAAGAGCAATAGGTTGATAGGATTCAGTTTACCTACAGTGTGCGAGTTACCAAGAAAACTGAATTGATGATGTTTACAACCATATGTCGCATGAGGGAGAGTTTTGGCTAGAGGCAATAGAAATAGGTTCTTGGTTACTTTATTTCTTAAGAAAAAAAAACAAAACTAGCTGATTCTGAAAATTTAGAAATAATGCTGTACTGCGATAACTGCGGTGGTCAGCAAAAAATTAAGTTCATAATATCTGTGTATTTTTATGCTATAGCAAACTTTAAAATAAAATCCATAACTCAAATTTTTAGTGAGGGGCATACTCAGAATGAAGGCGATGCAGCACATTCAGTGACTGAAAAAAAAATATGAAGGGACAAATATGAAGTACTTCCTACTTCATATCTGAATTGCTGTGCAATCTGTGAGAGGGTAAACATAAATGTAGATGCTTTATTTTCACAACTGATTTCTAATTACTGTGTTAAGAATATTTCTTGTTATATTTTTCATTGTTTAATTTGTTCATTACAGTTACTTTTAAACATTCTGTTTTGTAATGTTTTAAGACAACTTCTTTAATGAATGGTGGTAATGAATCTTTTATATTAGAATTCAGTGGACAAACTTTCGTCATTATTAACCTATTCAAAAAGTGACATTTCAGCTACCCAAACAGGCAGTTGGCAAGGAACAGGCATTTTGCCAGCTGCCCTCAGTTTAAATACTAATTAAAATATTACAACTGAAATAATAATAAGTACTCTATGAATTGAGACAGTTTTTTTTTTAAAGTATTCACATAATTTATTTTAAGTTACTTATATACTCTAAAGTACTATCTATTGTGCTGAACTGCGTTCAGCTTTTAAAACCCACACTTTTCCACCACATTTAAAACTCGCATGACTGCCACTGCTTAGTGATCGCACGTCGGTGAGCTAAGTGAGTGAGTCAGTCTATTTGTCAAGAGCGGCGACGATATCGGTTTGTTCCCGCACAGCTGATTTTTGGTCCCACAGTGACTGGCATGTTTTAGAGTACGCAGTTGATACTGTCTCATTTCTCATCTAACCCTTGACTGAAGCATTTCGGGACTGGCGGCTTGATCTGTCTTTGTTCGTTTACTTCTACTAGTATGGAAGCTTAATTCTAGAGAGTCCCAGGGTTCTCAGACAAGCCGATGAAGGGGTGTCGGAGGATGACCGTCCATATGTCATCCTCCCATGCAGAGAAAAAGATCTAAGTTCCTCGACGCCGCCAGTCACGAACAGCCCAACAGATGAGGATGCAGCTCCAGAAGTAACCCTTACTGTCATCAGCTGTGTATCTGAAACACATGCCTGGATGAACCTAAAATTGGAAAACTCAGGTGGGATCTTTCAGTATTATATCATTTCTTCTGACATCTACTTTCCTCCAGTTTAATCTGCAGAAACCATGTGAAAACAGACTTATAAATTGTAAACTCATGAAACATTAACCTGTAAAGTTTTGTGTGAACATGCATCAGGCATGTCCGAAACTGTAGTCTGGTTTTGTAAGATAGGATCCCATACTGAATTGATTGTGGTTTTACATTATTCAAATACTTTTGATACACTCATGTAAAGGAGGAATGTTTACACACACACACACACACACACATATATGTATTGTAACGTGTCGTTTCACCAAACATAAAACTAATAACATACTAACTAAAAGATAATTTACTGACTGTGACAAACTATGGCTGACAATGACCAAAGTACCAAGAAGTTAAAGATCCCAGGACAAAAGATTTAAATAAATAATTAATAAGACAATTCTAATAAGACAATTTATATTATTATTAACAACTTCATTACTAGTTAAAATGTAAATAAATCTAATTTAACTATGGGGAGGTCTGCGCACCTCAGACCGTTATTTTATTTATCAAATTTTATTTATCAAAAAAAATACATAAAAGAATTATTTAAGTTTTACAAATATAATAAGATCAAACTATAATTATAAAAGTGGTATGGTATGACAGTGCCAGAAAGTGAGAATAACAGTGAAATACGGTAAAAAGGAAAATTGTGTATAATGAAAGTGATTGAACATAATTATAATGAGCATTGAAGAAATATATAATGTATATGAAACAGGTATATAACACATATAGTGAAACAAAACAAATTAACTATTTGAAAAGGATAAAATTTTACATTAAAAACTTATAATAAAATAGTGTAAGGAAGAAAAGATAAAGTTCAGCTGAATATTATTAATTAGAAATGGTACACCGAACCTGTGACCCATACAAAATATAGCCATGGCCTTTAACTAAAGAAATTAATGTTTTGAGTGGAAGAAGATTGATTGTTGAAAATTGTGAATTGCAAGCCAGAACGTAAAAGATAAATTACTGCTGAGTTTGATGGAAATTGAAGATCAATAAAAGCTAAGATGACCAGGAAAACCAACCCAAGACCTAGAGGAATGCTGTTTTGACGGAGAGAGACCAAAAAACCAGGTGTTCAGGAGCAGAATCAACCAATAAATCCGTTGGGAAAACTGCAAGATTGGTGAGATCACTCCAAAACAATAACTGAAATATTCAAGCTAACATTGCGACAGTAAAAATATGAATTACCACAAAAACAGTAACTGAAAAAAAAAATTAATAATTGTGAATTATTTTAGAACACTATTATAAAATAGTCGTTAATCATAAGAGTTTTTTTTTATAGTTTTTAGTTGTTTAAAAGAACCCACAAACATTCAACAGACATTTACAATACCATATTACCAAGTCTCATGTATTAATTATATTGTCTGTTCTATGTGTAACCTGTACTAGACTTTAATGATACTTGTATGTTAACCCTGAGATTCATGAGATTCAGATAAATAATCATCTAATTAAAAATAAAACAGATTTTTTTTATTTAGTTACAAATCAACGTCAGAGATACTAATTATTTTAATATTACATATTGGTAATCCCAAAACAGGGCTGAACAAGATAAAAGTGTCAACGACGAACGAATAGGAAGGTATTTACTGAATATTACATATAGACGCTCAAACGTGGGACCTTCCACATTCGCAGAATAGATTTGGTACTATATTTACTGAATATTACATATTGGCGCTAAACGTGGGGCCTTCCACATTCGCAGAATAGATTTGGTACTATATTTACTGAATATTACTATATATATATATATATATATATATATATATATATATATATATATACAGGATTATGTTAGACCTATAAATACTGGTGGTTGTGCAACCTTACAACCTTAACACCAGTCGCCCCTGGAGTCGATTCCTGCAGGTACAACAGAGGCTGTAAAACTGTTCCCCAACCCTTTCCTAATGTCAGTTTTGTGGCAGGTTTATTGTTCACTACTCAAGAAATACTTTTTGCCCACACACATTCGTATCACTTTTTGCCATAAGCGGTTTTTGTAAAGGTTTGGGAAAGGTTTTGTGTCTACAGGCACTAATAAATTATGATATATATTTTAATATATACGCGACGGGTGTACGCAAAACGCACAAGAGATATAACAGAAACACAGTATTAACAGTATTACGACCAACAATCTTTTAATAAACAAACTGACACGTTTTATTTCTTTTTAAAGAAAGACAAGCTTTCATTAAATTCCAGCAAACAGGTATATATATTTGTGAGTCTGAGAATATAAATTCCAGCATCTGAGAATATATTTGTGAGTCACACTACAAACTTTATTGTCTCTTCTTGTTCTATTTTGCTCATCCCGTCTTTAAATAATTTCCTCCAGAGAAACCAGCTTTTTTTTTTTTTTGAGACCGTGTAAAACTATGAACAGGCGATTTTCAAGTGACAAGAAAGATTCTCATTATTAACTCGCATTTCCTAATTTTTATGAACGAAGCACACCTTGTTTTGTGTTTTGGATCATAAGTTACCAAGTTTGGAAACGTTCATTTGGCAAATTCTATAAAAACCCCAAATTAGAAATGCTAACACATCCTGCTTCGTTTGAAAGTTGCAAGTACTACCTTCTCCCAGGGGAGAACTGAATATACCCGCCAACTGTAATTTACCTGCAGGACCATGTATTTAACCTATATCTATACACATTTTACATCAATAACTCATTCATTTTGTAACGTCTTATGTTAAAGTGTGCGTAGAAAGAACCAGTGGCGTATCTACAGTTTGGCCTTGTGGGTACCGTGGAATTTTATTTCACGTTTCCGTCCGATTCCTGAACTGTATCACGCCGTTCAACGTGTTCACGGCTTACACGATTCACACGGACGGATGAACTATGCGACTGTGTACACAGACATGCTCGCCTACGGAAGTTCAATCCCTCATGCTTCGTGTTGCATTGTCATTACGGAGCGCACTATTCCGATACGTACACCGATTGAAATATACAGAAGCGCGGTTATGATAGAGCCAAAGTGCGCAGTGGATCCTAGCTACAACGTAAGTTTTGACGTGCACTGCCCACCGTCCTCGTTACCGACAATAGCGAGAGGGAAATTTCGCATTGGTGAACAACAAGGCGCAGGGATTGTTTTCGGTAGCCGTCTGAAGGAAGCATTGCCTACACTCCGCAAGTATTGTGAATACTTTCGTCTGCAGTATTCGCATGTAAAAGGGTACACCGTGAAAGACCGACGTTTATACGAACAGTGGCAGCAATGCACGGGCGCTATGGCGGACGAGTTTTGGTTGTTGAACTCGTATCTTATACACCTGCATACGGAGTCGAGAAGTCAACGTCCGATCGCTGAACTCAAAGCTAAACACATGTGCGAGCGTCTACCTGAGAACGATAACGTCATAGTCGCGGAAATGCATGAGTACCGCACCAACGTTATACGCAGCGTCATGTTCAAAGACATGAATTCCATCAAGACCGTAAGAGCGTTGGACATGAAACAACACACGCTCATGAGATATTACATCGGTATGAGCCTCGTGCGTAATGGATGTATGAAAATCAGTTTAGCGCACGTTTTAACGTACTTACGCAATCACAAGAAGAACGCGTTGTTTTTCCGTTCAGTTGAGATGATATAACTGGATGTGGAGTGGAGACCTCACTACAGTCACGCGATGGAAAGCGGACGTACCAGAACGGTACCGAGGAGAGTTACGTTCAGCACTGAGTCAACGTTTTACTACGTTCCAGCGTATTGTGAATCACGGTTCGCACGACATGAGAATGAAACGACAGGTGAAGAATATACAGCAGAGCTTTCGCAAGACTATCGCGAGGGAGTTGCACAGACCAGTAAGAAGGAATTTTCCGAGACGTGCGGTCGAGTTAAAGGGACTTCACGACTTGTACCAAGCGGACCTGGTAGAGATGATACCGCACGCGAAGGTGAACACGGGACTTAAGTACCTTATGACGATCATTAACGCGTTTAGCAAGTACGCGTACGCTGTTCCGTTGAAAACGAAGACGGGTGTAGAGGTCGCACGAGCTCTGGAACCGATTCTTCGTGCTAATAAAATGAAATATCTGCAGACAGACAACGGTAAAGAGTACTATAACAGTAGCGTACAAAAATTGCTGAGCAGATACGGTATCACACTCTATTCCACGTATAGTGAAAAAAAGGCCTCCATTGTGGAACGTTTTAACCGTACGTTGAAAACGCACATGTATCGTGCGTTCAGTGAACAAGGTCATTACCGTTGGTTGGATATGTTACCGGAACTAGTCAGCACGTACAACAACAGCGTGCACAGAACGATTGGAATGAAACCGCGTCAGGTGAACGAATCCAACGAACGTACGGTGCTACGACGGATTCGTGAGAACACAGCGAGGAGCATCGATTATAAACGACCGAAGTTCAAAGTAGGCGATCGTATGCGTATAAGCAAACACAAAATGACATTCGCCAAAGGATACACACCAAATTGGACAAACGAGATATTGTTCGTTCATTCGGTGCGTACCGGCAGCGTACCCGTCACCTATTCGCTAAAGGATCATACAGGAGAAGTGTTGAAAGGCGGTTTTTATGAACACGAAATCAGTAAATCGAACGTTGGTGACGTGTACTTGGTAGAAAAGATTGTACAACGTAAAGGCGATCGTGTGAAAGTCAGGTGGTTAGAATTCGATGTTAAACACGATTCGTGGATACACAAGAAGAACTTGCTATAACAACGATTCGACTCATGGAAATAGGATCAGTATGCATCGATGCGTTATGATGACAACATACACACTGTGTACAGTGTAAAAGACATTGTGTGGCATCCCGGTTAAGATGAGTAAATCGTGAACACGACTGCAAACGACGTTGAACGCATGCGCAGGATCTTGACAGTGCACGAGTACTGGCAACGGGTTATCAATCCTGTGAAGAGATTCCGTCTTAACGAAATAGTACCAAGTGGCACCGGATTCGATCACTACAAAGAATGTGTTTGGTCGGATCCGAACTGTGAAACGGGTCCGGACACTTGTGTATGCAGTTACATATCTACCGACTGCTGCGATATAGTGCGACTATTAAATAGACTGTGCACGGAACGACAACATGAAAATATTGCAACAAGCGCACAGACTAAAAATAAAGGACGTGGACTATTCGAAATTGTGCGGCGATGGTGGTGGAGGTGGTTGTGGCAGAAAAAAACGTAAACACGGACGTCTTCTGCCTGATACCGTTCGTTCGATCATCTGCGGGCCTTCCGCGTGTGGAAGACTAACGTCATGTTCAACCTGTTGTTCGATGTAAACGGATTGAGATTCGCGAACTTATACGTGTTTTCTAAATCACTATTTCAACCCAAATATCAGATGCTGGAGACCCTGATGACACAACTTTCCAACGAAGGAATGGGTTATCACGCCTACAACGATAACGAAGAGGTACCGCCTCCCGACGAGGTCGATCCTGATTCCATTGTTCGACGACGTGTCTTGTGAAAGACAACACAACATACGCAAGTATTTCTCTATGGGACGACACAGCGGTGTGGACGCGTTTTACCTTTGTCAGACATACAGTCAAGTGCCAAAACGGTTGGTTCGTGTCAATGCCAATTTAATAGTATTGTTCAAACAGGACGATCGCAACTTGAAGCATGTGTACAACGATCACGTGAACACGGACATGAAATATGACACGTTTAAGAACATGTGCGCTGAAGCGTGGAAAGATCGTTACGGCTTTCTCGTTGTGGACAAGGATTCTTCTATCGACACCGGCAGGTACAGAGTCGGTTTTGACCGTTTCATAGTAGTCGCACCTAACGATTAAACAAAAAAAGTCGTCAAACGTTCAGCTAAATACACATGTTCTGCTGTCAACGACTTTAGTTGTCGTACTACCGTTTATCGAGATGGACGACAAGAAAAAACGACTAGCACGTGATATCGACACGATCAGTGAGACGACATACGGAAGAAATACAGTGCGTTAAAACATGGGATTCGTGAAGAAGGAGCAACGTTATCCAAAAGTTACAAACCGATTCTGGAACCGTTACAAAATATTTCGCAAGCGTTGCTTGAAAAAAACGTAAAACAAAAAATGAAAAGCCGATAAGAGTGAAAAAGATGAAACGTGAAGAGGAAGAGGAAGAGGAGGAAGAGGATCCAATGGACGCAATTAGTAAGATCGATGTAGGAACACCACTTCGTTCCCGAACGAAACCGCGTTTCCTGAAAACGCCTGTGATAGCCGAAACATTGGGTGATGACGATGAGGACGATCCTAGTCTCAACATTGAAAAAATGTTAGATACACCGGAAGGAAGACGTGAAGCGCGTAGATATTTTCAGGACAAATACGACAGCGAATCGTTAGCGAACAAGTACATGCGTATGATCGTTTCGTCCGAACGCGATCGTCTGATGGACTATACGTACGGTGTAAGACACGAAAACGGAAAATGGATGATTGGTGATTCACCGTTCGAAATCGAAACGGACGATACGACTCTTATCAACGGTAAACGATACAAAGGTACACCAGGACTCTACGAACTTGTATTCATGAAGCATCCTAAAGAAAATGTTTACAACGATTCAGATCTGAAAGCGTACAAAGATATACTGCGTGACACCAACGCGCATAAGCAGTATTATTTAGCGAACGCACAGGTGAACGCGAACAGAGGTGTAAAGTATAAACGAATAATATCACAACTGTTTCCAGTGAAACGTACTGGACACGGGCATAATAATATCGATACATCGTATATGACGCTGACGAGAAAAAAAGACAAAATCGATTACGTGCACTGGGACGATCCGAACGAACTGGTGGACAGATTGCGACTGTTAATGGCGTCAAAGCGTATTGGAAACAGCGGGCACACGAACGAAATCATCTCCATAGTGGAACAACTACATGAAGCCGACATAATCGTATAACAAGATCGGTATATATCATCATCTGACATTAGCAGCAGCAGCATCGTCGTGATGGAATCGATCTTAAAGGACTCGTTAATGCCGCGTGAGCACATTAACATTAACGAAATGGTCACTGCCAAACTGTATCCCTTGCATTATTTTGTGATCAAAGCGTCCGTTAATAATAAATACAGAACGGATGCGTTTGCCTTCTTAGCCGACGTCGAATCAGAGACGATGTACGTGCTGACCTTGGTGCGGAAAGAATACAACAACGAAGAGCTGATCATAGAAAGACGACAAGAGTTACACACAGAACGAGGTTCAGTGTACTACTACACTCCGCGCGACGGTCTGTACGTTGTAAAAAAGAAGAAACGATTCACAACACCGTTAGGATTCACAAGGGTAGAAAGTAGTCGATGTGCTCCCTATTCGATTCTAAAAGCCGATAAAGTATAAATAATTCTGTCGTACGCGCACCGGGGACATTCCACGTTTGGTTGTGACAACATGGATATCGCGCTAGTGTTTATTATTGTGTGCACAAGTGTCGTCGTCGCATCGTCCGTTAACGCTAACGATGTAGATTTCGCTATAGATTACTTGGTGCGATACGGATACGTGCCCGATGATAGTTTACGACTTACGGACAACAACACCATCGATGTGGACGCCTATCTTCGCACGTTTCAAGTGAATTACAATTTAACCGTAAATGGAGAATTGAACAACGAAACGATGAATCTGATGCGTGCGCGGAGATGCGGTAACGAAGATTTCGTGTCGTACACCTTACGAACACCGTGGACCAAGAGACGTCTGTCGTGGCGGTTCTTTCACGGTACCGCCAGCGCTATAGAAGCGTCGCGACAAGCGTTCGCTGTATGGCGGAAACATTCGAATCTGGAATTCGAATATCGACCCAACGACATAAATGCAGACATAGTCATCGCTATGAAATATTTTAAACACAGGTGTTTGACTTCCAGGTGCGCGATCTGCGGGTACGATTTGGACGGACGAGGAAGTATACTCGCTCACGCTTACTACCCGCCCGATTTACCGTATAACACTACCGAAATACACATAGACTACCACGAATCGTGGAATTATACAAACGCAACCGAAATACCGCATGATCAGACCAGTTTTCTTCAGGTGCTAACGCATGAAATCGGACACGCGTTAGGACTGTCTCATTCCCTCGAGAGGGATTCGATCATGTACCCATTCTACGTACCACGCACGGACGGTCCGTTCGACCTGAGAGACGACGATATAAGAGGCATTCAACGCTTGTACGGGAAACCGCCGTCACCACCGCCGCCGTCCGCTACGACGACGACGACGACGACTATGTCAACGGCGACAACACCGACAACGAACGAGACCGTGCGGACGACGACGACGACGGATTTATGTCGACTAAAGAACGTTAATCAATTTTTAATAATCAACAGACATCTGTATATTGTGCACGATAACGTTTTGTGGACATTGGATATCGAGTCGAAGCGATCGGGTGGGAGTCCGCTTCTGTTGACGGATTGGTTGACTTTCTTACCGCCGACGTTCACCAACGTTTCGGCGATGTACCAGAGACCGCAGACCGAAGAAGTGGTGCTTTTCATAGACAACTATGTATACATGTTTGATATACAGTCTGCAGCCAGTGAACGGGTATCCGCGTTCAATCACAACGCTCGATGTTCGCACGATGACGAAAATAAACGCTGCAATACACACGTACACAGGTCGAACCCTTCTGTTGTACAACGATATGTATTACGGTGAGATAGACGAGTGCACGTTCACGATCAAGAAACACGGATACGTTAAAGATCGTTTTGTCGGCTTACCAGAAGCCGTTGATAGTGCGTTCCGATACATCGACGGAAAAATTTATTTCTTCAAAGACACACGCGTATACGTGTACGATGAATTTCTAAATAAATACCATCGTAAAAGGAAAACATAGCGACGGACTCTCAGTTGTCGGAATAAAATGCATATACAGTACGATCGTATCAAAACTAATCGATTTATTACGTGAATACGTATAAATGCCGTGCACAACGGTCGAGACGCATCATTAACGAAATGAGTGTTGACAAGTTCGGCAGACACCAGAGCGCTGTCAGAGCGCGAAGGGAGACGCGACGCAGTCTGCGAGAGGATATTGGTATCACGATGACCGAGGACGGACACTTCGATGTAGCGGGGAAAAAAATACATAACTTGGGCGAACCGCACGACGGTAACAATGGCGTTCCACTGCGCTTCGTGCGTGACCACTGTCTGTTAGCTGACGATCCGCCGACGACGCAAGGAATAGACGTTAAAGGTCGTAAGCTCGTCAACGTCGCCGCTCCTGTCGATCTCGGGGACGCCGTCAACAAGCAGTACGTAGACTACTCGTGCTTACGTTTCACACAGTTGGCACCGAACAAGAAAAACGGGGCTGTCGTCGACGCACGGGACCATCGCATACAGTCTCTGAGGGAACCGATTCGCGCGAGAGACGCTACGACCAAAATATACGTGGACTCGAAGATCATACCGAAGGATACGAACTCTAACCTAATGGTCGGCAACGTGCGGATAACACAGTTAGTATGAAACATTAGTTAGGATAACATTAGTTAGCCCATGAACAACAAGGACGCAGTGAATTTGGAATTTTTGAACCGACACATGATCACCGCGGTAAACGACACTTATTTCAACGCACAAGGAAAAATTATTCTAAACGTCGGCGACGGTGGCGCACGGGCTACGGACGCAGTGAACGCGCGTCATTTGGAAGACGTGAAGCGGTACGCGAAGAGCGAAACGTACAAACTCGCAAAAGTGTTCCAACACCGTTGGGAGAAAGTGGTATCGTACATCTATAAATTGCATACACGCGCAGCGCGTACTTCACTTGGTGCCGAAGAGGCAGACTTACTACTTACGAACAAGGCGGAGACGAACGTGTTGATTAGTGATCTGGACAAATCCAACGACAAGCAAGATTGGAGATCTCTTTATCGAGAGCAGCCGAAACAGTAGTCATGTATGAACTACGTAACCGTGTTAATAAAAAAAAAGGGGGGCGTGGTCTTATCGAAAAAATAGTTAAAAACGCGGTACCATTCGTCGCGAAGTCAGTACCTACACTGATCAATCGAGCGGTGGACGTATTACCGGTAGAACTACATCTGCCCGGCTACAGGTTCTGTGGACCCGGAACGAAACTAGAGGAGAGATTGGCTCGTGGTGATCGAGGAATCAACGAGTTGGACTAAGCCTGTCGCGAACACGATATCGCTTACAGCAAGTACAAGGACAACGAACGACGAGGTGTAGCGGATCGTGTGCTAGCCGGTAAAGCGTGGGAACGAGTGAAAGCTTTGAATTCAGGCATCAGTGAAAGAGCGTACGCGGCAGCCGTAGCAGCAGCGATGAAGGCGAAATCTGCGTTAGGCAGCGAGCTATACTGTGGTGGCGGTGGTGGTGTGCGTAAACGTCGACGTCGCACCAGACGACGCAAGCCGGTTCGACGCACGATAATCAGGAAGAGGAGGAGGACGACGACGACGACAACGGGGACAGGACGACGATGAAGACGGGGCGGTGGTAAAAAGGCTTCAGGACTCTACCTTCGGCCGTACCGAAAAACTAATCAAAATACCCGTGCGTCCGTTGTCCGATCGTGATCTTTATGAGTACACGAAACGATTGCGTATACCTTATTTCAGAGGTGTATACATGCGCGATGCACTTCCTAGTACATCACCGTGGGAGAACGGAAGCGCGATCGTGAATCTGGACGATGCTAGCGGACCGGGCACGCACTGGGTATGCTACAAGAAGCGAGGCGGCAGAGTCTGGTACTTTGATGGATTCGGCAATCTGCGTCCTCCTGTCGAGCTAATACGGTATTTTGGATCGAACGTGACCGACGTTCATTACAATTACACGCGGAAAGAGCCGTCGGACACAGTCATTTACGGACATTTATGTTTAGAGTTTTTGACATCGAACGATCAGTAAACGACAAGATATCTTCGCTTACGGTCACCGTCACGGGACGGATCCGAGCGCACTGGTTTGTGACTTTTTCCCACCGCTTGAACTGACGGACGGTGAATGGTACGCGGGACTGCTAGACTTTACCACGTACAACTCTATACCGAATGTGGAAAGTGGAAAAAACAACGTCTTTCCCGTACTAAAGGGAGCACGTAAAACGTTAGACCCTGTCAATATACCGACCGGTGTGTATGAAATCAGTGATATTGAAACGTACCTGAAAAAAGAACTAGCAGACCCGAAATTTTCTCTACGACCCAACAACAACACATTGAAATGTGAAATTTATTGTTCATACGATATCGATTTCGGATGTACGGAACACACGATCGGTACCATGTTGGGTTTTTCCAAGAGCCGCAAGTTAGAAGCGTATAAATTACACATCGGACGCGCCTGTAAACATTAACAAAGTGAACGTTTTGGAGATAGGGTGTAACGCTGTACAAGGTTCATACAAGGCGGGACGAAACGAGCATATATTGCACTCGTTCTATACAACGGTTGAGCCAGGATTCAAGATAGTCGAAACGCCTAGAAACGTCATTTATTTTCCGCTTAACGTACTACACTTGTGTAACGTTACAGTGTCCGTACACGATCAGTACGGTGATATCGTGAATTTTCAAGGGGAAGTCATCACCACAGGTATACATTTGAAACGTGTGTAGTAATCATGGGAATTTATTTCACCGAAACCCTCATGATGAAGAGCGGTGGCAGCGACGGCTCGCACTGCAAGATAAAAGAGGACAACACTTTTGGAAAAGGTATCAGTAGACGTTCGTCGTTGGCACGATTAACAGCAACTAATCGACGCTACCTGATTTCACTAGGATTCAAACTCAAGAGAAACAAGTAACATGACGGACAGCGGTATAGTCTTTATCGGCTGAACGTCGACCATTCTTTGAAGACAACATCACACATTACGAATATCATCCTCATGCACCGTACGCGTCGGCGTCACGATACGGAAATAATGATGAGATACGCATACCTATCCTGCAACAGGAAGTCTTCACTTTACCGATGGAAAGTTTCCTGTACGTTGAAGGCAAGTTGAGCAAAAAGACCACCAGCACCGGTAATGTGAACGTGAAAATGGTCAACAATGCGATCGCGTTTCTCTTCGAAGAAATCCGTTACGAACTGGCCGGCGTGGAAGTAGATCGTACCAAGAGTGTCGGTATCACCTCCACTATTAAAACCGTGCTATCTGCCAGCAAGCAGGACATTGTTTCGATGCAAAAGGCCGGTTGGGTTGCTCCTACAGCTAACGAGCTAACACCGTCCGGTAAAAACGATGAATTCAACTTTTGCATACCGTTGAGGATGCTGATGGGATTCGCTGAGGATTTCACGCACGTTATTTTAAACATGAAACAGAAACTGATACTGTTGCGTACTTCCACTGACGTTAACGCTCTGTTCTCGTCCACAGATGCGCCCGCTAACGCTGATATAGAACTGACCAAAATCTCTTGGATGATTCCGTTCGTGTACGTGAACAACGAAGTACGGATACGATTGTTGGATATCATACGCAAGGACCTACCACTATTCTTACCGTTTCGTAGTTGGGAACTGCACAAGTACCCGGCTTTACCAGCGACTTACAGACAGACTTGGACTGTGAAAACAACTACACAACTGGAGAAACCGCGTTACGTGATACTCACCTTCCAGACCGCCAGAAAGAACAATCTGAAAAAACACGCAGACGAATTCGATCACTGCAATGTGACAAATGTGAGACTCTTTCTGAACGACAAATACTACCCGTACGATAACCTGAACCTGAATATCGATAACGGACGTTACGCATTGCTGTACGACATGTATACACGATTTCAAAAATCGTACTACCACAGAAGTCAACCCAATGTATTTCTAACACCTACTGAGTTCATAGCAAAAGCACCGTTATTCGTCTTCGATTGTAGCAGACAGGATGAGTCGCTTAAGTCTTCACCAGTCGACGTCAGATTGGAATTCGATTCATCGACCAATTTCCCGCTCAGACCGCGGCCTACTGCTTGATAGTGCATGATTCGGTCAACGTGTACACTCCGTTATCCAACACGGTGCGCAGACACAATTAAACGCTTACTATATATATTGTTTTTTTTTGCTGTAAATAGAATGTTGATTTTTAGAATGTAATGTGTGCATTACATGTATTTGATTTTTTGTATTAAAAAAAAATGTAATCAAGTTTCATGTATTTTTAATTTGCTGTAAATAGAATGTAATGTGCGAATTACATGTATGTGATTTTTTTATTAAAAAAAGAATGTAATCATTTTTCATGTATTTTATTTTCGTGGAGGGGGAAACGATTATCCTCTCCTCCCTATTCTTCGCTCAGTGTTTCATCGACACGTCTCGTGAGAGGACGCGCAAGATGCTTTCAAACGATCATGAGGATGACGATATCACTCCCAACAACAACCGCTATTTCAAACAATGCGGTGAAGCGACAGCAACAACAATCAAGTCCTTATCACCAGACGATAAAGAAGTGCAGGTCATCTTGATTCAAAAAATCACATCTCCGTACCCACGTTACAGAAGCTTGGAAAACCGTTTAAAGAGTTTTAAAGAACGGTCTGTATCGTTAACGATAACACCTAAAGAATTATCAGAAGCGGGTTTCTTTTACACTGGATGCAACGATAGAGTATTTTGTTTTTGCTGTGGAGGCGGATTAAACAAATGCGAACGTGGAGAATATGCTTGGATGGAACACGCACTTTATTTCCCTGCGTGCTCTTACGTAATGTTAATGAAAGATAAAAATTTTATCATCAAGGCACTGGGTATCGTTACCGAAGCGCAAGCACCAACAGCAGTAGCGACAGCAGAGAACGAACAACGCACCGACACGATCAAGGAGAATATAAAAAAAGTAGAAGGAGGCTCAAATCGTGATACAATGTGCAAAGTCTGTTACGCACAAAACTTTGGAAGTTGTACTTATTCCCTGTCGACATTTTATCACATGTGTGAATTGCGCTATAACCCTACATACTTGTCCCTTATGTAGAACCGCATACACCGCTTACATGAGAGCGTATTTCTAGTTCGTTTTCACGCTTTAATTTTATCGTCTAGTGAACACAAGGTTTGAAAATATAAGCTGCTGTGACAAAAGTGTTTAATCCAACCTCCGCTAATATCGCATACCTCGGTGTTTGAACAGCACGCGTTGAAGACGGGCGCATGGAGCTGTTATCTCCGTACGAGTACATACGCTGCAGTGACTTAAAGCATACAGTACTGTACCCTATAGAAATTTTTGTATACGACATTTTGACATGTAAATTTGTTGCACTGATCCATGACGAAAATATAAGGTACAAAATAAACATTCCGAAAAAATTCTTTCCGAGCGTTTCACAACATACAACGTGTCTGTTCCGTAAGACGGACGGATCTGCAGCGTTCCTAGTAACACCAAACACGTTGTTTATAACGAAAAAAGGATGTACGAGGATAAGCTAGCAGTCATACTTGAATTTTACTGTTTCATCGACAACGATGGAAACGAACTCGTTAAGGAACTAGCTGTTATGGATATCACCGCATTTGCCAGCAGGCATTGGATATTTACACCTTCAGCAGACACGATTGTTTCGAATCACAAACACGTGAGGACAAACAGATGGTTAACAGACCATTATCATGGACTAGCGTGGACGGACAGGGACACATCGTACGAACATCTTGTACCAATATTAGAAATGTATACATTTCCTTTTAAATTCGTGTTCGTAAAAGGACTGCAAAAAAAAATTTCTACAGAAGCGTATCGTGCATTTTAATATTATAAATTTAGAAGATTCCGGTTGTCCCAAACTCGATCAATTACAATCAATACATGGAACAGCCTGTCTTGCGCACCACTTATTTCCATAAATATGTACAAGTACTAGAGTACAGGCTTTACGCGAGTGGGTTGTATCAGATTTTAGAGTAATCAATATGTTTCTGATAAATTACTAATTGAAAACATTATTGTTTAGCGCTTACGTAAAAAAAAATAACAACTCTCGCCTTTCTGACGATTACATCACCCTGTCTAGCCATATAAAAAAAAAATTAGCGTCGGCGACATGTTCGAACACGCATGAGTGCTGTTAATTACATCATCCTGTCTATTCGTATAAAAATAACCGACTCGTCTCCTCCTCCCCACCTACACATCGAACATAGCGTGAGAAATCAGGTCGTATCCTGTTCACACGGTTAAAAATAAGCGCTTACTGTACGTTGTGTGGTTCCCCCTCTCCGGTTTCCACCTCCACAACTACCTCCCTATTTATTCCGCTGTGCACGAGCGTTATTCGTTCAGTCCTTGAGAGACGTGCGAGAAAAATATAAAACTCTTTATTTTAAAATGGCATCATTAACCGCAAAGTTTGCAACTATTAGCGCAATTGAGTATAAAAAAATAAAGGAATTGATAATCGGCGTAAAATATCCAATAGAAGAAATGCAGAATATAGACGCAAAGTACGGGAAAGCCGTACTCGTCACTCTCCAAGATTACAGATACCCTAAACTAAAATATCGTGTATATCTACCTAAAAGATACGCGGGCGTTTTCGAATATGACGAATTAAAAAATTTAGTACCGTGTTCACTGCAACTAATTTATCGTGGAGAAAAGGGTAGAGCGTACACAGTAGAAATTGTAGAGTAGGACCAAATGGACATCTTCATTTACCATGTATAATTTTCATTGTGCATACACATAATTGTCATTAGCTGCGCGTACGATTATATATCAACATGTACTTAGTTGTATTTCAATTAATTTCTTTTAATTATACATAATATATTTTAACTTATAATATAATGTGCTTACGCATATTTCATTTAATTTAATTGTATTCAATTGTCAATGTACTTACTGTATGTCTAGATAATAAAACAAGGCTTACGTGGCGTATATTTTAGAGTAACCCCGGATAGACATCTTCAAAATTAACAAATATATTTGTACATAATTGTCATTGCACACGTATACAAATGGTATTTTAAAATATAATGTGCTTACACTTATTTGAATTTGATTTAATTCTACACAATTATTAAAACTGTTACACATATTATTATGCGTAATGAATTTATAAATTAAAATCTAATGTGCTTACACATAACATAATTGTATACAATTGTATTTTTGTAATTTCACTACTGTGTGTGTGTGTGTGTGTTTACATTTTTCATTTTTTTGTACATATTTGACATAGCATATTGCACTTGTTTATTGTAACTTTTAATTAGTTTTACTTAGTTGTAATTCATACACAATTGTCATATTGCACATGTTTACATATTAAGTATTGTCACTACTGTGTGCGTTTACATATTTTAACTTGTAATTAGTTTTACTTAGATGAATGTCGTACATAATTGTCATATTGCGCATGTTTACATATTATGTATTTTGTACTTGTCACCACTGTTCACGTTTACATAATATGTATTTTAAATTGTAATATATTTTGATTACATGTATTTTAATTATTTTTAATTAAACAGTATTGCTTTAACATTTTTATTGTATTTTAATTTCAAATGTCCTTCAAAGATTAACACTAATCATCACTCAATATTCAAGCTAGAACGAGTGTTGCACAATGTGCATTCATGTGTTATTACATACAACTAATTTAAAAATCAATTTTATTAAACAATAATTGCTTGATTATATTATACTTTAGAAATTAAAAATTATTTAAAAATGAAACTCACCCTGTACGTGTTCTAGTTGAGTCGTAGTGAATGTGAGTCTCGACGAACGATGTGATGTTGAGAGCAATTTGTACAGCTTATATATACAATATCTCAAGGATGAACGCGAAAGCAGACGCTATCAACTAATGCATACCCAAAGACAAAAAAAACCTAGAGCTGCTACACGTAAAGTCAAGGACGACCACTTAGCTTGGCTTTCTGTTTCACACACTAATTTATGTACGTCCATCGCTTCGTACACACACACACACACACACACACACACACACACACACACACACACACACACACACACACACACACACACACACACAACGATAACATATGCTCGGACAGATGGAGCCCAATTAATAATATTACATCACCAACGACTCGCGTTCTTCAAATTATGTACAACTAAT
Source organism: Magicicada septendecula (assembly GCA_034769895.1). Taxonomy (NCBI): domain Eukaryota; kingdom Metazoa; phylum Arthropoda; class Insecta; order Hemiptera; family Cicadidae; genus Magicicada; species Magicicada septendecula. The sequence goes on from CM068370.1 coordinate 86,216,058, forward strand.
AAAGCCTCCGCTCTCACTACGTTCACACGCTGCGGTAACAGATGGTCAGACAGATGGATTGATTACATCATCAGCAGCATGTGTACATATGCTCAGATAGTCGGAGTCAATTATTATTCATTACATAATCAACGGGTCGGGTTCTGTTATTAAACAAATGGATGTACTACTAATAAAGCCTCCGCTTCCACTACGTTCACACGCTGCGATAACAGATGGTCAGACAGACAGTTTGAATTACATAATCAGTAACTTGTGTTCTGTTAGTAAACAAATTTATGTACGACTAATAAAGCCTCTCGCTCTCACCATGTTCACACGCAACGATAACAGATGGTCAGACAGCATCATGATGTAAGAAGTTATAAATAACTGCACGTGTAAAGGTCTCATCGAGAGTCGTTTACAACATCTACCACTTAATGTCAGTAATTCATATTAACTCACATATAATACATACCCGCCAGCGATTACAGATGGTCAGGCAGCATTCTGATGTAAGCGGATAAAAATAACACCACGTGTGAAGTTCACAGCGGGAGCCGATTACATCATTTGTGACTATCAATTATTCACGGATATTACACACTCACAAAGATTAATATAAACAGTAATTATTTTCCATGAGTATTATTTGATTTAATTAAGATACTAAACATTCAATTATGCAGTGCACATCATGTGTATTTCTTACAACAATACATGTGCACAACACTACACATTTTTTTTTTACGTTTGTGCGATATACCTTACTATAGTAATACTTATCTTATATGCACAAATGCATGATATTCAATTTATACAAGTGAATTGATTTTAAATTTTGCACCGAAGAACCGAGTCAACAAGAGTTTCACACCGATGATGTGCACATTTTTTATTTTTACAATATATACTTACCACAAAGGCACACACATTCAAATTTATAGTTCACATGTTGGCAACAATGCAATTCACCTCACTCAGTCTCTTCACATCGATGATATCCGGACGATGGTGGCAGTGTAAATATCTGTACCCATACACTATAACACATGCACGAGTTGACAACGTGGCCGTCGCTAAACCAGCACACATGCACAAGTTGGCAACGTCGACGCTTTTCCAACATGACCACCCTTCCGGAAAACACAGTATATATCCAAACCCATACACTATAACACACGCACGAGTCGGCAACGTGGCCGAACATTAACCAGCACACTCCTACCACAACCCGACAACCTCGCACTTTTCCAACATGGCCGAAGCCGCCGATAAAATGGAGGACGACTCCACCACTCCTGGCGGCGATCAAGCCACGACCAGGCCGCGGCCAGGCCCCCGCCGAACGGCGAACCGCGAACGGCGAACAGCGAACGGCGGCCACGCCTCCACCAATCAACGCACACATAACCCCACAAAATGGCCGCGCGCCGACAACATGGCCGACCTACGAATCACGACTTCGGAACGCCCGCCACGGTCACGTGGGACACATCACTACCCCCCCGATCCATCCACGCCTCTGGCCAGGACGACACACAGCACCGGAAGTCTACCCCCACCACCACTATTTTTGAATTTCGCACCAATGCACCAAAAGTGGGGGAGTGACGTCACTTCCGCGGTAGAACTCTCATTCTTACCCTACTGTTAGTTGTTCCTTGATCTCTTTGAGAATAGCTTAATACGCTGAAACAGCTTGCAGATATAAATAATAAACTGTAAAACTTACCAAGTGTTTGTATGTTTTTTTAAACCTTTGCGTTAATATGTTTCTCCAAGTGCCCAACGAGTCATCATTCAATATGTTAGCCTTCACTTCAACTATTAATTTATGCTGCCGGGCTATATTAAATAAGACTGGGGCCGCCCCGTTTCCTTTCTCTGATCTATAGGGTTCGACAAATCATATATCCGTTATAAAGAGACCACAGAAAGAGGTGGGCCGATATACCTATGACAGGTATTTTGGAACGATTATTTTTGTGGAACGGATGTAACAGTAACTGAAAAGTTCCGATTCAACGATAACTGAAAATTCAAAATACCCGTTCCGATTACTCGAGCGAACCCCCCCCCCTTTCCGAACTAAGGAATAAACGAGTACTACGAGTCACAGTTATTGGTGCTGAAATAATGATTTTGCGTCTGTGCCGATTGCCATACAAGTACAAAACGAAGCAAAACAGCGAGATTCAGAATATCTCCACGCTAAAGAGACGAAACTGTTTTTAATAGAGTGCTCGAACAATCTCGAAGCTATTTGAGTTGGCGCAGACGCCGCGCGCTCGGCTAGTCGAGAAACGTGTAGAAATTTTACGTATCCGCACTTGCCGACTTTTCGAGAGTGTTACGTAATTAGCGTAGCAGTATTCATTCTACGCCAATTTTTTTGTATAATACTATTAGCCAGAGCAGGAAGAGGTCAGCGATAAGAAAATCGATAGACGATGATGGCGCATCAAGATAATGGGTCGTACGGTTATGCGTCGTACTAGACTTTATAGTTACAACGCAAAGACTGTACACTATTTCCGTTCTTAGCTTAACCCTGATGTAAACAAACAGGCGTGGCACATCTGCAGTCAGCAAGGCTGGCGGCGTCCAGAAAAGTCTCGCAAGCGCATGTTGAAATCACGTACGCCACAACATTCAGCCGGATTCCAAAGGATCGCTCGAGAAACACGTAGATTGTTCTGTGATGTCGTAACAATATATTTTCGTTTCCAGCAATGTTCTGATAAATGTCAAGAATTACGTAATTTACTTGACACAAAGTGCAGAAGCAATACATAAGCAAGTTCTTAAGTTAATTTCACGGCCGGTTTCAACATTGTTGAGATTACTATTATCAGCCGGGCTGTTAGTTCCTATGGTCCACAGTAGTTCCTATTGACAAACCTTTTGCCCCCCCCCACCCTTGGAGGCCATCGTCAGTGCCTAGATTGTCACGCTGTCCGCCAATTCACCTCAGAGTGATGAGGTAGAGACTATGTCATTCTAATCTCTGGACACTGATGACGGCCTCCGATGGTGGACCGAAACGTTTATCAATATCAACAACTGAGGACTACGGCCTAACAGCCCGGCTGATAATAATAATCCCATCTTGACGGAACGTAAGTGGAAACCCTGTGCTTGAAAGAGCTGTAGAAGAAATTCTTCTAGTAAATCTTCCCGTTTATTCAGTATTCCTCCTTTGTAACCAGAATATTCAGACTGAATTTTTTTTATTGATTGCTCAAATGTCTGTATCATGTGCCAAGAAAGTAGCTACAGCCTCGGCGTTTTAAAGTAACTTTTAACGTCTATTAATGTCACTCTTAATAGTAGTGTATTACAATCTACTAGCATTACAACATTACTACTATATTAAAATCATTGTATATTACTAACCATTGTACTGGTTGAGCCTTTATGAATCTTACAATGTCCTCATGATGCAATACCTCATCTGTCTCCTGGTTATTTCTGATTCTTCAATCGTCACCTTATTTAACCGGGCCATAAATACGCCTTACGATCATTCTTTCAAACCTTCTTAGTGTTACTTGTTCGTTTTGTCAATGTCCTTGTCTTGCCTCCATAAGTAACAACTAGTCTGATAAGTGCCTTATAGATTGTCACCGGACAAAAGGCTTGTCACACGACAAATGGCGCCAATCGTACAACTCTTCGTTGTTTTGGTGACCCTAAAAAGGGCCGTGTGGCGAAAACGCTGTGTTGTTTGTTCCGCCCGAGCCGCGCTGAGTTGTTCGGCGGCTGCGCCCGCTGTTCGTGGCGTACTGCAGTCCTCTTCTTTCGGCACCGGTTTGTAGAGTCCGCTGCCGGCCCAGCGATGTCCATCGCTGGTGCGGTACAGGGCGAAGAATGCGAAGAACGTCCGCTCTACTCTTCGGCTGTCCCTTCCGCCTGGCTCCGCGTCGATGTCGTCCGATAGAGGAGAGGAGATGAAGTGCGTCTGATGCCGTGGCGATGGAGTGCGCCCAAAAATTCTAGCGGCGCTGTTTTTGTGCCCTGACCGGGATCCCTGATTGGCTCGCTGCGTACTCGTCAGGTGTCACGCGCCGCCAGGTGTTCGCGGCGCTGGTACCGGAGAGCAGATGCTTGCCTCGCTGCCGTCACAATTTGCCTCAATTTTTATGTTACGACTAATGAGGTTGGGTTCTCAATAGTCTGCTATTGGCATAATATGCCCTATTTCCTATTTGTATCCTGTCATGTTTTGTCGTGTTTATGAACCCTTCATTATCTATCATGTTAACCAGTTATCTGAACTTATTAACTGCATTAAATGAATTACCCTCAACACTTAAATTATGTAGATTTCTTCTCCCTTACTTACGATATGTTTATTATGTCTTCCGTCAAAGCCATCCCAAATAGTTTATGTTATACTCTTTGTGGTTCCTCTGTTACTAAGCATAATTTAAATCTTATCCTTCATCACCAACCACTAAGTTTTCTGAATACATATTTCCAACCCCGCAGTCTTTGAAGTCCTCTGTTAGGTTTTTTTTTATATTTTGATTGCAATGCGGTAAATTGTATACAATGGAACCTTGATAACACGAATCTCAAGGGGATTATAAAAAATTCGTGTTATCGAAAAATTCGTCAAATCGAGGTTCGTGTTTTCAATGTTAAGATAACAAAAGTTCGTGTTATCAAGATCCTGCATCATTAATATTCGGTTTACTGAGCTCGCTGCCGTGGGTAATTTGTCTCATAGAAGTCAAATTCGTGTTATAGAGGTTCTGTTGAGTAAACATTTGTGTTATAAAGGTTACTTAGTACAGTATTTTAATCTCAAATCAACGTAAATTCGGTTTATCAAGGTTTATAACTAATGAATTTCGGGTTATAGAGGTATTTTTAACATTGAGTGTTATGGGATATTCAAAGGGATTGAAAAAAATCCGTGTTATCAAGTAATCCGTGTTGTTGAGGTTCGTGGTACCGAGGTGCCACTGAACTTGTTAATGGCGAAAGTTATGAACGGTTTGGTGACCAAACATTTCTAATTAACAGAACAAATAATTTTAAATTCATACCACAAATCGGTATATCTGTTTTCCGTTTTGCATCAACATCAGATTCTGCATGCACAATCATTAACGAACATCATGCCATTACAGTTGGAATAATGCATGTGACCTAAAATAAAGGAGGATAATATTGATTTCGCGTACACTGCTCGCATGCTGTGACAAGCATCACTTGCTAGTCAACAACCCAAATATTGGTTTAGATCTCTGTGTGACGGTGACAAGTCTACCTAATAAATCATTCACTCTGCCAACAGATAAGCCTCCGTCACTCCAATGCTTCCGTTTTTAATTTTGCTGTAATATTCTACGATATGTTTATTCGCGTACTAACTTTATTTACATTCTCGCTTGTGTTGAATACTCACATTCATTTTTCGTTTTTCGTTCACATTTAAATTTTACCACATTTTATATGTACCATATTTCTGGCGACTTCGAGAAGGCGTTTGACAGAGTGAATCGGAACAAACTATGGGCAGTAATGGCAAGGAAAAGGATCCCACAACATCTAATTAGAGCAATATAGAGTCTTTATGTGGAGAATAAAATCTTAATAGAAGCAGGGAAACAGAGAACAGCTCCTAGAGTTGGCCTGATCAATTGTGAGTGCGACAAGGGTGTCCATTATCACCTTCTCTTTTTAATTTATATATTGACGATGCCACACAAAAATGGCAGATTTGTCTTCCAGAACATTTTATGATTGGTCACTCTACAAATTGCACTTTGTTGTTTGCGGGCGGTCACGCTATTCTGTCGGACTCTGAAAACAGATTGCAGATGGGTATACATTTGTTAAATCGAATCTGCAAAGATTCTGGATTGCAAATATCCACATTTAAAACCAAGGTGATGGCTTTTCGTGGAACTGATCCCGTACTGGCAAAAATTGTTATAGATGGTACTGTCCTGCAACAAGTTAACAATTTTGAATACCTGGGCTACAGTGTTTCTTATAATGCAAGCAACGACGTTGGGAATAAGTTGCATAAGTTCAACCTTATGTGGGGGACCATTAAGCGAACCCTTAAGTCAGCAAGTAAAGGAACACGCCTAAAATTCTACAAGGTGACGGCTCTTCCCACACTTCTTTATAGGTCTGAGAATTGGACTTTAACGAAAAGGCAGGCCAATTGCATTCAAGCGGCTGAAATGAGATTCCTTAGGCACGTGGCAGGGTATTCTATTCATGGTCATAGAAGAAACGCAGATATACGGCAGGAACGGAATATTATCAGTATACTCGACAGGATCGCCCAGTATTGGCTAATTGGTGGGAACATCTTTGCCGAATGAATGGCTGCCGCATTCCCAAACAACTCTGGAACTATAAGCCGAGGAAACGGAGAGGTGTGGGTCGTCCGAGGAAGCGCTGGATTGACCAGCTCTAACCTTTGCCTATTTGAGACCGAAACAAACCATACTTGGTTTAATCTTTGAATATGATGATGATGATGATGACCATATTTTATGATTAAATATGATTATGACCATATTTTTTGATTAAAGTAAAGGAAAATGAACAAGAGAGGCAATATTAGATCTTAGACTGATAATAGAGAATAAATAGCAAAATATAAAGAAACATGTATTGCTTTTGTAGACATTGAAAAAGCCTTTGATAATGTGCGATGGAAGAAATTGTTTGAAGTGCTTAAAAAGTTGGGGATCAGATACTGTGACTATAAGCTGATATGGGAACTATACAAAGATGAGAGAACAGTAGTGAGATGCAAAACAGCAAAAGACGGAACAAGAATTAAAAAAAGGTGTTAGGTAAGAATGCAACCTCTCACCAGGACTGTTTTATGCATGTATACAGGGTGGGCTTGACGTAGTCAACGAAGATTGCAAAGAAGGAATAATAATCCACAGAGAAAGAATAAACCTGCTGGGTTTTGATATTGCTGTAGTTGCAGAAAATGAGCAGGATCTGAGTAAACTTTTACACAGTATGGATAAAATATTGTCCGAAGAATATAATATGAAAATAAATAGGACTAAAACCAAAGTTATGATTTGTGGAAAAAAGAAAATTTGAAGGTAAACATTGCAATAAGAGGAGAAACCTTCAAGGATGTGAGAGATTTACATACTTGGGCAGTAAAATTACAAAGGATGGCCGAAGTGAAAGAGATATTATTAGCAGGATTTTAGTGCAATTATGCTTATTTATATGAATTATTAAATTATTCAATTAATTTGAATATTTATCAAAGCAATATGATTTACATAAGTATGTTATTCTGACAATTCAATGGGTGATTTGAGTGTGTTCACTGTTAATTAGCATAATTGTTGAGACTCTTTGTAAGCAACAAGATAGAATTACTTGAAACATGACAAATTAATTATTTGAGGTTAATTGCAATAATGAACGCAAGATATATATATATATGCAATAAATACTTATTTATTACACATCATTGATTAAGCAAATTATTGACCTACAAATGAAATTATGTCCTGTAAATACATTCAAACAAAACACATAATAACATAAATCATAATAATATTCGTTTCGTTGTTCCCTGAAAAACAAGACATACAATGCTATCAAATACAACACAATAATATGTATATGCACAAACAATAAACAATCAAATATACTTCATTCTAAGCTAAATGCGTTCATTAATGCCCTCAGATGAATGACTTTAATATTTAACATTATTAATTTTATGATTTATAGATCTCTCGGGAGTAGTTCTTTGAAAAGAGACAGTGCAGTAGTATGTATCAACTAGTATTTACAAAACATAAGGACTTAACTTGTAAAAGGCATATCCACAAATTATACCTTGTTACATTAACTTGATGATGTACTAATGTTATTCAATATAATTTAAGACTCTTCATGTAGTTACTATTAAATATATAATTAGACTCTTCATGTTACTCTTAATGAATTTAATTGAAGACTAATAACGTTACTCTTAATGAATTTAATTTTAGACTAATAACATTACTCTTAATGAATTTAATTTTAGACTACTAATGTTTCTTTTCTCAGATATAATTGAAGACTAATAACGTTTTCTTCATCACTATGCAATACCATTTTTTAACAATCTACAAAATTGCCCCTATGATAATTCCCTAATTTCTTTACATCTGTTTATCATATACCTATTAAAACATATATCATTTTTCTATTTCTTATTAAACATCTTTATTTTACCTCTAATATTCGTAATTCTATTGGTTATTTATTAAATTATAATTTTATTACTCTTTACTCTTCTTATAACATTCATTCCAATTTCATATATTATATTCTGAACATATAACTAAATATGGTTTTATATCATATAGGGATCGACCTCTATGTTGACTGAGTAAGTCGATATTCCCAATGTTTTTTTGTTTACATTCAATACAAAATCTACATCCTTTCTCTTTTAAAATTTATTATCTCCCTATTATGTACTGTGTGCATTTTAACAGCAGTACATAATACCTTCCCTTATTTCATAATTTCAGATACAATTTTAGATGAAATTTTGAAATAACCAACATAGTCTAAACTTAACATTTAAACATCTGATTAATTAGGTATCTGTACCTCCCAAAATTCTTTTAACAAATTAGTTTTTTCTTTTATTAATATTACAAATGTGGTTCCTTATTATCATGAATCATGATATATTAAATACTTATTGATGACTTAAAACGACGTTAATTAAACCAACTGGTTTTACATCAAAATAATAAATAACAATTGTGCCTAATTTTATGGCTAAAAAACTCAAAAACATGGCTAAAACATTCTCTTTCTTTCGGATCTCACCTTCCCAATCCGGGGCATACATTTCATTTGTTCTTTATTGCAGAATTCCTACTCCTTTATTTATATATGAAATTATCCGTCGTATTACTATTATATCTTCTTTCCTTCTTAAAATCAATTATTTCCCAAGTTTAAATCTTACTTCTATAATCATTCTTGTGACATTCTTTATTAATTATGTATCTTGGATCTGGTTTTATTTATTTATCTCTATTTATTTGTGAGTTTTTCCTCTAATATTTAATTTTCCTAAACCTCCCTAACATAATAACTGGAATCGAATAGGTGGTGCTCTATCGGCTTACCTAATACCGTCGTCCATTACATACTTTCTGAGATCAGAGGAACATCATCTCTGCCCAGTTAAATGATTGCTGGAATATTCTACAGTCAATCTTCGTTAATAAACCTCGTAAGGTAGTCATCATGTGACCTTCAATAAAATAATTAATAATAATAATACTCTAGGGATTATTCACTGTACTCAGATCATATTATTTCTTCATATTAATTCTTCCTTCTATTATACACTTCTCATCTCCAATACTTGGTTATTTTATTGAAATTTATTAATTGGCTTTCTTACAGATAATTCTTAAATATTTGTTTTTTTTCTCCTTTTCTTGTAATCCTTTTGACGGTTCCATTTTGGCTTCTTCATTCTCTTATTTTCCTTGGTTCATATTCCTTTATTACCAATACAGCTGGTTATGAGATTTTGGTTAGTATTATACATTACATCATGCAATTATATTCTTCTGACACAATCATTATTATTCCTTTTACATTCTAAATTACATTTCTCACTATTATATTACATCAGATACACTCATTTTGTTTTTTGGTTTTGATGATTTTTATTAGGTTTAATCAGTGTTATTTTTTTTCTTGCTAAATTATTTTCTCGTTTATCTTCAATAAGTTGTTCTTATTATATTTTGAATTTTGATATTTTTTCTCTTCAAAATTATGTCGTTCAAATTTCTTGTGTAAGCTGTCCTTACTTCGTTTTGAATTTTGATATACTACAAATATTAATGGTATCACCCTTCCATTGAATTGTACATTCATCATTATTTGTTTGCGAGCAGTTCGATTGGCTCGTCCTGTTACACCCACTATAGTAATTTTGCTCACAGGTAATTCATAAATTCTATTAGCCTTTCCTTCAGATAACGTGATTCCCTTTTCCATTTCCTTTAATTCATGGTATTTAGTCATACTCATCAATGATATTTCGACACCAGTATCAATAATAAAATTTTGATTGGTTTTCCCATATTGACCGGTAATAGACACTACATCACTTTCAATTACATTTTTACTGATTCTCTCGTTGTCCATAAAATCCTGACCTAAACTGGTTATCCAAGACAGAGATCGGCTATTTGACTGTGGTTGACCACTGCACTCACTCACAGTCTTCTCTAGTTTTCCTGATTTTCATTTATGGTTCCTCTCCTCTCTCCTTCCTTCCTGTTGACTATTTTCTGACTGGGAAAGGGAACTAGGTTGCTCTCTATTTACTGTTCATAATTGTTGTTCTCCTCACTCTGTCTCTCCTCACTGCGATAATATCCATTTCGATCAGTCTCCCTCGGGTAACGACTATTGTAGATTCGGGAATCGTAGTTTCGGCGTATAAAATTTGCTCGATAGTTATTTGAAGCGTGGTTGCCCCTATAATTATTATTGTAATTATTATTATTATTATCATATCTCTGGTCATTCCGGTTATCGTTTCTGTAGTAATTTCTTCCACCTTCCCTATCTTGGTATCTTGGAACATTTCTTTGGTCGTTCCTTTCTACTATTTGATTCCTATCACGGTTTTGTTCTTCCGGATATCTATTAGGGTAGCTGTCTCTTCTCATATTCCCTTGTTTCGTGTGATTGTCATAATTCATTTTCCTCTCATAATCAGTGAGTAATAAGGTCATCGCTCTATAGTATTGGCTTGACTGGCAAATTATGCTAAGCTTACCGTTTCAGGAAAATGATGACTCAAAGCTTCCACCACATATCTGTCATCCATGGGTGGATCTAAATATCTTGCCCTGCAAACATACGATAAGAAATACGAGGTCGGTGTTTGTCCTATACTTGGGTTGTACCTACCATATACTATGGTCTCCCGCACCCTTGTTTGTATGGATCGCGTCCAATATTTATTTTTATAGCTGTCCATAAATTCCTGGTAGCTATTCAAGGTGTTTCTAACAGCATCCCACCAATAATCATTCATTTCATGGAACCCTTGATCTAATATTAGTTTAATTCTTTCCCATCTATTTTCCTTGGTACTATGCAAATATTCCTTCATTCTATTTAAATACTCCATAGGATTTTTTATATATCCTTTCATATGTGGCACCTCATGACTAATATTCTTGTCTTCTCGTATAACACATGTTTGATTACCATTTTGTTCTATTTCATTGACCCTTACTACTAATTGTCCCATGGTATCCTCTATTTTGGTATTATTGCTGTCCAACTGTTGTCCCATGGATTGAATATTGCTCGTTACCTCCTGTTTGTGTTTTAACAATTCTCTCGTCATCTGTTCCATGACTTCTTGTTTATTTTTTTCCTAATTTCTCTTCCACTTCACTAATTTTATTTATTACCTCTTCATTTAATTGAGTTAAATTTTCATCCGTTTTCTCGACTTTCTGGTTAGTTTCTATAACTCTATTTTATATTCTATATTCTATTTCTTTTTTATACTCTTCTAACTGTTGTTTCAATTCCTCTTTATTTTTCTCGCTCTCTTCCTTCAATTGTCCTTTTAACTCTTCGTTACTTTGTCTAATCTCCTCCTTCAACTGTTGTTGTAATGTTTCATTACTGCTTTCTATTTTATCATTCAATGTTTTGTTATTTTCTTTCATTTGTTTCTTTAATTCCTCATTATTTTGTTTTAACAAGGTGTCATTATCTTTTTCCATTTGTTTATTATCCTTTTTCATTTCCTGTTTGTTCTTGTCCAATTTCTCATTGATCTGTTTCATTGTTTCGCTGTTTTATTTATTCTTTTCGTTTGTTTGTTTATTATTTTCTTCTATTCTTCCGAATTGCTCATCATAATCCTCATCGTTTCCTGTAAATTTACATCCATTGGTTGCGTTGGTTTCTTTGGTTGGTCCCCTTGGGCATCCCTTACTATTACTTCCAGTTCAGTTTCTTCCTCTTCAGCACTATTACTCCTTAATTCATATCGTTGCTCTGGTTTGTTAGCCATTTTACAATCTTTAACTTGATTTAATTACAAGGAAAAAAATTTTTTATGCTAATTAAATTTAACAAAATTGTGTTATTTGGTGCTGGTTTAAAGAAAATCTTTGCTTTCACGTATGGGCGCTATTTATGTACTGTAAATTAATTACAGGTATTGTAATTAAAATCTGTTCCACGTTGGATCAGCCATTATCTGTACTGTTGTTTTTTACTGATAGAATACAATAGAATACACAGGTATTGTAATTATTTAATAGTATAATACAATTAATAAATGTACCTACTGTTATGTTTTTTTTTTATTTACCAGTACATGTAAAGAAACTCTTTCTCTCAGGGTTAATGATTATTAAGTTATTTTATCGTATTTACGATTGTATCTATTATTTTCTTTTCTTTATACCAAACCAGATTCAGTTAATATGTAGTATTTTGATAATTAGCCATGTAAAAAATAAATAACAGACTAATGTAACTTAACCGACTCTGAATTCTTCCAGCTGCCACGGGTTCACTTCTGGTTGTTGTTTACCTTTTTTCGAAAGCAATATTAGGCTTGGCAATCTGTTCCTTCATACAAAGTTCTTATTGCTCTCACCGCTGAATGCCGCTCTCCAGGACTACTGCAACACAGATGTCTCCTCGGAACACTTAACTATCCTTTATGGCCACTTAAACTCTTCTTCAGTCCAAGGTTTTCCTCCTCTGTCGTCGTTCTATCAAGGATATTGTTATATTTCTCGTATTATTATTTATTTATTAAATATTATAATCAAAACTCTGGTATCACAATTTAAATTCCTTTACTGTATTTTCTTTTCCTTGTTACATTAACTTGATGATGTACTAATGTTATTCAATATAATTTAAGACTCTTCATGTAGTTACTATTAGATATATAATTAGACTCTTCATGTTACTCTTAATGAATTTAATTGAAGACTAATAACGTTACTCTTAATGAAGTTAATTTTAGACTAATAACGTTACTCTTAATGAATTTAATTTTAGACTACTAATGTTTCTTTTCTCAGATATAATTGAAGACTAATAACGTTTTCTTCATCACTATGCAATACCATTTTTTAACAATCTACAAAATTGCCCCTATGATAATTCCCTAATTTCTTTACATCTGTTTATCATATACCTATTAAAACATATATCATTTTTCTATTTTTTATTAAACATCTTTATTTTACCTCTAATATTCTTAATTCTATTGGTTATTTATTAAATTATAATTTTATTACTCTTTACTCTTCTTATAACATTCATTCCAATTTCATATATTATATTCTGAACATATAACTAAATATGGTTTTATATCATATAGAGATCGACCTCTATGTTGACTGAGTAAGTCGATATTCCCAATGTTTTTTTGTTTACATTCAATACAAAATCTGCATCCTTTCTCTTTTAAAATTTATTATCTCCCTATTATGTACTGTGTGCATTTTAACAGCAGTAAAATAAATATATATATATATATATATATATATATATATATATATATATCATCAATTCTTAACCGCTACGACTTCTATACTATTCAAGATATTCCATTATTTAATTCATCTATCATTTCAATAATTATTAGAAATTGTTTCTTATTTTACTATATCATAATTCACCCAAACATGTCATCTAGCATAAATTGAATGTTTAGTATCTGAACGTCGTGGGTCTTTTTAAAATGAGATGAGTTTATTTGAGATATTAAAATTATGTTAATTTATTATATTGTAATTTATAAGTGAGATATTGTTACTTGTTACCGGATTCCTGACAGGCGAATGACGAATTATATTCTTGCGTTAACCATTACACCACACTTTCACTGATCACGCTTTATTAACTTTCTTTAACCACATCACACGCTCGGGTTATTACTATACGTCACGCACAAATAAATAATATACTTTTGTTGCAAATTACGCGCACAATTTAAATAGCTTCTTGTCCACACGTACTTTCGCGCACATATCTAAATACAACTTCTTGACGACTGATACTATTAAACCGAGAGAATATTGATTTGAACTTAGAGTTATTTAATTTGCTCACATCGAGTGACGCAGGTTTCACGTGTTTTGCGTGAAACTTTGACTTAGACTCCCCCGTTGTTGCTTCGCGTGTTATTTTTTATAGTTTTTTGAAACCTACCCTCACTACATATTCTGTTGATCATTTCTCATTGGTCTTACGTTCAAATATTTGCCGGTATATTTGAATGTATCCAGTCCGGTGTCGTATCTCTTTCGCGCTCCTTACTGACGCTATTGGTGATTGGTTCCCAAATTGCGGGCGATAATTTTACGCGGGTGTTCGTTACACTCCTTAAAAAATGACGCGACTTTCTAAAATCGTCATATTTACTGGCGTGGCATCTTTTGTCTGTTGAAGGATACATTACTGTTAACCTAACGGTATCTAGGCGTTTTTTGCTAGTTTTACACAACAAAACAATTTATGCGTTTACGACATGTAAGGGTGTCTTAGGTCTATTGTACATATTTTTGCCGGCGTCGGTCTGTCGCACTGCCGAGCCTCTTTAGATTCACTATTCAATTATAATTTTACTTAAAACTACGTACATTTCAATACTTAAATTTATCATATATGGTTATATTTATCATTAATATTTGCTTAATTATTACAGGTATTTACATGCATATTAAATTATGATACAGTTATACAGTATCGTTTCATTTGTCCCCCGAAATGATTCCAATAATAGTTTTATATAATTTGTGGAATCATTTCGTATGCCTCTAACAGCACAACCATTCAATGAAAGTTACACTTTTGGTGTGACACACTTTAACAAGACGGTCAAAACCGGTCCCCTTAGCTAGTCACTCACGCTTTCGCTCGGAGGGTTGGCGCGGTCATTCATATCTTACCACCCTTACTTCTAACTTGCATAACACTACTTTTCACACCCTCGCTTACCCGCTACGTTAACATACATTTTAAACAATCACTATCCCTTTTTAAAATTTACACTACTTTCTCCCCTTACCATATAATATTAGATTACTACCTTTAAAAGTTTGTCCATTTAGCTTTACACATAAAATTTCTTTGTACGTTCTTTACATACATAATATTTAAGTTACGTTAATTACATACAAATCTTGGCAAACTTTATCCATATCAAGTTAATTTAATTACGTACATTTTTTTTTAACTCCCCTCCCTTTAACTCCTTTACTACGTAATTTTGGTCTTTTCACCTTTTCCTTTACAGATTCCTCTGGACTGACGGTATCAATAGGCTGTATCAGTCTTACACCTTCTACACCTCATATCTTACTGCTACCTGTTCCTTTTTGTTTCACAGACTTAGGAATGTCACGTATTTTAATTCTGGGTACAGTCAGTTCCCATTTTCTATGACGTCCTCCGCCTCTTGCTTTCTCCCTACAACGTTCTGCCCACAACTTTCCTTTTCCTACTTCTGGTTTTTGTTACGCATTCTGGTTCTATACACACCATCTCATAATTCTCATTTTCAAAGCATTCATAATTACTATCTTTAAACTTATTGTTTTTTTATCTCACCCTTTCACCATCTCTCATTTCTTCTTTGTTTTCTGATAAATATCTGTCTCTTAATAACGTCGCATGTTTGTCTGATTCTTCTATACATATGGTGTTGAACATGGTTTGTGTCTGAAAACAGCTCTTTGTGTCTTGATGAGTACCCGTATGTATTTTTAATCTGTACTTTGTTTTGAAGTTTTTGTTACACTTGGAACAATTCCATGGGGCTTCATCACTATGACTTGTTAGGTGCCTTTGCATGATGCCCCTTGATATAAAACTGTATCCACACTGCTCAAACACAAATGGTCTCTCTCCAAGATAATCTGCCTTTAACTGTGCTGCTACTGCTGACTTACTGCTAAACTTTTTATGACGTAGATGGTGTGGAAAAATAAGGCGTTCTTCTTTTGGCATATGAGACCTAGCATGACGGTTCAACAAAGACTTTCTGTGAAATAATTTTTCACATTTATCACATTTTATCTGAGCTTGAGTCTGATGAAATTCCATACAGTGTGTACACAATCCATTCCAATTCTTACAGACATAATCACACACGTGACATTGAAAACTGAAAAGTGCAGGTACAAGAACTTTAAAATCAGACTTTTTGAGCTTCTTAGACTGTTTGTCTTTTTCTCCTTCACTGCTCATTCTAAGGGTTTATTAGTAACATTACAGTCTTTTCTTAATTGACTATAGCTTTCATTAATGCTCTCTTTACATTCATCCAATTTTATTTTCTTTCGCTTAGGTTCATTTACGTTTTCTGAAGTTCGCTCATCACTTTCATCTGGCCTGTGTCTTTTCTTTAATTCCTGAACTTCCTTTTCTTTCACAGGGGCCACTTTGGTGCCACCAGAACCTTGAGTATCTTGCTTCATGTTCTCTTCACCAACCTCTTCTCCAATCTCATTTTCATCATCATTTTTATCAACACATTCATCATCGTAATTTAAATTTTCTTCATCATCAACATCATCCTCTTCTTCTTCATCCATTTCCTCATCTTATTCTTCTTCCTCTAATCTTATTTTCTCAAATAATTCTTCCTCTAATTGTTTATTTCCTCTCGCTCTTAGTTTAGCTCTTTCTCTATACCCTTCCTCTAACTCTTTCCTTGATTGTTCCCTTATTTCCGCCCATTCTTGTGCGAAACGTTTATAATCTTCTTCCCGTTGTTTCTCTAATTGTTCGAATATGTTTATTTTTGGTCGTCCCCTTGCCTCTGAAGGAACCGGTACGACTTTATTTACCGTTACTTCTTCAAATATTTCTGTCTGACTCTTATGCTCGTCTAACTGTTGTTTAATGTTTTGTTCTAATCGGGTGTTGTTCTCTTTAATCTCTCTCTTTAATTGTATATTGTCTTCCTTAATGTCTCTCTTTAACTGTATACTGTCTTCCTGAATGTCTCTCTTAACTGTTTCATATTTTTCGCCATTTGTTTGGATAATTGCTGTAGCATTGCTGCTATATCTAATTGTGTTTGTGGTGATGGGACATCAGTACTTGCGTCTTTTTCATCTGGTCCCCTCGCCTCTGAAGAAATCGGCGGGTTCCCGTTATTTGTTAATTCTTCAAATATACCCGTCTCCCCCATCTGATTGTTTACTTCAAACTCTACTTCGTTACTGTTATTCTCATTATTCTCACTTCTACCACTAGCCATTTTTAGTTGATTGTTAATTGGTTGAGTTGTTTGATTATTTTTTTTTAATATCTTACTTCTACTCCTTGTTATCATTAATTACTAAATCTACTTACATGTACATTTCTTATTTCTTAGTGTCTAACTCATCTCATTCTGCCGAGCTTACTTAAATTTACAAAGAAGCCCCACGTTGGGCGCCAAATATAAAGATTCTGAAAAGCTCCACGTTGATGGCGACAAATATAAAGATTCTGAAAAGCTCCACGTTTGAATGCGCCAAATATAAAGAATTTTCAACTGCACTACTTTGCTGGCGACAAATATAAGGATTCTTAAAGCTCCACGTTTTTGTGGCGTTAATTATAATTATTATTTTGAAAGAGCTCCACTCAAATTTATATTATTAATTATTACTTGGGCGCCAGAGCAGGAGATCTCAGGTTTGTTTATGAAATAATAACAAATTGTTCAGATACTAATATTTGTATTGTTAGATTCTTATCATTTAATACATCTGAAACATAATCATTTATATCACCCTTATTCAATAATAACACTAAAATAGTATTAATAATTCTAGTTACGCTTCTTTTTGAATTTATATTATTTAAATAACATTCATAGGAGTTCTTAGTATATTCAAATTTACTCCATCAACATATTTAATTCATCACTATCAATCAAATATATATATATATATATATATATATATATTGCGCTGTAATATTTTTTTTATTACAGGCATTGTAATTAAATCTGTACCTACTGTTATTATATTTTTTTATTTACCAGTACATGTAAAGAAACTCTTTCTCTCAGGGTTAATGATTATTAAGTTATTTTATCGTATTTACGATTATATCTATTAAGAGAATTATCGAAAGTTTAGTTGATTTTACATGGTTCACTCAACCACAGAAGGACATACAAGTTATTATGGAGAGTCGGATTAAAGTGAAGGCAGAGGAAAGAGCTAGACGACAATACAAGAAGAGATATAAGCAAATAGACTATCACATAGGAAATTTAGTACTGGTTCGTAACAGACAACTTCCCAGCAGTAAGGAGAAGTTGATGAAAAAATTATTTTTATGTTATGTAGGCCCATTCATAATTAATACCGTGAATGATAACAATACGGTAGTAATAAAATACCAGGATGGAAAAATTAAAGGAACCTACAATATTAATCAACTTCGTCCGTATAAGTCAGATAAGAAATAAATGAATTCTGCAACAAAGAACAAATGAAATGTATGCCCCGGATTGTGAAAGGTGAGGTCCGAAAGAAAAAGAATGTTTAGTCATGTTTTTGAGTTTTTTAGCCATGAAACTAGGCACAATTGTTATTTGATACTTATTATTTTTGATGTAAAACCAGTTGGTTTGATTAATGTTATTTTAAGCCATAAATGAGTGTGTAAGATACGGTGATTCTTGATAGTGATGAACAATACTTGTTATGTTAATAAAAGAAAAAAACAATTTATGAAATGAATTTTGTGATATACAATTAGCGAATTAATCATGTGTTTTCAATAGTAATGTTCGACCATGTTTGTGATAAGAAATTAATTATTTCAAAATCTCATATCAAGTTGTATCTGAGATTATGAAATAAGGGAAGGTATTATGTACTGCTGTTAAAATGCAACACAGTACATAAGAGGAAAATAATAAATTGTAAAAGACAAAATATATAAATTTATTAGAATTGGAACATATGTTTTAAAATGTAAACAAAAACATTGTATCGACTCACCCATCAACATAGAGGTAGATTCCTATATGAGATAAAACAGTATAAAGATATATGTTATGAAAAGAATATATGAAATTTGAAATGAATATTATAATAAGAGGAAATAGTAAGAAAATTATCATATTATAAATACAAACTAGAATTAAGAATATTAGAAATAAAATAAATATATTTAATAAGAAGTAGAAAAGTTATATAAGTTTTTAAGAGGTATATGATAAAAAGATGTAACGAAGGTAGGGAATTATCATAGTGGCAAATTGTTAAATTGTTAGAGATTGTTTTGAAGAGTGATGAAGAAAAATGTATTAGTCTAAATTTATATCTAAGAAAAGTAACATCATGAGTCTAATTTTATATTCAATACTATAAAGATGAAACAGAGGAATTATGTAAATAGAAGTCTAAATTTTAATTCAATCAGAGTCACATTAAGAATCTTAAATTATAATAACTGTTGTACATTATAAAATTAATGTAAATTGGAAAAGAAAATAAAGCAAAGGATTTTGAATAGTGATACCAGAGTTTGATTATAATATCGCATAAATAAATAATCATACAAAAAAATATAACAATATCCTGAATAGAACGATGACAGAAGAGGAAAATCTTGGACTGGAGAAGAGTTTCAGTGGCCCTAACGAATAATTAAGTGTTCAAAGGAGACATCGGTGTTGCAGTAATCTTGGAGAGCGGCATTCAGCGGTAAGAGCAATAAGAGATTAGTGTGAAGATACAGATTGCCAAGCTGAATATTGCTGTTGAAGAAAGGTAAACAACAACCAGAAGAGAACCCGTGGCAGCTAGAAGAATTCAGAGACGGTTAAGTTACACTAATACGTTAGTTATTTTTTACATGGTTAATTACCAAAGTACTACCTATTAACGGAATCTGGGTTGGTTTAAAGAAAAGAAATTAATAGATATAATTGTAAATACGATAAAATAACTTAATAATCATTAACCCTGAGAGAAAGAGTTTCTTTACATGTACTGGTAAATAAAAAAATATAATAACAGTAGGTACAGATTTAATTACAATGCCTGTAATAAAAAAAATATTACAGCGCAATATATATATATATATATATTTGATTGATAGTGATGAATTAAATATGTTGATGGAGTAAATTTGAATATACTAAGAACTCCTATGAATGTTATTTAAATAATATAAATTCAAAAAGAAGCGTAACTAGAATTATTAATACTATTTTGGTGTTATTATTGAATAAGGGTGATATAAATGATTATGTTTCAGATGTATTAAATGATAAGAATCTAACAATACAAATATTAGTATCTGAACAATTTGTTATTATTTCATAAACAAACCTGAGATCTCCTGCTCTGGCGCCCAAGTAATAATTAATAATATAAATTTGAGTGGAGCTCTTTCAAAATAATAATTATAATTAACGCCACAAAAACGTGGAGCTTTAAGAATCCTTATATTTGTCGCCAGCAAAGTGGTGCAGTTGAAAATTCTTTATATTTGGCGCATTCAAACGTGGAGCTTTTCAGAATCTTTATATTTGTCGCCATCAACGTGGAGCTTTTCAGAACCTTTATATTTGGCGCCCAACGTGGGGCTTCTTTGTAAATTTAAGTAAGCTCGGCAGAATGAGATGAGTTAGACACTAAGAAATAAGAAATGTACATGTAAGTAGATTTAGTAATTAATGATAACAAGGAGTAGAAGTAAGATATTAAAAAAAAATAATCAAACAACTCAACCAATTAACACTCAACTAAAAATGGCTAGTGGTAGAAGTGAGAATAATAGTAACGAAGTAGAGTTTGAAGTAAACAATCAGATGGGGGAGACGATCATTTACGTCGATGATTGTCTTTGCTATTCGACTAACGTGCGAACACATTTGGAAAACATTGAAGCATTACTTGAGAACTTATTAGCAGCCAACCTAACAATAAATTTGGAGAAATCGCAATTTTTTCGCAAGGAAATCGCATATCTAGGTTATCAGTTAACTACAAACGGTATACGAGCATCCGAGGAGAAGGTAGCAGCAATCAGGAAGTTCCCGACCCCGAAGAATCAGAAGCAATTAAAGGGATTCCTGGGACTTACAAATTTTTATAACAAATTTACGAGCAAATATGCAGAAACCACACAACCTTTGTTAGGTCTACTTAAAAGGGGTCAGAAATTTAAATGGACGCCCGATCTTGACCAGTGTTTCCAGAAGGTCAAGGACCTGTTTATCGATACTATTATATTAAGTTTTCCACAGGTAAATAAGAGGTACTTCTTGCAGTGTGATGCGAGTAATTTCGCGTATGGAGGCCAATTATACCAGTTGGATGACGACAAAAACATCTGCGTCGTAGCGTATACCAGTAAAACGTTCAAAGGAGCAGAACGAAACTACTTTACTACGGAAAAAGAGCTACTAAGCATAGTTGGGTGCTTGGAGAAATTCCGAATCTACGTTTTAGAACAGCCGTTGACTATAATAACGGACAACAAAGCGCTGATCTTTATGAGTAAGTGTCACTTAAACAACTCGAGGATCACACGTTGGATACTCAGTATTCAATATATATAACTTCGATATAATTCACTGCAAGGGGAAGGAGAATATCGTTGCCGACATCTTGAGTCGTTACCCAGAAGACATGACGAGGGAAGATCCATTCGACGACAATTATGAATACCAAATGAACCATACAATAATTAAAATGAGTAAAGAGATGAACATGATATTAAAGAATTCGAGACGTACCAATTGGAAGATAAGAAATTACAACAGATAATGAATGATCTGGCGACAGATGGTAAAAATGAGTTATGTAAGTTTTATAAGTGTATTAATGATAAATTGTATAGAAAAGGTAAGGGACGATGGAAGCTCTACGTACCGGAAAGCGTTACGCGTAGACTCATCGGAGAAATACACGCAATGTACGGTCATGTTGGCAGTAAGAAATGCATAAAGTTATTGCAGGAGCATTTTACTTTCGACCAGATGACGAAGCGCGTACAAGGGTATGTGAAAACATGTGATAAGTGCCAAAAATGTAAAGACTCAAATAATCGTAACCTGTTCGGGGGCACAAAACCGATTATACCAACGAATAAAGGCGAATTGATTAGCGGCGACTTTTATGGACCTCTTCCAACAGCAGCAGCAGGAGTAAAGTATATCCTAGTCATTGTAGATAACTTCACCAAATATGTAAAACTATATACACTCAGAAGAGCCACGACAGTAGCTACGCTTCGTAGACTCCGACAATACGTAAATGTAATACATGTTTACAATATGTAAATGAAAACCGAAGGCGATACTCATAGACAACGGTACACAATTCACGTCCAAACAGTGGATTAAAGGACTCGATGAGCTTGGGATCATACCTAAATATACAGCGATAAGAAACCCACAGACAAACCTTGCCGAACGTGTAAATAAGCAACTGGGAAACTTATTTAGAATATTCGTAGGGGACCAACATACGAAGTGGTCTAAATTCGTAAAGACTGTAGAATGTTGCATCAACGAAGTCTACCATGAGACAATTGAAATTACGCCGTATGAAGCACACCACGGAAGAAAGCCGAATCGCGTGTGGGAGAAATTCATAAAGGGAAACTACGAAACAAAAGAAGAGACAGTGGATAGCCACCAGATATTCGTAAGGATCAAACAAAAACGAGAGCGACACGCAAAACGCGTAAACGAAGCAAGCAAAGTGACGAAATTTCTAATAGGAGACTTGGTATTAGTACGTACACATTACCAATCCGATGCGATACAAAGGAGAATCGAAAAGTTTTGTGAATTGTACACGGGACCTTTTAGAATTAAAGATGTTGTAGGCGAATCTACGTATGTATTAGTTGATAGCTGCGACGAAAATAAAACCCGTGGTAAGTTCAACGTAAGACTACTGAAACCGTATTACGTAAGAGAAGAATAACTATGGCGAAGCATGGTATTAGCATACATGCGAAGTGAAAGCGTTTGTTGCAACTTGATGCAAAATAATGTATATTAAAATATATGATCAGGGTTACCAACCTTTGAATGAGTTCAAATTTGTTGCGTGTTATAATGTATATTAAATCTATATGATCAGGTTTACCAACCTATGCATGGGTTCAAACTTGATGTGTGTGTTATATTGTATATTAAAATATATGATCAGGGTTACCAATCTTGCATTATTGTGTATAGAACAGATCTGCCAACATTTTCTGTGGTGGGAAATTCAAACTATATGAGCAGACGCATTATAGTGTATAGTAAATTATATGACTGTTGACGACTACGATATCAAGGTATCAACTCTCTCTCCCTTCCTCTCTCTTTGTCTCCAGACACAGTTATCGATCACGATATAAACTCTCTCTCCCTCTCTATGTGTTTATGTAACATCTCTCTCTCTCTCTCTCGCGCTCTCTCTCTCTCTCTCTCTCTCTCTCTCTCTCTCTCTCTCTCTCTCTCTCTCTCTCTCTCTCTCTCTCGCTAGCACTCTTTCTCTCTTTATGTCATCGGTTTTACATAAGCGTCAGTAAGTCGTGCTACTTATGGATTATTGTAATTAGCGATACTAAAATGTAATCACCAGGAAATATATTTATCGCCTACCTCGTTGCGTTGCATCGTACTTCTAATTTTGACACATGACGGTCATTGACCGCGATTTAGAAATTAATATACACAACATATGCGCTAGCACTCTCTCTCTCTTTATATCATCGGTTTTACAGTGATATATCATGTCTCTCTCTCTCTCGCTCGCAGACGTCGGAAGAAATTCCTAGTTTATAATGTAATTACCTGTGCGTGTGCTGTTACAGATGACTCCTCAAAATCTGTTGTACAACATCTCTCGCTCTCTCTCTCTTTCGCTCGCAGACGTCGGAAGAAATTCCTAGTTTATAATGTAATTACCTGTGCGTGTGCTGTTACAGATGACAAATCCATACGTTAACGGCTTCACAATAAATGTTAGCCTATTGTTTGTCTGTGTGTGTTTATAATGTAATTACCTGTGCGTGTGCTGTTACAGATGACAAGTAGAAATCCATGCGTTAACGACTTCACAATAAATGTTAGTCTATTGTTTGTGTGACACGACTTTAACTGGTTTTAGAAAGTTATATTCAACGTTGTAATTAGCGATACTAAAATGTCATTAAGCGTCAGTAAGTCGTGAAAAAAACTCCTCTGAAATAAGGTATTTTCAAAAGTTTTGTGTACACATACAAATCGCTGTCGGACAATGTACGCACTGGTATGCAAATCAGTTTTTTTTTGTCTGTAAGGACACAGGTATAGACCCGATGCTATTTTATTGTTACGTGTATGTGTGGAGGTCGTTTTGCGTTTGGTGTTGTTACTTTTCAAGTATGTGTCATTTTCATAAAGTTAATGTACTTTCAAATAATTTCTAATCGAACCAAATATTATTATTCAACGAAACTTTGTAAATACTAATTAGAATCAATGATACATTTATCACGTACATGCAAATTCAATTATTAAAGTGTTAAATACTGGGAGTTGAAACCACACACACACACACACACACACACGCGTACAAACACATTAGCGAGCACGAAGTTCCTATATTTTGCGTCCACATTTGTTAAGACCACGATGAGATATTTTTTATTCACCATCAATTCTAACCACTTGATATTGCGTAAACGTGTTTGCTCTACCCAAATATCTTCACGCAATAAAGGCCACGCCTCAATCATTACGAATAATGTTTATACAAAAGTTATATTTTAATATATGAAACAGGAATAATCAGGCATATTAGAGTTTACCTTAGTTTTTCATAAAGTATTATTTTAATAATTGATGGCTTACATTTTATGTAAGTACAGTATCTATTTATCGACATATAAATTGTAGTAGCGATAATAATAAGTAATATTTACAATGAAACTATTTTCAAATACAAATGATGTTGGTAATGTATGATTTTAAAGACAACTTCTTCATTTGTACTTCATTAAGTCGGTCCTTGGACTTTACTTCGCTCCCTCTCGCTCTATCTCTCACACACACATTTAGTATGAGCAGACGCAGTTGTCGTCCATGATATCAACTCTCTCTCTCTCCCTTTCCCTCTCATTCTCTGTCTGTCTGTCTGTCTCTCTCTCTCTCTCTCTCATTCTCTGTCTCTCTCTCTCTCTCTCTCTCTCTCTCTCTCTCTCTCTCTCTCTCTCTCTCTCTCGCTCTCTCTCTCTCTCTCTCTCTCTCTCTCAACTATATGATTGTTGTCGACTACGATATCAAAGTTATCAACTCTCTCTCTCTGTCTCTCTCACACACACATTTAGTATACAGAATTGTTCTCTATCTACAGCTGCAATCGTCCAGTTTCGCCAGCGCCCGCGCGCGCGCGCGCACACACACACACACACACACACACATGTGAAGAAGAGCAGTAACGATTTCTCTTTAGTAAAAAAATATTATCTCTCTCTCAAAATTGTTCTCTAACTACAGCTGCAATCGTCCAGTTTCGCCAGCGTACACACACACACACACACACGCACACACACACACACACACACACACACACACACACACACACAAACACAAGTAAAAATTCATTTTGCATTGATTAAATATATATATATCGCAAACAATGTTATAAAATAAATACAATATTTAATTTTGACATTGTAAGATTTTATCACCACTCATGATTATTACCGTATGCATATGTGTACAGAACAAACATAAATATAGTTTACAGACCAATGTAATGCAATATTTTAAAAAATTCATTTTGCATTGATTAAATATATATATCACAAACAATGTTATAAAATAAATACAATATTAATAATAATTTTTGACATTGTAAGATTTTAATAAAAACAGATAACGATTCGCCAACAACAAAATAGACTGCACTCATACATTATT
Source organism: Magicicada septendecula (assembly GCA_034769895.1). NCBI lineage: Eukaryota > Metazoa > Arthropoda > Insecta > Hemiptera > Cicadidae > Magicicada > Magicicada septendecula. The sequence continues at coordinate 86,242,018 of CM068370.1, forward strand.
CTTGTTCAAGGAGCGACTTGACTGCAGTGATCAGACCTACAGAAAAAGTACACTTTATCGTAATTACTTTGCAGTATAAACATTATACTTACATTGTCTCTATATGGCTCCGTTTTCCTCTTTTACAGCCTGTAAATATATAATGTACCGCCTTCCTTATTTCTTCGGGCTTAGGACCGACTCGAGATCACATGAAAATGTTTTTTGTTGTGTAAACAAAGAACAAATTCAAGTAATATGCGGCTAAGTTACGGTGGCTCTGAAAAGAACCGATTAATAAGAAGACCTAACGTTTGTTTGTTTTTATCATTTTAGCTGTGTCACCACTGAGCCGCTAATCACATCACAACATAATTTTCAACTTTCCGAATTTAACACATTTTACAAGTTTGACTTCCTTAAAAAAAATATAAATAAAATCTACAACTTACCTGGATGACCGGCTCACTTGTTCACTTGAACCAGGAGAGGCCTCCTAGTGGAAAAATGGCCACATGCTGGGGAACCATGTGGACTAATCCACATTGGACTAATGAGGTGACCTCAATTTTCAAATTCCGCAAAGAACAAATTTATTGGTTGTCTAAAAATTTCTTTTTTTTTTTACAATGCGTATTATCATAGTATCCAGACTGTGAAAGTATTCTATTAGCAATATATAAAATATGTAAAATATTTAAAATGTATTACATGGTATTCAAAAGAACCATGACATGCAACAAGCCTCGACAGTACATTTTTGACCTTCAGCAAACAGAATTTCCATATTTGGAAATAACTATATTAACATTAACAAATAAAAGAATAAATCCAGAGGTTTTCGAAATCTAATACATTTAATAACAATAAGTCTTTTTTTTTCTTTTACAGTCCCCCTCTGGTTGTACTATAAACAATTTTAATAATATAAACAATTTTATAAATCATTTAACGAACAATTTTACCCTACAAAATTATTACAGCCACAACAATTTAAACAATTATATTACACAACAACATGCGCCCTCTGAAATCTCAATCAAAAGCTAGGAAGGAGAATCATATAATTAGTAAGGTATAAAGTAAACATAAGGTAGGTAATTATGTACTTCGTGTGGAATTCACAAGTGTGTGTGCTCAATTTTCTTAAACTTGTATAAACTTGTGTAGCACAATGGCTTGCTGATTTCAGAGTGCACACCATTATTAAAAGAATATCAAATAACCAGGTATATATCTCTCAAAAATGTAAAGATGTTTTGCGCATACACCCATGTGTATACGAAGGACTAGATGCATAACACTATTTATACATACTCATCACTCAACGATTAAATATAGTCATTCAACATGTTTGAAACTGAACCAACGTTATTAAGTTCTATTAGAATTATGAGTATATATATACAAAAGAATTTTAACAGTGACTGTACATTGATAGAGAATTAAAATAAATACTTAATCCCAAAGTGGAAATTTCATCTTGTACAAAAGTTCAGTCATTTCTATTAACATGATGAATACTTCTGAATTACAGTTCTAGTACATATTATGGCACTTGTATGTGATCTGCAGCTCTTTTCATAAACAAATTTATACGTTCCAATAAAAGGCAGACACAATATAAGTTCAACGCAGATTATAGACAAAAATTTATACTGGACGTTACATGCTTTTCACAATTCAAACACAAGACATTTATATGAACAACACTGAATAATACTGAGAGAAATTAAGGAACTCGGGCTAGATTTCCGGCTTCACTAGGCACATGGGCACACGGGCCGAATCCTAACACATTTTCTTATGTTTTTTTCCTTGTTTTTTGTTTTGTTTTTTTTTTGTGTGTAAAAAAAAGGTTTTGCACATAAGGTATTACTGTCACTACTAGCAGCATGAGAAGCTGACCTCACCATTTAAAAGAAATATCAGAAGCTAGTCAAGTTCAACAGACTTTTTTTTTTTTTTAAACTTGCGTTCAGGAAAGAATTTGCAAAGACTACGGTAACCTGAGTATTCCAGGTATTCAGTGAAGTAAAAAAAAACACATCCAGAATTAAAGCAACTGTTTTTTTTTTTTTTTTTTTTTTTTTTTTGTTAAGAACTAGCCAGGCCCTCACTTGACCCGAAACACAAGTAGTGCAAAAGCACCTCCTAGGAAAAATTTAATAATTTTCATTTTTGCATACCTGTCCAATTTTTCACTAGCACATGCTCAGTCTGAGTTCCTCAATCTACTTACACATTACATCTTGGCCTCACCACAGGTTCACGGTTGCTAGGCCACAGACCCCTTGGCACACTTTTTGCTTAGCCTTCCATAATCAATTTAAAAAGAAAACCCCGGCATTAAAAATGAAACAACAATCCTTTTCCAGACGCTGAACTGGAAAACAGCTCGCTGCATGCAAGCTGACAAACAACTCCCCCGAGTCAACAACAACCTTCTCCTCTTCTCAACGGCAACTACTGCTCCACGCTGCGGGACCGAAAAGTTAAGTTGTCTAAAGTCTCTCATAGATAGCGTGAGCGTCCAATATCACGCAACTAGACCCCCACGGCCAAATGAAAGCATCTATAGCCGAGATTCGATTTAAACAAATTCGTAGGTTGCCGTAACAACTGTTATAGTTACGGCACACCACAAACTGGCACTGCGGCATTACCTTTGCATGTAAAGCGGCAGGACAATCGTCTGCTGCCCATTCTTCAAATCTAACTTGACACGAACTACATCGCACAGTATCACCATCTCCCTCGTACACAAACCCAGCGCGTGCCAGTGTTTGAGGACTCTGGTTGACATTCGGATACTTTAAATAGTAATCTTTACGTGCACCCACTCTCTGTATTTTAAAATACGTACGCAGACGTTGTAAATATTCTGCACGATTGTACTTCATTGTATAGCTGTAAACAAAGAGTAATTTGTACGACTTCCCTTACACACATTTATATGGAACTAGAAGTGGTGTAAGATCCCCACCAACTGCCCTTTTCTTCTTCTTCAAGTGGAAGGTGAAGAACAAACGATACATGATTACAACACCAGCTTAACTCAAGGGTCATTGTCCGCAGTGGAAAGCTTTCAGAAATTTGCGATACTGAAAGTATTTTCGTACATTAGTCAAAATTAGGAAAACAATCGAATCGAGAAACATTATGAATTCCGTTCGTGGGAAGCCTGTAATTTCATACACATAGTCAATTTATTTTCAGACTCTCCCCAGAACGTTGTCGCCTTGTTCTCGACTGAGCGTAGTACACATCTTGCAAATGTTTATCGCCATACGGTAATTCTAGAGCTTTAATCCATTTGTCACGGACGTTCTGGCTGTCGGGCGTCACTTTCTGTAGAAGCCCTGCAGCAGGTCCTTTTAAAGGGAAAACGAGTGAACCTGCCTTCTATTTATCTGTCCAATTATTTGCGCATGCGGCGGCTTCAAATTGTCTAAGGTACATCGTCCATTATTGTTTCCGTCAAAGGTTGGAGCCTTGATATGAACTGTTCCAACCACAGGCAAGGTCACCCTAATGCCTTTTCAGTATTTATCATTGGTAAAGTCTGTTCAGAAATTTGTTTCGGTTGTATCTGCATGAACAGCTCAAATTCACTTTTAATTTGTTCTCTTATATTTGCCATTGAGTCTTTTACTACAGATATTTTATTTGGCATGGATTCTTCTATGACAAATATTTTTGTAGAGATCGATTCTTCAACACTCGAGACAGATTTTTCTACTTCAGCTATTTTTAATGTCATTGATTCTTGTAACTCCTATATTCTAGTGAATTGGTTATTAAGCTCACTTTGTAATAGGCCCAACTCCGCGGAAGTATGTTCTTGCATCTGCTTTTGTTCCTGTGTCAACACTTTGATGTCATCTGTTTCACTCTTACACTCCTCTGCTTGTCGTCCTTCAGATTCCAAAACTAGTGTTTCCTGTCTTTCTTCTGTTTCCAGCGTTAGTACTTTTTGTCATTCCTCTGCTTTTTTTTATTTCCCGTCGGGGTTCTTCTTTTGTCTCTGCTGCCCCTTGTCGTCGTTCAATGAAATATATACAGACGAACAACGGGAAGGCATACAATTTACCCTCGAGGTTGACTTGGAAAATAAACTTAATTTTCTCGATCTAACAAAGTTTTCAATACCACATAAGAAAGATCTAATATAAAAAGGTGACAGCACATAGCAGTCATTGACCTGATTGTGTGTGTGTGTGTGTGTGTGTGCATTCGGGCTGCATTCACCCTAACGTCTGTAGGTTGTGTTGTGCGTGAAGTTAACATAGCTTAGACAAAGTACAAACGTAAAGAAACAATTTGATATGTACAGCTAACGCTTGAAGTATACTGCGACAAACATGTGTTTCTCGCTGGTTACTGCTAACATATTTATAAATGAAAATATATACATTCACAGTACAAATATAAACAAGTAAAGCATTTGCAGGTCTGTATACGAACTCTGAAAACTGACGTACATACTGTACAATAATGCAAAACGGTCTTTCTCAAGTTAGCACATAAGGCATTTTCCAGTAAACGTAAACTTTATCCAGTTCAAGAACACACAATTAGCAGCCGTTTGTTCTTGTGTGTGTGTGTGTGTGAAGTTAACATGGTTTAGACAAAATACAAACGTAAAGAAACAATTAGATACGTGAAGAGATAGAAATTAAACGTCGCGGTAAGTCACAGGTCATCATTCCCATACAGTTTGATGCTTAATGATTTTTGTGAAAATTATGAGCTATGTAAAAAATGTCTATATATACAAATAATAATATTATGAAAATAAAATTGTCTATGAGCATGAATTTACAGGCTTCTCACGAACGAGATTCATAATTTTAGCTAATGTACGAAATACTTTCGTATCGCTAATTTCTTAAGACATAATCGTGGAGAAAGCTTTCCAGCACGGACAATGACCCCTTGAGTTAAGCTGTTGTTGTAATCATATATTATTTGGAACTCTGTTCTTCACCCTCCACTTGAATAATAATAATTACAAACCAACAAAGGGATATACAGTTTGATGCTTATGATTTTTGTAAAATGTCTATATATACAAATAATATTATGAAAATAAAAGTGTCTACGAGCATGAAATTGCTGGCTTCCAGCGAGTGGAATTCATAATGTTTTCTGGTTCGTTTGTTTTCCTAATTTTGACTAATGTATGAAAATAAAAGCTTTCCATCACGGACAATGACCCCTCGGGTATATGACTTACATCAACTTTCAAACGTGTACGCAAGCTACCCCCTACCCTACCCTTCCGTCGTATGATATATATACACAAAGAAGACCTGTCACTATTTCTCATTTGCATGATACACTGCACTCATCGTGAAATCGCTGGTTACTGCTAACATATTTATAAATGAAAATATATACATTCACAGTACAAATATAAACAAGTAAAACATTTGCAGGTCTCTATACGAACTCTGAAAACTGACGTACATATTGTACAATAATGCAAAACGGTCTTTCTCAAGTTAGCACATAAGGAATTTTCCAGTAAACGTAAACTTTATCCAGTTCAAGAACACACAATTAGCCGCCGTTTGTTCTTGTGTGTGTGTGTGTGTGTGTGTGTGAAGTTAACATGGTTTAGACAAAATACGTACAACGTAAAGAAACAATTTGATACGTGAAGAGATAGAAATTAAGCGTCGCGGTAAGTCATAGGTCATCATTCCCATACAGTTTGATGCTTTATGATTTTTGTGCAAATTATGAGCTATGTAAAAATGTCTATATATACAAATAATAATATTATGAAAATAAAATTGTCTATGAGCATGAATTTACAGGCTTCTAACGAACGAGATTCATAATTTTGGCTAATGTACGAAATACTTTCGTATCGCTAATTTCTTAAGACATAATCGTGGAGAAAGCTTTCCAGCACGGACAATGATCCCTTGAGTTAAGCTGTTGTTGTAATCATATATTATTTGCAACTCTGTTCTTCACCCTCCACTTGAATAATAATTACAAACCAACGAAGGGATATACAGTTTGATGCTTATGATTTTTGTAAAATGTCTATATATACAAATAATATTATGAAAATATAATTGTCTGCGAGCATGAAATTGCTGGCTTCCAACGAGTGGAATTCATAATGTTTACTGGTTCGTTTGTTTTCTTAATTTTGACTAATGTATGAAAATAAAAGCTTTCCATCACGGACAATGACCCCTCGGGTATATGACTTACATTAACTTTCAAACGTTTACGCAAGCTGTAACCCCTCTTTCCATTTTTACGCTTTACATTTTTTTTTTTTTTTTTTTTTTTTTTTTTTTTTAAAGAGGGCCACTAGTTATTTAAAACTAGGCGGAAGGCCTAGAGGAGCCAAAAATGCGCTGGGTCCAGTGAGACGGGACTTGCAATAAAACTCGGTCGGTAAACAGTAATAACTATCTTTTATTCTTACTTAACCCCATAATTCGTTACATACATATATTAATTAATTACAATTCCTTTGAGGTGCAAATATAACAATAGGCTTGATAAATAAATAATCTCAATATATTAACAAATCAATTTCAATAAGGCCATTTCAATTCATCTCATAATTCGTTACATACATATATTAATTACAATTCCCTTGAGGTGCAAATATAACAATAGGCTTGATAAATAAATAATCTCAATATATTAACAAATAAATTTCAATAAGGCCATTTCAATTCATCCCATATATATATATATCAATCTGGTTCCTTAAGCAACATCCTATAAATTATTTAAATTCCCCCTGATAACACTTAACACTAACATCACGTACTGGAAAATAAAGACATATATACATATAATATACATCACAGCTAAAACTCATGTTCAACCTGGCAGACAGCCTGTATATTCTAGCGAACCCGCATATAACTGGGAGGAAAATCTGTATATTTCATAAAGCCCCAAAACTGCAATCATAAGTTTAAGCTTCCAGCAACAGCTGGAATTAATTCATAAAAAACCACAACCCCTTAACTCCATTAAAAATGAAAAGAAAATTTTTAAAGAAACAGAATGGATAATAATGACTAAAAACTGCAAAGTCAGAGTGGCATGGCAGCCCATATGATTTTATAACATCCAAGAAATTGTATATTATAAGTATATCAAAAATCTTTAAATTTTTCGAACTGTATACAACAGTGATAAAAACCATTATCACTTAAGTTTTAAAACAACTGGCATAATTTTTACAAAATTGTTAAATCTTGTGTTTAAACTTTGTTACAAAATATATATATATCAGCCATCTGTGCATATATAAATTAAAACCAAGTGGAAGTGTGCCAGAATGAGCCTGACCAGGTAAGACAGGTATCAGTCCTGCATGAAACGGTACCAACGTGTTCCTAACTTGTGTCCCAAAAAACACTATGTCAAATTTAACACCCGGAAACAGCCTGAAAACGAAACCCCCAACCCTTAAATACAGAAAAATAATTAAATGTGAAACCCCAGTAACACTCAGAAAACATCTGAACCGGGCGGTTCAGAATCAAGAAACTCATACCTATACTTAGCTTTACCGAACAAATTACCCTTACAATATTAGCATTTGAAACATATAAAAAAATTCTGGCGCACCCCCACAGTGTAGCTCACAATTACAGTTATAGTACGTTGTAAGTGTGGATAATGTTCATAGTGAATGTCTTGGTGACACACCCTTGATCTGACTGTCTAGCTGAGTAAGCACATGGTTCGAACACAATTTGTTACACGGATGTTCTGCGGGCCAGGCAAAAAAAAAAATAATAAAGGAGTTCATATCACCTTAATTGCAGCGGTAGAATAACTTCTTTACTGTTAGCAAGCTCCCTCCTCGGTACAGACGAGTGTCAGGTGGTTCATGACTGGTGAAGGCGGCAGTACACCAGCTGGGGCCACGTCTCCGTCTAGGTGCGAGAACCCTAAGGATTCAAAAAGATTAAAAATACTGTCCACTAAAACTTGCACACTAGTCAAGTATTTTAAACATCAGAACTGTAGCTCCCAACTAACTCAAGATAATGCACAAAAGTTTTTACATCAACCACGTGGCGAGGTGGCTCCAACAGGTATGATTATGTCGCTGCTTGTTAAATCTGGTGCGAGTGCATTATTACTATGCACATTCTATTATTTTTTGTTATGAGTTCGTAATTACTTTGAAGATATAATTACTCCTCAGGCATTTAAAAAAAAAAAAAAAAACTTTTGTGCATTATCTTGAGTTAGTTGGGAGCTACAGTTCTGATGTTTAAAATACTTGACTAGTGTGCAAGTTTTAGTGGACAGTATTTTTAATCTTTTTGAATCCTTAGGGTTCTCGCACCTAGACGGAGACGTGGCCCCAGCTGGTGTACTGCCGCCTTCACCAGTCATGAGCCACCTGACACTCGTCTGTACGGAGGAGGGAGCTTGCTAACAGTAAAGAAGTTATTCTACCGCTGCAATTAAGGTGATATGAACTCCTTTATTATTTTTTTTTTGGCCTGGCCCGCAGAACATCCGTGTAACAAATTGTGTTCGAACCATGTGCTTACTCAGCTAGACAGTCATATCAAGGGTGTGTCACCAAGACATTCACTATGAACATTATCCACACTTACAACGTACTATAACTGTAATTGTGAGCTACACTGTGGGGGTGCGCCAGAATTTTTTTTATATGTTTCGAATGCTAATATTGTAAGGGTAATTTGTTCGGTAAAGCTAAGTATAGGTATGAGTTTCTTGATTCTGAACCGCCTGGTTCAGATGTTTTCTGAGTGTTACTGGGGTTTCACATTTAATTATTTTTCTGTATTTAAGGGTTTGGGGTTTCGTTTTCAGGCTGTTTCCGGGTGTTAAATTTGACATAGTGTTTTTTGGGACACAAGTTAGGAACACGTTGGTACCGTTTCATGCAGGTCTGATACCTGTCTTACCTGGTCAGGCCCATTCTGGCACACTTCCACAGCTGCTGTATACCACTTGGTTTTAATTTATATATGCACAGATGGCTGATATATATATATATATATATTTTGTAACAAAGTTTAAACACAAGATTTAACAATTTTGTAAAAATTATGCCAGTTGTTTTAAAACTTAGTTGATAATGGTTTTTATCACTGTTGTATACAGTTCGAAAAATTTAAAGATTTTTGTTATACTTATAATATACAATTTCTTGGATGTTATAAAATCATATGGGCTGCCATGCCACTCTGACTTTGCAGTTTTTAGTCATTATTATCCATTCTGTTTCTTTAAAAATTTTCTTTTTATTTTTAATGGAGTTAAGGGGTTGTGGTTTTTTATGAATTAATTCCAGCTGTTGCTGGAAGCTTAAACTTATGATTGCAGTTTTGGGGCTTTATGAAATATACAGATTTTCCTCCCAGTTATATGCGGGTTCGCTAGAATATACAGGCTGTCTGCCAGGTTGAACATGAGTTTTAGCTGTGATGTATATTATATGTATATATGTCTTTATTTTCCAGTACGTGATGTTAGTGTTAAGTGTTATCAGGGGGAATTTAAATAATTTATAGGATGTTGCTTAAGGAACCAGATTGATATATATATATGGGATGAATTGAAATGGCCTTATTGAAATTTATTTGTTAATATATTGAGATTATTTATTTATCAAGCCTATTGTTATATTTGCACCTCAAGGGAATTGTAATTAATATATGTATGTAACGAATTATGAGATGAATTGAAATGGCCTTATTGAAATTGATTTGCTAATATATTGAGATTATTTATTTATCAAGCCTATTGTTATATTTGCACCTCAAAGGAATTGTAATTAATATATGTATGTAACGAATTATGGGGTTAAGTAAGAATAAAAGATAGTTATTACTGTTTACCGACCGAGTTTTATTGCAAGTCCCGTCTCACTGGACCCAGCTCATTTTTGGCTTCTCTAGGCCTTCCGCCTAGTTTTAAATAACTAGTGGCCCTCTTTAAAAAAAAAAAAAAAAAAAAAAAAAAAAAATGTAAAGCGTAAAAATGGAAAGAGGGGTTACAGCTTGCGTACACGTTTGAAAGTTGATGTAAGTCATATACCCGAGGGGTCATTGTCCGTGATGGAAAGCTTTTATTTTCATACATTAGTCAAAATTAAGAAAACAAACGAACCAGTAAATATTATGAATTCCACTCGTTGGAAGCCAGCAATTTCATGCTCGTAGACAATTATATTTTCATAATATTATTTGTATATATAGACATTTTACAAAAATCGTAAGCATCAAACTGTATATCCCTTCGTTGGTTTGTAATTATTATTCAAGTGGAGGGTGAAGAACAGAGTTGCAAATAATATATGATTACAAAAACAGCTTAACTCAAGGGATCATTGTCCGTGCTGGAAAGCTTTCTCCACGATTATGTCTTAAGAAATTAGCGATACGAAAGTATTTCGTACATTAGCTAAAATTATGAATCTCGTTCGTTAGAAGCCTGTAAATTCATGCTCATAGACAATTTTATTTTCATAATATTATTATTTGTATATATAGACATTTTTACATAGCTCATAATTTGCACAAAAATCATAAAGCATCAAACTGTATGGGAATGATGACCTATGACTTACCGCGACGCTTAATTTCTATCTCTTCACGTATCAAATTGTTTCTTTACGTTGTACGTATTTTGTCTAAACCATGTTAACTTTACACACACACACACACACACACACACACACACACACACACACACACACACACACACACACACACACACACACACACACACACACACACACACACACACACACACACACACACACACACACACACACACACACACACACACACACACACACACACACACACACACACACACACACGCACGCACACACACACACACACACACACACACACACACACACACGCAAGAACAAACGGCGGCTAATTGTGTGTTCTTGAACTGGATAAAGTTTACGTTTACTGGGAAATTCCTTATGTGCTAACTTGAGAAAGACCGTTTTGCATTATTGTACAATATGTACGTCAGTTTTCAGAGTTCGTATAGAGACCTGCAAATGTTTTACTTGTTTATATTTGTACTGTGAATGTATATATTTTCATTTATAAATATGTTAGCAGTAACCAGCGATTTCACGATGAGTGCAGTGTATCATGCAAATGAGAAATAGTGACAGGTCTTCTTTGTGTATATATATCATACGACGGAAGGGTAGGGTAGGGGGTAGCTTGCGTACACGTTTGAAAGTTGATGTAAGTCATATACCCGAGGGGTCATTGTCCGTGATGGAAAGCTTTTATTTTCATACATTAGTCAAAATTAGGAAAACAAACGAACCAGTAAACATTATGAATTCCACTCGCTGGAAGCCAGTAATTTCATGCTCGTAGACACTTTTATTTTCATAATATTATTTGTATATATAGACATTTTACAAAAATCATAAGCATCGAACTGTATATCCCTTTGTTGGTTTGTAATTATTATTATTCAAGTGGAGGGTGAAGAACAGAGTTCCAAATAATATATGATTACAACAACAGCTTAACTCAAGGGGTCATTGTCCGTGCTGGAAAGCTTTCTCCGCGATTATGTCTTAAGAAATTAGCGATACGAAAGTATTTCGTACATTAGCTAAAATTATGAATCTCGTTCGTGAGAAGCCTGTAAGTTCATGCTCATAGACAATTTTACTTTCATAATATTATTATTTGTATATATAAACATTTTTTACATAGCTCATAATTTGCACAAAAATCATAAAGCATCAAACTGTATGGGAATGATGACCTGTGACTTACCGCGACGCTTAATTTCTATCTCTTCACGTATCTAATTGTTTCTTTACGTTTGTATTTTGTCTAAACCATGTTAACTTCACACACACACACACACACACACACACACACACACACACACACACACACACACACACACACACACACACACACACACACACACACACACACAATCAGGTCAATGACTGCTATGTGCTGTCACCTTTTTATATTAGATCTTTCTTATGTGGTATTGAAAACTTTGTTAGATCGAGAAAATTAAGTTTATTTTCCAAGTCAACCTCGAGGGTAAATTGTATGCCTTCCCGTTGTTCGTCTGTATATATTTCATTGAACGACGACAAGGGGCAGCAGAGACAAAAGAAGAACCCCGACGGGAAATAAAAAAAAGCAGAGGAATGACAAAAAGTACTAACGCTGGAAACAGAAGAAAGACAGGAAACACTAGTTTTGGAATCTGAAGGACGACAAGCAGAGGAGCGTAAGAGTGAAACAGATGACATCAAAGTGTTGACACAGGAACAAAAGCAGATGCAAGAACATACTTCCGCGGAGTTGGGCCTATTACAAAGTGAGCTTAATAACCAATTCACTAGAATATAGGAGTTACAAGAATCAATGACATTAAAAATAGCTGAAGTAGAAAAATCTGTCTCGAGTGTTGAAGAATCGATCTCTACAAAAATATTTGTCATAGAAGAATCCATGCCAAATAAAATATCTGTAGTAAAAGACTCAATGGCAAATATAAGAGAACAAATTAAAAGTGAATTTGAGCTGTTCATGCAGATACAACCGAAACAAATTTCTGAACAGACTTTACCAATGATAAATACTGAAAAGGCATTAGGGTGACCTTGCCTGTGGTTGGAACAGTTCATATCAAGGCTCCAACCTTTGACGGAAACAATAATGGACGATGTACCTTAGACAATTTGAAGCCGCCGCATGCGCAAATAATTGGACAGATAAATAGAAGGCAGGTTCACTCGTTTTCCCTTTAAAAGGACCTGCTGCAGGGCTTCTACAGAAAGTGACGCCCGACAGCCAGAAAGTCCGTGACAAATGGATTAAAGCTCTAGAATTACCGTATGGCGATAAACATTTGCGAGATGTGTACTACGCTCAGTCGAGAACAAGGCGACAACGTTCTGGGGAGAGTCTGAAAATAAATTGACTATGAGTATGAAATTACAGGCTTCCCACGAACGGAATTCATAATGTTTCTCGATTCGATTGTTTTCCTAATTTTGACTAATGTACGAAAATACTTTCAGTATCGCAAATTTCTGAAAGCTTTCCACTGCGGACAATGACCCTTGAGTTAAGCTGGTGTTGTAATCATGTATCGTTTGTTCTTCACCTTCCACTTGAAGAAGAAGAAAAGGGCAGGTGGTGGGGATCTTACACCACTTCTAGTTCCATATAAATGTGTGTAAGGGAAGTCGTACAAATTACTCTTTGTTTACAGCTATACAATGAAGTACAATCGTGCAGAATATTTACAACGTCTGCGTACGTATTTTAAAATACAGAGAGTGGGTGCACGTAAAGATTACTATTTAAAGTATTCGAATGTCAACCAGAGTCCTCAAACACTGGCACGCGCTGGGTTTGTGTACGAGGGAGATGGTGATACTGTGCGATGTAGTTCGTGTCAAGTTAGATTTGAAGAATGGGCAGCAGACGATTGTCCTGCCGCTTTACATGCAAAGGTAATGCCGCAGTGCCAGTTTGTGGTGTGCCGTAACTATGACAGTTGTTACGGCAACCTACGAATTTGTTTAAATCGAATCTCGGCTATAGATGCTTTCATTTGGCCGTGGGGGTCTAGTTGCGTGATATTGGACGCTCACGCTATCTATGAGAGACTTTAGACAACTCGACTTTTCGGTCCCGCGGCGTGGAGCAGTAGTTGTCGTTGAGAAGAGGAGAAGCTTGTTGTTGACTCGGGGGAGTTGTTTGTCAGCTTGCATGCAGCGAGCTGTTTTCCAGTTCAGCGTCTGGAAAAGGATTGTTGTTTCATTTTTAATGCCGGGGTTTTCTTTTTAAATTGATTATGGAAGGCTAAGCAAAAAGTGTGCCAAGGGGTCTGTGGCCTGGCAACCGTGAACCTGTGGTGAGGCCAAGATGTAATGTGTAAGTAGATTGAGGAACTCAGACTGAGCATGTGCTAGTGCAAAATTGGACAGGTATGCAAAAATGAAAATTATTAAATTTTTCCTAGGAGGTGCTTTTGCACTACTTGTGTTTCGAGTCAAGTGAGGGCCTGGCTAGTTCTTAACAAAAAAAAAAAAAAAAAAAAAAAACAGTTGCTTTAATTCTGGATGTGTTTTTTTTTACTTCACTGAATACCTGGAATACTCAGGTTACCGTAGTCTTTGCAAATTCTTTCCTGAACGCAAGTTTAAAAAAAAAAAAAGTCTGTTGAACTTGACTAGCTTCTGATATTTCTTTTAAATGGTGAGGTCAGCTTCTCATGCTGCTAGTAATGACAGTAATACCTTATGTGCAAAACCTTTTTTTCACACACAAAAAAAACATAAAAAACAAGGAAAAAAACATAAGAAAATGTGTTAGGATTCGGCCTGTGTGCCCATGTGCTTAGTGAAGCCGGAAATCTAGCCCGAGTTCCTTAATTTCTCTCAGTATTATTCAGTGTTGTTCATATAAATGTCTTGTGTTTGAATTGTGAAAAGCATGTAATGTCCAGTATACATTTTGTCTATAATCTGTGTTGAACTTATATTGTGTCTGCCTTTTATTGGAACGTATAAATTTGTTTATGAAAAGAGCTGCAGATCACATACAATCGCCATAATATGTACTATAACTGTAATTCAGAAGTATTCATCATGTTAATAGAAATGACTGAACTTTTGTACAAGATGAAATTTCCACTTTGGTATTTAGTATTTATTTTAATTCTCTATCAGTGTACAGTCACTGTTAAAATTCGTTTGTATATGTATATACTCATAATTCTAATAGAACTTAATAACGTTGGTTCAGTTTCAAACATGTTGAATGACTATATTTAATCGTTGAGTGATGAGTATGTATAAATAGTGTTATGCATCTAGTCCTTCGTATACACATGGGTGTATGCGCAAAACATCTTTACATTTTTGAGAGATATATACCTGGTTATTTGATATTCTTTTAATAATGGTGTGCACTCTTAAATCAGCAAGCCATTGTGCTACACAAGTTTATACAAGTTTAAGGAAATTGAGCACACACACTTGTGAATTCCACACAAAGTACATAATTACCTACCTTATGTTTACTTTATACCTTACTAATTATATGATTCTCCTTCCTAGCTTTTGATTGAGATTTCAGAGGGCGCATGTTGTTGTGTAATATAATTGTTTAAATTGTTTGGCTGTAATAATTTTGTAGGGTAAAATTGTTCGTTAAATGGTTTATAAAATTGTTTATATTATTAAAATTGTTTATAGTACAACCAGAGGGGGACTGTAAAAGAAAAAAAAAGACTTATTGTTATTAAATGTATTAGATTTTGAAAACCTCTGGATTTATTCTTTTATTTGTTAATGTTAATATAGTTATTTCCAAATATGGAAATTCTGTTTGCTGAAGGTCAAAAATGTACTGTCGAGGATTGTTGCATGTCATGGTTCTTTTGAATACCATGTAATATATTTTAAATATTTTACATATTTTATATATTGCTAATAGAATACTCTCACAGTCTGGATACTATGATAATACGCATTGTAAAAAAAAAAGAAATTTTTAGACAACCAATAAATTTGTTCTTTGCGGAATTTGAAAATTGAGGTCACCTCATTAGTCCAATTGCCTCATGGTTCCCCAGCATGTGGCCATTCTTCCACTAGGAGGCCTCTCCTGGTTCAAGTGAACAAGTGAGCCGTTCATCCAGGTAAGTTGTAGATTTTATTTATATTTTTTTTAAGGAAGTCAAACTTGTAAAATGTGTTAAATTCGGAAAGTTGAAAATTATGTTGTGATGTGATTAGCGGCTCAGTGGTGACACAGCTAAAATGATAAAAACAAACAAACGTTAGGTCTACTTATTAATCGGTTCTTTTCAGAGCCACCGTAACTTAGCCTCATATTACTTGAATTTGTTCTTTGTTTACACAACAAAAAACATTTTCATGTGATCTCGAGTCGGTCCTAAGCCCGAAGAAATAAGGAAGGCGGTACATTATATATTTACAGGCTGTAAAAGAGGAAAACGAAGCCATATAGAGACAATGTAAGTATAATGTTTATACTGCAAAGTAATTACGATAAAGTGTACTTTTTCTGTAGGTCTGATCACTGCAGTCAAGTCGCTCCTTGAACAAGAATAATGTATGAGTGCAGTCCATTTTGTTGTTGGCGAATCGTTATCTGTTTTTATTAAAATCTTACAATGTCAATAATTATTATTAATATTGTATTTATTTTATAACATTGTTTGTGATATATATATTTAATCAATGCAAAATGAATTTTTTAAAATATTGCATTACATTGGTCTGTAAACTATATTTATGTTTGTTCTGTACACATATGCATACGGTAATAATCATGAGTGGTGATAAAATCTTACAATGTCAAAATTAAATATTGTATTTATTTTATAACATTGTTTGCGATATATATATATTTAATCAATGCAAAATGAATTTTTACTTGTGTGTGTGTACGCTGGCGAAACTGGACGATTGCAGCTGTAGTTAGAGAACAATTTTGAGAGAGAGATAATATTTTTTTAATAAAGAGAAATCGTTACTGCTCTTCTTCACATGTGTGTGTGTGTGTGTGTGTGTGTGTGTGTGTGTGTGCGTGTGCGCGCGAGGGCGCTGGCGAAAATGGACGATTGCAGCTGTAGATAGAGAAAAATTCTGTATACTAAATGTGTGTGTGAGAGAGACAGAGAGAGAGAGTTGATAACTTTGATATCGTAGTCGACAACAATCATATAGTTGAGAGAGAGAGAGAGAGAGAGAGAGAGAGAGAGAGAGAGAGAGAGAGAGTGACAGAGAGTGAGAGGGAGAGGGAGAGAGAGAGAGAGAGTTGATATCATGGACGACAATTGCGTCTGCTCATACTAAATGTGTGTGTGAGAGATAGAGAGAGAGGGAGCGAAGTAAAGTCCAAGGACCGACTTAATGAAGTACCAAATGAAGAAGTTGTCTTTAAAATCATACATTACCAACATCATTTGTATTTGAAAATAGTTTCATTGTAAATATTACTTATTATTATCGCTACTACAATTTATATGTCGATAAATAGATACTGTACTTACATAAAATGTAAGCCATCAATTATTAAAATAATACTTTATGAAAAACTAAGGTAAACTCTAATATGCCTGATTATTCCTGTTTCATGTATTAAAATATAACTTTTGTATAAACATTATTCGTAATGATTGAGGCGTGGCCTTTATTGCGTGAAGATATTTGGGTAGAGCAAACACGTTTACGCAATATCAAGTGGTTAGAATTGATGGTGAATAAAAAATATCTCATCGTGGTCTTAACAAATGTGGACGCAAAATATAGGAACTTCGTGCTCGCTAATGTGTTTGTACGTGTGTGTGTGTGTGTGTGTGTGTGTGTGTGTGTGTGTGTGTGTGTGTGTGTGTGTAGTTTCAACTCCCAGTAATTAACACTTTAATAATTGAATTTGCATGTACGTGATAAATGTATCATTGATTCTAATTAGTATTTACAAAGTTTCGTTGAATAATAATATTTGGTTCGATTAGAAATTATTTGAAAGTACATTAACTTTATGAAAATGACACATACTTGAAAAGTAACAACACCAAACGCAAAACGACCTCCACACATACACGTAACAATAAAATAGCATCGGGTCTATACCTGTGTCCTTACAGACAAAAAAAAACTGATTTGCATACCAGTGCGTACATTGTCCGATAGCGATTTGTATGTGTACACAAAACTTTTGAAAATACCTTATTTCAGAGGAGTTTTTTTCACGACTTACTGACGCTTAATGACATTTTAGTATCGCTAATTACAACGTTGAATATAACTTTCTAAAACCAGTTAAAGTCGTGTCACACAAACAATAGACTAACATTTATTGTGAAGTCGTTAACGCATGGATTTCTACTTGTCATCTGTAACAGCACACGCACAGGTAATTACATTATAAACACACACAGACAAACAATAGGCTAACATTTATTGTGAAGCCGTTAACGTATGGATTTGTCATCTGTAACAGCACACGCACAGGTAATTACATTATAAACTAGGAATTTCTTCCGACGTCTGCGAGCGAGAGAGAGAGAGAGCGAGAGATGTTGTACAACAGATTTTGAGGAGTCATCTGTAACAGCACACGCACAGGTAATTACATTATAAACTAGGAATTTCTTCCGACGTCTGCGAGCGAGAGAGAGAGAGACATGATATATCACTGTAAAACCGATGATATAAAGAGAGAGAGAGTGCTAGCGCATATGTTGTGTATATTAATTTCTAAATCGCGGTCAATGACCGTCATGTGTCAAAATTAGAAGTACGATGCAACGCAACGAGGTAGGCGATAAATATATTTCCTGGTGATTACATTTTAGTATCGCTAATTACAATAATCCATAAGTAGCACGACTTACTGACGCTTATGTAAAACCGATGACATAAAGAGAGAAAGAGTGCTAGCGAGAGAGAGAGAGAGAGAGAGAGAGAGAGAGAGAGAGAGAGAGAGAGAGAGAGAGAGAGAGAGCGAGAGAGAGAGAGAGAGAGCGAGAGAGAGAGAGAGAGATGTTACATAAACACATAGAGAGGGAGAGAGAGTTTATATCGTGATCGATAACTGTGTCTGGAGACAAAGAGAGAGGAAGGGAGAGAGAGTTGATACCTTGATATCGTAGTCGTCAACAGTCATATAATTTACTATACACTATAATGCGTCTGCTCATATAGTTTGAATTTCCCACCACAGAAAATGTTGGCAGATCTGTTCTATACACAATAATGCAAGATTGGTAACCCTGATCATATATTTTAATATACAATATAACACACATATCAAGTTTGAACCCATGCATAGGTTGGTAAACCTGATCATATAGATTTAATATACATTATAACACGCAACAAATTTGAACTCATTCAAAGGTTGGTAACCCTGATCATATATTTTAATATACATTATTTTGCATCAAGTTGCAACAAACGCTTTCACTTCGCATGTATGCTAATACCATGCTTCGCCATAGTTATTCTTCTCTTACGTAATACGGTTTCAGTAGTCTTACGTTGAACTTACCACGGGTTTTATTTTCGTCGCAGCTATCAACTAATACATACGTAGATTCGCCTACAACATCTTTAATTCTAAAAGGTCCCGTGTACAATTCACAAAACTTTTCGATTCTCCTTTGTATCGCATCGGATTGGTAATGTGTACGTACTAATACCAAGTCTCCTATTAGAAATTTCGTCACTTTGCTTGCTTCGTTTACGCGTTTTGCGTGTCGCTCTCGTTTTTGTTTGATCCTTACGAATATCTGGTGGCTATCCACTGTCTCTTCTTTTGTTTCGTAGTTTCCCTTTATGAATTTCTCCCACACGCGATTCGGCTTTCTTCCGTGGTGTGCTTCATACGGCGTAATTTCAATTGTCTCATGGTAGACTTCGTTGATGCAACATTCTACAGTCTTTACGAATTTAGACCACTTCGTATGTTGGTCCCCTACGAATATTCTAAATAAGTTTCCCAGTTGCTTATTTACACGTTCGGCAAGGTTTGTCTGTGGGTTTCTTATCGCTGTATATTTAGGTATGATCCCAAGCTCATCGAGTCCTTTAATCCACTGTTTGGACGTGAATTGTGTACCGTTGTCTATGAGTATCGCCTTCGGTTTTCCTAACTCATTTACGTATTGTCGGAGTCTACGAAGCGTAGCTACTGTCGTGGCTCTTCTGAGTGTATATAGTTTTACATATTTGGTGAAGTTATCTACAATGACTAGGATATACTTTACTCCTGCTGCTGCTGTTGGAAGAGGTCCATAAAAGTCGCCGCTAATCAATTCGCCTTTATTCGTTGGTATAATCGGTTTTGTGCCCCCGAACAGGTTACGATTATTTGAGTCTTTACATTTTTGGCACTTATCACATGTTTTCACATACCCTTGTACGCGCTTCGTCATCTGGTCGAAAGTAAAATGCTCCTGCAATAACTTTATGCATTTCTTACTGCCAACATGACCGTACATTGCGTGTATTTCTCCGATGAGTCTACGCGTAACGCTTTCCGGTACGTAGAGCTTCCATCGTCCCTTACCTTTTCTATACAATTTATCATTAATACACTTATAAAACTTACATAACTCATTTTTACCATCTGTCGCCAGATCATTCATTATCTGTTGTAATTTCTTATCTTCCAATTGGTACGTCTCGAAATTCTTTAATATCATGTTCATCTCTTTACTCATTTTAATTATTGTATGGTTCATTTGGTATTCATAATTGTCGTCGAATGGATCTTCCCTCGTCATGTCTTCTGGGTAACGACTCAAGATGTCGGCAACGATATTCTCCTTCCCCTTGCAGTGAATTATATCGAAGTTATATATATTGAATACTGAGTATCCAACGTGTGATCCTCGAGTTGTTTAAGTGACACTTACTCATAAAGATCAGCGCTTTGTTGTCCGTTATTATAGTCAATGGCTGTTCTAAAACGTAGGTTCGGAATTTCTCCAAGCACCCAACTATGCTTAGTAGCTCTTTTTCCGTAGTAAAGTAGTTTCGTTCTGCTCCTTTGAACGTTTTACTGGTATACGCTACGACGCAGATGTTTTTGTCGTCATCCAACTGGTATAATTGGCCTCCATACGCGAAATTACTCGCATCACACTGCAAGAAGTACCTCTTATTTACCTGTGGAAAACTTAATATAATAGTATCGATAAACAGGTCCTTGACCTTCTGGAAACACTGGTCAAGATCGGGCGTCCATTTAAATTTCTGACCCCTTTTAAGTAGACCTAACAAAGGTTGTGTGGTTTCTGCATATTTGCTCGTAAATTTGTTATAAAAATTTGTAAGTCCCAGGAATCCCTTTAATTGCTTCTGATTCTTCGGGGTCGGGAACTTCCTGATTGCTGCTACCTTCTCCTCGGATGCTCGTATACCGTTTGTAGTTAACTGATAACCTAGATATGCGATTTCCTTGCGAAAAAATTGCGATTTCTCCAAATTTATTGTTAGGTTGGATGCTAATAAGTTCTCAAGTAATGCTTCAATGTTTTCCAAATGTGTTCGCACGTTAGTCGAATAGCAAAGACAATCATCGACGTAAATGATCGTATTCTCCTTCACTCCCTCTGTCAATGCCATGTCCAAACCTCTCGTCATGGCGGCGGAACTGGTACTTAGCCCAAATGGAGTTACGGTGTACCTGTAACACTTTCCCTCATACAGAAATGCGGTGTAGTCTCGGCATTGTTGTTTCAACGGAACTTGCCAGAAGCTACTCGTTAGGTCTATTGTTGACAAGTACTTCATGTTACTCCATCTCGCCAGGATTTCTTGAATCGGAGTCGGTCCTTCGTAGTCTGGAACAGTGACGCTATTTATCCTTCTTGCATCTAAACACAATCGTACATTCCCATCCTTCTTGATTACGGTGACCATTTGGTTGACGTATGGACTACTGCATCTTTCAATCACGCCATACCTTAGCATTTTGCTGATTTCGGCGTTCATCTTTTCCTTATACGCTATTGGGATTGGCCACCCGCGTTGGAAATATGGTGTTTTATCAGTCACTCTGAATTCATGTTCGTAGCAATCCATCCGTCCTGGACTTTCCCGAAATACATTCTTACACTTTACCAAGATCCTTCTAAGTTCCTCTTCTATTAGTTCCATATGTATGATTGGTAATCGCAGTTCCTGTTCACCAGTCCTCCCCTCCGAATTCGACGGTTCCCTTCTGCATATCGATCACACATCCCTCTTCTTTTAAAAAGCTAATACCTAATATGCAGTCCCTAATTAAATTTGGTATCACTAGGAAAACACAATCTAACCTAACATTATCAATAAAAATTTCACACACAATTTGTTTCCGGATTAATTTAGACTATCCGCCGACTGCACTAACAATTAGTGTGTTGTTCATGCGGAGTTCTTCGTATGGACGCAGGCGTTGTTTATTCCTGTGTAACCATTCCTCTGCTAACCCGTTAATGGCACTACCTGTGTCAAGCAAGGCGTTAACCGTGACATCATCATTAAATTTTATCACTATCTCTGGACATTTAGAGATTCGTCTTTCCAGTTGTGTTTGTTCATCCAGGATTAACTCTTGTCGTAAGTCAGGTAACAATACGTCGGTCTCATACTGCTGTAGCGTGGGTCTACGAACGGCTATCACTTCATGTGACCCACTTAATTTTTTTCTCTATCACTCCGCCACCCTTAGCGGCAGACGTGGAGGCGCTATTGTTTACGAATTCAATGGTATTTACAGTCGGCTTGTTACCGAAATGTTGGGGTTGTCGGTAGTTCCCACTTTCTCCCTTTCTATGCTGCCAGTGCGCTGGTTTTTGCTCCGTAACTTTGTTTACAGCGGTGTTTTGTTGACCTTGAGGCACCCCTCTCGTGTCCCATTCGTTCACCTTGTCTGTCTGTCGTATAAACCGATCTTCTCTATTGCTTCTCTGCCGGATCATGGCATACTCGGAAATTAACGATTCTAGGTTCTGTATCGTCCTTACATCTCTTGTTACACTCGCTATTTCTAATTCCCGCCCGTAATGACGCGTTATCTTTCTAATTAGTTGATAGTCCGTGAGTGGAGGTGTCAGCTGTCGGCTCTCTAAAAGTTGTCGCTCCATGTATT
This sequence comes from Magicicada septendecula, assembly GCA_034769895.1. Taxonomy (NCBI): domain Eukaryota; kingdom Metazoa; phylum Arthropoda; class Insecta; order Hemiptera; family Cicadidae; genus Magicicada; species Magicicada septendecula. The sequence goes on from CM068370.1 coordinate 86,264,685, forward strand.
GGACAGCGCTCATACTTCCCCGCCAGTCAAAACGACCGTACTCCAGATTGTTTCGGACATCATCTTGCTTCTCCGGGCCCCAATACTTCTGTGTAAATATTTCTTTGAACTCATCAAAGCTCTTTATCTGGTCACGTACGACGCGCCACCATATTGCTGCATCGGCCTCCAGATGTTTCCCTATCCATTTCATATTATCCGCCGGGTAGTACATTTGCTGATGTTCAGATAACTCCTTTAGAAACTCTATAGGAAAACGGTCTGTTCCGTTGTACTTGAGCTCGCAATTATTGTTTCCGTTCGCTCTCGTGGACGGTCCCATCTCAGTTTCCGCTATTCGTCGCTGCAGCCTCTCTTGCCCACTTTTAATGTGATTTATGTGGCTTCTCAACTCCTCAATCATTACATCTTTTCCTTCTCCGTTGTTGTGGTCTTCTGTTCTGCCGTGCGCTGGCGGTCGTCCACTTCAACGATCTTCTGTTTTAATACCTTGACGGCTTCTCCCTGCTCTTGTTGTTGTTGTGAAATGTTGTTCTGCATCTCTCTTCTCCATTCCTCATTTCTATTGTTCGTCTCTTGGATTCGGTGATCTAATTTTTGATCGACCCGTTCGATTACCTTTTGTGTATTATTTATGGCTTCCTGCCACTCTTGACGGTCTTTCTCCCTCACTTCTTTATTCTCTCTTACCTGTTTCTTCAGTTCATTTTTCAACTCTTTTATTCCACATTCACTCTTCTTTTGTAGATCGCTGATTTTCTCCTCCCACTTCTTAGCGTAATCCTGTAGATCTAGTTTTATTTTGCTAATCTGTTCTTCATTGTGCCGTTTTAATTCCTCTGTAATTAAATTTTGTTTTTCGTTTTGTCCTTCCTGCATCTTTTTCAGATCATCTCGCGTCTGTTGTTTAATTTCATTCTTTTGCTGTTCTAGTTTTTCGTTTTGTTGTTCAAACTTCTCCGTCAGCTTCTCAAGTAGCATTTGCAAATTCATTTCGCCTGGTTGGGACATCTGTCCCCCCGCCCTTATCTCCGATTCACACGCGCTGACGTCATCGCTGGGCGTCGCATTCTCCTCCCGTCCTTCTACGTTTAATTCGTTATTAATATCGAATTCTTGACTTTCGGAGTTATTAGTCGCCATTTTTGCTCGACTCCGTGTAGTCATTCAGAGTTCTTTTCGGTTTTACAAGTATTTGTTTTATGCTAATGCTTATATTACTCTTTACCAAACTACTAGCTACTCTATTTTACCACTGCCTGCACTTAACCAGCTCGTTTAATGAGGATTAACCCCATTAATCGGCCATCAGGTTGGGCGCCATATACAACGTAATTATGCAAATTTGTTGCATAATTTAATTATTCAATTATAAATTTAATTTGTGTTTATGAAGGTGATATGGGTACGAAATTTATCGTATCTCACAGTTCATATAGCCCCGCAGTTGGACGCCATATACAACGTTATTGTTTATGCAAGTTTATTGCATAAATTGATTTCATCTAATTATAAATTTAGAGTTAATGATGAGTTGATTTGATTACTTTTATATATATAATGTCATATACTACGTTAATTAAATGTATTCCTTTAAATAGTCGCATGAATTAAATTAGAGTTAATTTATAATTCATAATCAAATTTGTTAAACATGAAATTGATTCTGACTTTAACTGTCAACTAAGCTTCTAGTCTGAGTATCTTTGTAAGTAATGTAATTGATAATTATGTTGAATTGAATCATGAATTATAGATCCTGTTTAATGAGAAGTTAAGTTGTGAGTCAGGTCTTACACAAATCAATAGAATACGAGCGACTCCATTCTAAAGTACGTTTATTAAAATATCTTATCTCATCCTTATTCATGTCATAACATAATCTTATAATAAGAGCACTTACAAATCTTCTAAAAGACAATAAAATTCTATACCACATTTAAATAATTGAAAGAACAAATTTAAAATAATTAAAAGAACAATCGAATATAGGCACTTCTTCGTGCGTAGTGACGTTACTAGCTACTAATGTGGTGTGCTCATAATTTGTATTAAGTAGTTTTACATCAAAACACATTAAACATTCATATACGTGAAATACTCATATACTAACAATACACATATTAAACATATACATAGTTAAAATCCTGTTCCTGCAACAGACATATCAAAACACATACATAGTTACAATAAACATATATATTGTAGCATGACAGATAATCCACACAAATACATTACTCAATGATCATTAATAAAGCTCTAATATATGGAATATCCAGATGAGAATTAATTAAAATGCACTGTTTAATAATATATTCACAAGAAAGGTTAAATAATGAAAAATTCTGCAAATAATATAATATAATACAAATTTAAAAACCCAGAAGACTAAAATTAATAATAACAAAATTACCCAGGTAAGATAGAAGCAGGCAATTAATATACCCCGTCAAAGAAACCAGACCAGAAGAAACGAAGGCATACACGGCGAAAAACTACAGAAGAAGGAAGAATAGTCAAAACTACCACTACAGAAGACAGAAGAAAGAAGACTAATTAAAACTACTACTACTGAAGAATGAAGACAGAAGAACGATCAAAGATACAGAAGACAGAAGAAAGAAGAATAATTAAAACTACTATTACTGAAGAAAGAAGAACAATCAAAACTACTGAAGACAGAAGAAAGAAGAATAATTAAAACTACTACTACTGAAGACAGAAGAAAGAAGAATAATTAAAACTACTATTACTGAAGAAAGAAGAACAATCAAAGATACAGAAGACAGAAGAAAGAAGAATAATTAAAACTACTATTACTGAAGAAAGAAGAACAATCAAAACTACTGAAGACAGAAGAAAGAAGAATAATTAAAACTACTATTACTGAAGAAAGAAGAACAATCAAAGATACAGAAGACAGAAGAAAGAAGAATAATTAAAACTACTATTACTGAAGAAAGAAGAACAATCAAAGATACAGAAGACAGAAGAAAGAAGAATAATTAAAACTACTATTACTGAAGAAAGAAGAACAATCAACGATACAGAAGACAGAAGAAAGAAGAATAATTAAAACTACTATTACTGAAGAAAGAAGAACAATCAAAGATACAGAAGACAGAAGAAAGAAGAATAATTAAAACTACTATTACTGAAGAAAGAAGAACAATCAAAGATACAGAAGACAGAAGAAAGAAGAATAATTAAAACTACTATTACTGAAGAAAGAAGAACAATCAAAGATACAGAAGACAGAAGAAAGAAGAATAATTAAAACTACTATTACTGAAGAAAGAAGAACAATCAAAGATACAGAAGACAGAAGAAAGAAGAATAATTAAAACTACTATTACTGAAGAAAGAAGAACAAACAAAGCTACTGAAGACAGAAGAAGGAAGAATAATTAAAACTACTACTACAGAAGACAGAAGAAAGAAGAATAATTAAAACTACTATTACTGAAGAAAGAAGAACAAACAAAGCTACTGAAGACAGAAGAAGGAAGAATAATTAAAACTACTACTACTGAAGACAGAAGAAGGAAGAATAATTAAAACTACTACTACTGAAGACAGAAGAAGGAAGAATAATTAAAACTACTACTACTGAAGACAGAAGAAAGAAGAATAATTAAAACTACTATTACTGAAGAAAGAAGAACAATCAAAGATACAGAAGACAGAAGAAAGAAGAATAATTAAAACTACTATTACTGAAGAAAGAAGAACAATCAAAGATACAGAAGACAGAAGAAAGAAGAACTAATTAAAACTACTATTACTGAAGAATGAAGAAAGAAGAACAATCAAAGATACAGAAGACAGAAGAAGGAAGAATAATTAAAACTACTACTACCGAAGAGAGAAGAAAGAAGAATAATTAAAATCAAGGAAGAAAGAAGACTAATTAAAACTAAAGAAGAGAGAAGACTAACTAAATCTACTGAAGAAAGAAGAAGGAAGACTAATTAAAACTACTACTACTGAAGAAGGAAGAAGGAAGAATAAAGAAGAACCAAAATCAAAGAAGAAAGAAGAATAATAAAAATAAGAACTACAGAAGAAAGAAGAAGGAAGGATATTCCAAAACTACAGAAGAAGGAAGAATAACCTAACTCAAGAAGAAAGAAGAATAATTAAGACGACCCATATAAAACAAAAACCCCATAGGGAAAGAACCCCCAAAAAACCCCACAATCAATGAATGCCCAAAAAAGAAAGTATAACACATTAAAAAACCATATCACTGTAAAACTGACAAAAAACTAAAAGTGTTAGCTGTAGTAAATATTAGTGCATTCAAAAAGTTATTGTGTAATGTGCATAAACAAATCTTCACAGTTCCCCCCATGGTTGAATATTTCATATTAAAAACTAGAAAAAGACTAGTAAATATAGTAATAATTTACCATGGAAAGGTGTAAGTGATCAAATTATAACTAATAAACTTTAAGAAAGGTGCATGAGTAGCAGTACAAAGTAACAAACTTTAAGTTTTGTGAACAGTGCCTACTTTGATAATGAAGTAGTAATTTTACTAATAAAAAGCTACTAAAACTGTATGAACATTCCATAGAATGGAATATAACTTAGATAGCCAGGGTTATACTTTAAGAGGGGGCATAAATCTTATAAAATGGGGAATTACAGAACTAACTGTTTATGATGGAGTAGTAGAAGGTATTAACAATTATATATGGATCCAAATGTGGGGTTCTAATTAAATATAGCATTTAGATAAGTAAGGGTTAGTCATAAGAAATACTAGTATTATAATTGTTATTTTATTGTTCATGTTAATTTAGGAATGCATTATCTAAAATTAGATAACATTCCAATGTGGTAGAAATACTTTTTATTATGTTATTAGGTGATATACCAAAACAATGTTATTAAGAACACCAGTTTTATATATCTGGGTGTTATATTTTAATTGTATAATCTATAATTACTGTTATGCCAGATCAGAGAACTAATTTTTAATCAAATATATCAGAGTCAGAAGTCAGAGAAGGAAATAAAATAATTACATTAGTAAAACATTCTGCAAATAGCCACAATTCAAATCTAGGCAATATAATAAAGTTAAAATGCAGAATAATTAATAAACCTAATCTTATAAACCAGTCAAACTGACAATATTTAGGCAAGATACACCCAACATATTAAATACTATTTAAATAAGGCTTTCTAAAGATATGGTCATTCTATGAGTAAAATTATTTATTTGTATAATGAAATACCATTTGAAACTGAAATAGGTTCACTAACTTTATCAGAAGGGGAATCATATACAACTGAATTATATGAAAAAACCATCATTAATATACTAAATTGCAATAAAATAAGTGAGAATTGATAATTATACAAATTTCAGATTTCATAGAATAATAATTATATTAGTTAAAATGGCTATTATTTACATAGAAGACAGGGAAGTATAATTTTAGGCCTACCTCCCAAAAAATTATAAGAAATAATTTTCAGATAAAACTTTGTAATACTAACTTAATTACTATCAAAATAAGTAGAATAGAATAGTGAAAACGAATATGTATTTTATATTTCAAACAGTTAAGTAATAACGAATTTACTTTATAAGCATAGTGCACGAAATTAAAGTGTGTCGGAAGTTATGGCAATTTTAAACAATGTCTTTTTAATATTAAATTGGCTAAGACGTTTCGGATGACGAAGGAAATCTACGCAGTTCATTATTATACATTGAAGAGCACACTTTACGTGAATATTTTATAAAACCCAACCTTAATGGCGATTACGTATAACTAAAGTTCGGAATCAGTTTTTGTGTAAAAATTAAATTTTAAACTATTCTAATCATTGTGAAGTGGTGAAGTTGCCCTATGAACTACATAACACCTATAAACAGCATCACATATCACTATTTAAACGAAATAACACTGGAATCACACCAAATACCAAGTGAATATTCGAGGTTAAACGGACACACATAAACACCAATTGATCTACTTATTTAACAACATTTTTACACCCAGTGACTTTTCCACCTTACTCCAGTGACATTAAACTATACCCAAGAAGAGATTAAACGAGTACGAAGAGGATTTAATCGCAGAAGGAACATATTTATTCCACAAGTACTTTGTCAATGTTAGAAGGTGAAATCCACGCATGCGCCAGACGGCCACTTTGACTGATCTCATCAACACAACCAGTCGACTGTTTGCTGAACTGTGGTGAATAGAAATTATATATAAACTTTTATTATTACTAATTACCATTCTATTGTTTAATTTTAATACATTTTCAGCATTGTAAGTGTTATACTTTCTGACCCTGACCTTCTCTGGCTTTTTTATAAATAACCGTTAAAAGAACCTATATGTGTATAATACCAAGATAAAAGTCATAGATCGACCGGACCTGAGTGAGTCGATACGGCATTATAACATTGTTTTCAATTAAGCAAATTCATTATTTTGTTGAATAAACGCTTGTTATCTAGTGAATTGAATTTGATTTCTTTAATAAAGGAATATAACCATTAATTAATAAAGAAAACTCGACAACCTTTAAAGGCAATATATGCGAATTACAACCTTTCAAGAGGAAGAAGAAGAGAGCTGTTCGCGCCTAATTCAAAGTGGATTGTCTTTTTAATAAATTTAACGAAGGGAAGATCATTACTAGAAGACACACCATACCATACTATTTATAATTACAATCAATAATCTCAATTTATTACTAAATTTTAAGAATATAAACACCTCGAAAACAATTATTTCAGAATTATAAAATTATATCACATTTCAAATTGCTACAACAACAACATACACCAAGAACATTTGATAACAGCATTATTTAGGAACATTACCAAATCGACGTCTCCCGGAGCGGAACGTCATTACTACACCTACGCACCATAAAAGTCAATCTGGGTAATATTATACCAGAACACCATTACAATTACAATTATATATTACCAAAGAGAGAGCCGAATGAAGACTAGAAGACATCATCTATATTACTACACACAATAGTGAGAGTACAATTCTCATACAACTACACATATTTTTATATTTGTATATTTTGTAATTTACATTTATATTACAAAATTGGCGAACCCAACTTGTGGGGCTCGATTACCGCAGAATACCAGAACAAGCAACACTTTATAAATTTAATTATAATTTGTAATAAATAATATATATTACAAAATTGGCGCCCAACCAGTGGGGCTTACAGGAGAACACAATCTACATACATCAACCTTTTATTTATTTTATTATACCCAGGTAACACACCGTAATATTACAATATTAACGAGAATACATGTACAATACTCTATAACATAATGATCCCTATCTATGGATTCGTATCTATCTGACTCATATTTATAAAATTCTCAGGTGGTTTGGTTCTAAGTGTCAGGTCAGTGGTATTTGGTAAATTAATAATTATAATAAGAGTTTAATTTTGTACTTTACTCGTTCTGTCGTGATGTATCGCTCCCATGGTGTATCCATGCGGGTCCCTTCGTTGATGGTTGATGTTAATCCATATAGCACTCGTGATTGACATTTCCGATTTCTATATGTACATCGTTCGAGAACACTCGTCCACACTCCGCGACAGTCACTATGAGCTTGGATATTACCACAATATAAGTTACGGCATTGCACTTGGAATCTGTCGACTATGCATATTCGCGTGAGTTTATTGACGCGGTTCTCTGTCTGATACCGTTATGCACCTAATAGTTTTTCATCTTGCACATTAACTCTCTTGCGGCGCCTAGATTGTTTTCAAGTTCATTAGGCAATTATACGCACTGCTATTACTTGACTCAATTACGAAACAATGTAGTATCACTACTTTTATGTAATGGTTCAAGAATGTCACTGCTAAATGCTATCACCTCTGTGCCAGTGTACTACATATAATTTATAAAGATCGTTATTCACGCTTCATCGCGAACACTACCGTCCCGTTTTGGCGTTTTAAGTCTTATTTGCGCACTTCCATTTAGTCTGAACAAAGTCTTTATCGTCTCTACCGAAATATGGTATAACTGAAATACTGCGCTAAGTTTTATAAACTGAGCTATTATTTTTATAAAACTGAGATACAAATTAAAATAAACTGAGTTAAAAATTCGAATGCACTGAGATAAAATTTGGAATGAACTGAGAGCGCGTCCCCTTGCGTATACAGTTTTTATTTCCTACGATATTCCCACTCTTGTAACTCCGATGATCGCTCCAACTTCCCACCAAATCATTTCTGATAGGCTTATTTCATGGACCTCCCTGTGTCCTCTCGTCTCCAGTCTGTATTTCTGGCGAATTCTCCACCCAGTGCCGTTTGAAGAGGGATGTTCTTACACGAGATTTGCTCTCTGGTCTCCGGCTCATGTCAGTACCATCCCCTTCAGTAGTTCCCTTCGGAATTCTCGTTCCTCATTGGCTGGTTGGCTTTCTCAACTTGAGTTTGACGCAGTCCACGTGGACTCGACGAGTCGCTGTCTTACGTCCGTTGCCCCGTTCCTGGAATCAGTGTTAAGGCCTTGTTTCCGAAATCACATCTGCTGCTTTTGGCGTAGCGTGTCTAATTCCCTTATTGTTGAGCAACCATCGACTTCCTTCGATGGCTTACGGGTGGCATACCATCTGTGCTCTCCACAAGCGTCACTCAGTCGCCTGTCCCATTGTCTGTGCATCAACTATTGTCTTACCAGAAGTCGCACACATGGTTTCGAACAATACTCTTACCGTTGGCTATGTATTTTTCCCGTTACTGGACAGATGTAAGGGTAGTCTTCCTTTGTTCTAACTGTGGAGTCAAGCGTTCCCACGCATGGTCCGGTTCGTTGCAACATGTGCCGTACTGCTCATTGTTCGTAAATGGTTTTTACGAGGTTTTAACGGAAAGGTAAGGTTTGTTCCCTTTCGTCGCCCACCCTCGAACAAAGCTAACATGTGTCACTTTTGACGGGCTCTAATAGCTGGTGTACTTCTCTCGCAATACCCAAAAATTTCAAAAAAAAATCTCGAATTAATAATCACATTGCACTACATGCAATCTTTAATTTGCCACCCCATGGCTGTCTCCTGTCTCAATGTTTTCAACACACAGTCAATATTAAACAGCATTTTAAGTGCGATCTTTTGCCCGCTGCAGCTGATATCGTTAACACAAATGATATTCTTAACGCTATTGCGGTATTTGGAATTGTCGTCGTCATCCTTTACGGCTTAGGCTAGTAGCCTGTTCCAGTTTCAATGGAAGTCATCCCAACCATCACTTACGGGGTATTACCATACTTCTCTTCACCCTTGCATAATATTCAACGGCTTTGCTTGCAAATCTAGTTGGATCCATTCTCTCTACGTGTAACCGCCACTCCGTTTTGTACCGGGTGATTTTCTCATTTAACCTTTCAGCTATGCCTAGCTTCAGTCTTATATGATGATTTCTGATAAGATCTCCCCTAGTACAACTCTTTGCAGCCCTCAAAAACCTTATTTCTGCTCCTTGTATTCTAGATATATCTTTGGCCTTTCTAATCCAAGTCTCACTACCATACAGTAGTTGAGGTACGGCGATTACATTATAATATTTCAATAGCGTTTCTTTTCTTGTTTTCTTATTTAAATGTTTAATGACACAGCCACACAGCAACTGGAAGAGACTAATTTTGCTTTCAATCTCCGAATCATCTTGATATGTGATGCTGCACCCTAGATACTTGAAATATGGCACCTGTTCTACTGGCGACTCCTGTATGACAGTCTTTGTTCTAATATGATTTGCGCCAGAAAAAGCCATAACTTTTGTTTTGGATAAAAAAGTGGTTTGATTGTAATCTGTCAAAATGTCAGTAAGATAAAACAACGACCTTTTGGGAATGTTGAAAACAAATTATTTTAAAAAAGGTACTGAAAAGGCTGTACGGCTCATCCAGGGGATTCTATAGAGCGCGTGTGTCTCGTACCCTAACGTCCGTTTCTGCTTATTCCTCAAGTCATTGTCTTCCATCGCCGGTTCTCCATCATTTGTTCATAATTTCAACACTCATCGCTTTCATCCTCACCAAAGTTTCAGCGATTCTCTTTTTGTTTTATTACAAAATGAAAAGGAAAATAGTGCAAATTTACTAAAAAAAGTATCCGAATGTTTCGAAGAAGTATTGAACAACGTGAGAACATGGGAACGTCTTTTGGAAACTTGAGGAATCCCAAGCAACTGGGACAGCAGACATATGAGTCACCATTTATCAATTGCAAATCTTCTAAATCTATTGTATTCCCTCATATACTGCACACCAGAGCGTCTGTTGTACCAACTACCACTTTACAAGTCTCATTTCCCCTCTCTCATCCGTTCTCCTCCAAGTCCTCTTTCCATGATCTATTGGGTCTACCCCGTTTCAGTCGTCAAGTTGCAACCCAGTCTAGCAAATTTTTGGTCCAACGATTGTGAGACATCTGTTCCACACGCGGCCGTACCGTACGAAACCCTTTGTACTTACAATGTCTAAAATTGTCTTCTCAACATCACGTTGCCTACTGATATCATCTTTTCTAATGCACAGGAGCCTGGACACCCCACAAGACCTTCTTCCACAAGTCCATTTCCACTACTTGCATCCTTTGGGAGATTCTTTGACTTATCTTCAAAGTTTCAGAAACATAGATGATGCCTATAGTTGCTGAGCACATCATCTTCTGTGATTTGTCCTTTATTTTCTAACTTCAAAGCACAGAATTCACCTGCACTATTACGATTTTCCCTTGTTTTATTTTGTTGATGGTATTTTCATCAGTTCTATCAACTTTTGATAACGTGACTCCAAGATACTCAAAAAAAGCACTACATTTTATAATGCGCGAACCGACTGTCATGTCGGTTCCTTCAACTTCAATAAAATATGATGAAGTTTGGTTTATCCAAAACTTATATGGAGGTCCCAGGATCTGTATCTTCATGAAGTTTCTTCTTCTTCTTCTTCTTCTTCTTCTTCTTCTTCTTCTTCTTCTTCTTCTTCTTCTTCTTCTTCTTCTTCTTCTTCTTCTTCTTCTTCTTCTTCTTCTTCTTCTTCTTCTTCTTCTTCTTTTCCTTTTCAAGGATTAGGTTATATAAACCTGTTCCGGCACCCATTTCATCCTCGGACGACCCACGTCTCTTCTACCAATGGCTTTAGTTCAGTGCAGCTTTCGGCAATCGATTCTCTGTCATCCTTTGCAGATGATCCATTGCCTTCTGTAAATTAAAATAATTTCACTTATGTCCTTTACTTCGAGTTCTGCTTTGATATCCTCATAACTTATACTATCTTGCAATGTATAATTTAAAGTATTTTGAAGAAACTGCATTTCAGCACTCTGAATCTTGTCGCATTCCTTTTTTGTTATGACACACGCCTCACTCGCATACAGAGGCTAGAGGGGGCGCAAGAAGGGCGGCAAAGTGAGCATAGAATTGAAAAAAATGTTTTCAGTTTATAAAACTACAAACAACTTGTTTCTTTGATATGACTATTACTTTCATAAAAGAAGCATAACCAGCCTGCTTCTCTGGTTTATGCTTGGCTAAGCGAGACATCTCAGTGCTTCCGAGATATAATGGTGAATAGAGGAACATGTCAGTTGCAGAACAAGAACAGCAATTTTCCTGAAGATGAAGCTGGACGATCCTTAAACAAGTATTGATTTGATAAAACCTTGCAGAATGGCGAAAAGGTAAATCGCATTTGGATGTGGTTTTCTCCAACTAAAAAATTTATATTTTGCTTGCGTTGCACTTTATTTCCACAAAAATATCGGTATGGAGAAACATACATGACTTCCATGTTCTAAGATTTATATTTAAAATCATATTTGAAATGAAATATTTCCATAGAAACTACGTCTTTCTACTTATTGCTACAGCATTAACCACAGTACTGTGGTCACTAACGTATACCACCTCACGTTTTCGCACTCGATTTTCACTGATGATGGCAGTCGATGGCACTGCAGAAAAGTCTGGTTTTACAGAAAACATTGGACTACGGCTAAACATCCCGGGAAGCAATTTTAACAAAAAACTACTTCTTTGTTGCCGATAACGTAGTACACATAAAAAATTCTCCCCTCCACCTACAACTATAATTTTTAATAATAGAAAATTACCCCCACTCCGTTCACCTAACCTCTTCATTTATAGATATTTCATCTACTTTTCTACAGTGGATTATTATGAGCTTCTTATCAGGATAATTTAATTATAAAAATTAAGTACTTTACTCTTGTTAAATCATAAAATGTTTCAGGTAAACTACCCCTTTCTCTTAACCGATCTTCTCCAAAATCAATAGACCTTCAGTCCTCTACAATTCAGGGATGCATGCAAAAAAATATTTGATTCTGTTTGAATGTGCGGCAGTTATCGTTCGTCATGGAAACATTTCTCTTGTTACAACTTAAAATGTTGCAGGTAAACTACCCCTTTCCCTTAACCGATCTTCACCAACACCAATAGTTATTGAGAACTCTACAATACAGTGCTGTATGCAAAACATCATTTGATTCTGTTTGAATTTGCGGCTGTTATTGTTTGCCATAGAAAAATATCGGTATGGAGAACCATACATGACTTCCATATTCTACGATTTATATTTAAAATCATTTTCAGCCAAACAGCCAGGCTGTGTCTTACTTGCCTTTTTATTGCTGTATTAAATGAAAAATATTATATTACATTAAAATGAAAAAATTATAATTTTATTGCCTGGCAACAAAATTATTTTATTTTTAACAATTACCATTGTTTCAAAAAGTTTAAATAAATTTTCAAGTACTTTACTCTTGTAAAACGTAAAAGGTTGCAGGTAACCTACCCCTTCCCCTTAACCGATCTTCACCAAAATCGAAAGTCATTGAGACCTCTACCATTGAGGGACGTATGCAAAAAATTATTTGATTCTGTTTGAATTTGCGGCTGTTATCGTTTGCCATAGAAAATACGCTTGATAAAAAAACTTTGCAGGTAAACTACCCCTTCCCCTTAACCGATCTTCACCAAAAACAATAGGTCTTGAGTACTCTACAAATCAGGGCTGTATGCAAAACATTATTTGATTCTGTTTGAATTTGCGGCTGTTATCGTTTGCCATAGAAAATACCCTTGTTAAAAAAACGTTGCAGGTAAACTACCCCTTTCCCTCAACCGATCTTCACCAAAAACAATAGGTCTTGAGAACTCTACAATTTAGGGCTGTATGCAAATAATCTTTTGATTCTGTTTGAATTTCCGGCTGTTATCGTTTGCCATAGGAAATACCCTTGTTAAAACATAAAACGTTACAGGTAAACTACCCCTTTCCGTTAACCGATCTTCACCAATAACAATAGGTCTTGAGTACTCTACAAATCAGGGCTGTATGCAAAACATTATTTGATTCTGTTTGAATTTGCGGCTGTTATCGTTTGCCATAGAAAATACCCTTGTTAAAAAAACGTTGCAGGTAAACTACCCCTTTCCCTCAACCGAACTTCACCAAAAACAATAGGTCTTGAGAACTCTACAATTTAGGGCTGTATGCAAATAATCTTTTGATTCTGTTTGAATTTGCGGCTGTTATCGTTTGCCATAGGAAATACCCTTGTTAAAACATAAAACGTTACAGGTAAATTACCCCTTTCCCTTAACCGATCTTCACCAAAATCAACAGATCTTGAGAACTCTACAATTCAGGGCTGTATGCGAAACATTATTTGATTCTGTTTGAATTTGCGGCTGTTAACGTTTGCCAAACAAACAAAATTACCCTTGCTAAAAAAAAACCGTTGCAGGTAAACTACCCCTTTCCCTCAACCGATCTTCACCAAAAACAATAGGTCGCGAGTACTCTGCAAATCAGGGCTGCATGCAAAAAATTATTTGATTCTGTTTGAATTTGCGGCAGTTATCGTTTGCCATAGAAAAAAAATCTATAGACAGACAGACACACACACACACAGACACTTTTCGGAAAACGACTTTTTTTCATGTTTTGAGTGTAGTAGAATCAGAATCTGCAATAATCTCGAACACGATTTGTTTTGCCATCACCATACTTCCATTCCTTAAGGAATATGGAAGTAAAAATTACCCTTGATAAAAAACCGTTGCAGGTAAACTACCCCTTCCCCTTAACCGATTTTCACCAAAAACAATAGGTCTTGAGAAATATACAATTTAGGGCTGTATGCAAATAACCATTTGATTCTGTTTGAATTTGCGGCTGTTATCGTTTTCCATAGAAAATACCCTTGTTAAAACATAAAACGTTGCAGGTAAACTACCCTTTTCCCTTAACCGACTTCAACAAAATCAACAGACCTTGAGTTCTGTATAATTCAAAAAGGTGTGCAGAAGAGTAGTTGTTTCTGTTTTAATGTACGGCAGTTATCGTTCGTCATAAAAAAATTATACCCTTGTTAAAATATAAAATGTTGCAGGTAAACTACCCTATTCCCTTAACCGATCTTCACCAAAACCAACATGTCTTGAGAACTCTACAATTTAGGGCTCTATGCAAAACATTATTTGATTCTGTTTGAATTTGCGGCTATTATCTTTTACCATATAAAAAATTACCCTTGATAAAAAACCGTTGCTGGTAAACTACCCCATTCCCTTAACCGATATTCACCATACTGTCTTTAGTATTGTTTGCCATAGAAAAAAATTACCCTTGATAAAAAACCGTTGCAGGTAAACTACCCCTTTCCCTTAACCGATCTTCACCAAAAACAATAGGTCTTGAGTACTCTGCAAATCAGAGCTGTATGCAAAAAATTAATTGATTCTGTTTGAATTTGCGGCTGTTATCGTTTGCCATAGAAAAAAATCTACAGATAGAGACACAGACGACACACAGATAGACACACAGACACTTTTCGAAAATTTACTTTTTTTCATGTTTTGAGTGTAGTACAATCAGAATCTGCAATAATCACGAACACGATTTTTTTTGCCATCACCATACTTCCATTTCCTTAAGGAAAATGGAAGTAAAAAAACTATCAAAGAAGCAATTTCAACAGTGACAATGGGTTATCGTCGTGGCAAAATTTAATCTCCGTATTCAGGCTCATGAAAATATTCCTGCTTATCGCTCTGCATTTTTGAAATGGAAGGAACTGGAACCTTCTTTAAACAAAGGGAATTTATTGATGATGTATTTCAGGAACAAATGTTTAAAGGAGCTAAGACATGGAAAGAAATCCTAGAACGGGTAATTGCCACAGTACAATCTCTTGCACAACAAAATGTGGCACTGAGAGGACATCGAGAATCAATTACTAACAATCCAAATCCTGGAAACTTTCTGGCCTTATTAAAATACTTGGCTAAATTTGACCTTGTCGTGAGATCTCATTTGGATTCAGTCTATCGTAAATCTGGGTGTATATCGTATCTTTCGGCAACTATGCAAAACGAAATAATAAGCCTGTTAGGAGAAAGAGTGCGGAAATATATTATTACTGCATGTAAAAAGGCGAAGTACTTTAGTATTATATTTGACACAACACCAGATGCTGTACATGTAAAACAAATGTCTCAGATTATAAGATTTGTTAAATTTAAACCCAATTCTGTTGACATCAAGGAAGCTTTTATAGACTGTAATCCTTAAGCAGTCAAAACAGCGGAGGGAATAACACACAAGCTATTATAAATAAACTTGAGCGAGATGGATTGAATCTTAGCGACTGCAGAGGTCAGTCGTATGAACAATCAAGCAGGAATGGCTTGGATTAATTCAGGAGTTCAGAAGAGAATATTAGATTTGAATCAACTAGCTCTGTTTGTTCCCTGTGACAACCATTCACTTAACTTTGTTGGAGTTCATGCAACTCATGTAAATGCTCAGGCAGTGACATGTTTTGGGACAGTGGAACGTCTTGAACGTCTATTCACCTTCTTTCCCTGTTCCACTCATAGATGGAGTGTTCTTAAAGACTTCATAAATATTACTCTAAAAGGACATTGTGATACCAGGTGGAGTTCAAAATCAGATGCAATATACACTCAGTTGGATGAAATTATCGCTCCACTGGAGAAACTGAGGGATACACCGACTGAAACAATTGATACGTCAGGAGATGCAGCATTAATAATGAATGCGATAGAAAACTTAACTTTTGTGACCTTGCTC
Organism: Magicicada septendecula; assembly: GCA_034769895.1. NCBI lineage: Eukaryota > Metazoa > Arthropoda > Insecta > Hemiptera > Cicadidae > Magicicada > Magicicada septendecula. The sequence goes on from CM068370.1 coordinate 86,280,856, forward strand.
TTTTTCTGGACAGATATTCTTTCGTCTATGGACAAAATCCAGAAAATCTTGCACATCAAAGGAGTAAGCTTTATTCAAGCATTGACACTTCTGGAGACACTAATGGACAAATTAAAAGTTTGGAGGAATGAGCCGTGTGACAATGTAACTACTAAGGCAGAGCAGGTATGTAATGAATGGGGTGTCAGAATCACTAAAAGGATAAGAAGGAAGCGCACGATGCCAAGGTAGTTTGCACACGATTCTGCATTATCCGTGTGTCAAGAAATGCGACCTTCTCTAATAGAAATTTTGGTCAAACTGTCAATTAAAATTTCAAGTCGTTTCTCTAACATAAAAGAGTTAGAAAAAAGCTTTGAATTCCTCTTTAAATTTAAGGCGTACATAAATGATTGGGATATACATTTGAAGGAACAGATGTCCCAAATCAATATTAAGTGCACAGTGCTTGCAAAACTGTGTCCACATGACCTAAAGAGTAAAGAATTGTTCAGTGACTTGAAAGACATCATACTTTTATTAAAAATGGACAAAGTTAAAGGAGAACAAATGGACTTTACACCTCAGGGATTGCTACAATACATTTCTTCAATGGAATTAGTATACTACAAAACACTACCAACAGCTTTAAAATTGTTTACTTTTCCAGTGTCTGTGTCTTTTGTGAAATATCGTTAGTGAACTTAAATTGATTAAATCGTACCTAAGATCAACAATATCTCAAGACAGGGTATCTAATCTAGCGGTACTTTCAACTGAAAACGACATTGCATCGTCTTTAGATTACAGTGATTTAATATCCAAATTTGCACCAATTAAGACCAGGAAAGTTACATTTTAAAATATCTCGTTTTAAATATTTATTATATATTAAAAATAAATATTAAGTGTTTATCAATAGAAGACGGAACCATTAACCTGTAATGGTAAGTGATTTATTTTATTACTTTTATTGTAGTTCTTTGTTTAACTTTATGTTGCATTAGGATATTGTTTTGACGATGCGCTTTAGACCTACAAGGAATTTGCACGTGTATTATAACGTTTTTATGTTATACATTTTGTATATTACTACATTTTTTATAGTCTAAATTTGTTACTAATAAATGTATAGAAACTGAATACCGGTAATATTATAATATGTATTTTCTTAATTTTGACTTAACAAATATTCTTAAGACATTTTCTGGGCGTACTTTCATACAAAATTCTACACATTTGCATTTATTAAGTACTTTGTTCATTGGATGGGCCTTCATTTGTGCTCTTTTGTCCACTTTTAATTGTGAAGGCGAGGCGGCCGACGATCTCCTTGCCCCGGGCGCCAAAAAGCCTAGCTACGCCATTGACTAAGTACAAATTTTAACATCAAAGAACATATATACAAGGAACTGTGGAAAGTGTACTTAAAAAATTGTAGCCTATTTAATTGGTAAAAGTGTTTTATCTAATTTGTGTATTGTTAAATGGATAACCTTTTGTTCTTTTCATAGGCGTAATAGAACTGGCACATTACTAAGGGTATTCACTGCATCATGTGTTCTAATCTGCATTGTGTGTGTTTTAATTATTCTCTGTTTTGCATATTTCAAAAAATATTCTTTACTTGCACTTCTAATTTTACTAAAAAGTTCCTTATCCTATTTTAAATTAAGAGAAATTGGTTTGTTTGACTGGAGTCTAAATACACCAATTTTCCAACTATCTTGGATTTGGTGCCTTGTCTTCTTTGTTACTTTAGGCCTCTATTATACTAGGCAACTGATTTCAGAAAACGTTGTGGGGCATTGGTTTAAATGTAGCGTATTACACTTACTGCAATTGTTTGCACCGGTCTGCAATCGATTGCAAGACGGTTGCAAGCCATGCAACTATTAGTTTCATGCACTCGTTGTGGGCCCTAGTTCAAATGTAGCCTATTACACTATGCTACCGATAGCATGCAACTTGCCGGTACACGCATTCTGCACACAAGAAAGAAATTTCATGACCAAAGCAACGTATACAATTTTTTATTAAAATAAACGCCAATATCTTGAAAACAAAAAAGAGGATTTTATTGAAACAAAAACCAAAATAAAATTTGGAATTTTCTCTAAGTCTCGCTTGCTGACAAAATCTCTATACTACAGATATATTTCACTAAACGCAAAGTAACTAAGAAATTTCATGACATCAAAATTATGTTCATGACAACAAAGGTTCTGTTCATCAAAATTCATCAGTTACAATTTTTTGTTTGAAACCATCCTCAAACTTCAAGGATGATGACAATAAACATTGTCGAAACGTCGACACAAATAAGTTAAAAATTTGTGTTATTTTTGACCGATCCTTACTAACCCTTCACTGAAAAATTCAATATATACTGTACTTAGATGTCGCGCTACAACAAAGGAGAAGAAGACTGCGGTAGAATGGCTATCACTATCGGAGAAGACTTCTTGTTTAATACCCAGTTTGCTGATGACGAAGCAGCAATAGCACAAGATTCTTATGACCTGGAATTTATACTGATCCGATTATACAAGGGATATGAAACGTGGAGATTGAATGCTAATATAAATAAAACAGAATATCTAGTCGTTAATTCTGATGCCAGATTTGAAGTATTGATTAAAGACAGTACGTCAATTGAACAGGTCGATGAATTTAAATACCTAAGGGCACTAATAACACGGGAAGGCCTAGCAAAACTCAAAATCAAAAAAACGAATAGAACAGAGCAGGAAAGTTCTAGGAAGCTTGAACTCTATTTAGTGGGACAAATATATATTTCGAGCGCCACAAAGATTCATATAGGAAAACTTTTGTTGAATCAGTTCTGTCTTATGGCTGTGAGGTATGGACATTGAGCACGGAAATTATACGACAATTGAATGCCGTGGAAATGGATTATATCTGTAGTAGTGCCAGATTCTCAAGAAGGGAGAGAATAACCAGCAAGGAAATCGGAAGAAGGATGCATGCAGAAGACACACAGAGTAGAACGAAGAGGCCTAAAGTGGTTTGGTCACTTACTCCGAATGGATGAACAGAGATGGCCAAGGAAAATATTTCAGTGGAGGCCCCCAGGCAAAGGAAAAAGGGGCAGACCTAGATTGTCCTGGTATGAAAAATGAGGAAGACCATGGAACATCATAACTTGGCAGAAGAAGATGCACAGGACAGAAGTAGATGGGGGTTAGGTGTGGGTATGCGGCAATAGCCGATGAAAATCCCTTTGAGAGAGAGTTTCTGAGGTTAGCCTGGACGACGAAATAAACAAACTTACGTCTTTATAATAATAGTATTGACGACAGGCTTACTGATTGTAGAGCAGTTGCAGCCTGTTTTTAATGCCCTGCAACTAGTTTCATGTAGCCTTGAAATCAGTTGCATAGTGTAATAGAGGCCTAATTGGTAATATCATAGATTGGAATTAAAACATTTTCCTTTAACCTCTATCTTTTCCTTTTCCCGCTCATTTTCCTCGTTCCTTTTCAGGATTTCTCTTTGCCACTCATTATGATTTGATCGGCATCAATTCCTATATACCATTGTAAACTATTGTTACGTAATGGGAAAAAAGTGTTACACCATTACAGTACGCTCTACGTGTTTCTCGGCTATTCCAGCTGTAATTTGTGTGTGCTTACGTATTGCAATGCCACAACAATTACGTTCTGTTGTTTTCTAGTAGCGTTCTTGAGGCGAAGTATGGAATATTATGGTACTTCAGCGGGGTATAAATATAGGCAGTCAGTGGTGCTTAGTTCAGTTATTGTCGGACGATTACACAGTGCGTTTTAATGGTGATTTACACAGTGCGGTTCGAAGTATTGTGGCGAAGTGTTATGTGTTTTATAATTGCACGGGGCAATTGTAATACAATTGTGTTTTATATTAGCTGACATTTTTATTGTGTGTGAACAATTTTTATTTGATTTGTTGTAAGAGACTATCTTGTACATTACTAACTGTTTAATTGTGATAATTAAAGCTGGTGATTAGTGACTTAATTGGTGTCTTGTATATTGTTTTCCACTGTACCATACGACGATAAGTAGACTATCGTAACACTACTATTATGTGAGTATGATTTATAATAATTTTAAACCGTGAAACTAATTTCTAAATAATCTGACCACACGTCTAAAATGATCCATGCCATTGTCTGAAATGATCCATGTTATCGTTGGGTTAATTAAGTTACTACATGATCATGATTTATGATACTTTTTAAATCATGATCACTTGATCACATCCCTGAAATGATCCGCCTTATCTTTGGATTAATAAATAATTATGTTGTAAACACTTTATGAAGTAGGGTTGTTAAGGTAGATTCCAACATAATATGGAAAAAACCTTTGGAATCGATCGACCTGGATCTCTCCTAGTGTTGCGTTTCAGGACGGGACACTAGAACATTTGAAATTAAAATAATAAATTTACCAAAAAAAAAATTAATTTTCCAAATCTGGAGGCCCCCTACTAAGTAGAGCTAAGGTCCACCCCTCCCGCCAAACCCTTAGCTGCTAGTGGCTCTATGCACTAATTAAACAAATTATGTTTTGTTTTTTATCGGCCATCTAAGGACCACATGCCAATTTCAATTCTTTACTCTTTGTTCTTTTCTTTTTCTCCAATATTCTTTCATCTTTTCATTGTGTCTCTTCTTCCTGTCTTCAGTCCACTTTGAACCTATGTTTTTCTCTACTCCTTCCATTTTTAACACTTTTGCCTGAAAAACTTTTTTTTCAATTACTTCTTCTGCGTGTATATATATTTTTGTAATTCTTTCTGACTTCTTTAATCCAATTTGATGTTGACTTCTTCCCCCCCAGATATTTGAAGATTTGCTTTGTCAACCTATCGCCATCCATTCTATATACATGTCCAAAAAATAATAGTCTTCTTTTCACATTGTTTCTGTTATATTTTCTATACTTTCTTTGATATATTTCATCATTACTTCTTAATTTTCCAACCTTCTGAAGTTTTTCGTGGGCCTAATATTTTCCTAAAAATTCGTCATTCCAATATTTCTAGTTTGTCTAAATTATAATTCAATGCTAGACATTCACTTGCAAATAGGCCTTCTGGCTTTACTACTGTACTGTAATGCCTTATTTTCGCATTTTTAGATATGCACTTTTTATTGTACGCGTAGATATCTTTAGTTATACCATATGCCCTTTCCATCTTATGAATCCTTTCTTCTATAGCAGATTTTTCTAAGCCGTTCTCTTGAATTATTTCTCCTAGATACTTAAATTTTCGAACCCTCTCTATTCGACTAATGTCTGTTACCAGGAATTTTGGCGCATTTTTAATGTTCGTGAGATATTTGTTTTTTTCTGCAGAAATTCTTAAGCCTGTTCTATTGGTTATGTCCTCAAAAAATTAACTTGTGTTACTGCAGATGTAAGATGTTCTGAAAGTAACGCAAAGTCATCTGCGAATGGCAGACAGTTTATTTCAATACGTTTGTTCCTTCTTCCCAACATGATTGGTGATATTTTGCATTCCTTTAATTTGTCATTCCAAATTCTCACTACTTTCTCCAGGACACAGATGAAAAGAATTGGCGATAAACCATCACCCTGTTTTACATCTGTATTTATTTTGAACAGTCGAGATATAAATTATGTCTGTTTATTTTAACTGTACTTTTTTTAGTTCAGACAACTGAGTTGAAGAATTTAAAAATAATCAATGATGCTTGATTCCGGTGGGAGACAGACACGAGTTTGGGGTTTGAGCTGGCAGCATCGCATCGAAGCGGATGTTGCTTACGGGAACGGATGTGTTAACTGGGATAGGCCAAAGCTAATACTATGCCCGATATGCGAATACGACCCATTAACTACATTCATACGTGCCGTATATGTTTACTCTCTGACATTTGAGCTCCCGCAAACGGACAAATTTACTCTGCAAACAAATACAGAAAACTGTTTACGGGCACGTTCACGAGGGGTGAATATTGTTATTAAAACTTTTACAGCGAATATGCGTTGTTAAGGGATTGCATGGATCAAGGGCGGCTCCATGAGTTGAAGAATTGATTTTCCTGTATTTCATATTTCAAGCGCATACGATAATGCTGTGAAATAGACCTGTTTGTATAAAAAAAAGAGTTACTACTATATTAGGAGCGGTCGTGGCGTTGTGGCTAGCGTGTGGCGCTGCTACGCTGTCGGCGCGGGTTCGATTCCCGTCGGGGCCATCTGATTTAGATACGACCGTTCCCCTTCACAAGGCGATGACAAACAAGCGAGAGGTATCGTGCCTAGTACAAGCCCTCTCCAAATATGTCGTTCGGATCCGGTGTTAAACTATAGGTCACATATACCTGTGAGAGACTCAGTAACACACGCACCAAGGGTATATGCGGGGAGGGAACAAACCAGTCGAAAGGGTGACGCACTCAATAACGATATTAGCGTAGACAACTGAAAAAATAATAAAACAACCTAAAAATTAAGAGTTAAAGAAAATTCGTCAACTTTTTCGACCTTCTGGTGGCAGTGGTGGTGGTGGGGGGCCCAAGCCGAACGTAGTTAGGCTACGAACACAATAGCTGCTACTGCTTCTCGGAGAAACCTGAGATACGCTTCCCTGTTGACGCATGCGAATTACATAACATGCGGCGTTGGCACTCCGTTGCCGTTGTGTCTGGTAAATTACCTACACAAAGACAAAAAACGGAATAAATTACAAGACAACAAAAGAAAAGGAAAAATCAAAAATGGTGCTAGCAGAAAGTTGATAAAACGTTTGACAACCGTAGTAGAAATGTATCTTTAGAAGTGTTCGATCAGAGGAATAAGAAGAAGAAGAAGATGATGATGGTGGTGGTGGTGGTGATGATGACTATTTTTGTATTGTAAATTTTAAGAAAGTTTATAAGGAATGCCAATTTTCGTCAGATAATTGAGTTCACCGTCGTTTGCACACTTAAAGAGAATGAGTAAGTGTAACAAAACAGATGGAAATAATTCATGGTCACTCCGCCATCTAATATTTAACCTTCATTAATTTTGTCTGTTTTTTTACTTCCATGTTCCGTAAGTAAAGCACAAATTACACGAACCCTCAAGAGATCGACCGCGGTCGCGGAGTTCAGACTATGCACTGGCCACGACTACCTCCAAGCCCATTTACACCGATTCGGCCTGGTGAATTCCAACATCTGCCCGCTGTGCAATGGAGGAATGATGGATGGACAACACCTACCTGTCTGTCCTGAATTGGCGAACCTGCAAACGCGAACTTTATCCTGTCTGTACTGGGAGGCTCGCCGAACTGCCGAGAGCGGGGATTGGATAAACTAAGTAAGTAAGTAATGTTCCGTAAGGAAATGGAAGTATGGTGATGGCGAAAAAATCGTTTCGAGATGAGGGGTGATTCTGATTGTACTACCCTCAGAACGTGAAGAAAATTCATTTTCCAAAAATGTGTGTCTTTGCGTAGAATTTTTCTGAGGCGAACGGTAAGTGCCGCAAAAATTAAAACAGAATCAAATAATTTCTTGCATGTGTGCCAGAGTTGTAGAGGACTCAAGGCCTATTGATTTTGGTGAAGATCTGTTAAAGGTGAGGGGTATTTTACCTGCAATGTTTTACATTTTAACAAGAGTAAAGTACTTAATTGTGATAAATAAAGTTTCCTGAAAAGAAGGTCGTAATTTATTTGACAAAGGTCTTACCATTGTAGAAAGGTTGAGACGAAATATCTATAAATGAAAAGGGTAGTTGAAAGGGATGGGGGTAATTTTTTCACGTTTATTATTGATTTAATGATAGTACAGTCACTGAAGCCGAAAAAAAATAGAAATTTCAAATTAAGTGGCTTCTATGAGATTTTTTGCATACGGCTAGATAAAAAGGTTAGAAAGAATTTAAAAAAAAGTTTACAAAAATTTAGTCGCGGGTTTTCAAAAAAAGGGAGGGGAAAAGTACAACAAATTCATTTTTCATGATTATCTTAAAAAATATTAAATTTATGAGAAAAATACAAAAGACCAAACAGAAAGAGCATAAAATTCTGCATAAAAAATGTTATTAACATTTTTTTTGTGAGGGCGATAATTTTAGTAGAAAAATTAATTAAAATTTGGCCAAATTTTGCACAAGGTGGATTTGCACATAAAATACATGTTTATTTAATAGACATGCAATTTTTTCAGGAATATAAGTTTAAAAATTCATTATTATTCATTTATGTATTGCAACAAAACACAGGATGATGATCTAGAATAAGTATATCAGAGCATGGATGACGGACATTATGTTTTAAATTGATTTATGCAATTTGTGTCAATTAGCTATAAGTTTTATATTTAGTGATGGATAAGGACTTGTGTTATACCAATTCTTTGTAAAATTTTGCTCTATAATGTCATGTACTTTATTTGTGAATATGTGCGCGCGTTCGCGTGTGGTGAACCTTCGTTTTTATATCCGCGTTAGTTAACCTATCGGCATGAGACTTGGACAATGAATTATTTATGAAAATATCTACATTTTCTATATACTCTGTTGTTCTCAGCTATTTTTTAAGTGTAGTTTTTTAGTAATTGAAAACTCAACTTTTCACGCTTATCAGCAGGGCCGGATTTAGGATCTGTAGGCCCCTAGGCTCAACCTGTGGTGCGGGCCCTCCGGGGGGGGGGTATGGAATTTTTAAAAATTCGGTTACGGAAATTTTTTTAAACATTAACCTTGAAAATCGAGTTTTGAAGCACTTATTTGGTTAAAATCCTTAAGATAAACATATAAAAGTTCCCGATTTTTTTAAACATTAAATTTGTATTGCACAGTATTAGAAGAATTGAGTAACAAATAATAAAATTAAAAATCTTTAAAGTGTTCAAAACAATTTATTGACATTGCTCTTAACCTTCCGTCAGGCGCGGTCCCTTACAGTACGACAGTAGGCGCGGTGTATCAAATTGATAATTATACTGATCGACTATTTTATATTGTCTTTTTTAATAATATTGTAAAATAGTATTGTATTTTAGATATTATAATGAATATATTATATGAAATGTGTATGTGAATTGAAAAAAAAATAGAAACCAATGTAACATTTACAAAAAGAAAGTAATATGTTATTTCTGACATGTTAATGAACATATGATTTGAAATGTATAAATTTACTGGAAAAATATTTATAAAATAGTTCAACATTCACAAAAATTAAGATATTAATGAATACATTACTTGAAATTTACAAATAGATAAAAAAAGTAACTTTAAAGAAAGTTAATTTGTCACGAAAACTAAGAAAGATGTATCATTCGTCACTCTCCTCACTGGAAACATGCTCTAATGAACCTGGAAGAATTCTAGCACAATCAGTGCAGAAGCTCTTTATATGTATCAAACAAATAAGTTTTTTGCATTTCACACAATTATACTTCGTTAATCGTCGCTTTGTAGTGCATGTCTGACACCTTTTTCTTTTTCGCTCAATGTCATTGTTATCATCTTGGTTTTCTTCGTTGTCTTCTGGTCTGAAACGTTTTAGACAATCTTGCAGATTTTTGTGTATTCCAGAAGTGTTTGTACTCCTTCGAATGATTTGGGGGAGAACTAATTCATGAGATAACGTCTTCAGAAACACTTTTCTTCTAACAACATCATGATCATTCCCAGAATAAATAACTTGCGCGTTGATACCACTCATGTTTATCATTGCAAAAAATATGACCATTGGCCAACGGCGTACATCTCTTGCTACATTATGTGATGCACATAATTTGCCATTCGTTCTATTGTAAAATGTTATGACAGATGGCTTCTGCTTATCCCCAGTATCACCATCTATTGATTTATCATCATGCAAACTAGATGCCAAAATAACACATTTTCCTTTTTTAGGAATATAAGACGCCAACATGAGAGTCTTCCTGAAACCGAAAAGGCTGCTGTTGATATCTCTTCCCGTACTCGTGATAAACTCTTTTGGAATCTGACGCTTATTTTTTTTAATTGTTCCAACGTAAGTAAGAGATTTTTTTTCTTAATTCTTCAATCAATTCGACACTAGTGAACCAGTTGTCTGCTGTTACATTTCGGCCTGATCCATAAATAGGTTGGCAAAGTCTAAGTACAACATCTGATGGTTTGTTCCTTATACGATACACTCCTTCAGGCTGCAATCCAGCATAAATTTCTAAATTGTGTAAGTAAAATACCTGGCTGTCAACGAGTGCATAAATTTTGATCCCGCATTTGTTAGGTTTACTTGGGATGTATTGCCTGAAGCTGCATCTTCCTCTAAATCCCTCCAATTTTTCATCAACACACACGTTCTCGCCTAATGAATAGGCACTTTTTACAATGCTCTACAAATTTCTCGAATACATTGCGAATAGGTGCAAGTTTCTTCTTTCCTCACGAGTGTCTCGGTTGTCAAATCGTAGACACCGCACAATAAATTTAAAACGTTTAATACTCATTACTAAGCGAAATTTTTCAATCCCATCACCATCTGACCCCCCGAGGTCTTCCAGACTCTGTCTATTGCTCCGGTGCACACCTGCTAGAATCAACAGTCCTATGAAGGCTTTCAAGTCTATTATATCAATTGGTCTCGTATCTCTTTCTCGCTTAAAAGTTGTTTTGATATTTTCAATATATTCGTTTGTGCACTGCACAATAATATTTAAAATATCATCATTGATCAGATAGCTCCAGCCTTCAAGAGCAGTTCGGGCCATTTTGGCAGTGCCTATAACTCCAGGAAGTTTTCGAAGTAAATTGCTACTTCTTGAACGTATTTGCTTAAAGGTGGATTCTTATTCCATTTTGTTTCTCCGTCTTTACCAAAAAAATAATTCTCATCTTTTTCAGTTATATCACTTTCATTTTCATCATCGTCTTCTTCCGTCTCTGAGTCTTCCTGACGAATTTCAGTTGCATCTTCACCTTCTGTGTCGACCTCATCTTCAAAATCTTCTTCTAAATTTTTATCACTGTCTTCAAATAATATTCTTTGAACTTCTTCTATATCCTTTGGATTTGTAAGATCAAAAACTTTTTTATTACTGGCCATGGTCAATGTACAAGTAACCTAAAATATGAAAACGAACGAATAAATACCTTATCCCATCGATATCAGGCGCAGTGTATCAGATTGATATTTTCTCAGAAATACATACATAAATTGTTTTAGACCAAAACCGTGATAAATATCAATATGTATAGAAATATGCAAAATTTACTTACCAAAATGATTGAACAAGACAATTGTAAACCTTCAAAAATATAACACGCACAGGCGCAGTGTATCAAATTGAACAGACAATATCTTCACTTTGCAATAGCTGTTGGCATACTAAACGCTGTTGACAGATAAAAGGAAGGAATATGTTAAGCTATTGAAAGACAGGTGGTGCTGCCATCTGTTAGAAACAAATGGAACAAAAAAACGTATGACGAGTATCAATCAGATCAGCCGCGCCAGACGGAAGGTTAAAAATATATTTAGAAAAGCACACCAAATTAGGTACCAGTACATGTTTTTCTTTTAAAATATGCAAACATTAGCTATTCCAATTTTAAAGATTACAAATTGTAATTTTAAGCAAACGTGCCGGTTTGTTAATAGGCCTACAAGATAAAAAGGGAACAAAACAACAGCAAAATCTTATCTATTTTAAATTCATTTCCAATACACTCTCTAGTCCCTTCTCAAGTAATAAGACATTTAAATGGCAAATGAAATTTAGTAAAATTCATAGAAATAAATTGTAAGGAAACAGAGTAGGCCTATATAAGCTTACAAAAACATTTTAATGTTTATTTGCAAAATTTAAATTTCAAAACAATGTATTGAATTGAAGTGTTTTTACATATATAAATAAACAACTATTAGGAAAAATGTATACATTTTGGAGTTTTGTATCCTCATTAAGAGAAAACTGTCGAGTAACTTTGGAATTTAGTAAAATGCACTTGCATAGAAATACATTATTTAACGAACAAAGAATACTATAAACCTACATCAATTTAATGGACATTTAAAAAGAACAAAAACGATGTCAAAGTAATATGTTCAAAAGCAAGCCTGTGTGTAAATTTATTAGTACTCAAGTAGTTTTACTGCCAATGACTTAACTACTACTGATTGGATTCCGCCTAAGCTTCATATTAATGAAGGTGCTTAAGATATCTTCATGATTTATTTGTCTCAAAATGTCACTTTCAATGCTGAGCAAAGCCAAAAAGTTGAGTCTTTTTTCTAAATAGAGGTTCGAAGTCTGTTTTTTATGAGTTTCAATTTTGAGAATGACCTTTCTGCAGAACAATTAGTGACCATTAAAGACAGACACATTCTTAGTGTAACCTCTACATTAGGAAAGCAATCTTTTATATTGTTTTCTAACATAAGTTGGTACATCCACCTCTCTTTACTGATGATTTTTTCTATTTTTTCATAGTCTGGTTGAAACTGAATAGAAAAAGTCTTGAACTGTAAAAGTTCGTTTCCCAATCGGTCATCTAGGTCATTGTTATACGTGTCTCCCAAGTTTTGAGCTGCTGCTAATACTTCTTCATTAGAAAGTGTGTCCAATTTGTTAAGAAACCCAAAACGTGTGTGAACAAGTTTGTATGCCTCAAGTCTCTTCCGCAATGCACTTTCAAGTTCATCTATAACTGGAATGAAACTCTGGGTTCGAAATTTATCCGACGGTGTCAAATCAACTTCAGGAGCTTGCGCACAATCTAGAGGGGCTAAACGTACATTTGTTCTGCGTTTGCGCTTTGTTTCACTCTCATAGTCATATTCCGTTAACTTAGTAGCTTTCTCCTCATACTCTTTGAAGCTGTCCCGTTTACTTTCTATGAAGCTTTTTAGCGATGTCAGTATTGAGGCAGCTGTGTTTACATCCATCCTCGGGTTTTGTAGTGTTTCGCTAGTTTTGTTCACTTGACCCAAAATGTCATCCCAAAATACTGTGTACAGCCCTGTTTCCATCTTTAGCATCTTATTGTACAAACCTAGAGCAGTGACTCGTGATTTACCTGAATCTTCTTCGTCCTCTGAAATTTCAACAAGTGCATTTTTTATCTCTTTATAGCCTCGCCTGAGGGCTTTTGTAGCATCTGCTCGGCATGACCACCGGGGTGTTGTTGTCCTTTTTGGCACTAGAATGCGATTGTCAGTTTCTGCTTTTTTCAAGCAATCAGTTAGAATCTTATACCTGTTAGTTGAGGCGGTAAAATATACAAAAAGTTCTCCCAAAAAATCGAAAAAGCTTACAGCACTCAGACAGCAACCGGCTGCAGCTTGCACAACAAGATTGAGTGAGTGTCCAGCGCAAGGTACCCAAATTGCTAAATTATTTTCTTTTAGTACTAACGCTTGAATACCATTGTACTTTCCGCTCATTGAAGAAGTATTATCGTATGACTGGCTACGGCAGTCTTTAATGTCTAAGTCGTTCTCTTCTAAAAACTTATTCAAGCCTTGAAACATATCTTTAGCTTTGTGGCCCTGATAAGGCATAAATGTTACAAATCTTTCAACAGGAGTGTACTCCTCTAAATATCTAAACATCAAACTAAGCTGATCAACGTGGCCTTCTTCTGGAGTTGAGTCTAGAGATATGGAGTAGTACTTTGACTGCTTGATACGAGAGATAACTTCATTAAAAACTCGTTTGCCAATTATTTGCACAACTTCCTCGCAAGTAGTCGATGATAGATAGTTTGTGTTAAGTAAGAAGAGTGATCCGTACTGTGAGGACCAAAAAATGTTAATGATGCGGCCCGTGGGACCGAAAATGTTTTGTGGAAGAATGTTGAGTGTGAAATTTTGTACTTAGTTGATTCGCCAGGATGCAGAAATGATGAAGCGAGTGGACTGTATTTAATTCATTTATTTGATATTCAAAAGTACATTAGAAATATGCAATTAGAAGTTGTTTTGAATGACAGGTTGGCTAATAAGCATAATGGATACAATTCATATCAAAATTTAAATTACATTAATAAACGGGCCTAGTGGGCCATAAGTAAAGTGTGTTGGCCTAAGGCCTACATTGAATGTCGCGACAAGAAAAAATATAACAGTGATGCTACGGGCGTGCCGACCGCCGCTACTAGCGTTTGAGACGTACTGTGTAGAGCACCGACATGAATGATCAGATTACCGTAAAAATTAAAGCGCAGATTAGCCAACCTATAAAGTAAAATTATCGTGCTACTGTACATAAGCTGCCCGTCAAAAATCAATAGATTTTTTTTACTATATTTTAGTAAATTATTATACATTTTGGTAACTTAGTTTATAACATACAGTGTTCTTAATAATGAAGTTAATTTCAAGGCTGAATTGAACCTTGAGTTGTAATATGAGATAACAGCTGTACGTTAATGGTTTAGCGATAAGCATGAATAAAGATAAACCTTAAAGATAAGCGTTTGTAAGCCAAGGTTAGCGAACAAACTGGTCTCATGCATGAATAAAAATGTATGCGTCGGCAAGTATTGCCGTCATATATTGTATGTGTACAATATCGAACGTTATGAAACATGAAAAATACATAATTAGACAATGTTTAATAATGTATGATCGGAAGCTCATCGCATGATGGCCCGATAGCTTGTAACCCTATGCATGTCATAGATGGTTACCGTGAAATAATTGAGGCCAGTAGACCTGTACAGAGTATTGTTTGCATGAACAAAGTTGCCACAAATTACATGTTTAAGCGTAATTTTAGCATGGCGTCATGTATTGACCAAGTCATGCTATTCCTGAAGTTTCAGGAACTTACAATATGTTGTGGTGTGAGAACAAGCTAGATAGCTGACTGAATGCAAGCACATATATGATGACATGTATGTCATAATTTAAACAGAAATAATAATTGTGCAATGCTTAATCACAAAATACAAATACAATATAACAATACAATATAAAATAAATCTAGACGTGGCATGGTTACATACAGTAGACGCAAAAAACGGTATGTTTTACATAAACGAAAGTTATATAATAAATATAATAAACAACAATTTAGTTAATTACAATATGAATAATCGCAATGGCATAAGTAACAAATACGACACTGTGATTACAAACGTAATACATGAGTTGAACAATTGAAAAAGATATTCACAGAACAACAAATCACACATATTAACAACTGTGTAAAAAATGCATGCAAAACATGCAAATATTATATAACAAATTTTTATAAAATAATACCACCGAAAACATGACACATACCCAATACATCAAAATGTAAATGTGTAGGACATAGTATGCCACACAAAATATTAACATACAAATACAAAATAGCAATATACCACCATAAAACTATGATGATTATAGAAACACGCAATGGCGCAAATTGTTATGACAATGTTGTGATAATACATCACAATTAAGTTGACCAAATGGTCATAATAAAGTAATGAGCCAATGGCTGAGTAAATAGCATTGTGCTAAATGATCATAATAATCTTGTCAAATCTCGTCCCGCGCTGGCAACAGACATAACTTATGTACTGGTCTCCGCAAAACACCAGTAGGTGTGCGAATGTCTACGACTCGAATTAAGTTATCTGGGCCGGGAAATGTGGCGGTAATTACACCAAATTTCCAGGCTAATGGAGGTAGATTATCCTCAATAAGTAAAACTAGGTCCCCAATGGAAACATTATCCTTAGCGAATTTCCATTTGTGACGCTGTTGTAACTGGTGCAAATAGTCACGAGACCAGTATATAGTCACGAGAAGTTCCAAATGCCTTGGACAAACTTCTGTAGAAGTTGCCAACGCCCAAGACGAGAGATAGGAATATGGGATAAGTCTGGGTCCGGTATCGCCGTTAATGGTGCGCAAATCAAAAAATGGCCAGGTGTGAGTGGCACCGGATCATTTACATCCGAAGAGATGGCAAAATAAAGGTCGAAAGTTCAGACATGCCTCTATCTGAGACAAAACTGTCGTAAACTCCTCGAAGGTGAGTATAGACTTGCCTACCACGCGGCGCAGATGAAACTTCAAACTCTTTATGCCGCTCTCCCAAAGGCCACCGAAATGAGGTGACGAGGGCGGAATAAATGACCATGAGATCCCCTGAGAGGACATGAATGACTTGAGTGATGAGATGGCATCCTTATTATGCCAAAGGTTGTAGAGATCATGTAAAATATTGCGGGCCTTCCTAAAGTTTGTGCCATTATCAGAGTATAACTGACTGGGTATGCCCCTGCGGGCCATAAAACGACGTAAGGCAGCTATAAACGCACTGGCTGTAAGGTCGGAAACCAATTCCAAGTGAATGGCCCTGGTTGCTAAGCAAATAAACAAAGACATGTATGCCTTAGAGAGAGTTCTGGATTTCTGCCCGCCATGACGAATCATGAACGGACAACCATAATCAACCGCGCAGAATAGAAACGGCCGAGATGGAGTGACTCTAGGAGATGGTAAAATACCAAGCCTCTGAACCTGCTGTTTGGCACTAAACCTGAGACACTTGACACATTTGCGAATGATGGAGCGAATGACTATCCTGGCATTAACAATCCACAAACGTTGACGCAGTGAGTGATGCACGAGTTGAGCACCAGCGTGAAGTAGACGAATGTGTTCGCGTTCAATGATGAGGCGGGTAATATGCGCCGATGGATGTAAGACAATAGGATGTTTAGCGTTGTAAGGTAATTGCGACTGCTGTAATCGCCCGCCTACGCGTATCACTCCAGAATCATCAAGAAACGGGTCGAGAGAAGCCAACTTACTCCTAATGGAAACAGAAGATCCGTTACGAAGACAATTAATTTCGGCTGCGAAGTGGATTGACTGAGATTGTTTTATGAAGACATTGAGAGCCTGATGAATTTCGACAGGGGTAAGATCGCCCGTAAATTTTTCAGCACTGGACCGTGACCGTGACGAATTGTTTGTTTGGACGGAAAGGTGGGGCGGGGGAGGGATAGCGTTCAAGTAGCAACATGAACCCTGTGGCTGTGGCGCGCGCACCCTCCCCACCCGATGATCTTCACCAAATACTGAAGATACCAATACCTCCAACTTTTGACATTTTACATACAATCCGGTGGCAGCCTATGAAGCAGAGCCATCTAGCGGTGTGCGTTACCACTGCTATACCAGCGGTTCTCAAACTTATATATATAGATATAATATACGTGACAAAAGGGGGTCGCGTCCCCCAGTTTGAGAACCTAGGCGCTATACCAAAATCTATTATTTGGATAATGAAATTTGTGTAATGTAACTTATTATTTTTTTAGAATACAAAACTGAATATTCAAGAAATATCGTATTAGTAATATTTTTTGCTATTATGATAAAATTTGACTTGTAGACACAAAGAAAACGCATAATTAATTGTGCGAAATTTTCTTTAATTTAATATTTTTTGGTTGAAGCTTAACTAAATCGTTTTTACATTTTTCGTTAATTTTATTTACATACGCCTTAATTAAAACATTGAAATGTTTGATTAAAAATAAATCACAATCAGAGCAAACATTTTGCATACTATAATGTAAATATATATAGATATAACGGCTGTTTGACGTTCAGAAACTTATATATACAGTATTGTGCCGGTGTTTGCACAACCCGGCGATCGAATATATAAAAAAAATTTTTTTTTCCACTAATAATAACTTCGTTGACTTATTAATGTCAGTGAGAGAGGCGAGATTTGTGTGGGGCTGCTCTGCGGCGCACGCTACCTGGCGGGCCGAATTTGGGGTTACGTTTTGTGCACGCAGCTGTCGCCAGTCGCTGCTTAGCTCTCGTTACAAATACATCTCGCTTCCCTCCTTCGGTTCAGCAGAGAATTTTCGTGTGACTTCTCATCTTTGATGGCAGGCTAAGCACTTGAGACTTCCCGGTAAGTGACTTATGGCATTGTATAAAATGATTTAGTAATAAAGGAATATTTAAACTCAAATGTATTCAGGCAGATGCGAACGTGGTTCGGTCAGACGTGTGTGTGTGTGTATGGTAAGAAAATTAATTTCTTAATTCTTTTAATTATTGTTCAAGTAACAGTCATTTGTTTAAGCATTGGATGAAGTTGTAACTAAATTAAGTACGTTATAGACAGAGTTGAATCGTGTTGGTTATGCATGAACACGCACTGGACCGGAAGTGTGTATTTTTCTTTAATTATATCAGTTAAAAGTAAATTGTGAGACCGCCCTTAGATGAAATACTGTAACTCTTTTAATTGTATGTAACTGTGAGGGCCTTTAGTGTGGTCATTATTTACAAAATTATCATAATGGTTTCGCCACGTGGCGAGGTGGCTCTAACAGGTATGATTATGTCGCTGCTTGTTAAATCTGGTGCGAGTGCATTATTAATATGCACATTTTATTATTTTTTTTATGAGTTCATAATTACTTCGGAGATATAATTACTCCTCAGGCATTTAAAAAAAAAAAAAAAAAACTTTTATGCATTATCTTGAGTTAGTCGGGAGCTCCAGTTCTGATGTTTAATATCTTTGACTAGGGTGCAAGTTTTAGTGGACAGTATTTGTAATCTTTTTGAATCCTCAGGATTCTCGCCCAAGAACGGAGATTTGGCTACAGCTGGTGTACTGCCACCCTCACCAGCCATGAACCACCTGAACTTGTCTGTACCGAGGAGGGAGCCAGCCACCAGTAATGATGTAGTACAACTACTCCGAATAAGGTGATATGAACTCCTTTATTATTTTTTGGCCTGGCCCGCAGAACATCCGTGTAACAAATTGTGTTCGAACCATGTGCTTACTCAGCTAGACAGTCAGATCAAGGGGGTGTCACCAAGACAACTACTCTGAACCTTATTCACACTTATAAAGTACTATCATTGTAATTGTGTGCTGCACTGTGGGAGCGTGCCAGAGCCTTTTTTTTTGCTCTCTTCATAGACTTTTAATGCAAATGCCGTAAGAGTTATTATTCTTTAAAACTAAGTTTAAGTCATGGGTTGCTTGATTCTGAACCGACTGGTTCAGGGCGGGGTTCATTTTTAATTATTTTCCTGTGTTAAGGGCTGGGGGTTTTGGGTTTTTTTTATGCTGTTTCAGGGTTAATTCTTAATAGGTTTTCTGGGCACAAGTTAGGCACATGTTGGTGCCGTTTCATGCAGGTTTGTGACTGGTCTCACCTTGTGAGGTCAGGCCTACTCTGGCACACTCCTACAGCTGCTAGAGTACAACGTGCTGTTACTTTAATTTTATTTATGCACAGATGGCTGATATTAAAATTTTATTTTTTTTTGTGGGCATATACTATTAATTTTTGAGATTATAATATCATGCAGGCGGTACTGGTTATTGTAACTTAGGTTCTGACTTGCTTGCTGGACTTGTCTGTTAATTTGGTTCTTATCAAACCATTATGATTAAAGAATGAATTCCTGATATATATATATATATATATATATTTTTTGTAACAAGGTTTAAACACAAGATTTAACAATTTTGTAAAAATTATGCCAGTTGTTTTAAAACGTAAGTGATAATAATTTTTATCACTGTTGTACACAGTTCGAAAAATTTAAAGATTTTGATATACTTAT
The DNA here is from genome assembly GCA_034769895.1 of Magicicada septendecula. Lineage (NCBI taxonomy): Eukaryota > Metazoa > Arthropoda > Insecta > Hemiptera > Cicadidae > Magicicada > Magicicada septendecula. The sequence continues at coordinate 86,300,422 of CM068370.1, forward strand.
AATATGCATTTCTTTGTTTTTATAAAATCATATGGGCTGCCATGCCACTCTGACTTTGCAGTTTTAGTCGTTATTATCCACTCTGTTTTCAAAAATAAAAATTTTCTTCATTTTTTAAGGGAGTTAAGGGGTTGTGGCTTTTATGAAATGATTCCAGCTGTGCTGGAAGCTTAAACTTATGACTGCAGTTTTGGGGCTTTATGAAATATACTGATTTTCCTCCCAGTTATATGCGGGTTCGCTAAAATATACAGGCTGTCTGCCAGGTTGAACATGAGTTTTAGCATTGCATTGCATTATGGATGCGGGGTGTCTTTGCACCCGTGGCTTGATTGCAGCATCTGGATCGTGTCCAATGGCTGCCAGAAGTAAAGGGTTTTAGCTGTGATGTGTATTATATGTATATGTGTCTTTATGTTCCAGTATGTGATGTTAGTGTTATCCAAGCGAATTTAAATAATTTATAGGATGTTGCTTAACCCTTAACACCGGCACAGTATATAGATATAACTGCTATTTGACGTTCAGTTAGTGGTAACGCAAGACACGAGAGGCGCTAGTGTAACGTGCTGCCGCATTCCACCCGAAGTTGGAGGTATTGGTATCTACAGTATTTGCCTTCACTCACTAAGCCTACTATCAACGTGAGTGTCGTGAGTCATGACGTAGTGTACGATGTGAAAACGAAACGATGCGGGCCTTCGGTCGTCTGCACTGCCAATGTCGTGTCTTATAAATTTGAAATAGTTTTATTAATTTGCTATTGTTAGAATTTTTTGTGGTGCGGGCCCCTAGGCGCACGCCTATGTAGCCTATGCTTAAATCCGGCCCTGCTTATCAGTTGAAGAGTAATACAATTTCTAGATCAAATCTATGCAGGCTCTCGCAGACTTATAAAAAGATTCGCCTGCAACGCGTCTATCTTTTGTCCAATATACCACGTAGACAGAAGCTCCTAATTTCAGTCCGATCCGTCAATTGTCAGGTGTACTTGGAGGCAGTTCATCGGAAGCCGTTGCTTAGTGAACGTGTGCTCTTCGTTAAGAGTTTTTCTTGTTCGAACTGGTTAATCTAAAGTAACTCTAAGTCTTGGTACTCTTTTCGAGTTGTTCGACTAGAAACAAGCGAGTGAATTACATATTATAATATATTAAGTGCTATTGCGTGTGAGTGGAAGATTTCCTCTTATGGAGATTTATCTACCTGGGTAAATCCTTTTTAACGCGGGACACATCAAGAATAGCCGGAAGGTGTAAGCATTATACACCGCTTTTGAAATTATCACTTGGTGCAGTAACAAAGAAAAGAGACGTCACAGAATCGCTGCATGACATTTGTAAACATCAGCTGATGGCTGTAATCTTACAGCATGGTAAAGATAGATAGAGAGGAATAACTGTTAGAACCAATCATATTCCTTCACATCGCACAGTTGAGTGCTTGGCTGTATCAGAATAGCACATTGCATTCAAAGATTGGTTCAGCCAGCCAAATAGCACGAGAACTACTGTTACCACCAGGTGTGAAGTTTTTATGACTTGAAAGAACAATAAGTATGAAAAAAGAAACCAGTTGAAAATATTCAGATTACTTCCATAGAAATAAAATGGTCAAGGACATACATAACAGTCGCTGTTCCATTTATGAATTATAATCAATTCACTGACACAGTATATCTCTAAAGGGCATATAAACCAATTTTTTATAGTGTATAAATAAATGTAAATACATATGTGGGCACTCATGCGCGTACGTGCATGTGTGTGTGCGTGGCCGGCCCCAGCGCTTCTGCCACCCTGTGAAGTATTTAGTGCCGCCCCTCCCTATTTTAACTCTGAACACGTTCACGCACACTAGACCTACTCTGAAGATATGGCGATTGCCTTCAAATGATGACTAGGAATGTTCGCATTGTTGTGTTTATCAAATAACTAGAACTTTTTCGCGTGCTGAGAGTGTTGTAGTGGTGACTGGTGGTGTGGCACAGCCGTTAACGTAGGGGTGCAGTATTATCTTGTAACCCCTCTTTAATTTTTTTTTACTTTAAAATTTTTTTTTTTTTGTTTTTTTTTTTTAAAGAGGGGCCACTAGATATTTAAAACTATGCAGAAGGCCTAGAGAAGCCAAAATGCGCTGGGTCCAGTGAGACGGGACTTGCAATTAAACTCTGCTGTTGAACAACAATAACAATCTTTATTAGTTCTGAACTCCTTCGCATAGTTACACTTCATATTCTATGTATGAGCATATTAATCTCAATTCAAAATTTATTAATATAATTCAATATTTAATATATCTTCATATAATTAGAGTTCATTTTCCAAGTATTTTCATATTCATAGTAATTCAAAATTTATTAATAAAATTCAACATTTAATATATCTTCATATAATTAGAATTCATTTTCCAAGTATTTTCATATTCATAGTAATTCAAAATTTATTAATATAATTCAACAGTTAATATATCTTCATATAATTTAAGAAAAGCACATAACATCAATAATCATATAAATTGTATAAATATGACATATAAATTATATAATTACCCTTTTAGAACATTTGACATACAAACACATAATTGCACATAGATACACATATACATATACATTACAAATAAGAGATATTCAACAAGAAATAGCAATTGAACAAATAGCATGTTCAACCCGGCAGACAGCCTTATATGAATTCTCATAAAAAAAACAAAACCCATTAACTCATAAGAGTATAATCGAATTCAAAAAACTGGACTAATTATAAGGACTAGAATTTACCAATTTAAATTGGCACAGCAGCCTGTACAAACTCTCAAGTTACAATTTATAATTAAAAAATGTTGGGTTTGTCCCCTGATAGTAAACTACCATCACAAGGTTAACGTGTCTGTATGGGTCTATAAAATAGTAAACTTTCACTTTCTTTTATGCTTTTATGAGAATACAGAATTTTAAAGAAAATCCAAGTGGAACATGATCACCAGTAAATAAACTATAAACTGAGGCGGATTTTATAACTTTACAATTATAAAATGGAATAGTGAGAAACTAGAATAACAACTACATATCAAAAAAACTTAAGAGATCCTGAACTGACTATGGCAGTAAAAAAAAAGACAATGATGAATTTAATTATTAAAGAGCCGAAATAATTTTATAAAATTGTAGAATCTATAATTTAAGCTTTATAACAAAAGTATAAAAGAATTCACAGAGGGCTGAATCGACCCGGCCGCAGACATGTGCCCGTACCAGATACAACACAAAATAACATGTCAAGTACCTGCAGACAACTGCTTCAACAGGTGACGGCCTCAAGTTAAAGAACAACGAAACCCTTAAAACCCATTAAAAAAACCCAACCCCTTTTTAAATTATAAAATATATATATATATATATATATAAACAAAAATACCCACATGTAATAGGGACCCAACCAGCCGGTTAATCCCCAGCATGTATAAACTGTACCCACATAGATCCACTAAAATTCTGACTCCCGCCCAGTATCACAACTGCAACCTATACCGTAAAGTATAAAATTAATGATGGCCAGACACATTGCCTGCCACCAGGTTCACAATTCTTTTGAGGCGTAATTACATAATGAGAGTTAAACAGATAAAGTTCGTAACCAACTTATGTCCCGATGGACGTGAGCACAATTGATAACTGAATTTGAGTGAATTTGTTTTTACTGGTGAATGGCACAGCACATGGTGTCTACTGCAACGGCCTAGTGTGTTTTAAAGGCTTAAATATCACCTGCTTTCGTCCAGAAGATGTCTCGGGGCTACTGCGACAGGCTGTACGGCAGTTTCTCCCTGGCGGCCAAAATCGAGAGAGCTCAGTTTTATTTTTCCTTTAAGGCATGGTGGCAGATGGATGGCCCCAAACGGAGAGGATCAAGTTTCCAACTGGGTCAGGAACCCTATACATGCATAATAATTAATTCACTGACCTATACTTCGTAATAGAAGCATGCCACAGCATACCAAACTCACTCTGTTCACACTAACCCATTGTAACATTTTCACAATTAGTTTCTCATTTAAAATACCAGCACACGCTCAAGGCCTCAACGCTACATAATTATATAATTATCTTCATAACAAAACATAAATGTGCGACATTATAAATAACAAAATAACGAGGGTATGCCAAATTTAACAAACTCCAACAGGCATGCAGCATATAGCACACGTGCTCACAGACAGTTTCGTAACTTACGCCAGTCCCACAAAATTACAGAATAATTTTCCTTACGCCCCTTTTGTACAATTGAAATGATTATATATAGATTATAAAATACAATATTTTAGGCTGTATTACTATCTGAAACAACTTAAATGTTCAACAATGAACCTGCTCGCCACGTGGCAACTTTAAACGTTATCGACTCGCATCCATTTTAATTTTAGGCTAAATGTAAATCTTTTTATGAAAAATGAACAAAAATATATTTAACACACTTACCGGGGATCACTTAGCGCTTATTTATGGATGGAAGATAGTAATTTACAACAAATAAGAAACTTGCTGTGCCAGGAAGTTGCTGTTGACGCTCGCAGCTGCTGCCGGGTACAGACTGAATCCCAAACGCGTCGAATATCCCAATCACCCCGTTCTGACTACAGAGTGCGCGGCCGTTCCGAAATGACGTACAGTCATACAGTGCGCTGCACTCAATTACCGTAATGCCACAATTCGGCATTCCATTATATTAATATAATTCGGGTTTAAAAAAAAAAAACGCCGTGTACTCACAACACGGCACAATCTGCTGATGACTCATGCAAGGCAGCACTCATTGTCAGATTTACGTTCTCTCGTTCACGAGTTTTCGACTCTTCGTTAAACTACCCGACTTTATACATAAAGTAATTCTTACTAATCTTACATATTGTGATGAAATTAAGTGAATAATTTTTTCCCTCAATTTAAAAACTTAACATCCCGGAATCTGCCGCCCTTTTTAAATTTGCCGCCTTGGGCGGTGGCACGGTTCGCCCCTGCCTGGAGCCGGGCCTGTGTGTGTGTGTGTGTGTGTGTGTGTGTGTGTGTGTGTGTGTGTGTGTGTGTGTGTGTGAGATTGTGTGCGTGTGTGTGATAACTCAGTTATTCTTGTTGTAATGAATTTTAATAATAAACAGTATTGTTATTTTTTACAATAAAAGTATATAGTATATACTTTTATATGTGTTTACAAATATTTCATCAGTTTTCTGTACAGAAATTAAATATGTAACGAAGTAATTATTAAAAAATTTTTAAATCTTGTTCACTTAAATTTATATGAAATTTTGTATACATAGGCACTATAAATCATAAAATTTCAAAATTATTAAAAAACAAACACATAAAATTTACATATAACAGTAATGAAATAGATTTTTACAGAATCAAACCTTAAAATGAATTTTATACAAGTCATAATGGTGTGTATAAAATTGAATGCCCTGACTGTTATTAATTTTGTGTAAGCCAAATTAAAAATGTTCAAAAGAAAGGTTTATTCAACACCAACTCATATTAGTCTATTACGTGAGGCGTGACAAAGGACCTATCTGCCGATTTTGAGTCAGCGTCCATGTAATTTTTTGATTCCTTTTGTTATCGCTTCCTAAAAGGTTCTAGAACAAAGTTAAGGAAACATTTTGGCCCGCTCCCATCCCTAAAGGCTTGAAAACTACCTCTAAAGGGTTGAAAATATGAAACGACGCGAGGATGCATTTTAAAGCCCTGAAATTAGGTACTTATAGGTTTTTGGGGGTGCTGATGTCGATTCTGATGTCCAAACTTATATTTGACGCAAAGTGTAGTTTCTAAAGGTTTGAAGCAGACTGTAGGCTAATCAGGGGGTGTAAGTAGGTACTAAACTTCGCGAGAATGTCAGTGAAAGCCTCGAAAGTGAGTACCTACAAGTTTTTGGGGGTGCTGATTACGATTTTGACGTCAGGGATACATCCGACGGAAGGTTGAAAACCACCCCTAAAGGGTTGAAAACATTAAACAACGCGAGAATAAAGTCCTGAAATTGGGTACCTACAGATTTTGGGGGGATGTTTAACCTACATTTACTTAAACATTACAACATTAATAATATTTAACAAAATATTACAACCCTTGCACGATAACAAACAACTCCGACGCTCAGCTGTTGCTCCAAAAAACACGTTTCAGCTGTAGTAAGCAGTGAGCAACGCATCAGGCCTCTTCTGGTCTCCGCTAGAGGGTCCTTGTTTTTAGCTGTCATAATTCAAAATTCAGTAAAAAAAATATACATTTCATCCATAATTATAAAATTTAATCAAAGAAAAGTCGAACCCTAAACATTATATTATTTTATTAAATTAAATATTCGATTGATATATAAAGAACCAGCAATACAGACGCTGACAGATTGCAACATATATTCTTTGTCTACAATAGACGTTAAAAAATAATAATGATACTTAATTTTACTGTCAATTTGAAAAAAAATTTAGTTTAGTATAAATTAATAGGCTCTCAGGACCCCACCCGAACATATAACGTACGATAACAAAATCTAACTGCTGGAGCGCGTTTACATTTTTGGTCATAACTCGGTCAATTTTTAAGAAAATTTTTTTAACAAAATACATTTTGTAGGACGTTTAAAGAGCTACAACTTTTTTCGTATGCACTATAGTCAAAAAACCTACTGTACACTAGATATTTTGCCTCCTCCTCCTATGCCACTACAGCCCAAGTCGGGCCCTGGCCTCCACCAATCACCGCCTCCATTCCACTGCAACCCTCCTCCAGTTTCTTATCACCATGTCTCTCGCGTCCTCTGCAACGCCATCTTCCCACCTCTTCCTCGGTCTACCTCTAGGTCTCGTCCCCTCCCATGTACCCAGCAAAGCCCTCTTGCGGTTCCTGCCATCCTCCATTCTCATAACATGGAGTCAAAAATGTTTTACACAATGTCGGCAAAATACACATTTAAACTCCTGTAACTCATCGAATTTTAGTCATAAAGGAATGAAAAACAATTCAACATTTTAAATGTTTTATAAGCTTCATTTTTAGGTCATATCAATTTCTCAATAAAACGCATTGTTACTGAGATATTTAATAAAAAGGGCAAATTTTGGCGAAAATCCATAAACTTGAATTTTCTTAAAACGTTACGCGTTACTGTACAGCAATACATATATGCTTCAAAAAATTTGAGGATGTTGCTAATATAATAGACAACCGAAAAGTACAGTATCTGGGCTTAATATACATATTTGACAAAATGGCGGACGTTCTTTTTAAATTTCTTGGAAAAAATTTGCAGAAATGATGATATTTTCCTACAGAACGCCGTTGTTTTTTAAGCTATACAAGTGATTAACCCACCATTGTTTAGGAAATTAACAGAGCTTTCATTTGATACTAATTTAATTACGATCTAAATATTTTTTGCCGAATTATATAAGTTTTAATCATGTGATTTGATAAGCGCTAAATAAAAAACAGCTGAACAACAATAACTACGGTATAAATATAAATTGGCCATAACCACAGAAATAATAATCAAATTTTTTTAATATTTCGAGCACACCGGCACGAAATTTGTAGTTTATCGAAATTGTTCAGTTTCTTTGCCACTTTGCCAGTTGACCACATCATCGACTGTAACGATGCCGACCTTAACACTATGTAACCACCACATCGCCGGCTGTGACAACACAGGAACCCCTGGCTGCAACGAACACCGACCGGAAGAGGGACGTTGGACCCTAGGTGCCTCCAGAGGATACTAGTAGAGAAGTCTGGTGGCCTCTGCAGAGTCGCGAAAATGGAGGACCCTGGGCGCCTACGAAGGGCTCCTGGACGGCAAACCCCTCCCCAAAATCCAGCTATGTACGACGTATGGGAGGGGATTACACCACCGGCCTTGAATTACACTCCACCGCTTCGGTTTCCGGATGTGATGAAAAATAACAGCACCGAACTTGTACTTCACCTATCAATAGTAAGTTCAATACTTTAAACAGTACATTAATACAGTACTAGTTACAGTTTTACAGTAATAGTTACTATACTATCAAATAGTACACTATTTGAATAACCTGAAGGGTGTGTTATCAAAATACTAATTCTTTGTACTCGTGGAATAACTCTGAATTTTCCATTTAATGTGTCTCCTAAATATTATTTCATTAAATGTCATTTTATTGTGTTTCAGGCTGTGAGAATACTGGTGCCATCAGACTTTGACAAAACTATCAACTATCTGTGGAAGAATCAATATAACAACACCATTATTTTTATTTATTTGTTGTCTTAATTAGAAGTTCAAAAACAAAAAATAAACAAAATTCATAGTACCGTTGTTAATTTATTTATGTTTTTTCGGAACCAAAAAATCCATCCAGCAGATAAGGAGTATGTAACGAAAAATGTTATTAATGATTCCGAGTGTGGATTTAAGTTGGAGAGAGGATAATTAACAATGTAGGGTGTAATCTGAGGTCTGAGAGCTCTGAAATTAAAAAAAAAGAGTAGAAATAACGTTAAGATCAGACAACTGTGGTTGTGAGTACAGTACAGTACACTTGAAGGGGTACAGTTTTTGAACTTGAATCACTTTAAGACACAAGTCATGATAACTGATCATCGCAGTTATAATTCAGACAGGAAATCAGGTTCAGCCAATATCAGTCAAGATAGGATACGTAAAGATGTAAACAAATTTATATATTTGCATTCACTAATGTCTTACAACCGAATCTGCACTGTGTAATTAAAATAATATTAGCTAAAGCCTGAATAGCAACAATAAAGTATCAAACTTGTGCAAAATAGGTAGACGGAATTATAGAAACCGGATTACTGCACATAATAGAAGACAAAGTAAAGACATAATGGATAACGGACTCCTCAGAATATGTAAATAACTCTGTTCAATTTCAAAAGCAGACAAAGCTGACTGAAATGGTGACACTATAGTGACCATTGAAATATCAGTTTTATGAAGATTTTTGAAGTAATGAAGATTTAACTTGGAATAAAAGAGAAAGTTGTCATATAATAAAATTGTACATGCAAACAACAAGTCCTTTGGATAAAATAATTAAAGAAATACTTGGCACTTTACATTTATTCATCAAAAATATATAAAACAAATTTTGTTAATCGTGATGTGTGAATTCAGTATAAAGGAAGAAGAGGTATCCAGCCGGCAGGAATGTATATGACTATGTGATAACCTCATTATGGCATATCGTGTTTCGGGTTGAGCAACAGCAACTCAGTCATCTATATTTTCAGAAGCACAGACGGTTTAGATGATTTTCATACCAACATATTGTACGTCGGACAGTGGATATTTGTGTGAAGTCATTCAACATAAACTTGCGGATTATAGCATTTAATGTACTTTATACTATATTCTGAAAATCTAGGAGATCATTAATGGAAAGAATACTTGCTGAAACAAATAGATGTGCGAAGAAGGAAGACGTCTCCAGCATACGGAATCTCAGAGCAAGAACTGACAGATTAGTGAAGAAGACAAATCCGCCCTCCTGGCTATGCCGCCCGGGGCGGCTGCCCCCTTGGCCCCCCTTTAGTACTTAGTAGACTGTGAAAACATGGGAATCACACCACTAAAAACACACACACCAGGGCCGTATTTATGGTGGGGGACGAACGGGACTGAACTCCTCTCCCCCGTACCCAGAGGGTCAAAAAAGTTGAAGGATTTTGTTAACCTTTTAATTTTTAGGTTGTTTTATTATTTTTTCAGCTGTGTACGCTAACATAGTAATAACTCTTTTTTAAATATAAAAACAGATTTATTACACAGCATTAGCATATACGTATGAAATATGAAATACAGGAATATCAATTTAATCAATAAATATCGAATGCAATAAAAAATGCACACAGTATTAACCAGGTTCTAATGATTCAGAGTTGGAGACTTTATGTTGTGAGTACTTTTCAGGTACACAAGCATTCTTTAGAATTTTCTCTTCTTCTTATAAATACGGTACTTATAGAATTCTGTGCAATCCATTTGAAAAGTGTAGATGACTTAAAGAATCACGGCCATTGTGTTTAACTTATGGTCTACTTTTGTCATCAGACCAATCAATTTTCATCTATAAGAATATCATACATTTTCATATCTGAGACGATATCACAAATAAATAGTTACATAAATTTAGAAGTTTAGAGTTCATATGTTATATCTTCATCATTAGTATTCATTTTAATATCAAATTCACTACCCCATACAAACAGGAACACTAAAATGCAGCTAAAACCAGTAGCAGAAGACAGCTGAAGTAATGAACAATCAGAGTGCAAAAACCTTGCCTGTTGGCAACACTGTATGAGGATAAAATGAGCAAGTATTCTATTAGGTATTTGAAAACACAGGGGTTGAAAAAGTATTTGTTTAAAAGTAAGCATTACACTCAAAAAAAAAAAAAAAAATAATGAAGGGCACTTTATTGAAACTTTATAGATTAATGGCTGTTCCTACTCTGTTATATGGTAGTGGGGTCTGGACATTAACAACAAATTATTGTACTAAATACCACTATTACATTAACGACTCGGAACACTAGGTTTTTTATAAGTAAAAGTATAAAAAACCTAGTGTTCCGAGTCGTTAATGTAATAGTGGTATTTTGTTAAGTAACGTACACGTCATGGACAACGAAAACCAAGAAATTATTGTAAACGTATCCAGGCTGCAAAAATGTAATTCTTTTATAATATGAAGTATAAGTTATTTGTATTTCTTCTTCCCCTTGTAAAGGTTATTGAATCCAGCTTTTACGTTAAAACGATTGCATCGTTCACTCTCCATTTTGCAATTGTGTTATTTTGTAGGGCTACATGACAGTAGTTACTGTTTATTACTGTTAACTGCCAATTATGGATAAATAGTTTAATGTATAATAGTATTTACTGACAAAAATAAACATTTTTAAAAATAACCATTACCAACTCACTCAGTATGTACTCATAATTATACAGTGTTTTTGACTGTTACTTTAATATTTATTTATTTATTATCAAAATACCATTATACCATATTGGTGTCGGGTTACATCAACTACACTCTATATACAAATTTTTTCCATCTTACTCTATCCATTGACAATGTCTTCGCTTCACTCCACCCCAAACGTCTTTCTCTCAAAATGTTTCCCATCATTCCATCCCAAGTCAGTCACGGGTCTTCCTCTCTTCTTTCTCCCCCCCATGATTTTGCCTCCCAAACCTTTTTACCATTCCATCACTATCCATTCACTGCATGTGACCCCACTAGCATAGTTGTCTCTGTTCAATAAAATTCAGAATCGATATCATTTCTAAATCCTCTCTTATTTATGTATTCCTAACTCTATTCTTCCTTGTTACTCCTACTACTCTCCTAAGATATTTCATTTCTTCCGCATGGATTTTACTTTTTTGGCTTTTGGATAGCACCCACGTCTCACAGCCGTATGTTAAAACCGGTCTATATAGGTCTACTGTTTTATACACACTCATTTTCGTTTTTCTTGATATCTCCTTCTTATTTGTAAATCTATTGTTTAGTGCATAGTATACTTTTATTGCCTTTTCAATTCTTTCATTTAATGCGGCTTCTTGATTCCCATTACTATCTACTATAATCCCTAGTTATTTAAATTGTTTGACTTTTTCTATCTTCACTCCTCCAATCTCTATATTTATTATTTTCTCCCGCATTACCATTACCTTTGTTTTGGTCTTATTTATTTTCATCCCTTTTTCCTGTAGAACTTCATTCCATATATTCAAATTACCCTTTCACTTGTAGCCATTAGCATTACATCATCCGCAAAAGCCCCTTCTGCGTCTTCTATACTTTGCAAATTCCTGTATCCAACATGCATTTTCCTAACCTTCAGTGAGCACTTCTTAATAATGTCGTCCATGTACAAGTTGAATAATGTCAGACTCAGTCCACCTCCTTGTCTTAATCCATAATTTGTTGTAAATCCTAACAACCTCATATTTTTACCAATTACATAATTTACATTATTTTTGTATAACCTCTGTACTACCTTAATTATTTTACTCCTTATTCCTCTATTTTTTAAACTTTCCCATATTTTTGTTCTAGGCACACTATCAAAGGCCTTCTCAAGATCAATAAAAGCCAAACATACCAATTTATCTTTTTGTATCAACTTCTCAGCTATCTGTTGCAGAGTAAATATGTGATCCTGCACACTTCTCCCTGATCTAAAGCCACTCCGCGATTCCTCCAAACTATTTTCTAAAATTGGGACCAATTTATTATTAATTATCTGCTCATAAACCTTTACAATTGTATTTAACAGATTGATACTCCTATAATTATTACAATCTCTTGCGTTACCTTTCTTAAAAATAGGAACTATCAATGCTTCCTCCCATTCTCTTGGTATGTCTACACTTGTCCACGCTTTATTGATAATTTCTAAAAGTATTTCTTTCCCCTTTTTCCCCATATTCTTTATCATTTCTGCTGTAATTTTATCTGTTCCAGGTGATCTCCAACTTTTAAGTCCTTTAATCACTACTTCTAATTCATGCATCTTTATTTTTTCTTCTTCTGCAACTTCACCATCCTCTCTATCACCATCTTCATTAATATTGACTTTATGATCATCTTTGTTGATTTCCTTACCACCTAGTAATCCTTGAAAGTATTCTTTCCATCTATTCATTATATCGTTTCTTTCTGTTAGCATTTTCCCATTGGCATTATACATACATATATCATTCTCAGTTTTTTCTTTTCTAAAAGATTTCAATACTCTGAAGAAAAGCTTTTGATTTTCCCACCTATCTCTTTCCAATTTTTCTCCAAAATCTTTCCATGCACTCTCTTTCGCTTTTCTAACTAATTATTTAACAATTTTCTTTGATGCTTATATGCTCCATAGTTATCCGCAGTTATTAGCTGTATACTTTTTCCATTCCGTTTTCTTCCTTTTAATCTGCTCCTTTATTTCATCAGTCCACCATACCATCTGTTTTCTTTTATTATTAATTCTAGTAACACCACAAACCTCCACAGCTGTATCTATAATTATATCTTTCATTATTCTCCAGCCTTGGTGTATATTAGCATGCCTTATATTTTCACTTACCTTTTGTAATTTTTCCTCGATCATATCTTTAAACCTATTACTTACATATCTACTTTTCAGTTTATACGATCTGATAGATTATTTATATTCTATTCTTCCTTCTCCATTGTTTATCTGTTTTTTATCTACTGTTCTTTACATTTAGTCATTACTAAATAATGGTCGCTATATATTTCAGCACCTCTCCAGACTCTAGTGTCCATTATCATTTTCCTGTTGGTCCTTTCAACTAGTATATAGTCAATTATCGACTTCTCTCCCCTATTTGGTTGTTCCCTTGTGAATTTATGTATATCTCTGTGCTGATAAAAAGTGTTCGTTACAATAAGATCATTTAATAAGCAGAAATCCAACATTCTCCTACCGTTATTGTTTCTCATTTCTTCTCCATATATTCCTATTACTCTTTTATATATCTCATCTCTTTTACCCACTCTACTGTTAATGTCATCGACAATATATTTATTTCCTTTGGCTTCCTCTGTTACTTCCGATAGTTCTTTCCAGAATTTATCTTTTACTTCCACCTTCTCATCCTCACTTGGTCCATATACCACTATAATTGTAAAATATTTCCCCTTTTGGCTCTCCAGCTCCACCAGTAGTAATCTTTCTGATACTGCTTCCCATTTCCGTATCTGTCTTTCTAAATCCCTGTGTATTATGCATCCCACCCCCGCTGCAGCTCTCTTATCTTCATCTACTCCACTATATATAAGTATGTGATCACCATTCATTGTAATCTTACCACTTCCTTTTTTTTTAGTTTCGCTTAATGCTAAAATTTCTAATCTATAACCTATAAATTCGTTCATTATTTCCTCCTCCTTATCATATAAACTTCTGATGTTCCATGTTCCTAAATTCCATTTACATCCATTTACTTCATGAGCTCTCCCCTTTATCCTATCCAATTTCTCTGCTCTGTCCGTTCCCTTTATTTCCGTCCTCTCATTACCACTCAGTTTTTTGGTTTAGCTATGTCCAACTTCCCTTTACTCTTATTCCATCTCCATTCTATTCCATCCTTTGTTGTACCCTTTTTTAACTTCCCTTCCTTTTTCCCTCTCCTCCTTTACCATCTTTCTTAACTGTCTTTGTATTTCTCTTTCCTGCTTCGTTAAATCATTATTAATGTACGAGGCTTATCCAGAAAATAAGTACCGTCTGCGCATATATCCCGCGCATATTGTAGTACGAAGGTCGCGCATGTGTAGTTACTTCCTTCTACTCGACGACGAAGTAGCCAAGCTATATTGTTTGTTTACGTTCCGATTTACGTTTACTACACATCGGTAATCATCTTTAAAAAAATCGATCGGCCCGCCAGTTGTGAAATAAGAACAGTTATTAGGTTTTTGAATGTGAGAAATCTTCGTCCTTATGAAATTCAACGTCAGATTTGTGAAGTTTATGGACAGAATGCGATTAGTAAAGGTATGGTGAGAAAGTAGGTTAGGATGTTTAACAATGGAAGAGAAAATGTTCACGACGAGAAGCATAGTGGTCGTCCGTCCTTAGTCAACGAAGAATTGCTGTCCAGTGTTGACGAGAAGGTTCGTTCCAATAGGTGATTCACAATTTCTGATTTGTCAATGGATTTTTCAAACATTTCTAGATCTTTATTACATGAAATTGTGACTGAACATTTACACTACAAAAAACTGTGTTCGAGATGGGTGCCGAAAATGCTAACGGATGGTCACAAAACGAAACGCATGTGAGCAGCCTTGGAATTTTTGCAGTGTTATGAAAGAGATGAAAATTGTTTTTTGAAAAGAATTGTCACTGGTGATGAAACATGGGTTTCTTATGAGACACCAGAAACTAAACGACAGTCACTGCAATGGCGGCATACTGGTTCCCTAAAAGCCAAGAAAGCAAAGCCACCTCTTTCTGCAAAAAAAATCATGTGCACCGTTTTTTTGGGACTGTCAGGGAATTTTGTTAGTGGAATTTATGGAACGAGTCACAAGCATCAACGCCGAAGTTTACTGTGAAACACTCAAAAAGTTACGGCGAGCAATACAAAACAAAAGGCGTGGACTACTGACTTCCGGAGTGGTGTTTGTGCATGACAACGCGCGACCGCATACCGCACGTGTAACGACGGCGCTTGTTGATTCATTTCGCTGGGAACAATTCAGTCATCCTCCTTACAGTCCAGATTTGGCTCCCAGCGATTTCCATTTGTTTTTGCATCTGAAGAAATTTCTTGCCGGCCAGAAGTTTGAAAGTGATGATGAGATAAAGGGAAACGTCCAGCAGTGGTTGAAGTCGCAGGCGGCCGAATCCTTTGAAGCGGGCATATTAAAATTAGTGCCAAGATACGACAAATGTCTCAACTTGCATGGTGACTATGTAGAAACGTAGATTAAGGTATGTAGAATTTTTGAAAAATAAATTAATTTCAAAATAATTTGTATCATTTTCTTAATGCCCAAACGGTACTTACTTTCTGGATAAGCCTCGTATATTCCTTCAGTACCTGTATCCTTTTTTAATTTATATTTATTTTATAGAATTTTCATCTTATCTTCTTCCTTTTCTAATCTAATTACCCACATTTTTCCCCTATTTTATACACTTCGCTGGTCTGCACATTTACCTCCAGATACTGTCCTATAAATTTCTCTACATTATTTTTAATCTCCGTTTTGTTATCTGCATCTATTTTTAATCCACTTATGATCTCATTATTCTCCCTTCTATCTTTCTCCAAATATTCCACTGTATTTCTAACCTCAGCCAACTCCTTCTTAATGTCCATATTTTCTTTCCTGAGCGTTTCATTTTCATCTTTTTGGTTTTCCATTGCTTCCGCATATTTCCTTTGGTCCTCTCTTACTTGTTTAATTTCTTCAGTTAACTCATTTTTCCATTTCTTGTATAGTTTTCAATATTATATCTAACTTGTCTACACTTGCACTAGACGTCTTAACTGGTGATCTCATCATTTTTTTACTTCTTCTCAATGCTTCCTCAATACCTGATCCACTTGCTCTTCTTTTCTTTGTCCGATCGTCTGTACTATACTCATCACTATCCATTTTTAATAACCTTCTTACGGCTGTTGGCCGCGCAAAAAGTCGACCCGTCGGAAGTCCACACTTCTATCAGCCAACCCGCCTTCCCAATTAATTAATACAATATATTAATTTTTTAAATACAATACAATAAAAATATAGTGACATAATATACAATAATATAACATAACCATACAATACAATAATACTATATAACAACTCATCTACACCATTAATTAATACCATAATTTAAATTCAAATACAATATAATAGTATAAAAAACAAATAAATATCACAAACAAGTTCCACTATAATTTAAAAGACAATAAACAACAAAAATCACAAATAAAATTTTAAATTCCTCATTCAGAATCGAACCCCCAAAACTCCAAACAGAAATCTGCCGCACTACCGATGTCGCTAATTATCTTGATTATACTGCATGCTGCCCTTTGTACATATTACTCTCTATCAACACTTATCATAACAAAACAACCTTATCTGTTGTACTTAATTTCTGTCCTACTTCTTAAGTTTATTTCAATTAAATCCTACTTCTTACTTATTGCCTTAAACATACCACACCTATTAATTATATGTATTTTTAACACTTAAACAACGTACACTCCCTATAACAATTAACCAACAATCTTGCAAACTCATTAAGATCTCTAATCATGACACATAACCTACACCCTGATTTATATCACTATACTCATTCACAAAACTTTCTTTTCTTCCAATAGACTGTAACACCCACATTCACCCTTCAACATTTATCTCTGTACCGTCGTTATTATACTTATCTTGCCAATAATTCAAACTTTTTTACAAGTATAACAACAAAACTATCACTACGAAGGCAGGCCGACTTGTCGGTATCTACCTGTCGCCTCTCACTCTACTTTTAATATTCGCTACCATTAAAAAAAACTCTGATGTTTAAAAAAGGTTCAGCAATTTTTATGACTCTACAACTTATTAAAAAAAAGTGAAACTGGAAGTGTGGCTGAACATGCAACATATCACGTTTACACATGCTTCTGAAAATAATTATAAAAAGTAGGCTATAACTTCTTGGAATTTGTTGTCCATGATGTGTCCAATGTTATCACTAACTATATAAAAATAATATATGGAACACATGTTACTGCACAATTACTTTTGATATAAATGTAATAATATTTACAAAATCAGCTGCGCGATAGCCAAGCGCGAAACATACACACATATCGTAAACAAAGTCGAGAACAAAATCAGCACGAAGAAATTCTAGTCCAGTAAGCGCACCTTTTAACGTAACAAAATTTTGACTGTCGATGGAATTTCACGAAATTTGATATGTATGTTCTATATGCACTCTAGAACAAAGTTAAACTGTACGCTTTTTATTTGGGGGTGAGAACCACCCCTTTTTCAAGGGTGATTGATAAAAAAAAAAATTAACCCCAGGATCCAATAGAGAATCAAATTCTAAGCAAAAAAGTCAGTACGCAACTGTTTTGAAAAATGCGTTGTTTACGAGTTATTCCAAATCAACATTTTCGATTTTTACCCCCAAAAAACAGGATTTTAGCGTAATTTTTAGCGAATAACTAAACAACGTTTGAGTTTATAGTAAAAATGAATAGGACCAAAATTATTCTATACGAAATAACAAACAAAATGCGTTTTGGCCGGGTTTTAATCCACGAGTTGTTTTCAAGATATGGCCGTGAGAAGTTGTACTTGCAAATTTTTTGCCTGTACTAACAAAGTTTAGCCCTTCCTACTAACCGAGAAAAATACTTTTGACTATAAAATGTCTAGTGCAATGAAAAATACATTATTGTTAATTTTAATAAAATGTTAAGCTAAACTTTTTATTATTAATTTAACTAAATGTTAAGCAAAAAACCTGAATATAAACTTAATAGTAAGTAAGTTAGAAATGTAAATTCGTGTTTATTAAAAATAGTTTTAGTAACTTTATTTGGACTTTTGGACAAACGAAGTTTAGTAAACATTAATTCAACAGCCATCTAAACAGGAATAAAAGTAAAATCTGAGAATATATACCTAACAAAGTGGTAAGTGGTAACGATTGGTACAGTATTTGTTGTTTTTTAGACAAAATTATTCTCCTCTTACTAGAGCTCTATAATATAGGTATTCGCACCCGCCATCTTTGCTCCGAGACTTTTAAATGTAATGTGGCGGGAGCAATGTAAGCACGCTGTGCGTTGGATTATTTAATGTAAATTATGTATGTAAATATTAATATTTTTACATATCAGGGTTATAACCTTAGTGAACTAATTTGATTTATGTATTACACACGAATATGTATAATAATCATCTCATCTTGTCAGTGAAAACAAGGGTATAAATACTGGTGTTAGAGATATTATTAATGTTATGTAGTATGTTTTGGAGATTGTTGTACTACATCTCATAATCATAATGACTGGTTGTTGTGCTGTAAATTGCAAAAATCGAACAGAAACTAAGTTTAGAACATTCAAATTTCGGGCAGACCCTATTCGATGTGCAAAATGGATTCAAAATATGAGACGAGACAAATTTACACTAAGCAAGGGAATGCGTCTGTGTGAGGTAAATTTAATGGTTGTTCCTTAAAAGTTTGTGAATGTTAATCATAACGACTAAAAATGTAATACACCTTTGCACTTTTAGGTTCATTTTGAAAGTTCACAGTTTGAACAGGCACGAGTAGATGGTTGGAAAAAACTGAAGCCTAATGCCATACCGACTTTGTTTGACGTAACAAATCCACCTCCTAGGATCGGCCCAGTTCCACGCAGATCACTGTACAAGGTGGTTTATTTTTTAATCCATTAATTATAAATATAATGTTATAACTAAAGCCCGGATTCACGTGCAATTGCATCCTTTTTCTGCTAGTTCGTAAACGGCCAGTGACAAGTTATTTATCCAAATCGGGACGTGTAGGTCATTTTAACATACATTTTATTTTGCACAAAATTGCACGTTTTGGGGGTTACTGCATAAAATTGCACATTCTGTAGTTTTAATGCACAAAATTGCACATTTACCTGTTTTTCGAAAATCAGCTGCGCGATAGCCAAGCGCGAAACATACACACAGATCGTAAACAAAGTCGAGAACAAAATCAGCACGAAGAAATTCTAGTCCAGTAAGCGCAGCTTTTGATGTAACAAAATTTTGACTGTCGATGGAATTTCACGAAATTTGATATGTATGTTCTATATGCACTCTAGAACAAAGTTAAACTGTACGCTTTTTATTTGGGGGTGAGAACCACCCCTTTTTCAAGGGTGATTGATAAAAAAAAAATTAACCCCAGGATCCAATAGAGAATCAAATTCTAAGCAAAAAAGTCAGTACGCAACTGTTTTGAAAAATGCGTTGTTTTCGAGTTATTCCAAATCAACATTTTCGATTTTTACCCCCAAAAAACAGGATTTTAGCGTAATTTTTAGCGAATAACTAAACAACGTTTGAGTTTATAGTAAAAATGAATAGGACCAAAATTATTCTATACGAAATAACAAACAAAATGCGTTTTGGCCGGGTTTTAATCCACGAGTTGTTTTCAAGATATGGCCGTGAGAAGTTGTACTTGCAAATTTTTTGCCTGTACTAACAAAGTTTAACCCTTCCTACTAACCGAGAAAAATACTTTTGACTATAAAATGTCTAGTGCAATGAAAAATACATTATTGTTAATTTTAATAAAATGTTAAGCTAAACTTTTTATTATTAATTTTAACTAAATGTTAAGCAAAAAACCTGAATATAAACTTAATAGTAAGTAAGTTAGAAATGTAAATTCGTGTTTATTAAAAATAGTTTTAGTAACTTTATTTGGACTTTTGGACAAACGAAGTTTAGTAAACATTAATTCAACAGCCATCTATTATAAACAGGAATAAAAGTAAAATCTGAGAATATATACCTAACAAAGTGGTAAGTGGTAACGATTGGTATTTGTTGTTTTTTAGACAAAATTATTCTCCTCTTACTATGGTCTGAATCAGTAAGTTTTAAGATGAAAACTATTATTTCCATATTTTTAAGGACGTGGGACATAATTTCACACTTTGAAATTATATTTTTGGGACGAAAAACTATAATAGTTTATGTAATATCGAAAACAAACTTATACTGCGTCCCATGTATACACAAGCGGCACCATAATATTATGTCAGTCTCGGAACAAAGATGGCGAGTGCGAATACTCCCTTTTATAGATCCTTAATTCGACGACATGTGGATGACACAATAATGATTTATAATGGCAATTGCAGGCAATTAGAGATGCTTAATAAATATATGAATACTATTACAAATAGTTTACAATTCACATTAGAAACGAAAATGAATAATAAAATTAATTTTTTAGATTTAACTTTAACAAAAATAGATAAAATTAACTTTAATATTTACAGAAAACCAACAACCACAGATCATGCTATTCATGCCTCGTCTTATCACCCTTTTTCACATAAAATTGCATTTTTTAATTGTATGATTCATAGATTATAAATAGATTATAGGGGCATTGCCCCTATCTACGGAAGATTATAAAAACGAACTAGACATTATTAAACACATAGCGACAGCCAATGGGTATAAAAGTCACATAGTACCGTAGATAGAATAATTAATAATAAAAAAATAGACCAATAAAATATTGATGTGTCTAAAGAAAAAGTAAAAAAATATATTGCAATAGAATATGGTGAAATATTACATCATACTTTAAAAAACCAATTAAAAAGACAAAATATTATTTTGGCTTCAAAGGCAAATGTTATTATATTTACCAGGAAGCAATTACTGATAAAACACAATGATCTAATTAAATGAACTGATATTTATTAGTACATTAAACAATACATTAAATCACTCATGACAACCGCACATATAATGTAAATAACAACGTAGGTATCTAGGATACATAACTCAATGCGACCGACATAGATGGCGACACACTTAAGTATAATAAAATAATTATTTATTAACACTCCTCCATAATAATTTTATTTCTAAGTCGTTCAAATACTTTCTTCGACAATGGTTTTGTCAAGATATCTGCCAACTGGTCAACGCTGCTTACTTTGTCCAAAAAAACAGTATTTCCAATGTGTTGCTGTATAAATTTTCTAGGAATGTCAATGTGCTTCTTCCCTTTTGTTATTTTGCCTTCTGTAGTATTTTGTAACATTAAAATTGCAGATTGATTATCTATACAGAGCCTTGTAGGAATATCCTTGAAATATCTAAGTTCGATACTAAGTCTCTTTATCCAGCAAATTTCATCAAGCGATGAAACAGCAGCTCGAAATTCTGCCTCTGCAGTTGATGTAGCAACAAGTCCCTGCTTTTGGGTGAACCATACAATAGGACCGCCTCTCATAATAATTACTCCAGTAGTTGACTGTCTTGAGATAATGTCTCCTCCAAAATCTGAATCTGAATAACCAATGAGTTCAGAATCTCCATTGAAACTTATTCCAAAGTTTACAGTGCCTTTCAAGTATCGAAATACATGTTTTACCATATTCCAGTGCCGTACCATGGGATTGTTTGAATATCTACTTAGGTAGTTTACTGCAAAGCTGATATCTGGCCTAGATACTGTAGCTAAGTAAAGTAAACTGCCTATTGCCTCACGATATGGGACAGATTTATCGAGTCGCTGATCATTATGAAAATGTTGTTCTTCGGTTAACTTTATTGGAGTTGAATCTTCCATTCTAAATCTTTTCAATATCTTTTCAGTGTAATGATGTTGGCTTACAAAAATTTCCTTATGTCTAATTTCAATTTCCATGCCAAGGTAAGTTAATTTGTTGTCTGACCCAGAATTAGATGTAATTTCAAATTCTTTGTGAAGTTTATCTAGTATATCTATCATTTTATGTTTTTCTTTTCCTATAATAGCACCATCATCTACAAAAAGTACAATTATAATACTTCTGTCACCATTATAATAAATACAAGGATCATCGTCAGAACAAACAAAATTTAATTTCCTTAGGTAGTTTGTGAACTTCACATTCCAATTTTTCGATAACTGTTTAAGTCCATATATACTCTTGAGCAACTCACAAACTCTACCTGAGCCATCATCAAAGCCTACCGGTTGATACATGTAAATCTTCTCATCCAAAGATCCATGTAAAAACGCTGTCTTCACATCAAAAGTCATCAGATGCATTCCATCGGAGGCTGAAATGCTGAGTATCAGTCGAAAGGATGCATGTTTGGCAACAGGACTGAAGGTCTCAGTATAATGGATTCCTTGTTCTTGCTCAAACCCTCTTGCAATTAGCCTGGCTTTGTATCGCCCATCTTGTTTTTGGCATAAAACCCACTGACAAGTCAAAGCTTTTTCTTCTTTTGGTAGACTTACTAGTTTCCAAGTTCTCATCTTCATCAAAGATTCACACTCTTCTAACATTGCTTTCTTCCAGTTTTCATCCTGTAGTGCTTGTAAAATGGAAATATCTTCTACCTCACCTATCATGGCCATATTTACATTTTTGTTTCTGTTGTCTTCAACTACGTAATCTACCATCCTTGCTGGCATCCTTAAAGTAGCCCTGTTTCGAAGACTTCTTTTCTCTGGTTGAATACAAACAGTTTGAACTCGTTCCAAACACTTTACACAATGATTTTCTTGACATTCATTTTGCATATTATTGTCAGACACAGAGCTTTCATAAACACTTTCACTATCAGATTTTTCTTCTTGACTTGACACTATGTATTCCTTTTCTTCATTTGACAAGGTAGCTTCAATTTCTGTACAACTAGACTTACTGTTTACTTTTTCATCAAATATCACATCTCCTGATGTTACAACTTCATTTGTGTCTCTTAAGTAAACTCGGTAACTACTTGAATCTAAACTGTATCCTAAGAAAATTCCTTTTTCTGATTTCTTCTGTGTTTTGGCTCTCTTAAAATCCTGAATGAAAACATAACAATCACATCCAAAGATTCTAAGCTTATTTACATCAATTCTGCGTCCAAACCATAAATCCACAGGACTTTTACCTTTCACAGAACTTGTTCCAGTCTGATTCAGTGTAAATGTAGCATTACTAATTGCTTCTGCCCATAAGTTTTCATTTAGATTTCTTGCATGTATAGCTGATCTAGCAGATTCTACAATGGTTCTCATCTGTCTCTCAATTCGACCATTTTGTGGTGCAGTGTATGGGTTCGACTTAATGTGGAAAACTCGAAGTTCTTCACAAAACTTCATAGTATCTCCATTTTTAAATTCTTTCCCATTATCAGACTTTAAAACTTTTATTTTCTTTCTAAACTGATTCTCAACTAAAGTCATGAAGATTTTCAATTTCTCAAAAGTTTCATTTTTAGTTTTTAAGAAATAGACAGTGCGAAAATGAGAGAAATCATCTTTGAGCATAAACAAATATTTTGCTCCTCCAAAAGAATTTATATTCATTTCGCACAAGTCTACATGAATTACATCAAGTTCCTCTTTTGCCATTTCAAAATTTCTTGGATGTGGGAGACGATGGTGTTTGCCATAAACGCATCCTTCACACACATAGTCATCCCAATCGTCTTGAAGATTTTCAATTTCTGTTGTTCTAATTTTTCATGCCACTTTTTAATTGACATAGCAACAATACACTTTTCTAAGTTTTCATAGCGAAACATCATTCTAAACAATCTTCCATCTCTGGCTGTTAATTCACCAGTGTCTGAATCAAAAAAATACGAGCAATTTGTGTCTGCTTCCTGACGATAACCCTTGTCCAAGGCACTAGTGACGGAAAATAAGTTAAAGGGTATCTTTGGTGTATACAAAACATTTTTCAGTGTTATGTTACACCAATCTTGACCATTATAAGCTAACAAATCTATGTCTCCGACACCTTCTATAAGTGTTGAATCTCCAATCATGACTTTTTCTGGTTCTTGTAAAACAGTATAATTTTTCAACCAGCCATTCCTTAAAGTCATGTGCTGAGTGGCACCACAATCTTGGTACCATAGATCTTGATAGTCATTCTTCATTGATATATATTGTATATTAGTAACAGACAATCCAACATTAATCATCAATTTACTTTTTGACATAGATTTGTCTGATTTTTCTGACTTACTATCTACATTTTTGGTAAAATTTTTGGCAAAGTGACATTTTCGTTGCACTTATTACACGGATAATTTTTCTTACAATATTCAATGTAACTTTTACTAGGTTTATTCTTGCAGTACTTCTTTATGTGCCCTTTTTGCCCTTTACATTTAAAGCATTCATTTACGTTCACTTTTTTTGTTTTATTATTGTTCTGTCCCTTTGATATGAAAGCATTCTGACACTCATTATTGGCCTGTTCACTTTCTTTTTGCCTGTCTTCTTCAAGTTTCAAACGCTCAAACATGTTGTTCAACGTTTTGTCTGTGGAAATAACATTATCCCAAGACGTTCTAAAATGATGCAGTCTTGTTGGAAGTATACCTAATATCCTTTGCATAATCCAGTTTTCTTTAACGCTTTCACCTAGTGCAAACAATTCATCAGCATATTGTTGAACTGTCATGCAATTTTCTATTACTGATTTGTGCTCACCATACTTATAATTAAAAAATAATCTTTGCAGGCCTTCAACTGAAATGTTTGATTTTTTTCCATATAAGGTTTCCAACTTTTCTAACATAGCATTTGCAGACTGGCACCTTGCAATTTTCTTGGGTATGTTACTGTCAACATTCAATCCAATTAATATTTGTGCTTCTAAATCCTTTTCAATCCATTCTCTTACAGCTGCGCTTGATTCATCTCCTTCAGGCTTAATTTTAACTGCCTTTGCGATTTGATAAATACCTTTTGATTTTAAGGTTAGGTTAAGTTTGAATATCCATGAATCATAGTTGGAACCTCCTTGCAAATCATCTTTCAACATTTCTAAATTTGATCTGACTAAATCCATTTCTATTGTTTAATGTAGTTTCTTCTCTACAACTGACTTTTTTGCACTCAATTCTTACTGACACGTGCAACAAAAAAAAGGGTTCTTGCGTATTTTTACTGTCCACAATTCGATTCAACAATGTGTTTTATTACTTCTCTGGGCCCATAACCTGTTATTATATTTACCAGGAAGCAATTACTGATAAAACACAATGATCTAATTAAATGACTTGATATTTATTAGTACATTAAACAATACATTAAATCACTCATGACAACCGCACATATAATGTAAATAACAACGTAGGTATCTAGGATACATAACTCAATGCGACCGACATAGATGGCGACACACTCAAGTATAATAAAATAATTATTTATTAACAGCAAATAATAAGCTCGAGGAAACAATTATGTTTACAAACAAAAATAAACCTTCCGATGTATTTGACGGTACTGGTGTATATAGGCTTAATTGTTCGGATTGCACACAATTCTATACAGGACAAACGGGTCGTTCGTTCAAATTACGTTATAAAGAACACATCCCAAGCTCCAAGTCAAATGTAGGAAGATCTACATTTGCTGAACATTTAAGCTTACATGACCATAACATAAAGAGTATTGGTGAGAATTTAGACATCTTACATAAATGTAAGAAATCACTAAAGCCAGACACTCTCGAACGGTTTGAGATATATATTGTAAAGGAGGATTACAATTGCGTCCTAAACGAAAAATCAGTACATACAAATAATATTTTGTTTAATAGACTCAATCATATAGAACGAGAAATCGGCTATATCAGATCGATAAAATTGAACGAAGGTCAAGCCGTTATCGATTAGTTTTACCGTGGAGGCGTTCCTGTACAGGTTCGTGACGGCCGCATGTTTTGTGTGTTATTACGTTTTGTTTTATATTTATATTTATTGTGTGTTATTTTATTTAATGTTTTATACCGTGTACGTGTTGTTTAGAAACGTGACAGAAGGTAATTAACCTGTTTTATACATATTGTAGCGTGACAGAAAATCCACTACATTGTAAATCATATGAAATGATAAAATTTAATTACATCAAAAAATGTTGTAATAATATTAAATGACATTTAAATAAATCAGAGGAATGAAACACAATAAGATAAATATCCTCACTACATAATATATAAAAACCACTGTTAAAAGAAACCAAAGAAAGTATTGAAGCAACTCATCAACTCATAAATAATATCAGTACGTTACCCAGGAAGCTCAGAGCAGTAAACCAGTTACATAAGACAATATCCCGAAAAAAGAGACTCAATCAAAGAGTGGTGAATACCAAAATACTCTAAAAACAAATAGAAGAATAAAGTCAGTTCAGTGAAGAAATTCAATACTCCAAACTAAACCTCAGTCGTGATAACACCAAGTACCTTGGTTCCCAAGAATGAGGAAAGAAGAACAGAAGAGTGAAGACTAGACGAGGGACAAGAATGAAAACTAGAAGAGGGACAAGAATGAATACCAGAAGGAAGATATGAAGAAGGACAAGAAGGAAGACAGGAGGAGAGGAAGACATAGTATGAAAGAAACACCGTAGTAAAACCTATTATTATATAAACTACTATCAATCCCAAACCCACCAAAACTATGTCAAAGAAAGTATAACATCCCCAAAATCTTATAAAAATGTAATTATTGAGAAAACTAAAGTGTTGTATAGCGTTATAAGAAGTGCACCGGCTAAAGCTATTGTGTAATAAAGAAAATAAACTAGTCTTAACGGTCCATGATGACTAAAGGTCTGGTCTGAGATAATAAGACTCAGAATATCAGAACCAACAGTGAAAGTGAATTTGTATAAGTGTTTTTTAAAAAATGCAATAAACTTAAAGTTGGTGATACTATAACTTAGTAGTATGCTATATCACAACTTTAAAGTCTAATAATAACCAGCATGATAAAATAATAAAATGGAAGGTTTCCAGTATTTTATTATTTTTATGTAAATCCTTATTTAAAAGACCTTTGTAAAAAAAAGGATGATAATAAATAGAGTATGGGAATTAGTGTTTGCTGATGTGGGGAATCACAATAATAATGATTTAAACCAAAAAGGACTGGTACTAATATAGTATGAATAAGTGTAACATGTTTAAATAGACTATTATTTCACAGTCCTAAAATCAATGTATTAAATAAATGTATTTGTAAGGTTTATTAGAAAATAAGATTTATGTTATGTATTTTAAAAAAGAATTATGTTTGATAAATAATAACCTACATACCAGTAATAATGTACTAAAAGGTATGCTATGTTAGATTGAAAATAGTCAAAAGAGATATGTTTAAGCTGTATCTGCAATATGTTAAATTGTGCAGATTAATAAACAATGTTCATAATTAATTATTTTAATAACTGTAGTGTTAATTAACTACTACACAAAACAATAAGTTATAGATCATGTTATTTTCATATAATTGTAGTTATGTAAAGTCAGAGGAGGAATCAAGTTTAATTTATTGAGAAAGAAAGAAATATAAAATTCTAAAATCTAGGCCATTTGGTGAAATCAGAGAACCAATATAAAATAGTATAATTCACTAATAAATCTTGTAAACTACCCAGATTTATATAAGATAACGCAATTAACTACTACTAGGAATGATCCTATGAATTAAAATGACAATAAGGAAATATACCTTAACATTTTGTAAATTGTCAAAATATATAAATTAATTAATTTTAGAGAGCAATATCAAATCTACAAATTAACACAAAAAACCAGTTCAAAGGTGTAATTTATATGTATTTAAGGAAAGGAAGAGAAATATGACTAATTAAAATTTATTATAATAGTATTAATAATATTTAAAATGGAAGGAATTTTATATAAAAACGGAAATCCAATTTTGAGCATATATTTCCAAAGTGTGAACAAAATTTGTTAATTTCCACAAAATGTCTACAGATATGGACTATAATACATCAATTTAAAGGGAATAAGATGATTAAACTAATAATAAGATTAGTAATTCATAAAAGTAAGGAATAAAATAGAAAAATTCCATATATAGTGTAAAATTTTCTAATGTGTATGAAGTCGAAAAATGTTAACAATACTTTTTCAAGGATTAACTGGGCAAGATTTATGACCAAGTTAATTAGTCTTTTGTTGAATATCAAGCTGAATAGGTGTGTGACAAAAACGTTCTTTAAACCGAGTCGAACATGAAGCTAACGTTTTGGCCATTGAAATCAGTGAACGGGAGTTAGACAAATTAGACACTTTTTGAAGCCAATAATATAAAAACATTCACGACAATAGTGAAAACAAACCTTTAACTTCACTAAACGAGTGACAGTAAACAGTAAAACATTATATTACAACTGATTTACTCTACAAACCTAACCGCAACTTGAAAACTTAACCGTAATAGTTGAACAAAATAGAAAATAAACTAACTAACGCAAATTTACACAGAACACTTCACCAGAATACACTAAATAGATTAACAGACTTATTACACCAGTGCGGGGACATTTTAGACCTTGATGAAGGTAATTTTATAGTAATTTTCTGACTCGACGCATATACCATAGCCGAGACCAACCCAAGGAGCGGCCATCTTGAAAACGAAACCTGCCTACTACATCGCAGAGACTGACGTCACATCAGTCTTCATTGGTTCGACAAAACATTTATTCTAATATCATAACCTGAATTATTTAAATACTATTGAATAGTAATTATTGTATTTATATGTGTTAACTGTTAATGTTATACTTTCTCGTCACCCTTCTCTGACTATTAATTCTTAATCGCTCAAAGAACCTGTCTTTAATATAATATAACATAAAATTTTGTTCTGTATGACAATCGATAATTCCTGAGACAGAGTCGATAATTGCTCTCCATCGATAAAATATCGATTATTTATCTAAAATTGTCAATAAATCTTTATATTTCTATTATTTTGTATCTGTATTTATTTCACAGGGTAATTTAAGGGTATTTATAAGGCTGAAGGTATTAAGTGAAAAGAATATACTCTATTTTGAACAAGATATTGGACCAGTAAGGGAAGTCACCAATCGATTATTACCTGGAGTTAATCTATTTAACTCCAGACTTGGTGCAAATCTTCAAGAAGTGCTCGACGGTCAATAAATACCTACCTGTTATTAAAATTTTACAAGAATCTTTTAAAAAACAGATTGATCTTGTATACATACCTCTACAAACATAAACAAAATTATTTTATTGTTTGGAAATTTTGTTATTATTGAAATTTCCATTTTATTTTTATTCTTTTGTAACGACCGACATACAGCGGTCTGGTGACCAAGTGGCTAGCCCAAACAGTGGGACAGACAGATTACAGCCACAGAAAGGTCGTCAGGTTACAAAGTGGCGTCCAACTTAGAGGGCTTAATAATCTAAGCTTGGCAGCGATTGATTAATAGACAGCAGAAAGATGCAGAGACGAGCTACATCGAAAAAGAGGACGGCAGAGGCCGAGAAAGAGATTGACATGGGGGATAAGGAGGCAACACCTGTGGAGGATCCGGAAGTGTTACTAATCCAGGTAGAACATAAACAACTTGAACCACCAGAGGAACGATCCGAAGCACCAACGCAGACAGGGGAAGTCAATGTCCCAGAAAAGGAGAAACCTTCACAGACCAAGGATAGTAACATACAGGAGATGATCAGAGCAATGATGAGAACAATGGAGCAGAACAGGAAGGAAGACAAACAATCCTTGAAGGAAGATTTGGGCGGAATAAATAAAAATATAGAAAATACCAATAAGAATTTAGAAGAGAAAATGGAGGAAAATAACCAATCTATGAATAAGAAAATGGAAGACCTGAAAAAGGAAAACCAATCCTTGAGTAAGAAGATGGAAGAGAAAATGGAGGAAACAAGTAGGAAAATAGAAAGCGACAACCAGCAACTGAGGGAGAAGTTGGAGGAAAATAATCAGAAAATGGAGGAGAAAATGGACGAGAATAATCAAAGGTTAAAAGAAGAATTAAGGGAAGTTAACCAAGAGAACATGAATAAATTAGACGAGAGGATTGAGTTAGCCAAAGAGGAATTAAATAAAAAGATAACAGAGACCATGAAATCAATAGTAAAGAAATTAGAACAGGAAGTTGTGGTTGTTAACCAGCAGATCCGAGAAGTAGACGAAAGATGTCGGCTAACAGAAAACGAAGTGCTGGAAGTCCGTGAAGTAATAACAAAGGAAATTACTCAGGTCCAAGAACAGCAGAAAACAAAAATAGAGGAGACCAAGAAATTTGCTCTGGAGGAAGTAAATAAAGTAAGAACCCAAGTCACAGAAAAATGCGACGGCGTGGAAGCCGCCATGGTAAATATAACCGGACAGATGCGTCAGAGCCAGGAGGAGATCGAGTCAATCAGAAACAGACCATCGGGATATCACAGTATCCCCATGTCAGAGAACCGAGAATGGCTGAATTTCCGACAATACAAACGGAAGCCAATGGAGTTCTTGGCACGAATAGAGGAGTACATCGAGAAACACCGAGGGAACCGATGGGTTCAAAATAGAGAGATCCTTGACGAGTCGTTTCGGGAAGTGAATGACCATTGGTGGATGGCAAACCGGAGCGACATCAATAACTATGAGCAGTTCAAGAGCATGTTCAAAGCCAAATACTGGTCAGAGACCACGCAGAATCTCATCAGAGATAATATCTGCCACGGCCGCTACCAACCACAAATCGGCAGCTCAATGACAGCGTATTTCCTCGGCAAAGTGTGTATGGCCAAGCACTTAGAACCAGCCATACCGGAGGAATGCTTGATAAACAAGCTATCTTATCATTATGATGAGGAAGTGATTCGCGCTAGGAGGGGCAGCCAGATAAAAACCATCCAGGCAATGACCGAACTCCTGGAGAATTATGAGAACGAAGATTACTACAGGCAGAGTCGTAGGAGAAGTGATGGGCCCGAACCAAGGACGTACCAGAATAATAACCAAGGTGCGAACCACGTAAATAATGGGTACCAAGGAGTTCGGACATACCCGCGAAATAATAATTATAATAATGGAAATACTGGAAATAATACCAATTACAATGACAGTAATAGAACGGGTCCCAACCAGCAAAACCCGAATCGACCCTCTAATGGTTATCAGGGTAACCACAATCCCAACCCTGGTAACGTAAATAGTCAGAGAAGCCCCAATTATGGTAATAGTCCCTACCATAATAATGCTAATCGTGTGGGTCCCAATAATAGTAATTTTAGTAATAATAGGTTTCCTCGCCCAAGAGTGAACTTCATACGGGCCACAGATGGAAGACAGCGAGGTTTCAACCACCATAGAGGGAACAGTTACCGAAGATACGAAGAAAGGCGGAGGAGCCTAGAACGGGACCAACCGAGGTACTATCCGACGCGTAGGAGTAATAGTTTGGACAACACTGAACAGAGGTCGCACCATGAACGACCAGAAGACCATAGAACAGATCGGCAAGTAACCACCCTGAGCATCCCGAATGAGGCATCCAATAATATGGCTCAAAGAAATAATGATGCCGAGCCTTTAAACGGGCACAGGCAGTAAGAAATAACCAGAACCCATTACTGCTTCTGACTACTGGGTATGATAATGAGAATGAGTGCAATATAATAAATAATCACAATCGTATTACAATCATCGGATGCAACTACCTGAAAGACATCAGACAGGAGTTATTGGAAGAGGATAACAGGAGTCCCACCAATAACTTCAATAATGAAATTATACATGTTGACGCCAAGGTAGAAGGCATCCCAGCCAAGTTAATGATCGATACCGGGTCAAACGTATCAATAATAAATACGACGGAACTGGAGAGGATACAGCAAGAGTGCGGGAGAACTTTACCAACATTGCCGTTGAATAATATTGTTTTGTTGGGAGCAACCGGCCGACAAAACAAAACTATACGTAGACAAGTCTCCGCCAGTGTGATGAGCTGTGGTATAGCGATAGACATGGAATTCTTGGTGGCGAGCGGTCTGCCATTTAATATACTGGTCGGGTGTGATGTGCTTAGGAGAAATTCCGACATCATTGACCTAAGAACTGAAACATTATCACTATATTCAAACGGACATACTTGGACGGCGAACTTGGTGGGTAGTGACCAAGTCGTTCCCGATAGTATCCATCAGCAAATCCGAAAAATCAATTACATCCAACCAACATCCATAATTGAACAGAGAATAGACGACACATCCAATGAAGATTTATGGTCGCAAAAAATCCAGGAGATCAGGGATTTCCGGAGCGGTACAACTGGAGAAGGGTTAACAACAAACCAAGCGAACAAATTAATCGATATATACAATAAATACAAATCAGTCTTTTCTGATGAGCCCGGTAAAGTGAAGAATTTCCAGTGTACTCTACAATTCCGAGACACTGTAGACTTTAACCGGAAGTCTTACCCCATAGCGCAATCACGAAAGCAGGCAGTAAGAGCTGAAATAGAGCAAATGATTAACCGTGACATTATAGAGAGTAGCCATTCCCCTTACACAAGTCCTATCGTGGCTATTCCTAAGAAAAACGGACAAGTCCGTTTATGTGTAGATGCGCGCGAAATAAATAAGATGATCATAAATGACAGGACTTCGCCCGGTGAGATTGAGGAGATATTAAAACGATTCCACGGTACCAAATACTTCACTACCTGGGATACGGTGTGTGGATACTGGCAGGTGGAATTACATCCACAGAGTCGCCAGTATCTGGCCTTTATATTCGAAGGGCGGAACTACCAGTTTAAGAGGTTGCCCTTCGGACTGGTAAACTCAGTCGCAGTCTTTGTGCACTGCATGGATCAGATACTTGGCCAAGAAGCACTAAAATTCACCACCGTATACGTCGATGACTTGCTAGTGTCCTCAGAAACTTGGGAGGAACACTGCTACCGTGTGGAACATGTCTTACAGAAGCTAGCCGCAAACAATATTACTCTGAAGTTAGCAAAGTCTCATTTTATTGCTAAAGAGATACAATTCCTGGGCTTCATATTAAACGATAAGGGAATCTCACCGTCGGCTGAAAAAGTCGAAGCAATTCAGAACTTTCCTACACCAAAGAATCGAAGGCAGTTACAGTCGTTCCTGGGACTCTGTAACTACTACCGCAAGTTCCAGGAAAAGTACTCCGAACTGACTGCCAGATTCCAGCCGCAACTGTCATCTAAAAATAAATGGATCTGGGGTAATGAACAACAAAACATATTGACTCTCATAAAACAAAAATTTCTTAAACATATTATACTCCGTCATCCAGATTTTAACAAGCCTTTCTTTCTTAATTGCGATGCCAGTGACATCAGCCTTGGCACTACTTTATATCAAGAAGATGAGGAGGGCGAGCATCTTGTAATCTGTTTTGCCAGCAGAGCTCTGAACCAGAGTGAGAAAAACTATCATGTGACAGAGAAGGAGTTATTGAGTGTCGTGTTCGCGTGCGGAAAGTTCCGTACGTATATTCTTGGTTATCCCGTTACCGTCCGGACAGACCATAAATCTATCTCGTTCCTTAAGAGATGTAAGCTGAGTCATGGAAGGTTAACGCGGTGGATACTATTGCTGCAAGAGTACGACCTGAAATGGGAGTATATCCCCGGAAGGAAGAATGTCGTCGCGGACGTATTGTCTAGAGTTGACATTGACAAGCAAACGTTCGAAGGGGAGAAGGAGAGTATTCTGAAGGTGTACCATATTCTCAGCAGCAGCGCCGGTCTACAATCAGTTCTAGAACAACTAAGCACACACCAACAAGCTGACCCGAAATTAATTAATATTATCTCAAGATTGGAAGCAGGAGATGAAACCATATCCCGATATTATACTATACATAAGGGAATCCTGTTTTCCAAACCATCATTATTTAAGGAGGAATGGAAGGTAATAATTCCAACCCATATCGAGAAAGAGGTAGTGATCAGTTATCATGTTCGATATGGGCATATGGGCGCTTTAAAGGTGGTAAAGGCCCTGGAAGAAAACTGTTATATAAAGGACATCAATCGGAAGGTACGGAGGTATATTAGAAACTGTCGCATCTGCCAACTCGTAAAAACTAATAACGAGAAAAGAGAAGGGCAGATGATTCCAATAACATCACAGTTTAAACTTGAGAAAGTATTCCTGGATATCTGCAGACCATTTACCCGCAGTGGAGGCCGCCACCGATACAGATATATCGTCATCATTATGGACCATTACACTAAGTTCGTAAAGCTATACCCAGCAAATCGGGCGACTACGAAGAAAGTTCTTAATATCCTGATCGACCAGTACTTCCCAACCGTCGGAAGACCGGTATCGATCATAACCGACCACGGAACGCAATTCAAGGGGAGGAGATGGCGGGATACACTGCTATCCATGGGGGTTCACACATACAAGACATCCGTATACCACCCAAGCAGTAACCCGGCCGAAAGAGTCTTACGAGAGGTAGGGCGCCTATTAAGAACATATTGCCATGATCAGCAGAGAAGGTGGCAAGAATACTTGGAGGCCACTGAAGAATTCCTCAACCTGGCCTACCATCCAGCCATAGGAATAACCCCATACTCCGCAATGTACGAGAGACAACCCCCTAGAGAAATTGCAGACATCTTGGAGTTCCCAAGAGAACATAAATATAAATTCAATAAAATTCAATTTTGTAATAAGGTGGCCGAAGATCAGGAGAAACGGCGGAGCAAATACAATAAATGCATGGGTAAGGTTATCCATTATACCATTGGAGAGAAGGTGTTGTTGAAGAATAGGGAATTACCCAGTTCCCTAGAAGGGATAACAAAAAAGTTATTGCTCTTGTATACTGGTCCCTATATCGTCTCAAAAGACAATAACAACAACACCTACGAAATCAAAGAAATAAGTTCAAGTAAAGTCAAGGGTGTTTTTAACCAGGCATCCATGAAGAAATTTTATAATTAAAAACATAAAAATCAACTAAATTCTAAAAAATACGTAAGTTCACCTTACATACCAAGAAAATATGAAAAAACTTTATGGCTAGAATAGAAGAAAAGAAGTTTTAAAAAACATAAAATCCTCTAATTTATAAAAAATACGTAAGTTCACCTTACATACCAGGAAAATGTGAAAAAACTTTATGGCTAGAATAGAAGAGAAGAAGTTTAAAAACATAAAAACCCCAAAATTCTAAAAAGGTGTGAGCCAATCTTACATAAAAGATTATTTGAAAGAAATTATTTGAAAAGAAGAATAATATAAGAAGAGTT
Organism: Magicicada septendecula; assembly: GCA_034769895.1. Classification (NCBI taxonomy): domain Eukaryota; kingdom Metazoa; phylum Arthropoda; class Insecta; order Hemiptera; family Cicadidae; genus Magicicada; species Magicicada septendecula. The sequence goes on from CM068370.1 coordinate 86,335,825, forward strand.
TAAAATAAGTCAACAAAATTTTAAACATAAATGAGATCACCTTACATACCGATTATCTAAGAAAAACTTTATGGCTATAATATAATAATAAAGAAGGAGAGAATTTAAAAATAAAACCATCTAAGGTCAAAAAACAAATAATTCTAGACAGTTTAATCATGTCTAAGTTCAATATGAAGAGTAAAAACCTTTCCGTAAAATGTTGTTGAAGGAAATAAAAAAGAAAAAATTCTTTAATACGATTTAAGTGAGTGAATAAAATAAAGTACAAAAACTTCTTTGGAATTATGAGAGAATGAAACTTTAAGTGGTATGAGGAGAAAATATGACCTCATAATGAAATAAATAAAAAAACCAGCACTTGCAAGTATAATCGCAATGACCGGAATAATGTGAAAATAATGTCAAAAATGTATGTAATTAAATGAATTAATATAAAATGATTTATAAATTAAATGACAATTATGATAATGACAGTTATAAAAAATTCTAGAAAATAGAACAAGTGGAAATTTTAAGAACCAAGAAACAGTCTAAAAATGTCACAAAGATATGCTACTACAAATAATGCAGATTATAATGAAAAAACCAGAAGGTAATAAAGAATTTATAACCAAAAGATTTATATGATAATAAAAGTATAAAAAGGTAATAATAGAAGAGCTTCCTACCATAATATCAAATGAAAGAAACATCCAGATAATAAGTCAGATGAACAACTGAGATAGAAATATTAAAATCTCTGAGAAGTATAATAAGTAATAAGTGAAGTATCCCAAAGATATTTTTTAAATAGTAACAAATGTGTACTATTCTGAATAATTTTTTTAATCTGTCTGATGATAATTCCAGCAGGATTAATATATTTTTTGAGCAGAGATGATTTGCCTCTGTACTCAAATATGTGTGAAGTATTGGACAGCAGAGGAAAGTAGCGTACAGTGCCTCTCTGAACTGAACCAGCTCACAAAGTAGGGAACGATAGGGAGAAAATATCCCAAGGAGAAAATACTAAGAAGAAATATAAAAATGAAATAATAAATATGAAACTCAGAAGACTATTACTATCAAGGAAGATCAAGTGAGAGTGATATAAACTCAGATATAAATAAGAGAATTTTAAAATGGAAGGAAGTCCAAAATAATAACAAACTTTGAATAATTATCATAAGCAATTGTTTCAGACAAAGCAAGTATAGTCTGAAAAAATTACTTCTGGAGAAGGGCATTCTGTAGCGTGACAGAAAATCCACTACATTGTAAATCATATGAAATGATAAAATTTAATTACATCAAAAAATGTTGTAATAATATTAAATGACATTTAAATAAATCAGAGGAATGAAACACAATAAGATAAATATCCTCACTACATAATATATAAAAACCACTGTTAAAAGAAACCAAAGAAAGTATTGAAGCAACTCATCAACTCATAAATAATATCAGTACGTTACCCAGGAAGCTCAGAGCAGTAAACCAGTTACATAAGACAATATCCCGAAAAAAGAGACTCAATCAAAGAGTGGTGAATACCAAAATACTCTAAAAACAAATAGAAGAATAAAGTCAGTTCAGTGAAGAAATTCAATACTCCAAACTAAACCTCAGTCGTGATAACACCAAGTACCTTGGTTCCCAAGAATGAGGAAAGAAGAACAGAAGAGTGAAGACTAGACGAGGGACAAGAATGAAAACTAGAAGAGGGACAAGAATGAATACCAGAAGGAAGATATGAAGAAGGACAAGAAGGAAGACAGGAGGAGAGGAAGACATAGTATGAAAGAAACACCGTAGTAAAACCTATTATTATATAAACTACTATCAATCCCAAACCCACCAAAACTATGTCAAAGAAAGTATAACATCCCCAAAATCTTATAAAAATGTAATTATTGAGAAAACTAAAGTGTTGTATAGCGTTATAAGAAGTGCACCGGCTAAAGCTATTGTGTAATAAAGAAAATAAACTAGTCTTAACGGTCCATGATGACTAAAGGTCTGGTCTGAGATAATAAGACTCAGAATATCAGAACCAACAGTGAAAGTGAATTTGTATAAGAGTTTTTTAAAAAATGCAATAAACTTAAAGTTGGTGATACTATAACTTAGTAGTATGCTATATCACAACTTTAAAGTCTAATAATAACCAGCATGATAAAATAATAAAATGGAAGGTTTCCAGTATTTTATTATTTTTATGTAAATCCTTATTTAAAAGACCTTTGTAAAAAAAAGGATGATAATAAATAGAGTATGGGAATTAGTGTTTGCTGATGTGGGGAATCACAATAATAATGATTTAAACCAAAAAGGACTGGTACTAATATAGTATGAATAAGTGTAACATGTTTAAATAGACTATTATTTCACAGTCCTAAAATCAATGTATTAAATAAATGTATTTGTAAGGTTTATTAGAAAATAAGATTTATGTTATGTATTTTAAAAAAGAATTATGTTTGATAAATAATAACCTACATACCAGTAATAATGTACTAAAAGGTATGCTATGTTAGATTGAAAATAGTCAAAAGAGATATGTTTAAGCTGTATCTGCAATATGTTAAATTGTGCAGATTAATAAACAATGTTCATAATTAATTATTTTAATAACTGTAGTGTTAATTAACTACTACACAAAACAATAAGTTATAGATCATGTTATTTTCATATAATTGTAGTTATGTAAAGTCAGAGGAGGAATCAAGTTTAATTTATTGAGAAAGAAAGAAATATAAAATTCTAAAATCTAGGCCATTTGGTGAAATCAGAGAACCAATATAAAATAGTATAATTCACTAATAAATCTTGTAAACTACCCAGATTTATATAAGATAACGCAATTAACTACTACTAGGAATGATCCTATGAATTAAAATGACAATAAGGAAATATACCTTAACATTTTGTAAATTGTCAAAATATATAAATTAATTAATTTTAGAGAGCAATATCAAATCTACAAATTAACACAAAAAACCAGTTCAAAGGTGTAATTTATATGTATTTAAGGAAAGGAAGAGAAATATGACTAATTAAAATTTATTATAATAGTATTAATAATATTTAAAATGGAAGGAATTTTATATAAAAACGGAAATCCAATTTTGAGCCTATATTTCCAAAGTGTGAACAAAATTTGTTAATTTCCACAAAATGTCTACAGATATGGACTATAATACATCAATTTAAAGGGAATAAGATGATTAAACTAATAATAAGATTAGTAATTCATAAAAGTAAGGAATAAAATAGAAAAATTCCATATATAGTGTAAAATTTTCTAATGTGTATGAAGTCGAAAAATGTTAACAATACTTTTTCAAGGATTAACTGGGCAAGATTTATGACCAAGTTAATTAGTCTTTTGTTGAATATCAAGCTGGATAGGTGTGTGACAAAAATGTTCTTTAAACCGAGTCGAACATGAAGCTAACGTTTTGGCCATTGAAATCAGTGAACGGGAGTTAGACAAATTAGACACTTTTTGAAGCCAATAATATAAAAACATTCACGACAATAGTGAAAACAAACCTTTAACTTCACTAAACGAGTGACAGTAAACAGTAAAACATTATATTACAACTGATTTACTCTACAAACCTAACCGCAACTTGAAAACTTAACCGTAATAGTTGAACAAAATAGAAAATAAACTAACTAACGCAAATTTACACAGAACACTTCACCAGAATACACTAAATAGATTAACAGACTTATTACACCAGTGCGGGGACATTTTAGACCTTGATGAAGGTAATTTTATAGTAATTTTCTGACTCGACGCATATACCATAGCCGAGACCAACCCAAGGAGCGGCCATCTTGAAAACGAAACCTGCCTACTACATCGCAGAGACTGACGTCACATCAGTCTTCATTGGTTCGACAAAACATTTATTCTAATATCATAACCTGAATTATTTAAATACTATTGAATAGTAATTATTGTATTTATATGTGTTAACTGTTAATGTTATACTTTCTCGTCACCCTTCTCTGACTATTAATTCTTAATCGCTCAAAGAACCTGTCTTTAATATAATATAACATAAAATTTTGTTCTGTATGACAATCGATAATTCCTGAGACAGAGTCGATAATTGCTCTCCATCGATAAAATATCGATTATTTATCTAAAATTGTCAATAAATCTTTATATTTCTATTATTTTGTATCTGTATTTATTTCACAGGGTAATTTAAGGGTATTTATAAGGCTGAAGGTATTAAGTGAAAAGAATATACTCTATTTTGAACAAGATATTGGACCAGTAAGGGAAGTCACCAATCGATTATTACCTGGAGTTAATCTATTTAACTCCAGACTTGGTGCAAATCTTCAAGAAGTGCTCGACGGTCAATAAATACCTACCTGTTATTAAAATTTTACAAGAATCTTTTAAAAAACAGATTGATCTTGTATACATACCTCTACAAACATAAACAAAATTATTTTATTGTTTGGAAATTTTGTTATTATTGAAATTTCCATTTTATTTTTATTCTTTTGTAACGACCGACATATAGCGGTCTGGTGACCAAGTGGCTAGCCCAAACAGTGGGACAGACAGATTACAGCCACAGAAAGGTCGTCAGGTTACAATATAATTCACAAGACTTTGTTGTATACCATTAATAATTTCCTAAAAAATATTAACAATTACATATATTGAATAGAAATATAGAAATAATTTCCTAATGACAATTTGAAAGAATTTGGTGTCTATGGCTAAAGTACCTATTATATTTAACAAATTTTCCAAAGATCATAACAAGCTTCTAATCACAATCGGGTGCTGTCACTACCTACGAGAAGATAGTGGTACTGTTCCAGTAACCGTACCCGCACTCATTTTCGATATTTCGATTATGCGATTATTGGCATCGATATGTAATGAATATCGCATATAACTTTAGTTATTAAATAGAAATCGTGGAAATTTATTTGTGTATGTCATAAAATAGTTTGTTGACGATTGCATACGGGGGATAGTAGTCATCTTCAGAGCAAACAGTGATAACAGTGAAAACTGTCATCTTCAGAATCTGTATACAAATTTATGTTACATATATTATATGCACATAAATACTTATTTATATTGATGGGTTTAAAAAATTTTTTGAATTCGTCCGGTTATTTATAACTAAAGCAAAGAGTTTTGTATCATTAGCAAAACATTTTTATTTTGGTAGAATAATTCAGTACTTTATGTATTTACTTAACCTAACCTAACTATGAAATGGAATTTGTCTTCCTTTCTCATCCTCACAACCATGTCTATTCGTACAACTAATTTATACACGTTGCACATTCTAATTGATTATTTACTGCAATAATATTAATATAAAATGCACACTCAAGTTTATTGCCCATTAGAGGTCTTCAATTTGGCCCGCGACATTGCTGCTTATGTAACATCTAGTGTCTAATACATATATAATATAGGTAGGCCTATTATATGGTTAATGTTTGCTGAAACAATATTTCCAAACCCTGATATATTTTATACAAAATATATGGACAATGCATACTCCAAATATATAAGAATGCCGCTGTTTATCTTCAAAGAATCCATAACATTCTTAAAGAATCCATAACAATATGTGACAAAATGAAAACATATAGTAAATGTGAGTTATCATCACAAAAGTAGGGTGAAACTGAAATAGACTTTACTAAAAATGAACTTTATCTTGTGAAAAACTTACTTTTTTCGTCGGACGCGTTTCGGCTTAGTATCCGCCTTCTTCAGCTTTTAGTCAGACTGCCATCATTTCGTAACGGTTTTTGTGTGGAAGGTGTAGTGGGGGTGGTGTGTGGAGGAAGGGGATTGGCGCAGGGATTCAACTTGATGTTTGTTTTTTGTAAAATTGTGTCAAAAAGTGTATGTGATTTATATTGTAATTGATCGTTGAGTATGTTGTTTGGTTGTGTTGTGTGGTGTTTATATATTTCATATTGTTCAGTTGTGTTAAGTTTTCGGCCTTTAGGTAAGTAATGTAAAATTTCGAGATTGGTGTCTATGTTGGTGTAACTATGGTTTTCTGTGTGTATGTGTGTGGCAAATGCGGAGTGTATATTGTTGTTGGTTAGAGCTTTTAAATGTTCAGAATAACGGGATGAAAAAGATCTTCCTGTCTGGCCGATGTAGAAACTATTGCAGTCATTACATTTTAATTTGTAAACACCTGTTTTGTTATATTTGTCTATGTCTGTGTTTGTATTATTGATGTATTTTGTAATGGTATTGGTTGTTCTGTATGCTATTCTGGATAGAACGGTTAACAGTGGAAACAGTGAACAGTTTGTACAAGACGAGGTAATTCGTAATTAATCGGTAAACAATGGATGCCAGTCAGATGATGGAAGCTTTCCAAGCGCTGCTGCGGCAGACACGGGAGGAGACAAAAGAAGAACGAAGACAAGAAAGAGAAGAGGCTGAGGCACGTCAGAAAGCACTAATGGTAGAAACAGAAGAAAGACAAAAAGAAGAACGCAGGCAGGAGGCGGAAGAAGCAGAAAGGCGACAGGATGAAAAACGTAAGCAGGAGACAGACGACATCAAGGAGTTAGTACAGGAGCAAAAGCAGACACAAGAACAAACCGCTGCAGAGGTGGGTCTCCTACGAGGTGAGCTTAATAAACAAGTTACTAAAATATCGGGAGAACAAGAATAAATTACATTAAAAATAGATAAAGTAGAAAAATCTGTTTCGAGTGTTGAAGAATCGAAGTCTACAAAAATATCTGTCATAGAAGAATCTGTGTCAAATAAAATATCTGCAGTAGAAAACTCAATGGCAAACATAAGAGAGCAGTTCCTGAAGATACAACCAAAACAAACTTTTGAACAGACTGTACCAATGATAAAGACAGAAAGAGACACAGAAAATCAGTCAGTAGAGAAAATCACTTTGCCTGCAGTACGGACAGTTCATGTCAAAGCTCCAACCTTTGACGGAAGCAGTCACTGGGCAACTTACCTCCGCCAACTTGAAGCTGCTGTATGCGCAAATAATTGGACAGAGAAAGACAAGGCTATTTCACTCGTTCTCTCATTAAAAGGACCTGCGGCAGAATTACTACAGAAAGTGCCACCTGACAGCCAGAACACCTATGCCGAGTTGATAAAAGCTCTAGAATTACGATATGGCGATAAACATTTGCGAGATGTGTACTACGCTCAGTTAAGAACAAAACGACAACATTCCAAGGAGAGCCTTCAATAGTTTGAAGCAAGTATCGACAGACTGATTAGATTGGCCTATCCCGAAGCACCAGAAGATTTTCGAATAAGGTTTGCGGTGCAGACATTTATTGATGGCATCGGAGATAGTGAACTTCAGCAAGTGTTACGAATGGCAAGACACCGAAATAGCTCAGAAACTCTTGTTCACGCCCTAGAGTTTGAAGCTTCCAAGTCAGCGTCCCGCTACATTAATGGGTTTGTGCCATCACATTGCAGTCAGAAGATCCCTGTATCACATTGCCGTTACGATGGGTGCAGAAAAACAATGTTGTCGAACAAACAATTCACATTTTCATGTTTTGTAGGTAGTACAATCAGAATCTGCAATTATCTCGAACACGATTTTTTTCGCCATCACCATACTTCCATTTCCTTATGGAACATGGAACTAATAGTTTGAGGGTGGGCAATATATTTTTTTTTAAATTATCGAACTGATTTCAAGTAAATGATTTTAAATATAAATCTTAGAACATGGAAGTCATTTATGGTTCTCCATACCGATTTTTTTAATAATAAAAGATTAAATTTGTTTTTTGATCTTCATTGTATTTTATTGTCATTTGATTAACTTGGTAAGCGGTTTTAGTAATGAAATAGGTTAATGAAATTAAACTAAAACCGCTTACCAAGTTAATCAAATGACAATAAAATACAATGAAGATCAAAAACAAATTTAATCTTTTATTATTAAAAATATCGGTATGGAGAACCATAAATGACTTCCATGTTCTAAGATTTATATTTAAAATAATTTACTTGAATTCGGTTCGATAATTAAAAAAAAAAAATCCTCACCCTCAAACTGTTACTTCCATGTTCCATAAGGAAATGGAAGTATGGTGATGGCGAAAAAAACCGTGTTCGAGATAATTGCAGATTCTGATTGTACTACCTTCAAAACATGAAAAAAAAGTCATTTTTCGAAAAGTGTCTGTGTGTCTATCTATGTGTCTATCTGTGTGTAGATTTTTTTTCTATGGCAAACGATAAGAGCCGCAAATTCAAACAGAATCAAATAATGTTTTGCATACAGAGCTGAATTGTAGAGTGCTCAAGACCTATTGTTTTTGGTGAAGATCGGTTAAGGGAAAGGGGTAGTTTACCTGCAACGTTTTATGTTTTAACAAGGGTAATTTTTCTTATGACGAATGATACCTGCCGCACATTCAAAGAGAATCAAATAATTTTTTGCATACTTTCCTGAATTGTTAAGTACTCAAGGTTTGTTCATGTTGGTGGAGATCGGTTAAGGGAAATGGGTAGTTTACCTGCAACACTTTATGTTTTGACAACGGCAATTTTTTCTATGACGAACGATAACAGTCGCAAATTCAAACAAAATCGAATAGTTTTTTGCGTGCATCCCTGAATTGTAGAGTTCTCAAGAACTATTGTTTTTGGTGAAGATCGGTTAAGGGAAAGTGGTAGTTTACCAGCAACATTTTATGTGATAACAAGGGTAATTTTTTCTATGACGAACGATAACTGCCGTAAATTCAAACGTAATCAAATAACTTTTTACATACATCCCTAAATTGTAGAGGTTTCAAGGTCTGTTGATTTTGGTGAAGATTGGTTGAGAGAAAGGGGTAGTTTACCGGCAACATTTGTGTTGTAACAAGAGACATTTTTTCATGACGAACGATAACTGCCGTAAATTCAAACAGAATCAAATAATTTTTTACATATGTGCCTGAGTTGCAGAGGACTCAAGGCCTATTGATTTTGATGAAGATCGGTTAGGGGGAAAGGGTAGTTTACCTGCAACATTTTTTGTTGTAACAGAGTAAAGTACTTAATTTTTATAAATAAAGTACTTATATATTTGATAAGAAGATAAATAAGGTATCCTGAAAAGAAGGTCATAATAACCCACTGCAGAAACGTAGATGAAATATTATGAAGAGGCTAGTTGAATGGGGTGGGGGTAATTTTCTATAAATGAAAATTATAATTGAAGGGGGAGGGGATAATTTTTATATGTGTACTACGTTATCGGTAACAAAGTAGTAGTTTGTTTGGCCGTAGTCCAATGTTTTCTGCAAAACCAGACGTTTCGGTACTGCCGTCGACTGCCATCATCAGTGAAAACCGAGTGCGATAACGTGTGGTGTTATACGTTAGTGACCACAGTACTGTGGTTTAAGGCTGAAGCAATAAGTGGAAAGAAGTCCTATGGAAACATTTCATTTCGTAAATGATTTTAATTATAAATCTTAGAACATGGAAGTCATGTATGGTTCTCCATTCCGATATTTTTTACTATTTATAAATATTTTTGAAATTATGGGTAGTCGTTTAATAAAATGTTATTTTCGAGTCACTTTATCTATAAAAATTAGGTACTTTATTCTTATAAAGAATCTGAACTTCGCAAATAATCATCTCTCCTCTTCAACCGATCCACACCATTATTGATATTTACACTTACATAGAGTAATAGTTTTATCATATATAATTGCTAAGGTATCTTATCCTTCAAAATTAAATACTCGTACTTTACTTGATATCAGCAAAGAAATTTTCAAAAAATCACCCCCCTCCCCCTTCAACTACCCTCTTTATTTATAGATATCATTTACCATTTTACAGTGGATTAATATGACTTCATTTTCGGGCACTTAATTATCAAAATTAAATACTTTACTGTTATTAAAACACAAAACAATGCAGGTTAATTACTCCTCCCCTTAACCGAACAACCCCATTATTGATATTTACACTTTTGTTGGGTAATAGTGTCATTATATGTAATTACTAAGGTATCTATCATTCAAAATGAAGTTGTTTATTCGACATGAAAAAGATAATTTTCAAAAAATTACTCCTAGCCTTCAACTACCCTTTTTATTTATAGATATTTCATCTACCTTTCTACAGTGGATTATCACGACCTTCTTTTCAGGATACCTTATTTATCAAAATGAAGTACTGTACTTTACTCTTGTTAAAACGTAAAACGCTGCAGATAAACTACCCTTCTCCCTTAACCGATCTTCACCAAAATCAATAGGCCTTGAGTCGTCTACAACTCAGCCACATATAAGAAAAATTATTTGATTTTGTTTGAATTTGCGGCATTGTTCGCCGCAAAACATTTAGTTATCGTTCGCCATAGAAAACATTCTACATACAGACACACAGACAAACACACACAGAGGCACTTTTCGGAAAATGACTTTTCTTCATGTTTTGAGGACAGCACAATCAGAATCAACCCTTGCCTCGAAAACAATTTTTTTTTTTGCAACCACCATTCGTCCATTTACTTACGGAAAATGGAAGTAAAAAGAAACCACCAGGTAACATAGAACTATATGTACGCCCGAAAACATTGTGCACACAAGAGCTGCTATCCTACGCTATCCTATGGTAAACATACTGCCTGACGCCATACAGTTTCACGTAGCTGTCGAATACCAGTATTCGAAAAATTCTTCATAATGATTTAAACATGCAGCCGTACAAAATTCAAATATTGTAAACCTTAAGTGACAGTGATAAAGTAAACCGTATGACTTTTTGCCGCCAGCTTTCGTACGCCACAAATAACAATGTAGACGTTATTCAAACCACAAAGGTGAGGGCTGTGCGGGACGAAGGGCGTTCCCGTCGCCCGCTCGCGTGCTGCGTCCTGAGCTCCTGCCGCAGGGACAATAGGTAGGCTGGATTTTGAGTGTGTGGCCTGCTACCGGCCGTGGTCGACGTTATTCAAAATACGCTAATGAGTAATGAAACGCATTTCAATCAAAGACGATATGTAAATAAACAAACCTTTCGGTGTTGAGAGCCGAATAATCGTCGAGAAATGCTTCGAGATCCATTGCACACTGCTAAACATACTGTATAGTGTGCAGAAGGTTCCTTTGGAATAATCAGTCCTCACTTTTTTGAGAGTGAATGGGAATTCCATTACTATCACGTCAGAGCAATATGTCCAAATGATTAACGAATTTTTGTCCCCCCAAATCACAGAAAAGTCTGAAATCACACCAAACAGTATGGGGACCAACCAGCCATAGGGTTAGGCGATCAATGGATGCAGTTTAACTAGTTACCTTCAGGAGTGGCAACATTCCGTAGCCCGCGAAATTGCCAGCGTGCCATTTATTCTACTGGGGATATTTTGAGAGTAAAATGTACAATGATCCACCCCCATGAAACATCGAAACACTCAAAGTTTTTTTTCTGTTCACCCGTGTAATGGAAGAAGTTAAAACTACTTTAAAAGTGTGTGAGTTGAAATCGTCGCCACATTCGGGGTGTAGTGTTCAAAAACTTGTAGTTTCTGCGTCTAGTTAAATCCTATTATGTATACATTCAATTTTGTGTGTTAACTTTACAATCCATAAACTAAAACACAACTGAATTTTTAAAGTCACCCGTACCATTGACTGATCCTGTATTTTAATCATTATTTTTTACAAATGCTTAAAGAAATTACATCATAGTAGACATAGTAGTACGTTACATTTCCTAAAAACCCAAATTACAACACTTAATTCTCACTATTTACTAAACTTGTATTGCAACCACTAACACTCAATTATACTTTCCACAACCTAAGGTTGTGTTCCATCTGAAGATGAGCCGAGAGGCTTGAAAGTGTTTATGGATAGTATAATTGAGTATTAGTGGTTGCAATACAAGTTTAGTAAAACTTATACTTAACTGGTAAATTGTGTTTATCTTTATATTTATATAATAGTAAAGCATTTAGAAAAGAAAAATTAAAAAAATTTCATTGTTGTAATTGTTGATAACAGTCAGTGGTTCGTTTCTAAGCAATTGATAGAAATTGAATGAAATTATTTAGTTTAATTCAAAACGGCAACGATAACAGATGTGTCATCTCGATGTCTCTGCAGATGAATTCAGCTTGTGGCTCGTTTACCCACTGTGAAATACTCCAGGTAATGGAATTTTTGCTACTCTGACTGTCACGGTTAGGATACGGTCTTCACACTCACACACACCCGTTTGGCGGACACATGTCCTGCGTTGCAGTCTGCGTGTTGGGAGGCAGTGCAAGCACGCGCCTTGCATTGACTTTAACATGTGAGAGACAGTCAAGTAATACGGAAACTGTGTTAAACGTATTTTAAATGTGTAGTATTACAGTGATGAGTGCAGTGGAATGGCATACGTCACCACATTCCTTGTTCAGCTGCAAAGGCGAACTGCTGATAGTATATATATATATATTGTTACGACGGTCTACTCGATCGTCGTAGGTACAGTGGAAACAAAATAAGTACAAGACACCAATTAAGTCACTAATCACACCTTTAATTGTTATAGTAAAACAGTTCGTAATTAACAACACAATGTCTACAACAAATCAAATGAAATTGTTCATACGCAATAAAATGTCCACTAATATTAAAACTCAACTGTATTACAATTATACCGTCCGAATATAAAACGCAACACTTCGCTAAATAACTACTTGAACGTACACCGTAATAACTCGAACCGCTCTGTAAATATATCGCACTAATACTCTCGAACCGCACAGTCAAAAATCTCGCATTGAACTGAAAACTAAAGCCGCGACGCGATGTATTTATAGTTACGCTGACACACCAGAAGCTTCCAAACTGCGTCTTATCTCTCGCGAACTACGTAACTGCTGCGGCCTTGACACAGTCCGAGCGCCCGAGCGAAGGCTGGCAGAGTCGAGAAACTTCTCGCAACATGCGTTTAGTAGCACGTACACCACACGCTTACGTCGAGATCTTTCTGGCGCATTCGATAACCGCGTAGATTGTTCTGTGCTGTCGTAGCACTATATATATATATTGCAACAATACATATATTTGCATATTTGCCCAGGGCGGTATGCTTGTAAATATTTAGCATAGAAAATATTTGATGAACAGTTTTTAACAATATTATCCAGGCTCAGAATTGTCAGATAGCGTACACCTGCCCCGCGTGAATACACCGCTTGTGTGTTTGTGTGTGTGAACGCAAGCTACGACAGGAAAAGTATGCAGGTGATGCGTATGGCTGTAATCAGGTTTTAACCGGATACAAATAACTAATTAATACGTTTTAAACCTGTGAACGAAGACTTACCCAAATTATAAATACACCATTACATTAAGGAATTTTTAACAAATATGGTGATATAAAAATTATTGCAAAATGTGCAATAATAAAGAGGCTGGGTAATTTAATGTTAAATACTAGTGTAATTAAATAGTAATTAATAAGTGTGTTATATGTGAGTGATCAGGAAAAAATTACGCAAACGATGATATCGCTCGTGCTACGAGTATGTTTACGAAATCGCGAAAATGAATCAAAAAGTAATTTGTGATTAAAAGGACGCCTTGCACGAAGTGACAATATCTAACAGGTCGAATACAGTCCTGGACCTGTCAGATTGCCGTCCAGTATAAATACCACAGGCAATTTTGGGGCGCTCTCAGACTCAAGAAATCTTCACACAACGTCACGCTGCCGGTCTGCCGATCGATCAGGACCACACACACTTTCCCACATACACCAATACGTATGGAGGAACTCTGGACCATCACAAACAACAACCTGTAGAGACAGAGAACACAGCATCAGCATAATCAGCATCCTCATCATCAAATTCTCAGGATTCAGGACACACACACGCGCGCGCGCGCACGCAACGGTAACGGCAGATGTACGCAGGTGATAATAAACAATTATATTTTTGTTTGTGAAGAGACTTAAAAAAAAAGAAAAATTATGCATGAACAATAAAGAATTAAAGTTTTAAATTTAAATAGTAGTTAAAGTAAATAATTGAATTGAACAAGAAAATGAAAAAAAATACTAATCTTCTGTTATATGTTAAAATTTGGGTGTGTCAGTAGTATTAACTAATAGGTTGAAAGTAAATTTTATTATTGTATTTTGTTTATAGCAACAAGTAATTTTATTCTTGAGTTTAATATTATTTTTGTTTGTATATGAGTTGCTATTATTATTTAAAATATCGGTATGGAGAACCATACATGACTTCCATATTCTAAGATTTATATTTAAAATCATTTTCGAAATGAAATATTACCATAGAAACTACTTCTTTCTACTTACTGCTTCAGTCTTAACCACAGTACTGTGGTCACTAACGTATACCACCTCACGTTATCGCACTCGATTTTCACTGATGATGGAAGTCGATGGCATTGCCGAAACGTCTGGTTTTGTAGAAAACATTGGACTACGACCAAATAACCCGGGAAGGAATTTTAACAAAAACTACTTCTTTGTTGCCGATAACGTTGTACACATATATATAAAAAAATGCATAAAATTAATGGCTTGTATAAGTTAATGATTGATCTGCATTAAGTAGTGCTCAAGTTTTCAAAGTTTTAATATTATGATGTCCGTAATTAAAACATCAGAGCAGGTTTAGTGTGTATGAGGGTACACCGTGGACAACAATTTTCAACATTTCCTATTGAGCGTTGCTTAGAGTAAAGCTGTGAATCTACAGTGTACGTTTCACAGAACAAACACGCGGAAAAGAAGGAGCGCTCCGAAGTCACTAATGGACCCTCAGCATCTTGCAGAGGGTTTATTCCCTAAAGACGAAAAGTCTGTCTATGAATCTTCCTCTGTAAACACGTCCAGTTACACTGCCCAGCGATCCACAGGAAACAAATCGCTATCCACGCTGGACACTTTTTCGGCTTGCACGCGTTATGTTGGTATGGGTTTCGGCACTGTCCATTTAAAAAGCGTGCAAATGTAAGAAAATAAACATGAATGAGGCCAGAAATAATGCGAATTTTGTGTGTGTGTGTGTGTGTCTTCCCTGCCTTTTTATTGCGGTAGTCATAATAATAAAATGGAAACGTAAACATTACATAACTGAGATATTCTTGCCTGCCACGAACGATATATTTTCTCTTATACATGATTTACATTAAAATGAAAAAATTTTAATTTTATTGCCTGGCAACAAAATTATTTTATTTTTAACAATTACGATTCTTTGAAAAAGTTTAAATGAATTTTCAAGTACTTTACTGTTGTTAAAACGTAAAAGGTTCTGCGCTGAAGAACTGGCTAACTATTTCAAAGGAAGTAGATTTATTATTATATAAATTTCGTTATTATACAATTTTCCAATTGCGGGAAAAATCACATCCCGATTACTCTAATATTTCTGTAGTAACATAACAACTGTAGAGCACACAGTCATACAATAAACGCAAACAATTAGGAACATTCGGATTTGGGTTACAATCCCTTTTAATCTGACACCCAGTTGGATTTTCACTTTAAAACAATTTGTGATCTCTTTACTGGTGTTTAGATTCATAATATTTTGAAATTTTAGAACTTAACATTACATTCAGATTTTAGTCAAAATTGCTTTAATTTAATATGCCACATGAATTTTTGTGATTTTATCCAAAATTTCGCCAACGTTTTAGGCTCTGACGTCAAAAGTCTTTGAAAATTTCAGAAGTGAATACTATATTCAGAATCTGGTTTAAATTCCCTTTAATTTCGTACCTCACATGGGATTTTGCGATTTTTTCATAATTTTGACTCACCGTCCTATTTTTGGGGTGATCAATCTAAAAAACAACAAGATTCTGTAGACAAAAAGGGTAAAGTGTGGACATGTGTGCCAAGTTTTACGAAAATGGGTTCATGTGTTCAAAAGTTATGGCGAAACATACCCCAATTAGTTAGACAGTCAGATAAATGCCAAACGGTCGAATTAAACCATAAGAACTCGTTTCCTTGTTCAATGAGAGGCATATGTTATAGGGTGACTTTCAGATGTAATTTTCATTAATTATCTGTGTCAATCAAAAAGACCATAGAAGGACTGGTGACCGCCAATAGTATTTGTCGATAAGACACTCTGAGTATGGGTGGTCTGAGTACGGAGCCACGAAAACTTACGTTCTTTACTCTACACCCAAGACACGACAGGTGCAGAATTTTACGTTTATGTCTGTAATATATATTTGACAAGAAGCAGAGCTAGATATGGTGACAAAACATCAAATAAGTTAATGCTTGAGTTCTGAAGAAATGACGTATCAGCTAAAACGGTACCCTCATGTCAGGTGGATGAAGACTGTCCCCCAACCTTCTTAGGAAGGACTGTGCTTTTGCATAAAATGTTTGTAGGTCGAACGAAGAGCTGGCCAAAGGGAGGTGTCATCTGATTCCTGTAATGGATTTGGACTCTCGCTGCGCGTTACCGGCCGAGGGTGAAGATGTCAGTATTATCAAAGCCTTTCCTGTCAATACTATACTTGTCATTTTTCTCTTTTAAAATCGAGTCTTTCTTTCTTTCCATTCGTCTTCTGATTTCCTGAGCGACGATTCCGTTCATCCGGATAATTATAAATTTATCAGAAAAACATTTGTTCCTTAATACATTTGTATCTTCTGTTTGTTAAACACCCACCATTCTGATCCATGTCATAACGCTACATTCCACACAAGCTGGTAAATAACTAGCCATCAGGAAGGTCAAAATATTTTACGGGAGGGGCAAACAATTTTCCAGAGGAGAAAAATATTTATATAGTTTTCATACATACATACATGCACATATTAGTTTGTAATTCTTATGTCATAATAGAAATAAGTACACAGATTGTATTAATTTATTAAAACCTTTATTGCTTCAAAATATGCATAAAATTAGTGGCTTGTAAAAGTTAATGTTTGAGCATTAAGTAGTGCTCAAGTTTCAAAAGTAGTTTTAATATTTGGTCGCCGTAATCAAATTAGTTCAGAGCAGGTTTTAGTGTGTATGAGGGTCCACCGTGGACAAAACTTTCAACATTCCCTATGGAGCGTTGCTCAGAGTAAAGCTGCGAATCTACAGTGTACGTTCGACAGAACAAACACGCAGAAAAGAAGGAGCGTTCCGGAGTCGTTCATGAACCCTGAGCATCTTGCAGAGGATTCATTCCCTAAAGACGAAAAATCTGTCTATGAACCGTTCCTCTGTAAACACGTGTGTTACACTGGCCAGCGATCCACAGGAAGTAAATCGCTATCCACGCTGGACACCTTTTCGGCTTGCACGCGTTTGTGTTGGTGTGGGTTTCGGCATTTTACATTTAAAAAGCATGGAAACGTAAGAAATAAAAATGAGCGAGGGCAGAAATAACGCGAATTGTGTGTGTGTATCTTGCCTGCCTTTTTATTGCGGTAATCACAATAATAAACTTTGGAAACGTAAACATTACATAAAACAGATATGCTTGCCTGCCAGGAACGTACAGATGATTTAAATTAAAATGAAAAAATTAAAAGTTTATTGCCTGGCAACAAAATTGTTTTATTTTTTAACAATTACTATTGTTTGAAAAAGTTTAAATGAATTTTTAAGTACTTTAATCTTGTTAAAACGTAAAACGTTGCAAGTAAACTACCCCTCTCCCTTAACCGATCTTCACCAAAATCAATAGGCCTTGAGTCCTCTACAACTCGGGCATACGCATGCAAAAAATTATTTGATTCTGTATGAATTTGCGGCAGTTATCGTTCGCCATAAAACAAATTCTACATACAGACAACAGACACTTCGGAAAATGACTTTTCTTCATGTTTTGAGGGTAGTACAATCAGAATCAACCCTTGTCTCATTATGAAAAATTCTTCATTATGATTTAAACATGCAGCCATATAAAATTCAAATATTGTAAACCTTAAGTGACAGTGATAAAATAAACCGTGTGACTTTTTTTTCGCGATCACCATACTTCCATTTTCTTACGGAACGTGGAAGTAAAAGTGGAGTTTAGCAACTCATTCTCTTCTGGCGGTACAATATTCTCACAGCTTCCAATAACTCTTTTTCATATGACGACAAACATGTGTCCGAGCGCATTTTCACCGTGCAGGAACACAGCTAGCGCTCCTAGCGGCTTAAAGCACTACTGAAGTACCTGTGAGGTTTAGCATTCTACATAGGTACCAGCCTATAGATAAGGTAGGTACCTTCCAACTTACAAAGTCTCTTTTAGCCCAGTCATATTAGGTTATGAGCTCATATTAAGCTGAAGAAGGATTCGACCTTTTTTAATAAAGATGTAGAACATTATTTTAAGAAAGTCTTTATCTCTCAGCAGACTATCAAAACCACCCCAAAACAACCCCTAAAGTTTGAAAAACCGGTTTTTTAAGTACGTATAACTTTTAAACGATTCTTTTATTGTGAAAGTATAAAATATGAACGTAAAGTAAAGAAAATTTTAGATAAAAAGTGTCCTTATAGTTTTTTCCAGAACTGAGAAGTTTTCGTGAAAAATTATTGAAGTGTAAGTAAATTTTTTCGCTCGGAGACCGATGGCGAAGCGCTACTGCACACATTTTAATATTACCTTGACACATACCCTTTCTCTTATTGAATATCGGTTAAAAGTTACTTAAAAGTGTCATAAGCTGTCAATATTTTAGTTGAAAAACAACATAAGTTAAGAAAACATTGATTTTTTGCCGTCAACATATCAGTAAACTATACTTTGTGCAAAATTTCTAATTAGTAAACGACTTGTAAAGCCCGCACCATGATCCACGTGCTTCTTCTGTCTAGTAAGGGGACGGTACTCGAACAACCCCCGATACCCGAACACAATTTTAAATGCTTTTATTTGCTATAAATATTTATAAAAATTAATTTATTCTATTTTGTTTACAACAACTAACTTTTATATGATATAAAAAAGGCCTCCTTCAAGTGTATAATCTTTTGAATATAGCCGTCAGGGCATAATTTTTAAAAGTGATGAAGAAATGAGATTATCAACTTTTTCAATAAATTTTACAAAATTATCAACAAAACATGAACTTCTTTGGTGTTTTTAGTTTGTAAAAGCAATATTCTATCCCGAATAAAAGAAAGAAACGTTCTCTAAGTAAAGCAAGTTCATAAATCCGTCATACTTTACAACTTTTCCTCACGGGTTTAGGTATTGGTACCATCCCCTTATCGTTTAAAATTCTATAAACAGTTATTCAAACTTTTAATGTTTGTTACATGCTATATGTATTAAATTGTATAATGAGCTGGTGGGCCTAAACAGACGTAACACAAAAAATATTTCGGGACCAATAACTGTAATATTTACATTGAACGCTATTAATAAGACATAATAAAAAATACTTAGTAGTAAGTTTTAGTGAGCAGAATCAGCATTGATTTATTTTAGTATAATAAAGATTAACCTCTTTAAGTGTAAAAAATTAAGCGATCCAGCGGACTAGAATCAATGTCAGTTTACAAAATCTATTACATACATGCTACAATAAATTCCTTAATTATAAAAAGTTTTTGTGTCACAAATGAATAAACTTAGTTCATTTTCTTTTCTGTCTGTAGTGCTACAAACTTGGAGTTCCAGATGCGGTTTAATTAGTAACTAATTAGTTTACTTGAAAGAACAAAGGGCGTGTCCTCTCGAAGCATGATGTCGCCGACGATGTCGTGCAGGGGCCTGTCGTAGAGACGTATTTCCTGGGTACTCTCACGAGGTGTGTCAGCCTCCGTCTCTTTAAGTACGCGCAGGTTACATCGGCGAATGAGAGCTTCCTGGAGAAAATCAAAACTGTCGGTACATTTCGACCAATCCGATGCTTGGTATGTCGAGTTCCCAGCACAAAGGGCAGATTTGAAGAAAATTGCCTGACTCTGCTCACCCAATTACAAACTTGGACCCCAGTAGCTGACTGAGCAAAAAAAAAAGTTCGACCGGCTGAGTACTGAATAGTTTTGTAAAGAAAATGTGGGGGCGTGGCGTCGAACAACAACAAAAACAAACCTCTGATGATTGTACTACCAACCCGATACAATACGTCACGGACGCAATATTGTTTAGATTAATAATAATAACGACATACGCGGTGGGGATGCCGAATAACTGCAACATATTTTAGACAAAAATCCGCTTATGACCAGAAACATTGGCTTAAAGTAGTAATACACTACTTATTATTTTATATTCTCCAATAATACAGTACTCGACAAAAAAATTTAAGTCCGCCAAATTTCGACGTCATAGTGTTAAGCGGAATGAAGGTAGAAAAAATCAAGTTTGTCACTTTGTTTATTGTAATAATTGTAATTAAAGTTGTAATCAACGATACTTCTGGTGTTCAGTTATCTTACTTCCACTGTGGGGACCGTCGTAACAATAACATCGAACAGACTTTAGCACCGCATATTAATGAGTAACTCAACAACTCGGGACGTTTGGCGATCATTGGTGTAGGTGAGATCATTGTTACACGAACAAAATAAAAACCTTTTCTAGTACATACTCGTTTAATCTGATATCTGTGCACTGTAAATAGCAGGGGTGTATAAAAACAAGCTTGTTTTTTTTTTATTAAAAGCAACTGTAAGTAATGACGTAGCTTTATTAAAAGTAGCTTTCATCATAACTGACCTTATTACGAGGATTGTTCAATAGAAACACGTTTAGAGACTGTGAAGCATTTTTTATTCAACAATTTAAAAATAAGTCTCCATTAACATTAAGGCATGAGTCCCAGTATTGCACTGATCTATAGATTCCCTGCTGGTAAAATTCTTGCGGCTGTTTGCGGAACCATTCGCTAACAGCAAACTCTACCTCAGCGTCTGATTTGAACCGCCGTTCCTTTAGTAATTTCTTTAATGGGCCAAAACATGATAATCGCACGGGGACAAGCCGGGACTGTAAGGTGGATGTTGTAAGACTTCACACTTCATACAACCAAGCAGATCTTGAATCTTCTGGGTTACATGGGATCGAGTTTATCATGCAGAAGAATGACAACATTTGTGACCTTCCCGGGACGTTTATTCTTGATGCTGACCGTAAGCGTTTTAAACTGTCTGCATATCGCTCGGATGTTGATGTTTGACACCAGGTTCTTTAAACTCTAAGAGCAGCACACCCAGATAATAAAAAATACGGTCACCATTACTTTTCCTGCCGAAGGTTGGGACCGACATTTTTTCGCCTTCGGAGATTGTGCATGGTTCCACTGCATACTCTGACGTTTGGATTCTGGTTCGTGGTGATAACACCAAGACTCATCACCGGCAACAATTTGGTGTAGAAAGTCATTACCTTGTTGTTGATAGCGCATCAAATGTTGTAATGATACGGCCAAACGCAAATTATTCTGCTCATCAGTAAGCCAGTCATGGAATCCACTGAGCAGCAACTTTGTGATAGCCAAGACTATGAATGATGGAATGGACAGTTCCCACGCTGATGCTCAACATTTGAGAAAGTTCTCTAACTTTGATGCGCCTATTTGCGTGTAAAGCAGTTTCCAGCTGTCTCACATTTTCATCTGATGCTGCAGCACGTGCAGGTCCGGGACGGGCCAAATCTTTAGTGGATTCTCTTCCTTGTCAAAATGTATTGCGCCATTCAACCACTGCCGTATGAGAATAACTATAGTCACCATATGCAGCTTTCATTCTCGTATAAATTTCAATTGGCTGACGTCCCTCAACGGCCAAAAAGTGAATAGCGGCACGCAGATTATCTTTGGACGGATTTTCTATCATAGATGCCATTTTTCAACCCAGTCACAACGCTTAGAAAAGGGCAAACTGCAAATATTTTTGAGAGACGCGTCACTAGTACTTAACAGACAATATAAACAAATGAATTTCGTTGCCATGGCGACGAATTCACGGCTGCGTAGATCAAACGTGTTTCTATTGAACAATCCTCGTATTATTATTTTGATGAAAATCAAAATTAACTTTGTTTTGTTTTCATTCATGATCATGCATGTATTCATATTGAATTGGTAATCAAATTTACTGTAATGACAAATATGAATTAACAGGATTCCTCAGTAAATATTTATTGTGTTCTCTAACTATATAAACCAAAGTAATTCTGACGCGGAACACAATTATTTTAGGTAAAAATTTAATAATTTAATAATTTCTTGCCTAATAATAATAATAATTTAATAAGTCTTTAATAATTTGTTGCCTGTACTAGCTTTCGCTCGTTACGAGCTTTATCGGAGGCTGCCGCTAGAAGCGCTGTCCGTCCTGCTTTTGGTGACGGCGCAGTCATTCAAAATTTCGTTCTTGTGTGTGTGTGTGTGTGTGCGCGCGCGTGTGTGTTGTGTAATATGTTCAAATTGTATGTTCAAACAACGATCTTTCGAACGACGACGGCGCCGTCACCAAAGGCAGGACGGTCAGCGCTCCTAGCGGCAGCCTCTGATAAAGCTCGTAAAGAGCAAAAACTAGCCAGTAAGGTGAAAATTTAATAATATTTATCTAAAATAATTGTGATCCGCGTCAGAATTTTATATAGCTAGTGATAATATCGGACCAAGAATTTATTGTGTTCATATTTACGGAAAGTGTATTGATTTTCCAGTTTCTGTTTTGCCCAGCAGCACGGAAAACAAAACAAACCCAACTATTATGTCGGCGTGTTTGTAAGGGATTGTAAAAATCATGGTGTTGCAGCAGTGGTTTAGCTAAGTTTCTGTTGAGCAGTTGCGACAGAAACTGATGCGATGTTACTATAAGCAATTTTTCAATAATTTTAAGAGACATATATATCAGTTCTCCTACTGATCCCCCCCCCCCCCCCCATTTGAATTGACATCATGCTAATAAAGTAGTTAGACGCAGTATAGTCTAATTGTCATAATTCAGTGTAGATTAAATCCTTTGTCTGGTGTCTCTTTGTTATCCTAATCATAGTCCTTTCTCTCCACCTTAACACAATTCGTAGTTTTTATATCATTCTCACGTTTGTTGCTTTTGTTTATGTACCTGTACCTGTACCTGTATGTATCATTACAGGAATCTCACTTAGACTGCTGATAATTGTTTTTAAATTCAAGGACACTTTCTTATTCTTCATAAACAACTCTTTTTCCAAAATCAGTCAGTCTTAATCTAATTTACTTGACACTTATTTGCATTATGTCTCAATCAGTTGATATTGTATTACCCAAGTATTTCAATTCCTTTGTATATTTCCAGATTAAACCGTGTAAACTTACCAGCAACATAACCACAAAGCAAGGTAAACCACCCATAACAGTCTACATTATACATTACGTGCCATCAATTAATGTGCGAGTTTATTTTGCTGCAGTCTCACTTATAATTTTTTTGTATTAAACAAGTTCTATTAGTCAAGTAGGAATGCGAATTTTCAAGGTCTGTAAAAAAAAAGAAACAGCAAGCGAAAAATACCCAAGTTAAAAATATAAAAAAAGTTTACGACCAACTTTACGTTGCATTTATCTTCAATCTCGTTTATTTGTATTTAATGCATGTAAGATTAACAACGTATATTAAAATTTATTTATTTTACAGTAGTAATCTGTTAATAAACTACCTGTTAATGAATTATACGTTATGTATGTATGCGTATTATAAATTGCATATTTGTATGTTGTACATACCTGGTACAGTTATGCGTATAGGCCTAATTATTGTTCTCATCTAGAAATTCAGGCGACATGTTGTTAAGTGAGTGATCTAAGACTTTGTTTCCTAGGTGCTGTGTTTGTGTATTTAAATCTAATAGAGAATGTATTGTTTATTAAAACTTATCTTAGCCTGTAGGACTGCAGCCCAAGGTGAGCTTTGGCCTCCACTATCGCTACAAACTTATCTCCATTTGATCGTATGCAACCTATTCAGATCCTCGTCCATATCTTACAGCCACCTGCTCCTTGGTTTCCCTCTACTGTTGAGTCTACGCTGACAAGCGCCCGTTTTAGTGCTCTGCTGTCCACCAGTTCTGTGAACATGAACTATTCTGTTCATTGTGTGTGGGCTCAAAGTTGCATTAATTAATTGAGAATCGGTTGATACCTGATTATATTTTCCTTCCTGCAACTTCAGTCGTTAGGTACGACGCGTTTCGGGCTCACAGTGCCATCTTCAGGAGAAAATCACTCGCGGCGAGCTCGTTAGTACAAAACAATTAACACGCACATAAGAACACTGAATTCATTATATACTCTTATCGCGCGAGAACACGCTGCACAGCATCGTCGAGACAATAAAAGTGTACTGGCAGCGTAAACTCCAATGCAGAGATATGCCGGTAATACTCCTCATGTCTGTGCTAGCTTGTGTATTATGGTGTCAAACAGTGCGTTCGATTTGAACAAAACCATATCGTTCAAAAGGTACTCCTTTTGTAATGTAGCCGCTTTGTATATCTCGTATTCTTCCAATGCATCCATATATCGGCCATTTTGACAATAATGTATGAGCTTAAAATGATCGGAAAAGTCAGTGTAACTATGATTACAATCAATTAGATATTGCGCATATGTCGATTTACTGTGCACTAAATTCTTCACAGGAAGGTGTTATTTGAGGCTTTCTTCAAAGCATCTCCCGGTTTGGCCGACATAAAATATGTCGCAATCATCACACACAATTTTATAGATGCCAGAGCGTGTCTCTATGCTTGTATCTGTCCTGGGGCGGAGTGCATTTTCAATGTTATTTTTAGTCCTAAAGATAACTGTAATGTTGTATTTCTTAAAATGGTTTCTTATAATATTAGGTAATAAAGATGTGTATTCCACCGATATAAATCTGTCTGTATTACGCAACGTGCTGTTCGTAATTTTAGTTTTGTTCTTGTGTTTGGAAATAAGTTTATCTAAGTTTATTATATTAACGTTTGCTTTTATACACTTCTCCTCCTGTAATACTCTATATATTGTCTTTAGGTGTGTATTGAATATTTAGTGTAAATGAATAAACTGAATTAGTTTATTCAGCTTAAAGTGAATTGCAGCATTGTCAGCTGATAAGTAAATGTCAAAAACTAAATAATACAGATGGCTGTAAGTCTATTTAGATGATTTACTCATATGTTACATTTCTAATTCTATCTTAGGTTACATAGGCCTATTATTTATTTGTAATCATGTTGTTCTCACATTGTCGACTACATCAATTTTAAGTAGCGTTTAATGCTAATTATTGATGTACACACCGATAGTAATTAATCAACATTTATTGAGATTAGAATACCCCCCATACATGAGTTAGATGTTAAATTGAGTTTTGTAACAACCTCTGGTAGCTCAGTTGGTAGAGCGGTGGACTGTAGTTGGTTACGTGTATCAGCAGTAATCCATAGGTCGCTGGTTCAAATCCGGCCCGGAGGAAATATTTTTGAATCTTATATAAATCATTATAAAGTACTTATGTTTAATATCTAAGCTCTGACGAATTTAAAATTAAGTTTGCTGTAGAAAGAGAAACTAAACGTAGCAAATATTCTAGATTTTTGTATTGCAAATGAGATTTGTGATATAAAAATATTAAGGTAAACTTAAGTTCGTACAAGGATATATTTTTTTTCTTAATGAAATTTTACGTATTTTTATTTAAAAACATCATAATCATTATATAATAATAATAATAATAATAATAATAATAATAATAGTAGTAGTAGTAGTAGTAGTAGTAGTAGTAGTAGTAGTAGTAGTAGTAGTAGTAGTAGTAGTAGTCATAATAATAACAAATTCAAAACTAAAAACTGAAAAACAAGAAACCAAAATTGTCATTAAATTTTGTATTTCTGATAAAAGTGGTCGTCACAACAGAACTACGTATAATTTCGTGACAAAATTAACAGTTTATTCTTGACAAGAATTTGGCACTCGTGCATCTTATAATATTTATTTAAATGGAAACAGAAGAAATTTTATTTATTGTTGTGCGAATATAAAACAATACAATATAAAACACACACACACACACACACACACACACACACACACACACACACACACACACACACAAAGTGCTTTTTTGTTTAAAAAAGATGCAGATATGCTAGTTCAAAGTGTATAAAACCGCACAGGCCCTGGATTCACACGAGTCTTCTGCAGAGAATCTAAGATGTTTTCCGTGTACAATGCCAAAACGCAACAGTAAATACATAGATAAACTACAATAATAAGTGTAGTAAAATAAAGTTTATATATAATATATTATAACATGTGTATAAATATTATATATAATATTATATATTACACACAAAATTGTGATATACACAATATAATATGTTTGATCTAGGACGTTCTAATTGATTATTTACAGGATAGTAATATTTACATAATTCGTTCTCGGGCGGGCGCGTATTTATTTTTAAATATGTTATGTTATGTAAATATTTATAGAAAAACATAACGTAGAGCATTGTGATAGAATTTTGCGTAGATTATACTGTCACTTAGGAAATTACAGAAATTTCCTAACTGTCTTGTTAAGATAATAAACAACGCTGTTTTGGATTTCGACGCACGTTCAGTTTTGTTAACACCAAAAATAAAACTTTTGATGGGAATTCTTCGGTTATAATGATCAACCAACAGTACTCACTGAAGGCATCACGCATACCGGAAAAAGGTTCTTGTACTGATTCTGGAATTTGAACTGGAAATCAAGGAGACAGTTTGCTCCACACACGAATGAAACGATAAAAGAGGTTCGTTGAATAGTGATAACAAAACTAAAACCTGTGTTGAACACAAAAGTAGCATATGTTTCTCGATAAAGAGAACCATGAAAGTTTAGAATTTAGGTAATATTTTTTAAACAGTCTACTGGAAGTAAGTTTTTGTGTTTTATTGAAAGGAAAATTGTTACCAATATACTATTTTCTTTAAGCTTAATGCTGCTTTAGTAATGCTTAATACGCAGACTCTGACTGTCTGGCAGCTTTTGCAGATTATTTACTTTAACAGTAATTGTAGTTCTGGATCATTACAATAGTTAAATATGTTTAATATTTTTAATTTCTTAATATAATGTAACAGTGTAGGTTGTTTTACATTATATGATGTTTAATAATTATAATACATTGTATTGTATATTGGTGATATATAAATATTATGTTTAATAATTTATTATATAATGTTTAATATGACGACATTGATTGATGACTCGTTGGGCACTTGGTGAAACATATTAATACAAAGGTTTTAAAAACGTACAAATACTTGGTAAGTTTCACAGTTTATATTAAAGTATATTAAACAGTGAAACTTACCAAGTGTTTGTATGTGTTTAATATGATTTTAATAATAAAACGTGGAAAGATTGAGTTAATATATACTTTTAAAATTTTGTCAATTATGTTCCTATTACAACATGACATCGTCTACTGATATCCTATTACATCTTAAGAGTTAAAGGATAGTTTAATGGTTAAATTTTCTCTAAACAGGTACGAAGCTAATCAGAGAAGTTAGAAGTTTTTATGAACACAGTGATTTTAAATTGTTGTCATATTCGTGGGATACCATAAATGCAAACATATATGAGGTTAAATTACTAGCAATCTAGCAATGGATCTACATGAAATAGATTTGTATTTTGGAGAGGGGGCAAATAAAGAAGAAACAATATTTCTTTTTCTTCTCAAGTTTCTTAAAAACAAACAAGAAAAAACTATCTTGAAATGCCAGTTTTGTATATTGATACAGTTTTTTATTGATCAAACGATTTTTGAGACAGTTTAAAAATAAAACTAAACTTTCTTGAAAAAAAAAATAATAATTTCCATCAATAGGATTATACTCTTAAATTTCTCTAACTTCTTCAATCCTAGATCACCCTGCTTTTACGGAGAGGGAGGCAACTTTAAACATAACGTCTCTTGTGTTTCTTTGCCACGAAAAATGTTTTTTATTGAATTTGTGACTATTTAAAGGCAATTTAAATAGCACAAATTAATTTTTTGTTTGTTATAACAAGTGAGAGTATAATCCACCCTCCCTCTGTACCTAGATACCTGTATCAACTTGTAAAAAGGCTAGTACGAACATGCAAAGTACAATGTTATTAAGCCAAAACTAATAATCCTTCTATTTAAATAAAAGACGTGATAATAATAAATGAAATACCTAACTCCTAACTAAGAAAAGGTAGGATAATTTATAGTAGTTAATTAATGGACAATTAATAATAATAAAGTACGAACTACTTTTCTCTCAGCGTGTAAACTGCGCCCGCTTCCATACTCCCTGTCGCTAAATTAACGCCAGTCGACGGAGAATCTCTGACATGTAAGCAGCTCGAAAATGTGTCGTGAAGTTAAACTTACGTTTATGTCGCTAAAACCGATGTAACAAGAAGTTAGTGCTTCTCATTTAATTAATCCACATGTAGCGAAAGTGAAATGAAACTTAAAACTAGTAATGTAGTTCAGATGTTGAGAAAATATTCTTAATAAATAAAAACTTAGCCGACACATCTCTTTATGAAAAGTAAGTGGTAAGATATGTTCCATACCATGTAAAAGGTAACATCAGTGCTGTTAAAAAAAAAAAGGAATTAAATGTGAAAAGTGAACACCAACGCCAGGAGAGAAGTTACGACAACAAGTGTACGAACTCCAAGTAGCAGAAGCCCAGCGTCATGACCTAGACCACAATTCAGAAACAACCAACTAAATGAAGGATCCAGATGGACAACGAACTACACCCAGGAAGACCTACTGAAGAGGATCATCTCGACCGCCAGCCGCAGACTCACGTTATACTCAGGTGACACTTAACCAAAACTTCTGGGCATACATTGTTTTTAACAACCTCAACAAAAAGAACAGTAAAGTTTCTTGTAAAGACTTTTTAGATCTCATAAATATTAGCACATTAATGTTTGTAGTTTATGTAATACTATAGTAATAAACTGATGATGTTTAAAGGTAAAGTTAATATGAAATTACATCAGACTATTCTTCAAATAGTTTGGATGATGTTGAAGTATGTTAGAATATTATAAAGTTAGAACCCGGATCCGTGGTAATCAAAGTAATACACAGCTGTATGATTTTGAGATACTAAGAGTAACAATTTAAAGAGTATTAATGCAGAATCTATAAGAATTTTCCTTAAAAGTAAAGTAAAAACAAAAAGATGACCATTAAAGCTATTATGTTTATATCCGTAGGTAAGATACAATAATAAAGAGATGTTTTCGCTAATATCCAGAGAGTGAATACATTTATGTAACCTTGGACAAATTCCTGATATATACATTGTCATAATTTGTTGGTAAGTAATTTTTACTAACTACGGCAGCTAGTTTAATTAACAGCCAACAATTAAACTGGTTCCCTATGTTATAATGTCTTAACAGGAGAGACGTTATAAAATGCGCGACTCTGCTGATTAATTAACAGTAACTTGGTAGAATACATAAATTTATTCACTCTGAATTTGTGAACAAATAAATAAATAGAGTTTTAATTATAAAATAATAATATTAGTATTAGGATATTGCCGTAATAAACAAGTCCCTGCTGGTAAAAATATTCCATTTTAAACCTGTCGGTATTTACAGGCTATTTCGTGTTAGATACGTGTCGAGGAATGTACGCTCTCCCCCGTAAACAAAATAAGGTGTTTGAATGGCATTCCCAAGTGGACAACATAGACAGTCCTGACCAGGAAATAATCCTGTTCCGAATTGTCCGAATCCACCCTCCTTTGTTAACAACACACCCCAACGCAAACAATAAGACTCCCCAAACAGCTGATCTATTGTGTTATTGTAAACACAATTAACTCTTCGTGTGAAATTTCTTTCCACTATAAAAAGATATTATCACCTTGTCTCGACTGATAATTGCTAGAAGTACATAAAGTTGAATTGATTTAAGATAATTTTAATTTGATTAATTAGTATAAGATTCGTATTATCTATATGTGTGTGTGTTTAAATGAATTCAAATTTTATAAGTGTTTAAAACAGATGATATAAGATTTGTCGTACGTAATACTTAAATTATTTAAAAGTGATTACTACCACTACAATGACTCAATTAACCCCGACTTGTTGTTGAAGGACGAACTAAGCTATGAAGCTTTGTTACGCGGTCTCCCATACACAAACGGAACTGTCGCGGAGTGCGCAAAACGTTACGCGAAAATAGACCAGAGAAACCATCACTGTTAAATCGTTTAAGTGTGTTAGACTTCGAAAGTGAAAAAGAAACATGCTATCATAAATATACGGAACTTACCTCCATCGCACAAACCCTGCGAGATGAAAAATCCCCCGCAGTAATTTTAAGAACCACTCAAAGAATCGAACATCTGACCCGCCGCATCACCAATTTGTTGAATTGGCCCGGTGACGAAGTTACTCCACCGGACGCGCAAAAATTCGCGGAAGAAGCATTACAACAATTACCCGAGATAATGCGCGAATTACGTAAAAGGTCCGAATCGTTTAGATTAGAAGAGATCGAAGAAGCAATGACGAAACTAAATATTTCCCCCACCCTATCTCCTACTCAAGAACAGCAACCCAGTGCTGTAAAATTTCAGTTTCTGCAGGAATCTAATATAGATCCCGTTAAGGAACGGTTAACCGATAGACAAGTAAATATCCTACCAGTAAACGTCACGTTACTACCAAATGAACAAGAGAATATGACCCGTACCTACGATTTACCTCCTCACTTACAGACGAATCAATCTGCGGGAAAACCTAGAATGACGACTCAATTAAATCTAACTACCGAGCTTTATGGAAAAATAACTCACCCCGTAGAACGTATTTTATCTGAGATACCAACCACTGATGGGCTGAATATTACGAAACTCCTAGATTTTATCAAGCACCTATTACAAATAAAGGATCTGCGACAACTAAGAGATGATCAAATTTTACAAGTAATTCTACCTAAATGTAGATCTCCTTTAAAAGATCGTGTGTTAGAATCACTAAGGTATAATCACCCTGTAGAAAAACTACATACCACCCTGATAAGACATTTCATCCCCACCGGTATCTACGAAGAATTAAAGCGGAACTCAGTACTTCGTGTACAAGGAGCATACGAGAGATTAGCTCATTATATATCTGAAATAAGGGAATCGGCCTTATTACTACAAGTTAACTGGAGTGAACAACAGCTAGTAGACACTATCTTAGTAGGACTATCTCCCGAGGAGCGATCTCGCCTAGCACTCATGAAGAGACCAACCACATTCACAGAACTAGAACTGTGTTGTATACATTCATCCAACGTCTGGTATTCAGACCAAAACAGACGCGTTTTTATGTCCCAGACTCAACGCAGGGATTCATTCCTACCTCTACCCATTGGGACTGATACTCGAACCTACCGCAATAAGCGATTCGTAAGAACTTCTAAAACCCAAAGCTACCCCAATACTTCAAACTCTCTACAAAAACCCCGACAGCATCCGAGCGATGCCAATGAGGAAAGAAGATGTTATAACTGTGGAAAGTCCGGACACATTAGCAAGAATTGTAAACAAAAGCGGTACCAACAGAAAACCGACCAGTCAAAAAACATGTGAAGCAGGAAGAACAAAAATCCTACGTCTTCCGCAGCATCAGAAGGAAAGGTATAAACACTAATCATCCTAAAGTAAAAATAAATATTAACAAACGTATAGACCCTTACATAACAAGATTTATTGACAAGTGCAACTCTATTGGTACATGCAAAACAAGTATATGCTAATTACCCTACATACACATAGACCTTGTAGCAACGAATATCCTTGGTTTAATCGATTCAGGATCTACACGTAGTATAATCAGTCAAAAGCTAGCCAGCGTATTAGATAATCATACTCTTATTCGACGTAGCCAAAACGTGAACATAAAGTGTGCCACCGCGAATAAGCAAAACCTAAATATATCACGCAGTATTACTGTCAAATTAAAAATAAAGAATTTTACTTGGTATGTTCCACTACTCGTAGCTGAAGTATTAGGACAAAACTTAATACTAGGCGCCGACTTTATAAGCAAAACTGGCTTAATCCTTGACATATACGCTAAACAATATTTCTTTAGGTTTGATCGTTCTCGAAAATATCAGTTCGAGTCCGAGCTAAATAACAGCGAGAATTGCGAAACATCAACTATTCAGTTAGAGCATCATGAATCTAGTTTGAGTCATTTAAAAGGAAATGAGCGACAAAGAATTCAAAAGTTAATAAGGGAATTTTCTACTGTACTCACACCCAAGTTAGGATTGACCAATCTAATCGAATACAAAATAAATCTAAGTGACAACAAGGTAATACGTCTTCACCCATACGAATTATCACCGCCCAAGATGGAAATAATGAGAAACCAAATCAACAAACTCATTGAACAACACGTCATAGAACCGTCAACTTCTCCATACTCATCACCTGCATTCCTAGTACCAAAAGGAACTGACAAACATAGACTAGTCGTGGATTATAGACAGCTGAATAAGAATATAGAATTTGAATCGATTCCCCTGCCCGACATTCACAGCGCGTTCCACTATTTTACCAAAGCGAAAATTTTCACCATAATGGATCTCAACCAGGCCTTCCATCAAATCCCACTAGCTGAGGAATCAAAACATCTAACTGCGTTTGATGTCCCATTTAATCTATATCAATTTACTAAGCAGACTGTTAGAAAAAATATTCCATGACGTTAAATTTAAATTCGTATATCACTATCTTGACGACATAGTAGTATATAGTGAATCGATGGATCAGCATATTGATCACTTGCGTGAAGTATTATCAAGGTTAAAGAATGCTGGACTAACGGTAAACCCCAGTAAAGTTAATTTCGCAGTAAAACAATTCTCTTTCTTAGGTCATATAGTATAGGCCGAAGGTAAGGTTAGCATCGACCCCGAAGGTACGCGCCCAATCCGAGAATTTTTACCACCTAGAGACACAAAAGGTATAGCTCGATTTTTAGGTATGATCAATTATTTTCACAAGTACATACCCCACCTAGCGGATATAGCAGCCCCATTAAATGCATTAAGGAAGAAAGGAGCGAAATTCGAGTGGACTACTCGACATCAAGCCGCTTTTGAAACACTCAAAGAAAGCATAATATCACCACCGGTATTGCAGTTAGCAGATTTCAGTAAACCATTTGTCGTACAGACCGACAGTTTTAGTGTAACATTAGGAGCCGTAATATACCAAGAAATCAATAATACAAGACTCCCGATCAGCTTGCATCACGTACTTTGACGGACCAAGAAAGGAAGTTCTCAGCCTATGAACTCGAATGTTTAGCTGTAGTATTCGCCTTCGAAAAATTCAAACCATTTTTGGAACACAAGGAATTTCTACTAGAAACCGACAACCAAGCTTTGTCATGGTTATTGAACCATCCAAAACAGTTAGGTCGTATCGGAAGATGGGTGTTAAGATTAAATTGCTACAAGTTCAAAGTACAACATATTCGTGGTACCCAAAATGTAGTCGCCGATACACTATCCCGCATGTTCCAACTAACCAATACCAGACCTGCCGAAGACAATGTTGAAACCACTACTGTCAATACGCTAATAACAGAATTCCCCCTTGCATTTAAGGATATAGCACATCACCAACAACAAGATCCGAAATTGTGTAAAATAATAGAACAAATAGATAAGGGAAATTATTCTGACAAATATACCTTGAGTAAACGAGTACTTTGTTTTAAAAAGGCTAACGGAAAGTCACTGAGAATAATCGCCCCAGAAATAATTAAACCCATGCTAATGGAATACTACCACTCATCAACCATTGGAGCTCATATGGGAATTAGGAAAACAATACATCGTATTCGCAAGGAATATCATTGGGAAAACATGAACAGTGAAATAACTAAGTTCGTGAAACAATGCGAAATCTGTGCCCAGAGCAAGCCAGCAAGAATCAGTCAAGTCGGAAAATTAATCTCAGAAATCCCCACAACACCCTTTTCAAAGATATACATAGACTTTTCTGGACCTTATCCCCGTTCTAAGTCAGGAAATACTATGCTATTAATTTTCGTGGACTCCTTCACTAAATTCGTGTGGATGTACCCTATGAGACGTGCCTTAGCATCTACGACAATAAAGATTCTACAAGAGAGACTATTTAAAGATGATGGTACACCAGTACACCTAGTATCTGACAATGGACCTCAGTTTAAATCGAAAGAATTTAATGACATGTGTTTTAAATTAGGAATAAATCATATTACAGTCACAGAGTACCGACCGCAAGGAAACCTAGCTAAGAAATACTTGCGAAACCTAAAATCAGCCTTAATATCTTATCACGCTAAAGATCAGACAGCGTGGGATCAAAATCTATCATGGATACAATTTGCCTTCAACTCGGCGTATCATGAAGGACATAAATCAACACCATTTGATTTACTGTACAAGTACAAACCGAACCACCCGTTAACCACAAAGTGGAAAATTCATGAGTTATTGCCCCGCGAAATAAATGGGAATAATATAAGGAAAATATGGAACGAAGCTCGCGCAAATTTGAGAGCGAATCTACAAAAATCGCGGAAATATCATGAGCAGAATAATAGGAAAATAAAGTACAAAGTAGGTGATTTAGTCATGTATAAAACTCACCCTACGAGTAAAGCCGTTGATAGGACCACTTCCAAACTATCATACCGATGGTGTGGCCCCTACAAGATTCACAAGTTCATCACCCCCGTGACAGTAGCGCTGTACGAACCCAATACAGAGAATTACGTTCGCAGAAGTCATGTGTCTCAAATAAAAAAAATTGTTTTCGTGTGAAAATAAAGAAGCACGACTACGAGAAAGATAGTAAACCAAGAATACTACCTAAGTATTAAGATTAAAATATAGGCAACATCCTATATCGTAATTGAGTATAATCTCAAACACCTCGTACGAATACTAGCGAGGTCTGATCAACCTTAGCAATAAAATAAATAATGAGACGTCAGCTGACGAACAACAAACCTCTACCGCAGTAAACTAAAGGTAATTCTATTGTTATTACAATACGTTATTATTATCAATAACCTATAACATGTTAATCTTTAAGATGAATACGATAGTAATAATACACTAAATTGTAGTTCACGTTTGCGACTAAGAGAAAGACAAAACGAGGAAGTAAGAGGAGTAGTCGATAACAACAAAAAGTTAAAATAATCAGCGATTCTATGCGTTGAAGATTATAAAGGTGCTAAAACCCTTCTGTAAGAAAGTTAGAGAAACTTTAACCTTACAGCAATACTGTATATAGATATACAGACCGATACATAAAAAAATAAACCGATACACACGGGAATACCTGAAATATGACTAAACCTACTCATGAGTGTAACTCCTTAAAACGAGTGAAGAAACTAAGCAAAAAAAACCGGTAGTAGATTTAAGAAATAGAAATAAGGTAGATTTATGTATTTGTGTATTTTATGTGTTGTATATGTATTGGATTTTAAGTATTTTGTATAGTATGTAAGATGGATGTATGTATGATTGATGGATCGAAATAACCTGGTAATTGTATTTCATAGATATCCTTTAATAAACTAACGCCGCCCCATCGATCTCCTTTAAGTGAGGAGGATGTGACAATTTAAAGGCAATTTAAATAGCACAAATTAATTTTTTTGTTCTTATAACAAGTGAGAGTATAATTCACCCTCCCTCTGTACCTAGATACCTGTATCAACTTGTAAAAAGGCTAGTACGAACATGCAAAGTACAATGTTATTAAGCCAAAACTAATAATCCTTCTATTTAAATAAAAGACGTGATAATAATAAATGAAATACCTAACTCCTAACTAAGAAAAGGTAGGATAATTTATAGTAGTTAATTAATGGACAATTAATAATAATAAAGTACGAACTACTTTTCTCTCAGCGTGTAAACTGCGCCCGCTTCCATACTCCCTGTCGCTAAATTAACGCCAGTCGACGGAGAATCTCTGACATGTAAGCAGCTCGAAAATGTGTCGTCAAGTTAAACGTACGTTTATGTCGCTAAAACCGATGTAACAAGAAGTTAGCGCTTCTCATTTAATTAATCCACATGTAAGGAAAGTGAAATGAAACTTAAAACTAGTAATGTAGTTCAGATGTTGAGAAAATATTCTTAATAAATAAAAACTTAGCCGACACATCTCTTTATGAAAAGTAAGTGGTAAGATATGTTCCATACCATGTAAAAGGTAACATCAGTGCTGTTAAAAAAAAAAAAAAGGAATTAAATGTGAAAAGTGAATACCAACGCCAGGAGAGAAGTTACGACAACAACTGTACGAACTCCAAGTAGCAGAATCCCAGCGTCATGACCTAGACCACAATTCAGAAACAACCAACTAAATGAAGGATCCAGATGGACAACGAACTACACCCAGGAAGACCTACAGAAGAGGATCATCTCGACCGCCAGCCGCAGACTCACGTTATACTCAGGTGACACTTAACCAAAACGTCTGTGCATACATTGTTTTTAACAACCTCAACAAAAAGAACAGTAAAGTTTCTTGTAAAGACTTTTTAGATCTCATAAATATTAGCACATTAATGTTTGTAGTTTATGTAATACTATAGTAATAACCTGATGATGCTTAAAGGTAAAGTTAATATGAAATTACATCATACTATTCTTCAAATAGTTTGGATGATGTTGAAGTATGTTAGAACATTATAAAGTTAGAACCCGGATCCGTGGTAATCAAAGTAATACACAGCTGTATGATTTTGAGATACTAAGAGTAACAATTTAAAGAGTATTTAATGCAGAATCTATAAGAATTTTCCTTAAAAGTAAAGTAAAAACAAAAAGATGACCATTAAAGCTATTATGTTTATATCCGTAGGTAAGATACAATAATAAAGAGATGTTTTCGCTAATATCCAGAGAGTGAATAAATTTATGTAACCTTGGACAAATTCCTGATATATACATTGTCATAATTTGTTGGTAAGTAATTTTTACTAACTACGGCAGCTAGTTTAATTAACAGCCAACAATTAAACTGGTTCCCTATGTTATAATGTCTTAACAGGAGAGACGTTATAAATTACCGATTCATAAAGTTTAAATTTTCAGAATACAACCGGTGGGAGATTTGTGAAAGAACACTGTTTCTTCGCAGGTGACAGTTACCCGGTCCAAGCACGGTGGGTCCATTGATAGTGAATAACAGAATGTACCTCCGTCGGAGAGTTAAGAGAAATCTCTATTAAACCAATACAGACACCTGGTTATTTTGGCGGTATAGTTACGCCATATTACATTCTGCAGGGTGTTATGAATACCAAACGCGTGTCTCTTGAAACAACAATTCCAGTCTGAGCTGGAACAGTTTCGGAAAACAATAATCATAGCAAGTATCACGAACCAGTCATTCCTGCGGTAAAGCAGACTTCTGTATTACAAACAAAAATCGTGGATCTTATCAGTCACGTTGTCTGAATACCGTATGTAAACCTAGACATCAATAACGCATCATACAAGTTAATGATTGGATAAAATTCCATGAAAAAGTAATGTAACTTTTATATGAAAAAGTGACAATTTGGTGACATGAAATTCTCCCCCCCCTTACATGAAAGTAATGTCAGATTTTAATCTCGGTATGTGAGCAATCCTTGAGAGAAGATAATGCTAAGAGATAGCTACAACAAAGGTAGTATGTCACATAGATGTATGGCACATTAAGAAAGAGTTTGTAGACAAATACAACAAAGAAGCCCAGTTGGAATTGGCAATGCTAGGGCCTCATGGAAATAATTCCTGGCATTGACTGCGAAGTAAGTCGTTCTCGAGCTGGAGAAATGAAAATTTAAGTATGGTAGAAGGCTGCAGAAACCAACCTGAAATGAATACCTGAACTATAAGAAAGTATTACATAAATTCAAATAGGACTTATTGAAATAGTATATCTTACTGTTGCGACACTGGCGCCAGGTGACCTCCGCTAAATAAGTTTTAAGTGCTGTACTGTAGTCGTCTACTTCTCTCGCACTGTACTCCGTTAAACTTCACGTCCTTTATGTAGACTGAGTGTGCTTGTTTTGCTGTTCAACGGGTCTACAATATCTTGTGAGTGAGCATGTTTTGGTGCGCCATACTAGCTATTCATCTGTAATGATGGTTGTTCCTGTTACTTTCTGTCGTTAATAATAGGAAGCATCGTTTCTAATCTTTTATGTGCAAAAGGAATTACTAGTTCCTATAGAAATGATTAGAAATATTTCTTTTGTTTCTCTTCAATGTCTAGTGGTAACACATCCTGAGATAGGAACCGGCTAACGAAATGTTTTTTAGAAGGAAACAAACTCTCGTCAGTTAAAACTGTTTGAACAGGGTACCTTAACACTACCCGACCTGCATGTAACTGGACCAATTTACTTTGGTACTATATCTATGTGAAGTATTTTACGACACTCTTATTTAAACTATACTGAAAATAAAAAAATCTTCTATTATTATGTGCCGAAGCAATGTAAATTCAAAATTCAAAATTCCCGGCCAGTTCATAAATCGCGCCAAGGCCACTGCCTTCGGACCTGCTTCGGCCAATTGAGTGAGATAGCCGCGCCGCGCTGGGGCAAGGTGTACTGCAGCGCTGACTAAATCAAGGTTGCCGCTCGTGAACGGTGACGAGATAAAGTATGCCGGCAGCCCAGCTGATTAACAATTTTCAGCTGGTATTCTTAACCATGGTGGGTTAACTGAAACTGTGAGTCGTCTTCATTCGCTGTTCTGCCCTTTGACGGTGCTTTTCGTAGTCTGGGGGCTGGATTGGGTTCGCTGTGATTTACTATGCGTACCTAAGTTAGTAGAGTGTCTCAGGTGAGGACAATTACTTTGTTCATATTATCTTAATAAAGGGTTATGTTTCTTAATGCAAAATAATCATTCCGCCCTCATAAATACATCAAGGAGGACTTACTAAAAATGACAGCCGGGAGAAGAAACGTCCCCGAAGTCCAGGAAATGAGCTCTGGACCGGAGATCAGCTCAATTGCGGTGCCAGTGATTTCACCGACTTCGGTGACCTGGCAGAGCTCGGAAATCTTCAAAATAAAAAGGAGAAAAGCCGGTCATAAGGGAAGCCAAGGAAGTAAGCGTGGTCCCTAGCAAATAATTCTTCGACGTCCAGCATGAAAAGCACCTTTCTGTGAAATATTAATAGTTGCGTTTCGCATTATTGAGAACTTAAGATGCTACTGGCCAGACATTGATGTTTGTGTGTGTGTGTGTGTGTGTGTGTGTGTGTGCGCGCGCGCGCCTGCATGACACATTTGAGGCCACAAGACCATTTTAATATGAGGGGATATGAGTCTTTCCGCTGTGATGTGACCCCAAACATCAGAGCTAGGGGAGGCGTTATTACTGTATATTTCTTAGCAACACATATCCCGCTAGACGTATTCCGCTCGCCACGCCTCTACAAGCAGTAGCAGTAAGTTTATTACAGCCACTAAAGATGACGATCTGCTGGGTATATTTATCAACTTCTGCATAGCGAGCACAAGACATACCAGATCACATCGAGCAGTTACCATTTCGATTACTTCTTATCGGAGACTTCAACACCTATTGTCCCACTTGCGGTTGTCGTAGGAAGAACAGCCCTGGATTAAGAACCGAAGATCAATTCTAAACAGCGGGCTGGTGTTTTTAAACACAGGCAAACCACACAGTTTAATGTTAGAAGTAGCACTTTCTCGGCTATCGATCTTTCTATCTGTAGCCCGAGTCTTGCTCTGTCGTGGGAAGTGCTCCCACAGCTTTTCGGGAGCGACCACTTACCAGTGCTGATAACAACACGAGCCCCGAAGAGCGTTATATGCATACCGAAAAGATGGCGCGTGCACCGTACTTATGGCGCGTCCACCGTGTTTTAGACAGGCTTCACGGCTGCTGTACTATCTACGAACATCGCCGGAAATAGAGAAGAAGACGTACACAGTTTCACAGCTGCTATCACTTCAGCAGCTACGGATAATAGCCTTCGGACCGGTGGTCTTTCATTCAGGACAACACCGCTTTAACAGAACGCAATAAAAGAGAAGCGACAAGCTTTGAACAGGTACAAACGAGCTTCAACCGAAAACAATCGCATCACTTTTAAGTGACTTCGAGCCGCTGGTCGTAGAGCAGTACTCGGTGCTAAAAGATCAAGCTGGGATAACTACATATCGACCATAACACCATCGACCCCAGTGACAGAAGTATGGAAAAGATCAGAACAATCGCTGGCACATCAATGTTCAAGTCTATCGCATGTATAGAGCACGATGATGAATTGATATGCAACTCCGATGAAATTGCTGACACCTTGGCTACGCGATATGCCGAAGTCAGTAGTGCAGTTAGTTATCTCTCTACGTCTCGTAAGAAAAGCTGAAGTCGAACAAGATTCGGAACTGAACTTACAACGTGCCTTTCACGACGAGAGAATTACAGTCCGGTATCCTCACTGCAGCGGGCGATATTTGTTACAGCATGATATGTCAGCTGCCGGGTCGAACTAGTGGATACACTAGTCGAGCCTTATAACAGCTTATGGATACAAGAGAATTACACTGAACGATGGCAAGATGCGATCGTTGTTCCATTTCCGAAGGCCGGAAAGATCACCGTAAAACAGAAATCTATCGTCCAGTATTGTTGCGCGCTGTTTAGGAAAATTATTAAAAAGAATTGTTAACCGGTTCATCTGGTGTCTTGAAAAATACAGCCTACTGACCGCAAACCAGGGTGGGTATCGGAAGCACCATTCTGGAGAATACAGTTCAAAATAGTTTCATCGAAGGACAACACATGATTGCTGTATTCTTTGATTTTCAGAAGGCATTCGATAAAACATGGCGATATAATATTATGAAACAGGTACGTGATTGGCGGTTCAGCGGTAATCTGCTTAAATTTATCTCCATGTTTCTCAGGGACAGACCTTTCCGTGTTTGGGTCGGGGACGTCTATCGGCCCCACACGACCTTGAACATGGAGTAGGCCTACCGCGGATATTTCCGTTGAGCAGCACGGTTTTTACTGTAGCCATCAACGGGATCTTTGAGGGTATAGAAACCTCAATTGGGAAGTGCTTGTACGTTGACGATCTTGCGCTGTTCTACCCGGTTAAAGCTACGGCAATGATAAAACGTAAAATGCAATGTTCTGTATAGACGTCTGTTGAAAATGCTAAGAGTATAGGCTTTTCTTTCTCAACAACAGAGATACCTGTGTCCACTTCTGTCAAAACGGATGAAGGCAGGCGACGACGAAGAAAACTCCTTTTTAGATCGGTTCAAGAGGAATACGTCGACGAACATACCACTGTGAAGGCTCGAAAACAGAGAGCTTAGTGGGTAGTGCGTTTTTCATCGATGGCGCCTCCCATTCCTGGACACTGCTGAAAGCGATGAGTGTATACACCGCAACTGTATGCGGTGTGGCAACTTCTTGGTTTCTGTGAACAAAGAGGTGAGAGAAAATTTATTATCCGTCCGGATTCACTGAGTTTTTCTAACTGCCTTGGACAAGCCAGGTACAGTGGATCCGTTATTGTAACAGAGTTAACAGCGCTATGCCGTGCGTTAGACGAGCTTGGTTCATCTTTTACTTTTGTTTGGAGTCCGGATCGTATACGTAGGTATTGAAGGTAAGTAAGAAACTGACGTTGCAGACAGACGAGAGATCGATGGAATTGCCATACGACCTGACGACTCAAAAGTAGCTGCCACAACCACCATTCTTAATGTGTGGCAGCAGATGAATGCACAGAAGAGCAAACCTTCTGCCGTGAATCAGAGCGTCCGTAAATGGGAAATGGCAGATGATCGTAGTCGTCGTGAACAAGTTTGCGAGTTGGGCGTACGAACTTGACGTCCTCTTACAAGGACAAGATCGACCCGACTGCACCTGTGGCGGAGTGCTTACTGTAAAAGATGTAATTGAAGTGCTCTTGCTGAACTCGGACAAAGGTACAGAGTAAAAGATAATCTGAAAGAAGACATCGGAGACGAACAGTTAGCGATTAACAGAACTCTGTCCTTCCTGAATGCAGTAAGATTACTGTATAGATTCTGAAGGATTATTTTGGGTCTGTGTGTGAACGAAGACGAGTTGAGTAACTAGGATGTAGGTGAGAACCAACCATGTAGTCTACCAACACTCCAGGTCTACGCCGTTGGGCTGAAGGCCATAGTTGCCAAGCTCTCAAACATAATAAAAAAAAAATGAGATAGAATTAAAAATTAATCTTGCTTTTAATTTAATGGATTAGTTGCTGAATGACGGAATTTTTCCATTAGGATTTTGAAACATAAAATGAAGGAGTACCTGGAAGGAATTCAAGAAAGTAACAAGTCCTGATCTAATTCGTGAATAAATATAAAACCGGCAATGAAACAATTCGGGTACGTCGTAAAAACAAGAGGAATAGTGAACCTTGAACAATACGAAATGCGAATAACTTTTAAGTAGTCGAACGATATGATTACCTTATTACTGAAGACAGTAACACTTTTTTGTCAGAAGCTCAGTGCTTCATATGAATGAAGTGCTTCATTAACTCATCCTGTAAAACAAGGGAATAGATTGTTTGCCACTGTACGTAAATTAAAATGAAAAGCATGTCAATTCGGAGAAGCAGTAATTAAAATATTTGTTGAGATGATTTTGTGAGCCGAAAATCCAACCACATTTTAAAAAATGAAAGAAGTGGAACAACATTAGACATCTACAGGGAAATTTAGCCGAGAGAGTGAATAAAGAAGTGGAAAGTACCTACATATTTACTGCCATAACCAACACAATAAGTGGGCAGAATATTTACCGTTATTTGAACAAGCCACTAATGACAACTACAGCGAAGCTACAAGCTTCACACCGATAGAGCTTGAGCAAGGACGTCAACCCGATAGATTCTGGAAGAGGTACGATCACAAACCTGCTAATCAGATCTTACTTGTACCTTTAAGAATTAAAACTGATCATGGTAAAAGTAGAATAATTGAAAGAGGTAATAAGCGAATAGAAAGATTTAACAGAACTCATAAGTTACAGAATTTTAATGTTGAAGAGAGTGTTATTAAAAACAAATCCAGTTGGCAGACGCATAGACAATACTGCTAAAAAATTCTTTAGATTGTATGATAGATCCTATATTTTATTAAGACAAGTTGGTAAGCAAAATTTTATTGTATGTGATAACACACGACAGAGAGAACTAGGCGACCTCTCTAAGGAAATTTTATGAATGAGTATGAAGGT
The DNA here is from genome assembly GCA_034769895.1 of Magicicada septendecula. Lineage (NCBI taxonomy): Eukaryota > Metazoa > Arthropoda > Insecta > Hemiptera > Cicadidae > Magicicada > Magicicada septendecula. The sequence goes on from CM068370.1 coordinate 86,379,136, forward strand.
CACTATTACAATTAAAGGAGAACGCACGCTATAGTGTTTAAAGTTGATACCAACACAATGGAGGTAAGCAAGATTTATGAAAGGAACGAATCAACGCAGCGCTTCGACACGTAAAGGGGGGAATATTTCGTTCAGTCCACCCTACATAAGGATAATTTGAATAATGATTACACCACTATTATGAGCGTAATTAATTAAATTAATTGAATATTTCTACTAGTAATTTTATACAAACCACTATGTTGTCTTTGGTATTGACGAGCGCTTTCGGCAGTCAAGCCATCTTCAGGTCATTTACCAACCTAGGAAGATGGCTTGACTGCCGAAACCGCTCGTCAATACCAAAGACAACATAGTGGTTTGTATAAAATTACTAGTAGAAATATTTGAGACCACTAACACTCCAATACAACAATACATTAATTGAATATTGTATTAATAAACAATTGTAACAAATGGAAGAAGTGGAACAAATGGACATAATGTACAAAAGTAATTAGGAACATGAGGTTAATCAAAGCAGTTACACTTACAATCTATAGTGGAGAAATAATTTGTTTGCAAACATAAATATACTGAAATTAATAATAGTCAAGTAAAGGATTTTAAAGAAGTTATTTGGGTGATAAGTGTATTAAAATTGGTAAATTTCGAAAAACATGAAAATTAAAAACACTGAATTTTGAGTTCACAGGGAAAATAATAAAAATCACGAAGACAGGACGGTAAACATATAAGTGGGAAAGAAGATACAACAAGTAAAAAAGAGTGTAAGAGCTCTCCGGCAGCCTACTTAAGTGAAATAAAAAAAAGAGTATCTTTTTATTCATCTTAAAAAAAAACGGCTCAATTCAGCACAAAACAAGTAGCTACAATTCCAATAGAAATGTACAACCTTGAATACTTTGAAGACTAAACAGAACTAAGACTTTTTGAAACAAATATTTAGCATATTTTAACGCTATTTGCCGATCCGATACAAATCATTTAAGTCACTGCCCACGCCCTGCCCACTCATGCGTGTTGTAACGCCTCTAACTTGTCCATTAGAGGCAGCAATGAATCTGTGGTCTGGCCGTTAACGAATGTTACACTGACACGTTGAATTTTTCTCTGTTTTTCCTTATTATGCAGTAACTCCACATCGCATTCTGTCTTAGACTTTGTAAATTGTTCGAAGCCCAATTTTTGTAGGTAAAGAAATTAATTCAGCGGTTCCGTAGGAATCTTGAATTTTACAACTCTCGACGGAGCTGATCTTCTTGGGGAGATAATTTCCATATGGTAGAATCAAGACTTACTTTATCCTACACACAGAGCCATAAAGTTTTTGTGACCAATTTTTGGAATCTAAGTAATGCTTCTGAGAGATCTACGTGAAAACTTAAAACATCAACGTATTCGGAGAAACCTCATCTCATGACTTTCCTTTGTCGCGTTCTCTTGAATCTTTTGCACGTTTCACGCACTAGATTCTTCAGTCACTAAACAAACAAACAAACAACTGTCTCTCAATACTCTATATGACATATGCTACGCATGTTCTGTAAGCATACAGAAGGTAAGTACTCCACGCATTAGTAAAAACACGCATTAAATTGTCAGAAAAATTAATAGCATCATTAATACATCCATTTCATTCTAATAACATCTATTTCGATTACTTATTCTATGGGATCCTTTTACATCGCAATATACAAAATCGTACACAAGATACAAAACGTGTAAAATATAGTTGTTGATAGGAAATATTGGTGTTGACACAACAATAAACTAAATCAGTGTTTGGACGTTGATAAATAACCTAATAAAAACCATCTTTTATTTTGTTAAACAATGACACAGTAAATAATGTAAATAATTACAACCTTTATAGGAAACTCATAATTGAAACATCCTGACAAGTAAATCGGCTATTGCAGATAATTATGTTATGATGTATATACGTACGTGTAAAGAATGCTGCTAATCGACAAGTCATGCATGTACGTGACAGAAATTTAAAATGGTTTGGGTCCATGGCAGCTGTCAATGTTTCAAGTTTGGTATTAAAGAATAAATTACGAGTGAGAATAAAAACGTCCTACAGGTCGTAAGTCGGGCGAAGCGGTGAATCCGCGGAAATCCCCATACTTGCTGTCGGCATTCGCAGTGTAACAAAATGTATTCAGCATATGTATTAAGGCCACTTTTTAAAATTTTAATTGGAGCAAAGTTTGTGTGTGTGTGTGTGTGTGTGTGTGTGTGTGTGTGTGTGTGTGTGCGTGCGTGCGTGCGTACGTGTTTCAAGTTTTCTCGTAACTTTTTAATTGGATCAGACGTATAAAAAATTCCAAAACTATAAAAATCGTATCAGGTTTTATGATAAATATGTTTATTATTCATACCTATAATACTGTATTTAATTAATTACTGTCAGTAAAGAATTTTCAGCCCATTTTTTGTGCATTTTGCATTCGTCTTAAATGTCTAAATAACGTAGTAAAATATTAATAGTAATAATAAATAATGTGTTCTAAAAAACTGTTTTACTTAATCACCTTTGAATTTGGTTATGGGGAAGGCGCTGAGGAAGGGTTACAACTGATTGTGGTATGGCGGGGGGGGTCCATACATGATTCAATTTCAGGCTGAGTGGTCCGCAGACTTCTACGGGTTGGGAACCACTGTGCTACTGGTATCGTACGCTCGTTTCGAGTCGGGTGTACATTAAAGGCGGTTGAAAGAGACTGAATCGTCTGAACTGTTCTCGTCTCAGGCAATGAGATTGATTTTAAATTAACCCGGAAGAGAAAGACAGCCGGAAGAACGATGAGTCTCCTGAAACGTCGTTAAAAGTTAACCCTTTCTAATGTCACAAATAAATCAACGCGCCACCCCACTATTAGCAATAGATAAAGCCCACACGTATAGAACATGAATATAGAATCAAACATAGATATGTAATTATTGAATTTACATGCCATGTGCCTTTGTATCTGTTTCTTCCTGACCATATAGTTGCTAGTAAGCACAAACATAAATATTTACTTCTCATGAAGTATGTATAATTTTTTTACTTTTTCACATTTAACCAACAATTATGTGCTTGAAGCTGTAACTTCAGGATTCGGACACCAATAAACCGTTATTCCATACTGGGGAGTGTCTACGTTTGTTGTAGACCTAATTTTATTACGTAAAACGTTATTTAGACATTTAAGACGAATGCAAAATGCACAAAAAATGGGCTGAAAATTCTTTACTGACAGTAATTAATTAAATACAGTATTATAGGTATGAATAATAAACATATTTATCATAAAACCTGATACGATTTTTATAGTTTTGGAATTTTTTATACGTCTGATCCAATTAAAAAGTTACGAGAAAACTTGAAACACGTACGCACGCACACATACACACACACACACACACACACACACACACACACACACACACAAACTTTGCTCCAATTAAAATTTTAAAAAGTGGCCTTGATACATATGCTGAATACATTTTGTTGTAGTCCCCGTTGTCAGCAAGGGTTTTCAAAGTCGGGAAAGATTGAAAGTTTTTCTCTTCAACTTTGGCTATCCAGAGATCAATTTTACACAAAAACGCACGAAGTTTGTCCTCGAATACAAATATATTACCAACACCTTCAAACTTTTCGTTTCCAGAACCTTGAAGTTGTAAGTTCAGCTGGTTCAAATGGCCAAAAATATCTACTAGATATGCGAGTTGCATCACAAAAGTTGGTTCACTCGATTGTTCCAAGAAATGCTGCATTTTCGTCTCAATATAAAATACTTTTAGCTCTTCTCTCAACTCATAAGCGTGCCAACATATTGCCTTTTGACAGCCAACGAACCTCAGTACGAAAAAGTAGTGTCTCGTGCTCAGAGTCTAATGCTGCACATAACTTATTGAAAATACGAGTGTATAACGCACTACTTTTAACAGCGTTCACCATCTTTATGGCCAATTTCATTGTATTCGACAAGTCTTCCGGCAATGTTTTTGATGCTAATGCTTGGCGATGAATTATGCAGTGCATCGTCACTGTGGAGGGGTTCTTCTCTATCACCAACGTTGCTAAGCCTGAACGTGATCCTAGCATAGCAGGGGCTCCGTCGGTACAAAATCTAGCCAGCCTCTTCCACTCAATGCCATGCCTCTCAAAGTAATCACAAATGATTTTCATGATATCTTGTCCTGTCGATGTTGTTTTCAACTCTTGGGATATTAAAAGTTCTTCCTTGATTGTGTTGTTGTTTCCTAAATACCGAACAAAAACTAGCAACTGCCAGCATTGAGCAACGTCGGTACTTTCATCACACTGCAAACTGACATATGGAGACTTTTTAATTTCACAAACCAGCTGCTCTTCAATGTCATTGGACATTGTATCGATCCGTGCCTTCACAGTATTGTTCGATAGGGGAATATCTTGAATTTTCTTAGAAGCTTCAACCCCTAAAACGTGTTCGACTGCTTTGATCAAACATGGCTTCACTAGGGTTTCGCCAATAGTATGCGGTTTCTTTGCCTTGGCGATTAACTGTGAAACCTCAAATGAAGCTGAGAGGGCTTTTTCAGACAATTCATATGCTGTACCAGTTTTCCCTAATTTCATTTTCTTTAAGTTTTCTAATTTTCCAGCGAAGAATTCAGGTAGCAGGTCACTCAAGTTAGAATGAACTGTCTTTAAATGACGTTCTAGTTTTGCAGGTTTTAAGGCTTCATTGCTGAGGACAGCAGCACAAATCATGCACTGGGGTCTAATCTCCTTATTTACCTCATTTGCTGTAAACCCGAACTTGATATAATCACTCCGCTTGGAGCCATTTTCAACAGAAAAAGTACAAACACGCACAATAATATCGCACAATATCAGTAAACACAGCAAAAGCTACCGAAATGAATCGCACTGCTCTGCAAGACTCACTGATACAGACTGAGCAATTGAGTTGCCGACTGCCGTCTCATCACTACATGACTACACAGTACACTCCCAGCACTGACAGCCAGTGAGCACGTGACTGCGAGGCACGCGCAGACAGGCAGACATAACCACGAAGTGTTCACGTGATAGAACTCAGATAGAGCCCTGTGCCTTTCTGGTTGTTTAGTGTTGGTGAGAGTTAATTTGCCACATTTAAACATAAGTTATGAAAATTATTTTGTATCATATTCTAATAATAATTATTTTAAAGATATTTTAATTCAACAGCTGATAGTCATCGGCACGGATATATTCACCCCATCTCGTACAACGCAGATCGCTTTCAAAATCCCCATTTATTGGCAACGTGTTTATATGTGCTGTCGGACCCTCCCGCGGACCACTCCCGAGGCTCTAGCGGACCACTTGTGGTCCGTGGACCACCGTTTGGGAACCACTGCGGTAACATAACCGTGAAGTATTGTTTACTGATTCTCTCACAGAAAAACGCCAGCTCCAAACGACAGTGGTGAGGTAATAATAGGCAATGATACCATTCGCTGGTTTACCGTTATTTGAAGGAAAGAATGACCGTATTTTTTTTGTTCGCGGCGCGGCAGTTATAAGCTGCGCGAAGCTGCAAGCCAAAATGCTACTCACTGCTCTCTCACCCTCTCTACACTTCTCTCCACAGTCTCTATCTATATATTATCTTGCCCCTATAATATAGGCAACATGTAGTCATAGGATCTGGCAGCAATACGTATAAGGACTTTCTAGGAGCCGATGGATATCTATGCAAAGGCCATCACCTCGTAACCTCAGCATGGTATAAATAGAGGTGCTTGAAAGCAGCCGGGCAGTGGCTCTCTACCTCGGAGAGCGATCGACTCCTCAAGACGTCTGTGTCACCTGAATCGGTACCGTAGCTGTGTCACGACATTAAGATCGCATCACCCGCCATCTAAGGAAAAATCGCGTTGTGGGCATAACTTCCAGCTTTAGAAACCTGTTGATGTAGCAGCAATAGTTATATTCTGGCAGCCATCGGACTCAACCCGATTCAAAATGGCCACGGGTGCAAAGATACCCTGCTCATACAATGCTACAGGCTACAGCCAGGCAGTTGTTGGACCTGGAGTCAATGGATTCCTATTGTACCCTGTAGCCCTTCAGAACTTCGGAACCACAGCAGATATCTTGCCAATCCGGGCGACGACCTTCCTCTTTTACTGTCAAACGCGGTCCAAAGTCTTCATCAGTCATCTGTTCTTGTCGAAAATCTTGTGTCGTCCAGCCGTCTGCCAGGAAATCTACAGTGATGGCTTGAAGATGTTCGCTTTCGTTCTGTTCTTCCTTTCTGTGGCAATATCGGCAGTCTTCCGGGCACGGTCTTCGTGATAAGCCATCTGCATTATCATGCAGGTGCCCCCGCCTATGTTGTACCTTGACGTTTGTAACTCTCTTTTTTTTTTTTTTAAGAGAGGCCACTAGATATTTAAAACTAGGCAGAAGGCCTAGGAGAAGCATAAAATGCGCTGGGTCCAGTGAGACGGGACTTGCAATTAAAAAACGCTGTTAAACAACAATAACAACATTTATTATGTCTGAAATTACATACAAATTAAAATATCACATACTATCAGAATATCAATAATTCCATAAATTGTTTAAATCCCCCTTCTTGTATAAAGTTGACATAGAACGCATAATTGGACATAATACACCTATTCATACACACACACATATATATATATATATATATATATATACATATATCTTCACCTCAATTTAAATTCCTGATGATAAGTCAACAACCCTTTAAGTATCCCAAATATTTTGAATCTTGATATTATAAAAATATACATCCAATATAATATACATATAATATATATATCACTCAACCACCTAACACAAAACAGCCTGTAAAATCACAAATAATTCAACAAAATCACAATTACAACTCACTATCATATTATAGGCTCAAAAGCCCCGCGGCCCACTTGTATATTATCCTTTTATCGCCCCATCATATAGAAATATAAGAGCCTGTAACCCGCTAGTATAAATATTAATTAAGAACAGAAGTGATCTATTAAGATCGTCCAGCCGTCTGCCAGGAAATCTACAGTGATGGCTTGAACATGTTCGCTTTCGTTCTCTCTTTCTCTCTTTTTATTTCTAATATTATTTTACACAATCACACTGACGCGCGCGCGTTTATTATAGTAAATAAGATTTCTTCTTTGCTGATACTGTTTTCCCATAAAATACCGCAATTTGATAAAAGTCGATTCAGATGGGTTTGGAATCTGGCTTTCATAACTTAATCTTAAGTGACTGAAGGCCTATTTAAACGTCTACGAATCAATAACTTCTGAATTCTCAATGACGTATTTCAATGCTAAATTCCGTTTTTTTTTTATATGTTTCGAAGAAAACAGTGTTCTTCTGAAAGAGAAAACAAAAAATACAGACGTACGACAACCATCCAAATGTCGCGGGCGTGTGAACACTGTCACTGTACCGATACTATACGATTCGATATAATGTGATTCGGACTTCAAGTGTAGATTAGGCCTACATAATGTTTTTTCTCTGCAAAGCGGACGGACCAATCGTAGCGCGTATAATATTTGTGAGAAATCTGTAACATGAATAATGTAATAAGTCTGGATATATAGAAAACTGATGCACGCGCGCGAGGTTTACTTCCCATTACAAAGAGGATGGAGATACGTCGTAATGTTTATGTTGAGAAAAACACGTTTACACTAATACAGGTGAGTAATCATTGATATAAAATACCGGTACAATATTTGTTATAAAGTCAAGGTGTTTTTGTGCTCGCGTGTGTGTGAATGTGTGTCTTTATACGCATGGCTGTATTGTTCCTTTATTTTGACAACACTGATTACGTGTTTTAATTTATGATCCTAAATCATCCGTTAATGTTACCTGTCCATGTTCGTTCCAAGGCTGACCACGTTCTACGATTTATACGTCAACTGCGAAACTCCTGAACTACGTTACAAGGCAAGGGCTGTCAAGGAGAACCAACAAGGTGCACCCACCGTCTGTTCGAGAGCGGTCGTCGCTACCATCGCCATCGTCGTCCCTAAACAATGAAACGTGTAACTACGGGTATTAGTTCTCCATGCTGTCTTCCTACACTAATCTCCTCTCTCTCCTTCCTTATCTCTTTTTCCTTTCAGTTATTAATTTCTACACATAGTTCCACTTCATTATGCAGCCAATCCAATTAGTTTTCAACTTTCCACGGTTAGTTTTCAAACCTTTTCAAATACACCTCCTATTTCCTTTTGAGAGTCCATATTTCTAAGCTCTGGGTAACAATACACCAGATAGACTATTTTAGAAAAGATTTTATAAGATCAATTATCATCCTCTTAATAGCAAGCAATTCACGTGATTTCCTAGAATCATATGATTTGAACAACACATAAAAACACATAAAAAACTCATAAAAACGACATCCTAAACGAACAGACAATTAAAATCACACATATTATTCGAACCACACCCCACACATACAACATCGATCTTTGAAAAGACGGCGCCGTTGCCAAGAACAAGACGGACAGCGCTCCCAGTGGCAGCCTCTGACGAAGCTTATAATAAGCGAAAACTGGTTAAGGCTAAAGCTAAAAGTTTTACATTCTTACCAATAAAAAACGTTGTGTTCCGAGTCGGTAGTGTTATATTCCTAGAATCATTGTTCCTCGTATCCCATCTTGCATTGTATATCCATGGAAGTCCCAACGACTCCGTCCTCGTTTGGACAAGAGATCAGGATTGGGACTTTGTTGGATGAAATAGATACTACCACTACTGCTTCTGCTGCTACCCACTGACACCACCATCTTCTGACTATGCCTGTTAACGTTATTGTTGTCAACTAATTAATAACATCTTCTGGAAGCCCCTGGTCTTCAGTAACATTTAATTTTAGTCATTTCGTTTTCTTTTCTTTTTTTAGGTACGTGGATTTGTCATAACTTTTTTAAAAAGCTTGAACTAAATCTTGTTACACAGATCAATCGAAACTCACAGAAATACTCTCAACTCGGTTCGAAGTTTGTCCTTAGTACAGAAAAAAAATATTTGTGTCAGTTGAATTTTTTGGAAACGTGTTTGTCTTAGCAAAAGAGAAAGTAATGTCACTGCGGGCAGCGGGAACACATGTGACCTCCAGTTGTCATTCAGATGTCCATATTGCCACTGTCTCTCTTGTACACGCCAAATTCCTGATTTCGCCACTAGATGGAACGTGATCTCTAGCCTAGCAAACATGTACAAGCACTCGTATGCAACGTTACAATTTGTTTTGGCCACTATATAAATTTCATTTTAAACTAAATTTTAAAAGACATACGGAAGACAATCATGGCTTTTATTTACATAAGTTTCTTAGCTTGCTTAAAGCAAATTATAAATTATCAAACTGGCAAATTAAATTTGCAACAATTCTACAGTAAACTACGTTACAGTAAAAATTATTAATAATTGGATTAGATAATTCTATTTGAGAAACAATTTTGTTTCAACAAGGTCCAGTTTTTGTAAGGTCCACTATTACAAACGTTTTGTAAAAGGCTTCGCTACTATTGCTAAACCACTACATGAGCTAACAGAAAACAAACGAAACTTCCAGTGGTCTAGAGAGTGTGATCAAGCATTCATGACTTTGAAAAATGCATTATGTTCACAGCCAATTCTTGCTTTCCCAGCTTCCGAAGGGAAGTACATCGTAGACACAGACGCAAGCAATACTGGTCTAGGAGCAGTTTTGTCTCAAGTCCAAACGGTGAAGAACGAGTAATAGCGTATTACAGCAAGACGCTTTCTAAACCAAAGAGAAATTATTGCGTTACAAGGAGAGAGTTGCTGGCAATCGTCCGAGCTTTGGAGCACTTTCATAAGTACATCTGTGGGAGAGAGTTTGCCGCGCTTGCGTGGCTCTTGAGATTTGAAAATCCGGAAGGGCAGTTAGTAAGGTGGTTCGAACGTCTCCAACAGTACAACGTCAAGGTACAACATAGGCGGGGGCACCTGCATGATAATGCAGATGGCTTATCACGAAGACCGTGCCCGGAAGACTGACGATATTGCCACAGAAAGGAAGAACAGTACGAAAGCATTATTATTGTTTTATCTACGTAAAAGAGAACAGATTATATCACTGATAGAAATCAAAAAGTAATATCCTCTTTTTGGAGAAAGTTTATGCAAGACGCTGGCAAATAAACGGTCATAAATTTCGCAAAGATTGGTGAGCAAAACACATATCGTTTGCAATATCGGAGGTTAATTACTGTGGCACAGTGAACTAAATAACATTTGTTCTGCAGAAAAATCACTGAAGAGTGTCTGGGGGAGCCACTAGACGTAGTTCGTAGCTCAACAACGCGTAGACTTTTGCTAATGATGATGTTGATGTCTTTGTTTTGGGGGTAATTCACTGCAAACATGTGTAAACATCATCATCATTATCAACATCATCGTCATAATGACAAACTACGTCGCCATCGTTAGCGTAGACTTTTGCTAATGATGATGTTGATGTCTTTGTTTTGGGGGTAATTCACTGCAAACATGCGTAAACGGAAGTCAAAGGTTGGTAAAGGGTCTCAGGGGCTGAGGGGATTGCTGGTGCTCTCTCAGTATCAAAGCTCTGAGAAATGCCCACTGATTTCTGACAAATAAGTCAGTGTCCGAGATATCGGATCAGCTCTGCCAACAAGCCCTACTCTTACGTCCTCGAAGACATAACTTGTTTATGTCGCGTGGCTTCCGGGCAATGCTTGGCATGCAATGGATGTACGTTAGGTAGCTAATAGGAGAGGGCAAATGGCGGGTTTACGGCGCCTTAAAACTGGAACATACCAGCTAAGGGAGTTGTCAGATATTTTGTTTTCATAACAATAATTAAACTCACCCTATCTCTACTTCATTAGTTCTCTAATTGAGTGCACTCCCATTAATTGTTTCAAAGTACAATTCACATAGTAATCAACAGTCATAATTAGAGCGTTTTCTTTCCTGTAGTGTAAGGCATATCGTGCAGTTCAGTTTTTTTTTTTTTTTTTTTTTGGTTTATACACGTATACCGCAAGAATAGAAAGTCTATTCACCGCTATTGTTATTTTACTTCAGTTATAATTTAAAACTCCGCTTATTTCATGTGTTTAACGTTTATTAGAATATTATTGTTAAGTTTAGGACTGCCTAAAAAATCAGCGAAGTGTTGCTTACAACGGGACATTTACAACGCACAAGGACAAGGTCAGTGAACGCTTAATATTTATGCATTGTTGATTACATGAGAATAAATCCTTTTAACTATTTTAGCTTTAAAATATACAGTCCACTGCTAATAAAAAAGAACCCCACATTTTTGGTCCTCCGGGCCGGATAGCATCTTTCATTCTGAAGCCAGCACGTTGGAAAGCAAGATTTTTATTAATTATTACACTCTTTATTATTACGTTTATTGAATTATTGTAACGCTGAAATATTAAAAAAAAAAAATTATTTACTACTGTCAAGTATTGCCAATACTCAGTGCTCTTTTCATTTTGTTATGATTATTTCATGTTTTTTCAGGCAAGCATAGTTTTATTGATTCATTGTGCAGCGTGTGTTATTTCATGTTTTATCTAGCAAGCATAGTTCTAAAGTATAGTGTGTTTCTTCAAAACCGACCTCTGTATTAGTTTCTATAAAATACAGTAGCCATATTCCTTTATTATGTGACGATTTAAATAAAAGAAATAATCAAGAGAATAAAAATTTTAAAAATTGAGGTTGCGAGCTCTTAAGCCATTTAAATCTCACTGTATTAATATAAAATACCTGTATGTACTCAGTATGAGAGGAAGCAGTAATTAATTAGTTATTTATAAGATACTCAAATAAAAAGATAAATTGTAAAGCGTTATTAATATCGTATTTAACCCTTTGCTTGTAAGCAGGCGCTTTCCTGTTGATTCCAGACTCGACATGCTTTCAGAGTCTTGTGTGAGTAAGAATAAGATAAAAAAAACTAATGTTAATAATAAAAAAATCTGAAGACATAAATAGTCGCTAAAACAACTGATTTAAATTATGTATATTTGTTTAGGGATAGTTTGCATAAATAAAAATGTTAACTTAAATATAGTTAGGAACTATATTCTCGCGCGGAAATTGTCGCACTAACTTTTGCCCAGTACCAGGCAAAGGGGGCGTAAATTCTCTCTCTTGCAATGGTGACTCCGTACAGTGTAGACGTAAGAGCGATGCTCTTAAAATATGTGAATCATATTTTGTTTCACCTTCAGATGGTGTACCAGATGTAGTTTGTTTAAAGCATCTGGATGTATTAATTAGTGTAGTCATGTGAATAGACAATAAGTTTAAAGTAATGTAAAACAAAAAGTATTGAAACGTAACAAAGAGTGTAACACAAGATGACTACGTACTTCAACAAATAACAACTATTCCAAAGTCATACCCGGAGATGTGAACTAGCAGAAGCCACAAACTCTACTGCACGTGACAGAATATGCAGATCAGGACATCCGAGAATCTACAAGATCATCATAGATAACTACACGACATATTGTTCTACCTGCGAACTTTTGGAGCCCTTTACAGAGGAAAGCCAGACCGAGATGACGACGTAGCTGTTCCTGTTTCCCAAGACTGATACCCCAGGACGAGTCTTCTGCATACCAATTAAAAGGTGACTCGATAGCCTGTCTATCGAGGGTTACTAATATTTGTCACACAACACATCTTGAAAGAGACTTTTCAGAAACTAATAACTTTGTAAAGACTTATAAATTAAATCTAAGAATTTCATGTAACTATTCTAAATTCATACGTTGTAACAGTTTATATGCTAATGTAGAGTAATATAACTCAAGCAATAATACCAATCTTCCAATGGTTGAATAAAAGAAAGTCTTGCAAGCTAATATCATGAAATGAGTATAATTAAAAGTCTTAATTACAGAAATACAGAAAGTTGACCCGGATCCGAGGTATAACTATATAGAATCTAGTTTGATCCCAAAGTTTAAAGAAACCTTTCGATAATTTGATAATTGAATTAGTAATGTCATGGCATCTGTCAGTATATGTTTTTTCTTAAATGTTGAATAAAGAGAAGTCTTCTTGTTACACACATATGAGGAGTGCTTAAATCAATTGTATACCTTGCCATTGTTTCCTTACACAGTTAGTAAGTAATTTGTTACATTATTTATTGGTGATCAATTCTGTTACAACGTAGGCAGCCCATCTAATTAACGGAGTTTAATTACGAGGGGTTCCCTGGATTTGTAATGCGGCGAAAAGAAGTTACAATTACCATATTACCATTATTACTGTCATCTACCCTATTGGTATTTTAGAGTGATAAAAAAAATAAATTAAAATTATTTGGACTGGAAATTACTGAATACTGGAAGAACATTGTGAATTACAACTTTTACTTAGAACTCTTTTGTTATTTACATCTGAATCTGTTTTTTAAAGCGAGTGTATTAATAAATTACCAAAATGAGATTTTCTTCTTTTGTGAAGCAAAGTGAACTGATTGAGAGTAGGCTTCATAATATTAACAAGCAAATTGTTGCTCTTGAGGTTATTGGTATAGGTAATTTAACTGAACAGCAAACACGAAAAGTTGGTTTGCTTAGTTCCACCGCAGAAAATAAATATGCTGAATTTGAAAGGCTTATAAATAAACTATTTAGTACAACACCTTTACCAGAAGATCTGGATAATGAACAGATTTCAAGATTACAAGATTCTATATCAGACTTAAATATAGCTATACAAAGTTCGTGTGCTCCTTTTCTACCATCGCTACCGCAGGAAACCTTGATCAGTCTCACACTGGTGCATCACAACTAGCTGCGCCTACTCCCACCGTAAATTTACCTCGCTTAAACTTGGGAACATTTTCTGGACAACCTGAGAAATGGGTAGCCTTTCACAGTCTGTATGAAAATGCAGTGCACAAAAATGAAACCATTTCTAATGTGGAGAAATTTACATACTTGCTTTCTTGTTTGACTGATGAGCCGCTAAATTTAATTAAATCGTTGCCTGTCACTAATACAAACTATGCCATAGCCTGGCAAACTTTGCTAAAAAGATGTCAAAATTCTAGATTGTTGATAACACTTCACGTAAACAATATATTTGATTTACCACAATTGCACAATCCTTCAGTTAAACAAATGAGGAAATTTCTGTCGACCTACAATGAAAATTATCAAGCGCTCAAAGCACTAGGACATGATATTGCTAGCGAAAGTTTGTTGTTGACCTCATACATTTTGCGTAGATTTGACACGGAATTCAGGACCAAACTTGAACGTTCTCGAGATAATTTACAAAATGTTCCTACCATTACAGAAGTAATTACATTCTTAGAAAATGAATGTTCTTGCAAAGAGGCAGCGGGTTTAACTAATATCATCTCAAAAAATGAACCTTCTCTTCAAACCTCTCAAAAAATCAGTGGCTTTAAAACGAATACAAACCAGTTTAAACCGCACAATGGTCACTACTCACACTCAGCATTGTATCTTCTGTTCATCAAATTCAGACAACATATATAGATGTGCAGATTTTTCCGCACTTACTGTACAAGACAGACAAGCTTTTGTTAAAAATAAGAACTTGTGTCAAAATTGTTTTGGAACACATAAGTTAGTCACCTGTAAGTCCGTCCACACATGCAATGTATGTCATAGGCGTCACCATAGCCTACTACATTTTTTTGATCAGAACCGCTCTGCACAACCGCAACAAAAATTGACTCAGTCAAATAGACCTACCTTGTGCCCTTCTGTTGAAACGACGATGCATAAGCACAACCACTCTGCAGAGTGTCACCAGGATACTACCTTGATAGGTGTTACTTGCAATCAGAATAACACTGTGTTACTCGCAACCGCTTTGGTGCATAATCACATCTGCCAATGGAAATGCAGCAGTTGTACGAGCTGTGCTTGATAGTGCATCCCAAACAACAATTATTTCAGAAAGTTGTGCAAAGACTTTGTGTTTGTACCGCTCTCAAACAGATGTTCCAGAACTTAGTGGCATCTCTACCGCCCCAGTGAAAACAAAGGGATTTACCTTTGTGACATTGTCTTCGCTCAGTGGGAATATTTTAGCAAAATCTCACCCAGTCATGATTCTTAATAAAATATCATGTAATCTGCCTCGTGTTCAGCTCCCACCAGAAATTAAAGAGCGACTCAAAGGTTATATGCTAGCGGATCCCACTTTTGATGTTCCGGGTCCAGTTGACCTTCTGACTGGAGCAGATTTATTTGCATTGACTCTTAATGGTACCTTTATCAATCTCGCCAAGAATATGCCATACGCTGTCAATACAAACTTTGGCTATGTTGTGCTTGGTCCTACACCTGTTTCACTTAAGTCTAAGCCTTACTCAGGCTTAGTGACTATTTTATCGACGAATGATCGTGATCTGCACGCAACATTGCAACGGTTTTGGTCCATAGAGGAACCACCTCACACTACAAAACTCGCTCCACAAGATGAAAAATGTGAAGCTCACTTCGTCTCTACTCATAAGAGAGATGCCTCCGGCAGATATGTTTGTCACTTGCCTTTCAGCGGAAACCCTGCTCAACTAGGTGACTATACAACTTTGGCAAAACGCCTGTTTAATACACTTGAACGCAAATTTGAATCTCAACCTGGGTTTAAACAGAAGCATGTCAATTTTATGAATGACTACTTAGCATGTGGGCACATGAAACTGTGCACATCTGTGCCGTCTCTGAACAAGCCGCATTACTTTTTGCCATATCAAGGCGTTTTTAAAGATAGGAAAATCCGTGTTGTTTTCAATGCATCAGTACCATCTTCTTCAGGTGTCTCACTGAACCACATTCTACATCAGGGTCCAAAGTTGCACAATGACATTACTGATATAATTCTTCGCTTTCGTCAACATAAATTTGGTTTCTCTTGTGATATCAAACAAATGTTTAGGCAGATATCCATCCATAAAGATGATCAGATCTTTCAGTTAATATACTGGAGAGAAGACACTTCAGTCCCGCTAAAGGTCTACCAATTGACTACTGTCACTTATGGTATGGCGTCCTCGCCTTACCTTGCTAATAGAGTAGTACAACAGCTCATTATGGACGAAGGAAAAAATCAACCACTTGCTGCTGAAGCACTCCAACAGCAAATATATGTTAATGATGCTCTATTAGGGAGCAATTCTCTGGAAGAAGCTCTCCACCTTCAAGAGGATGTTGTTTTACTTTTGAAAAAGGGTGGATTCGAACTGAGCAAGTGGTCTTCAAACCATCCTAAACTCTTAGAAAATGTCATGCAAGGTAATCATGAGACACCCCTCATGTTACGCACGTCAGAACAGCCATTTTCAAGTGTTTTAGGGCTAAAATGGATCCCAGATATTGATGTCTTTTCATATTTGATGCACACACCTTCAAGTAATTACACAAAAAGAACTTTACTTTCATCAATTGCTCAGATCTATGACCCTTGTGCTTGGATATCCCCAATAGTTTTTTGGTCTAAAGTCATAATGCAGCATGTATGGACCTTAGGCTTAGATTGGGATTCTCCATTACCTGATCATATTTCCGAGAAGTGGTCACGATTCGTGAAAGAACTTCCAGAAATAGAAAAGCTAAGGATACCACGTTTCACATCCTTAGCAACTGCAGTCAATATCCAGCTTCATGGATTTTCAGATGGAAGTGAATCCGGATATGCAGCTTGTGTTTTCCTGCGCACAGAAGACGCAGAAGGAGATGTCAACATACGACTGCTGATCGCAAAATCAAGAGTAGCTCCATTGAAGCGTGTGACTATTCCTCGCTTGGAAATTTGTGGTGCGCACATGTTAGCCAAATTGCTACATTACTGTACAGAACAGCTCTCACAACATCACAAGATTGACAACATTTCAGCATGGTGCGACTCTACAGTAGTTCTATCTTGGATACGCACTCTATCTTTTGTAACGTAAACGCTTAATAGGTACTCTCCGAGGAGTCTTTGGATGTGACCTATTGTGTGCTCGTCTTATTTAATTACGCCCCACTGTTGTAAGCGCCATTCTGTAACGTCTCGCGGGTATTAGCTAAAGTCAAAGTACCTTTTTGCGATCGTCACTTATGAATTATATTTACTAATGTTCAAATCAATCGGATTTTAAGTTTACCAAAAGAAACAGAAATCGAGTGTGTGTGATTTGGTAGAGATTAAGGAAGTTGTTTAATCTTAGTTAGAAGAGAGAGTAAGAACAATTTTGTTACACCCAGATTATACAATTTCTTATTTTTTAAAATTCGCTGTTCATAAGATCAGCTGATTTTGACATCAACCTCAAAATGTTAGGTTAACCAAACACCACGGTTCGGTAATACTTCCCGGTGGATAGTCCTCTTCTTGTCTTACTGAAAATCTACAACTACCCTCTACAATAAAGAATACACGATTGATTATTTAACATAAAATATTCAGAGTATTTATTTGTATAATACACTGATTTCCTCTTCTTCCAGTATACAAATATTATAATCGATCTTTTTCAGTCAATAATACATTGGATCGATTTAGTTAGGTAAACATTTGAATTATCATAAAATATATTTTTTATGATTTTATAATTTTATCCTCGATTAGACATTAAACAACATATAATTCATTTTTATTAATTTCCCCAGGGTTAAGGGTAAGTTCTTTGTGTTATGAGACGGTCAGAAATGAATAATTATATACTACGCTTTACAAGATAAAAATAAATAAATTTCGAATTTTTGGTTTATTTCATAGTATGTAGTTCCGGATTTGTCTGCAAGAGTGCAGATTATTTCTTTATTATACACATGGGATCATTTACGAAATATTGTAACTGCACCACAATTTGATATGAGGTTTTCTTGGTTAATAAGGATTAATAACGTTTATATTACCTCTTTCCTCGAAGTTTTTACTTGAATGGAGCTGTTTCTAGTGTTGTAGTTCTAGTTGTTTTGTAATTTCGTTGAAGGTCCCTAAGATACAATCTCGCAAAAAACTCGAAGTGCGGTTCAGCTAGGCCAGATCTTGGAATTCGTTATTTCACTTTTTTATCGGGTAAAGCACGTTATATTTGATATCTGAAGGAGTTTGAACATAAGGTGGATACCGTGAGTTAATTTTTATTCCATTTTTGTACCGTTTCCGAAAGTTTTAAAATGGTTTTAATACAATTTTTGTGACATCACTTTTCTCAACCGAACGGTTTCCAATCGTTTTTAACAATTAATTCATATGTTGTTATATCGTTACTCATAGTAACCAAAAATTTTTATATCATTTTTTATTGGTGCCTCTATTTACTTTTGAGTATATAGGCTGTTTTTAATTATTATAAATTTATTTCTTATTTATAGAAAAATAATTCTTTTTAACTTTGGTTTATTATCCAATTTGATTTATTTAAGGTTTTTCCGTTTATTTTCTTATAACCTTAGATATAGGTCTTTAATATTATTATTTCCTTTAATTGAATTTATATATTATTTATTAATTTCTTATAGTATCCTTACACTGCACTATTTTCTTCTGCCATTTTCCTCATACAGTATTATTTTATTTTGTATTATCATCTTATATTTAACTCTTTTATTTTTAACCCTGGGTTATCTTATATTCAAACATAATTATTCTATTAAATATAAAATTAAACCTAGGTACTAAATTTTAGTTGCCTACACAATACAAATCATAAAATAATTAACCAAAATACATAACTGGTTAGTAGCAACACAGTCTACTATTATAATCAATTGTTTCTACATCTACAGCACAAGTCTGTAAGATGCTCCCTTCAAAGTCACTTATTTACTCACTGGGTACACTATAACTCACTTGTTACACTTCATATCAATTAAATATAGTTTATAATGTTTGGTGATATAAAGTAATTTAGAGCTAGGTATATTATACCCATTTCTGACCTTTATGGTAGGATAATTAAGTTATCATTTTTGGGACTGGGTTATGTAACGTTACACTTTTCGTCTCAAGGTGTATGTTGCCAATCGTGTGGCACAAATACAAGACTTAGTTTCACCGCACGTCTGGAAATATGTTTCAACTGTTGACAATCCTGCTGATTGTGCTTCTCGAGGCTTCACACCCACGGTTCTGATGAAACATAGCCAGTGGTGGCTAGGACCATCATGGCTCGCTAAATCAACGCAGACCTGGCTACAATCTATCCTTCATCCAATTTCGGAGGAGTCTATCCCGAAATGAAACCAAATGTGCTTAATCTTATGATGACCACAAAAGAAGTCCCAACATTTGGATTTCTTACAAAGTTTTCTTCTTGGAATCCTCTTCTTCATGTAATGGCTTATGTCCTTCGCTTTATAACCCGTTTGAAATTTAAAACCACCATAAGTGGATCATTTACAGCAACTGAATTAAATAACGCCTGTAACCGCATTTGCTGGCTCATTCAGAGACTTCACTTTGCAGAAGACATAGATATACTCTTCAAGAAAAGGACATGCTCAAACCGCATCCAACGTCTAGCACCCTTTATTGATGATGCAGGAATAGTCCGTGTCGGAGGTCGACTGAAGGACTGTGCGCTTACTTACAATGCCAAACATCCTATTCTTCTGCCAAAAAATCATGTCACTATTCATTTACTCATCGATTACTATCATGGCATGTACCTGCACGCTGGTCCCCAGTTCCTCCAAGCAACACTATCTCAACGCTTTTGGATCCTCTCCGCCCGCAGTGTTATACGCTCAAGAATATTTAAATGAGTACGATGTTTTCGTACAAAATCAACAAACACGTCTCCGCTCATGGGTGATCTACCAGCCGGTCGTGTTACCCCTACTCGTTGTTTCAACGCTTCTGGAGTTGATTATGCTGGCCCTTACACGGTCAAGTTTTTTACACTTCGCAGGATACAGCCTATAAAGGTGTACCTCTGTCTGTTCATCTGTTTTGCAACAAAAGCTGTACACTTGGAAGTGGTTACTGATTTAACTACAGACGCCTTCATTGCAGCCCTTACGAGATTCATCTCTAGGAGAGGTCTTGTATCAGACCTGTACTCTGATTGTGGGACTAATTTCATAGGAGCTGCTTCTTCGCTCAAAAGATGTTTTCAAGATCTCATGAAGCGACCAGAGATGCAAGATTTTGCTACGAACAACAGTATCACATTCCATTTCATTCCTCCACGTGCACCTCACCAAGGTGGACTTTGGGATTAAAGGTGCAAAATATCATCTCACCAGAGTCATAGGTGAACACATTTTAACGTACGAAGAATTTACCACCTTAGTTGTGCGTGTTGAAGCTATCCTTAATTCGAGGCCGATAGCTCCTTTCTCGAATTACCCTTCAGATCTTCAACCTCTTACATCAGGACATTTTCTAACTGGAGGACCTCTTAATGCCCTGATCGAACCTCAACTAACTAATGCACAACTTAATCACATAAAACGCTGGAAATTGGTTCAAGCCTTCACACAACATCTCTGGAAAAGATGGCAAATGGAGTACCTCCACACACTTCAAGAACGGTCCAAATGGATCAGACCTCAAGAAAACCTCAAAATAGGAGATTTAGTCGTTATTCATGAAACGAACCTGCCACCCCTCAAGTGGAAGCTCGGGAGAGTCATCTCAGTATCCCCAGGGAATGATGGAGTGGTACGTGTCGTCAACATGAAGACTGCCGGTGGAACCTTGACCCGTCCTTCTGTTAAGGTTTCCCGTCTTCCCATTTACTAAAATCCTTGACCATTCAACTGGCTACTGCCCCTTATAATTTAGTTTTATTATACTCTTCCAAAGGATCAAATTTGTTCTTATGTTCTTTTAATGTTTCTTGTTGAACCAGTTGGTTCAAAGGGGCCGGTATGTCAGATATTTTGTTTTCATAACAATAATTAAACTCACCCTATCTCTACTTCATTAGTTCTCTAATAGAGTGCACTCCCATTAACAGTTTCAAAGTACAATTCACATAGTAATCAACAGTCATAATTAGAGCGTTTTCTTTCCTGTAGTGTAATGCATACCGCAAGAATAGAAAGTCTATTCACCGCTATTGTTATTTTACTTCACTTATAATTTAAAACTCCGCTTATTTCATGTGTTTATTTTATGTGTTTAACGTTTATTAGAATATTATTGTTAAGTTTAGGACTGCCTAAAAACTCAGCGAAGTGTTGCTTACAACGGGACATTTACAACGCACAAGGACAAGGTCAGTGGACGCTTAATATTTATGCATTGTTGATTACATGAGAATAAATCCTTTTAACTATTTTAGCTTTAAAATATACAGTCCACTGCTAATAAAAAAGAACCCCACAGGAGTAAACCATGATAAAAAATCAGGCAGGTCAAGAGGTCTAGAGATGGCAGCCCCATCACTTGAATTATCCAGCTTCAGGTTGGTACCCTGTACTGGAGAAAATTTAAAAATACTCGTAATTCTCACAAAGTAAAGCCGGACGGATCTATACGGAAAAATACAAGGCACGTCAAGGACAAACGATTAGGTATTAACGATAGGATTAGAATAGCCACATGGAACGTTAGGTGATTAGGAACTAAAGAAGCAGAATTGAATGAAGCATTGAAAAAACAGAGAGCAGATATTGTAGTCATAACGGAAACAAAGAATTTTTCATACTTGGGCTGCGACAATTATGACAATGACATGGAAAATAAAATAAATAAGTTCCAGGCAACATGTGGCACAATAAATAGAATATTAAATAACAAAACACGAAAAGACACAAGGATACAATTTTATAAAACGATGGCTGTACCTGTACTTATGTATGGAAGTGAAAGTTGGATAAATACCAAAAAAGGAGACAGGAAAATACAGGCAGCAGAAATGAGATTTTTGAGATGGGTCAAAGGCTGCACAAGAAGAGATTTAGTACGAAATGAAAACGTCCGAAATTAACTAAATATATATGCAATAAATGAAAAAATAACTGAATATAAAGAAATATGGAAACACCACGTTAATAGAATGGGGACTGGGAGAATACAAAAAAAAACACTTAACTACAACCCAAGAGGGAAAAAAGATATAGGAAAACCACGAAAACGGTGGTCGTAGTTTGTGAGGACGGAACAGGCAACTTCCTAATCCTTGGAGTGCAGAAGAAGAAGAAGAAGAGATGCATAAACATCATCATTATCAACATCATCGCCATAATGACAAACTACGTAAACGGATTAGATCATACTTCAAACGATACAACAGCTGGTCACTCCATCTTCATCTCGACCGGGCTATTCTTCAACCGCTTTATGGCTCAACATAACTCCGAGAAATCTATCACAATTCGTTCTACGCACACGCTTTCTTTATGCCTCTCCGGGGACGTAACTAGTATTTAAACCTTTGGGGGGGGGAGTATGAGATTAGTTTGGGGCCTTATTTTTCTTTAGACAAATGACAAAACCAGGATTGTCATTCCTATAGCGTGAAAAATATTCAGATATAATTGATTTTGGTCACCAAAATGTACATTTACGTATCCAAAAACACGTAATGTTGACTTTAACTTGTTTGGGATATAGAAGATTTCTTATAGATACAAACTACGATACAATTTCTCTGCATATTCCTTCCACAAAATGATAAATGTTCAGCATTATTTACCAAATATTGTAACGTCTCTCGCCGAGCTTACCAAATAAACTCTCTTAGTCGTTAAGCCCAACGTTTGTACGTCATCTTGTAACGTCTCTCGCCGAGCTTAAGTCTCGAGTAATTTACGTCTATTTGTTATTTTTCAGAACGCTCGCTTAATTAAGAGTCACAGAATTTGTTTATCTTTATGTTATATGCTTTCAAAATCGAGTGTGTGTGATTATGCAAAGATTTTCTTAAATTTTATTTATGTGAAATCAATACCGTTGTTTGACAGTAGTTAGGAGAGAGAGTGCAAAAAGAATTAATCTCTTAGTATACGATTAATTCTTTCAAATTTTTCCGCTCGTGGTACCAGCTGACTGCTACGTTTACGAACCCATTTGAGGTTAAAGTGACTCCAAATGGTACGTAATAAATTCTGGATGTCAGTTCTTTTCTCGGTCTTCTTACAGTCTGTAACTAACTACCATCTACTGACAATAATACACATTTTTATTATTTAAACAACAAGGCATTCCTTGAATTTATTTAGCATTTTTTATGGTCTCCCAAAACATAAAGGGATAATCGATTCTTACATAAAACACAGAGTTAGTTCGATCTTATTTTTCAAACCTATAGCATATAACAAATATTTTTATTTCAATTTTAATAACAAGAAAGAAATAATGAATTAATTTCCCAGGGTTATTTTAGAGTTCTTTGTACTTTGAGAAAGTCAGAAATGTATATGGATCAGTACCAAGCTTTACATAAATGATTTTTAAATTTTGTACTATTTATATTATGCAGTTGATTTGTTGACCGCTAGAGCGCAGATTACGTTTCTTCACAGATGACAACAAATAATAAACATCATGGCTGCGGTAATGTTAGTAACAAAACTACGTTTTGCTGTTTTTTGGGTTAACAAAATAATAAAGTTTATGTTCACCTCTTTTCCAGAAGTATTTAAAGAAATTGTGCTGTTTCTAGTGTTATAAGTTTATAGTTGAGATGTAATTTAGTTAAATGTTAATAGGTAACGATCTCACCAACAATGTCGAATTTCGGTAGGCTAGGATTGGAAATGGAAGCTAATTTTTTCAAGTTTTCATCAATTTGCAGGCGTGAATTATTCTGTTCAAAGGAGGTCTAAGATGTAGTGGATATCACTCATTAATTTTATTAATTTTTCACTGATTACAGTATTTCGAATGGTATTTATAAATTTCTTAAATTTTTTCTAGACATTACACTTTTTAAACTGCTCACTTCCAATATATTTGAACAATTAAATTAATCTTTTCTTTTATAAAATTGCTAAACTGCTATAATTGTTTTTATTATTTAGACAAAGCTTTTCGTCATTACTGACATCTTCAAACCTGTTTTTTAAGACCTGAAGATGTCAGTAATGACGAAAAGCTTTGTCTAAATAATAAAAACAATTATAGCAGTTTAGCAATTTTATAAAAGAAAAGTAAGGATGGCTGCTAATTTAAACAATACGAAGAATAAATTAATCTTGTTAGTTAGTTACTCTTAGTAACTAAGAATTTTTATGGTTTTTTTATTGGCTAAGCTATATACCTTTTAGTATATAGGATATTAATAATTATTATAATTTCATTTCTTCTTTTTAGAAAAATAATCCTTCATAGATTTTATCCATAATCAAATTGAATTTATTTACGATTTTTCTTTATATTTTTTCTTAAACTTGTCCACTGGTATTTTATATTTTACTCCCTTTTATTTTGATTTATTTATGATTTATAATTCATTAAATGTATCCTTACTCGTATCCTTAAATTTTTTTACATGCCATCTTGCTAACATAGTATTATTTGATATATTATTATTATTTTATATATAACCCTGGATTATCTTACATTTAAACAAAACAATTATTTTCAACAAAAATATTAATCCTAGTTACAATACCTTTGTGGCCTACACAATATAAAATTACGAAAAATACAAAAACTACAACACTTGTCAGTAGTATCAGAGACTAATGCTACAATACTGATTTTGTTTACATCACAACTCTGTGAGATGCTCTTTTTAAAGGTTTTACAGTTTCACCGATTACACTATGTTCCACTTTGTACACTGCACTTTTATTATTATTGTTTACAGTGTTTTTAGAGTACAAAGGTTCTCATAGCTTGGTACCTAATCCCCATTTCTGACTTTAGAAAATGGGTGATTACTGGTTTTAACTCTGGTGATTATGTTGTCATATTCGGGCAGGGGTTATGTAACGTTACAATATGTATCGTCAGTAATTCGACTTTTTCCAGGAAAGAAAGAAAAAAATTTACAGGCATTGCACAAATGCAATGCACAGAGAATGGCATTGAAAATGCTTCAATAAATCTAAAAAATATATATATTTATGTTCTTTCACCAATCAATGAATTCATTTTTAATTTTCCAATGTACAGGTTATAAGTTAAATGTAGTCGCATTCATAAGCGAAGTTTTATATGTGTACTAGGTTATTGACAACAAAGAAATAGTTTCTACGTAAACTCACCGGTTTCCAGTTTCGATCACCCACCAGCGATCGGCCGCAAATGTGCGACACGTCTTTATAAACATTTTCAATGTTAAAAACGTTTTATGTCATCAATATAGCAGACAATGTCCCTAGGCTTGTCAGAATTCTATTAACAGATGGATATAAAATACCATCAAAAGTCCTCACGTTACAAATAGCTCTTTTTCGATTTTTTTCTTCAAAATCTGAGTTTTACGAAAAAATTATCACTGTCTGTCTGGATATCGGTAGCATAACCGAGTCAACTACTTTTTAACATTCGGCATGTAAGGTAGGTTTGAGTAGACACTGTAACGCTGCAAATAATAGCGCGTGTTTATAAAATTGACCCTTTAACTCCAAGAGAAAGGAATCGATAAATGAGATGTACATATTAAGTCTCAAGTGATAGTCTGAGTAAACAAATCTAAATTGATCGAATCTCTGGCGAAAGAGATGTGGGCATTATTTCGTTAAATTTCCGCGCAAATTTATAGCTTTAAATCAATGTCAGTATTATATATACAAACGTTTAAACGAAATTAAAAATTAATTAAAATTCTCCTTTAGCAATTTTGGGCAAAAGCCGTAGCTCATGTAAACAGATCATTGACAGCAAAATCAGCTCTTTTGTGCATAAGCTTCTGAACTTCATTAACCAGTGGCTCAGTGGTAAAGTGTAAGCAAAAACAGATGCAAGAATGTGCACAGCAAGACAAAACACAATGTCAGAATGATCCGTTTTAACTATTTCTTTACAACAGTCTTTCTAAGCTGAAGTAAAGTCAACATCCTCAATGACATGAAACTGAGTAATTTCAAGAACTGTACTATGCCGGAGTTATCACACATAACCTTTGCAGGGCTTTGATGTTCGGGAGTAATTTTGGTTCTTTCAGTAACTTCGTTTAACAGAATTTGCCTTTTGGAGATGTTAAAAAGAGACAGTATTTTTAAATTACATCAAGGCAGTTGCATATCTCTTAAACTTAAAAAAAGTGTGAACTGCTAGATTTAAAGAGTAGGAAGCGTGACTGGAAATCCCTCAAACTCTTCAGAGACAATGTATAATATATATCTACCTCGTTTACATGACTTAGCAAATTAATTTTTTTACAAATAAATGAGGTATATCTATCGAGTCACGCAGCATGCGTAATTCAAAAGAAAACGTACAAAGTTGAGTTTTAGGTAAAGGTTAAGTAAGTTCTGTTTTGTCACCATTTAAGCACATAAAAAGAACCCTATTTAGAAAGAATATTTTTCTGTGAAATATATAAAACATGGGTAAATGGCTTAAACGATTGTTGAAGTAAATGAATGTTTTAATGCCCAGAATGTATTACAGAAAATTCATCACCCCTTCTTCATTATATTTTTTAATTCAGTCTTACAAATTCGGGTACTTTGTATCTTCTGTAGTCCTCCCATGTCTATCAATGATCGTCTTTTATAAACAAGCTATTTAGCGTATTAATTGTCCCGCTTATTTATAAAAATCCGCTACGATAAGCAATCTAATCATGTCCTCTTTCAATTTGAGGTTGACTGCTACATTTTAAATAGTTTTCATTATTAATAAAACTTTTGGTTTATCAGTTTACACAGTACTTTAATGCCTTGTACTTCAACAGTCATTTCTGAACTTTATTTTGACGTATACAATTGTCTCAGAAATATGCCTGTTTTGAATGGCTATACAATTTCGCTGATTGCTCTGTGGGGGATTGATCGGTTTGATGTCAGTGTGCTTCACTGTATCTTTCTACTGCCTCAAACTCTCATGTGTTATTACATTCTCATGTTTTTTTCGAATAACATATCTTGTTATCCCTCAACGATACTTCTAATAGTATGTATAAAAAACCGGTATGGAGAACCATACATGACTTCCATGTTCTAATTAATTATAAAAATATTTTTAATATGTACACTCGGAACGAAACTAAATATATCAGCATGCTTTTGGTAAAAACGCTGAGAAAGATAATCAAAATACGAATTGCACCTAGTTGTTAACATTTAAAAATAAAGAATTAATTTGAATGAATAATCTTTTATTTAAACAACGCGGAAGAAAGCGAATACCGCCCAGTGTTTGTAATATGTGAATTTCTGAAAGCGAAACATTATTTTGTTTACGTATCCGTGGTTACGACATTTTGTTTACATGGAACGATATCAATTTTGTTAATATTTTATTGAAATTTTCTTAAGTTTTTGGTCGAATAAATTTATAATATCAATACAACAAATTACCCCCTCCTCCTTCAACTACCCTTTTCATTGATAGATATTTCATCTACCTTTCTACAGTGGATTTTTTTTCAGGATTCTTTTCAGGATAATTTATTCATCAAAATTAAGCACTTTACTCCTGTTAAAACGTAAAACGTTGCAGGTAAACTACCTTTTCCCCGTAACGGAGCTTCACCAAAATCAATAGGCCTCTACAATTCAGGCACATATGTATTTGATTCTGTTTGAATTTACGGCAGTTATCATTTGTCATAAAAAATTACTCTTATTAAAACATAAACTGTTGCAGGTAAACTACCCCTTTCTCTTAACCAATCTTCACCAAAATCAACAGGCCTTGAGTGCTTTAAAAATTCAAAAACGTATGCAAAAACTTATTTGATTCTGTTTGAATTTACGGCTGTTATCGTTCGTCATAGAAAAATTACCCTTGTTAAAACATAAAACGTTGGAGATAAACTACCCCTTTCTCTTAACCGATCTTCACCAAAATCAAAAGACCTTGAGTCCTCTAGAATGTAGGGATGTATGCAAAAATTATTTGATTCTGTTTGAATGTGCGGCAGTTATTGTTTGCCATAGAAAAATTCTACACACATACACACAGACAGAAGACAGACACACACACACACACACACACACACACACAGATACTTTACGAAAAATGACTGTTCTTCATGTTTTGAAGGTAGTACAATCAGGATCATCCGTTATCTCGAACACGATTTTTTTCGCCATGACCATACTTCATTCCCTTATGGAACATGGAAGTAAAAACGCATCTCCGTTGCTTCAGTTCGTTGGTATTGACGTAATGTGAGACACAAGTTGCATAGCTGTACATTAACGTCGGCACGACCATAGTTTTAAAAATTTAATCATAGCGCCTTTAACTAATTTTCTTATAAACGTTCTCTGCATGCCTCCCAAGATCTCTGAAACGTGAACAACTTTTTAAACCTGATTTATTAAAGATAGATGACAGACTAAATTGATTTAAGTTGTTAACTTTATTTAATACTTTGTTATTTATCAGAATTTTTATGCGTAAGTGTATTTTTACTCACAAATCCTAATTTTTGTTCGTTTTCAGTAAACACTTCTAAATTATATAGTTTAATAGGGTAAGGTGAAATAATGTTCGTTGCTTGCCAGCACAAGCTGGTCATCTGCAAACAACACGGTGTTTGGGGTATATCCATTCATAGTATATGACAATTTTAAAATGTTTTTCAGTTTCTTAATAGTATCATCAATATAAAAGTTGAACAATACGGGAGACAATGGAGACCTTGTCGTCTGACTCCTCGTGTCAATCAACATTATAACGAACAGAAATTATAGTGGTGTTGTAAATGTGTTGTAATAT
Organism: Magicicada septendecula; assembly: GCA_034769895.1. NCBI lineage: Eukaryota > Metazoa > Arthropoda > Insecta > Hemiptera > Cicadidae > Magicicada > Magicicada septendecula. The sequence goes on from CM068370.1 coordinate 86,407,961, forward strand.
GTCGGGCGTTACCTCCGCGCACTTTTGTAACTTACTCTGTTGACTGGATCCTCTGCAGTGATGTAGTCCTGTAACACAACTTAATACTATGCTTTTGTGGGCGCCACTTGGAAACGTTTGTTCCAAGAAAAAAATGTGATTGATAAAATTTTTAAATCTACGAAAAAAATTTAAACAAGTCAGTTTAGCTTGGAAAAATCAGTTAAGTTTAATGATTCTTCAAAAACAAACAAATCGTCTGAAGGACTAACATTCATAGAAAAAAATTATAAAATTGCAGAGAAAAAATTTTACAAGTTATTATTATTGACAGTTTTTTATATATCCAATCAAGTATCGGCTAGCATATTTCAGACTTTGACTCAGTTGAAAAGCATGAGTTTAATACGTGAAAAATCTTTACTCTCAGGACGTGACTCCTTTGAACTACCAAGACTATTTCAATTAGATGCCTTACAAGAAAAAACTAAGTGATTTGAAGGTGTATGTGTGGCGTGTGAAGTACAACTGCGTGATAAAATGTAACCAGGTAACAAATGACTTTAATTTTGGTAACTCACGTTCCAATGGTTATTTATTCTCGCACTGGACACTCCTTTCGGGTAGTTTCTCAATCTCGCCTCTTCGGGTGTACACTGAATCTATTTAAAGTCAACTTTTGCGATCGTTTACGTTTTCCGCACTTTTGTAAAAACGTTTGGCAGTAGAATCTCGTTCAAACGCCGCCGCTACGAATCATCTGTTTAGCGTTAATTCAGAAATTATCCGCCGCAGCGCTGATTCCCATGTTGTCGGGAAGAAAGGCTTGTTGTGTATATGTTTGTTTACGTTAGGGGGAATTATTGTCACGTTAGTCAGTCTATGCGAACACAGCAGAATCCGTTCTCTATTTACAATTTTGGTCCCTCCTGGGCCGCTTGACGTTCTGGCTGCGTGATTTCTATTAAAATTTGCCGTATCGCTGCTCTATTTCAGCGATACTTTTGGCGTAGATTCTCGTTGAGGTTAAGTCAGTCGGTTATGTCTATGTACGGGAAAAGCCTTTCTCCGTGTCTTGTCGATTTCTCGCCTCTTCGGTTTCGCCTTAGCTGCGTTGATCAGTGTTGTGGGTGATGCATCAGTTCTGGAGTTCAAGTTTCAAGTGTTTTTCGGTCGGATTTGGTCTCTCTTTTATACTAATTCAGGTTGACTGTTTACATCGACTTCCGGTATATTTGTGTAAAAATTCTTTCTAGATTGTTCGAGAATAAACGAAATGGAATGTTATGGAACAATTTTCACTTCCGTAGAAGCTTTTAGAACGAATTTCTTATTCTTCATACAAAGGATATTTCAAAAATTACTCTGGTATTTATCAAACAGTTTTACATTAGTACTCACAATTTGTATGCCATTAATACATTTAGATTCCCTGTTTTTAACTGAATCTAGCGATACTAAATATGATTGGTTTCTAATTAACTTAAGTCTAATAAACAATACAATATACAACCCTCACCTTGAGTTGTTGTCATTGAAAACTCAATTTTTATAACAAAAATTGTTGTGGAGTTACTAAGTTCCTTCCACAAGCTGAACATCTAATACTACTACCTTCCTACAACAAAATAAACAAAATTTTAACATAGATAACACACAAGTAAATACAATTTTATATGGCCTCTGCTCATGGCCTAGATTCTTGTCAGTTTTCTAATACAATGATTAGTCTTTTTCTTTAATATATGTATTATTTCACTACTGTACACACAGAGTTTATTATTTTGTCTATCTTTTGTGATACCTGGTTACTCTGTACATATATTATATTTATCACAAGATGACATAGCATCATTGATTGGTCTAGAGATGTCCTTTTTTATGGCGTGACAAATCTCACTCTTATTAGTTAAATTCTTTTAGAATTGACTTTACTTTCAACTGAGTTTGTTTCTTATTAAGGTATACTCATGTATTGTACCTTTCTATCTTATTTTTGTTAGCATTATGTAAGTATTTAGCCAGATATGATTATTTTGTACTGGATGATTGGTTCCAGCCATACATGGTATAAGTAAATATTTTGCTAACTTGACTATTACAATGTTAAAGTTAGTCAGGTATATTAGTATAGTTGCTTTATATCATATTACAGCTTTCTAATGCAATTTGGTTGCATTTTGGCAACATTAAATTTATAAATTATACAATATTAGATGCCTATTACATGTTTTTAGTTAACACTGTTTTTGGCTATTTTGACTGCTTTTTATTCATTTGACAGCTTTCTTTATTTAAGATAAATTGTTCACTATTGTCTGCTTGACAATTACATATAGTTTTTATTTAAACCTGATAATAATTAATTTTTTCATGAAAACTGGGTGTATGGTCTCAAATCCAACACATTAATATTTTTTTGTCATAACAAATATATCATTTTTATATTAACTTAGATTCTTTCGAATAATGTATTTAAGTCATTTAATACATTTATTTTATTTACATCACATAATATAATAATGGATCATGTCCATTCATTCACAAAAAATAGTTTTTAATACTCTATTCATAGTTATAAAACTTAATAATTATTGACTTCATTTTGGTTGATTCTGACATTATTTCTCTCTCTTATAGTGTCTTATGGTTTTTTCACTCTTATTCACTTTAATAATATATATGGGGTTTTGTCTTAGTCATAGTTTGGTCGTTTTTTCAAGTTGATAGAAATAATTATTATACAAAATTACACAATTTTTTGGGACTACTTGGGTTCGATACTGTTCACCTCACTTTCCTCTTATGCTAACTTACTATATAAATGATTTCCTTTATGGAACGTTCTGTGACGTTACATATGCCTCTCCGTTAAAGTTGATAATTTTGGAAAAACATATCTTTGGTTTTGATGAAATTATCATCTCTATATTAACCCTTTATTAGCTTCTTTATATTTCATTCTTTTATCTTATAATTAAATTCCTGTACTACTCCTTTAATATATTAATCCAACTCAATATTCCTAGTTCGTTCTTTGTCGTATCACCTATTCCTTTCCTTTTTACCTTGATGTTTTATAATTAATCTTTGATATAATTCCCTATCCATTCCCTAACTTACATAGAGGGTTGGGAGTCAGAGTGGCTCGCTATGGCATACATTCTCTGTCCCTTCCTGCCTATAACTACTGAAATCAGAGGCAACATATCCCTGTTCAGAAAATAATAATTGCACCTTTGCAACAAATAATAATAATAATAATAATAATAATAAATACAATATTCAAAGATCATAGGCTCCTACACATAAATTCCCTTTCTTAAACTCTTCTGATTAATTCACAATTATATTAATATATCGTTTTCCGCAGGTTAAATTATCGTTTAAAATCATTCAATGTTAATAGCTATATTCATATTCATCATTATCTCCTTATGTAACACACTGTTTTCCTCTCTTTTTTTTTTTCCTTTATCATTTCCATTTAGTATCAAATATATGACAGCATTTCTCCTTCTTTTCTCCTTTACTAAGTGTCCATCTCGTAATATTTATTAATAATAATCTCTCTCCTTCTCTAAGTACGGGTAAGCTGGTAAATATACGTTGACATGGCTATTGGAAATAAATCTATATTTTATATATATCTTTATGCCTTTGGTGTAAGGTGTCCTTCTCGTAATATTTATTAATAAAAATCTCTCTCCTTCTCTAAGTACGGGTAAGCTGGTAAATATACGTTGACTTGGCTATTGGAAATAAATCTTGCCTATGATGGAATGTGTCCATCTCGTAATATTTATTAATAACAATCTCTCTCCTTCTCTAAGCACGGGTAAGCTGGTAAATATACGTTGACATGGCTATTGGAAATAAATCTATATTTTATATATATCTTTATGCCTTTGGTGTAAGGTGTCCTTCTCGTAATATTTATTAATTAATAATCTCTATACAATAATATTTATATTTATTTAATAACCTCTACCTCCTTTCTAATTATGGCTAAGTTAAAAAATTCACGTTAACATGTTTAGTCAAGGTACTTTCTCTATGATGCTGTATTTGACTTTGGTTTTTGGTCATGGTACTTGGTCACTGATTGAGTATTCGACTTGCGATTTTTTTTAATCATGGTACTTTTTTAATGAAGTCTGGTTATACGTACCTTTTACCTTGTTCCTAATTGTGTCAGTTACCTCGTAGGTATTGTTTTTATTGTCTCTGGTTATCGTGAAAGGCCCTGTATATAAGAGTAGCAATTTCCTCGTTATGCCTTGTATAGCACTGGGCAATTCTCTATTTTTAACTAACACCTTTTCACCTACCTCATATTTAATTGCCTTAGGCTGTGATTTGATATATTTTTTCCGCTGCTGTTCCGTTTTTTCTAACACCTTATTATAAAATTTTGCCCCTTCAAATTGGTATGCGGGTTCGTCGGGAAAATTAATAATTTCTTTTATCTCTCGTGGTGGGGGTCTTTCGAACATAACCGTGTATGGCGACATCTCGATGGTATTGTGATGCGAGAAATTGAGAAAATCCTCGGTAGAGGCTACATATTCATGCCATCTTTTCTGCTCGTTATGGCAGTATGTTCTTAGTAACCGTCCTACCTCCCTTAACACTCTCTCGGCTGGGTTACTATTCGGGTGATATACGGACGTCTTGTACGTTTTTATTCCGTGTTCTCCCAAGCTTTCCTTCCAAAGTTTTCCCCTAAACTGAGTACCGTGGTCCGTAATTATAGAATACGGTCGGCCCACTTCCATCATATAACGCTTGATTATTATGTCTATTATTTTCCTGGTCGTTGCCCTAGTTATTGGGTATAGCTTTGTATACTTGCTAAAGTGGTCGAAAATGATTACGATAAATTTATATCGGTGTCTCCCAGCGCTGCGTGGAAAGGGTCCGCAGATATCGAGAAATACCTTTTCCAATTTTTCGGTAGATAATATGGGTATCATGACCCCTTCCTTCCTCTCGTTATCACACTTTACTTTTTGACAAATATCGCACGACCGTATCGCCAGTTGCACCTTCTTATTCATCCCCTTGATGTATGTTTGCTCTTCCAATGCCTTCCTTACTTTAAGGGCACCCATATGTCCGTACCTATCGTGATAGTCGATTATTAGCGGTCTCTCTATCGCTGGTGGAATCACTAATTTCCAATTCTCTTGTTGCGGGGTATTCCTAATAAACAAAGTGTCGTCGTGTATACAATAAAATCTGTTTATGACCTCATCGCCTTCCTGTACCCTTTTTCTAATATCTCCTAATTTCGGATCGGCCTCTTGTTGTGACTTTATTTCGTGCAAAATATTTTTTAAATCCTCCCTGCTCTTAATAATGTGGTAAACCTTGGCTAATTGTTCCTTTTCGCCGTCAAAGGTTTGGTCTGGTATATTGACGCGAGATAAGACGTCGGCGGCTACGTTCTGTTTGCCGGGTATATATTCCCATGTGATATTGTACTCTTGCAAGGCCAAAACCCATCTAGTCAGCCTTCCGTGGTTCAGTTTACAATGCTTTAAAAATGATATAGATTTGTGGTCGCTTCTAACTGTTATGGGGTACCCTAATATATATGTCCTAAATTTACCGCATGCGAAAACTACACTCAACAGTTCTTTTTCGGTAGTATTGTAGTTTCGTTCGCAACTGTTCAGCACGCGGCTAGCAAAGCTAATTACTAAATGGTTACCGTCCTGATCTTCCTGATAGAGGGCTGCACCTAAACTCACGTTACTGGCATCGCAGTTTAGAAAAAATGGTTTTGTAAAGTTGGGATGATGCAACATTACGGTTTCTAAAAACTTTTCCTTTATGATATTGAGCACTCCATCTTGCTCTGGTCCCCAAGTCCATTTGTCTTTAGCTGATAACTGCTTTTGGAACCTGGCAGTTAGTTCTGAGTAATTGGACCGAAACTTTCTGTAATAGTTGCAGATTCCTAAAAATGACTGCAGCTGTTTCCTATTCTTTGGGATGGGGAACTTCTGTATGGCTCTACCTTTTCCTTGGATGGAGTAATCCCTTGTTCTGTTAAATTAAATCCTAAAAATTTCACCTCATTTGCAATGAATTGGGACTTGTCTAATTTGAGGGTGATATTATTCTCTGATAATTTCTCTAGCACCTGTTCAACCCTATTACAATGGTCGTCCCAATTCGCTGAAGTCACCAGTAGGTCGTCGACGTACACTGTCGTAAACTTCAGTACTTCCTGCCCCAATATTCTGTCCATTATCTTTACAAACACCGCCACAGAATTTATTAAGCCAAAAGGTAACCGCTTAAACTGATAGTTTCTGCCCTCGAATATGAATGCCATATATTTCCTACTATCAGGGTGGAGTTCTACCTGCCAGTATCCGCATACCGTATCCCATGAGCTTATATATCTGATTCCGTGGAACTTTTTTAATATCTCCTCTATCTCCCCAGGTGATGTGCGGTCGTTAACAATCATTTTGTTAATCTCCCTAGCATCGAGACATATACGTACCTTTCCGTTCTTTTTTGGCACCGCTATGATTGGGCTGGTAAAGGGCGAATGACTAGGCCTATACTCGATTATGTCGTCCTCTATCATCCTTTCAATTCTTCCCTGACTTCGTTCTTTAGCGAGTATGCGATCGGGTACGATTTCCTGTTAAATTCCACCGGAGTTTTGAATTTTATGGTGCACTGATAATCTCTGGCTTTACCTGGAGCGTTCGAGAATATGTGTTTATAATGGTTGTATACCTCGATTAATTGTTCCGCCTGTTTTTCGCTGATCAGACCCCTTGCTTTCGTCCTTTGGAAATCCCGTATTTCTTCTAACTTTTCTAACCACAACTCTGGGTTTTCCTCCTGATATAATGGCATATTGATTGGACGATCGGTACAATAATAATGGTTCACTATCGCTTGATAAGGTGTATTGTCTGTACCACTTCCTTGGACATCGATTAAATTATTGGTCCAAATCCCCTTGTTAGTCTTAAAAGTTATCACCTTACTTTCCAAATCTATTACAGCATTGTATGGCCTAAGTAATTCGCAGCCTATTAGTATACTCATGGGTAAATTACTCGCCACTAATAACCCTATTGGTATTGTTACCCCATTACTAGTCATCTCTAATGACACCTGTTTCTTTATTGATTTATTTTGCCTCCCCGTTGCTCCGACTAAAATAATGTTATTTATCGGTAGAGTGGGTATTGGTAAATTACTATTTTGTTTAATCCGCTCTAACTCAATGCTATCGATAAGTGACACATTTGACCCCGTGTCAATGAGTAGTATAGCTTCTATGCCATTGATATATGCTTTAATCTGCACGATACTATTATTCCCTTGGTTACTATTTTTAATGATATTATCACCTTCTTCTAATAACTCCTCTCTAATATCCTTAAGGTAATTATTTATTCTTATCCTAGTCCCGTCTTTGTCCTGTCTATGTTCGTCATTTGTCACCCCATAATATTGGTTCAGTGAAGGGCGGTTTTCCTTTTTCACTGCCGCGTTTAGTTTAAATGAGCCACTGTCTCATTGGCCCGGTCTCCCGGAACATTGGGTTGCTGACCCGTCTGTGTTTCCTGCCTGACCTCGGGATTACCGTTAATAGTTTGGCTATTCGCCGTGTTACCCTGGCTACCTGGCGCCTGTTGTGGGTAAAACATGTAAGTGGGTACATTAGGTGGATATGGCCGTCGGTTATTGGCCATTGTATAATTTACCTGGGGCCTATATTCATTTTGGTTTCTCCTATCGCCTCCTCCTTGGTTTCCCTCGCTACGATAACCATTACGTTGACCATAATTACTTCCTCTATAATTATTCCCGCGATAACCGTTTCCCTGGTGGAAGTTCCTACCGTAGTTATTCCCGGTGTAATTACCTCTGTTTGGTCCCGGATAGTTGCGGTTAATTGGGCCCTGAGTGTTATCATTTCGGCCATTTGGTGGGATATTATTATTCTGATTATTGGTGTTTAGATTATTACCGTTCCCACCTCCATTCCGGTTTGGTCCGTTATTATTGTTGTTGTACTCTACCTTACGATTGGGGGGTTGGTTATCCTGGAACCTTCCTGTGGATTCGCAATTTTCCAATAATTTGGCCAGATCGGCTATTTTGCTAATCTGTTGGTATAATTGGGCATCCTTGATACCATAGCTGTAATATCCAGCTAACTGCCTTACCAAACATTCTTCTGGGATCGGCGGTATCAACTTCCGTGCTAAACATACCTTTCCCAGGAAATAAGACGTCGGGGACTGTCCATAGGACGCGTCGTATTTGCCATAGAAAATGTCCATTCTTACCCTGTTTTGTGCGGTCTCTGACCAATACTTTTCCTTAAACTGGCGTTTAAACTCTGCTAAATTCGTTATTTCGGGTCGTACCGCTATCCACCAGTTATCCCTCGTGTTTTTAAACGTCTCGTCAAGCATCTCTCTTATCCTGTCCCACCTTGTTTCTCTATTTCTCCCAATAAACTCTTCCATTCTTTCTAAAAATTCCATTGGGTTTCGTCGATAGTTTTGGAAGTTGATTACTTCCCTGTTTTCACCATGACACGTATGAGTATTTAGTATGGGTGTGTCTCTCAGCGCCTCTAATCTTTCCTGCAGGTTTTTTTCTCTCTGGTCTATTTCCAGTATACTATTTTTGTTAGTTTTTATTTGTTCGTCCAGCCTGTTAGCGATGTCATATGTTTTCTGCATCCTCTCGCTAACGTCTTTCTGGACTTCTCCCACCTCCTGCATGATGGCGTCTTGGTTCTGCCTTACCATGTTTTCGAGATTTCTAACATCTTGTTTGGTCTCTACTGTTTGTTCCTCTAGATTTTCGAAACGTGTATTGTTTCCCTCCTGTAACCTTTCCAATTGTTTCTCCATGTTTTCGACCTTCCTGTCACTATCGATCTTATTATCATTGATCTTTTGTTTACTGTTTCGTACTTTATGCTAATTTCCTTTTTCAGGGACTCTATGCTTTTTTTGTTCTCCTCCTGAAATATCTCCAATTTTTTCCCATTATCATTTATTTTCTCGGTTATATCCTCCCTTAAAGATTCTATGTTTTTGTCTAATTTCCCCATATTTTTATTATTCTCCTCCTTATCTTCCTGTCTATTTTTATTCATATTTTTGTTCATTTCTTCCATTTTTTGGAACATTTTCTCATTATTATTTTTGTTTGTTTCTTCCATTTTTTGGAACATTTGCTCATTACTTTTTTTATTCTCCTCCTTATCCTCCTGTCTGTTTTTATTCATTTCTTGGAGCATCACCATCATCATCATTATATTTGTGTCAACGCTCCCTGTTATTTTTTCTGGTTCGCGTTTCTCTGTTTGTTCTACCATTTGTATGGGTTCTTCTCCCGTTTGTTCTTCTAATTCGTCTGCCGTCTGTACCGGTCTTTCAATTTCTAGTGTGGGCGGTTCTAATTCCGTTTCCTCGACCTGTACTGCCTCTCCGTCTTCCACACTTAACTCGGGTTCCACAGTCTTCTTCACCTTTTTTCCCTTTGGTTGCGGCATTTTAATCTGTTGGTAGCTGCCGGGCTTGTTCCGTCTTTTTCAAGCCTCACTAGTTGGGCTGCCAGTTTATAACGAACAGAAATTATAGTGGTGTTGTAAATGTGTTGTAATATGTCGGGCGTTACCTCCGCGCACTTTTGTTACTTACTCTGTTGACTGGATCCTCTGCAGTGATGTAGTCCTGTAACACAACTTAATACTATGCTTTTGTGGGCGCCACTTGGAAACGTTTGTTCCAAGAAAAAAATGTGATTGATAAAATTTTTAAATCTACGAAAAAAATTTAAACAAGTCAGTTTAGCTTGGAAAATCAATTAAGTTTAATGATTCTTCAAAAACAAACAAATCGTCTGAAGGACTAACATTCATAGAAAAAAATTATAAAATTGCAGAGAAAAAATTTTACAAGTTATTATTATTGACAATTTTTTATATATCCAATCAAGTATCGGCTAGCATATTTCAGATTTTGACTCAGTTGAAAAGCATGAGTTTAATACGTGAAAAATCTTTACTCTCAGGACGTGACTCCTTTGAACTACCAAGACATATCAATTAGATGCCTTACAAGAAAAAACTAAGTGATTTGAAGGTGTATGTGTGGCGTGTGAAGTACAACTGCGTGATAAAATGTAACCAGGTAACAAATGACTTTAATTTTGGTAACTCACGTTCCAATGGTTATTTATTCTCGCACTGGACACTCCTTTCGGGTAGTTTCTCAATCTCGCCTCTTCGGGTGTACACTGAATCTATTTAAAGTCAACTTTTGCGATCGTTTACTTTTTCCGCACTTTTGTAAAAACGTTTGGCAGTAGAATCTCGTTCAAACGCCGCCGCTACGAATCATCTGTTTAGCGTTAATTCAGAAATTATCCGCCGCAGCGCTGATTCCCATGTTGTCGGGAAGAAAGGCTTGTTGTGTATATGTTTGTTTACGTTAGGGGGAATTATTGTCACGTTAGTCAGTCTATGCGAACACAGCAGAATCCGTTCTCTATTTACAATTTTGGTCCCTCCTGGGCCGCTTGACGTTCTGGCTGCGTGATTTCTATTAAAATTTGCCGTATCGCTGCTCTATTTCAGCGATACTTTTGGCGTAGATTCTCGTTGAGGTTAAGTCAGTCGGTTATGTCTATGTACGGGAAAAGCCTTTCTCCGTGTCTTGTCGATTTCTCGCCTCTTCGGTTTCGCCTTAGCTGCGTTGATCAGTGTTGTGGGTGATGCATCAGTTCTGGAGTTCAAGTTTCAAGTGTTTTTCGGTCGGATTTGGTCTCTCTTTTATACTAATTCAGGTTGACTGTTTACATCGACTTCCGGTATATTTGTGTAAAAATTCTTTCTAGATTGTTCGAGAATAAACGAAATGGAATGTTATGGAACAATTTTCACTTCCGTAGAAGCTTTTAGAACGAATTTCTTATTCTTCATACAAAGGATATTTCAAAAATTACTCTGGTATTTATCAAACAGTTTTACATTAGTACTCACAATTTGTATGCCATTAATACATTTAGATTCCCTGTTTTTAACTGAATCTAGCGATACTAAATATGATTGGTTTCTAATTAACTTAAGTCTAATAAACAATACAATATACAACCCTCACCTTGAGTTGTTGTCATTGAAAACTCAATTTTTATAACAAAAATTGTTGTGGAGTTACTAAGTTCCTTCCACAAGCTGAACATCTAATACTACTACCTTCCTACAACAAAATAAACAAAATTTTGACATAGATAACACACAAGTAAATACAATTTTATATGGCCTCTGCTCATGGCCTAGATTCTTGTCAGTTTTCTAATACAATGATTAGTCTTTTTCTTTAATATATGTATTATTTCACTACTGTACACACAGAGTTTATTATTTTGTCTATCTTTTGTGATACCTGGTTACTCTGTACATATATTATATTTATCACAAGATGACATAGCATCATTGATTGGTCTAGAGATGTCCTTTTTTATGGCGTGACAAATCTCACTCTTATTAGTTAAATTCTTTTAGAATTGACTTTACTTTCAACTGAGTTTGTTTCTTATTAAGGTATACTCATGTATTGTACCTTTCTATCTTATTTTTGTTAGCATTATGTAAGTATTTAGCCAGATATGATTATTTTTGTACTGGATGATTGGTTCCAGCCATACATGGTATAAGTAAATATTTTGCTAACTTGACTATTACAATGTTAAAGTTAGTCAGGTATATTAGTATAGGGTAATTATTTACGATATACGTAACCCCAAATTGCGGTGAAATATTTTTTTTCCTATTCTTCTATACTATATAAACACGAGAAAAATAATTTTAAACGGCGGCCGAACCTATTCACGGAGAAAAAAAATAAAATAAATACTCCCATAAGGATGCATGCAAAAGTGAATGATCGCCATATTGACTGTGTAGACGGTGAGCCGAATTTGACTGGAAATCATGTTGATGCGTTTCCAAAACAAAATTTACATGATTCTTACATGTTCAAAATTGCGTTGAGCCCAAACGGCGGTTTAAAGCTTTGCGTTGAGCCCACCGCGAGTTTATTATTAGTAACCTCGGAGGCGCCGAAGGCGCCGTAGACTAAAGCATGTGCGGTGAGCCGGCTACCCAAAATCACTCTCAGCGGTGGATACTGTAGGAAACTGATGAGTCGGCCACCCACGAGTCTGAAATGTAATGCTTTGCGTTGTAGGCAATTGAATTACGTTAAGGCAAAATGTAGTGACAGCTGATGTGCAAGCGGTGACGTCACGCGCCGTTGTTGTACCGGTGTAAACATTACATCAAGACATTACGTAGTCTGAAAATGGCGTTCACCGGCTGTTGCAAGCGTTCTTATGTGAGTAATTATTTAATTTTTTGTCTCCGTAAATAGGTTCGACCGCCGTTTGAAATTATTTTTTTCGTGTTTATATACTATAGAAGAATAGGAAAAGAAATATTTCGCCGCAATTTGAACTTACGTAGTATCGTAAACAATTACCTAGTATAGTTGCTTTATATCATATTACAGCTTTCTAATGCAATTTGGTTGCATTTTCGCAACATTAAATTCATAAATTATACAATATTAGATGCCTATTACATGTTTTTAGTTAACACTGTTTTTGGCTATTTTGACTGCTTTTTATTCATTTGACAGCTTTCTTTATTTAAGATAAATTGTTCACTATTGTCTGCTTGACAATTACATATAGTTTTTATTTAAATCTGATAATAATTAATTTTTTCATGAAAACTGGGTGTATGGTCTCAAATCCAACACATTAATATTTTTTTGTCATAACAAAGATATCATTTTTATTTTAACTTAGATTCTTTCGAATAATGTATTTAAGTCATTTAATACATTTATTTTATTTACATCACATAATATAATAATGGATCATGTCCATTCATTCACAAAAAATAGTTTTTAATACTCTATTCATAGTTATAAAACTTAATAATTATTGACTTCATTTTGGTTGATTCTGACATTATTTCTCTCTCTTATAGTGTCTTATGGTTTTTTCACTCTTATTCACTTTAATAATATATATGGGGTTTTGTCTTAGTCATAGTTTGGTCGTTTTTTCAAGTTGATAGAAATAATTATTATACAAAATTACACAATTTTTTGGGACTACTTGGGTTCGATACTGTTCACCTCACTTTCCTCTTATGCTAACTTACTATATAAATGATTTCCTTTATGGAACGTTCTGTGACGTTACAACATATACACTAGACTCACCCTGAATTTAAGCGGCTTCCAACCAAGCACAGCTTTTCCCACTTTCTCACACTGGTTACCCCACCAAACTGCTACTTTGCGGACTTCTCATTCATAACTGTACATATTATTCCACTCGTATCAAGATATTTACATGACTTACGTATGTAGATATTGTGCATCGGAAAGTTTAGTTTTGTGTTCTGTAATAATTGTTTATTATCTTAGTGTTTTACTTCCATGTTCCATAAAGAAATGGAATTATGGTGATGGCAAAAAAATAATCGTGTTCGAGATTATTGCAGATTCTGATTGTACTACCCTCAAAACATGAAAAAAAGTCATTTTTCGAAAAGTGTCTGTGTGTCTATCTGTGTGTCTGTCTGTCTGTAGATTTTTTTCTATGGCAAACTGCCGTAAATTCAAACAGAATCAAATAATTTTTTATATATGTTCCTGAGTTGTAGAATACTCAAGGCCTATTGATTTTGGTGAAGATCGGTTACGGGGGAAAGGCAGTTTAACTGAAACATTTTTTGTTGTAACAAGAGTAAAGTACTTAATTTTGATAAATAAAGTATCCTGATAAGAAGATCTTAATAATCCACTGTAGAAACGTAGATGAAATATCTATAATCATCCTAGTATAATCATCCTATGAAGAGGCTAGTTGAACGGGGTGGGGGTAATTTTCTATAAATGAAAATTATAGTTGAAGGGGAGGGGATAATTGTTATATGTGTACTACGTTATCGGCAACAAAGTAGTAGTTTGTTGTTAAAATTCCTTCCCGGGCTGTTTGGCCGTAGTCCAATGTTTTCTGCAAAACCAGATGTTTCGGCGGTGCCGTCGACTGCCATCATCAGTGAAAATCGAGTGCGATAACGTGTGGTGGTATACGTTAGTGACCACAGTACTGTGGTTAAGGCTGAAGCAATAAGTGGAAAGAAGTAGTTTCTATGGAAACATTTCATTTCGTAAATGATTTTAAACATAAATCTTAGAACATGGAAGTCATGTATGGTTCTCCACACCGATTTTTTGATTGTGAATCGTTTAAAAAGGCGGTTACTAGCGTGGATATTAGAAGTCAGTGAAACAAACAAAATATATTTTTCAGTGTATACAATTATTTTAATAACTTTGTAATGAATCGACCAAACGCGAGTGAGCTGGTTGATTTTTCACTATCGATTATTTTGAGAAGCCGATAATTATTTAATATGTATTTATCCGTTTGTTTTCCTATTTAATTATCATAATATTGTTACAACGGTCTACTTATCGTCGTATGGTACAGTGGAAAACAAAATACAAGACACCAATTAAGTCAATAATCACCAGCTTTAATTATCACAAACAAGATAGTCTCTTACAACAAATCAAATAAAAATTGTTCACACGCAATAAAAATGTCTACTAATATAAAACACAATTGTATTACAATTGACCCGCACAATTATAAAACACATAACACTTGGCCACAATAATTACTTTTCACTAATAACCACGTGAACGAACAAAGTAATCGCCCGACAATAACTCGCAACTCAAACGGAAACTAAGCGTCGCTGACTACTTGTATTTATACCCAGCCGAAAATCCAGAACATTCCACATACTACGCATTAGCAATAAAGGAAAACATTAGAGCGTAATTCATTTCGGCCTTGACACAGTGCGCGCGGCCGCGAGACTTCTGTTACAGTCTAGCTAACGCGTTGAGAGTCACGTACGCACACACATTACAGCCGGATTCCACTGGAACATTCGAGAAACACGTAGATTGTTTTGTAATGTCGTAACAATATAAATAACCAGAATCAAAACAAACAAACACACACACAAACACACACACTTATTGCAATTATGCAAATAATTAAGTATGGAGTCTATTGTTGTTTTGTGTAAGAGTGTGATCAGCTTGTGGTGAAGAGTGAAGGGGATAACAAACAGTTAGGATCTCTGTAGTGCGTAGTTGAATAATCTTTTAATTAAGAGTTTAACAGCTATATACTGTGTAGGTCTAACGTTCATCCTTTCTACTAACATATGTGTAAGGTGGTATCAGTAATTTAATTCAGTGTTCTCCGAGAGGTCACAGTGAGGAATCAGTATAGTAATGTATCCAAAATTCTAGAACGGCGGCCCGGTGGCCACATGAGTCTGCGACAACTTTTTACGTGGTTTGTCTTCAAAAACAAACATAATAATTACTCTATCTACTTTAATAAGATAATGCATAATAAAATATTATTCTAACTGAGAATGGTTTTGCAGGAGAAACCTGTGAAAAAAAAACATTTACCGTTTTACTAATAAACGTATGGCCGATTTCACTTTGTTTAAGTGTGTTTTACTAGTTAAATGTTTCTGTTGGGCCTGACTTAACATTTACTGGATAAAGCATCTGAGTATTATAGAGCTCTGTTTTTTTTTGTGTCGTCAGACAAAGTAAATACAAAAAATAATGGAACAAGTGAACCTGGGAACGTTAATTAAAATATTGTTTTAAATACAAAATAATTACTGAAATTTATAAACATTTACACATTCGATGTTTGTACACATGTAGCCTATACGTACCACAGTGTTACCATTTTAGAAGAAAACCTCAGATTCGGTACCTTTTGTGCAGAAGTTGCCACCATCACTATTTTCACACCACGGTGTAGATCTGCCTGTTCCGCCTTTAAAGATCTTCCAGCCATCTCTTCCTGGATTTAACCACATATGGGTCCTATGGGTTTATACTTCCAGACTTGTTTGGGCAGTCTTGAATTTGACATTGTTTTTAAGTGTTCTTTCTACCGTCGTTTATAATCTTTTAAGCTTTCATTTAAATCGCAAACTTGTAATTCTTCTCTTATGACGCCGTTCTTTTTATATGTTCAAACTTTGTACTTTATTTATCAGCTGAGTGCCGTAACCACTGCAATGCGACACGCGCGGGTGACGTCACTTGCTTATCAAGCGCTGCCGGCGGTCAGCCGGACTGACGGTAGACAAGTTATTTTTAGTTTCTAACCAGACTCCGAGCTGTACTCTCGTTAAAAATCTCTCTTCCAGCCGCGGCTTCTGGATCATTTTCAATTATCTTCATGTATAGTATTCGCTAATTTATTCAGACAACTTGCGTCCATTTACAATGGACTTCGACTTCTTTCAAAGCTAATTTTACGGGCGTTATGGCCTCAAAACATCCGCACGTGTCGACAATGGTCTATAAAATTTAACGTTTCAATAAATGCATATCAAACAACAGACTTACAGTCCACTTCTTTTCGTTTAAAACCCAGCCTTTCAACATAGCGTTTTTGGAACAACTCAAGATTTTCAAGAGCTTCCAATCCGCAACCCTAGACATTAACAAACATCGTATATTTTGGATTATGTAATACTTGGTGTACGTGTTACGATTCAGGGAATAACGTAGTAATATACAGTCACATTGCGCTGGGATCTTAATCTGAATAAGTAACATCAATAACAGCCTCGATTTTGAAATGACTTAGTGTTTTAAAAACTAAGAAGATCTAAATTATCCATAAAAAACGGGAAGGACAGTTAATATTGATGAAAAAGTTATACCAAAATTGTTTAAGTAATTTAAACTTAATTTCTTACAACTGGAAATATTTAGCTCAATTCTTCCACCCCCACTAATGTTTCCTTCACTGTTATTACCACTCAGATCGTCTTCACTACTGCTATCCCGTCCTTTATTAATTTTAAAACGACCTGTTCCATTAGGCCTATTCACTCTTTGGTCCGATCTCACGTAATCTTTTCAACTTTCATGACGTTGTATCTTGATCCCAGTCTGTGGGAGAAATACACTCAAATTATTTTTTTTACAACTTTATAAGACTGTCTACAGAAAATGCACGTGTTTTTTCTTTTAACACGCTTCTTCGCGTATAACAACCACGACATACTATTTTTTCATTGTGGTTATTGATATATGTGACTGTTGTGAATTTGTTGTTTTCTGTTTTTGTCTGTTGTTTGTTTTCAGTTTTGCGGAGGCGTTTGTTTGTACCCACATTCTTCACATATTGTTCTGTTGTATCCACCAGCTTCCGCTAGATATTTGATTGTGCTTAATTCATCCTGATAGTTTATCTGGTCTAGTGAAATGCTACTTATTCTGTGTATTATGGATTGGAAAGCTGAATATTGTAATGGTACATATCTTCAACAAACAATAATGAAGAAACATGATAAGAATAAAATATTAAATACTTAACACTATGATAAAAAGGGATGAGTCAGAGATAAAAGAATGGGTAATTAAAATAATAATACGATCAAGCATATGAAAGTAATCATAAAAGTAACCTCTGATAAGAAAAAAGTAACAAGCAACGGACCGAAACGTTGAAAACAATGATACATGGCGATTTAACCATAATAACCCAATAGATGGTGGACGGTAGCGCAATGATTTTATTTTCTAGGTTGGCTAATCTGATTTATATCGCGCATCAATTTTCGCGTGGTTGAACTTTGCACAGTGCACATTCAGTTTTCTCGGCGTTCGGTTCGCCGAACTCTTCTCTGTCAATTAGTGTCGACATTAAATGTAGGCTTTAGGCCCTTACATTCTCGCTTATGGCCAACTAGCGCCATAATTAACTTCTTATTCTCGGTTATGGCCGACTAGGCTCTCTTCATGTTTAACTAAATTCGTATTAACTTGCAACATGCAGTATTAGCCAGCCTCATTCAAATTTACATCTGTAATGTGATTATTAAAATATTAAACTTCTTCGTATACAGTCCATTTCTCGTTATTTCTTAATTCAGAATAATTCATTATACACATTATCTCAAGCACTATGGAAGACCAGCCGCCAGAATTCGTCAACTAAGAAACATATTTTAGCCCACTTGGGCCCAATTAACTAACACTTCCTGTCCACGCTTGTGGAACATTATTTAGTTCAACAGTTTCGGTCCACTTGGACCGGGTATCATTCATTTTTTGGTCACTCCGGACCTGGATTTCCACTTAATATCTTTACATCTGTTTCTGGCCATCACGGGCGAATTAGCACGTCAGCTAATGCGACCGTGGCGTGATTTGCGTCGCCATTTCGTCCGTCATCTTCGGACAACGCAATAGCAAGTTCCTCCCGGCTGCAGTGCTTCAAAGTGGTCATCTCTGCCAGCTGTTCACCATCGTCACCAAGGAGCCGACGCTGTGGGACGTCGCCAACCAGGTACCACCAGCAACAGTAAAAAGGTGCGTAAAAAATGTCTGAAGAAGGCCTCAAGGTGCTGACCAGAAAGAGAGGCGGATTAAAATCCGCGATAGTGCGGATACAATCCGCGGTAAATTCGTTTGACATTCATTTAAGCACAAAACATTTTTTGACTGTAAGATTAGAAAGTCTTAAGAGCTTGGCCTCGAAGTACGACGAGGTACAGTCTGAGATAGAACTTATCAGTAAGGATACGAGTGCTCCTCAGGCAGACCGAGTCGAGGTTGAGGAAATGATATACTCAACTGAGGCAAACATTTTACAACTCCTTGACACTTTTAATACTCAGACAGTGCCTCCTGTACTATCGACGCCTATGCATTTAAAGCCGATAAGTTTGCCCTGCTTCTCAG
This sequence comes from Magicicada septendecula, assembly GCA_034769895.1. NCBI lineage: Eukaryota > Metazoa > Arthropoda > Insecta > Hemiptera > Cicadidae > Magicicada > Magicicada septendecula. The sequence goes on from CM068370.1 coordinate 86,426,836, forward strand.
GCAACATACTTGAGTGGCAACACTTCTATTCAATTTTCAATGATCTAGTGCATTCAAGATCCGACTTAACGCCAGTACAGAAACTGCATTATTTGCATTCCTCAGTGAAGTGTGAACCATTAGACTTAATTAAATCATTATCCATTTGTCAAGAAAATTATGTAATAGCGTTGAACTTGCTGTCCGAGAGGTATAATAATCCATTTATATTAGCCAAATATTACGTACAAAACCTACTTCAGGTTAAGTCCACAATAAAGGACTCAGTCCAAAGCTTGGCGGAGTTTACGAATGCAATAACGTCTTCCGTTAATTCACTGGCGGCAATGAAGCTGTCCGTAAATACATTTGAGTTTATTACCATACAGTTGCTTTCCACCAAACTTGACCCTATTACTTTAAAACTTTGGAAGGAGTCAATAGACCCTGACAACTTGCCCAATTTTCAAGACTTTACTCATTTTTTAAACTTGCGCCGACAGCTTTTGGAAAATACAATGCCAATTGAATCCGGACAGCAATTCAACAAACCTAGCGTAAAACCAAACAATAAATTTGAGAAATATAGCTTAAGAAATACTGCTGGCAGCACTACCTTTAAAAATTATCACGCAGCGGCAAGGCATTTGTGCGTGTGTTGTAAATCTGACCACCCGCTTTACATGTGTAACAATTTTCGTACATTAAGTGCCGCTGAGCGGGGGCAATTGGTTGCAAATCATAAATACTGTATTAACTGCCTTAGAGCAGGTCATTTGATAACAAATTGTAAAAGTAAACGAGTCTGTAAAATTTGTTCAAAGGGTCATCACACATTGCTGCACGCAAATTACGTGCCACAATCAGCAGCTGCCAGCAGCAATTATTGTTCATTTAAATTACAGTGTAAAAACAATATTCTTCTATCCACAGCGGTTGTATATGTCGTTGATCAGGCTGGCAATAGGCATAAAGCTCGGGCACTCCTGGATGCCGGGTCCCAGATCAATTGCGAAAAAATTGCCCAGATTTGTACGAAATCATTTGCGAAAAAATTGCACCTTAAACTAACCCGATCTAATATTCCAATTACAGGAATAAACAACACAGCGTGTTGCGCTACTGACATTGTTTCTATGCGTATTATTTCTCGCTATCAGAGACATAGTTTTGAGGCCAAATGTGCCGTCCTATCTAACTTAACTCATAATCTACCTTCAATCTCGTTTGACATCAACCGGTTTCACATTCCAAATAAAATTTTTCTCGCCGACCCAGATTTTAATATATCTTCACAGATCGACATACTATTAGGGGCACAATTTTATCTGGATTTAATATTAGCCAATAAATACACACGCGGACCCAACTTCCCTATCATTCAGGAAACAAAACTGGGTTACATTCTGGCCGGCAATCTGCCCAAACACTGCCACACCCAGGGTCCTGCGCTTTCGTTCCTGGCAAGGAACAATGACAGTCAAATTCTGCAATCTCTCGAGAGATTTTGGGAGGTAGAAACAATCCCTGGCGATACCCCTGACGGCGAGTCGGCTTGCGAAGAGCATTTTGTGCGCTCAACTCAGCGCAACCCCGAGGGTAGATTTATAGTGTCGCTCCCATTCAAATCTGATAATCCCCACTTGGGGGAATCTTACACAAGTGCCGAATCAAGATTTTTAAGCTTGGAGCGTCGATTCAGGCGCGATCCCAAGCTCGCTCGCGACTACGCGGACTTTATCAGGGAATATATGGATCTCGGGCACATGACACTCATCGATCATGGCGCTATCAATTCAGGAGCGTCAAATATTTACTACTTGCCTCACCATGCAGTGTTTAAACATTCTAGCCTGACCACAAAACGTTGTTTTTGATGGTTCGTCCAAGACTACTAATGGTCTTTCGTTAAATGACATATTATTAGTAGGTCCCAATGTTCAGCAGGATCTCTTCTCTATTCTGTTGCGTTTTCGCATACATAAATAAGTATGTCCTGATTGCCGACATCGAGAAAATGTATCGTCAGATTCGCGTAGCTGAAGGAGATTGTCACTATCAGCGCATTTTGTGGCGTGACTCTCCCCTCGAACCACTTAAGCATTTCGCGCTGCGAACAGTAACCTACGGCACGGCTAGCGCCTCTTTTTTGGCCACTCGGTGCCTTCTACAAATTGCTAGAGACAATCAAACTTCTTTTCCTCAAGCGGCTTTAGCCATAACTAACGATTTTTATGTCGACGATCTACTTACCGGTTCGGACACTATCCCCGATCTAACCAAGCTGAAATCTGACCTAGGTGCGTTACTTGCTCAATATGGTTTCACGTTGCACAAATGGGCATCAAATGAACCCACAGCGGTCGCAAATCATCACAACTTTTCACGACCCCTAAATAAACAGGACAACGTGCGTACCCTGGGCATTCTTTGGAACAACACTGCCGATTCATTTTTGTTTGACGTCAAACTATCTCCGGTCGATCATAGCATATCCAAGAGGAAGATTCTCTCAATTATCGCCGGAATATATGATCCGCTGGGTTTAATCGGACCAGTTGTCTTTTTGTATAAACACTTTATGCAGCGACTTTGGCTTTGTAAGCTTGGTTGGGATGAACCGATTTCCGGTCAGTCACTTTCGGATTGGCATTCTTTGTGTAACAAATTGAGTTTGATTGGTAAAATAATAGTCCCGCGATCTATTCGCTTTAACCGTGAGGCGGTTACGATTCAGTTGCATGGGTTTTCGGATGCCTCGGAGAAAGGGTTCGGCTGTTGTATATATGTTCGAGTCATTTATCAGGATTCTACTGCTTCCTGTCGTCTCCTGTGTTCCAAATCTCGCGTGGCTCCCCTACGCCAAGTGTCTTTACCTCGCATCGAGCTCTGCGCTTGTTTGTTATTATCGCGACTTTTATCTAAGGTTATTCCTGCTCTTTATTCGTTTATTGATGGTGTACATTTGTATTCTGATTCTATGGTGGCTCTTTTCTGGATTCATGCGCAGTCTACGCGTTGGAAGACATACGTCGCTAATCGAGTTGCTGAAATTCAGCGTCGCACGCAAGCTTATACTTGGCATCACATTGATTCGCGACGCAATCCTGCTGATATTATATCTAGGGGGTGTTCCCCTGACGTTTTGCGCGATTGCTCGCTTTGGTGGCACGGTCCTGGCTGTCTGTCTCAATCGTCAGATTCTAATCCTGTCCCATCCTTCGTACCGGCCGCTCCATCGTCTTCGGAGGTCACCGCGGAAGAGAAAACTGCACACAACCGGTCGCTAATGTCTACCCTGGCTGTTGACTTATCGTTGGACTTTTCCTCGTTGCACCGGCTGACACGTGTATATGCTTACTGTTTTCGTTTCATCAGAAATATTAGGCACTCATGTGCGGACAAACTTTCGGGCGATCTGACCCCTGTAGAAATTCATCAGTCTCTCAATTTCTTCATAAAACAATCTCAGTCGATCCACTTCGCAACCGAAATTAGTTGTCTTCGGAACGGATCTTCTGTTTCCATTAGGAGCAAGTTGGCTTCTCTCGACCCGTTTCTTGACACTTCTGGAGTGATACGCGTGGGCGGACGTTTGCAGCATTCCCAATTACCCTACGATTCGAAACATCCTATCGTATTACCCCCATCGGCGCATATTACACGCCTTATCATCGAACGTGAACACATTCGTTTACTTCACGCTGGTGCTCATCTCGTGCATCATTCACTGCGTCAACGTTGGTGGATTGTCAATGCCCGGCTAGTCATCCGTTCCATTATTCGTAAGTGTCTCAAGTGTATCAGGTTTAGTACCACACAGCAGGTCCAGAGACTTGGCATTTTGCCATCCCCTAGAGTCACTCCTTCAAGGCCGTTTCTATTTTTCGCGGTTGACTATGGTGGTCCCTTCATGATTCGTCATGGCGGGCAGAAGTCTAGAACCTTTACTAAGGCATACGTATCTCTGTTTGTTTGCTTAGCAACTAAGGCCATTCACCTGGAATTGGTGTCCGACCTTACTGCAAGCGCATTTATAGCTGCTTTACGTCGTTTTATGGCACGTCGGGGTATACCTAGTCAGCTGTACTCCGACAACGGCACGAACTTCAGGAAGGCACGTACCATCCTACATGATATTTACAACTTTTGGCGCAACAAGAGTGCCATCACCTCGATTAGGTCATTCACATCCTCTCAGGGGATATCATGGTCATTTATTCCGCCCTCCTCACCTCACTTCGGTGGCCTTTGGGAGAGCGGCATAAAGAGTTTGAAATTTCATCTGCGGCGCGTGGTAGGCAAATCTATATTAAACTTCGAAGAGTTCACGACCGTTTTGTCTCAGATAGAGTCATGCCTGAACTCTCGACCATTATTTGCTATTTCCTCGGATGTTAACGACCCGGTGCCACTTACACCTGGCCATTTTTTGATTAGCGCGCCCCTAACTGCGATACCTGACCCTAACCTTTCTCACGTTCCTGTTTCTCGCCTTGGTCGCTGGCAACTCCTTCAGAGGTTTGTCCAAGGCATTTGGAAGGCGTGGTCTCGCGATTATTTGCACCAGCTGCAACAGCGTCACAAGTGGAAGTTTGCCAAGGATAATGTTTCCATTGGTGACTTAGCTTTGATTATAGAGGATAACTTGCCTCCATTAGCCTGGAAATTTGGCGTGATCATCGCCACATTTCCCGGCCCAGATAACTTGGTTCGCGTCGTGGACATTCGCACGCCTACGGGTGTTTTGCGGAGACCAATACATAAATTATGTCTGTTGCCAGCGCGAGACGAGATTTGACATTATGATTATAGCACAATGCTGCTTTATTCAGCCATTGACTTATTATTTATTACGACCATTTGGTCAACATAATTGTGATGAATTGTCACAATATTTTTGTCAATTTTGCGTCGTGGCACGCTTCTAATTACCACAGTCCTGTGGTATCTTACTATTTGTATTGTATGTTAATTTGTGGGGCATACTATGTCTTACGCATTTTTATTTGATGTTATGGGGTATATTGCATGTTTTTTTGGTGGTCTTATTTATGAAATGTTATTACATAATACTCGCATGTTTGCCATTAAGTAACCATGCATTCATTTCTTTATATTGTTGTTGATAAATATGTACTATTTTGTGAATGTCTTAAATTGTTAAATTGTCTCTGTAATTTCACTATTGTATTGATATTTGACATTGCAATCAGTTATCTTGTAATTATTCAAATTATTGGTATTGTATTCACACAAATTGTGTCCATGTAAAACGATTGTAAGCGTCTGCCGTATGTAACTGTCTCGTCTAATTTATTTATATTGTATTTTATATTTTATTCATTTTGTAAGTAAGCATGCACAATTCTTTATTTAAAACTATGACATACATGTCATATCTGGGCTGCATTCAGCATCTAGCTTGCTCACATATTGTTACATATTGTAAATTCCTGCAACTTCAGGAATAGCATGTCTAGGTCATTACATGCCGCCCTGCTGAATATACAATAGAACATGCAACTACAACATATTCAACAACAATTTTGTTCATGATGAACCTCCGTTCATGTATTAAACATTGTATAATTATGTATTTTCTTTCATGTTTTGTAATGTTACATACTGCACACTTGTGCCAGAAATATTGTTAACCAGACTTATTGGTACATGAAACAGCTGTTTGCCAAACCTTGGCCTACAGTCGCCTATCTGCATGCTTATCTCTAAACTAGCGGCCGACTGCCGTTATCTAATCTCAACTCAAGGTTCAACTTGGCCTTGAAGCTAATCATGGTTAATAACAACCGTACTCTTTAAATCAAATTGTAAATGTATTATAATTTATTAAAATGTGTATTAAAAAATCTTTTTGATTTTTGACGGGCAGCTTATGGACGGTAGCGCAATGATTTTATTTTCTAGGTTGGCTAATCTGATTTATATCGCGCATCAATTTTCGCGTGGTTGAACTTTGCACAGTGCACATTCAGTTTTCTCGGCGTTCGGTTCGCCGAACTCTTCTCTGTCAATTAGTGTCGACATTAAATGTAGGCTTTAGGCCCTTACATTCTCGCTTATGGCCAACTAGCGCCATAATTAACTTCTTATTCTCGGTTATGGCCGACTAGGCTCTCTTCATGTTTAACTAAATTCGTATTAACTTGCAACATGCAGTATTAGCCAGCCTCATTCAAATTTACATCTGTAATGTGATTATTAAAATATTAAACTTCTTCGTATACAGTCCATTTCTCGTTATTTCTTAATTCAGAATAATTCATTATACACATTATCTCAAGCACTATGGAAGACCAGCCGCCAGAATTCGTCAACTAAGAAACATATTTTAGCCCACTTGGGCCCAATTAACTAACACTTCCTGTCCACGCTTGTGGAACATTATTTAGTTCAACAGTTTCGGTCCACTTGGACCGGGTATCATTCAGATGGTAAGTGAGAAAGTAGAACCAGCCCCAACACCAAAGAAAGGATATATAAATAATGAACATTTGTAAGTGAGGAAGTAGAACCAGCCACAACACCAAAGAAAGGATGTATAAATAATGAACATTTGTAAGTGAGAAAGTAGAACCAGCCCCAACACCTATGAAAGAATATGTGAAATATAACTAACGAAGTGAGAAAGTAGAACCAGCCCCAACACCAAAGAAAGGATATATAAATAATGAACATTTGTAAGTGAGGAAGTAGAACCAGCCACAACACCAAAGAAAGGATGTATAAATAATGAACATTTGTAAGTGAGAAAGTAGAACCAGCCCCAACACCTATGAAAGAATATGTGAAATATAACTAACGAAGTGAGAAAATAGAACCAGCCCCAACACCAAAGAAAGGATATATAAATAATGAACATTTGTAAGTGAGAAAGTAGAACCAGCCCCAACACTAAAAGCAAGGATATTTAAATGATAACAAATGAAGATGAAAGTAGAAACAGCCACAACACTAAAATAAGGATGTATGAATTGTAACAAGATAAATGGATAACTAGAACCAGCCCTAACACCTATGAAAGGATATATGGATCATCACCAAATGAAGTAAAAGCAGTAAAGTGCACAACACCAGTGATAGACCAAGTGAAAAGAGACCAATCAATAATAATTGTAAATAATGATGATAAATCTAAACCCAGACAAACAATGTAAAATGAGAAGTGTTAAATCTTAATGACTTAAATTTTAGAAGGGTACACTAAGCCAAATGAATAGAGATAACTATGACAAATCAATCTGATACAACATAAATTTGTTAACGGTATAATTGAACCTAGTAAAGTGAGAGATAGTGAATTAGAATAATAATGAACGTTTTGTAAAAAATGAGAAAGAGAATTTAAGTAAGCAATACCCACCAGTAACACTTAAATCAAGTATAGAGTGCAAGGTGATAGTTAAAATACCCAATTTATATAGAACCCCATTGATAGTAATAGACACTGATAAATCAGCGTAAAAGATTTAAGAGTGAATAGTGAAGGTGAGTGAAAGCTAATAATTGCTAAACACAGAAAGGACTGTAGCAATTAAAAGCAGTTATCAGTGAACACCAGTGTACATGACAAACTAAACCAAAGTGTAGTAGGTTAAGTAATTAATAGAGTTCAGGTAGTAGTAGTATTGACTACTTATCATATTTTAATTTAAAGCCAGTAGTATTCTAAATTAGGAAATAATATTATTACCAATGTATTTCAGAAAAAAATGACTATTAGTGTGATAATACACAGTATAGATGATTGCTGAGGTACAGAGGTAAAACCAAATACTATTAATATAAAATGATAGGAAAAGTATTTAAATATAATATGGTGAAATGTTATTAAAGTTCCATGTTAATGACTTAATGTCATTTGAATTTAGTTATAAGCAAATATCATTGTGTTCAAATATTTAATTAAGGTTTATGTTTTTATCTGTTATAATATGTAATAATGATAACTCACCAAAGAGTATGAAGAGATAAAGAGAATGAACATTGTGAGTAATGACATGCAAATAATTATGTTTAATGAATAGAAATATGTCTGTGGGAGTTATGTAGACCATAAGACTAAATGTCATATTTTAAATAATAAGGAATAAGAAATAATAATTCCATTACAAACAAAAGCAGTAATAAGAAACAAAATAAATTCAGACAAATCCAATGACACTGGTAAAGCAGTTATAACAATAGACAAGCCAGAATATGGAACTAATAAAATCACATGCAATTACAATAGAACAGACATAAAACCATTCAGCAAATGAACAAATCATGTATTAAACACATCAGAACCTATACAAGGGGGAAATAAAATGTAATCTCTGTAATTTAAGAAAAATAGCCAATTGCCGTTTAGGCCTAGGCAAATGCCTGACTATAAAACAACAAAAACTGCAATTTTTAAGAATTAAACTATAACATTAGCAAAACTAATGCAAGTAAACAATAAAAGACGATTAGGCAATCATGTTAAGAAAGAAATATTAAAGTAATCATGTAAATTAAGAAAACAGTGTAATTAAACAATATCAACATAACTGTCAAAATGTTAATACATCAGTAAACCCGACCTTATTGGATGTTAAATTAATCCTTGAAACAAAATACGAACAGTGGTGATGATATTTAATAATTAAAATTGCATACCAAAGATTAATTGCATTCAGAAGATCTGTAACCATTTTCAATAAAAATTCAAATCCCCTAACAATGGTCTTAAGTCAAATTTAACCAATCAGAATCTTTGAGTATTATGACAACAGCAGAATATTGACAATTTTCAGTTAGGAACGTTAGAATCTATAGTGACGCTTACGAAGAGAGACGCCACGCCGTGAAGGGCCCAAAATTTTATTATAAAACCGTAAAAGTGACCATATTTTATGAAGTGAAGGACCATACTAACTGATGAGAGGATGACACATGCAGCCCAGACCAAGGACCAGCTTCATTAAATCCAGATGTATTGAAAATAAGTAAATTAACAAGAAGAAGACGCAAGGCGTACCTGAAGCCCAAGATTTTTGAAGAACGAAGAATCGACATCGATGAACCCAACCTATATTGACTATTTGACACTACACTTCCAAGCAACTGACGATAAGTATTGCTGAATTGAGTAAATACCTGAAATAAATTCTCTTTCAAAATTCTCACTAAACTGTGAACTCACACTATCACTGATGGTATTATTTTTTCAAAGATTGATAAATAAAACATAATTTACGAATACTAACTAACTGTTATAACCTAAGTATTACACAAATGACACCATCACACACTTTGACACCACAACATTGAATCTAATGTAAACCTTGTTCAATTTTAATTCTCACGATTATAAAGTGATATTTTGTATTTAATTCTCTTGTTTTAAAACTTCTTTGTCGTACTTAAAAGGACTCAATTGGTAAATTTATTGTGTATAAATAATCAACGCCGTATCGTGGCGACAGAAAAACATTGTATTACCAACCCAGCCTTCCGCTGAGTGAACGATTATGATTTGCCGAGGCTAAAAGTATTATATTAATCTCAATTTTGTATAAGCGTTAATGAAGATTAACAAGTTCTGAGCCAAATAAAAAAGTGTGTATTATTAATAACTGTCCAGTAATTATTTGCAAAATATTATGTATGTTGTGTTTTGTAGCAGCGAGTAAAACTAACCAACATTATTTTACGTTGGTAACACGTTCCCCCACTCAAGCGAGATTCGAGCTCCAGCCAGTTGGCGAACAATTCGAATCGACACTACCATACTGTAAAACAACCCAGATAAAAACTTTTAATTGTTTTCTAGCAAAACAATTTGGCGCCTATCGGGAAGAAATAAAGAGCGAGAAGGGACAGGTAAGGACACACCGGCTACACGACGCTGTTATCACACAGAACGAGACTTGATAACGTTCGGAAATTTAAACATTTATTTTACAATATTAAACAACAAAAGTTAAACACTACACATAAACGATAACTAACAAAGTGACGATCCCAACAGTGGGGCTTAAGGTAAAGGATAAATACAGGACTTACACGTTTTAATGACAAATTGACGCAAACAAAGGGTAACATTAAATCTCGTCACAAAACGTTAAGTAACAATATATAATAAAAATATAAATAAAAGGTAAAATAAAAATACCACATGTGGTATCAACTAATATCACTTGTCACATTAATATTAACATAAATAATGCATAAATAGAAATGCAATAACTAGAATCTGGTACCGAGCATCGTGCGCTGAGGTATGTTAAGATTTTCCAAGTTTTATTAAGTCGCATTCTACGCAGGCTTCAGTATACATGCAGAATTGTTTTATATTCCACTGTAAACTGTGTCAACTGTGCACACGTGAGATTTTATTACGCTCTTCAGAGCAAAACTGGATGCACTCGATCCATAACTAGATTGAACTAAAGCTAACTGAGGTGTACCTTCATGGGGGCGTACTGTAATATAAAGGTGATATACAATTAGGTGCCTGTCAATTACATTTTCTCGAATACAATCTAATCTATTATAAATAGATACATACACACACAAACAATGACTATATTATGATGCACTATAAACCACACGCTGCTAGCTACTAACTGTATTTCTGAATACATTTTCCTCGTGGCTGTATCATTACGTTAAACCAATAAAGGAACTCTGGAACAAACAAACACACGCTAAAGAGTTTTACACGTATCAGCCATGAACAAAGCTCGTTGTCAGACACACCGTGTAACAATTAGTCAAACCTTTCAAGATTATCGTCATTATCTTCTTCACAACATGGCACAGGCAAGGTGCTGTCTGTTCTGCCTGCCTTCAAAGATCCTCCAGCCATCTCTTCCTGGGTCTACCCACACATAGGCCTACCTGTGTCCTATAGGTTTGTATTTCCAGACTTGTTTGGCCAGTCTGAAATCTGACAGTCTTTCCAAGTGTTCTTTCTACCGTTGTTTGTAATTTTTTAATTTTTTATTCAAGTTAAAAACTCTTGTCATTTTCCTCTTATGGTATCACTCTGTATACGGCCAAATTTATAACACCTTTTAACTACTCCTAAAAAGCCATTCCCGAGGATTGTATTTTACTTTCTTTTCTCATGGTTGTTGTCCATAATTCACACCCATAGGATAGAACAGAAACTGCCGTTACTTTCTAGAACTTTAATTGTGTACATTTGAATAACAATTTTCTAATAGAATTGAAGCACTTTCTCCCACGAGTAAAATTGCAAGAAAGAGGTTTGTTTTCAAATCGCTCGAATTAAGATAATAGATTTCATGATACTACAGTTTGCCCGCTCAAAGTATTAAACTGGATTATTGATTGTAAAATTATTGATATACTTCCGAATATATACATTCCTTATCGTCTGCTTTTGACGATTCCAACAGCTAACTGCGAATCTGAAAGATCATTTTCTGTATTAAAAGGCATTAAAGATATTTTGAATTCAACTACGGGAGATGAGAGAATCTTCGTTAGCAAGGTTGAATATTGAAAGCGAGATACTTCAATGGCTCGATTTGGAAGAAATTATACAAGACTTAGTTACAGCAAAATCAAGAGAAAAAATGGACTGATTCAAATTCGTTAAGCTTAAGTACTACCGTGCTCATTGTAATCACTATTTAGCTAAATGTGTGTTGTAATTTGAGAGTTTAATGAAATAATTTTTAACTTTCGAAAATGTGTATCCATTTATCAGTGCAAATAACAGATAAAAGGTTGAATTTTGATGTGGGCGGGCACCAGTCTGATGCCAGTATAGGGCACCACGCGCTTCTAATCCGCTCCTGTCCACGAGACCTTTTCCATAAGTGCAGTTCTATTGTTTGGAGCTTTTGGGAGAAGGTAAGAACATAGATGAGGACATGATACTATAATTAATGTAGTACTGTGAATGTATCCACTGTTCATCGTTCCATGATATAAATCAAAAAATATCATGTCGGAGGGTTTGTTTTGTGCAAACCTCCAACAAAACAAGACCACAATCAATTCTTTTATTTAGGTAAAATACAGGGTGTCCCGGGAGGAGAGGGAAATAATTTAAGAAATGGTTCTATAGTGTAAAAGAAGAAAAAAAGTTCATATAAACATATGTCCGGAAACGCTTTGTAAGCGAGTTACGGCTAGCGAAAGATTTCGCCCCGGTTTCGGTAAATGAAGACTTTCTGAAATTCTGGGAAGGTAAATTAAGGGGCGAATTCTGCTGTTTCTTATGGTTTTTGACCTGAAAAGTCGAGTAAAACCGGTCGCAGAACTGTATCTCCCATAACTTTTATGATATCCGACGTAAAACAGAAAAATCTTTGCCTAAAAACGTATTGTATTGTTTTTAACCAAAATTGGAATTTTTTGTTGATTTTTATTGACTTTATTTACACCATTTTTCTCAGAATTAAATTCTTTACAAGTTTTGTTTTTAACTTTGATGCATTTATTAATCATTTAACAAAGTTATTGTACTTCTAACCTAAAAAAAAAGTGTTTATAAAAATATTTATAAAAATTCAATTAAGAATGGAAAATGGAAAAGCACTTTAAAATGTTGTGTTAACGCTAAGCGTAACATCACGTCTTCTGTCTTTTTTTTTTCATTACGGCCATGAGAATCAAGTGAAGATAGTGTCGTAAAAATTGTTGGATGTTTCAACTCATGTAGGACAGATTTAGTAGCATTCTCTTTGAACCATAAATTAAATATAGAGTGCACTGGCTACCAGTGAAATCTTCGCACGTTTGTGTTGTGTAATATCGAGGGAAACAAGGAGTAAGTTGTCTATCAAGAAGGGCGCCTATCATACAAGTTAAATTTGAATTGATTTCAGACAAGGACTCCAAAAAGGGGGAAAATTACAGGTCGAAAAAAATAACTATCAATGAAATTTCATTTTACAAAGAGTTGGAAAAAAATAGTACTGGTAACTAAACATTTACTAAATATAATTAATTTACTACCGACTCAGAACACAAAGTTTTTATGGGTAAAAACGTAAAAGTTTTACCTTATAGCCTGAACCGGTTTTCGCTTTAAAAAGCTTCTTCAGAGGCTGTCGTTGGGAGCACTGTCCGTCTTGTTCTTGGCGACGGTATCGACTTTTGAAAGATCGATATTGTGTGTGTGGGGTGTGATATGTTCGAATAATCCAGCATGTGATTTGAATTGTGTCTGTTTGTTTAGGATGTCGTTTTTATGTGTTTGTATTTTGTATATTTCCAATTGTTCTAGAGTGTCTAGTATTCGGCCTTTTGTGTGTACGTTTAGAATGTCCATGTTGTTTTCGATGTTTTTGTATGTATGGTTTGCTTTAATGAGGTGGTTTGCAAAGGTGGATTCTGTAGTGGAGTGTAGTGCCTTTGTGTATTCAATGTATCTTTGTTTGAAGCTACATATGTAGCTTCTGGCCTATGTAGAATTTGTTGCAATCTGAGCAGTTTAGTTTGTAAACGCCAAGTAGATCGAATTTGTTTTGTGCTTTGTGTGTGTGTTTTGATAGTGTATGTTCTGTTTTGTTAGTAGTTTTGTATGCGATTCTGTATCCTGCTTTTTTGAATTTGTGGGCTATTGTGTTATGCATTTGTTGTTTCCTGTCTTTGTCTGTTGTTTGTTTTGTGTTTTGTGTAGGAGTTTATTGACTATTGTTCTGTCGTATCCGTTGGATTCTGCTAGATATTTTACTTCTTTAATTCTGCTAAAAATTTACTTCTTTCGCGGAAAGCCTTGGCTTTTCAATCACATACGTCATATTTAATATTTATCAACGATGAAATTTTATTCGATTGAAAAAGCTTATTAAAAAGTCTGGCTTGTATTTCAATACATTTACAATGCTGTGCAAACAGGATAATACATTCTGTCCATCAGGTACTATTATTGATTGGAATTTATTTAATTCTCTGACAAAGTCATTACTTTTTTTACGGAAATTGAAGTTTCGGCCTATTCTATTATTTCACCACGAATTATTGATACTGATTTTACATGTTCTATGGCCATAAAATACATAACATGTGTCTTAGTAATTGAAATCTGGAAGTTGACGTAATATTTAAATATTATCCGAATACAAATTAAAATTTTGTTCCTATATTTGATATAAAATTATACAACAGGATGTAAGTACCTACGATTATACAAAATATCGTAATATTTGTCAAAACACACGTAATGAATGTCAAAAAACACACACAAGAACAAAATATGAAAGTGTGTAAATTTCAAATTCCTCTAACGCATCCATAAAATGACCTTTGTTGCTAACGTGTATGGGTATCATTTTTTCCGCAAATCCAGTGTAGGACGAACCTAATTAAGACGGCTATATTAAATCAGCAACAAATTGATGAACTTATATCATTATTACAAATCGTACTAAAATAGAACTATTTCACTTACGATAAGAGATTTTTTATACAAGAAGACGGGTTAGCTATGGGTTCCCCCTTAAGTGGATTGTTGGCTGAAATTTACTTAAACTTCTAAGAAAATAAATACCTGTTATCTAATTGCAATACACTCTACAAAGCTATTATTTCTTACACACGCTATGTGGATGATACCTTCTTGGTTTTCGATGGTATTTATAGGCAAATCAGCATGCTACTCAAATACATGAACAGCATAAACAATAAAATTAAATTCACCATGGAAATGGAAAATAATTAATGTATAAACTTGCTTGGCTTATCTGTACGAAAACAGAATTTTACATATAAAATATACAGGAAGCCAACTACCACGGATTTGACTATACACACACACTCATATCATCCTTACATACAAAAAATAGCGCCGTTTAATGCATTTGTGCACAGATTGTTGAATGTACCATTGAGCCGTGAAGATTATCAGGATGAAGTAAACATTACAAATACATAGCCATGAAAAATGGTTACAAAAGTGACATGATTGATAATTTGGTACGTAAACATAGGTACAAGCAGAACAAGATGAAAACTGACAAGGCTAAAGTTCAATTTGTCTCAGCTGAATATACTAATGTGCTCCCTAATGTAATACAAAATGAGTTTAAGAAATTAAACATTGTTTCATTCAGAACTGTCTATAATTTAAAAAATATATTTAGGTTAAGATCTCCAAAAATAATAGAAAATTACTCAGGCGTATACAGGAGGCATATGTGATGATTGTGACAAGTTTTACATCGGTGAAACGGGGAGGAAATTTATTGACAGATTTAAAGAACATATACCAAAAAAGGATATCAGATCGGCCAAATGTAATTTTGCATTGCATTTGATAAACGAAAACCATAAATTATACTGGATTTGTGGAAAATATTATACCCATACACTGTAGCAACAAAGGTCGTTTTATGGATGCATTAGAGGAATTTGAAATTTACAGAGCATCCAAAATCCATAAAGAATGTTTGCTTAACAACCAGCTTTCGTTTAAATCAAATACGTTGTATGACACCATATTGAAGATAAACGGCGAACTTTGTAATCAGTCCAGTTGAAATGTGACAGTCAAGCAGTGAGCACTGTTTTCGATAGTTGTGTGGTAACGGTTTTAATTATGTTATTTGTAACAGTTGTGGTTGTGCTGTGTGTGTGTGTGTGTGTGTGTGTGTGTGTGTGTGTGTGTGTGTGTGTGTGTGTGTGTGTGTGTGTGTGTGTGTGTGTGTGTGTGTGTGTGTGTGTGTGTGTGTGTGTGTGTGTGTGATATTTTTGCCGACAATTCCTATATAATAGGAGGATAAAAAAATTCTTCACCTGAAGATGGGAATTTATTCCCGAAACATGTAGTGAAAAAATAACTACAAGATAGTAAGACGGATTGCAATAAGGTATATTATTGAGATATTACATTCAAATTGACAAATAATAATTACAAAAAAATTCATATTCCACACTTCTTACCTTTAGGCCTATCGAGTCCCAGGGTTCTTCACGTGAACTCGTTACCTATAAGCGTGATTTAGAGTTTCTGTTATTAAGAAATTCGACTCTCATTGCAGCTGTTACATAACTCAACTTTTATTTAACATTCTTTTTATGATTCTCTCTTTTGTGAATAAAATAAAATTACGACTTCTCTTTTATATGTTCTCCAGAATTTAAATCAAACAGATTTCAACATTGAGGCAAAGAGCCCATTTAACAAAGACACACTAAATTTCGCATGCTTTCTTCTTATAATTAAAATACATAAGTTAGTTAATTAGATTGTATAAAGGCAACCCAGCACTTGCTTACTCACTCTTTCATACCTTTTTTCCCCCCTTTTTGATTTAGCGCTTTTTATTAAATTTTCATAATTATTGGTTTAAATTACAGTGTATAGCCTACGGTTACTTCTCTGATTGTGTCCCTGAAGACCACGTGTTGCAATCAGTACATTTTAGTTCATTTGTTCGTCCAAATTACGTTCTCACTATTTAAATTTTGACCACTGCCGAACTGTTGAAGTTTAATTACTGTTGAAAGTTATCTCACATTATTATTGATACTCGAACTCCATTCTTTCGCACTTTTGTTCAAATTTAGGCTTGAGAGCCTGTTACGGTATACCGGCCGGTTTCGCTAAGTGACGCTAACTAAGTTTTCAATATGGCCAAAACGTCCTCCTGTCCGTGGCAACTTGCTTCGGGATAGGCTGCGCGGGTATCACGTGATATCTGTTATTTTGTATGTAAACTCGCGCTCGCCGAGCCGCCAAATGTACGTGACAATCACTCTGTGCGGGCGTGCATACCCGCGCGTTGACACATTCCAAAGCACCAGGAATCGGTGCATGAGGCCTGGCTTATTGTACAAACGTGCAAATGGGTGTTCAAAAAATACACACTGCTTGTTAAAACCACAACCCTGTCCGGGCGATTCCCCGTTATTAAATTGATAAACTAATAAAATAAATCCTCCTGATTCTGTACCGTTACAATTATAAATTTTAAATTAAATTAAAAATGCACCAAAATTCCTGATAGCAGATATTGGTCGAGTAGAGAGGGTCAAAAATTTAAGTATCTAGGAGAATTAATTCAAGAGAATGATTGACAATAATCTGCTATAGAAGAAAGGATTCATAAGATGGAAAATGCATATGGTATAACTAACGATATTTACAATAAAAAGTGCATATCTAAAAATGCGAAAATAAGGCATTACAGTACAGTAGGGAAGCCAGAATGCCTATATGCAAGTGAATGTCTAGATTGAATTATAATTTTGCCAAACTAGAAATATTGGAAAGACGAAGTATTAGGAAAATATTAGGCCACGAGAAACTTTGGAAGGCTGGAAATTAAGAAGTGATGATGAAATATATCAAAGTATAGAAAATATAACATAAACAATGAGAAAAAGAAAACTATTATTTTTTGGACATTTATATAGAATGGACAATAGGTTAATAAAGCAGATCTTAAAATATCTGTGGGGGAAGAAGTCAACATCAAGTTGGATTAAAGAAGACCAAAACGATTTAGAAAAAATAATATATACGCAGAAGAAGCAATTGAAAGAGAGGTTTTTTGGGCAAAAGTGTTAAAAATGGAAGGAGTCCAGGGTAGGAGAGAGAAAAATGCAGATTCAAAGTGGACTAAAGACAGGAAGAAGAGACACAGTGAAAAGATGAAAGAATATAGGAGAAAAAGAAAAGAACAAAGAATAAAGAATTGAAATTGGCATGTGGTTCTTAGATGGCCAATACAAAAAATAAGGAAAATATTTTAATTCCAATCTATGATATTACCAAATAGGCCTCTATTACAGTATGCAACTGATTTCAAGGCTACATGAAACTAGTTGCAGGGCATTAAAAACAGACTGCAATTTCTCTGCAATCAGTAAGCCTGCCGTTAATACTATTATTATAAAGACATTAAGTTTGTTTATTTCATTGTCCAAGCTAACTTCAGAAACTATTGATCTAATACAAAAAATTCTTTCACCACAGAGTTCTTTGAAGGTTGCGGATGGTTTCAAACATAAATTTTAACCGGTAACTTTAATAATTTTGATGAACATAACCTTAAAATGGTTCCATATCATGAAATTTCTTTGTTAATTTGCGTGTAGTGAAATATACCTGTAGCATAGAGATATATATAGTAAATACAACTATTTCATTAACGACTCGGAACACAAAGTTTGTATGAGTAAAAACATAAAGTTTTACCTTACAACCTGAACCGGTTTTCACTTATAAAAAGCTTCTTCAGAGGTTGTAAGGTAAAACTTTATGTTTTTACTCATAAAAAACTTTGTGTTCTGAGTTGTTAATGAAATAGTTGTATTTAGTTAAGTAACGGACGCATCACGGACAACGAAATCCAAGAATCTAGTAGTGTCAGCAAGCAAAACTTAGAGAAAATTGAAAATTTTATTTTGGTTTTTGTTTCAATAAAATCCTGTTTTTTGTTTTCAAGATATTCGTGTTTTTTTTATAAAAAATTCTATATGTTGGTTTGGTCCCATGTCATGAAATTTCTTTGTTGTCTGCAGAATGTGTGCACAGGCAAGTTGCATCCAATTGGTTGCATAGTGTAATAGGCTACATTTGAATCAATGGCCCACATCGAGTGTGTGAAACTAATAGTTGCATGAGTAGTTGCATAGCTTGTAACTGGCCTGCAAATCGATTGCAGACATGCAACCAATTATAGTAAGTGTAATAATCTCATTTAAACCAATTCCCCACAACTTTTTCTGAAATCAGTTGCCTAGTATAATAGAGGCCTAAAGTAACAAAGAAGACAAGCACCTAACCCAAGATAGTTGGAAAATTGGTATATTTAGACTCCAGGCAAACAAACAAATTTCTCTTAATTTAAAATAGGATAAGGAACTTTTTAGTAAAATTAGAAGTGCAAGTAAAGAATATTCTTTGAAATATCAAAACAGAGAACAATTAAAACACACACACTGCAGATTAGAACACATGATGCAGTGAATACCCTTAGTAATGTGCCAGCTCTATTAAGCCTATGAAAAAAACAAAAGGTTATCCATTTGACAATACTCGAATTAGATAAAATGCTTTTACTGATTATAAATAGGCTACAATTTTTTAAGTACACTTTCCACAGTTGGTTGTATATATTTTCTTTGATGTCAAAACTTGTACTTAATAGACTGTGAAAACATGGGAATCACACCACTAAACACACACACACACACACACACACCAGGGGCGTATTTATATTGGGGGAAGAATGGGACTCAA
Source organism: Magicicada septendecula (assembly GCA_034769895.1). Lineage (NCBI taxonomy): Eukaryota > Metazoa > Arthropoda > Insecta > Hemiptera > Cicadidae > Magicicada > Magicicada septendecula. Next base: position 86,446,034 of record CM068370.1, read on the forward strand.
CTCCTCTCCCTCCTACCCAGAGGGTCAAAAAAGTTGAGGGATTCTGTTAACCTCTTAATTTTTAGGTTGTTTTATTATTTTTTCAGCTGTGTACACTAATATAGTAGTAACTTTTTTTTAAATATACAAACAGATTTACTAAACAGCATTAACATATACATTTGAATTTTGAAATACAGGAAAATCAATTCAATCAGTAAGTATCGTATGTGGTAAACAATGTTTCAGTAAAGAATATTTTTATTGTGTTATTACCGTTTACTTTAATGGGACTGATTTTAACCACTTTAAAGATAGTAATGTTGCTTTGTTTTAACTTGTTTTTTCTTTTGTATGAAGAACCGACCCCGGACCCCCTCCAAGGCCAAATTCTAGCTATACCACTGACACACACACACACACACACACAACACACACACACACACACACACACACACACACTCACACAAATAATGTCAAATTATAGATATTTGATATTTACAAAGATTAGTTTGAAATGTCAGTAGTCTGTTGATGCGCTAGTGGACATATCAAGTTCTCATAGTTATTTGATAGGTAAATGTTTGACCTACTTTACTAAGAAATCGTTTCTCAAATTAAGAGGTTTTCAAAATTACGGGACACTTTACCTCTTGAATCAACCAGATGGAGGAGGTGTAGGATAATTTATAAACTGGTGCTATTATTATTATTTTTTTTTTTTTTTTTAGAGAGTATGTAAAACACCAAAATTCAAACAACACAGTAAAATTTCTAGATAGAAAAATGCTCAATTACAGTAGTAGTTTAAGGTAAACATTAACTGTTGTTTGAGGTTATAAAATAGGAATAATTATTCATTATTGCGACTGTGATAGTAAAGTGTCAATCAACTCTGTATTAATTAATGTGTGTTAACTATTATTTTTTTCTTTGTTTAGTACTGCTGTGTGCTTTTTTGAGTTAGTGTTTCTGTGTGCTTTCAGACCACATGTATTTTTGTAAAAATCACAATACTTTTTAACTTTCACCTTTTACTGCATATTTAGTATATGGTTACTGCAAAGTTAGTTAGTGATGATTTTAGCAATCACTCATGAGCATGTAGGAACATGAAATCTGGCATAGATAGACCCATAGAAATGAGGTCATTGCATTATCAATGGCAGCTCTCTTTTCAGGGAAACAATAACTTTATATTTTTTCCATTTGACAGCACTATGTATGATGCAAACATTTAAGTATGCATACTTTTTAAAAGTATTCTTTGACTCCCCCCCTTCAACCAAATCAACAACTGCAACCACCAAAATTTTAAACCATCAGCCACCATTGCTAATGACTGGAGGCCGTTGTCATTACTCTCCGCATATAGACTTTCTTTACCTATGACATCTCTAAAAATCTCTTACTCTTTTTGACTTTGGCAATCTATATGTAATATGTACGGTATATAACATCATGTTTTGGGGCTCTGTTGTAAGCTTGTTCCAGTTAACCATAAAACTCTTTTTTCAGTCTCTTTTGCTTCTTTTGTTAGAGCATAAACACAAAATAGTGTCAAACTGAAGAATTTAGCCTTGACTCTTAGCGAACACATTTTTTCATTTACAGGATCAAATTTTAATATTGCCGTTTTGATTTCCTTATGCACTATGAAACCTGTTCCATGTTCCTCAAATTTGTTTCCACCATAAAATGCTATGTTATAAAACGCTACACTATAGACACTATAAAACACCAGATAACATCATACCTTTCCCTTTCCATCTGATGTCTTTCATCACTGCAATTGCAATGAATTCCATTTGCAAACTCCTCAAAATTCCTACCTTTCTCATAGTTTGTATATTTTAAATAGCCAGATATAAATCTGATTTCCTTTTCATACATCCTTTAATTTGCCAAATCAAATCCAATACTCTGTCCCACTCTGAGCTCAGTGTTAGTACTTGCAACAAAAGTTTGATGAAGTTGGGTTGTTAGCCCCACATTCAACTCCCATCCTGGAGGACCAGGGACTTTGAGATCGGATTACCCTTTTCCTAGAGAGTTGCTGTTACTTCAACTGCCAAGAAGTATCCTCTGCCTATTTCTGCAGTCATTTGCCTGCTTCAGGCTTCTTTGCCTCAACAATAGACATACTATCAACCTGATGATCATTGGTTGCTTCCATACCATCCCTAGAAACTCGGATGCCACCTTCACTAGATCCACCATATCAAAGGCCACCTTCTCCGCCTTCAATGCCATTGTCGTCTTCATGCCTGGACAGGGGATAGCATTATACCGTGCTGCGCTGGGCCCTCAATAGAATTTAGCCATTGACACATTAGTTGGGCCCACTGCTGCACCAAGGACACACCTGCTAAGAATTGCCTAAGTGGAATACAGCAAAACATCTAGATTACCTCCAGCCCAAGTTCATGCCCAAGTTTGATACATAGGACTAAGGCTTATCTGAAAAGTAGCCCCATCTAAAAGTTCTTTTTCTTTTTCGTAGACCTTATTTTTTCTTAAGTTCTGTAAACCAATAAATTTACATTCTGCTATTATTATTTTAATTAAGAACAGCGTCTGACCATAAACGCTGAGAAGGTAATACAACAATGAATTCATTATACGCAAGACATTACATAGAAGAGAATCATAAGTTTGTTAATCCTTTGGAAGACTATGAAATTTTTAAAGTAGTAAATAACACAGTTTAAAGGAAGCTTAGGGAGGAGTTAGAAATATTGAAAGAAAGAGAAAAAGGGTTAGACAATTTAATGAATACTAAAACTAAATTTGATAATGAAGAAATATTTTATAATATAATTAAGAAGTAAAAGATAGAGGACGGATAGATAACATTAAGAATTAAATTGCATAATGGATGTTTTAGAAATAAGGGTGAGTGACTGTGCCCACAAGTGTGAATGTGAAAGGGTTTACAACATTTGATTTTAAAAAGAATGTACACACACACGCACACGCACAACACACAAACACAAGATATGTGCTAGAATATGTAACTGTACAGACGGGGGTGACAGGGCTCAGAGGTTGGGAAGGGACATTTTACTTATAGCTTGTTTGCAGGGGTTTGTTTGGACAGTGAGGCAGGTGGAGGTGTGAAGACTTTGGTTTTATATACCCTTGTTTTTATTTCCGATTAGACGATGAGCTGAGGAGCTTGAAAGCGCTAATCGGAATAATTTTTCTATGTGGTGTGCAACAGTGATAATTCTGTTTATTATTATTTTGTTACTATTAGATTACTTTATTACTATTATTACTATTACTATTTATTACTTTATTACTATTTTGTTACTTTTGTTTTTGGACACCTGCACACAATATTAAACAGCTTTTATTTTGTGCCGCAAGGGAAAACTGATAATCATACAGTATTAGCTTTGTGTAGATATTGTAGCATGACAGATAAGCCCATAAAAAGGAATGGTAAAATGATCATAAAAATAAAATAATAACATTGTTAAATCCGAGAAAGCAAAATAAAATAAAGAAGTAATTAAGAACCACCGTGGAATACAATCATTGATTAAAATAAAAGTTCATGTAAAACAAATGTTACAAGGAGTGATGAATCATCAAAACCAATTTAAAAACTAAATATGAGAAAAAAGGTAATACCCAGGTAGGATAGGAGTAGGTAAGGAAGAAACCCAGAAAATGACTAAACCCACAACAAGAAAAGAAAATATGTTATAAGAAACAAGAAGAGTAGGTGAGGAAGAACACAAAACCTGATGACATCCATAAGAAGATGAAGGAAATAATTTTATAAGAAACCAGAAGAAGAGGAGGGATCAATGAAGAAACAAGAACAAGACAGCATCCACAAGAAGGAGTGCTCTTATAAAAAAAAAACCAAACCCCAAAATAAATATAATAATAATAAATAAAAGTATAACAAGATATCAAAGGTAAAAACCACATGTACAATAGATATAAACCAAAAAGTGTATAGAGTAAGAATTGAAAGTGAACCAATGCGAGATAATAATATAACACCAAAAACAAATCTTCACTATAATCTATAAATAGATTTCTTGATTCTAGTAAAACTATATAACTATTTAGAATTTAAATCAAGGAATAAATAGAAAATCAGTGCAAGTTTTAGTGTTATAGAAAATAAACCTTATGTTTCAATATTGATGTTCACGAACTGAGTAGATGATGAAATACTACAACTTTAAAGTGATTTAATTTGTGTTCATGAATAATGTAAATAGAGTATTATCATGACCTATAATACATGTGTTTTTTGTAGATAACTGCCACTCTTTTTAAAATAACATTCATTAGAATGAATAAAATAGAACAAGAGCAGGCCAATATAAAAGTGAAGTGACAAGGTATCATTACCCCAAAACACCAAAAAACAGATGAAAACTGATATCCAAACCTAGTTTAAGAAATATAGTATAGGATTATAATAATTATGTTTGTTTGTATAGAATAAGGTGTTAGAAACAATTAAGTTTAAACATGTCAGAATCTAACATGCATTATTTATAATATTTCTTATGTATTTTTATCAATCAATAAGTATAAAATGTCTGATTTATATGTTATGTATTAATGGTATGAACCATATACTAATTGTTATTTTTGTTTACGATAAGAAAATGTTAATTTGATTTGTTTGTTATGTATTAATGGTATGAACCATATACTAATTGTTATTTTTGTTAAAATAAGAAAATGTCAATTTATGTCACAATAGCAATGAAAGTCAGAGAGGGTATAAATCAATACGTATTATGTCAAAAAACTTTGTATGTAAAAACTATTAGAAATCTAGGCCAAATGTTAAAAACTAAAAACAGCATCAAATTTGATTAAATAAGTATTGAAATACAATTAAACTGAAGGAATTTACATAAGGTAAATCAGTAATAAAGTCATGTAATTGGAAATATAAGTAAGGAAGATTTTGTAAAATTATAGCCAGAATTATTGTTAAAAATGGAAATGTAAAAACTCAAAATTTAGAGAGGGGAGTCATATATTACTGTATAATATTTTAAAACATAACCGATTAATCTAATTGCAAGAAATTAAGGGAAGATAAACCTTTTATTACAATCTGAAATTTAATATAATCATTAATATAACTTATAATATGGCTTCATTTGAAAGACAAGGACAGGAAGTGTTCTTTAAAAACTTACCATTACAAAATGAAGTAAGAAATACCATTTTAGATCAAAAACTTAATAAAACTACATTATTTGGTATCAAATTACGCAGAATGAACTGAAGAAGAAGATTAAGTAGTTACTAGCTAATAAATTTGAAGAATAACAAAAATATAATCAGTTATATAATGTAACTTTATCACATGCACAGGATGCAAATAAATTTGGAACAATGCATTGAATAATATTGGTTTGGCTAAGACTTTGGCCAAAGACGGAGGAAGTAAGTTAGTTGATTATTGAACGTTGAATGATACACTTGATACGTGTTCTTAAAAACCTTAACCTAGTTGCTCCTACCGTAATGGCGAACGTTTTCAAAGCCTAAAGTGACAAACGAGAGTTTCGACAAAAACATTTTTAAACGGAGACCGAGTGAAATAAGTACCTACAGACATTCAACTAACACTACACAGAACAGATCACCAGTGAAAATAACATTTAAAACAGTAAAAATACTTAACCACAAAAGTGCGAATATCCGCCTAACCGACAAAAGTGAATTTGACTTAATACTACACTATTTTTACAAGTACAACACTAAAACTGAAATAGAGACACTCCACCAACACAAGAAGGAAGAATTGCAGCCACAAGGGCGAAAATTCAGAGGAAAAGCATCTTTATTTGAACTTTGAATCAGCGAGGTGAGACCGTCTTCCAACTATACACAAAAAGCAGCCATCATTGATTACCCACAATACAACGCAACACTGCCTTTATAACGGAATGGTTTGAAAACTGCTCACTTACCAATATATATTAAATATTATACAGTATCTGTATTTTTAATCTTTAAGGTGATATATTTGTACTGTTATACTTTATAAACTTAACCCCTATTTCTCTGACTTTACCTAAAATAACTGCTAAAAGAATCGTTATATAAATAATTGTACGATTTAACGACACCCTGAGAATCGATTGACAAATCGATGAAGAGTCAAAAGATATTGAATTGTTAATAAAATTTCTTATATATTTCATAATTGCACAGTTTTTCATTCTTAAAAGATATTTAACATAATAATTAAATTTAATAGAATTAACTACCAGAATCTCACCACGAAGAAGGAAGATAACCTCCAAATAAGAAAAATAAACAAATCGATTGTTCTTGGAGACGAATCTAGCAAGTGGCGAGAGAATTTAAAAATACCAAAAAGTCATTAACACAATTAAAACAATAAATAAACGATTCAGAACACCACAGAACATAATTAATTAATTGACTTTAATTAATTATATATTTAAAAAAAATGTATAAACAACAAAAATTTTTTTTTCTTACACAAACATTATTTTTAAATTTAAACAAGTTATATAATTGTAACACACAGTATTGTTACAATATTCTTCATTGTTATTTGTATTTAGACGAATGTATTATTTGTAAACATATAAAAAAAGTTACATGGGTTACGTATGTGCAGTTCTCCTAGTTCGATGCAGCGAACGTGTTAATTATCAGTTGTTTATGAGTATCTTGAGTGTGCAGTTTGTTTTTGGTTTGTGCGTCTTGTGGCTATATCTATAATACTCTCGTGTATGTCATCATACTAATATAGTTATTGAAAATCAATTTTTTTGAATTTTATTTGAAGCTGATATGAAACGAAGTAAACTCAGTGGCGTCCAGTTTTGAAAGAGTAGGGAAGAAAGATTAAGAGCTACAACAATTTCCAAAGAGTTTATGAAGCCTTTTATTCAAGGAAAATTGAACCATGAGTGTCAAAATATTACAATTAACAAAGAATCAACTTGTGATCATAAAATGGATGTTGTTAGCAATGAGGCTGTTGATAAATACAGTAAAGTTAACGACGTGAATACTTCAAACTGTGAAAGTGTCAAAGTACAGTTACAAGATTCAATTGGTTCTAGTACCATGGTTGATGTTGCATCATGCAGTCTTGAAATTACAGGTGATGAAGGACAGAACATTACTAGCAACAATTTAGACCATGTTCTCGGTGCTGCTCTACAAAATATGGGAGTTTGGCCAAGCGAGATGTCTCAATCCTTCCGTGATATAATGGTGAATAGAGGAACATGTCAGTTGCAGAACAAGGACAGCCATTTTCCTGAAGATGAAGATGGACTTTTTAAACAAGTACTGGTTTGATAAAACCTTGCAAAATGGGGAAAAGATAAATCACACTTGGATGTGTTTTTCTCCAACTAAAAAATCTCCATTTTGTTTTTGTTGCACTTTATTTCCACAAAAAAAAACTGTTAAAGAAGCCAGTTCAATAGTGAAAATGGGTTTTCGTTATGGCGAAAGTTAAATCCTCGTATTCAGGATAATGAAAATAGTCCTGCTCATTGGTCTGTGTTTTTGAAATGGACGGAATTGGAACGTTCTTTAAGCAGAGAGGGACTTATTGATGATCTACTTCAGGAACAAATGAGTAAACCAGGTAAGACGTGGAAAGAGATTCTCAAACGGGTCATTGCCACAGTACAAACTCTTGCACAACAAAATCTGGCACTGAGAGGACATCGAGAGTCAATTACTAACGAACCAAATCCTGGAAACTTTCTGGCTTTGTTAAAATACTTGGCTAAATTTGACCCTGTCATGAGATCTAATTTGGATTCAGTCTCTCGTAAATCTGGGTGTATATCATATCTTTCGCCAACTATTCAAAATGGAATAATAAGTTTGTTAGGAGAAAGAGTGCACAAATATATTATTACTGCATGTAAGAAGGTGAAGTACTTTAGTATTATATTTTACACAACATCAGATGCTGCACATGTAGAACAAATGTCTCAGATTATAAGATTTGTTGAAATTAAATGCAATTCTGTTTATATCAAGGAAGTCTTTATAGATTGTATTCCTTTAGAAGTACAAACAGCGGAGGGGTCACAGAAGCTATTACAAGTAAACTTGAGAGAGATGGATTGAATCTTAGCGATTGCAGAGGTCAGTCATATGACAATCAAGCAACAATGGGTGGTATCCATTCAGGAGTTCAGAAGAGAATATTAGATTTGAATCCACTAGCTGTGTTTGTTCCCTATGACAATCATTCACTTAACTTGGTTGGAATTCATGCAGCTCATGTGAATGTTCAGGCAGGGACACTTTTTCATCTTCTTTTCCTGTTCCACTCATAGATGGAGTGTTCTTAAAAACATCGTAAATATTACACTAAAAGGACATTGTGATACCAGGTGGAGCTCAAAAGCAGATGCGATGAAAGCAATATCCACTCAGCTGGATGAAGGGATCACTGCACTGGAGAAACTGAGGGATACACCGACTGAAACAATCGATACGAGGGAAGATGCAGCATTAATAATTAATGCGATAGAAAACTTTAATTATGTGACCTTCCTCTTTTTGTGGGCAGATGTTCTTTCTTCTATGGACAAAATCCTGAAAATCTTGTAGACCAAAGGAATAAGCTGTATTCAAGCATTGACACTTTTGGAGATGCTAATGGACAAATTAAAAGTTTGGAGGAATGAGCTGTCTGACAATGTCATTTCTAAGGCAGAGCAGGTTTGTAATGAATGGGGCATCAGTATCACAAAAATGATAAGAAAGAAGCGCACGATGCTAGTGGAGTATGTAGACGATTCTGCATTAACTGTTCAACAAGAAATGCGACGTTCTCTAATAGAAATTTTGGATAAACTGTGAGTTTAAATTCCAAGCCGTTTCTCTAACATAAAAAAGTTAGAAAAACGCTTTGGATTCCTCTGTAAATTTGAGGCATACGTAAATGATGAGGATATACATTTTAAGGAACAGCTTTCCCAAATCAATGTTAAGTGCACAGTGGTTGCAAAACTGTACAGCAATTACATACATGCCACATGCATACATGCAATTACATGTGTGGCCACATGACGTAAACAGTGAAGAATTGTTCAGTGACCTGAAAGACATCATACTTTTATTAAAAAGGGCAAAGTCAATGGAGAACAAATGGACTTTACACCTCAGGGACAGCTATAATACATTTCTTCAATGGGATTAGAAGCCTACAAAATACTAGCAACAGCTTTAAAAAATGTTCTTACTTTACCAGTGTCTGTGTCTTCTTGTGAAAGATCATTTAGTAAACTTAAATTGATTAAATCGTACCTACGATCGACAATATCTCAGGGCAGGGTATCAAATTTAGCGATACTTTCAATTGCAACCACATTGCTTCGTCTTTAGATTATAATGATTTAATAACTGACTTTGCAGCAATTAAGACCAGGAAAGTTACATTTCAGAACGTCTCATTTTAAATATTTATTAAATATTAAAATAAATATTAAGTGTTTATTAATAGAAGACAGAACCATTAACCTGTAAGCGAATTATCTTATTACTTTTAATGTAGTTCTTTGTTTAAATTTATGTTGCTTGAGGATATTGTTTTGAGGATGCTCTTTAGACCTACGAGGAATTTGCGTATTTGTTAGAATATTTTTATGTTATAAATTTGTTATATTCCTACATTTTTTATAGTCTAAATGTGTTACTAATAAATATATTGCGACAAAACATATATTAGGCATAATAATAATTGAACAATAAAGTCAGTTATCTGGAGCAAAGTTGTATATTTTGAAACAAAATTTTAAAATGGTCTGTAATTCACAAAAACATTTATTTTACTTTAATAATTGTCTTTTGTCTTGGGCCTAAATGGGGGAGTGATGCGTAATATATGGCCTGCATACAAGAGCTGGTCACTAGCCTCTCCTCTCCAACTCCAACTCTCACCTACAAGCGGTGGGCCCTGTTAAGTCGAGCAACCCATGCTAAGGTTGTGGTAACCAATCCCTTCGGCAGCTTGGGTCGGCGAGCCAACGAGAGATGGGGGTCTGGGCGAGGTGGCCCTGAGGTAATCAGGGACCCGGCTTACCAAGATGTAGTGTGTCGGCAGCAGGATGCATGGCGGGGTTGGCGGCGGAAGAACATAAAAATGTCAACGGCGGCGCCCATAGATCTAGTGAGCATGGTCTACTGCGGACGGGTGGATGAGACTCGTTAGCTCAGTGAAGGCAACTCATCTAAGAGACGGGAACTCTAAACATAAAACCCCTGGTCCTCCAGGTTGGGGGTTGGGCGTAGGGTTAACAACCCACCCCATAAAAAAAAAGATTGTTATGAAACCAAGAGAAAAAGGAAAAGCCGGACGGATTAATGGAATTGGGACTGGATCGTGTAAAAAGGACAAAGATTTTAAACTTGCGACATGGAACTTGCGTTCCTTATACAGACCTGGAGCCTTGAAGATATTAATAGAAGAGGTTCTCAAATATAAGATAGATGTTTTGGCTATGCAGGAGATGAGGTGGACTGGTGCTGGAATCATGGATCGAAGGGACTACTCGGTGTATTACAGCTGTCAGAACCGGGACCATGTGCTTGGAACTGGCTTCTTGGTAAGCCGTAGAATGAAAGCAAATATCATCGATTTTAAACCCCTTACACCTAGAATGTGTAAAATAAGACTTAGGGGAATTTTCTTTAACTATACTATAATAAACGTGCATGCCCCAACTGATGATAAGCCTGAGGAGGAGAAAGATGATTTTTATGACTTGCTGGAGAATGCGTATGCTAGCAGCCCTAGACATGACATAAAAATAATCATAGGTGACTTAAATGCCAAAGTGGGAAGCAGCCATACCTGTAGTAATATAGGAAAGTATAGTTTACACTCTGAACACTCAGACAATGGTTTCCGACTATTGAACTTTGCAGTTGGTCAAAATATGATCATAGGAGGGACTTTCTTCGACCACAAAGACATACATAAGGGCACATGGATGTCTCCAGATGGGAGAACGGTCAATCAAATAGATCATGTCCTATTGGATGGCCGCCATAAGTCAGACTTACAAGACGTGAGAGTTTATAGAAGTGCCAACATGGACAGCGATCACTATCTCGTAGTTGCAAAACTGAGAGCTAGAATCTCCAATAATAGAAATGAAAAAGGAATAAAGACTGTTAGATACAATACAGAAATGCTAAAGGAAGAAGAAATAAAACGGAGGTTCGAGGAAGTTACTAATGAGAAAATTAGACAGTGGAGACTTGAATGCCGTGAGGAACAAGATATAGAAAACCACTGGCTTAATCTAAAAAACATGTTAGTGACCACGGGAGAAGAAATCGTTGGTTTGAAGAAGAGACATGGGCGAGATGAGTGGTTTGATAAGGAGTGTGAAGAGGCAACTGACTTCAAAAACAAGACATACAAATTTATGATCCAAAGGAAATGCACTAGGGCTGTTCAAGAGGAATACAGGAAGGCCAGGCGGAGGGAAAAGAAGATTCATAGAGGAAAAAAGAGGGAGTATATGATGAGACAGATGGAAAAGATAGAGGAATATAAGAGTAAAAGGCTGAGCCGAGATATGTACAGGAAGGTGAATGATATGAGACAGGAATTTCAGACTAGAACAAATGCCTGTAGGGATAATAATGGTGGCCTTGTGAGTGATAATGCTGGCGTGATCAGGAGATGGACAGAACACTTCGAAGAGTTGCTAGGCTCAGTTGGGGAGGCTTCGATGGAGGCATCTGAGAATGAAGAGGAGGTAGGAGAATTCGAGGATGATAGAGAGGAGTTGGTGCCATCCTATGACGAGGTGTATGAAGCTCTAGAAAAGCTTAAAAATAACAAGGCAGCAGGTTCCGATGGTTTACCAGGGGAACTATTAAAGAGCGCAGGAGGAGATTTCATAAAGGAATTTGCCCATCTTATAGAGCGAATATGGCTGGAGGAGGTAATGCCTGATGAGTGGAACAATGGGGTGGTGTGTTTAATACATAAAAAGGGTGATCCGCTTATATGTAAAAATTATAGGGGCATCTCTCTACTTAATACAGCATATAAGGTATTGTCCAACATCATATTTTCTAGGCTGCTTCCCTACGCTGAGGAAAACATAAAAGAATATCAGTGTGGATTCACTAGGAATAGGTCAACAACAGACCAAATATTTACACTAAGGCAAATCCTGGAAAAAACGTTGGAATATGGAGTGCCCACTCACCATCTCTTTGTGGATTTCCAGTCGGCATATGATTCAATCAACCGGAAAATGCTATATAGAGCTATGAAGGAGTTGCATATACCATCTAAGTTGGTGCGTATGGTTGGAGTAGTTATGTCCAATTCTAAGTGCCAAATCAGAATACAATCAAATCTATCTAACTCCTTAAAAACATTGAATGGGTTGAAACAAGGAGATGCCTTAGCATGTCTGTTGTTCAACATAGCTCTAGAAAAGGTCATCAGGGATTCAGGAATTCAAACTAGCGGACACATATTTCACAAGGAGGTACAGCTTCTGGCCTATGCCGATGACATTGACGTCATAAGTAGGTCTGAATCTGGCTTAAAGGAAGCCTTTCAGGAACTGGAGTTGTCCGCTAAGGCTATGGGCTTGGTTATAAACCAAAGCAAAACCAAATATATGGTTGTAGGTGCCAATACTCGTACCCTGTCCCTGCGCATTAACGATTATGAATTTGAAAAGGTTCAGGGTTTTCCATATCTCGGGTCATATGTGGACTCTGGAAATGACTCCTCTAGAGATATTGAAAGACGAATATTATCTGCTAATAGGTGTTACTACGGACTGGTGAAACATTTTAAATCAAAATTAATAACTAAAGATACAAAAGCCTCCCTATACAAGACCTTGATTAGACCAGTCCTGATGTACGGCTCGGAATGCTGGGTGTTAAAAAAACTAGATGAGCAGAGACTATCCGTTTTTGAGAGGAGGGTACTGAGGAGAATCTATGGCCCTGTGAGGGAAAACAACATTTGGAGGCGACTGCATAATCGAGAGTTGTACGAAAGGTTTAAAGATCTTCCGATCGTGCAACTCATACAAATTAACAGATTGCGTTGGGCTGGTCATGTGCAGAGAATGGCGGAGGATAGAATCCCAAAAAGAGTGATGAATTATTTGCCGATGGGAAGGAGAAGGAGGGGAAGACCGCGTACAAGATGGCTGGACCAGGTTGGTAAGGAGGCAGTGAGGCTGGGTGCAGCAAACTGGTGGACATTGGCTGGGAGTAGAGACCAGTGGGGAAGATTTCTTTTGGAGGCCAGGGCCCGGACTGGGCTGTAGCGCCGAGGATGTATGTATGTATGTATGTAATTGTCTTTTGATATCAGAACTGATCTGTTTAAAAAAATGTCAATTTGTTACTTGAACATTGTTTCCAAGTATGTTGATTCATCTCACTGCTGGTCCTGTGGTCTGCCGTAATTTGCTCCCTCATCGTCTGCTCCTCTCTGAACACTGCCGCTTCGCTGACACTCCTCTTGTACGCATGCACGCTGACACATCGATAACAGTTTACTCTTATCTCAGGGTACTGGAACTGGGCTGTAATTTAATATTACCGGTATTTATTATAGTGCTTTAAGCGTTCACCTTCCCGCATCTTGAGGTGTCCTCACGATAACACAGGAGTATCCCGGATGGATAAACCTCCCCTATGCGGAAATGTTGACTCACGCGAGACTAGCACTGTTTAAAATTAAAATTTTTGTTGTTATTTGACAATATTGAGTTCGTACCAATACAAGGTGTTAGCTAACGGGTAACTCGTCGCTATATTGTCCTTGATCACTCTTACATAAGAACGTTTCTGTTTGAAAAACTCGCACAGAGAGTACGTCCATAATATTCGAGCTGCAGGATGGAACTAACTAGACATTCATCGTTGGAGACCCAATCTTAATGAAAATTGGGGCCACTGATTGGACGAAACACCTATCACATGATTGATGGATAAAACTGATAGATAACTTCTTGAACAGATTGGCAGAATTCTGCAGAAGCAGGTATAGATTTTATCTATAAATTTTATGACTTCTAAAAGATAAGGAATCTGTCACAGTTGATTTTTACTAAACAAATCCCTATTAAAATAGTACATAACATGTCTCTGACACCCAGAAAATATAGCGCTATTTAAGATGCTTGCGCTACCCAAATCTCAGTTCAATACGTTCATTAATAAGAGAGTTATTCTTAAAATCCGAATGACACGCGCACTCGCACCTTTAACTCGCACATGAGATGATCACAAATAAATTTATTGGCATTTTGATACATAATAGTCTTTTACCCAATTCTTACTTCAAAACTTGTATCTAATTAACATAATCAAACAAAAATCAAATTTTAACACGTCATAAACCTGCTATATCAGTATGTAGTCCTGGCTACAGTTTCCTTTACTGCAATGTTCTATTGCAATATACAAACTGAATACCGGTATTATTAAACTATAATATGTAATTTCTTAATTTCGACTTAACAAATATTCTTAAGACGTTTCTGGACGTGCTTTCATATAAAATTCTACACATTTGCACTTACTTTTAATTGTTAAGGTGATGCGGCTGACGATCTTCTTGCCCCGGGCACAAAAAAATCTAGCTACGCCACTGATTAAGAGTTTATAATGGTTACATTAAAATTAATAATTACATTAATAATTAAATAATTAAATTACATTACATTAAATTAGTAATTACAACTTCTTTTAGGTACACAAGTTTTAGAACAATGACTTAAATAATGATTATTTTAGATAATAATTAAGGAAAATTAAGGATTAAATTAGATGTTAGAAATTAAGGAAATTTAGTAGATGTTTAAAGAAAATTTTGCACAAATTTGTCAATAATATATTGCATAACAAGGGACTTGGAGACTGTAGAGATAGGTAGGTAGGTGCTCCTAATGAGACACTCCTGCTGGAAGAGAGTGAGTTTATCATATAAAACGTTCGATTTGCTGTGCTCAAAATAGTGAAGAATACGAAAATAAGTATGGAAGTAAGTATAATAACGAGAGTGTAAAAAAGATTACATTTCTTTTACGTTTCTGATAGCTTTGAAGCCCGTTTGTCTCTGCGCGCGCCGTTATGAAAAAACTCCAAGCGTACCTCGGCACCAGTACCGTAAATGTAGGTACATCAAGTACAGTACCGAACAATTACTCCAGTTCTGGGACGCTACAGATTTAAAAATATTAAATATCCGTAGTGCTAACATAAAATTATGTCAATATATAACTATTGAAACAAAAAATCTGTAGCTAACTAATGAAATAATGTACAAGGTGGGTCTTTCACTGTTCCTGCGGCAAAATTAAACTTCCGTCTCCGCGTTTGTACTTTATTTTGGTACCCAATGTGTACTAGAACTGTTTTCTTCACAAGAAACTAATGCCAGGTTATGGAGGTTATGTACGACAATGTAACTTAAATAAAATTTACTTTATTAGTGTACAATAAAAGGGTGTATCTGTTGGAAGTACAGAAATTATTTTTCCATTTATCGCACATAATTACGGTACAAAGACGATTTTTGGGGTTGTGTCTACGTTTAACAATGTAACTTAACCTTTTAGATTTTTAAAATTAATTAGATTTAACAAAAATTTCCTTTGTTAGTGTACATTAAATTATTGTATGGATAAAAGGCTGTATTTATTCGAAGTACCGGAATTAAAACCTACTTCCAATTTAGAACGTATAACCTAGTAGGTTACGTAATTGGTGCACATTTTATTGGGGTTTATTGGCACATATTTTATTAAAAGGGTGTATTTATTCGAAGTACAGAAATTAGTTTCCATTTATCGCACATAATTACGGTACAGAGACGATTTTGGGAGGTTGTGTCTACGTTTAATTATCTAACTTAACCTTTTAGATTTTTAAAATTAATTAGACTTAACAAACATTTCCTTAGTTAGTGTACATTCAAAGGCTGTATTTATTGTGTGGATAAAAGGCTGTATTTATTCGAAGGACCGGAATTAAAACCTACTTCCAATTTAGGACACAGTACAATCTAACGTAGGCCTATAACCAAACAAGTACATTAAAATCCTTTTTTCAATATAATGCAATAAAAAGCAATGTGCAGTTTCTGTTAACACGCAAATGATTAAGTATTAATAATGGGTTAGAGTGGAATTTAATGTTACTACGGTCTGAATTTAAGACAAAAAATAAACATAATCTGTGTTTATCAACACATAAGTGATACATAAGTCAACTGTTACAAAGATAAACAAAAAACAAAAATATGTCTAAGATTTAACCAATTATAAGTGAAAGACCTGCTTCTAAAACGGCTTAAGTAGTGTTGAGCAAACTGGTCAATAACATCTGACTGATAAATTAATACTGTTAGCCAATTCATTTTTTAATAGCTAAAATTGCCAAATTATTAAGCCTTTCTTGGTAGGTAGTGCTTCTCTGCCAAGTTTTCAGTGAATTCGCTAACCTGCTGAAAGATTTTTCAGGAGACGAAACTGTAACTGGAATAGTACAGAAAAGCCTATAGGCAAGACAGAAGTTCACAAATACAGCTTGAAGGTTTTTGTCATAAGGTTTTTGGAGTAGGCTTAGTGGATTCTTTTCTGATTCAAACTCTGTTTTATAATTGTTCTTCAAGTGTAATATTTCTTCAAATAGATCCATTGCCAATTCCTTTTTAAACTTGCTAATGAGAACTTTTACTTTCAATTCTAATTCATCATTTTCCATGTCCGTAAAGTTCAATACTGGTGGAAACAAGTCACGAATTGAACTAATTGCAATGAATCGTGTTTTTATGTTGCCTATTACAAACTCTAACACTGGGTACATGACTGAGGTTTTAAATTTATTTTCTTGATCTTTGTTTACTGAAAAATTTCTATTGGATTGATCTGTATTTTTTTTCCACCTTTTGGGAGATTCAGGAGGAACTTTTATTAGTTCTTTTGCAATTAAGTTTGGTTCTTCAATTATGCTGTCTGGATTATCACGCAACAATTTCAATTCTGTCAGCAAATCTTCCACTAGAGTTATTTCAACATTGAGTGTGATTCCTTTGCTTTCAATAACAACATTTATTTAGTAAATATTTGAAAGCACTTTGAACCAAAAAGATGCCAACATTAAGCTCTTTGTGGAATTGAAATATTTCTTAAGCCCTAATATGATGTTGTAGGCAGAGGGAGTTAAACTAGAAGACATCTCTTCTAAAATATATCCAACAATTTAAGTACTCCTGGGTAGTGTTTAACTATCGGTTTGATACCTTGGATCCTCTCACTTCATCTTGTTTCAGGGAAGCTCTGCAGTGATAAAGGAATGTGCTTTTTCAAAACTTCCCAACATGCAGGGTTGCTAGAGAAAAATGAGTAAAGACTTGCAACATGCTCGAAAAATGTCATCACATCTGCATTGAGATTTGCAGCATTAACACCCACATGTTTCAATGAATGCGCCCCACATGGTAAAAATATTATGGATTCGTTCTTTTCAAGAATTCTACTTCCAATTTAGAACCAAGTACAACCTAATGTATAACCAAACAAGTACATTAAAATCCTTTTTTCAATATAATGCAATAAAAAGCAATGTGCAGTTTCTCTTAACACGCAAATGATTAAGTATTACAAATAATAAATAAATATAATTATATTGGGTGATTCAACACAAACTAGCTGCCTTCAGAACCATGATACATAGACTTAACAACATCCCCTTAGATGAAAAAGACTACAAAGACGAACTAAACACGATAAAATATCTAGCAGAATCTAATGGATATGACAGAACAATAGTCAGTAAACTCCTACACAAAACACAAAACAAACAACAAACAAAGACAGAAAACAACAAATTCATAACACTAACGTACATCAACAAACAAACTGAAAAAATAGCCCACAAATTCAAAAAAGCAGGATACAGAATCGCTTACAAAACTACTAACAAAACAGAACACACACACAAAGCACAAAACAAATTCGATCTACCCGGTATTTACAAGCTAAATTGCTCAAATTGCAATAAATTCTACATAGGCCAGACAGGACGTAGCTTCAAACAGAGATACATCGAACACACAAAGACACTCCACTCCACTACAGAATCCACCTTTCCAAACCACCTCATTGAAGCAAACCACACATATAAAAACATAGACAATAACATGAACATTCTACACGTACACACAAAAGGCCGAAAACTAGACACTCTAGAACAATTGGAAATATACAAACACAAAAAAAAAAATAAAAACGACATCCAATACGAAAAGACACAATTCAAATCGCACGCATTATTCAAACATATCTCACCCCACACACACAGTATTGATCTTTCAAAACTCGATTCCGTCGCCCACAACAAGACAGACATTGCTAACAGCAGCAGCCTCTGAAGAAGCCTTTTAAAGGAGAAACCCGGTTCAGGCTGTAAGGTAACACTTTATGCTTTTACTTATAAAAAACCTAGTGTTCCGAGTCGTTAATGTAATAGTGCTATTTAGTTAAGTAACGGACACGTCATGGACAACGAAATCCAATGTTTTTAAATTATGGTCCTAAAATCTTTATCAACACTTTATATCTTTAAAATTTAGACAAAGTCTAATGAGCAATTTGCCCTAACCTGAATTTACATGACCTGGCTCAGAACAACTTTATTTTGGCAAATATAAAGATGAAGACTGGTTGTAATTTCTTCAGGGCTCACACCTGCTGCCAGGCTTAGTTCTATAACATGATAATGAAGAAAGAAATCAGCCTGAACCTGCAACCACTGTGGGAAGGCTTTTACACCATTACCAAGAAGATTAATGATGTCATCTAAGAATAACTCATTAGGCCATTTAGCTTTATTTATACATTTAATGCATCTTAATTAGTAGGCTACATTAACAGCACTGCTCTGTCTTACAGTAACACAACACGTTACACTAACTCAAAAGAATTTATTGTTTTCAGTTTAAGAAACATGCTTTACATTAATATGTGTATGCTTATTATATTGAAATCCAATGTTCACTATCCAATAATTACAAATTTTGTGGACTTGTGAAATTAGTAACACTATGTACTAATGTGTGATTATCAGTTGAATTTCTGAATTCCTTTGATTCATTAATAAATTTTACTAATTTGTTTCTTTATGTCTATTTAATGATTTCTTATTAGTTTTTAATCTTTGTGTTTTCATTATTCATTTGTAAATTCTTGGATTTTGTTGTACATGACATATCCATTAATTAACTAATTATCATTAAAACACACAGAGGACTGATCTTCTTTTGCAAGATCACAAGTATGTTTCAAGACCATTTGCAGGTCAGGTATTGTTCTGTCTGTTCACTTTCTGAAAGTGGTTGAGGAGCAAGGGGGAAGATGTCTCCATTAAAACACACACACACACACACACACACACACACACACACACACACACACACACACACACACACACACACAATTCCTTTTTTCTTTATTTAATTTGAGTTCTGTATTAGAACAAATGTTTTCAGAGTTTACAAGTTTTTTTTTAAATTTCTTGGATCAAACAATGTACAATGTTTCATTTGTTCTTGTATTCCATACTTCCAGTAGTTTTACATGATACATTCCTAGCATTAATAAGAAAAGTTTTAAATCTGCTGATGATCTAAAGGAGTGATAGTTATTTGCAGACTGACAGGGTTATAAAATAATTCTGAAAGAATTGTTGCTTTTACAATACCATCCTTTATCAAGTGACTACTCAAATCTGCCAGTTTTTCACAGAAACTGAAGTTTGATGATTAGATCCATTATGACCTAGTGATGCTCCAAACATTTCAAGGATTCTCCTAGCCTTAAAAAACTGGACTGGCCTCATTGATTGACACGCTTAATGTTAAATTTACTTTGGGATACTTCCAAATATAATACAGTTTACAGTAAACAAAAAAAATTTTATGCCTGTCTAATTTTTCCAGAACTGTAGTCACATAATTTGATCTGGATAGAACATTTATTAAACAATAATACTATTTGATGCAAATAATTAAAAATCGGTTGTGGAGAAGCATACATGACTTCCATGTTTTAAGATTTATATTTAAAATCATTTTAGAAATGAAATATGTCTACAGAAACTACGTCTATCTTCAGCCTCAACCACAGAAAACACACACACACACACACACACACACACACACACACACACACTCTCAATTCCTTTTTTTCTTTATTTAATTTGAATTCTGGATTAGAACAAATTTTTTCAGAGTTTACAAGTTTTTTTTTTTAATTTCTTGGATTAATTTTTTTAATTTTATGCAATGTGGACACATACAGAGGAGTGTTAGTTTTTTATGTTTTTTCAATAAATAAAAATGAGAGGAGTGAGAAAGAGAGAGAGAGAGAGAGAGAGAGAGACCAAAAATAACACGTACAGAAATTTCATCAGAACTTTTCCTTTCTAATAGTAAAAAAATAACTAAATAATGAATGGGAAAGAACATTAACAAAATTAATGGAAATTATAGTTACAGTATTATTTGTTGTCTAATAAACAGGTACTAGTAATGGCTTCATATACTTCACATCTTAAATTATAAACCTATTACAAACATATTTGGTATAGGCTACTCAGCTTGAAACAAATGTTCAGACCAATAAAAATGGTTTAAATTTTGCCACGCTGCATTATTAGTACTGTTGAAACAGCAGTTTGGTTATAATTGTTTTTAGAACAGACTTCTGGAATGATGTGTGCAAAATGATTAAAGCATACCTACTTACAGTGTAAAATAAAATAAGTTTTACTTTGTAAAAAATCCTAGAAACAAACTGTGACATCCAGTAACTGTTGCTGAGAAACCTTACTAAGGGGCTTATAAAAAAAAATTACAAGCTTGCTCTTTTGAACATCTGATGAAAAGGTTTTGTAAAGTGTACCTAACATAAAAACATACAATGTTGGATTTGTCCTTGTATTGTATACTTCCATAAACCTTAGTTAATGTGTGTATTTATTGTATGGATAAAAGGCTGTATATAACATTAAAGGGTGTATTTATTCGAAGTACCGGAATTTACTTCCACTTTATAACCTAGTACAATCTAACGTATAACCAAACAAGTACATTAAAATCCTTTTTTCAATTTCAAGAGGAGTGTCAGATTTTTAGTTTCAGAGGATAAAGAAAACACTTGTTTACAATTACCTCTAAGATGTCAAGGGTAATTGTAAATTGAATTTTAGAGCTGTATTTATTATTTATATTTAAACAATTTTTTTGTACGCAACATAATAACAAAGGTTGAAATATTTGCAGTTATTTCAATTTTAAAACATATACACAATTTTAATCAATCAAAATGTTTCAATCCATTTTCCGTTTACAATTACCCCACCTAACCGCAAATGTATGGTGTGTCTCTATCTTCAGTTAGCACTTTTAATTTTAATTGCTATGAAAATAAATTGAAATAACATGTATGAAAAAGAAACGTTAATTTTAGTATACTTTAAAAGATTTAATACAGGGAGTCTTTAAATTTGTTTTAAAGTTTTTTCCTTAAGCTCTTCAATTTTGCTAAGAATAGCCAAAGACCCAATGCCATTTGTACACCATGTGGTAAAATTGTGTTGTTACAATGTCGTACGTGCGAATAAATGTGAAGCTAGTTCGCATGTTTCGTTACATTTTTAATCAGTGTTGTGTTGTGAGTTTTGCATTCATTTAATTAAAGAATGATTAGCTATGATGAACTGTTGAGAGAAATTAGTACAGAAGAGGATGCAATTTCTTTTCTTCAAGAAAAAGGTTTGGTTCACAATCCTCGTCAATGTGAACAAGGACATGACATGGTATTAGCCCTTGGGCAGCAACAGCGTTGGTGTTGCAATAAGACGACTTGCCGTGAGTATAAGGTAGTTTGCAAGGGCACATTTTTACAGGGGTCCAAATTACCGCTGGGAAAAATAATAAAATTTATTTATTTCTGGTGTGAAGGGCGTAGTAGTGTGAAAAACAGTAAAAATCAACTGGAAATCGGCGTCAACACACACACACAGAGTGGACGGCTTACTTGAGATATAACTGTGCCGTAGACGTCATGAGAAACCAACGGAAAATTGGAGGCCGAATTTAACAATTGAAATTGACGAGAGTGTGTTTGCCAAGAGAAAAAAATAATAGTTGTCTTGTTTGTTCATCATCTTCTTTCACAGCACTACACTTTATATAATATAGAAACTTTCTCATGTGAAAACTTACTTGTCTTTTTCATATTAGTTATATGATACACATTTACTTCTGTATACAAATTAAATTGTAATAACTGCAATAGTTTCTACATAGGCCAGACGGGAAGATCTTTTTCCTCCCGTTACTCTGAACACTTAAAGGCCCTTTCCAGCAACAATATACATTCTGTGTTTGCCACACACATACACACACACAACCATAGCTACACCAACATAGATACTAATCTTGAAATATTACACCTCTTACCCAAAGGTCGGAAACTCAACACAGCTGAACAGTTTGAAATATACAAACACCACACAACACAACCAAACAACATAATAAACGACCAATTACAATATAAATCACATACACTTTTCGACACAATTATACAAAAAACAAACAATAATTTGGATCCCCGCGCCAATCCCCTTCCTCTACACACCACCCCTACTATATCTTCCAAGCAGCAACCGTTACTAAGTACTGGCAGTCTGTTTCTAAGCTGACGAGGCGAATATGACGCCGAAACGCGTTCGACAAAAAAGACAAGTAAGTTTTCACATGAGAAAGTTTCTATATTATATAAAAAATAATGTTGGCCGGGTGTATCCACAACAATGGGTATTCGGTGGATACTGCCGAGAAACGAAGGAATGCTTCTTGTGTCGCGTCGAAGATCGATCAGCAGCTACCCTCCTACCTCTCATAGTGGCAAATATTGAACCAGGGTCTACTATAATGTCAGATGAGTGGCGTTCATACCGTCAAATTGATAATTTGCCACAGCAGTACAATCATTTGGCTGTAAACCATAGTTATAACTTTGTGGATCCTGAAACGGGAGCGCATACACAAGGCGTAGAAAGCAAGTGGCGGTCCTGTAAATGCCAAAACATGATTGAATGTGGTATGAGAAGGGAACGCTTAGATTCCTATTTAAGTGAGTTCATGTGACGAACAAGAAATAGAAATGAGGATTTGTTCCAGAAAATGCTGAAAACATCAACAAATATGAGGCCCCTTTTTACTAAAAACAAATATGATTTTGGTAAGTATGTTCTATTTAGAATACGTTTTCATAATGATATTGACTTTGAAATCACGTGCTCAAGCTTAATCCAATACCATTTTCAAGGATTTTAAGTATTCTGTAAAAGTATGTTGTTTCCTTATTGAACACAGTACATGACACACTAAAAGTATTCAGTACTTAAAAGTAGGTTAGGTTACATTATTTAATCTAAACAACTTCACAGCAGCTGTAACAAAGTTAATTATAAAATAATGATCATTTTGTATATTTTCTTTTACAAGTGGATATTAAGCCAAAAAGCTGATATCATATAAAGTGTAATAATCATGTTCAGTGTACAGTATTATTATTTTTAATAATTATCATAGGTTACAGATTAAACTAACCTTATACTCACGAGGTATAATTGTACTGATTTCACATGTAAAAGAACGGTTGGCTGAAAATAAGACACAATTGTAACACATATCAGAACCTGTGTGTGTGTGTTTTGGTGGACGGGTCAATAATCTGTAAACCCTATAATATTGGTCTCCTAGAATGTTGACTGATTAAACAAAATAATTGATTAATGTTCATATGTCAGTACTTTGTGTGCCCGGTGATGTAGGCCTAATTTATTTTTCTTTGGAGGCACAAGAAAAGGTTAGAAACATTTAGGCCTACATCATCATTACCCAGGCTGAGGAACTGAAACTTCCAGCACTATATTCAGGTTTGTAATTTACACAGTGAAACCAGTCGAAACAAAGTATTAAAATCCTTTGAAAATATTAAAAGCAGGCACATTACATCATACATACACAGTATCATCACTGTATGGTGTTCTGTTGTGTGACAGGTCCCAGATATTACCAATCATCTCCATTCATATGTATTTGGCTTGAACTTTTGAGCTTTCATCTCTACATAAGATACTCCACTTTGCATTTCATACACAAGCTCATCTTCTCTCCTTTCATGGTTCTTTCAAAAACTGGTGTTAATTGTTCATTTTCTCTCAGGATTAAATATACTTATACTTAATATTCAATACTTAAAAGTAGGTTAGGTTACATTATTTAATCTAAACAACTTCACAACAGCTGTAACAAAGTTATTTATAAAATAATTATCTGCTGTATTTTTTCCTTTACAAGTGGATATTAAATAAAAAACCGATATCATATTCTTATACCATAAGAAGTAATATAATCACGTTATGTTCATGATGAGTTCTATTTCTTGTGTAAGCACAACAGCTGTAACAAAGTTATTTATAAAATAATTATCTGCTGTATTTTTTCCTTTACAAGTGGATATTAAACAAAAAACCGATATCATATTCTTATACCATAAGAAGTAATATAATCACGTTATGTTCATGATGAGTTCTATTTCTTGTGTATAGTGTGTTTCAGTGTTTGAATTAAACAAAACCTTTTTAAATCAGTGTTGAACACTTGCCAAGTAGTGTGCGTGATATTTTCTAACAAATTCGTATATTGTATGAGAGTAGACTATTAATGTATACTACTTTACATGTCAGAAGTATAACGATATATTTACAAATTACTTTATTCTATATTCTTATGTTATTATTATTATTCAATAAAAAATAAAATACTTTTTAACAAAAATGTGCTTTTATTTTAATTATTGTATTGTATTTAATATTACTTCAGAAACATAAATATAATTAAAGTAAAAATAAATGGTTGTAATAATTTAATTAAAAAGTAAATTTTTGTTAAAAGGAATGTCTTAATTATTCAACATTGATATATAACTCTCTCACTCTTCCCCCTCCCTCTCTCTGGGGGGGGGGGGGTTGAATATATGAGTGATAGTTTAATCTTGTTTTCAACAAATTCCAGTTACATTGCAATCTGATAGGTTAGAGTCTGTACTTAAAATGGACAAATTTTTACTTCCATGTTCCTTAAGGAAATGGAATTATGGTGATGGCAAAAAAAAATCGTGTTCGAGATTATTGCAGATTCTGATTGTACTACCCTCAAAACATGAAAAAAGGTCATTTTTCGAAAAGTGTCTGTGTGTGTGTCTGTCTGTCTGTAGATTTTTTTTCTATGGCAAACGATAACTGCCTTAAATTCAAACAGAATCAAATAATTTTTTACATATGTGCTTGAGTTGTAGAATACTCAAGGCCTATTAATTTTAGTGAAGATCGGTTACGGGGAAAGGGCAGTTTACCGGAAACATTTTTTGTTGTAACAAGAGTCAAGTACTTAATTTAGATATAAAGTATCCTGATAAGAAGATCTTAATAATCCACTGTAGAAACGTAGATGAAATATCTATAAATGAAGAGGCTAGTTGAACAGGGTGGGGGTAATTTTCTATAAATAAAAATTATAGTTGAAGGGGGAGGGGATAATTTTTATATGTGTACTACGTTATCGGCAACAAAGTAGTAGTTTGTTGTTAAAATTCCTTCCTGGGCTGTTTGGCTGTAGTCCAATGTTTTCTGCAAAACCAGACGTTTCGGCTGCCATCATCAGTGAAAATCGAGTGCGATAACGTGTGGTGGTATACATTAGTGACTACAGTACTGTGGTTAAGGCTGAAGCAAGCAATAAGTGGAAAGAAGTAGTTTTTATGGAAACATTTCATTTTGTAAATGATTTTAAATACAGTATAAATCTTAGAATATTAAAGTCATGTATGGTTCTCCATACCGATATTTGGTTAAGTGACCAAAATACCAGGTAAAGTGGTAAGTAAACAGCCATTCCAATCTCCTCAGCCTACACATAGATATATATTATTGCCTGTCTTTTTTATTTACAGTGTGGAACAGTAGATCCTGTTAGAGTATACTGGATTTAGTACTGGGTTGAGGCACAGATACTTCTTAAATAATACGTCTACTCTACATGAGTGTTGTGGTTGGTTAGGAGTTTACTGAATCATGTTGTATTGAATCACCCAATACAACACAAACTAGCTGCCTTCAGAACCATGATACATAGACTTAACAACATCCCCTTAGATGAAAAAGACTACAAAGACGAACTAAACACGATAAAATATCTAGCAGAATCTAACGGATATGACAGAACAATAGTCAGTAAACTCCTACACAAAACACAAAACAAACAACAAACAAAGACAGAAAACAACAAATTCATAACACTAACATACATCAACAAACAAACTGAAAAAATAGCCCACAAATTCAAAAAAGCAGGATACAGAATCGCTTACAAAACTACTAACAAAACAGAACACACACACAAAGCACAAAACAAATTCGATCTACCCGGTGTTTACAAGCTAAATTGCTCAAATTGCAATAAATTCTACATAGGCCAGACAAGACGTAGCTTCAAACAGAGATACATCGAACACACAAAGGCACTCCACTCCACTACAGAATCCACCTTTGCAAACCACCTCATTGAAGCAAACCACATATAAAAACATCGACAATAACATTCTACACGTACACACAAACGGCCGAAAACTAGACACTCTAGAACAATTGGAAATATACAAACACACAAAAACAAATAAAAATGACATCCTAAATGAACAGACACAATTCAAATCGCACACATTATTCGAATATATCTCACCCCACACACACAGTATCAATCTTTCAAAACTCGATTCCCTCGCCCACAACATGACAGACAGCGCTAACAGCGGCAGCCTCTGAAGAAGCCTTTTAAAGGAGAAAACCGGTTCAGGCTGTAAGGTAAAACATTATGCTTTTACTTATAAAAAACCTAGTGTTCCGAGTTGTTAATGTAATAGTGCTATTTAGTTAAAAACATTGTTTGCACATATTAGTAGGAAGCAGATGTATTAATATAATATGTTACCCAACAAGATACAGGAACAATTATGTATATTTAATTAAGTAGTTAGTGGACTTAAAACCTGCAGTAGAAACGCCAGTTTTTATAAAACAAATAGGGAGAGAATTGAAGATTTCATGTTTGTAAATGTTAGATCTATTTTCTTCACAAGTAACTAATGGCTGGTTATGATTAGTAATCACGTTTTCTCATAATGTATGTTGTTAATGACCTTTTTTTAAGAGTATGAAAAAAGATAATAGATATCGGTATCTGAAAAACAGTGAATTTTATTGGTAACTTACATACTAAAGTATAGAGTCCCATTTGTTTCTATTCATTAACA
The DNA here is from genome assembly GCA_034769895.1 of Magicicada septendecula. Lineage (NCBI taxonomy): Eukaryota > Metazoa > Arthropoda > Insecta > Hemiptera > Cicadidae > Magicicada > Magicicada septendecula. The sequence continues at coordinate 86,473,468 of CM068370.1, forward strand.
AAGGTCCGTACTGTAATAATTTTTTGTGTAATATACAAGCATTCTTTAATATGTTTACAGGATTCTCCAATTTTATTTGCATTAATTCAGACCATAGTAACATTAAATTCCAATCTAACCCATTATTAATACATAATCATTTGTGTGTTAACAGAAACTGCACATTGCTTTTTATTGCATTATGTTGAAAAAAGGATTTTAAAGTACTTGTTTGGTTATACATTAGGTTGTACTGGGATCTAAATTGGAAGTAGAATTCTTGAAAAGAACGAATCCATAATATTTTTACCATGTGGGGTGCATTCCTTGAAACATGTGGGTGTTAATGCTGCAAATCTCAATGCAGATGTGATGACATTTTTCGGGCATGTTGCAAATCTTTACTCATTTTTCTCTAGCAGCCCTGCATGTTGGGAAGTTTTGAAAAAGCACATTCCTTTATCACTGCAGAGCTTCTCTGAAACAAGATGAAGTGAGAGGATCCAAGCTGTCAAACCGATAGTTTAACACTAGCCAGGAGTACTTAAATTGTTGGATATATTTTAGAAGAGATGTCTTCTAGTCTAACTCCCTCTGCCTACAACATCATATTAGGGCTTAAGAAATATTTCAATTCCACATAGAGCTTAATGTTGGCATCTTTTTGGTTCAAAGTGCTTTCATATATTGACTAAAAAAATGTTGTTATTCAAAGCAAAGGAATCACACTCAATGTTGAAATAACTCTAGTGGAAGATTTGCTGACAGAATTGAAATTGTTGCGTGATAATCCAGACAGCATAATTGAAGAACCAAACTTAATTGCAAAAGAACTAATAAAAGTTCCTCCTGAATCTCCCAAAAGGTGGAAAAAAAGTACAGATCAATCCAATAGTGATTTTTCAGTAAACAAAGATCAAGAAAATAAATTTAAAACCTCAGTCATGTACCCAGTGTTAGAGTTTGTAATAGGCAACATAAAAACACGATTCACTGCAATTAGTTCAATTCGTGACTTGTTTCGACCCGTATTGAACTTTACGAACATGGAAAATGATGAATTAGAATTGAAAGTAAAAGTTCTCATTAGCAAGTTTAAAAAGGAATTGGCAATGGATCTATTTGAAGAAATATTACACTTGAAGAACATTTATAAAACAGAGTCTGAATCAGAAAAGAATCCACTAAGCCTTATCCAAAAACCTTATGACAAAAACCTTCAAGCTGTATTTGTGAACTTCTGTCTTGCCTATAGGCTTTTCTGTACTATTCCAGTTACAGTTTCGTCTCCTGAAAAATCTTTCAGCAGGTTAGCGAATTCACTGAAAACTTGGCAGAGAAGCACTACCTACCAAGAAAGGCTTAATAATTTGGCAATTTTAGCTATTAAAAAATGAATTGGCTAACAGTATTAATTTATCAGTCAGATGTTATTGACCAGTTTGCTCAACACTACTTAAGCCTTTTTAGAAGCAGGTCTTTCACTTATAATTGGTTAAATCTTAGACATATTTTTGTTTTTTGTTTATCTTTGTAACAATTGTCTTATGTATCACTTATGTGTTGATAAACACAGATTATGTTTATTTTTTGACTTATAAAAGTTAAGTTTAGTAGATAGTTGAGGTAAAAAATGAGTTCATTATTCAATTTGATTAGGGACTGAAGAAACGTTGTAGATTTTAAGTACTCTATGTAGATTGTTAATTCTGTTTTATTTTAAAGCGATATGTTTAAAATTTTTTATCTAATAAAAAGACTTTTAAACTATTTAGTTTTTTTATTATTAGCCTGTTTACAGAAAAATTCTTTTAGAACACAAGTAATATATGTGTGTAATAAGAAAAAGGTTTTAAAACAAGAGGGGTTTTTGAATGGTGAATGGGGGCCCGGAAGGTGGTCTGGCATAGGGGCCCCAGTAAAGATGTGGGGGGCCATGCCCATGGCTTTTGATGGTAAAAGGGAAATCAGTCAGTTACATTTAATAAACATATCCTCCAACATCTCCTCCTCCTGCTTCTCCTATGTCATTACAACCTGAAATTGTCTCTTCTGTCTTGACCTTCCAGTAGTTCTCTTTAGAGTAGGTATACAAAGTTTCTATTATCCTTTTCAAGGTTGATGACCAAAACAAAAAGTACTACTTATAATTCATTCATTGTAGCAGTTACACAGCAGTATACTAAACTTCTCTTGGTTAATACCTGTATTCTGATCAGGTAGTACACAATGAATCATTCAAAACAAGTACAATTCAGTGTCAATGTCTAGTGTTTATGTGTCACTGCTACCCTTAGTGAATCACTTGTATTGTACATTAATAGTATTCTGACTATACACGTTTTTCATCTGACAAGAATTTTATACTTAGACAAACTCATTTAATGGTGTAACCTTCTGTAATATGTGCCAAACAAGTCTTCATAAAATTAATAATTGTGTCAAATTGTGTTTTATTTATTTCAAACAAAATCTGTTTTGTGGACATAACTTTATGTCCAATACAATTATTATGTAACTTCTTTGCAAATCAGTGTGCTTTCTATATACCGGTACACACACACACACACACACACACACACACACACACACACACACACACACACACACAATATCAGTACTCATTTAGCATCCCTTATAGATTTGCGTGATCAAAACTTTTAATACTAAAACTTTTTTTCAGCTGATAACCATGCTTTATTGAGATTATTAACGAAAAGTTTTGCTCATTCAGTGATGTGGCATCTTCAGTGATAAAGTTGAGTCTCATCGTGGTAAAACTACTGAATACTTCATAGAATTGGAAAATTCATAAAAATAATATTCTTACAACCAGTGACAAGAATTATGAACTTTAAACAGTGGAATGAATTATTGAATACCAGATGCTCTCAATTGCTAAAACAAACACACTTATATTACAACAGTTCTCTTTATATAATTATCCAGGACACATTGTATAGCCTACAAACAGTGATAAAAAAAATCACAATAGTTTACAACACAAATAAACAATTGATCATTTGTCACTTTCATTAAAAACTGCTGTCTAATATCATCCTATATGAATGCACAACCTACTACACCAACTTTCTAAAACTCAGCTGGTGGCAACAGCCTAATTATCAGGCTAATGTGAGAAAGTTCCAGATGAATGCCAAGAGTGTGGCTCTAGAATATTGTGCAGTGCTGCTGATTAACAGTATGTGATCAGCATCACATAGACTACTACACATTTATCTAATTGACTTGGTATTACAATATTAGTAAAATGTGCTTGTTAACCAAATAGTGTGTTGTTACTCCTGAAAATCCCATTTCACTAAGAGCATTTTAGAAGTCTGGGTTATCTTTTATGCTTCACTCCACAAACATGCCTTTAGTACAGCATTTCTTAACCTATGGGCCATGAGCCACTGCTGGGTCCCGAAAGGGCATTTGGAGGGTTGCAAAGTCAGGTTCGGAAATTTATTTACTGTGTCTTAAAAACCTACTACATGTAAATAACTAAGATATATCATTTTAACAATTTAAATTCAACCTGTTTTGTACATAATCTAAACTGTATATTTTTGTTAGTCATTGCTTTTTACCAGCTCTGATGTTTAACTCTCGATAACCAGATTGAAAGTTGCTTCCCAGAGGGATACAGTGAATTCAATTGGATTCAAGACCCATTCTTGTATTTTGAAAGTTCTAACATGTTGTCAGTAAAACTAAATGAGCAATTGTGTGATATCATCTGTGATGCTGGGATTAAAACTAAATTTTTAGTAAATTATTTTGTATAGTTAGTGATAACATGAGACATGTCATGGACAACAAAATCCATAAACTTTTAGATTCTGACTTAACAAAGTTCTGGATATCTTTAAGAGATGAATATCCTGAACTTTCGGAGTTGCTCATCCCATTCACCACCTCATTCTTGAGTGAAATGGGATTTTCATCTCAAGTGAAAAGCAAGCACAGAAATAGACTTAACGCACACTCAGATTTATGACTTAATTTAACCACTCTTGAATCCAACATACCCCAGCTTTTGCAGAAAAAGCAGCCCCAACCATCACATTAGTAACTAATGATTAGTTAGGGAAATAAAAACTCTTTTGTTTTTAACTTCAGCATGTGTTTATTAGAGCAAATTAGTCTTTTGAATTACATATTTGCTTTTTGCTTTTCTATAATTAAGTGTATATATAATTTGTTTAAACATAAAAGAAGGCTTAAAGTTCTCATTGTTACCAAAAATATGATTATAAAGTGGGTGCACACCCCAACAAGTAGTTCTGCCATGCACACCCCTACAAGTCTAATTAATTTTAAAAATCTAAAAGGTTAAGTTAGATAATTAAACGTAGACACAACCTCCCAAAATCGTCTATGTACCGTAATTATGTGCGATAAATGGAAACTAATTTCTGTACTTCCAATAAATACACCCTTTTATTGTACACTAACAAAGTAAATTTTATTTAAGTTACATTGTCGTACATAACCTCCATAACCTGGCATTAATTACTTGTGAAGAAAACAGTTCTAGGGGTCTTTCACTAAATCCTGCGGCCAAAGGCCACTTCCGTCTCCACGTTTGTATTTGTTTTCCGTGTTCGATGTGTACTAGAACTGCTTTCTTCACAAGTAACTAATGCCAGGTTACGGAGGTTATGTAGACAATGTAACTTAAATAAAATTTACTTTGTTAGTGTACAATAAAAGGGTGTATTTACTGGAAGTACAGAAATAATTTTCCATTTATCGCACATAATTACGGTACACAGACGATTTTTGGAGGTTGTGTCTACGTTTAACAATGCAACTTAACCTTTTTGATTTTTAAAATTAATTAGATTTAACAAAAATTTCCTTTGTTAGTGTACATTAAATTATTGTATGGATACAAGGCTGCTGTACATAACATTAAAGGCTGTATTTATTCGAAGTACCGGAATTAAAACCTAGTTCCAATTTAGAACGTAGACCTATAACCTATTTGCATATTTTATTGGGGTTTATTGGCATATATTTTATTAAAAGGGTGTATTTATTGGAAGTACAGACATTATTTTCCATTTATCGCACATAATTACGGTACACAGACGATTTTTGGAGGTTGTGTCTACGTTTAACAATGCAACTTAACCTTTTAGATTTTTAAAATTAATTAGATTTAACAAAAATTTCCTTTGTTAGTGTACATTCAAAGGCTGTATTTATTGTATGGATAAAAGGCTGTATATACATTAAAGGCTGTATTTATTCGAATTAAAACCTATCGGTACTTCCAATTTAGAACGTAGGCTACATATAACCTAGTAGGTTACGTTATTCGTACATACAGTATTTTATTGGAGTTTATTGGTACATATTTTATTAAAAGGGTGTATTTATTGGAAGTACAGAAATTAGTTTCCATTTATCGCACATAATTACGGTACAGAGACGATTTTGGAAGGTTGTGTCTACGTTTAATTATCTAACTTAACATTTTAGATTTTTAAAATTAATTAGACTTGTAGGGGTGTGCATGGCAGAACTACTTGTAGGGGTGTGCACCCACTTTATAATCATATTTTTGGTAACACTGAGAACTTTAAGCCTTCTTTTATGATTAAACAAATTATATATACACTTAATTATAGAAAAGCAAATATGTAATTCAAAAGACTAATTTGTTAAGTCAGAATCTAAAAGTTTATGGATTTTGTTGTCCATGACATGTCTCATGTTATCACTAACTATACAAAATAATTTACTAAAAATTTAGTTTTAATCCCAGCATCACAGATGATATCACACAATTGCTCATTTAGTTTTACTGACAACATGTTAGAACTTTCAAAATACAAGAATGGGTCTTGAATCCAATTGAATTCACTGTATCCCTCTGGGAAGCAACTTTCAATCCGGTTATGGAGAGTTAAACATCATAGCTGGTAAAAAAACAATGGTAGAGCATGAATAACAAAAATGTACAATTTAGACTATGTACAAAACAGGTTGAATTTAAATTGTTAAAATGATATATCTTAGTTATTTACATGTAGTAGCTTTTTAAGACACAGTAAATAAATTTCTGAACCTGACTTTGCAACCCTCCAAATGCCCTCTCGGGACCCAGCAGTGGCTCATGCCCAATAGGTTAAGAAATGCTGAACTAAAGGCATGTTTGTGGAGTGAAACATAAAAGATAACCCAGACTTCTAAAATGCTCTTAGTCAAATGGGATTTTCAGGAGTAACAACACACTATTTGGTTAACAAGCACATTTTACTTATATTGTAATACCAAGTCAATTAGATAGCTTAAATGTGTAGTACTCTATGTGATGCTGATCACATACTGTTAATCAGCAGCACTGCAAAATATTCTAGAGCCACAGTCTTGGCATTCATCTGGAACTTTCTCACATCAGCCTGATAATTAGGATGTTGCCACCAGCTGAGTTTTAGAAAGTTGGTGTAGTAGATTGTGCATTCATATAGGATGATATTAGACAGCAGTTTTTAATGAAAGTGACAAATGATCAATTGTTTACTTGTGTTGTAAACTATTGTGATTTTTTTATTACTGTTTGTAGGCTATACAGTGTGTCCTGGATAATTATATAAAGAGAACTGTTGTAATATAAGTGTGTTTGTTTTAGCAATTGAGAGTATCTGGTATTCAATAATTCATTCCACTGTTTTAAGTTCATAATTCTTGTCACTGGTTGTAAGAATATTATTCTCATTAATTTTCCAGTTCTATGAAGTCTTCAGTAGTTTTACCACGATGAGACTCAACACTGAAGATGCCACATCACTGAATGAGCAAAACTTTTCTTTAATAATCTCAACAAAGCATGGTTATCAGCTGAAAAAAAGTTTTAGTATTAAAAGTTTTGATCACGCAAATCTATAAGGGATACTAAAAAGAAATAACATAATAATTGTATTGGACATAAAGTTATGTCCACAAAACAGATTTTGTTTGAAATAAATAAAACACAATTTGACACAAATATTAATTTTATGAATACTTGTTTGGCACATATTACAGAAGGTTACACCATTAAATGAGTTTGCCTAAGTATAAAATTCTTGTCAGATGAAAAACGTGTACAGTCAGAATACTATTTGTTATGTACAATACAAATGATTCACTATGGGTAGCAGTGACACATAAACACTAGACATTGACACTAAATTGTAATTGTTTTGAATGATTCATTGTGTGCTACCTGACCAGAGTACAGGTATTAACCAAGAGATGTTTAGTATACTGCTGTGTAACTGCTACAATGATGAATTATAAGTAGTACTTTTTGTTTTGGTCATCAACCTTGAAAAGGATAATAGAAACTTTGTATACCATGCTTCCTGCAGTTTTACATGATACATTCCTAGCACAAATAAGAAAAGTTTAAATCTGCTGATGATCTAAAGGAGTGAAATTTATTTGCAGACTGACAGGGTTATAAAATAATTCTGAAAGAATTGTTGCTTTTACAATACCATCCTTTATCAACTGACTACTCAAATCTGCCAGTTTTTCACAGAAACTGAAGTTTGATGATTTGATCCATTATGACCTAGTGATGCTCCAAACATTTCAAGGATTCTCCTAGCCTTAAAAAACTGGACTGGCCTCATTGATTGACATGATTAATGTTAAATTTACTTTGGGGTACTTCCAAACATAATACAGTTTAAAATAAACAAAAAAAATGTTATTTCTAATTTTTCCAGAACTGTATACACATAATTTGATCTGGATAGAACGTGTATTAAACAATAATACTATTTGATGCAAATAATGAAAATATCCGTGTGGAGAACTATACATGACTTCCATGTTTTAAGATTTATATTTAAAATCGTTTTAGAAATGAAATATTTCTACAGAAACTACTTCTATCTTCAGCCTCAACCACAGAAAACGCGCGCGCGTTTCTTTATTTAATTTGAATTCAAAGTATTGGCACATATTTTATTAAAAGGGTGTATTTATTGGAAGTACAGAAATTAGTTTCCATTTATTGCATATAATTACGGTACACACACGATTTTTGGAGGTTGTGTCTACGTTTAACATGTAGTAACATCAGTAACTTAACCTTTTAGATTTTTAAAATTAATTAGATTTAACAAAAATTTCCTTTGTTAGTGTACATTCAAAGGCTGTATTTATTGTATGGATAAAAGGCTGTATATAACATTAAAGGTTGTATTTATTCGAAGTACCGGAATTTATAACCAATTTATAACCTAGTACAATCTAACGTATAACCAAACAAGTACACTAAAATCCTTTTTTCAATTTCAAGAGGAGTGTCAGTTTTTTAGTTTCAAAGGATAAAGAAAACACTTGTTTACAATTACTTCTAAGATGTCAAGGGTAATTGTAAATTGGGGTACCCGTAAATTGAATTTTAGAGCTGTATTTATTATTTACATTTTAAACAATTTTTTGTATGCAACATAATAACAAAAGGTTGAAATATTGCAGTTATTTCAATTTTAAAACGTATACACAATTTTTCGGGCATGTTGCAAGTCTTTACTCATTTTTCTCTAGCAGCCCTAGAGAAAAATGTTGGGAAGTTTTGAAAAAGCACATTCCTTTATCACTGCAGAGCTTTCCTGAAACAAGATGAAGTGAGAGGATCCAAGCTGTCAAACCGATAGTTAAGCACTACCCAGGAGTACTTAAATTGTTGGATATATTTTAGAAGAGATGTCTTCTAGTCTAACTCCCTCTGCCTACAACATCATATTAGGGCTTAAGAAATATTTCAATTCCACAAAGAGCTTAATGTTGGCATCTTTTTGGTTCAAAGTGCTTTCATATATTGACTAAAAAAATGTTGTTATTCAAAGAAAAGGAATCACACTCAATGTTGAAATAACTAGTGGAAGATTTGCTGACAGAATTGAAATTGTTGCGTGATAATCCAGACAGCATAATTGAAGAACCAAACTTAATTGCAAAAGAACTAATAAAAGTTCCTCCTGAATCTCCCAAAAGGTGGAAAAAAAGTACAGATCAATCCAATAGTGATTTTTCAGTAAACAAAGATCAAGAAACTAAATTTAAAACCTCAGTCATGTACCCAATATTAGAGTTTGTAATGGGCAACATAAAAACACGATTCACTGCAATTAGTTCAATTCGTGACTTGTTTCCACCAGTATTGAACTTTACGGACATGGAAAATGATGAATTAGAATTGAAAGAAAAGTTCTCATTAGCAAGTTTAAAAAGGAATTGGCAATGGATCTATTTGAAGAAATATTACACTTGAAGAACATTCATAAAACAGAGTTTGAATCAGAAAAGAATCCACTAAGCCTACTCCAAAAACCTTCAAGCTGTATTTGTGAACTTCTGTGTTGCCTATAGGCTTTTCTGTACTATTCCAATTACAGTTTCGTCTCCTGAAAAATCTTTCAGCAGGTTAGCGAATTCACTGAAAACTTGGCAGAGAAGCACTACCTACCAAGAAAGGCTTAATAATTTGGCAATTTTAGCTATTAAAAATGAACTGGCTAACAGTATTACTTTATCAGTCAGATGTTATTGACCAGTTTGCTCAAATGAAAGCAAGAAAAAAACTTTGCACTACTTAAGCCGTTTTAGAAACGGGTCTCTCACTTATAATTGGTTATAGCCTACTCTTAGACATGTTTTTGTTTATCTTTGTACCAACTGACTTATGTATCACTTATTGTTGATAAACACATATTATGTTTATTTTTTGTCTTCAATTTAGACCATAGTAACATTGAATTCCACTCTAACCCATTATTAATACTTAATCATTTGGGTGTTAACAGAAACTGACATTGCTTTTTATTGCATTATGTTGAAAAAAGGATTTTAATGTACTTGTTTGGTTATAGGCCTATGTTAGATTGTACTGTGTTCTAAATTGGAAGTAGGTTTTAATTCCGGTACTTCGAATAAATACAGCCTTTGAATGTACACTAAGTAAGGAAATGTTTGTTAAGTCTAATTAATTTTAAAAATCTAAAAGGTTAAGTTAGATAATTAAACGTTGACACAACCTCCCAAAATCGTCTCTGTACCGTAATTATGTGCGATAAATGAAAACTAATTTCTGTACTTCCAATAAATACACCCTTTTATGTGCGATAAATGGAAACTAATTTCTGTACTTCCAATAAATACACCCTTTTAATAAAATATGTGCCAATAAACCCCAATAAAATATGCACCAATAACGAAGCCTACTTAGCTTAAGTTAGATAATTAAACGTAGACACAACCTCCCAAAAACGTCTCTGTACCGTAATTATGTGCGATAAATGGAAACTAATTTCTGTACTTCCAATAAATACACCCTTTTAATAAAATATGTGCCAATAAACCCCAATAAAATATCCACCAATAACGAAACCTACTATCTTAAGTTAGATAATTAAACGTAGACACAACCTCCCAAAAACGTCTCTGTACCGTAATTATGTGCGATAAATGGAAACTAATTTCTGTACTTCCAATAAATACACCCTTTTAATAAAATATGTGCCAATAAACCCCAATAAAATATGCACCAATAACGAAGCCTACTATCTAAGTTAGATAATTAAACGTAGACACAACCTCCCAAAAACGTCTCTGTACCGTAATTATGTGCGATATATGGAAACTAATTTCTGTACTTCCAATAAATACACCCTTTTAATAAAATGTGTACCAATAAACTCCAATAAAATACTGTATGTATGAATAACGTAGCCTACTAGGTTATACGTTCTAAATTGTAAGTACGGATAGGTTTTAATTTGAATAAATACAACCTTTAATGTATATACAGCCTTTTATCCATACAATAAATACAGCCTTTGAATGTACACTAACAAAGGAAATTTTTGTTAAATCTAATTAATTTTAAAAATCTAAAAGGTTAAGTTGCATTGTTAAACGTAGACACAACCTCCAAAAATCGTCTGTGTACCGTAATTATGTGCGATAAATGGAAAATAATTTCTGTACTTCCAATAAATACACCCTATTAATAAAATATGTGCCAATAAACCCCAATAAAATATGCAAATAGGTTATAGGTCTACGTTCTAAATTGGAACTAGGTTTTAATTCCGGTACTTCGAATAAATACAGCCTTTAATGTTATGTACAGCAGCCTTGTATCCATACAATAATTTAATGTACACTAACAAAGGAAATTTTTGTTAAATCTAATTAATTTTAAAAATCTAAAAGGTTAAGTTGCATTGTTAAACGTAGACACAACCTCCAAAAATCGTCTGTGTACCGTAATTATGTGCGATAAATGGAAAATTATTTCTGTACTTCCAGTAAATACACCCTTTTATTATACACTAACAAAGTAAATTTTATTTAAGTTACATTGTCTACATAACCTCCATAACCTGGCATTAGTTACTTGTGAAGAAAACAGTTCTAGTACACATCGAACACGGAAAAAAATACCAATGTGGAGACGGAAGTTGCCTTTGGCCGCAGGATTTAGTGAAAGACCCGTTGTTTTATTAGGTCGTTTGTGAATAAAAGCAAAAGGGAAAATATCATGTTACTTATTAAAATATTCGCTCAATTTTCAACTTGTGTGATGTATACAAAATGAGATTTTTCTTTCCGTAGTTGGCATCATTACTGGCAATACGTGTTGTTAAATCGTGAATTATTATTTGTGTTTGTGGATTGTTTTATTCATTTCACAATTTGCTGCGTAAGTATAATAATTATTTTCGACATTATCCGTATTCACATGTTAGCTTGTCATCGTTATATTTTGTTTTATACTTACTTTTCAGTTCTTAATACTATACCGGTACAGGTTTTGTGCTTCCAACCTTCGGAAACTGAAGTTTAATATTAAATTCTTGGATTTAAGGTAAAGCTTTACGATTTTACTTATAAAAAACTTAGTGTTCCGAGTCGTCAAACAATAGTGATATTTAGTTTAATATTAAGGTTAGTGTCTATATGATACTAACTTTAGTTTAATGAAGTCGGAATACAGACTCCTGTAACAATAAAGATGGTTAAAAGGCAGCTAGAAGTTTCTTTTGTAAAAAAAAAACCAAGCATAAGTAGAAATAAAAATCTATAATGATCAGTGTCTTCCTTATTGTAATTTAAACTGGGTAGTTGTTTGATATCTCCGAACTACGCTTTTGCATAAATTACTGTTCAAAACGTTGGAGACACACTTGTGGAACACAGTAAAAGGGAAAAAACCTTTGGGAAAAGACTGGGTTATATTTTATTCCGATTTTAAAATTACCTTGTTTTATCCACTACTGACATACACAAACGGGACATATTGAAAATATACAGGAGTTTCTGCTACGTGACGTCACGGTTATACCTCCCACTCATTTCTCAAACTAGAGGTGGGCTAAACTGTTATTTTAAAATACTAGGTATGAAAATATCGTTCCAAAAAATAACAGGTACAAATACCTGTTATTATATACTATATATACATAACCTATATTATCCTTTGTAAGTAACTCGTTTTGAGTTTCCTGCAGGTCTCCTATGTAATATCTTCAAATAAATACACTGCAAGTAGGTTTATTTTTACCTAGATAAACCTATTAATATATTAATAAACCTACTTGCAGTTTATTTATTTGAAGATATATAACCTATACTATATAATTTGTTATAAGAAATAAATTGAAACTAAAAGTATTAACAGTGTTACTTTATGCTGTGACTTTATTAAACTATTACTATTTAAAAGAAAATAAGAAACAAGAGAATTTATAGGCCTATCTCCCTTTGGGAGTACCTATTTAAGTTTTCACTAGGAGTAAAACTAACATTAGTTAGACTATAGACAAATCAGTTGCGAAACTCTGGGCAATGAAATAATTTAGAGTACATGTAATACCACAACAAATAATGTGATAAAAACATCAGAAACATATAATAAAAACAACAGTAAGCCACAAGAGTGAATGGGAATAAACAAAATTTTACAAATAAAAATAAAAACACTGTAATAAAATAAATATAAATAAATAAATAAAAACTTATAAATAATAACCAACAACAAAAGTAAATTAAATGCATTACATTGTGAAGTTATTTATCTTATTAATACAAAAACATAAAATTTATTTAAATATTTCCACCTACCTCATAAACTTTTCTTGGGTCCAGGATTCTATCACACGAATGTAGGATGCAAACGTGGTTCACGGGTTATCGGAATAACCTACTCATGGTTTGAAGAGAATTATGATTTTATTTATTTACTTTAGAGAGAGAAAAAAAAACTGTTGTTAGACTATTTCGTCAAAATTTGAAATGAAATACAAGTATAATACTTTTCTGTTATTTACTCCATGCCTGCGACAATTACTAATCTTATCTTATTCTAACAGCTTACCTTATATATCTAACAGACCGCCCAGCCTGCTCATTCTCTCATTCACACTATTTTAATACCCTCCCCTGATTATTTATCCAACAAAAACATTAACTCATTATGTAATACCCCTGCCGGCAACGTGGTGTCCAATTGAACTTGTGGCTTCTCATTTTTAATTTAGTCGTGTGTCCAAAATAGATTTTGATGTCCCTTAGTAGTTGAATGCTCACACCACTCACATTACTGTTAACTGAAACTCACTTTTAACTTGAAACTTATAAATTTTTAAAAAAGCCCCTTGGGGCAAGTACCTGGCCAGGCACTGTCTGTAGGCGAACTGGGCAGAGCGTCTCTCCGCTTACTATCAACTAGATTGTGGACTCACAAGGTGGAAAACAATGCCTTCTATTTCTTTGCCACTGCTGTGTCACATTCAACACACGTGGGTTTTTGTGTGTTTGACGTGGATGACATTCGGTCAGCACTGGTTGACATCACAAAAGAGGTTGGGCGTAGATTTACATCCGTCGTTTTTAGACCATGTGCGTCCAAACTTTCGTCTCTAAGCCATTTTGAGTTTTACTACCGTGGCGTCGTCTGCGCACCTGATGGGTGGTGCGTTCGGGCGTAACTGCCACACACCCGCAAAGTTCTAAGAAATGACGCCAAGCACATTCTTTTGTAAAGGTTTCACAACAGTTAAGGCGTACTGTTCCTTTGTTCGCACAATGCTTTATTCAACACGTGGCCTGGTCACACAGATGGACAATGAATTTAAAATATTTTTAACAAATCCCCCAAAATTAATAAAATAAAAATCCCTCAAAATTCGTCACGTTACAACATACGTTATACATACGTCAACATACAACAACATAACGTTATAATCTTCAGATTCATTCACTAATGTACACAGAATATACAAGTTATGAAATGTCACACCTGTTTACATTACAATCTGCTTCACTTAACACATTGAAATAAAATTAAACAATTAAATTGTTTTTAAAATACTGGGATTTCAGTTATTCAAACACTATTTTAAAGCGTTTTAAAAATATCAACTGTTGCATTTTCCTTGATGATAATCGTGTTCGTGTTCTTCGTTCAGATATTTAAGGAACGAAATCCCATTAAATTAAAATTCCGTGAAGTTAAAATCCCATTACTAAAAAGTATAATATAGCTTTTCAACATCAGCCACTCTATAGGTTATAACGCAATATAATTAAATACAACTATTTCACTAACGACTCGGATCACAAAGTTTTTTATGAGTAAAAACATAAAGTTTTACCTTACAACCTGAACCGGTTTTAGTTACAAGTTGGTGACTAGTATAATATATAATTTATTAGCATATAATCTGTATTATATATCTGCATATCACACGAGAATAAATGTAACATCAGGATGAATTTGTTCCTTTATTAAAAACAGCTTCGTCTCTTTGTGCAGAATCGAAATATCGAAATACCCTTGATACTACTTGTTCCTAAAATACTAGGTGTTCCAAAAATACTACTGTTCCTCTGATACGCTTAGTATTTTGTGTATCGGTGATACCACTAGTATTTGAAATACCTAGTATTTGAAATACTGGTTGTTCCTTGCGTACCAGCGATAATTGGCCTTTTTGGCCTTGTTTTTGTACGCCTAGTATTTTGCCTTGGCGTATTCGTTTACGTGATACTTGCATACTTTGTGTGTGTGTGTGTGTATGTGTGTGTGTGTCTGTATAGGACCGTAGGGGGCATGCCTCGACTCGGAACAGTGAGGGTGGCGTGTCTCGACTCGGAACAGTGTCGCCGCGAATAACAGGTATTTCAACTTTTCAGTCACTGTTACATCCGTTCCAGAAAAAAATTGTTCCAAAATACCTGTTACAGGTATATCGGCCCACCTCTATCTCAAACACTTTCGTACCATTTGTCGAGTTGTCACCCTGTTTGAAATGCTGCTCTATGATTTGCACATTTAAAAATTACCGTTACATGTTCGTTACTCCACGCGGTAATGAAAATCCGTTAACCGATACCTGGTATAGTTTAGAGGTGGTCTAAACTGTTATTTTAAATGATAGGTATGAAAATACCATTCCAAAATATCGGTATGGAGAACCATACATGACTTCCATGTTCTAAGATTTATATTTAAAATCATATTCGAAATGAAATATTTCCATTGAAACTACTTCTTTCTACTTATTGCTTCAGCCTTAAACCACAGTACTGTGGTCACTAATGTATACCACCTCACGTTTTCACTGAGATGGAAGTCGATGGCACTGCCGAAAAGTCTGGTTTTGCCGAAAACATTGGACTACGGCTAAACAGCCCGGGAAGGAATTTTAACAAAGAACTATTTCTTTGTTGGCGATAACGTAGTACACATAAAAAATTCTCCCCTCCCCCTTCAACTATAATTTTCATTTATAGGAAATTACCCCCACCCCGTTCACCTAACCTCTTCATTTATAGATATTTCATCTACGTTTCTACAGTGGATTATTATGAGCTTCTAATCAAGATACTTTATTTATCAAAATTAAGTACTTTACTCTTGTTAAAACATAAAACGTTCCAGGTAAAGTACCCCTTTCTCTGAACCGATCTTCACCAAAATCAACAGACCTTCAGTCCTCTACAATTGAGGGCTGTATGCAAAACATTATTTGAATTTGCGGCTCTTATCGTTTGCCATAGTAAATACCCTTGTTAAAATATAAAACGTTGCAGGTAAACTACCCCTTTCCCTTAACCGATCTTGACCAAAATCAACAGGCCTTGAGTTCTCTACAGCCTAGGAAAGTGTGCAAAAAATTATTTGATTTTCTTTGAATTTACGGCAGTTATCGTTCGTCATAGAAAAAATTACCCTTGTTAAAACATAAAATGTTGCAGGTAAACTACCCCTTTGTCTAAACCGATCTTCACCAAAATCAATAGACCTTCAGTCCTCTACAATTCAGGGCTGTATGCAAAACATTATTTGATTCTGTTTGAATTTGCGGTTCTTAGCGTTTGCCATAGTAAATACCCTTGTTAAAATATAAAACGTTGCAGGTAAACTACCCCTTTCCCTTAACCGACCTTCAACAAAATCAACAGACCTTGAGTTCTGTATAACTCAAAAAGGTATGCAAAAGAGTAGTTGATTCGGTTTGAATTTACGGCAGTTATCGTTCGTCATAGAAAAAATTAACCCTTGTTAAAACATAAAATGTTGCAGGTAAACTACCCTATTCCCTTAACCGATCTTCACCAAAACCAAAAATTCTTGAGAACTTTACAATTCAGGGCTGTATGCAAAAAATTATTTGATTCTGTTTGAATTTGCGGCTGTTATCGTTTGCCATAAATACCCTTGTTAAAACATAAAACGTTGCAATTAAACTACCCCTTTCCCTTAACCAATCTTCACCAAAAACATTAGGTCTTGAGTACTCTTCAAATCAGGGCTGTATGCAAAAAATAATTTGATTCTACTTGAATTTGCGGCTATTATCGTTTGCCAAAAAAAAGTTACCCTTGATAAAAAAAATGTTGCAGGTAAACTTCCCCTTTCCCTTAACCGATCTTCTCCAAAAACAATAGGTCTTGAGTACTCTACAATTCAGGACTGTATGCAAAAAATTATTTGATTCTGTTTGAATTTGCGGCTGGTATTGTTTGCCATAGAAAAAAAAAATCTACAGACACTTTTCGAATAATGACTTTTTTACTTCCATGTTCGTTAAGGAAATGGAAGTACGGTGATGGCAAAAAAAATCGTGTTCAAGATTATTGCAGATTCTGATTGTAATACACTCAAAACATGAAAAAAAGTCGTTTTTCGAAAAGTGTGTGTGTGTCAATTTGTCTGTCTGTCTGTCTGTGTGTCTGTAGATTTTTTTTCTATGGCAAATGATAACAGCCACAAATTCAAACAGAATCAAATAATTTTTTGCATACAGCCCTGATTTGTAGAGTACTCATGACCTATTGTTTTTGGTGAAGATCGGTTGAGGGAAAGGGGTAGTTTACCTGCGTTTTTTATGTTTTAACAAGGGTATTTTCTATGGCAAACGATAACAGCCGCAAATTCAAACATAATCAAATAATGTTTTGCATACTGCCCTGAATTGTAGAGTTCTCAAGACCTTTTGTTTTTGGTGAAGATCGGTTAAGGGAAAGGGGTAGTTTACCTGCAACGTTTTATGTTTTAAAAGGGTATTTTCTATGGCAAACGATAAAAGCCGCAAATTCAAATAGAATCAAATAAGTTTTTGCATACAGCCCTGATTTCTTGAGTACTAAAGACCTATTGTTTTTGGTGAAGATCGTTTAAGGGAAAGGGGTAGTTTACCTGCCACGTTTTTTGTTTTATCAAGGGTATTTTGTATGGCAAACGATAAGAGCCGCAAATTCAAACAGAATCAAATAATATTTTGCATACAGCCCTGAATTGTAGAGTACTCAAGACCTATTGTTTTTGGAGAAGATCGGTTAAGGGAAAGGGGTAGATTACCTGCAATGTTTTATGTTTTAACAAGAGTAAAGTACTTAATTTTGATAAATAAAGTATCTTGATAAGAAGCTCAAGATTAATTAAGAAAATAATTTATTAATTCGTACAAGTGATTTGGTTACCATATTAAACATGAATATTAAATTACTTTCATGTTCTAAGATTTATATTTAAAATCATTTTCGAAATGAAATATTACCATAGAAACTACTTATTTCTACTTACTGCTTCAGCCTTAACCACAGTACTGTGGTCACTAACGTATACCACCTCACGTTATCGCACTCGATTTTCACTGATGATGAAAGTCGATGGCATTGCCGAAACGTCTGGTTTTATAGAAAACATTGGACTACGGCCAAACATCTCGGGAAGGAATTTTAACAAAAACTTATTTCTTTGTTGCCGATAACGTAGCACACACACACACACACACATACACACACACACACACACACACACACACACACACACACACACACACACACACACACACACACACACACACACACACACACACACACACACACACACACACAAAATATGCATAAAATTAATGGCTTGTATAAGTTAATGATTGATCTCCATTAAGTAGTGCTCAAGTTTCCAAAGTTTTAATATTATGATGTCCGTAATTAAAACATCAGAGCAGGTTTAGTGTGTATGAGGGTACACCATGGACAAAAATTTTCAGCATTTCCTATTGAGCGTTGCTTAGAGTAAAGCTGTGAATCTACAGTGTACGTTTCACAGAACAAACACGCGGAAAAGAAGGAGCGCTCCGAAGTCACTCATGGACCCTCAGCATCTTGCAGATGGTTCATTCCCTAAAGACAAAAAGTTTGTTTATGAATCGTTAGTCTGTAAACACATGCAGTCACACTGCCCAGCGATCCATAGGAAGCAAATCGCTATCCATGCTGGACACTTTTTCGGCTTGCACGCGTTATTTTGGTATGGGTTTCGGCACTTTCCATTTAAAAAGCGTGCAAATGTAAGAAAATAAACATGAGTGAGGCCAGAAATAATGCGAATTTTGTGTGTGTGTGTGTGTCTGTCTTCCCTGCCTTTTTATTGCAGTAATCATAATAATAAAATGGAAACGTAAACATTACATAATTGAGATATGCTTGCCTACCACGAACGATATATTTTCACTCATACATGATTTACACTAAAATGAAAAAGTTATAATTTTATTGCCTGGCAACAAAATTATTTTATTTTTAACAATTACCATTGTTTGAAAAAGTTTAAATGAATTTTCAAGTAATTTACTACTGTTAAAACGTAAAAGGTTGCAGGTAAACTACCCCTTCCCCTTAACCGATCGTCACCAAAATCAAAAGTCCTTGAGATCTCTACAATTCAGGGACGTATGCAAAAAATGATTTGATTCAGTTTGAATTTGCGGCTGTTATCGTTTGCCATAGAAAAAAAATCTACAGACAGACAGACACACACACAGGAACTTTTCGAAAATTGCCTTTTTTCATGTTTTGAGTGTAGTACAATCAGAATCTGCAATAATCTCGAACACGATTTTTTTTGCCATCACCATACTTCCATTTCCTTAAGGAACATCGAAGTAAAAATTACCCTTGATAAAAAAAACGTTGCAGGTAATCTACCCCTT
Organism: Magicicada septendecula; assembly: GCA_034769895.1. Taxonomy (NCBI): domain Eukaryota; kingdom Metazoa; phylum Arthropoda; class Insecta; order Hemiptera; family Cicadidae; genus Magicicada; species Magicicada septendecula. The sequence continues at coordinate 86,492,967 of CM068370.1, forward strand.
TCCCTTAACCGATCTCCAAAAACAATACGTCTTGAGTACTCTACAATTTAGGGCTGTATGCAAATAATTATTTGATTCTGATTGAATTTGCGGCTGTTATCGCTTGCCATAGAAAATACCCTTTTTAAAACATAAAACGTTGCAGGTAAACTACCCCTTACCCTTAACCGATCTTCACCAAAAACAAAAGGTCGTGAGAACTCTACAATTCAGGGCTGTATGCAAAAGAGTAGTAGATTCTGTTTGAATTTGCGGCTGTTATCGTTTGCCAAAAAAAAGAAAATTGCCCTTGATTAAAAAAAAACTGTTGCAGGTAAACTACCCCTTTCCCTTAACCGATCTTCACCAAAAACAATAGGTCTTGAGAACTCTACAATTCAGGGCTGTATGCAAAAGAGTAGTAGATTCTGTTTGATTTGCGGCTGTTATCGTTTGCCAAAAAAAAGGAAATTGCCCTTGATTAAAAAAGAACTGTTGCAGGTAAACTACCCCTTTCCCTTAACCGATCTTCACCAAAAACAATAGGTCTTGAGTACTCTACAAATCAGGGCTGTATGCAAAAAATTATTTGATTCTGTTTCAATTTGCGGCTGTTATCGTTTGCCATAGAAAAAAAAAAAATCGACAGACAGACACACAACCACACACACAGACACTTTTCGAAAAATGACTTTTTTTCATGTTTTGAGTGTATTAATCAGAATCTGGAATAATCTCGAACACGATTTTTTTTGCCATCACCATACTTCCATTTCCTTAAGGAACATGGAAGTAAAAAAAAAACAGGTACAAATACCTGTTATTACATACTAATTATACATAACGTATATTATCTTTGCAAGTATTGAGTTTCCTGCAGGTCTCGTATATAATATCTTCAAATAAATACACTGCAAGTAGGTTTATTAATATATTAATAGGTTTATCTATGTGAAAATAAACCTACTTGCAGTGTATTTATTTGAAGATATACGAGACCTGCAGGAAACTCAAAACGACTTACAAAGGATAATATAGGTTATGTATAATTAGTATGTAATACCAGGTATTTGTACCTGTTATTTTTTACTTCCATGTTCCTTAAGGAAATGGAAGTATGGTGATGGCAAAAAAAATCGTGTTCGAGATTATTAATAGGTTTATCTATGTGAAAATAAACCTACTTGCAGTGTATTTATTTGAAGATATTACGAGACCTGCAGGAAACTCAAAACGACTTACTTACAAAGGATAATATAGGTTATGTATAATTAGTATGTAATAACAGGTATTTGTACCTGTTATTTTTTACTTCCATGTTCCTTAAGGAAATGGAAGTATGGTGATGGCAGAAAAAATCGTGTTCGAGATTATTAATAGGTTTATCTATGTGAAAATAAACCTACTTGCAGTGTATTTATTTGAAGATATTATATAACCTATACTATATAATTTGTTATAAGAAATAAATTGAAACTAAAAGTAAAACAGTGTTACTTTACACTGTGACTTTATTAAACTATTACTGTTTAAAAGAAAATAAGAAACAAGAGAATTTATAGGCCTATCTCCCTTTGGGAATACCAATTTAAGTTTTTACTAGGAGTGAACAAACTAACATTGGTTAGACAAATCAGTTGCGAAACTCAAGGCAATGAAATAATTTAGAGTACACGTAATACCACAACAAAATATTGGTATGGAGAACCATACATGACTTCCATGTTCTAAGATTTATATTTAAAATCATATTTGAAATGAAATATTTCCATAGAAACTGCTTCTTTCTACTTATTGCTTCAGCCTTAACCACAGTACTGTGGTCACTAACGTATTCGCACTCAATTTTCACTGATGATGGCAGTCGATGGGAGTGCCGAAAAGTCTGGTTTTGCAGATAACATTGGAGTACGGCTAAACAGCCCGGGAAGGAATTTTAACAAAGAACTACTTCTTTGTTGCCGATAATGTAGTACACATAAAAAATTCTCCCCTCCCCCTTCAACTATAATTTTCATTAATAGAAAATTACCCCCACCACGTTCACCTAACCTCTTCATTTATAGATATTTCATCTACGTTTCTACAGTGGATTATTATGAGCTACTTATCAGGATACTTTATTTATCAAAATTAAGTACTTTAATCTTGTTAAAACAAAAAACGTTGTAGGTAAACTACCCCTTCCCCTTAACCGATCTTCACCAAAATCAACAGGCCTTCGGTCTGTCACAATTGATGAACGTATGCAAAAGAATATTTGATTCTGTTTGAATGTGCGGCAGTTATCGTTCATCAAAGAAAAACTTACCGTTGTTAAAACATAAAATGTTGCAGGTAAAGTACCCCTTTCCCTAAACCGATCTTCACCAAAATCAACAGACATTGAGTTCTCTATAGCTCAGGAAGGAATTCAAAACATTATTTGATTCTGATTGAATTTACGGCAGTTATAGTTCGTCATAGAAAAAATTACCCTTGTTAAAAATAAAATGTTGCAGGTAAACTACCCCTTTTCCATAACCGATCTTCAACAAAATCAATAGACCTTGAGTTCTCTTTAATTCAAGAAGGTATGCAAAAACGTAGTCGATTCTGTTTGAATTTGCGGCAGTTATCGTTCATCATATAAAAAATTATCCTTGTTAAAACATAAAATGTTGCAGGTAAAATACCCCTTTCCCTTAACCGATCTTCACCAACACCAGTAGGACTTGAGAACTCTACAATTCAGGGCTGTATGCAAAACATTATTTGATTCTCTTTGAATTTGCGGCTGTTATCGTTTGCCATAGAAAAAATTACCCCCGATAAAAAAACGTTGCAGGTAAACTACCCCTTCCCCTTAACCGATCTTCACCAAAACCAGTAGGTCTTGAGAACTCTATAATTGAGGGCTGTATGCAAAAGAGTTGATGATTCTGTTTGAATTTGCGGCTGTTATCGTTTGCCATAGAAAAAAATTACACTTGTTTAAAAAAAAACCGTTGCAGGTAAACTACCCCTTTCCCTTAACCGATCTTCACCAAAATCAATAGGTCGTGATTACTCTACAAATCAGGGCTACATGCAAAAGATTATTTGATTCTGTTTGAATTTGCGACTCTTGTCGTTTGCCATAGAAAGTACCCTTTTAAAACATAAAACGTTGCAGGTAAACTACCCCTTTCCCTTAACCGATCTTCACCTAAAACAGTAGGTCTTGAGTACTCTAGAGATCAGGGCTGTATGCAAAATATTATTTGATTCTGTTTGAATTTACGGCTCTTATTGTTTGCCATAGAAAATACCCTTTTAAAACACAAAACGTAGCAGGTAAACTACCCCTTTCCCTTAACCGATCTTCACCAAAATCAATAGGTCTTGAGAACTCTACAATTAAGGACTGTATGCAAATAATCATTTGATTCTGTTTGAATTTGCGGCTGTTATCATTTGCCATATAAAATACCCTTGTTAAAACATAAAACGCTGCAGGTAAACTACCCCTTTCCCTTAACCGATCTTCACCAAAAACAATAGGTCATGAGAACTATACAATTCAGGGCTGTATTGTAACCCCTCTTAAAAAAATTTTTTTTTTGTTTTATAAAAATTTTGAATTTTTTTTTTTGTTAAAGAAGGGCCACCAGATATTTAAAACTAGGCAGAGGGCCTAGAGAAGCCAAAAATGCACTGGGTCCAGTGGGACGGGACTTGCAATTAAACTCGGTTGTTAAACAACAATAACAATTTTTTATTAGAAATTTCAAATCTTCACATTCATGCATATTAGTTGCGAAATTGATAACTCTTCTTTAATACAAAATATAATTATCAAATCTCAACAATCCCATATTAATATTAAATATACAACTTTAAATTTTTTTTTTTTTTTTTTAATCTCGATACAAATGTAATTTTTTGTTTAATTTCCATAATGCAATTTTAAGATGAAATTACAACTTTAATTTCTGGTTCAATGCTAATACAAAGTATAAGGTTTAGATCTCGATAATTCAATTCACAATTTAAAATATAAACTTCCAATTGTAATACATTTTCCCAAATTTGCAATTAAAAAAAAATTAACATCATAAGCGAGTATCCAACTCACCATTCTGAAAGCTTTATTTTATCTTAAATGTGGATAATTGAATAGTATTAGTTGCATGAATACTCCTGACCTTGTAATTATAAATAATCATATTATTTTCATAACACTTAATCATGTATATAGAGCGAACAGAATATGTAATTATACAGATTATCCTTAAAAATACTCGACATTAAAACATCTAATCACACATAAAAATACATATACACAAAACATATATCACAGCTACAGTACAGCATAACACAATACAGCTTGTTAATTCCGACAGGCAGCCTGTACCTTCCCCTCGTACCCATACCTGAATGGGAGACCTCAGGACTGGTCATCCTGTACCAGCACTCAATTAACCGTTTAAATGGCCAACACAGCCTTATATAACCTCCAAGTAAAAAAAAAACAAAACCCATTAACTCACAAGAGCGAGTAAAAGGAAATTAACGTAGGAAAAAATAAGTAACAGAATGTAAAACAAACTGAATAAAAGGTAATAATTGGAAATTACAAAATTTATATTGGCATAGTCGCCCCGCACCATCTGTAAATTACAATCTAAAATTCAAACATAGCTGTATATTTTTATAAAATAGTAAGTTTTTATAGAGAAAAATATTCAAACGTTTACAGAACTCCCAAGTGGACATGACCACCAGCAAATTAAGTGTAAAAAAAATAAACTGAAGCTAAAATTATAACATTACAAATCTAGTATGAAGTAGTAAAAATTCCCTTATAAGGTATACATAAAAGCTTAACACATTCGGGAATAACAATGGGAGTGATAAAGTTTCTAAATCGGGTTACATGTTGCATACTTCCATAAAATTACAAAATACCTTTACTTAAAGGAGCAAATATATAGATATACATATATATACTGGTATATGACTTTACAAACCTGAATTGACCCGACCGAGTAGACGTGTCCGACCTGATCGAACAATTAAGAACACGTCCAGTACCTGCATAAAACTGCCCCTGCCGCAGGTACCTGAATCAGTAAAAAAAACAAAATTCCTTAAGACTACCCGCCCCCTATTAAAGGAACGTTTATTAGTGTAGAATAAAGAGAACTAGACCCCGATACATGAAAGAATTCAGATTGGTCACAACTTTTACAACATCAAATTTTACTACCAAAAATATTTAAAAAAAATTACGTGAACGCCAGGCACGGCCCCTCGGCCAGGCCTACATAAGATTGGGACGTAATTACATCAAGAAATTATTCCAATAAAGTTCATCACCCAGCCCAATTATGTCTAGTTAGACGCGAGCACCATAGCGTAGAACTTGTTAACGGCAAAAATGTCCCACACAGGAGGTTTGCTGAAGTGGCCAAATGTGTATAAAAAGATTAAATTTCACCTTGTATTGTCCTAGTATGTCTCATGGGGGCATTTTCGGCATGACGTGCAGACGCTCTTCCAGCCGCAACCCGCATCGAGTCTGATTGTTGTTGCATTGTGGCCGGTGAACTGCCAACTGCTGGAATGGGTAGAGCTCTGTCGGTGCAGAAACCCTTAAACATTTTTAAGGAAAATTACTATCGTTACTCATCATTCTCAACACCCCCGTCCCACAGTCAAAACTCACTCAGCACATCACAACCAGTTTTAAGCCCAAGTTTAGTTTTCTAAATTTTACTTTTGGCATACTAGAATACACTCGCGCCCCCCAAGGCTTCAATATTATATGAATATTTCCTCATAACTGACAATAACGTATTGCATTATAGCCCAGAAAATGATGACACTACGCAAACTGACAAACTCAGACAGGTATAAGTATTTAGAAGCACGTGCTACTATATAATAAGGCTCCCTCACATTACAATTACAACTCATCTCTCTTTTACGTCCCAATAGTTATAGTTAATTGTTGTTACAATAGTTAATTACAATAGCAATTGTCATGCTGTACAAGAGCAACAAAATCATCAAACATTCGATCTTGAACATAGCCATGCATTCATCAACACGCGGCAACGTACAGCTTTCGTCTGACTCACAACCCAACTAATTTCAATTTTCACTTTATCTTTTATAAAATAGTTAACAATATACATTAAATCGGACTTACCGGGGATCACAGTAACTCTACTCGATCATAGTAGATAGTCTTGTAGATTTAAGCAACTAGGTCGGCCAGCAAGAACGTCTGCACCAGTACGTAACAGCAGTCCAGTCGAGACTGACCTTGCAACAAATTACATGTCGGAAACCTCAACTACGCTCCCCACCACCAGACAGCGACAGTAAGCAGAGCAGTTCAAAACACGGAATTACCATATCGCCCACATACGCGCAATTACAAAAATAACTATTTCGGGAGTTAGACCCTTTTATATTTTTTTTTATATTCACGTTTATGGCACGCCGGGATTTTACCAAAACACGGCACAGTATGCAAAAGAGTAGTTGATTCTGTTTGAATTTGCGGCTGTTATCGTTTGCCATAGGAAACAATAATTGCCCTTGATTAAAAAAAAACTGTTGCAGGTAAACTACCCCTTTCCCTCAACCGATCTTCACCAAAAACAATAGGTCGTGAGTGCTCTACACATCAGGGCTGTATGCAAAAAATGATTTGGTTCAGTTTCAATTTGCGGCTGTTATCGTTTGCCATAGAAAAAATCTACAGACAGACACAGAGACAGACATACAGACACACACACTTTTTGAAAAATGACTTTTTTTTCATGTTTTGAGTGTAGTACAATCAGAATCTGCAATAATCTCAAACACGATTTTTTTTGCCATCACCATACTTCCATTTCCTTAAGGAACATGGAAGTAATAATGTGAAAAAAACATCAGAAACATATAATAAAAACATAACAGTAAGCCACAAGAGTGAATAAACAATATTTTACAAATAAAAATAATAAAAACAACTGTAATAAAATAAATATAAATAAATAAATAAAAACTTATAAATAATAAGCAACAACAAAAGTAAATTAAATACATTACATACCTGGATAATCTTCAGATCCATTCACCAGTGTACACAGAATATACAAGTCATGAACTAATCTTTGTCACACATATTCACATTACAATTTGCTTCACTCAAATAACACATTATAGGTAAAATTAAACTACTGAATGGTTTTTAAAATACTAGAATTTCAGTTATTCAGACACTATTTCAAATTTGTATTTAAAAATATCAGCTGTTGCACTTTCCTCGAAGTTAATCGTGTTCTTCGTTCAGATAAAATTATTCCTGCCCTGGAAAATATCCTTTCACAGGGAACGGATGTTGCAACCATGTTACATCTAGTTCTGACCAAATGTGCAAGATTAGGGTATACATGTTGGTGATCTTTCCACCACAGTAAGGGATTTTCGCTTCTCTCTATTGGTGTGTCTTGAAGATATTTATCTACTTCTTGTATAGCCATTGATAAAGATGTTCCTATTTGTTTAACTTTGCTTATCTGGTTTTTATAATGGTCCCAAATTGAAACTGTTTCCTCCTCTGTTATGTTAGGTGTAGATTTACTTTGGTTTCAATGCTTGTATTGGTTCTTGAATTTTTTGTAATTTGTGAAGATACTAGTTCAGCTGCATATTTTTTTGTATTTTCTAGAGAAGTATTGTCTTCAAAAAAGTAGTGTTTGTACCTGGGGTCAAGCATCATACAAAGTGAAATTGTTTTGCTTTTTTCCAAATTAGCAAACCTTACAGAAATTCTTTCTAGTAGTTTAAGTGCAATTTCTCTGACAAGTGGTTTAGTTAATTTCACACTTACCTTTTGTATTGATAATTTTAGTATTAGTTAATTATCAAAATAAATTAAAGAATTTACCACAATAACACTATTTATTTTCATAAAGTGCACAGAAATGTAAAACTTGAAAAAATCACTTTGGGGAGAAATGTACGTATTTAGAGGCTCTGGCGACAAACTTGACATAATATTGGAGGAAGATGTAGTGCGGTTCGGTAAATGGCTTGTCCTATTTTATAGCGCAGTACTTCGAAGTAGGTACAATGCAGGTGCGTTCCTTCATTCAAAAGAAAATAAAATTACAAATTGGTTCGTGTGCGCATCAAACTTTATCGACGGGTGCAAGGTTGCGGACTGCTGGTACAGACTGTATTCGTGTGTACTGTGTTCAGTCTAAGAGCTATTCTGATAACATACTGTTTGCGTAATGTATATAACTCACGTGCTTAGGTTTTTATGTGAAACATTTTTATATGATAGTGTACTCTTAGAACAGAGATACCGTCTATGTACACCAGATAGGTTGTCCTGTTTGCATAATGATGTTTTGTTGTCCAATCCACGTTGTCTGAACACTGCTGCAGTTAGCATTCAGCAACTGCAGCATATCATCTCAAATGGAGCCGACCCAACCTGTCATCTTTCTGCTGTCATTGTAGGACTTCGTGTAAGTGATATATAGGAATTTATAAAAAATGTAACTGTGTGATTGAAGCTAAAAAATTAATTACAACTGGTAAGCTTTGCTTTGATGTCTTACATAAACAGTTAACGAGACTGCTCTACTAGGCTGCTTTTGTTTTATTATGCGACTCATATCAGTAACAATTAAGTGAATATTTTGAAGTATAAGGACTCAAAGTTTTCAGCGCAGCCTTTAAATTTGTTGTTTCAGACTGTAGTTGTATACATTATATTCACAGTTTTTAGTCAGTAGGATAGGTCATTGAACACATTGTAGGCTACAGTGATAACACTGGACATAATTTTATTTACAAAAAGTTGGTTTAATCATGTTACAGTTTACAACAAAAAATGAAGATGCCCATATCTGTTAAAATGTGATCCCTGAGCAATGGTTTTGGGAGAGATTTTTTGAAACTGATGACTGATGTTCGTTCAGTATAAACTAATGTCATATCTGAATATAGTGTGATAATGACCATTGTAATAAATAGTGCAATGTCATTGTTACTACTGTAATGTACTCGTACCATACAAATTAGATATTTGTATTTGTATCTCTTATTACAAAAGAGATACCGTACATAGACTTTTTAATATAAGGTGAACCAATTTACAAAATCGCATGAGAAATTATAAAATGTAGTAAAAGTTGCTATGTTTAAGAATAGTGCACAGTAATACTTTATATCTCTCCCCATAGCAAGGTGGATTATTTAGTATTCTTGTCACAATTTTTGTTGTTTAATGATGTAAATATTAATTAAGATATAATAGGCTTAACTCATGCGCTTAGGGGTTTACTAATATGACTGTGTAGGTTGTGATTTGACTTTTGCTTTAGAAAAATGAAGAGTTGAAATAACCATAGATAAATGACAGCAAGAATACAGTAACATTGAAACATACAAATATTCAACAGAAAATTGAGTATTACTGTTATTTACATGTATAGATTGCAACACATCTACAGTACATGAATATACATAAATTAGGCATGTGAATATAAGTAAATGATTATTTCTCAAAACTGCATTTGTGATAATGTTTTCACATTGATTCAGTACACATGAAAAATAAAAATCCTGGCTATTCAAGTTAACAACAAATTGGAGATAATAAATATATTGTTTACAACAATTATTACTGCAAATGAGAAGGAGAAAACAGTATCATGCTCATGCTTAGTATATTATTATTGAAACCATTTATTATATAATTTGTATTGAACTGAAGAATAAAATGAATTAAACCATTTTGTAGATTCCAAAATCAAAGTACATTAGAAAAAATTTAACCAAATAACAGTTTCAGATTCTATACACTTTTTATTTAGTTATAGTTATTTTCAGTATATATTTTATGTATGTAATGTCCACTTTTACTTGAATAAGTTTGTGTAATGTAAAGGCAGTGCAGTTCAACTTGGTTAGGATCAAACTGTATCAGTAGGCTAAATAAATAGTAATGGAGCCATGTTATGTTGTACACAAAATAGGTTTATGGAGACGGGGTATAAAATTGCTTTAAAGTTTTTGAGGAAAATTTTATTTTTGGAAGGGGTTGTATATGCTATTGGTTTGGTATTAATATACCTACTTGATCGTCGTAGGTACAGTGGAAAACAAAATAAGTACAAGACACCAATTATGTCACTAATCCACCAGCTTTAATTTTCACAGTTAACAGTTCTTAATTAACAACATAGTATTTTATAACAAATCAAATAAAAATTGATCACACAAATAAATGTCACTAATATTAAATTAGTAACACAATTGTATTACAATATACCGTCCGATTATAAAACACAACACTTAACTAATAACCACTTGAACACGCACAGTAATATTGCCCAATAATAACTCTCGAACCGCACTGTAAATATATCGCAGCTGTACTGAACGAACGTCGTTGAGTACTGGTATTTATACCGCCCCAAATTACCAGATTATTCCATAATGCGTGTTAGTGCCAGAGTGTGCGACGTAATTAATTTCGGCCTTGACACAGTACGTGCGGCTGGCGCCTTCGAGATAAACTCTCGTGAATGCGTCTACAGTCACGTAGGTCACACACATTAGAGCGAGATTCTTCTGGCACATTCGACAAACACATAGATTGTTCTGTGATGTTGTAACACGGCCCCCTCCTTAACCCTGTTTGTCCCGAACTGGCAAACCGTCTCTGAAGTAGTACTTAGCCAGGCAATCTTTCGGCCTTGACACAGTACGTGCGGCTGGCGCCTTCGAGATAAACTCTCGTGAATGCGTCTACAGTCACGTAGGTCACACACATTAGAGCGAGATTCTTCTGGCACATTCGACAAACACATAGATTGTTCTGTGATGTTGTAACACGGCCCCCTCCTTAACCCTGTTCGTCCCGAACTGGCAAACCGTCTCTGAAGTAGTACTTAGCCAGGCAATCTAGGTGGACGACCTTGAACTTTCACTGTCCTTGCTGTTGAATCCGATAAACAACATTTTTAATTCTTATTTTCACAATGTAGGGTCCTTCCCAGTTAGACTGAAGCTTAGGTAAGCGACCTTGATGGCGCTTTGGGTTGAACAACCAGACCTGATCTCCTTCGTGGAAACCCACACTTTGCTGTGAATGTCATACCAAGTTTTCATTTTATCACTGGCAATTTTCAGCCGTCTCTTACCAAGCGATTCATTTCTCACAGTTGGTTTTCTAATTGCGAGGAAATAGTTCTGTGGCTCTTGTGACTGATTCTCAGGTGATCTGAACATTAAGTCCCCAGGAAGACGAATCTCCCGCCCAAACACCAATTTTGCTGGAGTCATGCCGGTTGTCTCATGTACTGATGATCTATATGCCATGAGGAATAGTGGTATACATTGTCCTCAGGGTTTCACGGCCAGTGTCTGTTATATGATCAAAGTTATCCAGGCTGTTTGGCCGTGGTCCATGGTTTATTTCCAAACCAAACATTTCCGCAGCTCCAATGGCTGCCATCATCAGTGGAATAATAAAAATCCTGAACGTAGGGTGTTCACGTCAGGCCCACAGGACTGTGGTATAGGCTGAACTGTACTGTGGACCACAGTACCGTGGGCCTGACGTGAACACCCTATGTTCAGGATTTTTATTATTCCACTGATGATGGCAGCCATTGGAGCTGCTGAAACGTTTGGTTTGGAAATAAACCATGGACCACGGCCAAACAGCCCGGATAACTTTGATCATATAATAGTGGTATACGTTGATCCCAGTCCGTTTGGTTCTCATCAACAACCTTCGAAAGATGCTGCTCATGTGTCCTGTTGAATCTCTCAACCATCCCGTCCGACTGAGGATGCAGAAGCGTTGTCCTGGTCTTTCAAATTCCGAGTAGACGGCATAGTTCTTTAAACACTCCTGATTCGAAATTTCTCCCTTGATCTGTATGGATTTCCATAGGTGCTCCATAACGGCAACAGAAGTTGTAAACTAACTGCTTTGCCACAGTTGTAACCTCCTGATTTGGAATTGCGTAGGCTTCCACCCACTTAGTAAAGTAGTCACCTACAACCATGATGTACCGGTTTCCATCCTCAGTAACTGAGAATGGTCCAGTAATGTCTATGGCAATTCTCTCGAAAGGCAGTCCAAAGTTATACTGTCTCATTTTACCCCTCCTTCTGGTTTGTGGTCCCTTGCTTGCAGCACATATTTCACACGTCCGAATCCATTCCTCTACGTCATGGCGAAGATGAAGCCAATAGAATCGCTTCATATTTTGTCAAGGGTTTTGTTAACGCCAAGATGGCTTCCAGATATTCCATAATGCATCTCCTTCAAAACAGACTGCACTTTACTTCGGGGAACTATCAACTGCATGACCACATCTCGTACATCTGCACTTTCCCAAGCCCTTTTCAGCAACCTGTTTTCTAAGGTGAGAGATTCCCATTGTGCCCAGTAGCCCTTCAGAACCATGGCAGATATCTTGCCAATCCTGGCGGCGACCTTCGTCTTTTGGTGTCAAGATCGGTCCAATGTCTTCATCAGTCATCTGTTCTTGTCGACAGTCATGTGTTGTCCAGCTGTCTGCCAGGAAATCTACTGTGATGGCTTGAACATGTTCGATTGAGTTTAGTTGTTCCTTTCTGTGGCAATGTCGGCAATCCTCCAGGCACGGTCTTCGTGATAAGCCATCTGCATTACCATGCAGGCGCCCCCGTCGATGTTGTACCTTGAAGTTGTACTCTTGCAGACGTTCAAGCCACTTTGCCAACTGTCCTTCCAGATTTTTAAATCTCAAGAGCCATGCAAGCGCGGCATGATCGGTACGTAGTGAAAACTCTCTTCCATAGAGGTATTTATGGAAGTGCTCCAATGCTCGGACGATTACCAGCAACTCTCTCCTTGTAACGCAATAATTTCTCTCCGGTTTAGAAAGTGTCTTGCTGTAATACGCTATTACTCGTTCTTCACCGTTTTCCACTTGAGACAAAACTGCTCCTAGACCAGTATTGCTTGCGTTTGTGTGTACGATGTACTTCCCTTCGGAAGCTGGGAAAGCGAGAATTGGCTGCGAACATAATGCCATTTTTAAAGTCCTAAATGCTTGATCACACTCCCTTGACCACTGGAAGTTTCGTTTATTTTCCGTTAGCTCATGTAGTGGTTTAGCAATTGTAGCGAAGCCTTTCACAAAACGTCTGTAATATGAGCATAACCCCAGGAAACTCCGAACTTCGTGTTTACTCTTCGGCACTGGCCAGTCTCTTACGGTGTCTACTTTATTATGATCCATGCTAACACCCGCTGCCGAAACCAGATGGCCCAGATACTGTACTTCCTTCTGGAATAAATAACCATTCTTCGGGCTCAGCTTCAGTTTGGCACTGTGAATTCTAGTTAGAACCTCCTTAAGGTTTTTCAAATGGTCTTTGAAGGTCTTCCCGATGACTATGACATCGTCTAAATAAGCAAGGCAAGTTTTCCATGTCAGGCCTCGGAATACCAGGTCCATCAATCTTTCAAATGTTGCTGGTGCATTACAGAGTCCAAATGGCATGACGTTAAATTGGAATAAGCCACTTGGGGTCGAGAAAGCGGTCTTTTCCTTGTCTTCTTGATGAAGACTCACTTTCCAATATCCACTCTTCAGGTCCAATGTGGAAAACCTCTGTGCTCTGGACAACGTGTCGAGTGTATCGTCAGCACGAGGTAATGGATAGCAGTCTTTCTTTGTAAACGTCATTCAACCTCTGGTAGTCTACACAGAAACGCAATCCACCATTCTTCTTCGCTACCAGCACTACAGGAGAAGACCAAGCACTTGACGAAGGTTCGAATACTCCCTCTGTCAACATGTCCTGTACTAACTGAGACATTTCCTCTTGTTTAGATAATGGAGTTCTTTTACCTCACCACTTGAGAGGTCGTTAGAAGATCTGTTCAATAATTCTTCCAGTTCCTTTGGTAATTTGGAATTATCCGAAGCACTGGATCTTCGTTGCGTCGTTCCGGCTACCCAGGCCACAGGAGTCAATTTGCCTAGGAGTGTATTGCTTTGTAAAGTGATAGCTTGATCCAAAATATTCGCCACTCTAATAGGTACATTTCCGGTTTCGTCAGGTTTTATTAAACTTCTGGCAATTAGTATGCCCGGTGTGCTCACTACCTGGGGTTTGAATATAGAGTACTGGTTGCCCCCAGTATCTACCTCCATTCTAACCATGATGATCTTTTCGAAATTTGGCGGAACAGGTACGGCAACTGGCGGAACAGGTACGGCAACTGGCGGAACAGGTACGGCAACTTGGTTTATGATGTCTATCGATTTTTCTGCTGTCATCATTGTTGATAGCATTACCTCTTCGCCTCCGATTCTCAAGACATTGTTTTTGAAGTCGTCTATAAATCCGTATGCGTTCATAACGGTCCACACCAAGAATTGCTTCATCCACAATGTCTGCAACAAGTACTTGATGATTAAAATCAAGTCGACCCAGGCGTAGGTGTATCTCCTCTTATCCATACACTTTTACAGGCCGTCCAGTAGCGGTTTGCAAGCTGCAAGAGCACCAGATTGGCTTGAGATGTTTCACCACGTCAGGGCGCACAATAGAAACTGTTGCGTCTGTGTCAACTGTAATCGAGGTTGGGCTTTCTTGAACAAATCCGGTAACTACCAAGCTCCCGCTGTTTTTCTGAAGTGTAGAAATTGTGTATTGTCTAGGGGGTTCGTTCCTCCAGTTAGTCAGCACACGCCCCGTTGTACCGACTATTGCTCGTTTCCCTGCTGCTGAATTCTAACCTGACAATCTCGTTGTAGATGTCCAGGTTTCCCACGTCTATAACACTTCGGTCTTCCATCCTTTCTTATTTTATTCTGTGGTGCCGACCGTCGAGTCTCTGTTACTTGTTCCTCTTTCTCATCATCTGTGCCGTCACGATCTTTTAGAACACGCACTTTATGACTTGTCCAACCAGATGCTGATTTGGCGGCCTCAAATTACAAAGCATGTACCAGGGTGTCTGCACTGTTCTGATGTCTTGCCATTCGTAACACTTGCTGTAGTTTGTTATCTCAGACACCGGTAGTATATGTCTGCATCGCAAAACTTGTTCGAAAATCTTCTGGCGCTTCAAGATAAGCCAGTCTAATTAGCCTGTCGATACTTGCTTCAAACTCTTGAAGGCTCTCCCCGGAATGCTGTCGCCTTGCTCTCAACTGGGTGCAGTACACATTTCGCAAATGTTTATCACCATACCATAATTCTAGAGCTTTTATCAACTCGGCATAGATGTTCTGGCTGTCAGGTGGCACTTTCTGTAGTAGTTCTGCTGCGGGTCCGTTTAATGCAAGAACGAGTGAGACTGCCTTGTCTTTCTCTGTCCAATTATTTGGGCATGCAGCAGCTTCAAATTGGCAGAAGTACGTTGCCCAGTGACTGCTTCCGTCAAAGGTTGGAGCTTTGACATGAACTGTCCCTACTGCAGGCAAAGTGACTTTCTCTATTAACTTATTTTGTGCGTCTTTTTCTGTCTTTATCATTGGCACAGTCTGTTCACAAAGTTGTTTTGGTTGTAACTTCAGACATTGCTCGACTTCATTTTTAATCTGCTCTTTTATATTTGTAATCGAGTCTTCTATTTTTGTTGACATAGCTTTTTCCGCACTCAAGACAGATTTTTCTACTTCAGCTATTTTATTTGACATGGATTCTTCTATGTCAGGTATTCTGGTAATCTGATTATTAAGCTCACCTGGTAATTCACCTATGTCACCACGTAGGAGACCCAATTCTGCTGTAGTATGTTCTTGTATCTGCTTTTGCTCATGAATTGAGGCTTTGATGTCATCTGCTTCCTGCTTACGTTTTTCATCCTGTCGTATTTCCACTTCTTCCGTCTCTTGTCTGCGTTTTTCATCCTGTCGTTTTCTGCTTTTTCCGACTCTTGTCTGCGTCTTTCCTCTGCTTCCAGCAGGAGGGTTTTCTGTCTCTCTTCTGCTTTCTCTGCATCCTGTCATCGTCACATCATCGTTCCTCTGTCTGCAACAACAGCGGCTGGAAATTTTCCATCATCCTACTGGCATCCATTGTTTTCCGATTAATTACGAATTACACTTGTCTTGTACAAAGTGTCCACTGTTTCCACTGTTAACCATTCTATCCGAGTTCTGACACCACTGTTACGACGGTCTACTTGATCATCATAGGTACAGTGGAAAACAAAATAAGTACAAGACACCAATTACATCATTTCACCAGCTTTAATTTTCACAGTTAACAGTTCGTAATTAACAACACAGTCTCTTATAACAACTCAAATAAAAATTGTTCACACCCAAATAAATGTCACTAATATTAAAACACAATTGTATTACAATATACCGTCCGATTATAAAACACAACACTTAACTAATAACCACTTGAACACGCACAGTAATATTGCCCAATAATAACTCTCGAACCGCACTGTAAATATATCGCAGCTGTACTGAACTGAACGTCGTTGAGTACTGGTATTTATACCGCCCCAAATTACCAGATTATTCTATAATCCGTGTTAGTGCCAGAGTGTGCGATGTAATTAATTTTGGCCTTGACACAGTCCGCGCGGCTGGCGCCTTCAAGAAAACTCTCGCGAATGCTTCTACAGTCACGTAGGCCACACACATTAGAGCGAGATTCTTCTGGCACATTCGACAAACACGTAGATTGTTCTGTGATGTCGTAACAATATTGTTAAAATTTACAATGTAAACTAAAAATCTAATACACAAACATACATGTTAACTAGCTACTGAATATTACTGTTTGGCCATGCACAATAATTAATTGTAAACAAACAGTTCAGTATAAACATAATGTTATTCTAAGTTGGACATTAGGTGGAACGAAAAAATCAAGCTTGGATTTTTAATTTGTAATAGTGTGGAAAAGTTGGCTTTTGGTGTAGATAAGATAAAAAAAAGATATGAAAAATGTTGGAGCACGTCTTGAGGTGCCGCAAGGACGATAAATTTGCATAAAATTGCAATTTTCGCTACATTTTTAAGTTTTTTTAAGAAGTTGTCAGACATTTTTTTTTTATTTCAAATATTGTCAAAAAAGCAGTTTTTATATCAAGAAAGACATAAAATTTTTTTTTTAACTGTTTGGATTATGTCTTGAGGTGCCGCAAGAGCGGTAAAGTTTTATAAAAACACACTTTTTGTAACTTTTTCAAAGAATTTTACGTGTCTCGATTATGCAATAAAAAGTTTCAAACATAATAGGCATTTTAATATGAATAGAAAGATTAAAACAGTTTAATTATTGCATTGGCATCCGGGAGCATGAGTCATCGCCGTAGCGGATGTTGGGAGGGGGAAGGGGGCGGAAGGCGGAGATTTGTTTGCGTGTGGTGACAAGCTCAGATCAGGTATCAGTCGCTTTGGTGATTTCAGTTGAGTTGGCGTCTATTGTGTAACAGATTAACGTAATATTTTGTTACTTTGTGTGCTACTGTATTGTTGTGAGTTAAAATGACTCAGTCTAAACAAGTGAAGACAAGACAAATTTCGGAATGTCCTATTTTTGGAAGATTTAGTGATTTGTGTGAATTGTACTGCCTACTTACGAAGATGTAATGAAGTGCTACTGTTTTATTAGACATAACCTCAAAGTTGCGTCAGGGAAAGATCCTACTGTAAGTGAAATATCTGAGACTTTAGTTCCAAAAATAGAACAAATATGGTCAATAGCTTCTATTCCCATTGTTTCTAACCTTAGAATTTCACAAATGATAAAAGTTTATCATGCTAAATATAGGAATTTATTAAGGTCTAAAAGTAGAAAAGGGTCAGATAAGTTTGACTCGAACCTCGCAAAATTTAGAGAAGAAGCTGAACGTTTATTTGATATTGCTGCCTGCAAGTGTCAAAACTTTGATACTTGTAGTTGTATAAAAGAAAAAAAGTACCAGTTTTAGAACAAGAGTTTCAAAAGATCAACTCTACCAGGAAAATAGTTATAGGTAATGTTGATATAGCTACCACAAGCGCTTTGAAGAAGAAAGAAGCAAGAAATAGTAAAGAACTACAGAGAACAGTTAAATTTAATCAAGAACGGACAAAAAATACTAACTAAAAATGAACTTTTTTCATGTGAAAAACTTACTATTTTATTGTACGCGTTTCGGCTTAGTATCCGCCTTCTTCAGCTTTGGTAACAGACTGCCTGGTAACGGCAGTCTGTTACCAAAGCTGAAGAAGGCGGATACTAAGCCGAAACGCGTACAATAAAATAGTAAGTTTTTCACATGAAAAAAGTTCATTTTTAGTTAAGTGTTAGTGCTGTGAAAGAAGAGATGAATAATCAAGACAAAAAATACTAGTGTATCAGAAACTGTTACTGACGACAATGACAGTGCTGAAGAGGCAAACCAACCAGGTCCTTCAAATATGCAAGAAGAGATAAATCTACCAGGCCCTTCGAAACTGAAAAAAGAGAAAAAGATAAGCACTCAAATGCATATTAAATTGCCATCTGTAGCTTCCATTTGTGACCATACCGGAATATCAGATAGAGCTGCTGCAGCTATAGCTAGTGCTGCTTTACAGGACTTGGGTGTAATCACAGGGGAAGACAAAACCAAAGTAATAGACAGGATGAAAATTAGACGAGCAAGATCAAAAAATCGAAGAGATCTCATTAATGACAGTCTTTATGATCAGATAACCGAAAATAGAGGATTGTTTTTTGATGGAAGAAGAGACAAAACAATTGTTCAAGAAAAGAAAGGAATTAAGTTGTACAAAAAAGTTATTTCAGAAGAGCATGTTTCACTAATAGAGGAACCAAACTCAAAGTTTTTAGGCCACGTAACACCTAAATCTGGCACTGGAAAAGACATAGCAGACGGTATACTGGAGTTTCTTGAAGTTAGAGAACACAACGAACAACTTTTGAACTTTACTGCTATTGGGTGTGATGGAACCGTTGTAAACACTGGACATAATAATGGTGTGATTTCTTTGATGGAAAATGAAATAGGAAGACCTTTACAATGGTTAGTTTGTTTGTTCCATGGAAATGAGCTACCTTTGCGACATATTTTTTGTCATTTAGATGGCAAAACGAAGGGACCCAATGAGTTTAAAGGCAAAATAGGTCAGCAGCTGGAAAACTGTGCTAATCTTCCTGTGGTTACTTTCTTGCCAATTGAAAATAACCTTCCTCTTTTGGAGAACATAAATGATTTAAGTACAGATCAGAAGTATTTATTGGATATGTGTATCGCTGTATCAAGTGGAAATTGCTCACTAGATTTATCTTTAAGAAACCCTGGAAAACTTGCTCAATCCAGGTGGCTTACATTAGCAAACCGTATACTTAGATTGTATGTGGCAACTGAAAACCTTAAGACTCTGGCTGAGTACATTGTGAAAGTGTATGCACCTGTGTGGTTTAACATTAAATTAAAACCTTCATGTACTTATGGTTCCAAACATCTGTTTAAGCTTATCTCATATTCACGCTATCTCTCTGATGATTTCAAGAAGATTCTAGACCCGGTTATTCAGAGAAATGGGTACTTTGCTGCTGCAGAAAATCTCCTTTTGTCCATGCTATGTGATGAGCGCAAAAATGTAAGAGAACTTGTTTACGACGTGTTTTAAAAGCAAGAACAGAAAGTAGAGGCGGAGTCAGGAAGTTTAAAGTTCCAAAGATAAACTTTGACGCAAAGGATTACATCGACATGATCTCATGGGCTGAAAATGATGTAACTGAATCCCCCTTGGTAAAACATGTTTCCATTGACTCTCTCAAAGACTTATACGGAGACATCTGAAGCTCAACCAAATAGTAAAGTGGACCCGCTTATCGACTTTCCCCGGCTTCCTTGTCACACGCAAGCAGTGGAAAGAGCTGTGAAACTGGTGACCGAATCGGCTCAAAATGTCTGTGGTTCAATCGCAAGAGAAGGATATATAAGAGCAAAAATTGACTCACGTGAGAACATGCCAAAATTTGATACAAAAAAAACAGTTTAATGTGTCAATGAAGTAGAAACAAACATTTTGCAGCTGTAACATTTGTAATTATTAAGGGTTTTTTAAATCATAAAAAATGAACTTTCAATGTCTTTAAAAGTGTATTATGATAATTTTTTACGTGTGCTCGAATAAAAAAAATATATAATTCATTTGACGAGCTTTTATTTCAGCCTTATTTATTACTATTTGTAACAACCAAAATGTTCACAAAAGTTTCAAAATTAGCAAAAATACAAACTTTTTGACATTAAAAAATATTTTTTTATTATTATTATATTTTGTAATTAATAATTTTTTCCAATTCTAATGCTTATATATGTATTTACAACTATCTTTTGTAACATTATATGTACGAGAAAACCATAAAGAATAATTTGTAATTTTTAAATTTTTTAAATTTTTTTACAAACTTTAAGCTCTTTGCGGCACCTCAAGATGTTGTAGTATAGCAACCAAATTTTTTTTTCTTCTTTTTGAACCTAAAACTTTTCCCCACTATTACAAAACTAAAAAAAAAAAAAATTAAAAAAGGGCATTTGTTATCGTCTATATTAAATTAAATTTATTAAATCCAAATTTACAATATAATTTCCACCTACCTCCACGATCTCTTCTATCAGGGTCCAGGATCCAATCACAAGTACGTTAGATACAAGCATGTGTTACAGGTTTGTGCAATAATTAACTATACTCATTTTTGGAAGAGAATTAATATTTTTTTTCTTTATTTAATAATCAAACGTGATGAATTTATAAGTTTTCTCCAAAATAGATTTTTTACATGTTTCAAAGGTTGTGCAACTCTTACATCTTAGTTCCTATACTTACATCCTATTACTTACATACTTTAAGATAGCCCAGCCTGCGCACTCACTACTCACATTCTTAAAACCCCGAAACATTTTTTAATACCCCATTTTTAACTTTGGTATACCATTTTGAGCTACATTGATACTATTACTGGCCACGTGGCGTCGTCCCGCCTTTTAAACACGCACAATTTTCCATTATGTCCCATTTATTATTCCATATTCAGGCGAACGGTCCCTACTCACTCTCGGATTTTTTAACACGTTCCACTTAGTATGCTTTGATGTTAACAGTTATTTTTTTAAACCCGGTGGCCGGGCAACCTGCCCGGGCTGAAATCGGTGATGGACTGCCAGCGTCTGTATGTTCCCTCTCTACTCGATGATTTTAGTTAAGACGACGGACACCAATGCCTTCTATTTAATCGTCACTGCTGTGGCACATTCAACACACGTGGTTTTCTGTGTGGTAACCGTGGACGATTTTTGTTAAGCACTGGTTGACGTCACAAAAGAGGCCGGACTTAGACAGTATTTCCTCCAGCTTAACCACACATTGCTGAATCAAATTCGCCCAAGCCATTTTGCTTTAAACCAACTCGGCGTCCCAACAGAGCGCGTACTTGTATTGCGCGTGAGTGCGTGGTCACACTTATGCAAAGTTCTAAGAATTTAGGGTGGTACAAATTCCTCGCCGCGTTACACAACCGAAACTGCGTCTCGCTGCTTTGTTCTCACTGCTTCTTACCACGTGTTCTGTTCCAATGGAAATAACGTTTGCACAATATTTTTATAAAATCCCGCAAAATGAAATAAATAAAATACAAATGCCCCATACCCGAAATAAATGAAATTACCCAATTTAGACACGTTACAATACCCCCAATGAGAATTCTGCTGTCCAGAACAGAAGAAATCTCATTGATAAACCCCTAAGAGGACCAGTGAGGAACTGGTGCCAACAACCCCCTTGTTCTTAATCTGCATGGATATACGACCCCCCGGCTTGGCGACTATGGACGCATCTGAACGAGATCACTGGACTTCTCCGTAAGAGATCCCAACACCGAAAAATCAAACAGACAAGTACCACAGCACACCTCACCTTCTAACATGCTACCCCCCAAAATCCTCAATCCCTGGCTTATATTATGCCAGATCCTCCACCGATATGTTTCCCCTTTTATGCAAGCTGGGCTGCCTTTAGCAGATACTGGGCTCACACACACTCACATTACCTATGGACATCACATATCATAAAATTGAAAAAATTTTTAAAAAGTTCTTTAAATTACAACACGTTGTTTTCAGATAAAATTGATTCATAAATTTTGCATAAAGTCTAAATTATTCTCTTCATTGTTTTCTGTTTTTATTTAAAATAAGTGAATTTAAACATTTCTTATAATTAAACACATCCTTACCCTACCATGTAATCACTTAGAATCTAACAATACAAGTCAATACCATAAATCAATAAAAATAAACATGGTTAATATACAAATAATAAAATAATCAATACTTAAAATTTTCATTAGCTGGCAGGCGAAAAATCAAGATTTTTTTTTTTCAAAAACAATATTTTCCAAAAATTTTTTAAAATTCAAAAAAAAATTAATTTTATTAAAATGTTTCCTTTATATATACAAATTATTTTAAATTTCCTTAAAGTGATCAAAAAACAAAAGTTGAATTGACTTTCTTACTACTAACTCATATGACCTCACTCTCAGCTGATCGAAACTAGGTCAAGTCCACTACCTTGACCTACATGTGTTATGTATAAGTTCTATCTGAAACACATTGACATCTGTAATATCCTAACTTGAAACACAAAACATAATAAAATAAAATATTTAAAATAACAAAATATGATTATAAATAATAAGCAAATTGACATTCAAATTATTTAAAATAAACACCTTCTAACTTTACATCTCCAAGTTTTATCATACCTTGTCACTGATTTCAAAATGAAAATTTTATATGTTCAACTATAACTTTCTTCATTTAACAATTTCATTCTACATTACCTTGGGTGATTTAAACATTTATCTCATTTAATTTACTACTTGATCTGTCTACACATATAATCTTTCTCCTCTGACTGTAACCACTAACAATTGTAACTTACATGACACCCATCTCTATTAAAAACATCTCTCAAACACTCTCCAACCCCAACTTATCATTAAACTCAAATCGCCACCTTCTCTCAATATATAAAAAAAATACTCTCTAACCCTTTGTACATAGGATACGTGTTTCCCCCCCCAAAAACTCATTTCCCTTATCTGGCCCCTGGATTCTACCTAAGGCGGCCCCGTCCCACTAAAATCGGTCCCAATCCCGTCCCAACTTATCATTGTGTTGCGGACTCCCACATTACACTACCCCCTACTACAAAATTGCCATCCCCAAAAATCTCAATCTCATTACCTCACTTCAAATACAACAAAATAACAACATCAATTATAAACAACAATATATCACTCAAAACTCTACATATATTCTCCACAACTACTGTGTCAACCTCAATACTCCTCAAAATTCTATAACATTACATTAACTCAAAACAACATTACATTACTTCAAAACAATATTTCGATCTTTGCTTCAACTCTAACTTCAACTTGGACAGATCTATATGTCCCACAAAATATTCATCACCCAAAAACTATTTCTTATTAGCTTTCACCAATTATTACTTTACTTCTCATTACTTTAAATAGCATCTGTAATACATTGAAACATTACATTAAACATTAATTACCTGGAACATTTACAACCAATATGCCAGTGACATTTTATTGCTGATCAGCTGATATCCCTAACACAACAAAACACATCTCAAAATTGAACAAATTACATGAAATATATACATATATATTTATTTATCATTACTTCTCATCTCCTTGTTTCCCCTCTTTCTGATTCTGATACTTTATGTTAACCGCCTGCCAGACGGTTTAATTATCTGCTTAGTTTAAAAAATACACACATAATGAAAACACATATTTTTATCAATACCTATATCTAACGTACAACAACAAAATAATACTATTAAAATTATGGAATGAACACCTTATATTGAATGTCTGAGCAGCTAGTTATTTAAACAGAGCACAAGCATTTTTATTGGATCAAATTTGAATTAGCAAACTTTTTATGTTGTAAAATTTAAATTCGTGACTCATTTGGGTCACCTCCCATCCACACACTCTATTGCAAATTTATTATTAATAATTATTATATCTCATTTTTCAGTAATTATTAAATTTTTTAATTATCATTTTTATTGAACACAATTATTTCAAATAATCTCACTCTTGAATTAAAATCTTAGTTATACCTGTAACCCTTTTTATTATACACGATTCATACTGTAAAATTTCTATACTTACATTCCATTTAACATGATAGACACAAAACATCTACCCCCTACACCCCAATACTTTCACCTCACCTCTGAAACATTTCACAAAAATATTAGTTTACATCAAACAATTTAGCCATCTATTACCAAATTCCAAATCTCGTAAAATAAATTGAATTCATTTAAAGAATTTACTTAATTAGCATTTACATAATCACTCAAAATATTTAAAACATCTCCAACTGGTTTGATTAAATTAATTACTGAAAATACAAATTCCATTATTATTGTTTGCCATTATACAAATTAGCCAATTACTGTTTCCAAAATTAATGTTATTATTTATTTAAATTGCAAAGTATTATTATTATTATTATTATCACTTACCTATATACATACATTGCTTAGTTGATCTTCTACAATACACATAAATAAATGCACTACAATTATTTACAAACTTTAGTTATCAACTGTTCAGTTTTCCCGCACTTCATTGTCCAAATCTGCCATGTCAAAACCATAAAACATAATGTTTATCACTGTCTTTTATTGTTTTATCATTTAGCCTCTATCGTCCCAGATAAGTCTTGGTGTTATGTAGCATCGTTCAATTTCATTAATACACCAGTTATTGTTTTGTGTATTATAACCATACAAACTAACTTCACTCATCTTACCAAAATACTCATTAAACCAGTCAACGTTAGGCAATTTTGTTAAGTCTCCATCGGTAAATACATTCATGATCGGGTTAATTACTTTAGTCAAATCATTATAGTCATTATTATTCAAATATACTTTTAAACTTTCCTTCCATTCGTCATACTTTCTATTCAAATTATACAATTCTGTTACATACCATTCTCTACTTACTTCTCTCCCTTCATAACACCACATCACACTCTCACAATTGTTCCGGACAGAGGGTACACAATTACTCAACAAAAATAAACACCTCAATTCATCTATCAATACGGGACTCTTGCCCTTCAACAACAACACTTGTGAACTCATTAAATCATCATAAACATTATCAACAATAAGGGGAAAATTTACCCTCTGTCCCCACTCTACCACAATATTATTTTTCCTCTCTCTCTCTAACTCATTAACACACCTTAACATCTCATAATCACATTCTAAAATTTCCTCATTATTTTCATTACTTATTTTCACCGTATCGACCTCCGATACTAATTCTTCAAATACATTATTATACTCAATATTACTATTCTCATTATTTTCAACATTGTTACTCTCGTCATTATAATTTTCATTTGTATTACTATCTCCCATACATACACACTCTCTTGACTCCTTTGTTTCTCTACATATTTCGTTCAACTTACTCTCAAGACTACACAGTGAATTAGTTAATACATCAAACTTAGTATCATTTATGTCAAAACGTTTATTTAATTCGTTACTTATCACATTAAATTTGTTCTCAACAATTTTTTCGTTATTGTCAAAACGTTTATTTAATTCAGTCTCATTTTTGTCAAAACGTTTATTCAATTCTTTAAATTGATTTAACATAATACTCATCATATCATTATCCATTTTATTGTATTTTGTTGAAGTCGGGGTTACTTGAATCCCCGAATCTTCAATTACATTACTCTGATCTGTTACACTTATTTCTGTTTCATTCTGACTCGCATTTGGAGTCGAATGTGTCTCCAAATTACTCATGTTTAAGTCGTCAAAATTTTTGACACTATTTTTATTTACTTTATTCTCATTATCTGACATTTTTTTATAATTGATATTCTAAATATTCATAATCTAATTAATTAATTTTTTGTGATGTACTTTCTATATTACTTTCGGTATAGCTTTGCGTACATAACGCCTTTTTTATTTTGCTACGCCAACCTAACACATGTTTGTATCTTTGTAGATGTGGAATTTAATTAAATATATTAAAATTCGTGCCTGTCATGGGCGCCATTTGTTATCGTCTATATTAAATTAAATTTATTAAATCCAAATTTACAATATAATTTCCACCTACCTCCACGATCTCTTCTTATCATGGTCCAGGATCCAATCACAAGTACGTTAGATACAAGCATGTGTTACAGGTTTGTGCAGTAATTAACTATACTCATTTTTGGAAGAGAATTAATATTTTTTTTCTTTATTTAATAATCAAACGTGATGAATTTATAAGTTTTCTCCAAAATAGATTTTTTACATGTTTCAAAGGTTGTGCAACTCTTACATCTTAGTTCCTATACTTACATCCTATTACTTACATACTTTAAGATAGCCCAGCCTGCGCACTCACTACTCACATTCTTAAAACCCCGAAACATTTTTTAATACCCCATTTTTAACTTTGGTATACCATTTTGAGCTACATTGATACTATTACTGGCCACGTGGCGTCGTCCCGCCTTTTAAACACGCACAATTTTCCATTATGTCCCATTTATTATTCCATATTCAGGCGAACGGTCCCTACTCACTCTCGGATTTTTTAACACGTTCCACTTAGTATGCTTTGATGTTAACAGTTACTTTTTTAAACCCGGTGGCCGGGCAACCTGCCCGGGCTGAAATCGGTGATGGACTGCCAGCGTCTGTATGTTCCCTCTCTACTCGATGATTTTAGTTAAGACGACGGACACCAATGCCTTCTATTTAATCGTCACTGCTGTGGCACATTCAACACACGTGGTTTTCTGTGTGGTAACCGTGGACGATTTTTGTTAAGCACTGGTTGACGTCACAAAAGAGGCCGGACTTAGACAGTATTTCCTCCAGCTTAACCACACATTGCTGAATCAAATTCGCCCAAGCCATTTTGCTTTAAACCAACTCGGCGTCCCAACAGAGCGCGTACTTGTATTGCGCGTGAGTGCGTGGTCACACTTATGCAAAATTCTAAGAATTTAGGGTGGTACAAATTCCTCGCCGCGTTACACAACCGAAACTGCGTCTCGCTGCTTTGTTCTCACTGCTTCTTACCACGTGTTCTGTTCCAATGGAAATAACGTTTGCACAATATTTTTATAAAATCCCGCAAAATGAAATAAATAAAATACAAATGCCCCATACCCGAAATAAATGAAATTACCCAATTTAGACACGTTACAGATTTTCATTCCACGCTATTGGACATCCCTATTTTGCTATATTAAATTGTGAAAATTCGGGTAGATTTTTCTGAGAAATCATATAATTTTGTCTTTATTTGTATAAGATGTGTGTAATATAACTTTCATATTGACACTGGGAACAGAGCGGGAGGGTCATTCCGTATCAAATCAACGCGCTAAAATTAAAAATTTTACCTGACCATCTCAGAATTTGATGAAATTTGGTATGTAGGTAGTCCTCATGGAGATTAATAAAAATACACATTTTTTTTTCAAATATCTCAAACGGTTTAGAAATTACGGCTATGTAAAGTTTTCAAAAAACGGCCAAAAACGCACGTCCGACATATTTTGAAATCACCACAGCTGCTCTCCTAATTGAGCTAGAGAGATGGGAGTGGTGTTATTTTACTCAGTTTTTCATGCAGTTTTCATTGATATACAGCACAACATACCTTTTCATAAAAAGTTTTTTTGTAAACACAAAATCAAAATTTTAAATTTAATTTTCTCAAAAAGTGCATTTTTGAAAATTTTTTAAAAATTCCTATAAATAGTTTAAACCTGTGGTACGTGATTCTCGAAATTTCAAAGTGGGAGGCTAATGGGTTCTTAGTTAAATAATAATTTTAAAAAATAGCGTTTTATAAAACTGATGCGTAATTTTAATACTATGTACCTTTACATAATGTATTACAATGGTGATTATTACCATAATTCTGTGCCAAGGGGGGCTGTCTTTAAGACAAATTATGTCCACAATTTAGTCATTTTAGTCTTATTATTTACTCAGTAAGTTTTTCAAAATTAAATGAGAAATAGTTTTTATAATTTACTTTATGCATTTTGTGTCAGGATGCAAAGGATAAAGTCACTAAAATAACAATCAGCAGTGGTCTGTTGTAGATTATTCATCGACCAAAGCATTGCATATTGGCAGGCCAAAGTGGCACACATGCAGTTTGTGTATGCACAATTCACCAGAACGTAAAGTTAATGATAGAAAATACAAAATTAGGAGCTTTGACAAATAGACAATTAAATACACATAAACACTGTTTGGCAAAAATGCTGTGTAATTCACCAAACATTAATTGCTATATGAGTGAATGTAGATAATGCCCTGGTGTTGCCCCAATTCGCAAAATCATTGAAGAGGGTTTTGAAGAAAATCTTATAGAAAATGTCACCTATCGTCAGTGGGTGTCTGTTGATCGTTGCAACCTTGAAACTTTACAGAAATCTAATGAAGATTTTATAAATGTTTTTTGTGACAAACTGACTCTCTTAATCAAACATGATTTTATTGCAAAGCAGCAGTCTTCATTCATTAATGACAAAAAAGAAAATTTAAAAGAGTCAGAGTTTGTAGTAAACTTAGATTTCTCTGAAAACTATAACATTGTCGTTCAGGACGAAGCTCAAAGTTATCACTGGGCAAGCGAACATGTGACAATACACCCTTTTGTGATTTATTACAGAGAAGATGATAAAATTAAACACTCAAGTTTTGTTGTAATTTCACCTTGTTTAGAGCATAACACCGTTTCTGTGTATACATTCAAAAAAAAAACTTGTCGAGTTCATGACAACAAAGTTTCAAACAGTGCCAAAAAAGATTTTTTATTACTCAGATGGGTGTGCTGCACAATATAAAAATAAGAAAAATTTTATCAATTTATGTTATCACAAGCAAGACTTTGGTGTAGAGGCTGAATGGCATTTTTCCGCAACTGCACATGGGAAAGGACCATGTGATGGGGTTGGGGGCTCAGTCAAGAGACTTGCTGCAAGAGCAAGCCTGCAACGTCCATATGACAACCAAATTTTAACACCTATCCAACTTTATGAATGGGCAGTTGAAAATTTATCTGGAATTAATTTCACCTTCTCCACACAAGATGAGTATGTTGAGTCCGAAACATTTCTGAATGACCGTTTCAGCCAAGCAGTAACTATTAAGGGAACTCAACAGTATCATGCTTATATACCTGTTCATTCAAGCGTATCAAAGATTTGTGTAAAAATATTCTCTGAAGATACAACAGAAGGAACAGTGATCATCCAAAAATCCTCAGAAAAACTACAAATGTCAGAAGTAAGCGGTTATATAACGGCCGTATATGACCAAAAGTGGTGGCTGGCATATGTGTTGGAGAAGAATGAAGAAGAGGATGAACTAAAAGTGACATTTCTACATCCTGCTGGCCCATCATCATCATTTTCATATCCAAGGAAGTGTATTGTGGATATCACTGACAGACGTGCTTAGCAAAGTTGATCCTACAACTCCTACTGGAAGGATTTATGTAATAACACCTGAAGAAGCCACAACAACTTCACAAGCTCTATCATCAAGTTCTACATAAAATTTTGCTAAAGATGTAAGTGTTAAAGATTTAATGTAAAGTGTATAAATAATTTAATATAGTAATGAAATATGTTTTAATATCTAGGCCTACTATCAGTTTTATAAAACGCTCTTTTTTAAATTATTATTTAACTATTAACCCATTAGCCTCCCACTTTGAAATTTCGAGAATCACTTACCAAAGGTCTAAACTATTTGTAGGAATTTTTAAAAAATTTTCAAAATTGCACTTTTTGAGAAAATTAAATTTAAAATTTTGATTTTGTGTTTACAAAAAAACTTTTTATGAAAAGGTATGTTGTGCTGTATATCATTGAAAACTGCATGAAAAACTGAGTAAAATAACACCACTCCCATCTCTCTAGCTCAATTAGGAGAGCAGCTGTGGTGATTTCAAAATATGTCGGACGTGCGTTTTTGGCTGTTTTTTGAAAACTTTACATAGCCGTAATTTCTAAACCGTTTGAGATATTTGAAAAAAAAATTTGTATTTTTATTAATCTCCATGAGGACTACCTACATACCAAATTTCATCAAATTCTGAGATGGTCAGGTTTATACCCTGCGTTGATTTGATGTGGAATGGCTCGGGAGTGCAGATGTGGTGTTATTTCATTTAGCCATTTGTAGCTGACATTAAGATGCCCCTCCCATGCCAACCAACAAACATTGCCAACGCTTATGAGCATACAAACACTTCTGTTTTCAATTATGTAACATAATACATTTTGGATATCTTAGCAATTTGTCGTAATTTGGTTTGGTTTAGTATGTGTTATTAGGCTGTCATTAATTATATCAATTGTATCAGTGAAAATTACTAATGTTACCCTTTACGTTAAATGGAAAACTCTTTAAAGTGATCTCAGTGGATCACGAGTTCAATACATTTCCACTTCTCCTTTGTGTACACAATTTAAACACCACAAAATATTGTTGATTGTTTATTATGATATTTCAGGTCATTTAAAATTATAATTTGTACACTTTTTCTAATATTATTTGCTTGAAAGATATTCTGTTTAAAGTTAACTGAGCCCAGAAAACTGTAATTAAGATGAAACGTTTCTTTAGACTAATTGAAAAGAGAATAAATGTTTGAACCCATCAGATGCGTACAACGTGTGTTGAAAATAACAGTTTGCTGTTAGGCTGCTGGTAGTATTGCAACTTATTCCCACAACTGTCAGTTTGGTACTTTCATTAAACAAAATAAAGAGTATAACTTCAGCACACAATTTAACTCAAGGGTTTTATAAAAATGTTAGCATTTAGTTGACGTCAAATTTTTATTTCCTTCTCAAAATAATTCTATAATGATGTAAAAATTCTTGTAATTTTTGGTAAATAGGAATTTAAAAGAAAGTCTATGTGAAAATATGTAACATGGTATGAGAAACTAATAAAAAATATGGACACCTGTTGTATAGTTTCCAAGAAATGTGTACCTTTATGGTGTAAAACTTTTTTCAGGGAACATCATATCATTATAGTTATAGGTCCGCTTGTAGGTCCTGAACAGTAACCTGCACCGACCCAATGCATAACTTACTCCCTCTTACTAGTTATCTAGAGAGAAGGAAGCGGAGATGACGTTATAACATTTCACTATCTCACTTTCATATTATCTCCCTCTCTGTCGCACACATGCTTCCATTGTTCTCGTCAATGGATGAGCCACAGCCACATTGTTCTCGTTCTTGTTGCAGCCGATGTTCACTCTGTGAAACACTATACAAGACTGTTGTACGCATGTGCCGAATAAATGAAAATTTTGTTAGCCTCGCAACGAGATGTTTGTACACTGTGCATCTCTAAGCTAGTGTTCAATTTCTATTGTCAGGTTTCTAGCACTGCAGTTTCAATACTCTTCTATACATTAGTCCATCCCAGTTACATATGCAGGGAGCATTAATGTGTTTTCCTCTATATAAGTTGTCTCGAATCTCTTTTCAGCCAGAAACACTTTATTGTATTAACATGAAACTCCTCACACAAACTAAAATAAGGTACCCGTAGTGGTGAAGCTGAGGTTTGACAATGTGAAAACATTGTTTATTAACAATGATATATGCATTAAATAGAAAACATTGTTCTTAAGCAGCTGTCATTCTTGTGCTAACTTGTGTGTGATATAGATTTAGTCTTATAACTACCAGTGTGCTTTCATTTGTTTCAGGTGTTAACAAGAGCAATTTGTCCATCATAAAAAAAAAAAAAAAAATGGAAGAGATCAAATTTGAGGACAAGGTATAAAATATAATTTTTAAATGTATAAAATGTAGTTAATATATGCTTAACTTGTTACATATGTCATGCTTACCTTATACACACATATTCATGCACATAGGCTAGATTTCTTATTTTAGTAATAGTTTTTTTATCATCATATTTATTTTGAATTAATTGGTGTATAGAGTATGATATATATATATATATAGTG
The DNA here is from genome assembly GCA_034769895.1 of Magicicada septendecula. Lineage (NCBI taxonomy): Eukaryota > Metazoa > Arthropoda > Insecta > Hemiptera > Cicadidae > Magicicada > Magicicada septendecula. The sequence continues at coordinate 86,525,073 of CM068370.1, forward strand.
TATTTAAAATTTATAATTATATTACCTCAAGATGTTCTTTTCCTTATTTGGAACATGTTTCGAGAGTTCCTGTTCTCTCATCTTCAGCCTTCGCCATATTGTTTCTGCTTAAGTATTTGTGTGTTGGCTGCTGGATGTTATTAAGGTAGTTTGTTGGTCTTTGGTCTTTTAAAGTTGTATTATTGTGTGTGGTTGTGGTATATGTTTTTATATTTTGTGTATTTTCGATATTGAGTGCTTTGAATATTGTATCATGTTTTGTATTGATTTGTATTTGTTCTGGTATTAGTTGGTTTTGTGTTTTATGTAATAGCTCTAAATAGCTCACACAACAAAGATAATACAACAACTAACAGTATATACAAAATTGAATGCCAAGATTACAAAAAATGTTACATAGGACAAACAAAAAAACAGCTGAAAAAACGTTATTTTGAACACCTAAACGCATACAAAAAACCAGAAATATATAAATCCAATTTAGCCACACATGCAATAAACACAGGACACGAATTCCCAAACATAACCAATGTATCACTAATAAAACATATACCACACAAATGCACCATAATGAACATTTGGGAAAATTTACAAATATACAAACATAAAACACAAAACAAACTAATACCAGAACAAATACAAATCAATACAAAACATGACACAATATTCAAAGCACTTAATATCGAAAATACACAAAATACAAAAACATATACCACAACCACACACAATAATGCAACTTTAAAAGACCAAAGACCAACAAACTACCTTAATAACATCCAGCAGCCAACACACAAATACTTAACCAGAAACAAGATGGCTAAGGCTGAAGATGAGAGAACAGGAACTCTCGAAACATGTTACAAATAAGGAAAAGAACATCTTGAGGTAATATAATTATAAATTTTAAATAATGTATATATATATCAAGAAACGAACTGTAGCAGAAAGTGATTGAAAAAATATATATATATATTTCAATCACTTTCTGCTACAGTCCGTTCTTGATGTATATAATACATTTAATATTTATACATAAATTTACCTCAAGATGTTATTTTTTTTCTCTTTGGAACATGTTTCTGGTACTATCTTGTACCCATCCTCAGCCTTCCAGTTTTTTTGTCTGGTGAAGTACATATGTGTTGTTGGTTGACTATTATTATTGTGGCTTTCTGTTGGCTTCTGGTATTTCAAGTTGGTTTTATTGTGTGTGATTGTGGTGTATGTGTTAGTTTTTTGTGTATTTTCAATGTTGAGTGCTTTGAATATTGTGTCATGTTTTGTATTGATTTGTATTTGTTCAGGTATTAGTTTGTTTTCTGTTTTATGTTTGTATATTTGTAAATTTTCCCATATGTTCATTATGGTGCCTTCAACATATACCACACAAAGGCACCATAATGAACATATGGGAAAATTTACAAATATACAAACATAAAACAGAAAACAAACTAATACCTGAACAAATACAAATCAATACAAAACATGACACAATATTCAAAGCACTCAACATTGAAAATGCACAAAAAACTAACACATACACCACAATCACACACAATAAAACCAACTTGAAATACCAGAAGCCAACAGAAAGCCACAATAATAATAGTCAACCAAAAACACATATGTACTTCACCAGACAAAAAAACCGGAAGGCTGAGGATGGGTACAAGATAGTACCCGAAACATGTTCCAAAGAGAAAAAAATAACATCTTGAGGTAAATTTATGTATATATATATATATATATATACATTTTTCTAACATTTTGGCGACTTTTCAAAATGTATACGTTTTGGCGTCTACTCGAAAACGAAGAGTATATTGAAATTTTATTATAACATTACGTTCTTGTGATTATGTTATTTGTGTTTTGCGTTTTATATTTCAATATACTCTTAATACAAGAAAATAATTTTTGTTGTACAAAACGCTGTCATTATGGCATTTTTTTATAATTACGACAGTAGGGCGTCTTTTCAGTTTCCCGACAATGAAGCGTCTGAAATGTATACTTTTTTCGAATTGTAGCGGTTTTTGCTTCCAGCGACGTTGCCAGATTTCAACCCCGGGTATTGCACAGTTTACGTTGACGCTTATTTGTTTGTATGAAAGAGTGACTAACTGCAGGCGAATCACCATTATTCTTTTCCGTTGTTCACGCGCCAACTTTATATCATAATTTTAACTAAATATTTATAAACTGTCAAATATTTATCAACAATTCTTAAACTTCACTATCCAATTCTACTAACCGTGATAATATAATTATTGTGTTTTACGAAGCATGCCAAAGTAGCGTACTGGCCTTTCGAATTATGTAAAGATTGACCACTTGTCGTCGGATTAACTAACGGAATTAACGGGCATGTTAATATTTTCTCACATGCATTGATACCGGGTGATAACGTTACTTTGATCTCATTTACTAGGGAAATTTCTTATGCATATTAGCAGTCAAAAATAATAAAGGTAATACCAAACGTTATGAACTTATACTCATAATATAAAAAATATAATCAGTTATATTTTTGGTCAGTGTTAATTATTATGCATACAGTATTTTGAAGTAATGCTATAAAATATTTATTTGTATCAATTTTGTGGGTAACAAAATTTTATAACTATAGTTTATAGTTCTGTAGTTCTTAATTTTCTATAGTTCTGTTTGGGATTGAGATTGATAAATAGATAGACAGATAGAGAGAGAGAGAGAGAGAGAGAGAGAGAGAGAGTGAGAGGGGGAAGAAGGAAGGAGAGCGATCACAACTCTGCATATATGTACATAATAATAATTACTTCTTGTGTTAGAGATAGATGGAGAGATGGGAGACAGAGGGTTGTGAGATAGCATAAAATTTTATGTTAACATTTCCATAATATTAGTTCTATTTGTATTAGAAATAATAGCAAGATGTTGCGAAAAGCAGGCAGGGAGAGAGAGACAGACAGACAGAGAGACGATATTAAAATGTTTCGGGTTGAGGGTACTAGAAGTCATCGGATACCTGCACTTTTTGTAAGACCAGGAAAAGGTTATTTTATGATACTATTCATTGACATGTCTATTGTTATATAGGCTTGTGGTTTCTCCACGGATTATAAAAATAGTGCTACATCCAGTGGCTTGAGAGGCATTTTCTTACAGAGAATGCTCACGGCCGCTAATAAATCGAGAAATGCTGATACTTATTTCAACAATTTCTTCAGTTACTAAAAGCGGTCAGTAAGGCCTTGTCGTTTTTCACATCTATGTTAATATCTTTACATATCTTTTAATTTTATTTATTTTTTAGATTTTGTCTAACTCACTTGTACGTTAGCTAAATTTATTAACTACAAATTACTGTATATTCAATTTAAAAATTGCGTGTAAAAATAATGAATAGCCGCTAAAAAATCATTAAACAATTCTCCTACAGAAAAACATTTTATTCAATTAAATACGTCTGAAATGTACTAACAGACATTCTCCCGACTCTTCTCCGTACATCACGCTTAATTTTGGACCATTAGTTCTCGATCGTTTGGGTGTGAACGGCAAAATTGCGAGGACATACAAAATTAAGCGAACGATTCACAGGAAAATGTATAACCCATACATTTGGGCAGTGGCGCACCCAGGAGGGTTTTGGGGGTTAGAACCTACCGAAAATATGGTAAAAATTGTGTAATCAACGAATGTACAAATAGTAAGGCTGTAGTAATAAGATAAACTAAAATACAACGTAGGTAAGCTTACCAGACACGAATAAACTGTTCTCATGATATGTAATTGTGTTCATACTTTTCAAAAACACCGGTTTTCATCAAAAGCATAGAGTTTACTTTATTGCTATATTTTCCGGTTTGGAGAGTGAAATGGGTCAATCTGGGTCGCCTGTCGACTTCAGTGCAAAGGAAAGTTATAGGCCTACATAGTCAGAGTCGGAAAATAATTTATAACGTGTAGGCCTACAAGTGTGTTAAATCGGAAGATAAGGATATATCAGAAAGAAAGTTACAGGAAAGGGTAGCTCAGGCATGCGGCGTGTCTATAAATAGTGTTTCTAGAATTATTAAAGAAACATAATGGTATATGGGTGATATAAAATCTTTCAGGAGTCGCCATAAAAATGTTCAACAAATGAAATAAAAACTGATTTAAACGATTTCGACAAGTGCACCACTCGACAAATTATTCACCAAAGTCAACCCATAGAAGGGTAAAGATTAACATTCAAAAGTAATTTAAACAATTTTAAACAACAAATTAATTATAATGGTAGAGTTACCAGTCTGAACCACATTATTCGTCAGATGGGATTTCGACGGAAACGTGCCAAAAGCAACAGGAAACTTTTAAATAGAAAAACGTGACATTGAAATCTTAAGAGTTGATATACAGTAGAACTTGGCTAATTCGAAGCTGAAGGGACCAGTAAAAAATTCGAATTATCCAAAAATTCGAATTAGGAAAACTTTTAATAACGGTAGAAAAATCAAATCAAAAACCGAAATTCAGTAAAGCAATATGTTATTTTATTAAACAATTTCCTTATACATATGTATTACAAACGTATAAACATGTTTCAGTACAATATAGTATTTACAGTTTTTTAAAAAAGCTAGAAACTTTTGATTGCATTTTGCAGTTAATACACTGAGTTGTAGTAAACTCTTCAAGTTTATTAAGTGCTTGGAAAATAGCGTCACTTACGTTCTGCTGTCCTTCAACAAACCGTCTCAAGCCTTGAATGTAATTTGATGCCTGTGAAGCCGTTGGAATCGGTATCTCTGGAAGTTCTAGCTGGTCCCCTTCTTCATCTGAAGATGTACCATCATTTCTTTTGTTCATAACATCAGCCACGATCTCCGCATCTGTCTGTTCACCGCACACCGCCAAGTCTTCATTCATGTTTACAAACTCTTCGTAACGAATGCCTGCGTCATGTCCAACATCTTCCCAGTTATCCGTAGTGGGTACGACTTCTCTAGCAGCTTTATTCTCCTCTTCACCTTCAATGTGGCAGAAACCACCTTTACAAAAACAATTAGCAATTGTTTTTTGCGTAACTTGGTTCCAAGCACTGTTGCACATGCGGGCAGCTTGAAGGATGTTAATCTTGATATTTTCGTGCTCATCTAAATAAGCACCTGACAGAATGTTTTGGACCACAAGCCGTCTGTAAAAATGCTTAAAATTTTTTATTACACCTTGGTCCATAGGTTGAACTACTCAAGTCATGTTTGGAGGGAAAAACACAACCTTTACATTTTCAATCACAGGAATAGTGTTGTGCGCTGTACAGTTGTCAATACACAAGACGATTCTTCTGTTTTGATTCCGAAATTTCCTGTTGATTTTCAAAAGCCATCTTTCGAAAATTTCACCTGGCATCCAAGCTTTATTGTTTGATTCATGTTCAACTGGTTTCGTTTTTACATTTTTGAAACAACGTGGGTTGGCTGACTTCCCTATCATTAGCAAAGGCAGTTTTTCCGAGCCATCCATGTTTGCTCCGATTAAAAGTGTTATGCGCTCCTTGCTGTGTTTGCCGCCACTACAACTTTCTCCTTTAAAAGCAAGTGTTTTGTCGGGGGTGCATTTGAAGAATAATCCCGTCTCGTCTACGTTAAAAATGTCTTTAGCGTCTCTATCAGAAATCATTTGCAACAAATCGTCTTTCCATGAATTTGCAGCTTCAACGTCAACAGATCCACTTTCCCCATAAACAGTTTTGAAAGACATGCCATTCCTTTCTTTAAAACCATCGAGCCAACCAGTGCTGGCCTTAAAATCATTTTTCCCTAAGCTAGATGCGAATTCCTCAGCTTTGGCTCTGACGAGGGGCCCACTGACTGGAATTTTTTTGTCCCTTGCTTACTTAAACCACTACACATTCATCCACGTCGGGATTTTCTGGTCCTCGCGCTCTTTTCCTATCTTTGTCGCTGGCTTTACACACACTATTCAAAATCTTCTCTTTATTTTTTAGATACGTTGACAGCGTATTTGGCGGTATCCCGAATTCCGTGGCAATTTCAGATTTCTTTTTTTGTCCCTTTTCCACTTCCCGTATAACGGCAACTTTTTTGGCAAATGTCAATGATTTTATTGGGTCCGTATTGGTTTTGAAAGGGCTATGATGAACACACAACACAATAAAACTGCACAATAAGCGTCACTAAAACAAACCAATCTGTATATACAGTACTGTATAAAGAAAGGAACGGTCTCTCACTACAGGACACAGCTCGCACAGTAGAAACTCAAAAAGACAACACTTCCACGAATGCAGGCAGACTGAACTGAAAACAACAGTGAGGGTGGCTGACTGACAAGGCATGGAACAAGGGACAATGGCGAACGGTACCGTTACACGAGCCAGTCATGTGTCATCGCCAGATACTGACGGCAATTCCACGAATTTGACACAAAGGACAAGCGTCTGTTCACAAAGGGCGATGCCTGCTTGTCTGTTTCCAGTCGTGTCTCTATTGTTACGTGGTCTAGCCCATACTGTAGGTGATTTTTTGTAGTTAGAGCAAAATTTTTATTTCGAATTAACCAAAAAAAGTTCGAATTACAGACGATGTTTTTGCATGGTTTTACATAGGATATTCAAGGGACCACGGTAAAAGTTCGAATTATCCACAAATTCGAATTATGCACGTTCGAATTAGCCAAGTTCTACTGTATAAGAAAATTACAGCAATTCAGAGAATAACGGTAGTCCATAGTATACACAGATGAAATTTTGGTTTTCACCGTTCAAAATCGGTTACAAAAATTTGGACAGACAATGTCGAAAGTGCTTGAAAATTTCAATAAATAAATAAATTCGCCTGCAACATCATTAACAAAAAGGTAGACATGATTAACTGGTTATTGAATCATGGGATTCCTTTAGTCCATTTATGTTATAACCTGAGCTCTGTTTAATAGTTAGGCTAAACAAAATAACCCAACATTATTATTATTATTATTAGCGGGTGTCCTACAGTCTATGCCACATCCCTCATTTCGATCGCCATTTCTCCCCATCTTTCCAGTCATCGTCTTCAATAGCTCGACCTCTCATGCATTTCCTAATTCCTGTTTTCCATTGTGTTGTCAGTTTTCCTTTTCTTCTCCTGTTTTGTGGAGTATAAGTCAATGCTTTCTTTGGCCATCGCTTCTCCTCCATCCTCATTACGTGACCATACCATAGCAACTGTCTGGATTCTATTCTTTCTGCTGTTGTAAATATGCGCCCTGTTTTCCTTCTTATATCTTCGTTTCTAACATGTTGCATTCTAGAAATATTACACGATCTTCTTAAGAAGTCCATTTCCACAGTTTCTATCATCTTTTTCTCTTTACCTGAAAGTTGCCAGCATTCGCAGCCATAAGTTAAAATGGGCTCCTAAATAGTTGTGTAGATTGTCAGTTTAGGTTGAAGTTTCATTTTGTTCGACCAATGTAACGAGTTTAGCAAACGAATAGCCTTTTTTCCCTGTTGTATCCTATTTTTTATGTAATTCTTTGTTGTTCCATCTTTTGAAATAATAACCCAACATACTAAACTTTTAAAATAACCACTATTTCAGCAAACTATGGACATTCCATTTTACGACTTCCACCCTATCATCCGGTTCTTAATCCTAGAACTGATTTGGGCAACTGTGGAAAAGCATGTTAAAACAAAAAAGTTTATTTTCGTAGACAGTGTTATAAACTTAGCAAAAAAGGAATTCGAGTGTATTTATCTCACACGCTGGACATCAAAATGTGACCACGTCTTGAAAATTTAAAAGAGCATGTGAGATCGGACCAAAAAGTGTGTAATGTAACAGATCGTTTCTAAATTAATAAGCGATGGGATAGCAGCAGTTAAGACAATTTGAGTGATGATAACAGTGAAGGAAATTGACGTACTTATTACGGCAATAAGGTGTGGAAGAATTGACGTAATATTTGTAGTTGTTTGTAAGTAATTATGTGCTATATTAATTAAATAGTTTTAGTATAATTTTTTCATTAATGTTGTCTGCCCTGTTATTCATGGTTAATTTACATCTGCTTGTTTTTAAAACACACACACACCCAGAGTCACAGCCATTTCACATTCGAGCCTGTTATTGACGTTACTTGTACAAACAAATTAAGATGCCAGTGCAATATTGACTATATATTACTAAAGTTTTTCCTAAATCGTAACATGTCTGATAACGAAGTGTTATATACTCCAAAATATACAATGTTTGTTAATGTCTAGACTCGACTAGGAGATTAGGAGAAACACTGTAACAGACACAACATGACAAATCACTGTTTACATAATAATTGCAGTACTAAACATTAAACATTTTATAACTCGGTGAAATCTTTGTATGGTCCCTCTGTTGTATCTATTGTTTGTTTCGTCTTACAAAACATCCATTTGAATTGTTTGTCGTGTCGAAATAGAAATCAAAATCAAAACTTGTCACGTACTTGTACATAGACTTGTCATTCAGGGAACAGTCTAATATTCAACTGTAGCTTTTCTATTCACATGTATTACATTGTTCCCGTCTTATCGCACCTACAATATGCGCGACTGCTTCACGTCTGATTATTTTACTATATTATTGTATTATTATTTCAATAAAGTCACCGTCTACTCATTAAGTAATTTATATTATTCAGTCAGCACATGCAAATTACTAAGCCTTGTGATTACGTGGTATTTACTTGTAATTCCTACAAACATTGTGTGTTGATTCTTACCTGTGCAATATTTATGTGTAAGAAGGACTCTTTTTCAGCATTATAGGTGGCATTATAGATGGAAAATACATGAGTGAAATTCCATGAAGCAAGGATCATTTTTACTTGCACTTGCAGCATTGACTCCCAATAAGTTACGTGTTGTCGTTCCTCTAGGAAAAAGCAAGCCCTGCTTGTTGAGAAAATAATGAGGGAAACCAAAATTGTGCACCTTGTTCGCAAGTTTTCAACCTCCCCTCGAAAAAATCCTGGGTGCCCCTCTGCATTTGGGTATGTTTGGGTACTCGCGAGATGTAGCCGCGCCACATATCTGCAACTATAGTGGTTCCTGGTTCTATATTATTTAAAATTACACGATTTAGTGTGTTTGCATCGCGTTTATCCACCACCTTTAGCAACCACTTATTTATTCTCCTGTAAATTCCCCCAAGTACCCACCGAGTTTTGGTTATTTGGTCCCTGTTGTACTTCCTTCAAGTGAACGCACTTTCATCAATTTCAGTATCTCCCGGGCCGCCAATTTTTAAGCTGGTATCCATCACCCAGACAGTAAGGATCTCCCTGAACTCGTTTATTAATTTTCGCGTAGTTTTCCTGTTTATGTCAAGCTCTTTTGAAATAACTGAAATTTGATATTTCAAAATCCAAGCGACTAACACACGGAATAGGCTACAAATAATGCAGGAACACACGCTTTTCCGAAAAAAGTGTCATCATGTATGTTTTTTGTAGCTCAGCAATTCCGTCTACCACATCTGAAGGTGACGTTTTTTTGTCCATTCACATTTTTTAACATATTACCATCACACTTTACACATTCTGTTGAAAACGGAAAAAGATTTCAATCACAAACACATTTTCTGAAACCTTTTTTTTAATGAAACACCGAAAATTATTAACACTTTTGTATTCCATTTTAGTAAGATACGCATGTGCACAACTCTGATGAATGAATGTTAAACAAAATTGAATAGATTTAAAGATATAAATTAAATGGCCGCTTTTAGGAAGTGAAGCAATAGTTGAAACAAGTAACAGCATTTATCTTTTATCATTTGCGTCATTCTCTGCATGAAAATATCGGGCTGCATGAAAAATGTCTCTCAAGCCACTTTTGGTAGCCACATACGTTTATAACCTTTGGAGAAACCACATGCTATATGACAATAGACATGTCAGAGAACAGTATTATAAAATAACCTTTTCCTGGATTTACAACCAGTGCAGGTATCCGGCGACTTCTAGTACCTTCAACACAAATGTTTCTTTATAATACGAGTAATTATACAAGTAGTTATATAAGTGATAGGTAGGTAAATAGACAGGTAGAAAGAGAGCAAAAGAGAAAAAGAGAGACAGGGGTAGATAGAGAGAATAGTATAGATAGTGTATGTCAGTCTCAATTATCTCATGTTTTTTCGTTTCCCTTTGTTTTTAGTTTAAAGCGAAGGTCTTGTTTCATCGCAACTGTCACACAATCTCAGGGCACTTTATATTGTATAATACTTTATAATTTATAAAAAAATGTGTTACATCGTGTTATAATCGTTTATTTAAGTACTAAGTAGGCCTGTAATGTGAGCGCTGATGTTGCTTAGTATAAGTCTATGAAGGCCTACTTGTGCTTCGTATTAGGTTACTAATTAATGATGGCTACATGTTCATAGTAGTTATGTTATATCTAATAATGTGTATTTTATCTTTGTTCTTGCACTACTAATGATGGTCGTAGTGGGCATAGAAGAAACATCTGGAAATTCAGTATTCAGTAAATGGTGGCCTAATAGCCCGCATGATAAATGTAACACTACAGTTAATGGGAGTCTTTCAGAATACTATGTGGAGGGACACGACTATCAACTCCTCAAGCTGGATTAAAAGCTAGACTGGTAGTCCTAATAGGCCTGAAGGACATGAATTTAAGAACGCTTCGGTTTTTTTTTTTGTACAGGCGACGAACAATTTTCTTTTTCGCCAGAAAAATTTTGCGAATTACAGTGATGGTACGGAGATCCAGAATTTGAACAATAGTGTAGAGACACCGTATCTTAAAAACAATTCTGTTCTTGTTATGGGCAATGTCTTGCTTCAATGTAAAGCAGTACCAACGACATCTTATAGGGGAAAAAAGTATGAATTGGTTTGAGGCAAAAGGGATAAATTTCCAGAGGACGGCCTGAAGAATCAATTATTGCATTTATAGGAGACGTCCAAGGCATATTCAGTGAGTATGATGATAATTTAACTTTACTTAAGATAGCTGTGTTAGTGGTTATAATTAGAAACAGAATTATCACTGTTGCACACCACTATAGAAAAATTATTCCGATTAGCGCTTTCAAGCTTCTCAGCTCATCGTCAGATCGGAAATCCGTATCACTGTTGGACACCACTATAGAAAAATTGTTCCGATTAGCGCTTTCAAGCTTCTCAGCTCATCGTCAGATCGGAAATCCGTCAGATGAGCTGAGAAGCTTGAAAGAGCAAATCGGAATAATTTTTCTGTAATGGTGTGCAACAGTGATAATTCTGTTTGATAATTTAACTGACGAAAATGAGTGTCTTGTGCGCTGGGTTACTCCATCAATATCACTGTGAAGTCAACCCGATAGAATAAATTAGTACTGAGTACCGTAATGCAACCTGTAGGCAAGAATTATTCGTATGACCTTTTGCGTATAGATTTTCTTGTGCAATTTAAACAATAAATTACTAACGTGAAGGTCACTGACATGAAGACATAGTCTAACAATTGTAACATACAAAAATCAGTGTAACACACATTTACTCATGTTGATGAAAGCAACGCAATTATTGTAATCATCTTTTAATACGCTCTTTATTAATAAAAATAACTCCCAGCCTGACAGGTTTGCCTAAATTTTACATAATATGGTTTGTAGCATCCGCCATTTCGTTTTCCAAAATTATATATCTTTGTTGACACTTCTAAAATCAAGACAAGTGACTTCATACCTCGTGCATCAAAACTGGTCCAGCCGTTTTAGTATTACAAGGGAACAAACTAACTAATGAGCATTACAAACTAACAAACAAAACTGTTGTACAAAAGTAATTAAATATGGTTATTTAACAGAATACAAAATGCCTTAAATTATTATAAAATACACATTATAAGATATAACATAACTATTATGAACATGCAGCCATCATTAATTAGTAACCTAATACCGAAGCACAGGTAGGAATTCATAGACTTAGGCCTATATCAAGTAACACCAACGCTCTCATTACAGGCCTACTTAGTACTTAAATAAACGATTATAACGCAATGTAATACATTTGTTATAAATTATAAAGTACTCAAGTAAATATTATAAAAAGTAATATAGTAGTTACCAAAAAGAAACTTATGTGAACTGTACAAACTTTTTTTTTTGCTCTGGGCTTTGCGGTTGTGCGTCGCAGAGACGAACCGCTCGGTATCTGAGTTCCCTGAGTTCCGAGCTACCTTCTGGAGCTCCTGCCTCGTGGCCCTGCCCAAGTAGGGCGTGTGCTCTATAGCAGGCTGATTCACGGCTGTTGTGCTAGCCTACACTAGCGCAGTATACACCGAGGGCGATTCCACGAATCGCCTGGACGTATACGGTACCTTCCCAGCCCAGTCACAAGAGGATTGCCTGGGAACCTCGCCGCACGTGCATAAAATTTGCGTGCAAGCCGCCTGAATGTGTCGTCTAAGGAGCGGACGTCAAGTCCTCTCCTTAGAAGGCGAGATGAAAAGCGATGGGAGACTTTGGGCGCTAGCCGAAGACCCCTGTCGAGGACGCTCTGCAACTTCTTTTTATGCATTGCGGCGAGGTAACTCCAGACCGGACAGGCGTAGGAAATGACCGGCAGCAGATACGCGCCGACGATCATCCTGCCTAATTTCCTGGTCATGGCTGAGCTGATCAGGAGTGGAAACAGTGCGCACAGGCGAGTGGATGCTCGCTTGAGAACTGCCTGTGCGTGGGTACATCAGGTGAGCCGACGGTCAAGGTGTAATCCGAGGTACTTGACCTCGTTGGACCAGCGCAAGTACGTTCTGCCGATACGTAGCTGCCTAACGGGGTTCTTCCGTCGCTTGGAGAATTCGACGGCTACACTCTAGGTAGCGTTGAGTTGCACTCTCCAATTCTCGGTCCAGTCAACGAGCGTGTCGAGCTGGCGCTGCAGTCGTAGGACGGCCCTTTCCTCATGACGATCGGCCGTAAATACGGCCGTGTCGTCAGCGAAGAGGGCCATCTGGACTCCAGGCTGTCTCGGCACATCGTTGACGTAGATCGAGAACAGAAGGGGGCCTAGAACACTACCTTGAGGGACGCCGGCTGTGATTCGTCTCTCGGAAGAGACTGAATCGCCAACTCTCACGCAGAAGGTCCTCTCCGTCAGAAAGCTAGCAACCAGATGGAGGTAGCAGTCCGGGAGCTGGACTTCCCTAAGCTTGAATAATAGGCCATCATGCCATACGCTGTCGAAGGCTTTTTCAACATCTAAGAAACAACCAACATCTAAGTTCTCTCCGACACCCGGCTTACGTGATGCTTTCCACCAATCTCATCAGTTAATGAGTGGTCGAATGCCCCACACGAAAGCCGAATTGTTCGGGGACCAGCACGTCAAAGTTGGTTAGATGTTCTCGTACACGACGCTGTACGAGGCGCTCAAAAACCTTGGACGTAGCGGAGAGTTGGCTGATAGGCCGGAGGTTTTCAGAGCGGGTGGTATCCTTTCCCTGCTTCGGGATCACGATAACCGTCGCCTTTCGCCATTTCTTGGGAAAGTAGGCCAGTCTAAGACACGCGTTGAACAAATCAGTCAAGAATTGAACTCCAGGCTCGGGAAGAAGTGTCGTAGAGCGGTGTTCGTAACACCGTCCGGGCCTGGAGCTTATTCTTGGCTGAAGTTCAGCGAGCCGATCTGATACCTCTTCCAAAGAGATGGGTTCGGGCTCCGCCGTGATCGGATGAGACAGAAAGTCTTCCACAGCCATCTCGACTTGTTCGTCGAAGTCCCAGTCCATGGGCGGGTTGGGAGCGAACTGTCGCTCGAAACACAAGCCCAAGTACTCGGCCTTCTCCTCCGGGCGACCCAGGAGTCGACTGAACCGTCCAACAATGGCGGGGAGTGGAGGTCGGCGCCTCCGTCCCGTCAATGCAGTAGGTATTCTGTACGGGTGACTTTGCGGGTCCACATCCCCCGTTCGGGCCACAGCGAGTTCCCAACAGCTACGTCGGAACGCCTTCAGACTGCCACGCAGTCGTCCGGTGAGCCGATTGTATGCTGCCTTATCGGCCGGATCACGGGTCCTCTGCCAACGTTTCCGGAAGTAATTCCTCTCTCGAGCGAGAAGAGAGACTTCCTCAGGGATGCGTTGGTAGTCAGGCGTGAAACCAGCTCGCGTACGTGAAGACACGCCTATAGCCGAGATGATTGCCTCTTCGATTCCTGCAACTGCTTCGTCAAGGAGGCGAACGGAATTGAGTGGGGCCGCTGGCGGCAATCTACGACACAAGGCCGGGCCGTAGCGATCCCAATCGATGACCTTCTTCTTGTCAGAACGTGCATAGGCGTGCTGGGTAGCGACGTGGACCAAGATAGGGTTGTGGTCGGATGTCAGCTCCATAAGTGAGAATACCTCGACCGGACAGACAACTCCTTGGGTCACCGCAATATCCAGAACATCGGGAGCCGCGTTAGGCCTTGACGGAAAGAACGTGGGTTGCGCTGGACCAAACACCATCGCCCGGCGCGATTCAACAAAACTGAGCAAGCGCCTCCTGTTCGGAGTAGTCAGGCGACTATTCCAAACGCGATGCTTGCAATTCAGATCGCCGGCCAAAATTACCCTTCGATGGGAATCGAAGATGACGTTCAGGTCGCCGACAAGGAGTTCAGCTTGTGGGGGCTTGTATGCTGAAACCACGAGGATGCTGCCAAGAGCTCCGTGGACCTCAATGGCGGTGGCCTCTAGGTTGGTAAGCTGCGGCAAAGCGACACGATGATGACCTATGGAGGTCCTCACCACGATCGCCGTGCCGCCTCCTCGTCGGTCATCCCGATAGACCACGTAATTTGGTAATCGAAACCGGTTCGCCGGGGTCAGGTAGGTTTCAGAGAGGAGAAGTACGTCGGGTTTGAAACGAGCCAGGAATTCTAGAAGGTCGGAATGCTTGGAACCGATGTTGTTAGCATTCCAGGCTATGAGAGAGAGATCTCGTCTAAGGGCTCGGTTCATAGAAGACCTATGACTTCGCAGGCTTCCACCAAGAGCATGAATCTCTCAGTTAGGTCAGCAGTTTCCAGGCGTTCTCGGATGGACCTGAAGGTGGATGCGACTTTCTTGAGGTCGTAGCCAGACAGAAAGTCGCGGACGAACTGTGCGTCATCGGATATGACGGACTGGGCGGTTTGCCTGGAAACTGAGGCCGCGTAAGAGCGACCAGGTTTTACGGCAGATTGGGTCGTGGTGGAAGCCACAGGACCAGGGGCAGACGGTTTTGAATCGGCGGCAGGAAAAGTACGCTGTTGCGCTTCGTCGGACTTATTGTACCGGGAAGCAGGACTTTCCTTGGGCTGTGGGCAGGCAGGAGCTCGGGTCCGCGCATCCGGTGTGGTTATCCCTTGTTTTTTGGATTTAGTGATGCCTGCTCGCGGAAATCGCAGAGGTGGCAGTGGTGGCGAGGCTACCTCTGGTTCAGAGGCGGGAGGTGGAGGTTCCGCGGAGGTGGAGGGTTGATTCTCCGGCTCCATAACCGAGATGACGGCTACAAGGCTTGTCTCTGCTACAGAAGGAGACGCGGTTCGTTTTGGTGCCTTTGTAGGGGCTGGAGGTGGAGCCGGAGAGGGCGCGCGCCGTGCCGGTTGTGCCTTCGGTTGCGGCCTAGCCTATGTTTTAGGCTGCCTCTGAGGTAGGGGGCTGCAAAACTGGCTGCCATGGCTTCGGGAGGGGCCCCTGCGGTTTTTGCTTCCGCAGGAGCTCCGTTTTGTAGACCGGGCAGTTAATGTTATTTGCTGCATGGCCTTGGCCACAATTAATGCAGCGAAACTTGGTCTTGTCTGCCACAGTGCAGGCCTGAGTTGAATGTCCCAGAGAACAACGTAGACAGGCCGGGGCACTGCGACAGACGTCGGTGTGATGGCCGAACCTCTGGCACCGGTGGCACTGCGCAAGCTTGCCCGGGGGACGACTGGATTCCACCCTGACGCGGAAGCCAAACAGCCGCGTCAGGTGGAATATTTTATCTGCAGCCTCACCCTTCTCGAGCTGGAGACGGACGAGCGGGTGAGGTACTCGGGTTTCTGAGTTAGTGAACAGGCGGAAAATTGCCTGCACCGGGTACCCGA
This sequence comes from Magicicada septendecula, assembly GCA_034769895.1. Lineage (NCBI taxonomy): Eukaryota > Metazoa > Arthropoda > Insecta > Hemiptera > Cicadidae > Magicicada > Magicicada septendecula. The sequence goes on from CM068370.1 coordinate 86,541,156, forward strand.
GGTCTCGGATGTACAAACGTAACGTATTGTGTCGCATTATATGTAGCGTGCTGCCGCGCGTTTAATTGAAAACCGCCGCTCTATGCAAATTATGTCATGTGACTTCTAAATAATGAAGTATGGTAAAAAATGTATACAGCTGCCTTCCGTCACTGTAACTCTCTCTCATTTTCTTACTCTCACTCACTCCCCCCTCTCTCTACCCTCTCACTCTCTCGCTCTCTCTCCTTATTCGTTTTATTTCTTTCCTCATTTTTGTTCAAGAATGAGCCAAGGAACTTAAGTGCATTTACACCTGCCGGACAACCCTAAGGGTGCCTCTGTGAGAAACAATAAAATTTCTGAAGTGTTTATGAATTATGAAGGACACTAAGCCTTTTCTACAAACGTTATGCACAGTTTAATCTGGGTTGTGGCATCGGAACTCAGAAATGGTTAATACACGTCAGCCACTGCTGTGTATAGTGATAATGTGTTGTGTCTATTCAGCGTAACACCACAGGTCTCCAGCCTCCAGCACAGAGATAAGATTTCTCATTCATCTGAATCCCGCCAAGAGTATGCAAGGTCAAATAACATTCCTAATGTGCAATGGCACAGTCATGTATGTTTACAAAACGTACTACTGTTGGCTGACACATATATACAGATCTACGTCTGAACTAATGGAACCTCTTAATTATCTGTACAACAGTTGTCTGTTTTTACCTTTCCACCAAACGTGTTGGTAGGCTGACGTGTTCGTACTCCTATTATTAAACTGAAACCAGAAAATTCTACAATAAGTTAAACCAAGGTAGGAAACCCTTTAAGCCCAGGACAACAGCTTGTCGTGACACTGATGGCACCCTACTTACAGAAATGGGGAAAGAACTTTGAAGCTCTTCTTTCTAAGAATGACGAGGTGAACAACTATGTACCACCTATGCTAGAGGAACATAAACACATCGAGCCTCCGGATGAAGATAATATGATAGCTGCAATAGAAAGCCTTAAAAACAACAAAGCTCCTGGTTCTGATGATCTTCCTGCGGAGCTTTGCACAAACGGTGGCCCAGAGCTGGTTAAAACCCTTCAACATATATATATGGATAGAAGAGAAACTGCCAACAGCCTGGCAGAAGACAGTTATATGTTCCACATGCTGATCAGGTGATTGGTCGATATCAGTGTGGATTTAAAAGAGGAAAATCGACAATAGACCAGGTTTTCACACTCCGACAATTTCTGGAGAAAGGTAGGGAACATAAACTACAAACCCATCACTTCTTCATAGATTTCAGAAATGCATACGACAGCATTGACAGAAAAGAACTTTACAATGCTTTTGAAGAACTGGGCATACCAAAGAAATTAATAAGATTGTGTAGGATGACAATGCTGACAGTGAATGGCATGGTGAACATTCAGAATGACTTATCAGGAGAGTTCGACTATGGAAAGGGAGTTCTCCAGGGAGATGCTCTTACTTGCCTCCTCTTCGTTCTTGCCTTAGAAAAAGCTATGAGAGATGCTGGAATAATTCCTCCGGGGCTGTATTCAACAGGTTGGTGCAGGTCCTAGGACACGCCGATGACCTAGATATAATCGGGAGGTCCTTTCGAGCAGTCACTGAAGCCTTTCTTGCTCTTGAAGGTCCTGCAAGTAGGCTGGGTCTCATAATAAAATGAAAGCAAGACAAAATACATGGCTACAGGACAGGAGGCTAGAGAAGGAGAGCACATCCAAATTGGCATCTATTCCTTCGAAAAAGTCAAAAACTTTGTTTATTTAGGATGAAAAGTTAACTCCGATGGGGAAACAACAGAAGAAATAAAGCGAAGAATCACCTCAGATAATAGGTGCTTCTTTGGTCTCAGACCCCAAAGAGAGCAGAATAATTGCCAGGAGCATCAAGCTGCTTTTGTATAAAAAACTGATCCGCCCAGTTCTCACCTTTGGTTCTGAGACCTGGACCATTTCTAGAAAGTCTGAGTCAAGCCTGCTGGTTCATGAACGCAAAATCCTCCGCAGTATATTTGGTCCAATATGTGTAGGAGGTGAATGGAGGAAAAGAACAACCAAGAACTGAACACTCTTCTGAATGAACCAGATATTGTGAAAATTATAAAACTTGGTAGACTCAGGTGGGCTGGACACGTGATCAGAATGGGGGAGAATGAAATACCAAGAAAAGCACTCACAGGACAGATCTGTGGCACCAGGAGAGTTGGTAGACCCAAACTACGTTGGGAAGACGGTGTGAACTACGATGCGAGCCATATCCTTGGGACCCGGAACTGGAGAGCAGCTGCACTTGACCGGGACAACTGGCGGAGGCTGGAGGATGCCTTTGAGGACGCCTTGACTCAGTAATGGGTTGTTGCGCCGCTGAACTGAACATTATTATTAAACATTATTATTGAGTTACTATTATTAACAATAATATTAATAATATTGCATGTTAATGTTGATTTCCAGGTCAAATGTAAAGTTACCTGTATTCTCTCTGTCTATGCGTTTATCTTTGAATAGGTTTTTTGCAGTAGCTTCTCCGCTGTTCTTTTATATTGGCATCGTCTATTCTTTTACTTGTTACAAATATTCTTGTAATGTTTTAAGTCTGAACACATATATAATTAATGTTTGTTTCTATTTGTTTTTAATCCTTCTAGATTTTGTTTACGTATTTATTCGTGTCGTACCTACATTGTTGTATTCCGGCTTTGCTTATTTCAGGATACTTGTCTCTTAATTGTGTAGTCCCGTTTTCTGTCTGTATTGTGTTACACGTATCTTTACTGATCTATTTTTACACTGTTTTTACTAAAATTACGAGTTTTTGGTTACTCTAGAGGTTTCTTCTTATAATATACTTTTTGCTTTTAGCTAGGCGCTATCTGCATGCCTCATAGGTTTATTGCCGACCGACAATTTTCTTCTTCACTCTTATATCCTCATTTTGCTTATATATATCCGTTTTTAAACACCATCATGTTTGTATGACTTTCTTTTGATGTATGCTTTTCCAGGTTTAGTTCTACTTTAGCTGCAAGAATCTGGTTACTGTAAAAATCTTTCTCTGGGGAGCTAGTAGAGTCTTTAATTGTTTGGAAAGGTAGTAGAGTCCACCTAGTGATAACTAAGATGAAGTCTACTTGATTGCGAAAGCTACCACTAGGGGAACGTCATGAACACATAACTTTACGTGATGAACTTCTGGCTTACAAATAATAAAAGTTGTTATCAGAACTGAAGTAAATTTATTGTTCACCTATTCATTTCGTGACGTTAATCCATTTTTTTCCATAATTCTGATTCTCTAGCCGTTCTTTTAATTTTTGTATTTAAGTCTGTAAGTATAGTTACTCTTTACGTTAACAGTTTTTTACTGTCTCTTTCCAGTATTGCATAAAATTCTTCATAATGTGTGTCATCAAACTCCAAAATTGAATCATTTACTTGCTCTGTATGTATTCATGTTAAAGAGTTGAGAAGGGGTAGTTCAAGAACTAGTGAACTCCCGTTGCTAGCTTAGACCTAATACTGCGTTACTTACGCTTTTATTTTCCGAGATAGCTACACCAGTTCTTGAGCATTTTAAATTTTATAAATAAAGCATTATTATCTATAGAATCTTTGTATAGCCTATACGAGACTAACACACGTGAACATTGGTTTGCAAGGGGGTACGGCATAGGAATCCTCGGTACTTGTTACAGATAAAATTAGGCAGTGGCACATCTACGGAAAATGTCAAGGGCTCAACTCACTCTCCAAAGCTAGTAATTAGTTTTCAACTCAACACAGGCCAATACCTGAGCCTACTGCATGTATCAAACTGCATCTGTCAAACCGCTCGCAAATAGCTGTTGAAATAAAGGCATTAACAATATTTTGTAAATTTGTGAAAGTAAATCAAATTTTCATTAATAATGACTATAAATTAAATTTAATAATTAACGTTGAATTGAAGAACAGATTACTGAATAGCTTCACGTAGCGGATTGTGTTAAATAAACGGGAATAGTAATCATCTAGATATGGTGTCGATTAGAGGCGTTTGAACTACAAAAAGTATAACTAGTCTAAAAGTTCCTAACTAAAGAGGACTCTCTTGGGCAAGCAGTTTATTTTTGCGAAAACATTAATGTTTTGTGTGCACTGAAGAGTCCGCTCTTTCGTTTTTGTTGTTGCCTAATACAAGACCTCACTTATAATTAAACAAAATTGTTAGTTTTACTGTGTTTGATGCAGTTTCGTGTGTTATTCCCTGATGGTAAATAATATACTACCTTTTCCCATCTAAGTTTTTATCTTTGAATCGGTCTTCCTTATTTATCTTTGCTTTATTTCTCTTCTACCTTCAACATTTGTTTTAGCCTTTTGCCTGCTCGTTTTATATCTCGTCACACCCATAATTTTGTATTGTCTTGAATTTTCCATTCTGCTTTATTATATAAAACACTTTCAATTATATAAAACTATTATTTATAGGAAAACAAAAATTTTTAAATATCATAGAAACAACAGTGTTATTTACACACAGTAAAGTACAAGTTTCTCTTTCATTATATCTTTGTTTACAAATTTCGATGGCAACTAAATGTGCAATGCCATTATAGGCTCATTGATATTTTTAAAAATACCACTTACGGTATGCAACACAATGAGAGAAAAATTATAAATAATGTGAGCGAAATATAGGTTTTCTGTTAGAGCATTCCATTACAAATTTATTCTGTATAAATACGCAAAATTAAAATTTTTTTGAAGGCACTTTTGACGTTTTTTCTCCGGTTACATTTTGCTTGCGACAGTTTGGTAACTAATATGTCTCCTGAATATGTTACTTGCTTATCGCACGGCAATGCGATAGTGGGGTTGCCACCTTCGGGCTTAACGTCCAGCCCGATTTCTGTAGGTTGTCTCACATAAACTGTCTATGTTATCATATTAAAGAGACCAGATTTCCCTGTACACAATAGTACAACCCATTAAATCCAACTTGATTCGCGCCTGTAATATTCCAAAGATAAGACAATCCAGAATCATTTCCCTTATGCCTCAACTTAGTACTGTTGGCTACTATTGATCTCCAAAGAATATTTATCGACCTTCCGGTCTAAATCCATACGGTTGAGCATCAGAAGGGTAACGGGTAACCTCTTGTAAGATATGTCACTTCATCGCGGAGAACCGTCTTGGCTGGAGAGAGGCTGAAGGCTTCTTTGAGAGCTAACATTACTTCATCCAACACTAAGAATTTGAGGACCAGTACCTAGTTAATCCGGTACAACGAGTACCCAACCCAATTTTTTAATCAGTGTGTAAAGAAACACGCTTGAAGTTCTACAAGGTGACTCTTCCTTGTCTATGGGTTTGAGAATTCCGACTTATAAGAACGAATTCCCAGAGCAGTCGTTTTCAGGCGGTCTCAGACGCGTGATATTATATATTCTTCACAAATGCTGATCGCAAAAGAAATCGCGATGTACGGCAGGAACTGAATATTATATGTATATTTGATAGGACTGTCCATTATAGGCTAAAATGGTTGGAACTTTTAACCGAAGCGATGACTGAAGCATTCTCAAACAACTATTGAAAATTGTAAGCAGAAATCGACGGAGAGGTGTGGGGCGTCCCAAGAAGCATTGGAATAACCAGCTCTAGTCTATCTGCTTGGGCCCGGAACAAACTACTTTTGTATAACCCTTGCTTATGATGATGATGGTTATTAATTTTGACGTTTGCTTTTCCTCTAATTTATGGAATGGTAAACGAGTTTAGTGAAGATATCCAATATGGTTCTTATTAATATATTAATAAAAAATAGTTACTGAAATGTCCTTGATGTGATGAATTATTAGAAAGCTAAATAAAGTGTAGAGAGAACATTTCAATTTAGATTATTACAAGCAGAGTACATAATTATATCAATTTTAAACAAAAATATTTATTTTGAGAAAGTAATCAATGATAACGTTGTGATTAAAAAGAATTATAAACAAAAATTTCGAAAATTCAAAGTTCTAATAAAATGGAGTCTTCAAAAGTTTAAAATAAAGGTAGCTAATGCAACGTTAAACTACAGTTTGAATGAATAAGTCAGTATTTTTTATCTATTTGAGAATTATAAATTGTTAATAATTACGATAATTTGGTTAATCACTAGCGTTAATCTTTTTGAAATTTAAAAATCTTATGGGCACATTCAAGTTAGAATTTTAAAGCTTAAGAGTGGTGTTACAGGAAATAATAAGAAAACAAGAGAGTAAATATCGGTATGGAGAACCATACATGACTTCCATGTTCTAAGATTTATATTTAAAATACTTTTCGAAATGAACTATTTCCATAGAAACTACTTCTTTCTTCAGCCCTGACCACAGTACTGAGCTCACTAACGTATACCACCTCACGATAGTGCACTCAATTTTCACTGATGATGGCAGTCGATAGCACTACCGAAACGTCTGGTTTTGTAGAAAACATCGGATCAAGCCCAAACAGCCCAGGAAGAAATTTTAACAACAAACTACTTCTTTGTTGCCGATAACTTAGTACACATGACATATAAATAAAAATTTTCCCCACCCCCTTCGACTATCATTTTCATTTATAAAAAATTACCCCCACCCCGTTCAACTAGCCTCTTCATTTATAGATATTTCATCTACGTTTCTACAGTGGATTATTATGATCTTCTTATCAGGATACTTTATTTTGTCAAAATTAAGTACTTTACTCTTGCTAAAACATAAAATGTTGCAGGTAAACTACCCCTTTCCCTTAACCGATCTTCACCAAAATGAACAGACCTTGAGTACATAACAATTCAGGAACGTATGCAAAAAAATGTTTGATTCTGTTTGAATGTGCGGCAGTTATAATTCGTCATAAGAAAGACTGTCCTTGATAAAACATAAAATGTTGCTGGTAAACTACCCCTTTCCCTTAACCGATCTTCACCAAAAACAACAAGTCTTGAGTACTCTAGAAATCAGGGCAGTATGCACAAACTTATTCGATTCTGTTTGATTTTGCGGCTGTTATCGTTCGTCATAGAATAAATTACCGTTGTTAAAACATAAAGTGTTGCGGGTAAACTACCCCTTTCCCTTAACCGATCTTCACCAAATCTTAATTTAAATTAAAACTTTGTAGTTCATACTTAATACAAATACAAATACATTACAAAACGCAATCGAATTTGAGTATCTTATTTTAACAGCAGAATAAAATAAATAGGTACATTTCGTTTAACGTTACGGTATTCTATACAATGTTTCCCACAATAAGCAAAGTCTAAAAAAGGTTGTATCTATCAAATATCCACGATTGGAGTCTTCAACATCAGATTGTTGAAATCTCATGAGTTTATATGTGTGTATGGGTGTGCGCACTCGTTTATCCCAGGTCATAAACTTAATACCAATAATACAATACTGGCAATGGAATATTTGCTAAACTTGAAGCATTTTAAACTAATAAACACTAAATTAGGTGATCATTACTTCTGTTCTTATAAAACTTACGTGAACACTGAAATATTTCTGGAATATTTGTGTAAATATGTAATAAAGTAGGAGTAGTAATCTAAATACTTGTTAGACTGTTACGTATAATTTACTGATGATAATTAGGTATATCAGAAAATGTAAATAAATTATCTAAAATGGACATTATTTTAAAATATCACTCGTTTTTACGCGGATATAAAGCATGGCTTCTTTCGTTCATAAACCTGTCTGGTGTTAATAATCACATAACAGTTGTGACTACTTATGCAAGGCCACACTCTGAATGAAATCGAGTTTGTTTATTAAACACTCTTGGAGTGGACTGAATATTATGTCTTCAACTGTATACACAAGAGCTGGTTTCTGTTATAAATAGTTCTCCTTGATAGTACTACATCTGACAATTGCTGCATACCTTCATGAAACAATTTTGTTAGTCATCAGTACGAAAACTTTTACACATAACAATTATAGGAAGCAATTCGAACTAACCAATTACCCGGCCGTGAATTGATCACAAGACATATCTGGATGTTATCGAGGAATAGTTATTTTCAGGACAAAAATCTCGTAACAAATAGAATTTTCGTAAGAATGTATACAACTATTTTTTCAGGTTACAAATAAAACTTTTCCATGAGGGATTATTGTCTATTATGAAGCCAAGATATTTCATTTGTTTAGTTTGTCAGTCACCAAGCACCTATACATGCTTGACATGTTTGACATGATGCTTCATAAAAAACAATATCAAAATTCAACCTAGACTCTCAAAAAGAAAATCATATATTTTTTCACTTAAAACCATACTGTATTTTACTAAATCAATACTTTATCTAAATCGACAATCATTTAACCGCGAAATAAAAAAATACATACAATAGTTATTTATTTTTAATTTAATGTTTTAATAAACATCTTGCCATGGCTGACACCTCTCTGAAGAGTGCTCGGCGGGGAAAGTTGCGACAGGACTACTTGCCCAAACTTACTGTCTAGTGTAAACGGAGTTTCATACATCTGTCGGAATAAATTACGACATTAGCTCGTGCAAGCACGTAGTGAACGCTTGCACAATCTCTCGCGGTAAAAACGGCGTCTTAGTGCAAACACCTACTGGACACTGCTTGCTTATTTCCTGTCGAAATTTTCTCGCAGTGTAAACATAGCTTAACAGTCGCATATTCATTCCTAGCCTCTCCCCCTCCTCAGACGTCTCGGTAGTAACGCTAATGCACGTACTACTCGTTATTTTTACTCTATCTCTCTGCCTTCTTGCCCCCCTCTATCACTCTCTCTCTCTCTCTCTCTCTCTCTCTCTCTCTCTCTCTCTCTCTCTCTCTCTCTCTCTCTCTCTCCCTCTCCCTCCCCCCGTCATACTCTAATAGAAATTAAATTTTAAATGACAATCAAATTTTAAATATTTTTACCCTGTCACTAACCCCTCTCACTTACTCTTTCTCTCTGTCCTTCCCTGTCGCTCGCTCACGCTCACTCTTTCCCACACCATGTCTCCTTTTGTTTTAACTCTCTCTAACCCTTTGACAGAAAGATATAACTTTTTAATATAAGTGTTATTCTCTCTCACTCACAACACACACACACACACACACACACACACACACACACACACACACACACACACACACACACACACACACTTTCTCTTTCTTCACAGAAAAATTAAACTGTTGTGAAGAATCAAATTTTTAACGTTTTCGCCCCGATCTCTCTCCTCTCTCTCTACCACTTTTTCTTTTGATTCATGATATGCTCTATTGTAAAGCACACATCAAACGGTTTATAAAGAGAATAAAATCAAAAGTGGGGAAGGTAAGAGAAAGAAAAATGAGGGGAGTGGGAAAATGAACTTATAAGTGAAAATATGAATATGAGAGAAACACAAGCGAATAATTAAAAAAGGACATAATCTTTGACCCACTTAGCACAGTCTGAATCAGACTTGGATTGCGTTTGTTATTTGACCCTGTGCGTTTATGCTATGACAGTGTTGCCATATCCACGGATTCCACAATGATTACAAACTAAATGAAAAAAAGGCGCGCAGAGTGTATACAGACGATGGTAGTACTACGTGGTGGACAAACCATGAACTACGTATTGAATATCAATTTTCAAAAGTCTGTCAATCTGGCACCCGCAGGTAAAAACTAAAAAACTCGTGGTGCCAAAATAATGAGTTGAATGTTAAAAAAATTAAGATTTCTCATTAGCGATGTGGCCATAAAGGGTGTTTGTGGAACTTATAAACTTTTATTCTACAGAACACATTTTCTATAAGGGATTACATTTTGGCGTCCGATATACGGACGTCAAAATCTAACAGACGCCACGACGATGATAAAATTTGTTAAGACGGACGCACAAATGTTAATAAAACATATATATATATATATTACAACGTTATTTTGTGACACTTACTTTTACACATACGCTCTTACTCGTATGCGCGCACTTACCCACGTCTTGGAGGTGATACTCTTCTTCAGCAGTATTTACCTTGATGTTCCCCGGCTGCGTCGCAGGCTTTGGTCATTGGTTGAGTGTGGATAAGCGCGTGAATAACGTTATAAGTTTTAATTTACAAGTAAAGAGTACAGAGGATTGAGCAGTGGTTGTGAAATTAGTACGACTGTTTCAAGAAAAGCATATTCATTTGATTTATTCAAAAATAGCAAATTGTCATGTTATTTAAATTGTTCAATGTGGGTTTCTTGTTATATGAACCCTTATATTCAATCCGAATATAATATACTCATAATATGTGTAACTCTGATTTTTTATACTTCTAAGACATAATATATACACACATAAATTATATATGACCTGAAATAGTACACAGACATATACATATAATGCATATAAATATAATAGGAAACATAATTCATACGTATAACATTTAAATATTGATTTAGTTTTTACAAGTGTGGGTTCCAATGTATACCACGTAAATGCAACTTTTAATTAATTCAAATATTAATTAAAATATTAATAGAGAATCTTCTTTACGTTAATTGATTCTATTTTTACTGTCTCAATTAATTAACCATTATGTAAATCTCATATTTAAAAAAATTACTCATATAATTAATTACAACATATAATAAACTATGGTTCTTTCTTGACCATTCAATTATGAGATTACTATTATGATATTCTCTATTCTCATTGATGTATTTAAACAATTATTTATTCATTCTTTAAGTTACAAAAAATATATTAATGTTCTGTAAACTTGGATATGGAAACTAGCTTTTGGTGATAGACTTCAGGGTCATATATAATGTTAAATAAATGTTCGAGTTCACCTGCATTTTTCCTGCACCCATTTAAATTGTTGTTACCGTCCTCCAGACTCTCGGGTTCGTCGATCCTCTTCGGTATCAGCTCCTCTTGTCTCTATGTCGTTGAATTCCTCGCTCCGTCTCCTGGACGCTGAGTTCTGACGTGGACCTCTAGTCTTGATGATAAACGGCTGGATGTAGCTGCATAGGCTGTCCCTGCGTCCTCTCATAGATGTCTAGTTCCTCGTCCTCTTCTTTCTTGTCCCTCGTAGCTGTCTAGAAGTTCTACGTAGTTATGACTCTTGTAGCTTCATTAATACAGTCTTTTATTTAAATCACTCGATCTTTAATAACCGCACCGACGTAATGCCAGTTCCATCGCACTTCAGTTTATTTAAATACTGTTCAAAACATTACTACACTTTGAAAAGTTTACGTTGTCGAGATGCGTGGATTCCTCTTACTAAATGAATTTGATCTGAGCTGAAAGTGTGTCGCGCGCTGGGGTTTTATACTGCTGCTCGTTGCAGTTCCTGTTGGAAACTGTTTCTGACAACTTTGGACTGGCCAGCCAAGGCCACACTATACTACTTGCTGGAGTCACCCACTCCACTCCACGCGCCACGTCACAGTAGGCGCCGGACCGTTTCGCGCCACCAGCCCAATGCTTTTTTAGTCAGTATACACTTACACACGTGTTTCTATTCGTATACGAAGCTTTGCTGCAACTGTTTTTCATTCCGTACATTTGTGATAATAATATTAAAACATGCCAACTTCATGCTGCGTACCAGGATGCAAAAGCAATTATAACACAGATAGTTCAGTGACTGTTTTTAGATTCCCGAAGGACCCTATCCAGTGTCAAAAATGGCTAAATGCCATTGACAGAGCAAACTTCACGCCCAGCAAACGATCTGTTGTTTGCATTCGTCACTTCGACGAACGTTATATCGTGCGAGAGGACTTGGTTTAAATGTATTAGAAATAACTGGTTAAACCAAGTAGATAACAGACAAACATTTGTGTTTCCAAATTTTGACAAAAATGACGTAAAAGAAATGGCTTGTTTCAGATCTTAAAATCTTACATTTAAGTGAGAAAAATAACTGTGTTAAACTGGCTCCTGCACTGTCAAAAAAAGTGTTATACCCAACATCAATAGAGAGACAAAATGTTCATTTGTGCTGTAGGTTATTCGACGAGAAAAATATTGCTGCTTTGAATGAAAATTCGTCATTGACTAAAACAGAAACTAAGAGTAGTACAGCACATTTCATTCAGGTCATTTTAAGTTGGTGGAAGATTGTCAACGTAAAACATATGTACAAGGGAGTTAAACTTAATGACGAAAACTTTAAACCAATCCAGTCTGTAACAGATACTAATTTTGTTTTTTTGAAGTCTTTTAGTAAATGGTTAGTTAAATGGGATGAACTTGTTGTTCAAGGGGAGGAGTTGACAAAAGCTAAAAGGAGAGGAAAATTAGCCAATGAAACGTATGTAGCATTGCTACATACTGTTAACACTTTAATGGAGATTATTTCGTTTCTCTTAGGAGACATGAAATTGTCATATGTTTTACTTGGCAAATTTCAGACCGATCCGTTAGAGGCCAGATTTAGCCAGTATAGACAGATGAGTGGTGCATGTTACCATGTATCAGTCAAGCAGGTTTTGGAATCAGAAAAAAAAAACTAAAAACTTTGAGTTTGATTGATATTTACTCCTCTAGACACAGTAAAGTATGTATCAAAGATTTATTTATTTCCACAGCAGACTGTGAAGAAAGCGATAGTAATGATATGCATGACAACAGTAATCAAATTTTTGATGACCTGCAGGTAGACATAACTGATGTTACCTTATCAGAAAATGACACTTTAGGCCTTGTTTATATTGGTGGTTACTTGGTACACAGTATTTTAAAAAATAACTCTTGCACTGGGTGTACAGATTTCTTTACTACAACAAATACCGAGTCTACTGTTGTACCACAAAAGGACAATTACTATTTTAATGTTATTAATAGAGGATCTTTAAAATACCCTTCAGATTATGTGATGGAAGTACTAAATTTAGCTTTCAAAGTGTTTACATTAATTGTATCTGACAGGTACGAAACACAGTTTTTATTGTCCACTAATCAGAGGAAGTAGCGCTAAAATCCACTGTTTTAGGTTTTATTGACATCCATCATCCACAGAGAAATTGTAATATATGTAAAATAAATTTTAACAAACTTATCGATAAATGTTTATTTTCCTTTTGTAACATCTTATTAAACAATTATTCAAAATCTCGTAATGACAAATTCAATAAAAAAGGAAAGATGCTCAGAATGATGTCAAATCGGACAAAAAGAGAAAAATACACAAATTTTAGCCAAGTTCAGCGTTAACTTAGATAAATGTTAGACACAGAATTGTTAAGTTAGTCTAAATAACTTTATTGTAAGTAGATTTTAAATTACATGTAAATATGTTAGACGTAAGGCAATACGAGATTGTAATGCACCATCTTCAAATGATCAAATATTGTTGTAAATAAATACTGAGCAGTTAGTAATCGGTTATTTCTTTAATTTTTCTGCTTACCCCGCTTCTGGTACTACTTATCATACATGATATAAAATCTTGTACAATACGAAAGTTTGGCTGTTTATCTACATAAAGAAACTTGAAAAGTTATTTCCCCGATAAGCTTTCAATTACCTTGATTCACAGCTTTTTTACATCCTTCGTGTAAATTGCACTTTCTCAAATGCTAAATATAACTGTTGTTGTTCACAAAACTCTACATTTTTTCATACCAAGGTCTTTGTTAGTTCATACAGATTACAACCATATAGGACATGTTCAGGTAAACCATTACAGGTGTGTGTAGGAAAGGTTATTTGAGCACGCGACACAGTAAACAGCATTAGCGGCTGTGTTTCGTTTCGGCGCCTAGTGTGACGTCACGTTTCCAGCACTCCGGCCAGTAGTATAGTGTGGCCTTGGGCCAGCGCGTCGGTTTCATCATCACTTTCAACCTACGCGTCTTTTTATGTAGTGTACACTTTTTTATAAATATTATTACTCCAATGGTTAGGTATAATATTAAACCTTGTCTCTGCAAATTTTGGTTGTTACCCTGTGCAAATTATGACAGCTATGGCAAAATTTCACACGGTGTCTGAACCGTTCCCACGATTAATGGCCACTTAATGCCAAATTGAAGCGCCAGGCGTCAGCTATGTATTCACATATGTCGCTGATTCGTGTGACTTATGGTTCACGTACAGTCCTTAAAAAACTGTGTGAAATCTTCCACCCTCTTTTGCATAATTGAACCTGTCTGTTATTTACACATGTACACATACACACACATGCAGATTGATACACAAACAGCGACAGGACGCTCTGACGTCACCTCTGCCGGTCTTAGCATGTTAATAGCTCCCCTTCGTTACGTTTTAAAAACCAACAAAGTCATATGCTTCCATATACATGCTTACATACAATATTTGCTTTATTTAAATTTAAATACTGCTTATATTTATTACATTCTTTCTTATCTATAACGTACATTATATTATTTTTATTATGTACATCTTACATATTTTATACTTATATACGAAAACACGTTATCATACCTCAGTCAGGGGTTGATACATGTCCTTATGCTAAATGTATCGTTGCAATATATGTGTGTGTGTGTGTGTGTGTGTGTGTGTACACTTTTGTGTAGTGTTTACATTGACACTATCTATCTTCCAAAACCTCGTAACTCTCAAGCAATTATCCTCCTCTGCCTGCAAGTCCCACTACTCTTCGACCCCCTCCTCCCTTGTCCAAATTTGGCTCATAGTCTGTTCCATTTACCAGGTGCAAAAACTATTTCCAACATTTCCTTGATCAACCAGTCCTCCGTCTTTCTGTTTGGTGTATTATGTCAGCATACTTATACTATTCTATCGTCATTCATTCTGTCATCAATCGCCTCCTTCTCCTTGCCAATCTGTCCTCTGTATTGTTCATGGCACAAGTCTTTCTGATATTCTAATCAATTAATTTCTCTGTGTGTGTCTCTCATACACACACACTCTCCCTCCCCTAAAGCTTCCTTGTTATCCTCCTGCACCTCTCACTTGTGTGCTCTCAATCTGATGTTTTGACTTCATTCTCTCACTCCCAGCTTTTGCAAAGTACGTTAGTGCCAGTATTGGACATAATATTGGTTTATATATTCTTACCTTTGTGTCCTATCTCAGATGTTTGTTAGCCAAACAGTATGATCCAGGCACAGAACTAAGTGTACTATGAACTGTTTATCTGACAACCAGGCTCTTGTGATAACCACTCTGAAATATTTTATTCTCCAGTTGTAATACTCCCCACGTCCACAGTGTCAGTCTTTATTCATTATTTTTCAACTCTTTATTTTGTTAGTTTTTGTTTTCTATTATGTGCTTTGGGCATGTGAACATATGTGTACCAACCGTCTGCTGGCTTGTGTTCTGTGTTATTTGTTTTTGAGTGTTTGTACTCATTACATGTCCTCATACATGTTTGTTAATATTTCAGTGCAATCGTGTTATTTGTGCTGGCAGTCTTAATGTACATTACTGTTTTCTTTTTCCTCCATTGTACAATTTTCCGCCCCATAAGTGAAAGGTGCAGTACTGTGTTTTAAACACACACCAGCCATTGTTTTTTTAGTCCAGTCATTGTTACATGAAGAAATTCTCTTCCAAAATTAAAACAAAAGTCTTTCCATAACACCACTGAGAGAACTTTATTATTTTCTTTCAATCTTAGTTTTATTTTTATGATTTTTGAAAAAGCCAATTTAGAATAATAACTGTACTGCACAAATTTTGGAACCAGAATTTTGTAAGAAAAAAGACTTTTCTACATGTTTTTATTGTACCTGATGTAGTAGTATATTTGTATATATATATGGGGTAATATTTTTGAATGATCAAGTACTTAGTATGTTACCACATAAGTATTTATGTAGTTCATCCCCAGAAATTCCCCTCTCCACCAACTCCTTTCTGGCATATGTGTAGCCAGGATACCTGTGGTGGCAGGAATATGTTGGGCGAGTCCAAAATTCACCATGTGTTAGCCACTGTTAATGTTATTAACATAACCATTGATGATACAATTGCATCCTTCAGAATTTATGTACATGATTCAGTAACTCAGTCACCCTCCATGCTAAGCCACTGCTCTCTAGATTACTTATGAATAACAGTCAATCAAACACACAGTAGGCATGGTGCTTTTAACTGTAAAATTAACAAACTATTAATAGAAAATGTATGTAACTAATTTTGTTTACTTTACAGTAGAGAATTAATCACATTTGACTTATTCAAATATCGTACTA
This sequence comes from Magicicada septendecula, assembly GCA_034769895.1. Classification (NCBI taxonomy): domain Eukaryota; kingdom Metazoa; phylum Arthropoda; class Insecta; order Hemiptera; family Cicadidae; genus Magicicada; species Magicicada septendecula. The sequence continues at coordinate 86,557,345 of CM068370.1, forward strand.
GCCTTTTACCTATCTTGCTTCAATATCATTCAAATTCATATTACCTTATCATAACTAATAAACTTTACTGTAACAATATATTATTAAAATCTGTTTGAAACATGGTGTTTCTCAGGTAAGATTATTTATCCTTTCATGTACCTTTCAGGTATATACTAGGGCAATTTGAAATGTTTATGACCTGATAATGAAAGACTTTTTCTTTCTGGTATCATTTTTATATTTCAACATAGTCTCCATGTAATTAAACATACTTCGTCCAGCGATGCTGCAGTGCTTTTATCCGATCGCAGAAGTTTGATTGTTCTAGGTCCTCAAAACAACGTTAACTGCCGCTTTCAACTCGTCATCTGAGGAAAATACCCTCCCCCAGGGAAGTTTTGACATTTGGGAGTAGTTAAAAGTCAGATGGAGCTAAATCAGGCAAATAAGGTGATACTGCAATAGATTGTACTTCAACTCTGCAATTTTTGCCATAAAAACAATGCATGCATGAAGTCTTGTATTATCCTGCTGCTATTTCTGTACTTAACATGATATTTATTTCAGAAATGTTTTTCATTTACAGTAGAGTCTCGGTAATTCGAGCCCCGGTATTTCAAGGTTCCGTGTAATTCGAGCTGGAAAAAAAATAATAAATACAGTCAGTAAATGTAAACAACATTCCCGCCATATCGTGACTCATGCCAGACCAAGTGTCTACAGCATGAAACGCTAAAAATGAATACGTAAATAAATCAGTAGCGGACTGACCGCCTCAGCTGATACAAGTGTTGTACCTGTGCGTTACTACTAAGCTTCGTTACTGGTGTTTGCTTGTTGTTTTAGTTATTTTACTGTACAGTATATTCAACGTTTAGTTTTTCACTACAGTAAATTGTTATTTATACTGTATACAATGAGTTACAAGAGTAGGCCTAAGAAGAAGTTTGTGCCGCTAAGTGTTAAATTGGAAGCCTTAAAAAGATTAGACAGAGGTGAAACGCTAAAAAAACTTGCTGCTGATTATGGAGTTGGCGAAGTGACTGTTGGTGACTGGTGTAGGAACAGAGACAAGATTGAAAACTATTCTTCTAAAAAGTGTATGGGGATTTTAACCTGTGAACGCAAATCGATGAAGAAATCTGATTATGAAAAAACGAGTGCAGCTTTGTTCACTTGGTTTAGTCAACAGAGGCAAAAAGGAAGTCCTATTTCAGGCCCAATGTTGCAAGAAAAAGCAATGTTTTTCAGGAACCAGTTTAAGGAAGGCGAGGATGATTTTACAGCAAGTTCAGGATGGTTGGATAGATGGAAAAAACGATACGGCGTAAGGCAGCTTGAAATGTGTGGTGAAAAGCTATCTGCGGATTCTGAGGCTGTCACACAGTTCTGTGAGAGATTTAAAAAAATTATAGAAGAAGAAAAACTTACTCTCGATCAGTTGTACAACTGTGATGAGACAGGACTAAATTTTAAAATGCTGCCTATTAAAACTTTAGCTTCAAGGGAAGAAAATGCTGTGCCAGGCCACAAAAAATCTAAAGAAAGGGTGACAGTTCTTGCTGCATCGAATGCAAGTGGAGAACATAAACTGAAGCTAATGTTAATAGGCAAGTCTGCAAAGCCTAGAGCTTTAAAAAACATCACTCCGTCTGCGCTTCCTGTTACATACATTAACCAGAAATCTGCTTGGATGGATAAAAATATTTTTAAGAAGTGGTTTTTTGAAAGTTTTGTTCCTGAGACCAAAAAGTACCTAAAGGAAAAGAACTTGCCTCCCAAAGCATTATTAACCCTTGACAATGCTGGATCACACCCTGACGAAGAAGAACTGAAATGTGGCGAAATTAGAGCATTGTTCTTACCCCCAAACATGACGAGTTTAATACAGCCGATGTACCAAGGCGTTTTTGAGTGCTTGAAAAAGAAATATCATCGTCATCTGCTGCAGAGGCTCCTACAAACTACAGAAGGCGAGGGAACCATAGTGGAATTTCTAAAGAATACTACAATGAAAGACGTAGTTTACTGGGTGGCGGAATCATGGGATGACATAAAGACAGAAACACTAAAGAAGTCTTGGAACAAGATTTTAAAAGAAGAAAATAACAGTTGTAACACCACAGACGAACATGACTTGGTCTTAGCACGACTGATAAAAAAACTTCCTGGTTGTGAACAGTCAAATGAAAATGATGTTTCAGAATGGTTGAATAGTGGTGAACAGTTTGAAGTGACCAATGATTCAATCGTTGACATGCTGAATGAAGTGGCAGAAGAAAATAGTGATGAAGACGTGACTGCAGAGACTGTACCCGTGATGACTCACGCCGAGGGGTTGGCAGCGCTAGACACTGCATTGCGTTATGTCGAACAGCAAGCAGAAGCTACACCGACCGACACAATGCTGCTTAGAAGTTGGCATGACATTGCTGCTAAAAAACGAGGCTCTATTTTAAAACAAAAGACTCTGGACAATTTCTTTAAAAAATAAATTTGTGTGCCTTTTATTTTTGAGTTTAAAGTAGTTCAGGTATGTACTACATTGTTTGTGTTTTCTTATCCGTAAGCAATAAACGTTTGTTTATACATTACTCTTTGTTTTTTTCTTCATCCGTATAATCCGAGTTTTTCCAAATTCGAGGTTGCCTCAGCCCCAATTAACTCGAATTACCGAGACTCTACTGTATTTGGTGTAAAAGGTTAGCATGGTGCCTCTTCATCATTTGACCCTTTCATGATAATCTATTAACAGTACTCCCTTAGCATCTCAGACAATCATATGCCGGCTTTCCAGCATATGAAATTGATTTTGCCTTCTTTGGAAACAGAGTGTGCCGTAACTATTTACGGCAACTTACGAATTTTGTTTATATCGAATCTGGGCAATAGATCCGTTCGTCTGTGTAGTTCACGCTATCGTGGACACTCACACTATCTATGAGTGACGTTAGTCAACTTGGCTTTTTGTTCCCGCTGCGTGGAGCGGTGTTTGTCGTTGAGTAGATAGAAGCTGGTTTGACTTGAGGAGGGGGTGATCAGCTGTGTGCATGCATGCCAGCGGTTGGTTCCAGGTCAGCCGTTGATGCCGCGAGTTGTCTTATATGTCAGCGGTTGGAAAAGATTGTTTTTTTTTTTACGCCGGGGTTTTGTAAATTAATTATGGAAGGCTAAGTAAAAAGTGTGCCAAAGGGGTCTCGGGCCTGGCAACTGTGACCGTGTGAAGAGATCAAGATGTAATGCGTAAGTAGATTGAAGAACGTGGCTTAGCATGTGCCATTGCAAAATTGAACAGGTTTGCAAAAATGAAAATTATTAAATTTTTCCTAGGATGTGCTTTCGCACTGCTTTGTGTTTAGGGTCAAGTGTGGGCCTGGCTAGTTCTTAACAAAAAAAAAAAAGAACAACAGTTGCTTTAATTCTGGATGTGTTTTTTTTTTACTTCACTGTATACCTGGAATATAATATGCAGGTTACTGTAGTCATGGCAAGTTCTTGAACGCAAGTTTTTTTAAAAAAGAAAAATCTGTTGAACTTGACTAGCTTCTGATATTTCTTTTAAATGTGGATGTCAGCTTATCACACTGCTAGTAGTGACTGTAATTCCTTATGTGCAAAATTTTTTCTACAAAAAAAAAAAAACAAAAACAAAAAAAAAACTTAAGAAAATGTGTTAGGAGTTGACCGTGTGCCCATAAGCCTAGTGAAGCGAAATTTAGCCCGAGTTCCGTAATCTCTCTCAGTATTATTCAGTGTTGTTCATATAAATGTCTTATGTTTGAATTGTGAAAAGCATGTAATGTACAGTATAGATTTTGTCTATAATCTGTGTTGAACTTATATTGTGTCTGCCTTTTTATTGGAACGTATAAATTTGTTTATGAAAAGAGCTGCAGATCACATACAATCGCCATAATATGTACTATAACTGTAATTCAGAAGTATTCATCATGTTAATAGAAATGACTGAACTTTTGTACTAGAACTGTAATTCAGAAATGACTAGAACTGTAATTCAGAAGTATTCATCATGTTAATAGAAATGACTGAACTTTTGTACAAGATGAAATTTCCACTTTGGGATGTAGTATTTGTTTTAATTCTCTATCAGTTCTTTTGTATATGTATATACTCATAATTCTATGCACAAAACATGTTTACATTTTTGAGAGATATATGTACCTGATTATTTGATAGTTTTTTTTAATAATGGTGCACTCTGAAATCAGCAAGCCCTTGTGCTACACAAGTTTATACAAGTTTAAGGAAAATTCAGCATATGCACTTGTGAATTCCACACAAAGTGTATAATTACCGACCTTATGTTTACATTATACTTTACTAATTATATGATTCTCCTTCCTAGCTTGATTGAGATTTCAGAGGGCGCATGTTGTTGTGTAAGATAATTGTTTAAATTGTTGTGTCTGTAATAATTGTTGTAGGATAAAATTGTTCGTTAAATGGTTTATAAAATTGTTCATATTATTAAAAGTGTTTATAGTACAACCAGAGGGGGACTGAAAAAGAGAGAAAAAAGACTTATTGTTATTAAATGTATTATATTTCGAAGACCTCTGGATTTACTCTTTGTATTCATTAATTTTAATATAATTATTTCCAAATAGGGAAATTCTATTTGGTGAAGGTTAAAAATGTACTGTCGAGGCTTGTTGCATGTCATGGTTATTTTGAATACCATTTAATATATTTTAAAGATTTTACATATTTTATATATTTCTAATCGAATACTTTCACTGCCTGGATACTATGAAATCTCTCATTGTATGAAAAACAAATTTTATTGAATCAATAAATTTGTTATTTGCGGAATTTTAAAATTAAGGTCACCTCATTGGTCCAATTACCTAATGGTTTCCCAGCATGTGGCCATTCTTCCACTAGGAGGCCTCTCCTAGTTCAAGTGAACAAGTGAGCCGGTCATCCAGGTAAGTTGTAGATTTTTTTTTATATTTTTTTTTTTTAGGATGTCAAACTTGAAAAATGTGTTAAATTCGGAAAGTTGAAAATTGTGTTGTGATGTCATTGGTGATGAGCTACAAATGGTAGCAGAGCGTGGTTGGACGTAGGCCTGGCCACCTCTGAACCGAAATTTGGAAATGGATGTGGTGACCTCAATATCTTAGTTGGACATGTTCTGTCAGTTGTGGTGTGTTATCCATTGTTGTAATTATGTGTTACTATTGTTGTAAATCTTGGTCTTTGGGTGCGGTTGCCGGGCCGGGACTCCTGGGGGGGGGGAGCACAGCTTGGTGATTCCTGATTGTGTCTTGGGGTGTCGTGAAGTGTTTATCTGTTTGTTTGTGTTCTTGTTTTGTCTTTGTCTTTGTTGTCTTCTAGCACATGATCTTGGTCTTGGTTTGTTGGAGGAGACAGTGAAAAGTGGACCCCTCCTTTGCTAGTTACGCTGTATTCGGAAAGGTAAGAGAAGGGATGGATGTTCTCGTGCCCTCTGCGCGGTCTTCTCTGCCTTGTGAATCGGGTCCACCCAACCTAGTTTGAGGAGGTGGGCCAGTCATGTGTCAAGGATTGATGATGCCTTGTTTGCTGAACATGGCTGGTTGGTCCACGAGGTGGACGGTTCTCGAAGGGTACTCGCATATCAAGGTTGTAGCACCTTGTTAGCCTTCGGGCGTGAATATGTGAGTACCAGGGAGAGTAAAGTGGTGGTCACCGGAGAGGGTTATGTGTTGGGGCGGTCCCGAGAGTTTGGCATGGAGGAGGGGACTCGCGTAGGGGATGGTCGCAGTGTGGTAGAGATTTTCAGTCCTGGGAAAGGGGGGAATAAGGTCAATGGTCCTCAGGTTTGGTTTTCGGGGGGCTTCTCTGGAGGAATTGTGTTTTAAGGTTTTACTTTTTAGCGTTTTATGGTTTTAGGTGGGGTTAATTGGGGTTTTAAAAGTTTTATCGGTATTTTAGCTCCTCTCCTTTCCTTTCTTTTGCTTTAGGTCGCGACCGCTCACACTCCCCGTATCTTCTACACTTACACACACCAGCTACACACCCACACACACACACCTTGTCCTTCCTTCTGGTGTCCTTTCGTTTTCAACTTTCGCCGGATATTATCTTTTTATTGGTTTTTAGTCAGTCCCCGCTTTTCCTCCAGTGGTGGCAGTCCCAGTGTCGTCAAACCCGTTGGACTCCTATTGTTGTGGGGGTGTGCCGTAACTATTTACGGCAACTTACGAATTTTGTTTATATCGAATCTGGGCAATAGATCCGTTCGTCTGTGTAGTGTTCATGCTATCGTGGACTCTCACACTATCTATGAGTGACGTTAGTCAACTTGGCTTTTCGTTCCCGCTGCGTGGAGCAGTGTTTGTCGTTGAGTAGATAGAAGCTGGTTTGACTTGAGGAGGGGGTGATCAGCTGTGTGCATGCATGCCAGTGGTTGGTTCCAGGTCAGCTGTTGATGCCGCGAGTTGTCTTATATGTCAGCGGTTGGAAAAGATTGTTTTTTTTTTTACGCCAGGGTTTTGTAAATTAATTATGGAAGGCTAAGTAAAAAGTGTGCCAAAGGGGTCTCGGGCCTGGCAGCTGTGACCGTGTGAAGAGATCAAGATGTAATGCGTAAGTAGATTGAGGAACGCGGCTTAGCATGTGCCATTGCAAAATTGAACAGGTATGCAAAAATGAAAATTATTAAATTTTTCCTAGGATGTGCTTTCGCACTGCTTGTGTTTAGGGTCAAGTGTGGGCCTGGCTAGTTCTTAACAAAAAAAAAGAACAACAGTTGCTTTAATTCTGGATGTGTTTTTTTTACTTCACTGTATACCTGGAATATAATATGCAGGTTACTGTAGTCATTGCAAGTTCTTGAACGCAAGTTTTTTTAAAAAAGAAAAGTGTTGAACGTGACTAGCTTCTGATATTTCTTTTAAATGTGGATGTCAGCTTATCACGCTGCTAGTAGTGACTGTAATTCCTTATGTGCAAAATTTTGTCTACAAAAAAAAAAACAAAAACAAAAAAAACTTAAGAAAATGTGTTAGGAGTTGACCGTGTGCCCATAAGCCTAGTGAAGCGAAATTTAGCCCGAGTTCCTTAATCTCTCTCAGTATTATTCAGTGTTGTTCATATAAATGTCTTATGTTTGAATTGTGAAAAGCATGTAATGTACAGTATACATTTTATCTATAATCTGTGTTGAACTTATATTGTGTCTGCCTTTTTATTGGAACGTATAAATTTGTTTATGAAAAGAGCTGCAGATCACATACAATCGCATAATATGTACTATAACTGTAATTCAGAAGTATTCATCATGTTAATAGAAATGACTGAACTTTTGTACTAGAACTGTAATTCAGAAATGACTAGAACTGTAATTCAGAAGTATTCATCATGTTAATAGAAATGACTGAACTTTTGTACAAGATGAAATTTCCACTTTGGGATGTAGTATTTGTTTTAATTCTCTATCAGTTCTTTTGTATATGTATATACTCATAATTCTATGCACAAAACATGTTTACATTTTTGAGAGATATATGTACCTGATTATTTGATAGTTTTTTTTAATAATGGTGCGCTCTGAAATCAGCAAGCCCTTGTGCTACACAAGTTTATACAAGTTTAAGGAAAATTCAGCATATGCACTTGTGAATTCCACACAAAGTGTATAATTACCGACCTTATGTTTACATTATACTTTACTAATTATATGATTCTCCTTCCTAGCTTGATTGAGATTTCAGAGGGCGCATGTTGTTGTGTAAGATAATTGTTTAAATTGTTGTGTCTGTAATAATTGTTGTAGGATAAAATTGTTCGTTAAATGGTTTATAAAATTGTTCATATTATTAAAAGTGTTTATAGTACAACCAGAGGGGGACTGAAAAAGAGAGAAAAAAGACTTATTGTTATTAAATGTATTATATTTTGAAGACCTCTGGATTTACTCTTTGTATTCATTAATTTTAATATAATTATTTCCAAATAGGGAAATTCTATTTGTTGAAGGTTAAAAATGTACTGTCGAGGTTTGTTGCATGTCATGGTTATTTTGAATACCATTTAATATATTTTAAAGATTTTACATATTTTATATATTTCTAATCGAATACTTCACTGCCTGGATACTATGAAATCTCTCATTGTAAGAAAAACAAATTTTATAGAATCAATAAATTTGTTATTTGCGGAATTTTAAAATTAAGGTCACCTCATTGGTCCAATTACCTAATGGTTTCCCAGCATGTGGCCATTCTTCCACTAGGAGGCCACTCCTAGTTCAAGTGAACAAGTGAGCCGGTCATCCAGGTAAGTTGTAGATTTTTTTATATTTTTTTTAGGATGTCAAACTTGATAAATGTGTTAAATTCGGAAAGTTGAAAATTGTGTTGTGATGTCATTGGTGATGAGCGGCTCAAGAGAACCACATACATTGTTTTGACTGGTGTTTTGTTTAGGAATGAAATGATTGACCCAGGTTGTATTAGCCATTACAAGTCTACAAATAAACTGTAGCAAATCATCACCCAACATATCTTTTGTCTCGTTAAAAATTTGTGTTGATGTTAAATTTGATGGTGCACGACATTAGCTCTTCCCTTTTTCCAAAAGTGCACCGAGAAATGACCTTGAGAGATGACTTTGTTTACACAACTGTTTGTTATTAACAACACAGCAGACCAACTAGATGCTTTACATCTATTCATGGGGCAAATGTAGTGTCATAGTCCAGTGAAAAACAGAAACACAAAAATACCTCTAGATTGTAGACCACGAGCTTTTGAAATTCCCCTTGTATGAAGATCACTAGATGCAGAAATTTCTGTCTGGAAAAGGCAGTAATGAAAGATTTAAGATTACACTGTTAACTTACCTCTCTTCTATCATAACATGTATTTGCTTTGTTGTGGTTCTTAGGCACTTCATATCGGTATGCTTGTCTTTGTCTGTAGTGCTTACAGCGTCCCTTAATATCAACAGTCAACTCCAGTCTCTGCCTTCCTCTTTAGTACTTCCCATTCACTGGGCTCCCATCACCAAAATCATTACTCCTGGCTGTCTGAACTAGTGACCCACCACTCCATGGTCTTGCCTTCACAAACCGCTCCGTTCTCCCATTGTTTCCAGAACCTGTTAATTTTTTAAAATTACTTTGCCCATCCAGTATGTTGTTAATATTCTTAGCTCATGTTAGCATGTAGCAGCACATTTCAAGTGCTTCTGTGGTTCTGTCTTTCACCTTTCCAAATTATCTAGATTCCACATCCAGCTTGTGTAAAATCATGCTGCAAACATGTAACTTGAGGAATTTCTTCCTAATTCCTAGCCCAGTATTTGACAACAGCAAATTAGTTTCTCCATTTGGCCTGTGCTGTGACACCACTTCTTCCAAGTTAACGGTTACCAGTTTTAATATCTACTTTTGTTTCCAGCTTCTGTTCTTGTAATCATTTGTCCATAAAATTCAATGCTCTTTATAAATATACCTTGTTTTCTACAAATAGAAGTCATATTATCAGTAAATCCTAATATTTTTATACTCTTTCCATGACATGTAATTCCAGTCTTGAAAGTCTATTATTTCCTTTGCAGCGCATGTAAACATTCTCCTGTAATGGTAATAAATTTTTATAATTGTAAATTTAATTTTTTTTATTTGTAGGATGTTTTAACGGCTGTTATAAAGAAGGAAGTGGATGTAGAAGAAGAAGAGACTAAACAGGTAAAATATGCACAAACCTGATTATGTAACCCACAGTTAATGTGTTAGGTTGTTCAATGCATAGTACCACTTGAGATTGAGATTAGGATTACATTCATTTGTAGATATTTAATTTAAATATCAACAGAATACACAGAATACCAGCCTCACAGTATTGTAAAAGCAAATACCAGATGTGATTAAGTAAGTAAAATCACACACACACATGTTGTGCGGAGTGCAGATGTTTATTAGAAAAATTGATGGATAATTCTATTTATTTCATATTTATTTTTAACACCTCATTATGTACTCTGTAAGTCATGGAGAAGACAAATAAAATTTTATAATTTTCAATTTGCAGTATATATTGCCACTTGTAAATTCTATCCTAAAAGAAGAAATATCTGTAAAAGAAGAAAAATCTGTAAAAGAAGAACTGTCTTTAAAAGAAGAACGGTGTGTAACAGGAGAACTAAGTGTAAAAAAAGAACTATTTGTAAAAGAAGTACTCATCAAAGAACAGAATGAACAGATTATTGATCAGGTATAGTACACAAATATATATCTCTAGGAATCATTATTATGTATGATTCAGCCAAAATATTTTGTATCAGTCACCATTTTGTAAGTTACAAAGGTTGGCATTGTGTAATCCATTCATGTTGCTGGCAGCCAACACTACAGTGGCACCATATCACCTTGATTTATTAGGCAATTATCTTCTTGCTAAATTGGTACATATCTATGTGCAGCTAGTCCGAACATCTCTGTCCTTTAGTCAAATTTGCCTCTGCACTAACTCTAATTGTACTATACTGGGTAAATACTCTACCCTACAGACTTGGAACTTTTTTAAGCAACTGGGTGGCTGACATTAGTGAATGGACGACCCTATCATCTTGGCAACACACTCCTTCCCACTTGAATCCTGTTGACTGTGCTCTGGCGTACTGGTCTTTGTGTGAAGCTGTTGTGATCACTATTATGAAGATCAGTCCAGTTGGGCATCATCTTCTCTGCTGTCAGGCAAATTTATTGGCAACCTGAAACTCAAATCGGACTGTCAGTCTTGTGCGTCTACCTTTTGTGCAGACATTTCCTCCTGGCCTCAATTTGGTGGGAGTCTTTAGTTAGTTTGTAAAATGTATCATTCTGGTATCATTTTTATATTTCAACATAGTCTCCATGTAATTCAACATACTTGGTCCAGCAATGCTACAGTGCTTTTATCCGATCGCAGAAGTTTGATTGTTCTAGGTCCTCAAAACAATGTTAACTGCCGCTTTCAACTTGTCATCTGAGGAAAATACCCTCCCCCAGGGAAGTTTTGACATTTGGAAGTAGTTAAAAGTCAGATGGAGCTAAATCAGGCAAATAAGGTGATACTGCAACAGATTGTACTTCAGCTCTGCAATTATTGCTATAAAAACAATGCGTGCATGAAGTCTTGCATTATCCTGCTGCTATTTCTGTACTTAACCTGATATTTATTTCACAGATGTTTTTCATTTATTTGGTGTAAAAGGTGTAGCGGTTCAAATTTTGGGTGTTTTATTTTAATCGTTTGGGGCAATTATATATTTTTACTTATTTCATTTTCGGTCGGGAGCCTTATAAAATATGTCGAAATAACGGTATTATTGTGCAACGTATAACAGTCAGTGTAACAGAACAGTGAAACAAAGCAATAAGACGCAGGTTGTTGTTGAGTAATGCGGCAGAGGAATTCGCACCTCCACCAAAATTCTAAGAACTCTGTACATGTGTGTCAACGCTCAAGCGCAACTACACCCGCACGCGCTCAAAAGGACGCTCTCGACTAAAAACAAGATGGCTAGAGCGTAAAATTATTCATCGTCCCTTTGGCTTCACTTACACGTCCGGCCCACTTAAATGACGTCAGCCAATGCCTATAGAAGATCATATGCGACATTGACTCAAAAACAACATGCATAGCATGGGCCGAAGCTTCGGCGACGACGCCCAAGGCAGTGAATTCCCGTATTGAAAACTGTGGAAAGGGAACAGAGAGAAAACTTCTCCCCAGTACCTCTTACCAACCGACCGCATGCGGTTCATCTAAATTTCATTAACAGGTTTTTCTTTAGGTCGGCCGACCTTACCGTTAAAAATTTTGGAATGTAATCAACAGTGTCTAAAGGGATTAACAACAGTCAGGAGTGAGCATAAAAGAGTTAATAGTTTCGTATATCTTTCGGACACCTGAACGGGGACTTAGTACGGGCGCGATGACCGCGTGGTCGATGTGGGGGCATTATTATATGAAAATGTGTTAAGGGGTTCTTGTTTCTTTAAAATATGAATGAATGGGAAAGTGTGCAAAGCTGGGCAGCTTTTGTGTATATTTGTGTTTTTATTTGATATTTGCATTTGTGTCTGGTGAAATAATAAGGTAAGCTGTAGTTCCTAAGTGTTATGTTGGTGTTGCATCACTTTGCAGCAATGTATCTCAATGAATTTTAATGAGTTTACAAGCAGTCAAGATTAAATAATAATAAATATTAATTCTCTTCCAAAATGAGTGGTGTCAGTACTTTGCGTAACCTATAGACCATGTTTGTATCTAGGTACATGTGACCGAATCCTGTGACCCCGTAAGAATTATCGTAACGGTAAGTAACAATTAATTGGAAATTTAATAATGATAATATATGTGATCGATCAGTAAGTCACAATGGCACCACGAAACAGGCACGAATTGAATTAATTATAATTAATTAATTGGATTCCGCATCGACATGGATACAAGCATGTTCTGGGTTAGCTTAGTAACCTAACAGTAGATTACAAAATTTAAATAATTACTGTATTTATTTAATTAATTATTCTGGTTTAAGCAATTTATATAATTTAATTTACATTAACAATACAAAATGTCAGAGAACGAGAATAAAATAAATGAAAATAGCGTCGAAAATTTTGACGACTCAGACATTAGTAACTTTGAAATACATTCGACTCCCAGCGCGAGTCAAGAGAAAGCAGAGATAAATTTGAGTGACCAGAGTAATGTAACTGAAGATTCGGGTGTGCAATTAACCCCGACTTCAACAAAATGTAACGCACAATTTAATAGTGAGGTAATGAGTATGTTACAATTACTTTTAGAACAAAATAAAGAAATGAAGAGTGATACAAATATTAAATATAATGAACTGAAGAATGATTCTGACGCTAAATTCAATGTATTAAAAAATCTGAATAATGAATTGAAAAATGATATTAATGAGATTAATAGACATTGTGAAAATACCAAAGTAGAATTTACCAATAGAGTTAAACAAGTAGAAACCAAGTTAGATGATTCAATGCAAAAGGTAGATGTTAAATTTAATGAAATAGACAGTCAGATAGATAGAGTTGAGAAGCAGATAAATGAGAATAACGAGTATTTAATAAGTTCAATGAATGAGTATAACAATGACACAGAATCTAAAATTAATAAATGTAGTATTGAAACTGAATGTAAGTTGAATAGTGTAGTAATGACAGTTGAAAAAATCAGTCAGAACTTTGATGAACATCAAAATAAGATAGAATCTAAAATGAATGAAATTGAGAGTAATTATAAGACAGAAATACAAGCCGTAAATGAGTCTATCGATGTAATATCAAAAAATAATGTACAGTCTGAATATAGTAATGACAAAAAATTATATTCACTTGAACAGAATATTAATAGTATGAGAGATGAATTAAGTGTAGTAAAAAATCAAAATGTAAACAATGTTACTGAACGCATATTTATGACACGTGACACAAACAATGAAATAGAATTAGAAACTTTTAGTAGTGAAAATAGGAGAGTGCATCCAATGCAATTTTTAAATCGAGTACGGGAGTTTGACAGATTCAATGGTAGTAGCTGGGAGGTTAAACTTATAAAAATTTTGAAATGTTTTAAAGGTGATTCAGAGATATGGGCGGAGACGCATCGAAACGAATGGGAGAGTTATGGAGATTTTGAAAGAGCATTCCGGAACAAATACTGGTCGGAGGAGGAGCAGGAGATTCTGCGAAGCCAAATAATGGGAACTGGGAGTTTTGGAAGAAACAACCATAGTATCACAGTATATACGATGAAGCTGTACAACGAAGCGAAGTATTTGGAACCACCGTTGCCATTCCAGTCGTTTGTACGCCACGTTAGCAAGCACCTACCGAGGGAGGTGCAGATCACATTGATGACCAGAGAGGTAAGCGACATAAATGAATTAGAAAAAATATTAGACGTTTTTCAGAATATTAAGGACCAGGAAGACAGCAGACGCATACAACAACATAATATACAAAATGGAGGTACTTATGTACCAAGAGGAGGACCAAACGGAGGAAACACACACAATGGTCGAGAACGGGACAGACGATACCCAATGTGGAAATGTGACGGGTGTCTGGTGGAAAATTATGCTGATCGTAATTTTTGTTATAGATGTAGAAGGGCGAGGCCCGGACAGCAGCCGAGGACACCACCGAGGTTCAACAACCCACAGCAGAGGAACGGTGAACGACGAGTAGAGAATCTGAGAAATGAAGGAGGAAATCAGCAGATGGGCAGAGTGTACACGCCCCGTAACGCAGACGAAAGAATGGGAAACTAAGGAGGACAATGGATGAGGAGGCCCGGCCATAGTCGAGGAATAATCACGGGGTCCACGAAAATAAATACAGGAATAACACGATTCACACGGACTTGGCCACAGAATTGTTGGAAGAAGAGGAGACGGAAACGAGGAGACAAGAGGCGTGGTTGACTGAGGTAAAACTGGAGATAGAAGGTAAGTCAATCTTGACACTTATAGATACAGGTAGCGAAATATCTGTAATAGCAGAACATGTACTCAATAAATTGAAAGAAACTAACAAACATATTCCGTCTTTGCCAGTAGCAGGGGTAGCAATTGTAGGTATTACGGGTGTTAGAAGTAAACGGGTTACAACACAAGTCCAGTTGAACATGCTAATAAATGGGGAAAACTATGAGAATACATTTTTGGTTGTAAGAGGTTTAAATTTAGAAGTGATTTTGGGTAATGATTTTTTAATAAGAAATAATGCGGTCATTAATTTTCGAAAAAGAATTTTAGAATTGAGTAATGAAAATAAACAAATAACAGTTAATTTTGAACGGGTTCTAGACACAGTAAAGATTTCGGGTATAAGGGTTATACCAGATAAGACCATGAATAGGGATATGGAAGTTAGTATACATGCGTGTAGAGAGAGTGTGAGTGAAGAGAGTGGAGATAGAATATGGGCGGACAGAGAGGGTAAATTTTGTGGGGAAGGCGATGAAATGGGGAGTTCTCAGCGTAAAGCGCTGTGGCGGGTAGTTGAGGATTATCGGGGAGTGTTTGCCGGGGAACCAGGAAGGGCAAAAGGTTATGAATGTGAATTAAGGGTGAGGGAGCATGCGCCATATGTCCAACGTAGTTATCCGGTACCATATTCGAAAAGGGAGGCTGTACAGTCAGAATTAGATAGGATGTTAGCGGGGGATATTATAGAAAGGTCGGTATCAACTTATTCCAACCCTTTAGTAGTAGTAATCAAAAAAGATGGGAGAGTGAGGTTATGTCTAGATGCCCGCAAAATCAATCAAATAATCATTCCAGACCGGGAGTCACCAGAAGCGATAGAAGAGATTTTTCAGAAATTTAGTGGTGTGAAATACATGACTTCTTTAGACCTGACCGCCGGATATTGGCAAGTCCCGTTGGCAGTAAATAGTAGAAAATATACAGCGTTCTTGTTCAACGGAAAAAACTATCAATTTAAGCGTTTTCCGTTTGGTTTGAACACCAGTGTAGCTAGTTTTATTAAGTGTCTCGACGAATTTTTGCAACCACATAACTTAGATTTTCTAACCATATACGTAGACGACATACTAATAGCTTCTAGAACATTTGAAGAGCATGTAGAGCATTTGGAATATGTATTGGAGAAATTATATCAGGGAGGTTTGACGGTGAATTGGGACAAATCAAAATTCTTGCAAACCGAAATACATTTTTTAGGTTTCATAATAACACCTACAGGAATACGTGCTAACCCGGATAAAGTAGAATCCATCTTGACATTCCCGGAACCAAAAAATATAAAGCAGTTGCAAAGTTTTCTTGGTCTTTGTAATTTTTACAGGAAGTTTCAGAGGAACTACGCACAGACGACGGCCCGACCCAGCGCAGTGTTACAAAAGAACAAGCAATGGAGATGGGGCGACAACGAAAGAGCAGCGTTCAATGACATCAAAATTAAGTTCGCAGACATGACACTAATGAATCATCCCAATTTTAATGACAAATTTTATTTACAGACAGATGCTAGTAACATAGCGTTGGGAGCAGAACTTTACCAAGAGGACGAGGAGAAGGAACATAAAACCATCGCCTTCGCCAGCCGGACGTTGCTAGCCGCCGAGCGCAATTATACTACCACAGAGAAGGAGCTCCTCAGTATAGTGTTCACCGTGAGGAAGTTCCGGACGTACCTGCTGGGTAACAGAACCATCATCAGGACGGACCATAGGGCGCTATCGTTCCTCAATACTTGTAAACTCACACACAGCCGGATTACCAGGTGGGTGTTAGCTCTTCAAGAGTATAATTTTTCTTGGGAATATATCAAGGGTGTAGAGAACAGGGTGCCAGACACACTATCACGAGTAGACACAGACAGAAATAGAACAGGTAGAGATATTAAAGAGATAGAGATTTATAGACTGTCCCGGGAAGATAAACTTTTTGGGGAGGAATTAAAAGATATAAATGTAATGCAAAGAGCCGATAGTAAATTAAATAAGATAATTACTAGTATAGAATCAGATATAGATGAGTTTGGGTACAAGCACTATTTTCAAGTGTTTAAAGGGAGTTTGTTTAAAAGAATAGAGGGGAGAGAGAGAGATTGGAGGTTAGTCATACCTGAAGGGTTGATAGAGAAAATAGTGTGGGACTGTCACTTTAGATACGGGCATTTTGGGGCACGGAAGTGTGTGAATGTATTAAAGGAATCTTGTTTATTTAAGAACATGGAGAAACGAGTCCGAAGAATACTTAGAGTTTGTGAGTTATGTCAGAAATCCAAAGTTGTAAATTATAGGTTAGAGGGAGAACTAAATTATATTAAAGTAGAAAAACCCTTCGATTTAGTAGCTGTAGATTTGTACGGCCCGTTGCCGAAAGGTAGGGGTGGAGTGATGCATATTTTTGTTGTACTTGATACTTTTTCCAAATATGTCAGGCTATATAGTGTAAAGCGAGCCACAAGTAAGGTGCTGAGCGAGAAAATCACACGCGACTACATGATCAACGTGGGAAAGCCGAAAGTGATATTATCCGACCATGGGCCGCAGTTCATCAGCGGAAGATGGCGCCAGACTCTTGGATGGGAAGGTATTATCTCAAAGCACACCGCCGTATATCATCCACAGTCAAATCAGGCTGAGAGAGTCATGAGGGAGTTGGGCCGAGTTTTTCGAACATACTGCCATGCCAAACATAGCGAGTGGCCACTCTATGTGCAGAAGATTGAAAACTGGCTAAACTGCACCACCCACGAGTCGACGGGGTTCACGCCTTATGAGCTAATAAGAGGAAAGCGTCCACAGAGGATTCTGGAACAATTAATTGAATATCCACCGGAAACCAACACTATTGGTAACGATGTTAAATTGAGACTAGCCAATGAAAGTCTGTTGACGAAAGGGGAGAGGAGAAAACAGAAACATGACGTGAAAGGTAAGTGGACGCAGTATGAGATTGGACAGCTGGTATTGGTACGACGACACGATTTATCAAGTGCACAAGATAAGGAGATCAAGAAGTTTTTCTTATTGTACGAGGGGCCGTACGAGGTAGTGGAAATAAAAATGAAAAATTCATATGTGTTACAGAATAGAGAAACCAGGGAGATAGTGGGTACGCACAACGCTACAAATTTGAAATTATTTTGGTCAGCATAAGTATTTTGTTAATTTGTAAAGGTATGAATGTTATTTAATTATTCTTTTATGTTTTTAGAAGGGCTCCTCCCCCATTTTCGGGCGGCCACGATCTTAACCAGTCCTGGCCGTGGAATTCGGAAATCGGAGGCGGGCCATGGTTGTCAGGATCTTCCTTCGGGCAGTGAAAACAACGATGGTCCGACTTCACAAAATTGGTATCAATTAGAAATTTAACTACATTATTGAACGGGGAGGGGGACCCCTAAGGTATGTGGAGATAAATTTTATACACTCAAGATGCATAAATAAGCACAACACCACGTACCAACATTGCCTAAGGGAGAGTATGAAGACAAAAATAAAGTGAGGCAATGTTTCAAGTATTATTACACCACTGTCATTTGCAAAATAAAAATTTAGCAAATGATAGAAGTTCCAGTATATTAAGAAAAATGGATTTTGTGGAGATGGGTTTGGGGCTGGACAGACGGCATGCCTGGATGAATGAGAGGGAGAGTAGATTTGTATAAATTGTAATTAAGGTAGTTGAAAATAAAAAAAAGCAAGGTAATGGGATTTAATGGTAGATTAGGGGAACGTGAATTCACGTATGTTGTCTGTCCGTCCCCTACTCCATCTCGACAAAACCCCCGTTTCAGGCGGGGATACTGACCACTTAGTTATAAATTATAAGTTATAAATTTAAAATGTAAATAAATTTTAGAATTAAGTGACCAAATATAATTGTCGAGTTTTAGTATCAGTGAGTATGGGAACGTTTTGAAACGATGTGTAACAAAATATAAACTTGTTGTCAATACAAGATGTGGGGATAATTTTGGGGGGTAGTTTGGTGCTCGATGAAGTGATAATAACAATGGAGTGTTGAACTGCATTTGTAGAAAGATTAATTTCATGTATTAAGTAATTAGTTAGTTATTAAGTGGCTATTGTGGGGGTGGCCTGTGCTCTCACAAGTAGCGAAAAGGGTTGGGGGTAGCAGTGAGTGTTACCTCCATCGGAGGCCAAACTGGCGATAAATGTGCGGCACACCTTATCCGTGTAAAGTAAAAATTTTACACACAATACTAAATAACGTGTCGCACATAAGAGTATTGATGAAACAGGCAGTGAAATAAAAGTTTAGATTTCCTCGACTTTTCGGGCGGTTACTGTCTTACCAGCACTAACCGTGGTTTTGGCTAGCGGCCAGCTATGGTCATACCAAGTCCCTTGACCATAGCTGACTTGAAATTGGTGTATATTTGAAATTCAATGGGGGGACAATTAGAGGAAATCTCCCGGAAACTATGGAACAGCGGCTGCCACTCTGCCCGCTTGGGGGTGGCATAGACAGGTGGCAGATCCGTTTTAAGGGTGCATGATTATAGAACAAGAACATGATGATGTTCACTACTTTAAAACTTAACAGCGGAAGCAGAGACACGGAGAGGTAAAAAACCTGCTCCAAAATATACAGTCTCTGTGGAAGCGAAAGGGCGAGACAGTCCTCCATAATCTGAAATAGTGTGTGTGGCTGGGAGGTGACGCAAAGGAGTCACGAATGTAAAATTTTATGACATAAAAATTTTTGCTTATTCAAGGTTTAATCCAATCAAAAATGCTTGTGCTCTGTTCAAATAATTATATGCTCAGACCCGTAATATAAGGTTCATACTATAATTTTAAAGGTATCATTCTATTGTTGTGTGTTAGATATAGTTGTTGACAAAATGTATTTTTATTATGTGTATTTTTTTTCTAAGCAAATAATTAGCCGCCTGGCAGGCAATCAACATAATAGGAGTAAGTGTTGATAATGTATTACATGTAATTGTTCAATTTTGAATGGTATTCATGGTGTTTTAATTATGTCAGGAGATCAGCTGATCAGCAATGATGTCACTGGTAGGTTAGTTATAAAGGTTACAAGTTATTAATGTTCAATGCTATGTTTAATGTACTACAGATATTTTGAAGTAAAGATAAAAAGAATATGAGAAATAAAATAACAATAATTTATGCAAATTAATAAAAGATAATTCATGGGTGATAAATGTTTTATGGGACACGTAGACCTGTCCAAATTGAATTAAAAGTTGAATGTGAAATAGTAGAGATGAATATGATGTAATGTTGTTTTTGAGTTGATATAATGTAATAGAATCTTGTGAAGTATTAATGTTGACACAGTAGTTGTGGAGAATAATTGTAGAGTTCTGAATGATATATTTATGTTTATAATTAATGAGGTTATTTTGTGTATTTGTAGTAAGGTAATGAGATTGAGAATTTTGGGGATGGCAATTTTGTGTTAGGGGGTAGTGTCATGTAGGAGTCCGCAACAAGGGTTGGGACGGGATAGGGATAGATTTTAGTGGAGGAGGGGCCGCCTTAGGTAAAATCCAGGGGCCAAATAAGGGAATTGAGTTTTTTGGGGGTAGGGGAAACACGTATCCTATATACAAAGGGTTAGAGAGTATTATATATGTAGAGAAGGTGGCGTTTTGAGTTAAATGATAAGTTGGGGTTTAGAGTGTCCTGATTAGTAGATATTTTGGTAGAGATGGGTGTCATGATAAGTGAAGTTGATTAATAATAGAGTCAGAAAGAGGTAAAGATTATATATGTATACAGATCTAATACGGTCAATGAGAATAAATAATTTATATCACCCACAGTAAAGTATAGCGATTGTTAAATGAAGAGTAGGATTGTTAAGAAAAAAGAGAGGAATTTATAATAAAGAATATACAATTGTTTATTTTTTTCAACCAGTGACAGAATTTTGATAAAATTTGAAAATAATGTAAAGTTGAGAATTGTTTGTTTTAAATAATTTAAATATCAAGTTGATGATTATGTATATTAAATATTTGTTCGTTTTAAATATTTTATGTTAGTATGTTTGTATTTCAAAGTTAGGATATTACAGATGTTCAATGTATTTTCAGAACTTATATATAACATATGTAGGTCAAGGATCTTGGACTTGACCTAGTTACGATCAGCTGATGAGGTCATACACCTACTAAGCTTGTATAGTAGGAATCCAATTTTAATTTGTTTGTTTGATTAATTCAAACCAATATTTGAATAATTTTAATAAACATGTTATTTAATAAATAAATTTAATAAAATTTTTTAATGAATAAATTTAAATTTTTTTTGAATTTTAAAATTTTTGGAAATTTTAAATTTTTTGAAAAAAAAAAAACTTGATTTTCGCCTGCCAGCGAATGAATATTTTGGATAATGATTGTTTTATTATGTGTGCATTAACCATGTTTATTTTATTGTATTGTATTGTATTGATAGACTATAAGTGGTTCTCATGTTAGAGTAAGGAAATGTGTTTAGATTAGTAGAAATGTCTAGGTTAATTCATTTGAAACAAAAATTTAGAAAAACAAGGAAGAGAATTTTTTGATAAAATATGTTTTTTTTTGAATTTCGGATTTTTTAAATTTTTAGTAAATTTTAAAAGAAATATTTTATTTTAATGTGTTATGGTAACATGTAATGTTAGTATGTGTGAGCCCAGTATTTGCTAAAGGCAGCCCAGCTTGCAAAAAAGGGGAACATATCGGCGGAGGAGCTGGAATAATTCTAGCCAGGGATTGAGGATTTTTGGGGGTAGCATGTTAAAAGGCGAGGTGCGCCGTGGTGCGAGTCTGTTCGATTTCTCGGTGTTGGGATCTCTTACGGAGAAGTCCAGTGATCTCGTTCAGATGAGTCCATGGTCGCTGAGCCAGGGGGGTCGTGTACCCATGAGATTAAGAACCAGGGGGTTGTTGGCACCAGTTTCCTCACCGGTCCTCTTCGGGGTTATCGATGAGATTTCTTCTGTTGTGAACAGTAGAATTCTCATCGAGGGGGT
Source organism: Magicicada septendecula (assembly GCA_034769895.1). NCBI lineage: Eukaryota > Metazoa > Arthropoda > Insecta > Hemiptera > Cicadidae > Magicicada > Magicicada septendecula. The sequence goes on from CM068370.1 coordinate 86,578,855, forward strand.
ATTGTAGCGGTTCAAATTTTGGGTGTTTTATTTTAATCGTTTGGGGCAATTATATATTTTTACTTATTTCATTTTCGGTCGGGAGCCTTATAAAATATGTCGAAATAACGGTATTATTGTGCAACGTATAACAGTCAGTGTAACAGAACAGTGAAACAAAGCAATAAGACGCAGGTTGTTGTTGAGTAATGCGGCAGAGGAATTCGCACCTCCACCAAAATTCTAAGAACTCTGTACATGTGTGTCAACGCTCAAGCGCAACTACACCCGCACGCGCTCAAAAGGACGCTCTCGACTAAAAACAAGATGGCTAGAGCGTAAAATTATTCATCGTCCCTTTGGCTTCACTTACACGTCCGGCCCACTTAAATGACGTCAGCCAATGCCTATAGAAGATCATATGCGACATTGACTCAAAAACAACATGCATAGCATGGGCCGAAGCTTCGGCGACGACGCCCAAGGCAGTGAATTCCCGTATTGAAAACTGTGGAGAGGGAACAGAGAGAAAACTTCTCCCCAGTACCTCTTACCAACCGACCGCATGCAGTTCATCTAAATTTCATTAACAGTTTTTTCTTTAGGTCGGCCGACCTTACCGTTAAAAATTTTGGAATGTAATCAACAGTGTCTAAAGGGATTAACAACAGTCAGGAGTGAGCATAAAAGAGTTAATAGTTTCGTATATCTTTCGGACACCTGAACGGGGACTTAGTACGGGCGCGATGACCGCGTGGTCGATGTGGGGGCATTATTATATGAAAATGTGTTAAGGGGTTCTTGTTTCTTTAAAATATGAATGAATGGGAGAGTGTGCAAAGCTGGGCAGCTTTTGTGTATATTTGTGTTTTTATTTGATATTTGCATTTGTGTCTGGTGAAATAATAAGGTAAGCTGTAGTTCCTAAGTGTTATGTTGGTGTTGCATCACTTTGCAGCAATGTATCTCAATGAATTTTAATGAGTTTACAAGCAGTCAAGATTAAATAATAATAAATATTAATTCTCTTCCAAAATGAGTGGTGTCAGTACTTTGCGTAACCTATAGACCATGTTTGTATCTAGGTACATGTGACCGAATCCTGTGACCCCGTAAGAATTATCGTAACGGTAAGTAACAATTAATTGGAAATTTAATAATGATAATATATGTGATCGATCAGTAAGTCACAAAGGTTAGCATGGTGCCTCTTCATCATTTTGACCCTTTTGTGATAATTATTATATATTATAATCTATTAACAATACCGTACTCCCTTAGCATCTCAGACAATCAAAGCCGGCTTTCCAGCATATGAAATTGATTTTGCCTTCTTTGGAAACAGAGAACCACATACATTGTTTTGACTGGTGTTTTGTTTAGGAATGAAATGATTGACCCAGGTTGTATTAGCCATTACAAGTCTACAAATAAACTGTAGCAAATCATCACCCAACATATCTTTTGTCTCGTTAAAAATTTGTGTTGATGTTAAATTTGATGGTGCACGACATTAGCTCTTCCCTTTTTCCAACAGTGCACTGAGAAATGACCTTGAGAGATGACTTTGTTTACACAACTGTTTGTTATTAACAACACAGCAGACCAACTAGATGCTTTACATCTATTCATGGGGCAAATGTAGTGTCATAGTCCAGTGAAAAACAGAAACGCAAAAATTCCTCTAGATTGTAGACCACGAGCTTTTGAAATTCCCCTTATATGAAGATCACTAGATGCAGAAATTTCTCTCTGGAAAAGGTGATAATGAAAGGTTAAGATTACACTGTTAACTTACCTCTCTTCTATCATAACATGTACTTGCTTTTGGGGTTCTTAGGCTCTTCGTATCGGTATGCTTGTCTTTGTCTGTAGTGCTTACAGCATCCCTTAATATCAACAGTCAACTCCAGTCTCTGCCTTCCTCTATAGTACTTCCCATTCACTGGGCTCCCATCATCAAAATAATTACTCCTGGGTCGTTCCATCGGAAATCATCCAATGCTGGTTGCTCAACCATTTTAGAAAAATTTTATATTTTAATATATTGTTGTTACATATAAACCATTAACAAAATCTAGAATAAAATTATTTTTTGACCTTCCGTTTATCTATGGTGGCCATTTTTCTCTCATGGCTGTCATTCAGATCCTGAAAAATAAGCATTTACAGAAAAACTTATAACTTAAGAACTAAAAAAGTTAGAGATTTAAATCAAAAACCACATTGTAGATATTGAATGGTGCTTTTTTCATATGTAACTCACATTAAGCTATTTTTAATAAAAGATGCTTAGATTAAATCATAACATTTAGACACAAATTATTCAAAAACACCATTTTGACAATTTTATTTTGCAATGAAGGAGTGATTTCTAAGAGCTCAAATTTATACCAGATGTTACCCTACCTCAAGGGAGTTTACACAGTAAAATTTATCCCCCAGAGATTTACCCTTCTCTTCTGACCTAAGCATGAATATCGTAAATTTGTGAAAATAACTGCAGTTCGAAGCTCTGTATCTCTGGTGGGGGATCTCCAAAAAATATGAAACTTTCAGAAAACAAAGTTCATTTGGTAAGGTATTAACTGTATTAATTTGAATTACTAGACTTTTATTGTGTATGTGCTATGAATTTTTTTAAATGCTCAAAAAATGTGCTAGCGCAATGCATTTGTATTTAAATAGGCAACAATTATATATTTTTATTGTAACTTGGTAATGCATTATGATAGAAGTTATAATTATATTTGTATAAGGTAATTTATTCATGTTTAAAAATATTATGTTTCAATTATTATGTTTTTAAATTTAGTATATCCTCAGTAATGATTCCTAAAATGACAAAAATTATAGGCCTGTATCTATAAAGAGATAGTGTCATTGTCTGTTAATACAGGAGATAAGGAAGGCAAATCTTGGAATAAAATGAAGATAAGATAAGGACTGGAATGTTGAAAAACAAAGACAGGAAGTGCCAAGTCTCAGGCCTCAACCTGAGTGTAGTGAGCCATGACTCACTGACAAACAGCAACTTGTCATTTTCATGTTCCATTTTGTCAGCATTTCCTTTCCGCCTCTTCCAACTCCATGTTAGTTTCTTTCCAACTCTGATTGAGTGAGGATCTACTGTGATGTGATTAAGCAGTTTAATTATTAAAAGTTGTTGTTTATTGCAGTGTTTTATTTTAGTTAATAATTGAACTATCCCTAATTATTGAATTTATTAATGTATTTTAACTGATAGTGTATTTAAAAAATATGGCGTGTAGCATTGGTTCCCTTATTCAAGAGGAATGCCATAAAGAAAGTTATGGTAAAGTTAGTAGAAAATTAATTACTTTTAATGAATTAAGTTTAGATAACCAAACATTGCTTAAGCTAAGATTAAACAATGATAATACAGAAACTTTGTGTGAATATCGTGAGAAAAAGTTTTTAGTTAAATTTAATCATCCAAACAAAGTTGTGACCCTTTAAAGTACCATACTGATCTTAAAAAGAAGGGCTCTAAAGGCTCTTTAGAAATAAAACTAAAACATTTGGCAGAAATAAAAAATAAGAAAATATACATTATACCAGGGAAATTATTATGTCCCACTTGCTATAAAAAAGTTTTTTGCGAACAAGTCTATCAGCCTTCCTGTCACATGACCCACAAAAATGAAGTTACTGACACTGATGTGTTTGTCCCCCCTGAAGAGAGTTTGCAGAAACTAGATGCAGTATTTTCCGTTCTGGATATGTCTCCAGCATCAAAGATTTAAAAAGTGAGCATAGAGAAGCGGAAGGCTGCTCTTAAGAGCAAAACTGAATGAATATCTGTGGCATTAAAACGAAGGCTGGAAGACTCATTTGAGCAACCAATGGAACAGAACGAAGAGAGTAAACCCTCTCTTTGTGAGGAATACACAGAATTAATTGAAAAATTAAAAGAAAAGTGTAAACTAACATCAAATAAAAGTAAATGTAATCAGTCTAATGCCTCCAAATTGGTCCAGATCGAAAATATGCAAAGAATTGCAAGTTTCTGACTACCTTGTAGGAACAGCCAAAGAGCTCATGAACCAACAAGGTATACTACCATTCCTTCCAAAAAGAAAATAAATGTGCTAACAATTAAGTCAGGTGACTGTTACAGTGATTCAAGATTTTTATCAGTCTGATGAAAACAGTAGGATTCTACCTGGGAAAAAAGAATGTGTGTCTGTTAGAATAAATGGGAAGAAACAAAATATACAAAAAAGGTTGATTTTATGCAATTTAAGAGAAATGTACTTATATTTCAAAGAGGCAAAACCTGATGTGAAAGTTGGACTTTCAAAATTTTCATCTCTGCGGCCTAAATGGTGCATACTTGCTGGCTCATCTGGAACGCACACTGTGTGCGTTTGTTTATACCATCAGAACATAAAATTAATGTGATGGGACGTATGAATGTAGATTATAAAGATTTATTAGACATGATAGCTTGTGATCTTCCAAAGTACAATTGTACGATGGGGGTTTGTCTAGATTGCTCTAATACTGATATGTTAAAAGAATTTCAACAGGATGAATTAGAAGACATGGAAGAAGATATTTTATACAAACAATGGACCAGCACAGACAGGTCAAACTTGATTGATGTGGTGCAAAATACTGAAGACTATTGAAACCCTTTTGGATAAACTTGTTGGACTCAAAAAGCACCATTACATTGCCAAAGTTCAGGCTTTGTTTTTAAAAAACCAAAAGGAAAATTTAAAAGATACTGAATGTATAGTGTTGGCAGACTTTGTGGAGAATTAGTCTTTTGTTGTCCAAGATGAGTCTCAGGGATTTCGTTGGACCAAATCTCAAGGCACTTTACATCCATTCGTGGTTTATTTAAAGGAAAATGGTACAGTAATACCCAAAAGATTTTGTGTAATCAGTAACTATCTTGAACACAATACAGTTGTTGTCCATACATTTCAAAAACATTTAATAAATCAGATTAAAGAAAAGATACCTAATATTGAAAGGATTATTTAATTTACTTCAGTGATGGTGCCTCAAGCCAGTATAAAAATAGGAAAAACTTTTCAAATCTGTGCAACCATAAAAGTGACTTCAATGTGGATGCAGAATGGCATTTTTTGCCACTGCACATGGAAAGAATGCTTGTGATGGGGTTGGGACTACAAAAAGGGAGACAGCAAGGGCTAGTTTACAAAGGCCATAAAGAACAAATCCTCACTCCTCAGCAATTTTTTGAGTTTTGTGACAAAAATCTCAGCTATTAAGTACATGTTTGTAGGAGCAGAAGAAGTAGAACAAAATGAAATAGATTTTGAAAAAGAGGTTTGATGAATGCTGTGCCATCCCTGATACTAGAGAAAGACTTGTTCCGCCTTGTACCCATCGACAGGAATACAATGAGATGCTACCGTACATCTGCCTCCAAAACCTACAAAGACATTGTAATCACAAATAGACCACTCTGCACCATTTCTGAACTCAAGAAAAATGATTTCATTATTTGTGTGTATGATAATGAATGGTACCCAGCTGAGATTCAAGACATAAATAAAGAACATAATGAAGTCTGTCACATTTTTTGTACCTCCCGGACCAAGAACCTCGTTCAAGAAGTCTGCCGAGCAATGCTGGGTGCCTCTTGCCAATGTACTGCAAAAGATTACACCACTTCAGTTAAGCAAATCAACTGCAAGGAATACCTATCAAATTTCATCCAAACTGTGTGATGATATCTCAAAATTTTTCAATAGATACAAGCAGTGAAAACAACCTATGTAAGTAAAAATAATTAAATAATTTTGTTCGTATTACTATAGTGACATTAGTGCTTAGAAAAATTAAGTAGCACGTTTGAGAAGTCCTAAAACTTAGATTATTATGTAAACTATATACAATCATAGTTGTTTCTGTCATGATAAATTACCAAGTTACAGCAAAATTGTTATTTCTTTCTTTGTAAATACAAATATTAATGCATTGCGCTAGCACACTTTTTGAGCATTTAAAAAAATTCATAGCACATAACACAATAAAAGTCTAGTGATTCAAATTAATACAATTAATAGCTTACCAAATGAACTTTTTCTGAAAGTTTCATATTTTTTGGAGGTCCTCCACCAGAGATACAGAGCTTCGAACTTCGGATATTTTCACAAATTTACGATATTCATGCTTAGGTCAGAAGAGAAGGGTAAATCTATGGGGTATGAATTTTACTGTGTAAACTCCCTTGCGGTAGGGTAACATCTGGTATAAATTTGAGCTCTTAGAAATCACTCCTTCAGTGCAAAATAAATGGCATTTTTGAATACTTTGCGTCTAAACGTTATGATTTAATCTAAGCATCTTTATTAAAAATAGCTTAATATGAGTTACATATTCAATATCTACAATGTGGTTTTTGATTTACATTATAACGTACGCCTTACATACCTGTTTCAAACTTTTACTGGTTGTTGAATTTAACACTCGCGTTCATTAAATATTTTCTTCAACTATTTTTTATTTATTTATTTAATGGTTTAATTCGATTTTGATGTTTTTGTTTATTTATATTTGAGTAATTATTTGGTTGTAGATCCGTTGTTGAATGTAAACAGTTGCATAGATCTCTTGATGTTAGTTCACTCTCCTGTTGAATAGTGTCGTCTGTGTGTGTCAATGTATAGTCTTGACAAAGTTATTTTATATAAATTAAACCTTCACGAACCTGTGATGTTGTACTAGACGTTCAGTTGGTCACAGGTGGTTCATAGACTGTCAAGCTTTTGATCAAACAGTATAATAATGCTGTGAAAGCTTTTTGTAAACACTTTTACATTTTATTTGGGCGCCATATGGGCTTTCGAGAGAAATGTCCCATAAAAAGAATTCTTCTGCATAAATTAATAGTTAATTCTGATATTTTATAAATCAATAATAGTTTGAATGGTTAGATCAAGATCCTGCATTAAATTTCTGTTTATTTGTTTACTATAATAATGCAACTCAATAATTAGTAATACTGATTAATTATTTGTTGAAATAATTGTTGACAATTGTTGTTACTTTACAATTCAGTTATTTATTACTCGTTCTATAATAAATTCAATTAAATACATTCATTTGAAAATAGCAAACGGATCACAGATCATCCGGTTTTTTACTTTTATCTAGCTCAGTTCAGTTACCCTGAAAACTGTAGTTATAATCACTAGATTATTTATAATTGTTATTTGTCTCAAGGGTGACTTCTTTTAATTTACAGAATAGAACGCCACAGCCATATTTTACAATGCTCTTATGATATATCATATTGTTAGGTTAGACACCTTTAGTTATTGAAAGTTAACAAACGAAAAGTTTGTTTGTTCTGAATAAATTTTAGGTTAGTTATAAGAACGTTAAGACATGAAATCTTACGTCGGAATATGTTAATTCCTCTAAATAACTTTAAAACAGTGTTGGTTACTTATAGTATTATTGTTTCTTGCATCAGTACACATGTGTATTATTCTATACTGTTATTGGCTAAAATGTAAACAAAGTAAGTATTAGCACTGTACTCCCTGGTGATTAATCGCTATGGTTAATTTATTAACACTTCTAACGATCTGATTCAATGATCGTGTTTACACTTCACTGAATTTCGCACATGAACGGGTTTATTTTCTTCTTGAATAAGCTACTGCTTTTGTTATGTTTGATACTTAACCTCGTTCGTTCACACGCACTTCTTGTAAAAATTTCACTATTATTGTCGATGCACTGATTGAATTATACTTCTTCCTTCTCGTTGATTATTAAATTTTGGATGAATAGTTTGTCTGGATTTGTTGGTGCTGGTTGAGTGAATTTAGACAAAATGCTTCTCTGTTTACAATGACAATCGTTTATATACATTTTTCAGAAAGCCGCTTGGCGCTCTAGGAGTGTTTCTAAAGTCGTCCGTGGTTGGTCTGAAATTATGTCATGATGACATAATTCTATTTATAGGCATTACATATTTGTATTTTGATCGTCGGTGTCGTTTGTGTTATTATTCCTTGTACTTATTCGAGATTCACCAAATTTATGATGCTAAAATTTATATCTCAATTATTACAATTTCAATTTGGGTTCTATTACTATCATTGTACAGCTTATTTATTTATCTTTATTTTGACATGGCTTGATGCCAGTTTGGTCACAGTTTTCATTAATATTTCTTTATTTTAAACTTACTAGTGCATTGTTTACATTCGTCGTCTGCTAAATGTTGCAAATCCGACTATTAATTTTATTCTAATATTCGTTTAATTATTCTTAATTTCTAATTTGAACATGATTAATTGATTAAAAAGAATACCTTATTATATATAAATGCTGCATTCAGCTGAACAGTATTAATTCTCTGTTTACATTTGTTGATTTACTAACATAAACTTCCATATTTTACTATTTTTATTTTAACATGTCCTTCTCATCTCTTATTTTTATAATATCACACAGGTGGTTATGCTATACATTCTTTTCATCATTGTCACGATTCTACTTCATTATGCTTAGTAGGGTTTCTACCTTATTCTTATTTTCTTGATTTAAATTGGTCATTCAGGGTCTGTTATCATCATGTTACCATGTTTTGTTCCCTGACTATTACTATTTCTGTACACATTTTATTTACTTATGAAGTTACCTAAACACATACAGTGCTTACATTTATAGTTATTCTTAATTTATGATAATACATATTTGGCTTTCACATTATCTTTCACAGTTTGTGACTATTCCTAGCATAGTTCTCTATATTTGTCTCTTTTAAATCATTGCTTTGACTTGGATCAGCTAATGCGCTGTTTTTTATTCATAATATATGGTAGAATACTATTCAAGTCATTTGTTATTTTGCTTATTCTATTTGATTCTGTTTATCAAAGGTTTTTATTGAGCTCACTTGACAGTTTATGTGGGAAACCTGTCTTGTCATTTCGTCTTTGTCATTCTGTTTATTTATGTTGTATTGTCGTTTAGTACATGTAGTGGATTTATCTCTGTTTACTTTAATTCCTTCTCTCTTGTCATTCTATATTGGTTTATTATTTTTTACTGTTACATTCGTCCTGGTTACTCATTTATAGTTCTTTTAGTATTATTCACCCTTCTGGTGTTCATTATTATTATGGAACATTTTGTGATGTTACATATGCTCCCCTCTCAAAATTGATAATTTGAGAAAAACAAGTTCTTTGGTTTGATGAAATTATCATTTTAACTTGGTTCAATTATAAAACTACTGCTTTCGTCTTTATCTAACGTAATGGTTTTTTGGTGGATTGGTTTAGACTATGTTCATCATTAGTTCTATCTTCAGCTTACAAGTATTGGTCAGTTTTTCCATTTCATTGGTTATTTAATTTCCCTGTTCTCCTGTAGTAATACATTTCTCCTTCTCATTATACGTATCCTGATTCTTATAACAATTCTCCTTTTTTCTTTCATTTACTAACATTTATAGCAGGTTCGGAGTCAGAGGGGCTCTCATTTTCATCCATTCTCCGCCGTTCCTTAACTATACACTCACAGATCAGAGGAATCTTCATCTCTGTCTGAGACAATAATAAGTTGTACATAACAACAGTTGCACTATCACAACACATAAGACATAATATATTATTTATACTTCATTATAAGACATTATATTCATTTATTATAATACTGAAGGGATTAGAGGTTCCATTACATAAATTCTATTACTGTATCACTTCTGATGCTTTATCAATTCATTTAACATATTTCTCCTCACAGGTCATTATTTGTTATAACTTGACATATTTGTTATATTATCATAAGCTTTGTTGTTATTCATCAGTACTATCTTGGATGTTGGTTTTGTGATTATTCATATTTTTATTTTCACACTTATTTTCATCACCATATAATTATGCAGTTAATTCTTAAATTCATCATCACCGTATGTTATAGTTTTCTATTCTTCCTCATTTTCACCATAATTCATTTTTAACATTGATTATACAATAGTTTGTAACATTTTATGTTGGTTAGTTTCTTTTAATTATTTATTTAAGTAGTTGTTTCGTTTGTTATCATTATCTCTTTGTTTGTCGTTTAATCATTATCTCTTTTCATTTATTATACACTTTATATTAGATGGATTGTTCATGATATTTTCTAGTCTTCGTCTGTTCCCATAATCATTTTATTTTCGCTCATAGTTGGTTTAATATATTTCATTTAGGTTCACATAATTCTTCTTCTCTGGTTTGCTTCACTTGGTTATCTATAACATCCGTCCTTCTTCTTCACTGGTTGATGGTTACTTGGTTTAACCATGGTCGATTATCCTTGTCGCTCTGTTTCCTCGGATTATTTTGGTGTTAAGATTGGTTTCTGTACTGGTGAAGTATCTACTTATCATATGGCTCTTCCACTTGGCTGCTACTAAATCTTCATTTACTTCACGTTCTTCTATTCTGGTTTGAATTACTTCCGTCGTTGTTAATTCTTTTTTCACTCTCTGATGTGGCAATCTTTCTGTCATCTATGGTTGGTGGTTCTCCTTCATTCTTTTATGGATTTAATCTACTCTTTGGCAGAATTTTTTCCCATGTATTATGTTGTCTTCTGTGAACAATTCCATGGTCTTCTTTACGGGTTCCTCTATCTTGTCTCTTAATCGTTGGAACTGTTCCCTCATGATCTTCATTAGTATTCTGTGCTCCTCGGTGAGTTTTGGTTTTTTCGCCCCTGCCGATTCTTCCGGGAAGTCACTTGATGTTCGCTTAGCATTTCGGAATTGACTCATTCCTCTTGGTTCAGTAATTGGTATATTGTGCACCTTATTTAATCCATTTTTGATCATCTCCAATTCTTCTCGTGTGTTTATTAATTTCTCGTGACATAGTTTTTCTATTTTCCTTATTTTATAAATTACTTGGTTTTTTACACCTTTAGTGTCGCTTTTCGTGTGTTTATTATTGTCCTTGTTTCGGTTATGTTTATTTTCAAATAACAGTGTACTTGTGTTTTCTTCGTCTTTTGTTTGTTGTCCATTATTTTCAGAATCCCTCTTTAGCGTTGTATCCCACTGTTTGTATCCACTGTCCATCGTTTTCTTGAGTAGAGTTAATCTATCATGAGGTCCTTGGTTTGCTTCCTTCATCATTTGGGGAAATTGTTCCTACATAAACTTTATCATTGAGTCCAGGAATTTTTCATTTTCTGCTTGTGCGGTTCTGTCAGGTGGGTTTACTATGGTATTACCTCCTGTAACCTCCACTTCAGGTGCTTTCGTATTATTGGTTTCTTTTAATTGTTTATTTAATGGTTCTGTGTTTTCATCGATATTTTCTATGATTGTTTTTATTGATTGTTTATTAACATTCATTATTTCTTTGGTGTCTTTATGATTCACTTCTGTTATATCATTGTTATTATTTATTTTCTGATAGGATGTTTCCATGTTTCTATTCACGGTTTCACTGTGTTCATTTAAGAGTTCGCATGATTTACTATTATCACTTTCTTTTATCGGTTTGACTGCTGGTTTAGTATTTACAATTTCTTTCTTTTTGTTATCATTATCACTGATAATCTGTTCTTGGGTATTTATATTTACATCTTCTGATAGTGGTTCTGTGGATTTCTTACCATCGTCCTTCTTCTTATTCATCTCCATTATGTTCCCTTCTCGCACCTCGTTTAGTTTTTTCCTCCATTCACAAATGTCTTCTCTGGATTGTTCGAACATAACTCTTATCCATGCTCGCAACTCTGCATTTTCCGTTTGTATCGGTTTCTCTGGGTGTCTGATTAATTGTCTCCATTGTTCATACTCCTCCTGTGTATACTGCTCTGTCACATGTGCGTATATTCCCGTTATTTCGTTTTTCATTTGTTTTTCATTATTGAACCATCTCTTCTAATCATCCGTAGTCATCTTCTCCACCTTATTATTGTTAATGTCATGGGTTGTCCCGATAGTTTCTTCTTTATTACACTTTGCGTCTAGCTCCCATATTTCATCATGAATATCTTCTAATCCCATTGTATCGTTCGCTGTCATTTTTACCCACGCTTGACTCATCTGTGCTCGTTCATGGTCAGTGGTATTTTCATAAATGTAAGCCATATCTCTGCTGAATTTTTTGAATAATACTGTCATCCATTCTGCGTAGCTTAGTCGTCTGTCTGGTTCTGGCATCTTCTTGTCTGGTTGTAGCATCGCTCTTCTTGGTATGGTCATCCTACTGTAATTGCCAGGCTAAATTAGGATAATTTAATTAAAATGTAATGTTCTCCTGTCTATTTTTAAAGCCGCACTAGTTGGTCACCAATTCTATAACGTACGCCTTATGTACCTGTTTATAACTTTTACTGGTTGTTGAATTTAACACTCGCGTTCATTAAATATTTTCTTCAACTATTTTTTATTTATTTATTTAATGGTTTAATTCGATTTTGATGTTTTTGTTTATTTATATTTGAGTAATTATTTGGTTGTAGATCCGTTGTTGAATGTAAACAGTTGCGTAGATCTCTTGACATTAGTTCACTCTCCTGTTGAATAGTGTCATCTGTGTGTGTCAATGTATAGTCTTGACAAAGTTATTTTATATAAATTAAACCTTCACGAACCTGTGATGTTGTACTAGACGTTCAGTTGGTCACAGGTGGTTCATAGACTGTCAAGCTTTTGATCAAACAGTATAATAATCTGTGAAAGCTTTTTGTAAACACTTTTAAATTTTAGTTGGGCGCCATATGGGCTTTCGAGAGAAATGTCCCATAAAAAGAATTCTTCTGAATAAATTAATAGTTAAATCTGATATTTTATAAATCAATAATTGTTTGAATGGTTAGATCAAGATCCTGCATTAAATTTGTGTTTATTTGTTTACTATAATAATGCAACTCGATAATTAGTAATACTGATTAATTATTTGTTGAAATAATTGTTGACAATTGTTGTTACTTTACAATTCAGTTATTTATTACTCGTTCTATAATAAATTCAATTAAATACATTCATTTGAAAATAGCAAACGGATCACAGATCATCCGGTTTTTACTTTTATCTAGCTTAGTACAGTTACTCTGAAAACTAGTTATAATCGCTAGATTATTTATAATTGTTATTTGTCTCAAGGGTGACTTCTTTTAATTTACAGAATAGAACGCCACAGCCATATTTTACAATGGTCTTATGATATATCATATTGTTACTTTAGACACCTTTAGTTATTGAAAGTTAACAAACGAAAAGTTCGTTTGTTCTGAATAAATTTTAGGTTAGTTATAAGAACGTTAAGACATGAAATCTTACGTCGGAATATGTTAATTCCTCTAAATAACTTTAAAACAGTGTTGGTTACTTATAGTATTATTGTTTCTTGCATCAGTACACATGTGTATGATTCTATACTGTTATTGTCTAAAATGTAAACAAAGTAAGTGTTAGCACTGTACTCCCTGGTGATTAATCGCAATGATTAATTTATTAACACTTCTAACGATCTGATTCAATGATCGTGTTTACACTTCACTGAATTTCGCACATGAACGGGTTTATTTTCTTGAATAAGCTACTGGTTTTGTTATGTTTGATACTTAACCTCGTTCGTTCACACGCACTTCTTGTAAAAGTTCACTACTATTGTCGATGCACTGATTGAATTATACTTCTTCCTTCTCATTGATTATTAAATTTTGGATGATTAGTTTGCCTGGATTTGTTGGTGCTGGTTGAGTGAATTTAGACAAAATGCTTCTCTGTTTACAATGACAATCGTTTATATACATTTTTCAGAAAGCCGCTTTGCGCTCTAGGAGTGTTTCTAAAGTCGTCAGTGGTTGGTCTGAAATTGTCATGATGATGTAATTCTATTTATAGGCATTACATATTTGTATTTTGATCGTCGGTGTCGTTTGTGTTATTATTCCTTGTATTTATTCGAGATTCACCAAATTTATGATGCTAACATTTATATCTCAATTATTACAATTTCAATTCTGGTTCTATTACTATCATTGTACAGCTTATTTATTTATCTTTATTTTGACATGGCTTGATGCCAGTTTGGTCACAGTTTTCATTAATATTTCTTTATTTTAAACTTAGACTGCTAAATGTTGCAAATCCGACTATTAATTTTATTCTAATATTCGTTTAATTATTCTTAATTTCTAATTTGAACATGATTAATTGATTAAAAAGAATACCTTATTATATATAAATGCTGCATTCAGCTGAACAGTATTAATTCTCTGTTTATATTTGTTGATTTACTAACATAAACTTCCATATTTTACTATTTTTATTTTAACATGTCCTTCTCATCTCTTATTTTTATAATATCACACAGGTGGTTATGCTTTACATTCTTTTCATCATTGTCACGATTCTACTTCATTATGCTTAGTAGGGTTTCTACCTGATTCTTATTTTCTTGATTTAAATTGGTCATTCAGGGTCTGTTATCATCATGTTACCATGTTTTGTTCCCTGACTATTACTATTTCTGTACACATTTTATTTACTTATGAAGTTACCTAAACACATACAGTGCTTACATTTATAGTTATTCTTAATTTATGATAATACATATTTGGCTTTCACATTATCTTTCACAGTTTGTGACTATTCCTAGCATAGTTCTCTATATTTGTCTCTTTTAAATCATTGCTTTGACTTGGATCAGCTAATGCGCTGTTTTTTATTCATAATATATGGTAGAATACTTTTCAAGTCATTTGTTATTTTGCTTATTCTATTTGATTCTGTTTATCAAAGGTTTTTTTGAGCTCACTTGACAGTTTATGTGGGAAACTTGTCTTGTCATTTTGTCTTTGTCATTCTGTTTATTTATGTTGTATTGTCATTTAGTACTTGTAGTGGATTTATCACTGTTTACTTGAATTCCTTCTTTCCTTTCATTCTATATTGGTTTATTATTTTTTACTGTTACATTCGTCCTGGTTACTCGTTTATAGTTCTTTTAGTATTATTCACCCTTGTGGTGTTCATTATTATTATGGAACATTTTGTGATGTTACAACATCTCTAACTTTTTTAGTTCTTAAGTTATAAGTTTTTCTGTAAATGCTTATTTTTCTGGATTTGAGTGTTAACCAAGACAGAAAAATAGTCGCTAAGGATAAACGGAAGGTCCAAAAAATATTTTTCATCTGATTTCATGTATGGGAATAATATATAAAAAAATAAAAATTTTTTGAAATTGTCAAGCTACCACTTTATTTCTTTCTGGATGATTTCCGATTGAATGACCCTCCTGCCTGTCTCAGCTAGTGACCCGCCACGCCATGGTCTTGTCTTCACAAACTGCTCCGTTCTCCCATTGTTTCCAGAACCTGTTAATTTTTTAAAATTACTTTGCCCATCCAGTATGTTGTTAATATTCTTAGCACATGTTAGCATGTAGCAGCACATTTCAAGTGCTTCTGTGGTTCTGTCTTTCACCTTTCCAAATTATCTAGATTTCAAATCCAGATTGTGTAAAGTCATGGTGCAAACATGTAACTTGAGGAATTTCTTCCTAATTTCTAGCCCAGTATTTGACAACAGCAAATTAGTTTCTCCATTTGGCCTGTGCTGTGACACCACTTCTTCCAAGCTACCAGTTAACTGGTTTTAATATTTACAGAATCTCTACTTTTGTTTCCAACTTCTGTTCTTGTAATCATTTGTCTATAAAATTCAACTCTGTTTATAAATTTACCTTGTTTTCTACAAATAGAAGCCATGTTATCAGTAAATCTTAACATTTTTATACTCTTTTCCATGAGGTGTAATTCCAATCTTGAAAGTCTATTATTTCCTTTGCAGCGCATGTAAAGCATTCTCCTGTAATGGTAATAAATTTTTATAATTGTAAATTTAATTCTTTTTTATTTGTAGGATGTTTTAACAGATGTTATAAAGAAGGAAGTGGATGTAGAAGAAGAAGAGACTAAACAGGTAAAATATGCACAAACCTGATTATGTAACCCACAGCTAATGTGTTAAGGTTGTTCAATGCATTGTACCACTTGAGATTGAGATTAGGATTACATTCATTTGTAGATATTTAATTTAAATATCCACAGATTACCAGCCTCACAGTATTGTAAAAGCAAAAAACAGATGTGATTAAGTAAGTAAAATCACACACACACACACACACACACACACACACACACACACACACACACACACATACACACACACACACACACACACACACACACACACATGTTGTGCAGAGTGCAGATATTTATTAGAAAAATTTATGGATAATTCTATTTATTTCATATTTATTTTTAACACCTCATTATGTACTCTGTAAGTCATGGAGAAGACATAAAATTTTATAATTTTTCAATTTGCAGTATATATTGCCACTTGTAAATTCTATCCTAAAAGAAGAACTATCTGTAAAAGAAGAACTGTCTTTAAAAGAAGAACTGTGTGTAACAGGAGAACTAAGCGTAAAAGAAGAACTATTTGTAAAAGAAGTACTCATCAAAGAACAGAATGAACAGATTATTGATCAGGTATTGTACACAAATATATATCTCTATGAATCATTATTATGTATGATTCAGCCAAAATATTTTGTATCAGTCACCATTTTGTAAGTTACAAAGGTTGGCATTGTGTAATCCATTCATGTTGTTGGCAGCCAACACTACAGTGGCACCTTATGACTTTGAATTATTAGGCAATTATCTTCTTGCTAATTTGGTACATATCTATGTGCAGCTAGTCCGAACATCTCTGTCCTTTAGTCAAATTTGCCTCTGCACTAACTCTAATTGTACTATACTGGGTAAATACTCTACCCTACAGACTTGGAACTTTTTTAAGCAACTGGGTGGCTGACATTAGTGAATGGACGACCCTATCATCTTGGCAACACACTCCTTCCCACTTGAATCCTGTTGACTGTGCTCCGGTGTACTGGTCTTTGCGTGAAGCTGCTGTGGTTCACTATTGTGAAGATCAGTCCAGTTGGGCATCATCTTCTCTGCTGTCAGGCAAATTTATTGGCAACCTAAAACTCAAATCTGACTGTCAGTCTTGTGCATCTGCCTTTTGTGCAGAAATTTCCTCCTGGCCTCAATTTGGTGGGAGTCTAGTTAGTTTGTAAAATGTCTCAAGTTATGATTGGGGATTGTACTGTCATCACTTGCCCTCGGCAGTTGGCTTTTAAATACAAATGCCAGTACGTTGTGGCTTGCTACTTCTCTACAGAACTCTGAGACATTGTGGCTGATTGTACAGTTTGCCCAAGAATCAAATGGATTGCACCTATTGTCGACAAGTGCAGTTTAACAAGTTGTCTTTGTCAAAATAGTAATAGGACTGCACATAGTCCAATGTTACTGCCTAAGGATTGTTTATTTTGTGATACTAAGTAGGCATACTCATACTCCAGCGCTGCAGGTATATCCTTTGACTGGCTACTTACCTTCTGACCACTCAATCCTTCCACTTCCATTCCTTAGTGTACCTTCGTGACCTTATTACTTGAAGGTATATGTCACACGTGTCTGCCATAATCACTGTGGAGATGTAATGTTTTCATTTAATTTGGGTTTTGTATTCTGTGTTTTATTTGGGTCAGTTGGAGTATTTGATTTTTGTACTAGTGATTATTTTTCTTGTTGTTGACATTGTTTATTTTATTTCGTATCCTGTTACAGTAAATTAGCCATCTGGGTTTTGGCCAATGGGAGGGGCTTGTTCGCTATTTTGGATCACATAAAATTTTGATGTAATCTTCTGTCTTATTCTCAGAGCATTGTCGATTACATTCAAGTCATGTTTGAGCAGTCAGTCATTTTAGCGATAACTATACAATGCAAGTAAACCCTATTACGTGCAGTTAGTTTTAAGTAAAGGTATTGAGAAAAAACAGGTTTTAAAATATTTGATTTCCTTAACATTATTATGTTAACAATTGTTATTGTATCTTTTATGCTACTGAAGATGTGTAAAATGGAAATTTAACTGTTGTTTTGTTTGAGAACATTTAAAAATGATGAAAAATTTTACAATTAAGAAAATGCATGAAGGATATGCATGAAGTATGAAAATTACAATGATAATGTGTTAGGCTGATTAATCATAAGTCATTAATATGTAAAATACTTTCATTGTTCCTCATGTTTTAAACTGGAAAATTCTGTTTCGCCAAAGATTTTAATCTCCTTACCTTGTTTTTTACCTCTCTGTCAATGACACAAATACTTTACCTGATGACCTACATATCTCCTCAGAAACCGGCACAAAAAACTCACAATAAATAGTTGTGGCCTCATCAGGTAAATCACAACCTACTTTTAAAACAGCTATAATTCTGAACATCCATCGTCCCTCTTCCTTACATGGCAACCCCATCTGCTGCCCACATTCATTGTGTGGAGACCCTACTTCACATGACTCATAAAAATTTGCACTCTGTCCCTCACTTCCACCTAATTTGTCTTCACTCTCTCGCTCACACATTTGCCTTGTAATGGGGTAAAATTTGGATAGATATTATTTTTGAATTTTATAAATAACTTAACAAGTGAAGATGGGGCACCCATGAGGTGAGGCGTTTGCCAGTGAGAGTTTCATGACCATATATGGTTATGAAGCATAACAAAAGTCTATTTATAGCCATTGATTAACACCGCTAGTATGCAGTTGACGAAAATCCGTTGGTGGCAAGTTAAAAAGGTGATACTAAGCTCAGCGAAACTTTTCAATACTGAGGACGAGACGTATGGCGGGGAGTGGGATGAACTGGTTTCCAAGACGAAACGAACGGAAATTTTAACATTGAAAGTCAGTCGACAATCATCCTTTGCGCTGTGGAGCACAGCAATCACGGGCGCCCGCATCGACTGCATAAACCGCAAATCATAAAATGTGAAAGTTTAACTAATATTGGAACGTAAATATAAATCATGTAAACAATCAGTGATCAGTAAAAAGATTGGGAATAAATTGACAGTTTGGCCGTAAGATGTAAAAAGTGAAAACACGAAACAGTGCACTGCCCGAGGAGGCGTCCCATGTGGCGGATTTCTACGCATCATAATCAAGGGAAGTAATAATTAAATACTGGCATTTTTTAAATTGAGCTCAATAAAAAGAAATGTAGAAGTGTGAAAGTGTGCGTGCTTGGGTGAATGAAAAATAAGTGTTGAGTTTGCATAATTTTTAATATACATAATCTATGTTGAGGTAATAGTTATTGTTGATCAGTTTTACGCCTTAAGGCGAAATAAATGTTTTCATGATCTGTTTCATGATACCAACAGGAAATAAATAATGTTATAATTTTCTTGATATACGCATTTTGTTATTTTTATTTGCCCATTGTTCTCTGCCGAAGTACGCTAAACGAAGTCCTGGATCAAACCTTTACACTTAAAATCAATATTCAATTAATAATTTAACACTGAACATACTTCAGTTGATGTCCGAACAGGGACAAATTTAATAATAAACTTCAGAAATACTTCAGTTGGCGCCCGAACAGGGACATTGTAAATTTACAATTTAGTCGAAATGGCAGAGAGGGTGCAAATACAAATTTATGCGAGAGCATAGATGTTGGATCCATACTGGACATTACACAAGATGATTCAGTAACAACTAATGAAAATGTTAATGAGAGCGTAGGCGAAATAGCGAATGTAATTGAGCTGGGAGTAGTAAGAATGATAATGTAGATATACTTAGTCAATTAGCATTGATTATGGAAGTAATGAATAATAAGTTTAACCAACAAAATAAGAATAATGATAATTTGAATACGAGTTTGAATGAATTCAAAACTGAAATCAAGTCAGAGATAAATGAAGTAAATAATAAACTTGACAAACAAGACGAGAAATTAGGAGACATGAATAACGAATTTGTGAATATAAGAAGTGATATAGAAATGAGTAAATTAAGTATGAATAACCAATTTAAAAGTATAAGAGAGGTTTAATGGAATGAGTGAGACGTTCGAAGAAATAAATTATAAACTAGAGAAACAGAATGAGACTATTGCGAGAGTGAAAGGTGAAATGACTATAAATATAAATAAAATACAAACCGAGATAAAAAATGACATAAAAATAATTAGTGAAAAGCAGGATGAGATACTGCTAGAGATGGACAAAAAATTTGATGCATTAACTAATAAATTTAACAATAAACTTAAAAACAAAATGAAAAAGTTGACGGTAATGTAGAGAAGTTTAAAGCGTAGTTTGAGACAGACATGAACGAGAAAATTGTTACAAAAATACATGAATATGAAATAGAAATTGAGAGTAATGTTAAAGTAATAGGGGAATGCCGGGAAGTTTGAACCATAGAGGGAGAGGGGGATATGTTGGCAATATAAATGAGACTAGGGGTATTGAAGCACCTTCTAATAATCACAATAGTGGAGGAGATCATAGGGGGGTTTACAATGAACCACCACCTCCAGCACAGTTAAACTAATAAGGACGGTTGAAAAGGAAAGTCCCCAGCCGTCTAGAAATAACATAACAATAGGGTCTCTTACCAATATACATAATGAATTATCCAATGAAGAAGTAGGTGAGAGCAATAGTAATTTTAGCATGGCTGAATTCGAAAGTGTTCAATTCCAAATACACCTTTCTAGTAGATTCAGGGAGTGAAATTACCGCTGTAGATGATAAAATTTTTGAAAAAATAAAAAATCAAACCACAGACAATTCCACAACTACCAGTATTGGGAATTAGTGTTATAGGTGTAACAGGTGTTCGGAGTAAGAGAGTAACTAAGCAAATAATGTTACAGCTGAAAATAAATAAACACACAATGAATGTACCGTTTTTAATAATTTCAGGTTTAAATATAGGGGCAATAATGGGAAATTATTTCTTAAATAATTTTAAAGTTGAGTTAAACTATTATACACAGACTATGAAATTAAACAATGAAAACAATATAATTGAAGTACCATTTATACGAAAAAGAGATGTAGAAATGAAAGCATTAAAAATAATTAGTAAAGGAATATTAGTATCCAATAATGAAATTAATGAATGGAAACCCTTGATGATTAATTATTGTAATTCAAAGGTAAATAGGCATGAATTATTTGAAACTGAAGATAGTTGGGTTGAAAAAATGAATAAAATTCTATATCAAACTGGGGACTTTAGTTATCAAGATAGGGAGAGAATAGTACAGGTAATAGATAAAAATAAATTAGTTTTTTCAGATAACGCAGGTCTAGTAAAAGGTTTTAAGGGTGGATTAATTGTTAAAGAAAAAACACCTTTTGCGCCTAAAGCATATCCGGTACCATACTCTAAAAGGGGGTTAGTACAAGAGGAAATAAACAAGATGTTAGCAGAAGGGATAATAGAAAAATCCACCTCACCATATTCCAACCCTTTAGTAGTGGTTACTAAGAAAGACTTATCAATAAGACTATGTTTAGACGCCATATAACGGGACAGATCAGGGACGAGAATAAATTTTAATAATTGAAAATAATTTGAAAAGCAGTCAGTGTGCACCTTTGGGGTACCCCGTTTTAACCAACTACATACAATATTATTACAAAACACCACGTCTGTGTTTTGTCTGGAGTCAGCTAGTCCAGACATATTACGTAACTACATACAGTTCGTAGCATCTGTGAATTACAGAAAAAGCGAAGGTAACACGTTAATTTCATCAGGCGGAAAAAATTGCAGAATTCGCTGGCCCAGCTTCCAGAACATTTTAAACCAACCAATCACAGAACGAGTTGAGACCGCGCGACCAACGCCTAATGCTTGGCATGCATGCAACCAAGCGCGCACGAAGTTCGCCCAGTTGGTCACCATTCGTCAAACAATGCAGTTGATAATACAGGAACAGTCTCAGTAAATTAGTGACGGGAGGCAGTGCGTGTAAGCACGCACAGCCTGCCCCAAAAGTATTTAAAAGTAACAGTAAACCGTGATTCTGCTATATTAACAGTTTTTGTTTTAAATGTAAATAGTGGAATAAAGAAGAGAGTTGGACAATACAGTGCAAAAGTGAAAGTATGGATGAACAATGGCGAACAGCACGTGCGGATGAGTAAAACAGGAAGTTAAAAGTGAAATTAAAACTATTGTTAAAAAGAGCTCTTTAAATAAACGGGGGGTAAAAGAAAATCTGTATTTAGCTTGTGAGAGTGTGTTTGAGGAAATAAGGGAAAAACATTAAAGGTAAAAGTATTGGTTTGTTTGTATAATATAAATAAATATATCATAGAGATAAGGCAATAACATTTTATAAAGAAAGCAAAAGAAAGAGAGTATTTTAAAATTGATAAAAAAAATAAAAGTTTATTAATTTAAGAAAAAACAAACATATGTGTTAGAATAATTATTACCTTACACCCATAATCTGAGTTCTGCATCGAGAATTCGTCTAAATGAAACTTGTGAATCGTCTGATATAAGGGTATTACATGATCAAAATTAAGTAAGTGTAAGTATTATGGTTTCGATGTATATCCTTAAAACATCGTGGCGACCTTGTTAGTGAGTTTGGAATCTTCTGGGGAGTTTTTATATAAAAGGTAAGTTTAACGAAATATGGGGCGTATAGAAAGGTAGAAAGTTTGTTCCTCTACAGCCAGACAAGTAAACAAAATAATTATTCCAGATAGAGAATCACCAGAACTGGTGGGCGAGATCCTACAACGCTTCAATGGGACAAAATACATTACGACATTGGACTTAACGGCTGGATATTGGCAAATAGAGTTAGAGGAGGGGTCTCGCAAGTATGTAGCATTTTTATATAATGGAAGAAATGATCAATTTTGTAGATTGCCTTTTGGATTGAACGTGTCTCAATTTTTATTAAATGTTTGGACTCTATGTGTTAGGGAGAGAGATTTTAGAGTTTACAACTGTGTACGTAGACGACATAGTGATAACTTGTTAAGGAATATACTATTACAATCAACAATCAAGTCCCTAGTTCTGGGCGACATTTGTTACCTTCTATTTATTAACAAATTTATTCTTTGCTTTATTACTATCGTACTTACCATGTGAGTATCATAATTATGCGCTGAAGCACATGGTCCACTGCCATTCATTACTTTCTCTATAGGGTCCAGAGTTCAAATAACCGAAATCAGAGACTGAGCTGGGTCTTGAAATAATGCTTTTAACAACAATAGTGGTGGCATAAAAAACTTTGTTTAATGACGCTAAATACTTTACATTTATGAATATCAAAAATATGGTGTCTTATAAAATCAAACAAAATGGCGTCTTATGTTACTTCCGCCCTTATTCGTTATTCATTAATTTTTTACTTATTTCTTTCTGGTATTTAATCTCATTATAAAACCATTTTAAATTTGCTGCAGCTCTATTGCTCTATTACGTTTCAGATCTTTATTTGCACACAAACCAATGCCTTAATTATTTTCTGTATGCCGGCACACACACACAGTATCATGCTCTCACCCACACATACATTGACAAAGGTACATTTTGAATTTAGTAAAATTTTGCGTTCAAAAATGACTTCCCTGCTAGTGTAGAATTGAAGTTGGCGTCAGTCATTGACCATGGTCGGGCAGATGTTCGGCCGAACGTTCCTGATTGTTTGTCTCTATATTTCACTAAATTTAAATTCTTTTTTTTGTGTTGTTATTTACCAATTATTGTTTAAATTTTCACTGTCTACATTTTAACTATATTCATGATTATACAAGACACTTTTGCTGGCAATATTCTGCTGGCGAATGGTACATCGTGTGTACCCTTTGAGTAGTTATGGCTGACTGAGAACAATACATGGGTACGATCTATGCACATAGTAGTGTTATGCCGTCATTATTCCATTGTTTTATTTGGCTTACGTCATGGTTTTGCGTCATTGTGATTACGTTTCTGACATTACTGCCGTTTCAGTCTGATTTTCCGCTTGCTTTGCGCACATCGCTGCCAATACGCACGTAGGCCTCGACCTTGAGTTGGACGGTACAGACTAAATTGCGTCGTGTTTTATATCTCTCAGGAAGCCAACCTAACCATCTTTATTATATAAAAATTACAATAAAATATCTCTTTAAGGCAAATAAATCTGAAGACGGACTTTTGTTCCGTCACAAACTTCACCAGATATTAATACACATTGTGAAAGGTTAGATAGAGTACTAAATAAATTGCATAAGTATGGCATAACTGTCGAGTTTAAGAAGTCAGAATTTTTGAAAGAACAGGTCAATTTTTTAGGCCACATAATTTCAGCCAAGGGTATCAGTACAGATCCTAAAAAGGTAGAGGTAGTACAGAATTTTCCAGTACCTAAGAATGTGAAACAACTGCAAAGTTTTTTAGGCCTGTGTAATTATTATAGGCAATTCGTAGAAAAATATTCTTATTTAACTGTATAACTGGGCATTTGTTAAATAAAGGTAATCGATGGCAATGGGGTTTACAAGAGCAAACTGCATTTGAGCAAATAAAAATTAAATTTTTAAACACGGTCATATTAGCTCATCCTAATTTTATAGAACCATTTTACATACACACCGACGCATTGGACATAGCTTTGGGGGTAGGACTATTTCAATTAGATGGGGATGGTAACCATAAAGTAATAGCTTTTGCAAGTAAATCCTTGGTAGCTAGCGAAACAACTACACTATAACGGAAAAGGAAGCACTATCAATAGTTTTCGCCTGTAAAAAATTCAGGACATATTTGTTAGGGAACAAAATAATAATAAGATCAGACCATCAAGCCTTAACATTTTTAAAAAACTGTAAACGAACACATGGTAGGTTAGTGAGTTGGATGTTAATACTACAAGAGTATGATTTAACAATATAGTATTGTAGGGGTAAAGAGAACGTAGTAGCTGATGTCCTATCTAGAACTGATTTTGATAATAATACTGAGGTAGATATGACAAAAATACATATAAAATATTTATAATCAAAGAAGTGGAGGGAGTAGATATGAAAAAATTAATACATAACCTGGCCACAGAACAAGGAAAAGATACAGAACTTGGTAAAATAATAATAGCATTAAATCAGATACCCAATATATCTAATAAATGGGAAACACATAGTGTATATGATAACCATTTATTTCATCGGACAAATGAACACGGTGATGATTGGAAATTATGTATTCCTAAAGTTTTGATATCCGAAGTAGTGAAAGATTGTCATTTGAGGTATGGTCATATAGGTCCCAAGAAATGCAGTGACATATTAAAAGAGTCTTGTAAATTTAATAATATGGAAAAAACCATACATAAAATGTTAAAAACGTGTGAAATTTGTCAGAAAGCCAAGGTAAATAATCGTAAACAGGAGGGTTTAATGCAACATCTAATACCAGACAGTCCTTTAGGAATAGTTGCCGTTGATTTATATGGTCCTCTACCCAAAAGTCGAGGAGGAGTGATTTATTTATTTGTCGTACTAGATGTTTTTACCAAATTTGTAAAATTGTACCCTATTAAAAAAGCTACATCTTTGGTACTAGCTAGAAAGATAGTGAATACATTGTTGAAGTAGGTAGACCTAAAATAATATTATCGGATCATAGTTCTCAGTTTACCAGCAACACCTGGAGGGAAACGTTAGGTTGGGAAAATATTTTAGTTACACATACATTGGTGTATCATCCCCAATCAAACCCTAGTGAGCGTGTTATGCGGGAAATAGGGCGTATGTTTAGAACCTTCTGCCACCAAAAACATTCATTGTTTGCCACATTTGTGAATAAAATAGAAGAGTACATTAACTGTAGCTTACATGAGTCCACTAGTTATAGTCCTCATGAGTTAATGTTTCAGAGGAGGCCATCACGCATAATAGAGGAACTAATAAAATTTCCAACGCAAACTGAGGTGCCACATGGGAGAAAACTGGTGCTTGCCAAGGAGCGGATTTTAAGTAAAGCAGAACAACGGAAAAGAAGACATGATAGGAATTTAACACCCATCAAATATGAGGTAGGGCAACTGGTATTAATAAAAAACCATGATCAATCATCAGCTTTGGATAAAGAGATTAAAAAATTCTTGTTATATGCCGGTCCCTATGAGGTTAGTGAAGTAAAAATGGAAAATGCTTATGTATTAATAGACCTGCAAACCCGAGAAATAAAGGGAACTTATAATGTAACACAGTTAAAAAGGTATTATTTACATGAGTAAAGTTAATTATTATTTTAATTCTTTAAAATCATGGATGAATAAATACAGATTATTTTATAATGAAAGTATTTTGGGGGTTACATGAAAGTATAACCTTTAGATTAAACATTAAGGTAATGGGTGCATTGTTTGGCACCATTTGAGTTAAAAAAAAAAAAAAAAAAAAAAAATTAATTTTGGTGGCCTTGTCTGTAGTTGGTCATCAAAATTATTTAGGTTTAAGTTATCAATGTGTAGATATACACCATATAAGATATATGGTACATGCGATTCCCCATTTTCGGGCAGTCACGGCTTCACCGAACCCTGACCGTGGATTTGGCTTAATATTCTAAATTGGTGAACTTAGAAATACAACTGGGGGGTTAGATCAGGGGAATCTAAGATGATAGAACTTTGGAACACAGCTATATACCTAAGTATGGGTGATAGACCGATTAAGGGAGTGTGAATATTAACTCAGTAGGATTACTGCTATCCGGGATATCAGTAATGCCGAATTTTGTATAACGCCAAAGCAAGGATGGGGGAGAAAGAAAAGAAAAAAGTGTTCACCCCTTCCGCTTCAGTCCTTGTGGAGGCAACTGGGCGCTACAGTCCGGGGGGGGGGGGTAATAGTGTGTGTGGAAGGAGGAATTTAAAATAGATTCATAATTTAATAAATTATGTGATGATGGAGAAGGTGGTTACTAGGTTGTTAGTAACGAGTGTACTAATAATATTAAATATTAAAGTGAGTTACATCAATAATGTAGAGTATGTAATTGATTTTCTGATGTAAATGAATGATGTTGTGTTGACGAGGAGTATTTTATTTTGATGTATTATGTGTATAACAAATGTGAAGATGCTTAACGATTGTTAAGTAAGTAATTTGTTCTGATGTTGATTTAATGTGTTTTACTCTATATAAGGAGTTTATTAATTTTGAAATGTGAATTATATAATGGAAGGTATTGATCCGTTGTAATGGGAAATGTTTATTTAAAGTTTGATGAGAATCAGAGCGATAATTTTGAATTTTGGGATAAGAGTTAACGAGAGAAGGTTGTACAGAATGTTGGTATGGAATTGTTATATTGTATTATGTGAGACTAAGTATTCATCCATGTATATGATAAAAAAGAAAAAAACTCAATACTTCTTAACGCAAACCAGCACAGCTAAGGGGAACCAGATCAGTTAGGGATATGTTGTTATACCAGGCCACTATTTGATATTTTTGATTTCATGTTTCAGTGTCTGGTGATGCTGTGGCAGCGGTCCTGTGCTGGCCTGCGCGCCAGAGCAGGAGCGTCAAGTGCCTGTCTGGCCTTGCGGGGTGGGATCTCGAGAGAGAAGTCCAGTAAGGTCATGCAGGTGCGGTGACAGTCACTGGACCAGGGGTAAGTTAACCAAGATTTTTAATAAAATGTAAGGGGGTTGTGGCAACATATCTTGGCTGATCCCTTTAGGAAGTATGAGAGTGTTAGTGAGAGCTTTTATGCTTCGGCATAAAACCTCTCATTGGGGGGGTATTGTAATGGGGTAAAATTTGCATAGATATTATTTTTGAATTTTATAAATAACTTAACAAGTGAAGATGGGGCACCCATGAGGTTAGGCGATTGCTAGTGAGAGTTTCATGACCATATATAGTTATGAAGCATAATGAAAGTCTATTTATAGCCAGTGATTAACACCGCTAGTATGGTGTAGACGAAAATCCATTGGTGGCAAGTTAAAAAGGTGATACTAAGCTCAGCAAAACTTTTCAATACTGAGACGAGACGTATGGCGGGGAGTGGGATGAACTGGTTTCCTAGACGAATGAACGGAAATTTTAACATTGATAGTCAGTCAACAATCATCCTTCGCTCTGTGCAGCATCAATCGCGGGCGCCCACATCGACCGCATAAACCGCAAATCTAAGAATGTGAAAGTTTAACTAATATTGGAACGTAAATATAAATCATGTAAACAATCAGTGCTCAGTAAAAAGTTTGTGAATAAATTGACAGTTCGGCCGTAAGATGTAAAAAGTGAAAACAACGAAACAGTGCACTGCCCGAGGAGATGTCCTATGTGGCGGATTTCTGCGCATTATAATCAAGGGAAGTAATAATTAAATACTGGCAATTTTTAAATTGAGCTCAATAAAAAGAAATGTAGAAGTGTGAAAGTGTGCGTGCTTGGATGAATGAAAAATAAGTGTTGAGTTTGCATAATTTTTAATATACGTAATCTATGTTGAGGTAATAACTATTGTTGATCAGTTTTACGCCTTAAGGCGAAATAAATGTTTTCATGATCTGTTTCATGTTATCAAAAGAAAATAAATAATGTTATAATTTTCTTGATATACGCATTTTGTTATTTGTATTTGCCCATTGTTCTCTGCCGAAGTACACTAAACGAAGTCCTGGATCAAACCTTTACACTTAAAATCAATATTCAATTAATAATTTAACACTGAACATACTTCAGTTGACATCCGAACAGGGACAAATTCAATAATAATACTTCAGAAATACTTCAGCCTGCTTAATCCATTCGCTGAATTTGACGAGTGTAGCTCGCGCCACTTGTTCAGTTCACTGACTTTGACGGCAATCACTCGCCATTGTTGTTCCAGTGTAAGAACAGCTTTGTAGTAGTTTTATGAATCTCCAACAGATGTCGGGTAGATGTAAATGCTTTCCACATGTGTTTTTTTTATTGGTAGCGTTGTTTTCTGTGAGCATTGTAAACAAACCGTTTGTTTGATACCGTCTTCATCCTGCAAGATGAGTTATGTGCGTGATAAATATTTAACACCGGAAGAAATTGAAAGATTATTATGTGAAAGTGACAGTGAAATTACAGATGAAGAAGATTTTGTACTTCGTATAAATTTGGAGCTAAATGACAGTTCAGGAAGCAGTAGTGACAGTGAAAGGGAAGAACAGAGAGGTTATGTTTACGACTGGGACTGGCAAAATATAAATAATATTGTTATTCCAATTACTTTTACTGGTGATTCTGGGGTAAACAGTGGTATAATACAAAATCGTAGTCAGAATTCTGTGACGAAAGAAATCAATATTTTCAATGAAATATTGAGTGACGATTTTTACCAAATGATTGTTCTTGAAACCAATTGGTATGCCCAAGTAGAGTTGGACACTGTTGATGTTCAGAATCGGCAGAAATGGTTTCCGACTACGGTTGACGAACTAAAACCGCTTTTTGCAATTATGCTGCTGATGTCACAGAACCCCAAAAAACGGCTGGAAATGTACTGGACAAAGAGGAAAATTCTTCGTACACCTATTTTTTCTGAGGTAATGCCTTATAAAAGTTTTTTGTACTTTTATTTAAATATCTGCATTTTGCAAATGACTTTGAAGGTGATGACGATAGGCTGAAAAAAATTAGGCCTATGATTGAATATATGAATATAAAATTTCAACATGCATATACTCCTGACAGAAATGAAGTTGTTGATGAAAGTTTGGTAAAGTGTAGAGGGCAACTATCTTATATTCAATTCAATCCATTAAAGCGTTCTTGGTTTGGAGTAAAGTTTTACAAATTGAATGAGTCCAAATCAGGATATTGTTGGTAGTTTTCAGTTTATTGTGGCCAGGATATTCATAATAATATGTTGGTCAGTGAAGCTGTTGTTATGAACATGAGCGACCCACTTTTGAACCAGGGTTATGTGATCTATTTAGACAACTGGTACTGTTCTCCTTCATTATTCAGGTCACTGTTGCAAAATAAAACATGCCATAGGAACTGTTCTTGGACATAGGAAAAACATGCCTCCAGTGTTGTTACAAAAAAATTGTCTAAAGGAGAATAACATACCAAAGTTCCAATAACATCCTATGTCTCAAATGGCAAGACAAGAAAGACGTTTTGATGTTATCATCACTCATGAATCACCCGTCATGACTGACACTGGAAAAACTTGAAAGGTGAAGCAAAAGATTAGGGGCCACACACATATACAAGAAATAACTGTAACAAAACCTAATGTTGTTATAGACTATAACAGTGCTATGGGTGGCGTAGACCGCCAAGATCAGGTCCTTTCATGTTTTCCAGTTATGAGAAGGTATTCTAAAAGTTATAAGAAACTTTTTTTTATGTTTGACATGGCTCTATATAATTCCTTTGTGATATGGAAAATTATGACGGGAAAGAAAGAGCCATTCACAGATTTTCGATTGAATTTTGTGGACCAGGCCTTAGAAAATGTTACATTACCTCAGTATCCAACCCGTGGAAGACCATCAGTTGGACCTACTCCTCTGCAACTTCATGGCAAACAGTGGGGATATTTTGTAGTAAAGATACCACCAACTTCTTCAAAAGCAAATCCTACCAAGAGATGTTATTTGTTTCCAAAAAAATTCGAAGTGAAACAGTGTGGCAGTGTGAAAAGTGCGAGATCCCACTATATATATATCAAAATGCTTTCGCGATTATCATTAAAAATTAAATTTTTTGGACTAGTAAGCCTGTAGTGGAACTGCTTATTATTTAAATATTTTCTTAATTGTAAGTAATTGTGTATTCCAATATATGGTTTGTAAAGTTTATATTCAAAAGGGTCTCTTGAACGCTTCTATAACAGTGCTTCGGTACGAACGAATGAAAATTACAAAATTTGAAAAAACACTAAGTAAAATTATTTAAATAATTTTTTGTACATTATAACATATTTTGTAAGTATTAATCTGCAATAAAAAAGTCATTTTTTGAAAATAAATTTATTAAAAAATAGTCAGGGAATGGGTTAATGTACCTCATCAGTAGTTTCTACCCAATAAAAGTTTGATCTTCCTCTGGAAATAACTTTGTATCACTCAGGTTGACCTGGTTATTTAATATACTGCCATTGTTAGTACTGTATACATTAATATCGCGATCTGGTTAGTTTTACCCGCTAATACGTTGCCATGCTAATATATCTTAGTGACTCCATTTCTTTAAGTCACTAAGTTGTACTTCAGTTGTGTTTTGATAATGCAAAACTGTTCATATGTTAACATTAGTTTGTTGTTCAAACAGCACATTCAAGTTACCCAACACTGCACATAAAAAGTCCATTATCCCTTTACTTATTTGTCATGTTTACTTATTTTTTGTATACAGCCAGTGACATAACATCTGTAATTGTTAAAACAATAAAAAGGCCCTGATATAATCACGTACCTTACACCTTCAGAGGATTGTGAAAAAGTACCAAAACCCCTCGCAGCCACCACATTTTGACAGGCGGAATTTGGAAACCGCAACACTCCCCCATGAAAACAACTTAATAATCTCTAACTTATGTTTGCTTTGTTCTTTTGTTTACTATGCAGTTTTATTCCACTTATTATTCTGATTAAACTGTTATTATTTGATGGCAACTGTGAATAATACTATCAAAACTTTCAGTCATATGTACTGAGACACTACAGCCGGTATTCCACTCAGTCTTTTACATTCATTTTACCGAGGCACACCCTTTGTGATCTAGACATGGTCACTGGTCACTTTCTCTGCTGTTCTGATTGTGACTATCGCTAATACGCTTTAAAAACTCTTAATTACTTTTTCTAGCTGCGACACTGCTGACAGTATTTTACTCAGCTGTTTATATCTTACTACCAAAGCACAGCCTTTGTGATCCCGACGTGGTCGCTGGCGTCTGCTCTCTTTGATGTTTAACTGGTGCCTGCCTACCACATGGTTCCGCGTTACTCACTCAACTCCCACACTAAACTGGTTTTTCCCAGCTCTCCTGTGAGAATGTTGGCAGGTGTGAACTCCTTTTCACCTGGTATGATACTACAAAGTGTGTGAAAATGAGTTTTGAGCACGTAGTACTACCTGTCGAAAATTATGCACTTCCCAGGCCAAAGTCACACACAAAAATTCCACTAAATAACAAAAAATTCATACAAAAAAAGCCCCCAAGAAACAAATCCCCAGTCACCATCTGTATATGAAAACTTATCACTATCCCAGTTATTCACAATTTCACAAATTTTATCTTAAAAGAAATCCCTCAGGACTGGTTAGGTGTATCCACTGACCACAGAGTAGAATATGGTAGGGTGACATCTGAAATAATTCTTAATTATTCTAGCACACCTTTTAGTATTTATAACTAATTCAAACAAATTAATTTTTTAAGTTTCACTTATTAACAAATGTTTAAATCAATTATTAAAACAAGGAATTATTACAAACATGGAAATTCATTGATATTAAACATAACTGCAACAGTTTTAGTGGTATGTAACTTGATATATGATTATCACCAGTTAAATTCATAAATCCATAAAGTATTGCCTAGTCATTTCCTTCAACAAGTAATTTGTGGTTTCTATCAGTAAAACGGAAATTTATTGTCCCTTCAAATACAAAAAACATCAATAGTTTCAATAGCAATATATTGTAACAATACAATGTTTACCTCAGTAGTAGCAATACATTGATTGCTGCCACTTTGCAATGATAAGAAAAAGCTCTGATCATTATTTGTACACATCTCATCGTAATGTTTAATCATCTTAATAGTCACATACATTATCTTTGACAAGGCAGGTTTCACTATGTAACTCAAGCAGTAGAAATAACCTTACTTTTGTTTTTGCAATAGTCACAATTATACATAGTAAATCATACAAACATAATAATACAGACATGATACAAATTATAAATTATACTATTACACAAAATCAGGGAAATCAGTAAATCAGGGATTTTCTGTTAGCAATTTATGCTCATGTTAACACTTCCATATTATGAATTGTTTTCAAGTTTACGCCTTTGTAACACACATTTAGTTAATTATTATACTTTTCTACCTTTAGTACTGTTGTACATATCTATGGTTTCTCTTTACTTCACCACATTATATAACCCCAGTGGGCACATGTTTACCATGTGTGAGCCGACAAGCAACTCGCTCACTTTATCATGTTGATAATACGAGGTGCTACCCAAAAGTTCGGGGAATTTGAATGTCACGCACGAACCGTTTGTGGTATGACCTGCTGCCACTAAAGTGTGCAAATGGTACCCTTTGTAAATTAGTGTGCCAACAGCTGTGACAGTGAGAGGCTGTTTTGAGTTTTGTGCGTTTTAGTATGTTTTACTATGTTTTAACGTTGTGTTTTAGTATTGTGGCGATTTTTTAAATGGGAGATCTTACAGAGCAAAGAAGCTGCATCAAATTTTGCTTAAAACTTAAAAAACTTCTGGAGAAACCCATCGCATGCTTGTGGAAGCATTTGGTGACAATGCAATGAGTCAAAGTAAAACTTTTTTGGTACAAACGCTTCAAGGATGGACGACAGAATGTTGACGATGATGAGTGTTCAGGATGACCATCGACAAGCACAACACCAGAAAACATTGCGGAAGTGTGAGAGGCAATTGTTGGAGATCGTAGACAAACAATCCATGATGTTTTTGCGATTGTAAGAATGTCGTACG
This sequence comes from Magicicada septendecula, assembly GCA_034769895.1. Taxonomy (NCBI): domain Eukaryota; kingdom Metazoa; phylum Arthropoda; class Insecta; order Hemiptera; family Cicadidae; genus Magicicada; species Magicicada septendecula. The sequence continues at coordinate 86,612,479 of CM068370.1, forward strand.
GGTCCGTGCAACGCATCTTGTCAGACATTTTGAGCACGAGACGCATTGCTACAAAGTTTATACCAAGACTGCTGAGCAGTGACCACAAAGAACATCGCGTGGCTGTCTGCACTGAATTGATAATTGCAGCAAGAGATGACCCCAACTTCATCTCCAATGGCCATAACCGGTGATGATTCATGGGTTTATGGTTATGACCCTGAGACTAAGCAGCAGTCATCACAGTGGAAGTCACATTCACCACGGCCAAAAAAAAGCACATCAAGTTGATTGTTTTTTTCTTTTGACATCAAAGGAATTATCCACAAGGAATTTGTCCCCCCTGGTCAAACAGTCAATGGGACGTTTTATTGTGAAGTTTTGAAGCAGCTACATGAGAGCATTAGGCGCAAACATCCAGAAAAGTTGATGAACAACAGCTGGGTTCACCACCATGACAATGTGCCCACACGCACATCGTTAGTGGTTCAGCATTTTTTGGCTTCCAAAAACACAGTAGTGAATCCCCCCCATCCACCCTATTCGCCTGACCTCACCTGTGCGAATTTTTTTTCCTGTTCCCCAAAATGAAGCTTCACTTGACACAATTGAGGACATCCAGGCCGAATCGCAGAAGGTGCTTTGAACGCTTACGCTTGCCGACTTCCAGCGATGCATGGAATCATGGGAAAAATATGCTGGCTATGTCAAGGGGACTATTTTGAAGGAGATGGTGGAAACTAGGAGATATGTTAAGCAATTTTAATTTTATTGGCAAATTCCCCGAACTTTTGGGCAGCACCTCGTATTTCTCTGCAGTACCTATTTGCAACTGGCTTTAAATGTTTTTTTCTCAGTTAACCGTTATGATTACTTAAGGTCTGTTTCTATGCCACATATCATTGATAATGTGCATTCTAATATTATATCCTTTGCTATCTTTGATTACACAATTCCCATGAAACAAATTGGCATCCCAATTGTGTACCACCCCTATAGAAATCCATACAATAAATAGATATGCTGTCACTGACTCTTAGCACTGTTTGTACATCTGACAAACTTTCCCTACCATACAAGTGTGTGTGTGTGTATGTGTGTGTGTGTGTATGTGTGTGTGTGTGTGTGTGTGTGTGTGTGTGTGTGTGTGTGTGTGTGTGTAATTTAATAGTACTACTAAATAAGTCGGTACTTGATTTGAAAAATAATAAATAATAATTTCTTACTAGATAGTTGTTTTATAGTTTAAAAGCACAGGTGTGAATTCAGAAAGAAATATAACTGTTACTGTTACGGTTTATGTGCTTTATTTGAAATGAAAAGAAAGAATGATGTCAAATAATTGTTTTCTATATAATTTTTATTGTTTCAGCATGTTTTTCAAGACATCAGTATGGTTGTGGAGGATGACATTGTTTTAGAAGAAGTGAAAAAAGAAGAGAATACACAAGAGGTAACTTTTTTTTTAATATACAAACAATCTTCCTTCTGTAGACAAGTAAGATTTATTTAGAGTCTTCCATCAAAGGTTGCCACTTAACTAGCAAATAATTTTTGAAATTGAACATTTGTAGTTGAAGGTTAGATTCAGTCCTAAAAAAAGAGATAGAGACCTGAGAGGTATTGCATGTGTTATATTATTTATTAATACTCTTCAGTGAGAGATGGGCTTCACAATTCTGGCCAAAGGCAACATGAATATATTTACATAATTTTCTTTATTTAAATTTTTTTTTTTTTGAAACACCAATAAAAAAGGTATTGGTTATCTCCAGCTAAGCGTCATCCACCTTCAAGTGCAGGGATGTTGTCTCATCCCTGGCCTGTATCCTAAGATAAACAGAAAGAGGAAGAACGTTTTATAGTCAAACTTTTTGTTCTTTTAATCTCTATAAAAATTTTAGTAACAGATGGGTCTGACAGATTGAAATAGTGACCTAGTTCACTGCGTTGGTTTGCTGACATGACCAACTTTTGATCAGTTCATTTCATAAAGTACATTGCCCATCTCTAATACTCTACTAGTGTTACTATTGTTGCATGTGCCCCATAGTTATCCCTCACTTGTACAAACTATGTATTCAAAACTTACCTGAGGAATAATGGGATGAATTTTGCTGCAGGGTCAACACTGTGTTGAGGAAAACAAATGTGTAAAAACGAACATAATGAAACAAGAGTGGCAAGCAGTGAAGGAGTTATGGGAAAACAAAGAGCTTTCTATTAGAAAAGTGGATAAGGGAGGGAAGATAATTCTGTTAAATACTTCTGATTATTATTATAGAAAAATATGAGACATTGTAAAATTGAATGAATGTATTTTACTAAACAAAAATCATACCTCCCAAATAGAAAGGATGGACGAAAAGTGTTTAGTTACTTATAAGTAGTGCGTTCCTTGTAAAATGGGTTATCATGTAACATAAATTAACGCCTCATCATTTAATGTTCCACACATTTATGGATTATCTAAGGTGTATAAAGTAGACATCCCACTGAGACCGATAGCTCTTGGTTTGGTCCTAAACTTTCAAAATATTAGTTACCTATCATAACTCCCCTTTCTGATAGTTACAGTTACATTGTCTAAGTTTCAAAGCATTTTTATAACATTTTTAGTAATTCTGTACTTGTTAGTGACATGCTAGTAAGTTTTGGTCAATCTGTTTCCAAGCATGAAAACAAATATTCACTGTTCTTATATACTCAACACTCAGAATGCACCTGGTGGTGAAAGTTCGAGTGTTAGACTGAAAGTTATATATATGTGTGTGTGTGTGTGTGTGTGTGTGTGTGTAATGATGTAACTTGATATATGATGATATATATCATATGTATATGAGATAAGAGTTACTATTGATTAGTGGTGCAGTAAATTGTAGTCTAAAGCTATATAGGCTAAAGTTAATTTTTGCAAGCTGAAAGCAGTTTGACAGATAGAAGGGTTTAATGTAAATTTCTACTATTTAGAAGTAGTAATAACTAATTATTTATTATTAATGTTGTGTATTCATTTGTTTTAGTTATACTTATTTACACCCATGAATAAGATGATCTGTGAAAAATTGGATTCTATTGAGGCATGTGAACTATATACAAGAAATTCACTTCAGAATCAGTCTGTTTTCTCGCCTACACGTGCACAGTTACAGCAGTGCACAGCAGTTCAGCATCAGTGTGATATATGTACAAAAACATTTACACGCTCAAGCGATTTAACCAAACATAAGTTGATGCATTCTGGCATTAGGAACTACCAGTGCGACGTTTGTTCAAAATCATTTACACGATCAGCCAATTTGACCAGACATAAGTTGATACATTCTGGCATTAAGAAGTACCAGTGCGACGTTTGTTCAAAATCATTTACACTATCAGGCCATCTGACTGAACATAAGTTAATACATTCTGGCAATAAGAAGTACCAGTGCGACGTTTGTTCAAAATCATTTACACAATCAAGCACTTTGAGACAACATAAGTTGATACATTCTGGCATTAAGAACTACCAGTGCGACGTTTGTTCAAAATCATTTACACACTCATCCAGTTTGACCGCACATAAGTTAATACATTCTGGCATTAAGAACTACCAGTGCAACGTTTGTTCAAAATCATTTACACACATATTCAGTTTGACCACACATAAGTTAATACATTCTGGCATTAAGAACTACCGGTGCGACGTTTGTTCAAAATCATTTACACTATCAGGCAGTTTGACCAAACATAAGTTGATACATTCTGGCATTAAGAAGTACCAGTGCGACGTTTGTTCAAAATCATTTACACAGTCATGCAGTTTGACCTCACATAAGTTAATACATTCTGGCATTAAGAACTACCAGTGCGACGTTTGTTCAAAATCATTTACACACTCATTCAGTTTGACCACACATAAGTTAATACATTCTGGCATTAAGAACTACCGGTGCAACGTTTGTTCAAAATCATTTACACAATCAGGCACTTTGAGACAACATAAGTTGATACATTCTGGCATTAAGAAATACCAGTGCGACGTTTGTTCAAAATCATTTACACTATCAGGCCATCTGACCGAACATAAGTTAATACATTCTGGCAATAAGAAGTACCAGTGCGACGTTTGTTCAAAATCATTTACACAATCAAGCACTTTGAGACAACATAAGTTGATACATTCTGGCATTAAGAACTACCAGTGCGACGTTTGTTCAAAATCATTTACACACTCATTCGATTTGACCACACATAAGTTAATACATTCTGGCATTAAGAAGTACCAGTGCGACGTTTGTTCAAAATCATTTACACAGTCATGCAGTTTGACCTCACATAAGTTAATACATTCTGGCATTAAGAAGTACCAGTGCGACGTTTGTTCAAAGTCATTTACACACTCAGGCAGTTTGACCAAACATAAGTTGATACATTCTGGCATTAAGAACTACCAGTGCGACGTTTGTTCAAAATCATTTACACGATCAGCCCATTTGACCAGACATAAGTTGATACATTCTGGCATTAAGAAGTACCAGTGCGACGTTTGTTCAAAATCATTTACACAGTCATGCAGTTTGACCTCACATAAGTTAATACATTCTGGCATTAAGAACTACCAGTGCGACGTTTGTTCAAAATCATTTACACACTCATTCAGTTTGACCACACATAAGTTAATACATTCTGGCATTAAGAACTACCGGTGCGACGTTTGTTCAAAATCATTTACACAATCAGGCACTTTGAGACAACATAAGTTGATACATTCTGGCATTAAGAACTACCAGTGCGACGTTTTTTCAAAATCATTTACACTATCAGGCAGTTTGACCAAACATAAGTTGGTACATTCTGGCATTAAGAAAGTACCAGTGTGATGCTTGTTGAAAATTATTTACACAATCCAGCAGTTTGGCAAAACATAAGTTAATACATTCTGTAACGGGACAGAATTGGGTTTTAATTTATTTGTAAATGCAATGCACAAGAGTTACCCACACAGGGCCTCAATTATAACAATAGATGTTCACATAGGTAACACCCAGTTGCACGTTTGTCCAGAAAGTCTGTTAACATGCACCGATTCCTGATGCCCTGGAATGTGTCAGAGCGCCACATGCTTGCCCACACATGTAAATCCTCACGCACGAGGCTCGCTGGTCACTTAGTGTGAATATACTGTACATCGTGGTAACAAATTACTGTGTCACATGACGCCAGCTCGAGCTATCAGAGGCGACTAACAGCATCAGACCGTGAGGTCATATATAAAACATTGGTCGAGCAAATTAGGGTCGGCCGACCAGTAAATCATGTGATTTTAACTTAATATAACAGTAAAACTTGTAATAGGAATCCATCAGACTTATTTCACAAATATTAACAGTTTAAACTTATTTTCGGAGTGTGTTAGGGAAATCAGGAGTTAACAGTGATGGTGTAAACACGTGGAGACGGTGATAAAAGGATGAGTACATAATATAAGCAGTTGAACAGATAGAAACATTTCAATTTTAAATGAATTTAACACAAACTAATTATGAAAATTTAAATACGAGGGTTGGCTGAAAAGTAATGCACACATGCTTATAGAACACGAACGAAAAGAAATAGCAAGATGGGGCAAAAAGTAAATAAAAGTACATTTCCTTAGCTTCAAAATTATTTATCTATTTTTCAACATAGTTGCCGTTAAGTCTAACACATTTCTCCCAACGCGTAACAATTTCTCCCGTCACTGAAATATTCTTCCGACTTTTCTCGAATCCAGGACGTGACAGCTGCCTTCACCTCATCGTCCGAGGTGCAATGATTACCCTTGAGGTCTTTCTTGAGTAGAGGAAAAAATAAATCGCAAGGCACGAGATCAGGGGAGTAGGGAGGGTGTGGAATCGGTTCAAACTTCTGGTTTCGCAGAGCTTCTTGGGTTGCATGTGAGGTGTGTGTATGAGCGTTGTCATGTTACAAGATTATTGGCGCCAGGCTGCCTCTAACCCGACAAACTCTACGTCGGAGGTGTTATAGATCATTTTGAATCAAATCGTCAACAAGTTTGTGATGTTCATCGTCTGGCAGTGATCTGACGTCTGCTGCGTTTTTCGTCATCAATAACGGCTTTTCCAGGCTCGCAACCATGAAATTTTATTACCCATCGATTCGCAGTAGACCTATCAACAGCACCATCACCATAAACAGCCTTTAAATGACGATGAATCTCATTAGGAATCACATTTTCAGCAGTTAAAAATTCGGTAACTGCATGCTGTTTAACTCGCACTGACATAGCACTACAACACGTCTCCATACTTCTGCTACTTAAAGCGTATTGTTGTACAAAACTCCTTCAAACTGCGCATGTGTTTGGAGGGGGACTTACTCCCGAATGCCAACAGATTCGCTTCTGTAGGTAATTTTGTTCGTGTTCTACAAGCATGTGTGTATTACTTTTCAGCCTACCCTCGTAGTTTAAGAATGCATACAATTTAAAAGTACATAATATGTAAACACGCACACACACACACACACACATGGACAATGAAATGTAGTGAGAATTGTCACTACAGCCTACCCTCGTAGAAAGCGCTTTATAATATAAAATGTATAATGAATGAATGAGAGTATGAGCAAACTGGGTTGCCTTCTAAAGTAGAGTTAAACTAGTTAAATAAGTAAATATAAGTTTATAGAAACTATTTTAAACTATATTTCAGAACCTGTTTTAAATAATGGTCAATAACGGACCATAATCAATTCGAGAGTAAGAATACAAAATGTAGAGAAAGGGGATAAATTGTTGATGTAATGGCTTAACAAGAATGACAGTAAAACGAAATAAAATGTTTTATGTGAATTTACAAATATGTATTTGTTATTTGCATTGACCTGTTTTTCTCTGCTGAGTACACTAGATGACACCTTGTTTAACTTGCACATGAATGTCACGATTTAAATAGATTTATATTTGACGTCCAAATAAAGGTAAGGTGACAAAATTTTAAATACTTTTAATTATTTAATTACTGAGTATTGCTGCAAATGGCGCCCGAACAGGGACATAAATTAAAATTAAATAATTACTACCTAGTCGAAATGGCAGAGAAAAATACGAATTAAAATTTATGTGAGAGTGTAGAGGGGAGTCAATTTTAAACGTTACACAAGACAATCTAGTGAAATACCAGAGGTAAATGAAACGGTCGAAGTTGAATGTACAGTAGTAGTAAAAGCCATAATGTAAATATATTTAACCAATTAGCGTTGATGATGGAAATGATGTCAGGAATGAAAACTGAGATAAAATCAGAGATAAATGTAGTAAATAATAAGTTTGACCAACAAAACATGAGTTTAAATGAACTTAAAACTGAAATGAAGTCAGAATATAATAATTTAAACACGAGTTTAAATGAATTTAAAATTGAAATCAAATCAGATAAATGTAGTAAATAATAAACGTATAGACATCAATAACGAAGTTATAAACATAAGAAACGAAATAAAAATGAATAATCTAAGTAGGAATAATCAGTTTAAAAGTATAAGTGAGAATGAATTAAACGAAATAAGTGGGTGTAGTGGTGTCAAAACTAATGACACGGGCGAGTATAATGAAAATAAAAATGACAAAATAGACGACCAAGGTGTTAATAGTAAAATAACGAATAATTACGAAGGGATCATTAACGAGGTAGGTGTTAGTGACGAAAATGAATTAACAAGTAATAATAGTAAGACAGTGGAAAATGAGATATAAAAGTAGTACCGTGAAAATAAATAGTAATGATGATACTATAGGAACAGTGAGAGAGTAGAAATTAGTATTTGTAAATTAGAGAGAGAATATGAAGAGAATTATTTTGTGAATATAGGACAGAGGGTAGATTTTCCCCAGTTTTATTGTAAACCAAGATGGTTACAAATGTTTTTGAAGGGCAAGAGTCCCTTACAGGAAAACAATGTGTTTTCAAGTAGTTCTTTAATTTTTAGTAGGTGTTTTTATGATTTAATACCCTCTGTATGGAATGATAGAAAAAGTATGAGATGGTGTTATGATGAAAGGTATGTTGATAGGAAGATAGAGTTATTTAGATTAGCAGAGGTTATAACAAACTAGTAGAGAGGTTAGATCTCAAGTACTTACCTTGCGAAATAGTTAGTGCAGCAACTGATGATAAGATTGATGATATTGATTACTTACTTTGTGACAAAACTGGTACAGCAGTAGATTAATAATAATGATGAAACTGTAATTGACATAATTATGACAGATCATATTAAAGGTGACTGGACTATACTCGGTGATAACAAATTATATGATATAATAATATGGAATAATCCTGTTAATTGTTATGGTATTGTGGAAGAATATAAGATTTTGAATAATCTTTATATTGATAGAAATGATGTAATGAATTTAATAAAAAATTAACTGTGTAGATGTAAGACCAGGTTATTATACGATGATGGGGGGGGTAAACAATTAATGTTTATGAGCGTCTAACTATGTAATTAATGGTTTTGAAATGGACTGCTGTATAAAATGATTTGTAGTAAATGATAACAATAATGTGTATGGTATACTTTTGTGTTGATTTTAAATGAAATTTTGTACAAGATGAATGTTAATAACAAATTAAAAAATTTTGTTGTTTGGAGAATTTAATGGTGTAGTGAATGCTAAATATTTGATAATTGACTATGAAAAAGGTCAATTGAAATTAAAATGTAATATTTATAAATTGATATACAAATTTAAAGATTAATTGTTTATTTTGAGGTGATAAGGTTTAATGTATAAAGTCTTATGTAGATGAATGTTGGTAATAAAATTTGAATTTTTCGAAAAAGTGGTAAATAATTAAAGGTTGAGTATTAACAGGTTTAATTGAAATTAAAGTTTTGGAATGTTCAGAAATTTTATTCAGATGTTTATTGTAATGGAATGAGGGTTGTTCTTTATGAATGTTTATATTGTATGATGTTTATTATGTTAGAGTGTAGGAATTATAAACATGTATTATGTATTTTACATCGTATAATTTTGTGTATTCATGTTAGTTGTATTTAGTGTAACTGAAGTAAGGTCATTCACCTGGGAATGAGACATCAGCTGATGACTGGTGTTAGAGATGTAGTATGTTTCTTGTAATTGATTCATGGACTTTTTTGTTAATTAATTTAATTAAATAATTTTTTATTATTAATTGTCAAAATAGATATTTCTGGAAATTAAATTTTTTTGGGGGAAAAAGATTGTTCTTTTCAGTAAAGATTTTAATTTTTTGATGTTCACTATAGGTTGATGGTGTATCAGCTGATAAATGATGTTTATGTTATCTGTTATAATCATATGTAATTGTATTTGAATAGATGGTAGAAATAAGTTGTTCATTTTATAATGATTGTTAACATATAGTTAAGGAAATTTAAGTTCATGCTAAAGTATTTTGAATTTTGAAATTGAAATGATTAATTAAAAGAGAAGAAGCCGATTAACTTAAAATAGTAACTTTGGGAATGAATTTTAAATAAATGAATAAAATTTATTTTGTTTTGAGATGATAATAGCCAAGCAAACAATTAAAAGTTGAGAAATGGTAATGAATTTTGTTTAGAAGCAAATATAAAATATTTACGTCAATTTTACCTTAATGATGAATATTTGGAGATAGTGTGTTTAATTTAGCAATGAATATGTGTACGCACCAAGTACTTTGCTAAAGGCAATCCAGTATATATGTAAGGGGAGATATATCGGTTGAGGATCTGGTATGGTATAAGGCCAGCTATGGAAGGAATTTTATTTGGAATGTTACAAAGTTAGGTGGTACTGTGGTGAGTGCCTGTCCGACTTTACGGTGTTGGGATCTCGGACAGAGAAGTCCAGTAATGTCGTTCAGGTGCAGCCATAGTCGCCGAGGTAGGGGGATAGTTTACCCATGATGTATTAAGGAATAAAGGGGGTTGTTGGCGCCATATCCTCGCTGATCCTCTTAGAGTTTAGCAATGAGTTTTTCTGTTTCGACAGAAAACCTCTCATTGGGGGGGTATTGTATCGGGACAGAATTGGGTTTTAATTTAATTGTAAATGCGATGCACAAGAGTTACCCACACACGGCCTCAATTATAACAACAGACGTTCGCATAGGTAACACCCAGTTGCACGTTTGTCCAGAAAGTCTGTCAACATGCACCGATTCCTGATGCTCTGGAATGTGTCAAAGCATGCACATGTAAATCCTCACGTACGAGGCTCGCTGGTCACTTAGTGTGAATATACTGTACATCGTAGTAACTAATTACTGTCACGTGACGCCAGCTCGAGCTATCAGAGGCGAGCTGGTCAGCATGAAAACATTTTTGGCCATCTTGAAGACGCTTGGTTTTAAGAGTGAGTCGACTAACAGCATCAGACCGTGCGGTCGTATATAAAACATTGCTCGAGCAAATTAGGGTCGGCCGACCAGTAAATCATGTGATTTTAACGTAATACAACAGTAAAACATGTAATAGAGATCCATCAGACGTAATTCACAAATATTAACAGTTTAAACTTATTTTTGGAGTGTGTTAGGGAAATCGGGAGTTAACAGTGATGGTGTAACCACGTGGAGACGGTGATAAAAGGATGAGTACATAATATAAGCAGTTGAACAGATAAAAAAAACATTTCAATTTTAAATGAATTCAACACCGAAACTAATTATGAAAATTTAAATAGAAAGCGCTTTATAATATAAAAATGTATAATGAATGAATGATAGTATGAGCAAACTGGGTTGCCTTCTAAAGACGAGATAAACTTTAACTAGTTAAATAAGTAAATATAAGGTTATAGAAATTATTTTAAACTATATTTCAGAACCTGGTTTAAATAATGGTCAATAACGGACCATAATCAATTCGAGAGTAAGAATACAAAATGTAGAGTAAGGGGATATATTGTTGATGTGATGACTTAACAAGAATGACAGAGTAAAACGAAATAAAATAATGTTTTATGTGAATTTATAAATATGTATTTGTTATTTGCATTTACCTGTTTTTCTCTGCCGAGTACACCAGACAACACCTTGTTTAACTTGCACACGAACATCACGATTTAAATAGATTTATATTTGACATCCAAATAAAGGTAAGGTGACACAATTTTAAATACTTTTAATTATTTAGTTACTGAGTATTACTTCAATTCTGGCATTAAGAATACCAGTGCGACGTTTGTTCAAAATCATTTACACACTCATTTAGTTTGACCACACAAGTTAATACATTCTGGTATTAAGAAGTACCAGTTGACGTTTGTTCAAAATCATTTACACAATCCAGCAGTTTGGCCACACATAAGTTAATACATTCTGGCATTAAGAAGTACCAGTGCGAAGTTTGTACAAAATCATTTACAGAATCAGGCAGTTAAGTACTTGTGCGATGTTTGTACAAAAACATTTACCCGGCAAACTGTTACAACAGAAGTTGGTACATTAAGAATTTATGAATGGCATTAGTAAATAAACATTAACTCTGGCATCGTCTTTGTGTCATGAATTATACATGCTACATTAAAAAAAAGTTATATTTGTTACAAATTCTTTTCTTCATTGATGATTTATCATAGAATAAATTAATCCATTGAAAATTTGAGTTAAGTTGATCTATTCTACTATTTAAGAAGCATCAGTGTGAAAAAATATGTCTGAAAATGTTTAAATACCCAAGACATTTTACAAAATAATGAATTAAAACTTTACCATTTTAAATGTGTAAAAATCCTCACAAGAATATTAACACAAATAGAATAATACCTGCTCTAATAAGTGGTAGTGTGATATTTGGCACAGAAAACGTGATCTTTGCAATAATGTTTAACGTATGAGTTAAAATCATTATTTGTTGCATTATAGTGGGAAATTACTGATAAACGTTTTAGTCTGTAATTTGGTTTATCACAGCATGAATAAATTGATAGTTGTATTCTACAAGTATTTGTATGATATTTAAACAACACCTATATTTGCTGTTGTGGTTCACATTTTTGTGTTGTTGGAAAAATTGTAGTGACTAGCGATATAACAGTAATCTGTATTTACAGTTTCAGTTTAAACATTCACATTTTACTAATTGTTAACAATGTCCAGTCTTAGTGTATAGTTACCCGTATAGTCCTTCCAGTCTGACCAATTTTTCTTACTTCCTTGTACTATATTTCTTAACATTTTTTTACATGTATTACATATGAAATTGTAATCGTACAATTAATTACCACATAATTATTAATAATAAAAACTCATCGCTTACCTTCTCTCGGTTCCCAAGGTCCTTCACATGAACTCATGATTTATAAGCGTGACTTAGGGTTATATATTGTAATAACTATGCTCATTTTATAGTTAACTAATTCAACTTGATTTATTTATTTTTTATCATCTTTTTATGATTCAATACAACATGCTCCCTCCTTCTCTATTCTCCACATTGAAATGAACAACATTAATACAGGGATTTCGACCCCATCTGACAAAATTTATAACCATATTGCAAACACAGAAACCATTTATATCTCCTACTTCTTATAATTAAAATTTAATTATATGTTAACTACTTAAGAAAAGCAACCCAGTATTTACTCGCACACACAGTCATTCATTTTATTACCCCATTTAATTTAGATTAAGTGCTTTTGACAAGATTTCAATGATGATTATTTTATATTATACTGTTACTTGGCTGTGGATATTCCTGTCGACCACATGTTGCACTTATTTCATTTTGTTCACTGGTTTGATCAAATTAAGTCATCACTAAATTTAGATTACTGAAGATTCGCTGTTGTCACACCATTTTAGATCACTTCCTTGTAATTTAAAACATTTTGATATTTTAATGAATTCTCAGCTCGCGAGCGTTTTACGTTCAACCGGCCGAAGCCGCAGCTATGGGACGACAGACACCAAAACGATGCTTTCAAGATGGCCAAAACGTTTTTCATGTGCACCAACTTGCTTTGTGATTGGCTAAAAGGGAATCACGTCACACAATAATTAGTTACTACAATGTACAGTACATTCACTCTAACTGACCAGCGAGCCTCGAACGTGACGATTCACATGTGCGGGCCAGCATCCGCGCACTTGTGCACATTCCAGAACACCTGAAAACGGTGCATGTTGACCTTCTGGACAAATGTGCAAATGGGCGTTCCCTACGGGAATGTCGATTGTTAATATTGAGGCCCTGTGTGGGTAACTCTTGTGCGTTGCATTTACAATTGACTTAAACTCCCTCACCCAATTCTGTCCCGTTACAAAATAAAAATTCAAACATTACTTGATTAAAATATAACATCAATATATATACACAAAGTTGCAAATAAACACTATTTTTTCATAACATCAAATTTTTATAAAAGAAAAAATTAGAACGCCAACTTTCTAGAGGCAATTGACAACTGTGGCACAATGAAAACATTCTGGCGTACATGAAGGCTTTAAGTCAAATGTGTTTAATACTTTACTCACTGTATTTAGAAAAACAACAATGAACGTATGCTAATGATAAATGTAAAATGAAAGGTTAGAAACCACGCTGCAAACAAATTGTATCTGCTGTTTAAAAGTTGATTATATTTATGAAAGTTAAAACCAGAGTGTGTTGTCCACAATTGTATATTGGTACAAAAGTATTTTTGTGACGACTAAATCTGAGATTTACTTGTAATGTGACAGTAAAGTAAGCAAATACGTACCCTGAGATATACTTGGGCTGCATCCACTAAGCAAAGGTATACTGCCCGACAAATTCGAGCTTAGACTGTGAAGTGTTAATGGAATGTCTTAGTTAAGGGCATAGGTAAAGTATGAGTACTACATTTAGGTGTTCTGCCTTGATTTCAAAGCAGTTTGGTCAGTGTGTGTGTGCGTGTGTGTCCCTTTACAACCCGAAATTTTTTTAAATTACTTTTTTCTGGTCATTTATGCTTTATAATCATGTTTGATAACAAAAAAAATAATTTTAAATATGATCTCTTACTGGCTAATAAACGCCCTCACCGTCACAAAAAATAACCACCGTGTTTGTGATGCTTAGGTTTTATTAGGTTCTGGTTTATTTTGTAAAAGGTAAATAAAAATAATGATATAATATGAAGTTACTAAATTTATTGACAATAAACTTTCTGAAAAATATAAGCATAGTATATTACATGATTAAATGAGCAAAGTTTAGATCTCAAACCTATTTCTTTTGATGAACTAGCTTAAAACAGGTTTTTGTTTCGATAGGCAAAGGTAAGTCTTACATTTTTCACACATGATGTTGCTTCTGCTCTTGCAGTCTTCCATGCGACAAGCTGTGGGTGCTGTGATGTCAACTATTTGCAAATGCCCATAGCTGTGCCCAGATCTTTTATCTGCAACAGGCATTTTCATGTGTGGATTGTAAAATATAGACTGTTTTACTTCTGGTTCCTCGTCACCTGATTCTTCTGATTCACTCAAAACAGCATTTGCTGGTGAAAAGTCACCAAATCATGTACTCGTTTGCATGGAACTTTGTTGGACTTTGCATCGCTTATGTATAGCATCCAGGAATTTACAACTGAGCAATCCAAAAAGTGAAGGATAACCTTCCATGTCCATTTTCTTGTCCTGGAAAAGATACGGTAGTACTCCATCAGCTGATTAAATACATTGACTTCTACTAAATATTTATTGTAATTTCTCACAACAGCAGGACAGGGGACATCAATATGTTGATTTTGCTTCTTTGACCATCATCACATTTTCAGAGGGTGTTGATCCAAAACAGGTAGAAGCCATTAATACTTTCTTTGCATCTTGCCACTCAACAAGAACATTTTTATTTTCCAAAATGTATTAATTACATTGTCCTGTTTCCAAGTGACAATCTTCTTCTGTGGGTACTTCTCCACTAACAAGGTTTCCCATGATTGTGCCAGAACATTTGAGCCCAATGGATGAAAGCTTTTCTAGCAATGGGACTGAGGTGAAGTACCTGTCAAAAAAACCAAAGCTTTGTGGGGGTATAGTTCTCATGACTGTCATCACCACCGATAGCCGAAACCCTAGTTCAGGGTTTAACAATTCTGTAGTGTGTCCTTGGTAAAATTCAAAATCTAGTACTAACCCAGAAGAAGCTGTAATTATAAAAACCTTGAAACCAACAGGCCGAGGCTTGTTTTTGACAAATTGTCTAAAAGGGCACCTCCCAGTAAAAGGGGTCATTTACTTATCTATGCTGTAGATTTGAAAGTCACGAGGTAAAGGCATACACATGTTTTTAATGGCGTCAATGATCAGTTGTATTTTCCATAGTTGGTTTGTTCCTTGTCCTTCAGGACTTGCAGTATCTACTAAGTGAAAACGATGCCTTAGCATAAGAAATGTATCTCGAGACATGAACTCAGATACACATGACAAACTATAACCTCTTTGCCAGTACAGTCGCAGATGTGAAAAATGGAAACATCCCATGAGAAGATTCAGTGCAATAAAAATGTTTATCTCTTGAACATTAGAGTTTACAGACAGTCCTGTGGTTTGTACTGCATACTGCAACGATACAGCCATATGATGTATTCAACATTGATTTAAGTAAATGTAAAATTATAAGTTTGGGGTAAATGGACATGTCTGGGATTGTAAAAATGTTTCATTGTTATACTAGGGGAGAAATTAACCTGTTCCAACAGGCAAGGAACACCTGCTCGATTGTATGTGTGTTAGTGATGCATGTACAGACAGGAATCCCAGCAACCCTCCCCATTTAATTACTAAAATAATTTTAATTCACTGTGTGAAAACTAATTAGTGTATAAACAAACAAAAGGCACCAAAGTGTGTGTAAATTTTATAGTTATCCACAGTAAGA
This sequence comes from Magicicada septendecula, assembly GCA_034769895.1. NCBI lineage: Eukaryota > Metazoa > Arthropoda > Insecta > Hemiptera > Cicadidae > Magicicada > Magicicada septendecula. Next base: position 86,628,331 of record CM068370.1, read on the forward strand.
AAATGACGTTAGTAGGACACACTACGCGAAGTCAGTGCGAAATAAGTGTGCCAAAAATACGCAAATTACACCAAGACGCTCAAATTAATACAGTGAGCGCTTAATCAAATTATCTGATTTGTGCTATCTCAATTCCATACAAAACATTGCCATTTGCAAAAAATTGCAAATATATGAAAAGGTTCGGGAGTGGGGGCTATCATGTGATCTGCAGGTCTCGACAGGATAATTTCTGAACCAGCAGGTGGGAATCTTGAGAGGTTATAAATTAAGGGTTCGACTGGAAGCCCTTCTCTTCTTTCCAAAACACAGTTGCAGTCGGACACGCTGTCCGTCGGCAGAACAATTTTATTCTGTTATAAGTCATCTACGAATGAATAAAGATGTTCAGTAATTATGTTTACACTAGTACGGGAAACGTAGAGTACCGGGACCGTTTAAGTCAGCAAGAGTATCTACAGAGAAGCTACAAAGAGCGACGCGAGATTCTGGACGTTAGGAGATGCTTTTTAGATGCCTAACAGCCGAACGAGATCCACCTCACAGCCGATATTAATTCTCTGGGATGGACCACACACTGCTGGAGAATGACGATGGACTCTGGACATATCCAGGACCACGCCAAGCCAGGAGTAATGGTAACCCAATGCTGGACCCCGTCAGTAAGTCGTAAGATCAACAAAACTCGAGGTGACATGCATAATGCATTTATAAATGATTTTTTAAAGAGCTCATAAAGACTATATAAAGAGAATGAATCAAAACAAAAAAGTTTATAATTAGGTAAATAATGTAATAGAGTCTTATGTAAATGTTTTAGTCGTAAGAATAAGCGATCGCATGCAGATAACTATAGAAAAAAGAGTTTAATTTTGAGATAGTATTTTTGTTTTTTATCAAAGAAAAATAATTGAAATGATTTGATATTTGCATTTTGTAGAAAAGAATAATTTAAATTTTGAATACGAAACAAATGCCAAACTAAGAGTAATTAATATAATTTTAAATTTATTTAAAAAAAACATCGGTATAGACTGAGCAAGTTGAGGCCAGATCTGATTTAATTAATTCAATTAAAATAAAACTTAATTATATTCAAATTTTATTTTTGTTATTAAATCAATTTGAATAAAGTTCTAGATTAAGATTATTAACATGTCTAGATGTACAGTAAGAGTTTTAAATGTGTGTAACACCGTATAGCTTAAGAAATAAACACTTAATAATGAGTGATATCTTGATCGGAGATTATTAACAATGTTTTATAATTTATAATGCTTTTTACACAATAAACATGAATTTTTAACTACTCATAAATTTACTACTCTTATTACAGTTACACCTAGTATCGTTATACAACCTGCATACATAAAAGGTATCGTTGTAATACATATTGGTGAATTGTGCAGCTTGTATATAAAACTCTTCAGTAACATAGTCCTTGAAATATTCACTTGGCAGTCTTGCAGATTTGAATTCTGTATAAGCAGACAAAGAAAACAGATTAGGAACATTGCTTGAAACAATTTTGAATAAATTGCCTAAATTAATATAAAATAGCTTACCTGCAATGAAGAGGGAACCAAAAGCCCAGGGAATGGTTTACTGTTGACCACTGCTTTCTTCCATTCCTGGCTTTAGGAACTTACAATCTGAGTGACAGGATCAACCAGTACAGACAGGGTTGGATGGATCAGGCAGGTGCAAAGGATACATGAGGACAGACTGTCTAAGCAACTGATGTTTCATCTTCCTAGGGGAAACCACAACATAAGACAGAAGGAAATGTGGTCCAATCCTTGAATATATAGCAGACTGTAAGTTCCAAAGCCTGAAGAAGAGGAAGGAGTATTGTAATAAGAGCAATAGGTTGATAGGATTCAGTTTACCTACAGCGTGCGAGTTACCAAGAAAACTGAATTGATGATGTTTACAACTATATGTCGCATGAGGGAGAGTTTTGGCTAGAGGCAATAGAAATAGGTTCTTGGTTACTTTATTTCTTAAGAAAAAAAAGCAAAACTAGCTGATTCTGAAAATTTAGAAATAATGCTGTACTGCGATAACTGCGGTGGTCAGCAAAAAATTAAGTTCATAATATCTGTGTATTTTTATGCTATAGCAAACTTTAAAATAAAATCCATAACTCAAATTTTTAGTGAGGGGCATACTCAGAATGAAGGAGATGCAGCACATTCAGTGACTGAAAAAAAAATATGAAGGGACAAATATGAAGTACTTCCTACTTCATATCTGAATTGCTGTGCAATCTGTGAGAGGGTAAACATAAATGTAGATGCTTTATTTTCACAACTGATTTCTAATTACTGTGTTAAGAATATTTCTTGTTATATTTTTCATTGTTTAATTTGTTCATTACAGTTACTTTTAAACATTCTGTTTTGTAATGTTTTAAGACAACTTCTTTAATGAATGGTGGTAATGAATCTTTTATATTAGAATTCAGTGGACAAACTTTCGTCATTATTAACCTATTCAAAAAGTGACATTTCAGCTACCCAAACAGGCAGTTGGCAGGGAACAGGCATTTTGCCAGCTGCCCTCAGTTTAAATACTAATTAAAATATTACAACTGAAATAATAATAAATACTCTATGAATTGAGAGATAGACAGTTTTTTTTTAAAGTATTCACATAATTTATTTTAAGTTACTTATATACTCTAAAGTACTATCTATTGTGCTGAACTGCGTTCAGCTTTTAAAACCCACACCTTTCCACCACATTTAAAACTCGCATGACTGCCAGTGCTTAGTGATCGCACATCGGCGAGCTAAGTGAGTGAGTCAGAGTCTATTTGTCAAGAGCGGCGACGATATCGGTTTGTTCCCGCACAGCTGATTTTTGGTCCCACAGTGACTGGCATGTTTTAGAGTACGCAGTTGATACTGTCTCATTTCTCATCTAACCCTTGACTGAAGCATTTCGGGACTGGCGGCTTGATCTGTCTTTGTTCGTTTACTTCTACTAGTATGGAAGCTTAATTCTAGAGAGTCCCAGGGTTCTCGGACAAGCCGATGAAGGGGTGTCGGAGGATGACCGTCCGTCATCCTCCCATGCAGAGAAAAAGATCTAAGTTCCTCGACGCCGCCAGTCACGAACAGCCCAACAGATGAGGATGCAGCTCCAGAAGTAACCCTTACTGTCATCAGCTGTGTATCTGAAACACATGCCTGGATGAACCTAAAATTGGAAAACTCAGGTGGGATCTTTCAGTATTATATCATTTCTTCTGACATCTACTTTCCTCCAGTTTAATCTGCAGAAACCATGTGAAAACAGACTTATAAATTGTAAACTCATGAAACAACCTGTAAAGTTTTGTGTGAACATGCATCAGGCATGTGCGAAACTGTAGTCTGGTTTTGTAAGATAGGATCCCATACTGAATTGATTGTGGTTTTACATTATTCAAATACTTTTGATACACTCATGTAAAGGAGGAATGTTTACACACACACACACACACACATATATATATATATATGTATTGTAACGTGTCGTTTCACCAAACATAAAACTAATAGCATACTAACTAAAAGGTAATTTACTGTCTGTGACAAACTATGGCTGACAATGACCAAAGTACCAAGAAGTTAAAGATCCCAGGACAAAAGATTTAAATAAATAATTAATAAGAATTCTAATAAGACAATTTATATTATTATTAAAAACTTCATTACTAGTTAAAATGTAAATAAATCTAATTTAACTATGGGGAGGTCTGCGCACCTCAGACCGTTATTTTATTTATCAAAAAAAAAATACATAAAAGAATTATTTAAGTTTTACAAATATAATAAGATCAAACTATAATTATAAAAGTGGTATGGTATGACAGTGCCAGAAAGTGAGAATAACAGTGAAATACGGTAAAAAGGAAAATTGTGTATAATGAAAGTGATTGAACATAATTATAATGAGCATTGAAGAAATATATAATCTATATGAAACAGGTATATAACACATATAGTGAAACAAAACAAATTAACTATTTGAAAAGGATAAAATTTTACATTAAAAACTTATAATAAAATAGTGTAAGGAAGAAAAGATAAAGTTCAGCTGAATATTATTAATTAGAAATGGTACACCGAACCTGTGACCCATACAAAATATAGCCATGGCCTTTAACTAAAGAAATTAATGTTTTGAGTGAAGAAGATTGATTGTTGAAAATTATGAATTGCAAGCCAGAACGTAAAAGATAAATTACTGCTGAGTTTGATGGAAATTGAAGATCAATAAAAGCTAAGATGACCAGGAAAACCAACCCAAGACCTAGAGGAATGATGTTTTGACAGAGAGAGACCAAAAAACCAGGTGTTCAGGAGCAGAATCAACCAATAAATCCGTTGGGAAAACTGCAAGATTGGTGAGATCACTCCAAAACAATAACTGAAATATTCAAGCTAACATTGCGACAGTAAAAATATGAATTACCACAAAAACAATAACTGAAAAAAAAATTAATAATTGTGAATTATTTTAGAACACTATTATAAAATAGTCGTTAATCATAAGAGTTTTTTAAAAATAGTTTTTAGTTGTTTAAAAGAACCCACAAACGTTCAACAGACATTTACAATACCATATTACCAAGTCTCATGTATTAATTATATTGTCTGTTCTATGTGTAACCTGTACTAGACTTTAATGATACTTGTATGTTAACCCTGAGATTCATGAGATTCAGATAAATAATCATCTAATTAAAAATAAAACACAGATTTTTTTTATTTAGTTACAAATCAACGTCAGAGATACTAATTATTTTAATATTACATATTGGTAATCCCAAAACAGGGCTGAACAAGATAAAAGTATCAACGACGAACGAATAGGAAGGTATTTACTGAATATTACATATAGACGCTCAAACGTGGGACCTTCCACATTCGCAGAATAGATTTGGTACTATATTTACTGAATATTACAATATATATATGTATATATATATATATATATATATATATATACAGGATTATGTTAGACCTATAAATACTGGTGGTTGTGCAACCTTACAACCTTAACACCAGTCGCCCCTGGAGTCGATTCCTGCAGGTACAACAGAGGCTGTAAAACTGTTCCCCAATCCTTTCCTAATGTCAGTTTTGTGGCAGGTTTATTGTTCACTACTCAAGAAATACATTTTGCCCACACGCATTCGTATCACTTTTTGCCAAAAGCGGTTTTTGTAAAGGTTTGGGAAAGGTTTTGTGTCTACAGGCGCTAATAAATTATGATATATATTTTAATATATACGCGACGGGTGTACGCAAAACGCACAAGAGATATAATAGAAACACAGTATTAATAGTATTACGACCAACAATCTTTTAATAAACAAACTGACACGTTTTATTTCTTTTTAAAGAAAGACAAGCTTTCATTAAATTCCAGCAAACAGGTATCGCCCGTTCTGAGAATATATTTGTGTCACACTACAAACTTTATTGTCTCTTCTTGTTCTATTTTGCTCATCCCGTCTTTGAATAATTTCCTCCAGAAAAACCAGCTTGTTTTTTTTTTTTTTTTTTTTTTTTTTTTTTTTTTTTTTTTTTTTTAAGACCGTGTAAAACTATGAACAGGCGATTTTCAAGTGACAAGAAAGATTCTCATTATTAACTCGCATTTCCTAATTTTTGTGAACGAAGCAAACCTTGTTTTGTGTTTTGGATCATAATTTACCAAGTTTGGAAACGTTCATTTGGCAAATTCTATAAAAACCCCAAATTATAAATGCTAACACATCCTGCTTCGTTTGAAAGTTGCAAGTACTACCTTCTCCCAGGGGAGAACTGAATATACCCGCCAACTGTAATTTACCTGCAGGACCATGTATTTAACCTATATCTATACACATTTTACATCAATAACTCATTCATTTTGTAACGTCTTATGTTAAAGTGTGCATAGAAAGAACCAGTGGCGTATCTACAGTTTGGCCTTGTGGGTACCGTGGAATTTTATTTCACGTTTCCGTCCGATTCCTGAACTGTATCACGCCGTTCAACGTGTTCACGGCTTACACGATTCACACGGACGGATGAACTATGCGACTGTGTACACAGACATGCTCGCCTACGGAAGTTCAATCCCTCATGCTTCGTGTTGCATTGTCATTACGGAGCGCACTATTCCGATACGTACACCGATTGAAATATACAGAAGCGCGGTTATGATAGCGCCAAAGTGCGCAGTGGATCCTAGCTACAACGTAAGTTTTGACGTGCACTGCCCACCGTCCTCGTTACCGACAATAGCGAGAGGGAAATTTCGCATTGGTGAACAACAAGGCGCAGGGATTGTTTTCGGTAGCCTTCTGAAGGAAGCATTGCCTACGCTCCGCAAGTATTGTGAATACTTTCGTCTGCAGTATTCACATGTAAAAGGGTACACCGTGAAAGACCGACGTTTATACGAACAGTGGCAGCAATGCACGGGCGCTATGGCGGACGAGTTTTGGTTGTTGAACTCGTATCTTATACACCTGCATACGGAGTCGAGAAGTCAACGTCCGATCGCTGAACTCAAAGCTAAACACATGTGCGAGCGTCTACCTGAGAACAATAACGTCATAGTCGCGGAAATGCATGAGTACCGCACCAACGTTATACGCAGCGTCATGTTCAAAGACATGAATTCCATCAAGACCGTAAGAGCGTTGGACATGAAACAACACACGCTCATGAGATATTACATCGGTATGAGCCTCGTGCGTAATGGATGTATGAAAATCAGTTTAGCGCACGTTTTAACGTACTTACGCAATCACAAGAAGAACGCGTTGTTTTTCCGTTCAGTCGAGATGATATAACTGGATGTGGAGTGGAGACCTCACTACAGTCACGCGATGGAAAGCGGACGTACCAGAACGGTACCGAGGAGAGTTACGTTCAGCACTGAGTCAACGTTTTACTACGTTCCAGCGTATTGTGAATCACGGTTCGCACGACATGAGAATGAAACGACAGGTGAAGAATATACAGCAGAGCTTTCGCAAGACTATCGCGAGGGAGTTGCACAGACCAGTAAGAAGGAATTTTCCGAGACGTGCGGTCGAGTTAAAGGGACTTCACGACTTGTACCAAGCGGACCTGGTAGAGATGATACCGCACGCGAAGGTGAACACGGGACTCAAGTACCTTATGACGATCATTAACGCGTTTAGCAAGTACGCGTACGCTGTTCCGTTGAAAACGAAGACGGGTGTAGAGGTCGCACGAGCTCTGGAACCGATTCTTCGTGCTAATAAAATGAAATATCTGCAGACAGACAACGGGAAAGAGTACTATAACAGTAGCGTACAAAAATTGCTGAGCAGATACGGTATCACACTCTATTCCACGTATAGTGAAAAAAAGGCCTCCATTGTGGAACGTTTTAACCGTACGTTGAAAACGCACATGTATCGTACGTTCAGTGAACAAGGTCATTACCGTTGGTTGGATATGTTACCGGAACTAGTCAGCACGTACAACAACAGCGTGCACAGAACGATTGGAATGAAACCGCGTCAGGTGAACGAATCCAACGAACGTACGGTGCTACGACGGATTCGTGAGAACACAGCGAGGAGCATCGATTATAAACGACCGAAGTTCAAAGTAGGCGATCGTGTGCGTATAAGCAAACACAAAATGACATTCGCCAAAGGATACACACCAAATTGGACAAACGAGATATTTCTCGTTCATTCGGTGCGTACCGGCAGCGTACCCGTCACCTATTCGCTAAAGGATCATACAGGAGAAGTGTTGAAAGGCGGTTTTTATGAACACGAAATCAGTAAATCGAACGTTGGTGACGTGTACTTGGTAGAAAAGATTGTACAACGTAAAGGCGATCGTGTGAAAGTCAGGTGGTTAGGATTCGATGGTAAACACGATTCGTGGATACACAAGAAGAACTTGCTATAACAACGATTCGACTCATGGAAATAGGATCAGTATGCATCGATGCGTTATGATGACAACATACACACTGTGTACAGTGTAAAAGACATTGTGTGGCATCCCGGCTAAGATGAGTAAATCGTGAACACGACTGCAAACGACGTTGAACGCATGCGCAGGATCTTGACAGTGCACGAGTACTGGCAACGGGTTATCAATCGTGTGAAGAGATTCCGTCTTAACGAAATAGTACCAAGTGGCACCGGATTCGATCACTACAAAGAATGTGTTTGGTCGGATCCGAACTGTGAAACGGGTCCGGACACTTGTGTATGCAGTTACATATCTACCGGCTGCTGCGATATAGTGCGACTATTAAATAGACTGTGCACGGAACGACAACATGAAAATATTGCAACAAGCACACAGACTAAAAATAAAGGACGTGGACTATTCGAAATTGTGCGGCGATGGTGGTGGAGGTGGTTGTGGCAGAAAAAAACGTAAACACGGACGTCTTCTGCCTGATACCGTTCGTTCGATCATCTGCGGGCCTTCCGCGTGTGGAAGACTAACGTCATGTTCAACCTGTTGTTCGATGTAAACGGATTGAGATTCGCGAACTTATACGTGTTTTCTAAATCACTATTTCAACCCAAATATCAGATGCTGGAGACCCTGATGACACAACTTTCCAACGAAGGAATGGGTTATCACGCCTACAACGATAACGAAGAGGTACCGCCTCCCGACGAGGTCGATCCTGATTCTATTGTTCGACGACGTGTCTTGTGAAAGACAACACAACATACGCAAGTATTTCTCTATGGGACGACACAGCGGTGTGGACGCGTTTTACCTTTGTCAGACATACAGTCAAGTGCCAAAAGGGTTGGTTCCTGTCAATGCCAATTTAATAGTATTGTTCAAACAGGACGATCGCAACTTGAAGCATGTGTACAACACGGACATGAAATATGACACGTTTAAGAACATGTGCGCTGAAGCGTGGAAAGATCGTTACGGCTTTCTCGTTGTGGACAAGGATTCTTCTATCGACACCTGCAGGTACAGAGTCGGTTTTGACCGTTTCATAGTAGTCGCACCTAACGATTAAACAAAAAAAGTCGTCAAACGTTCAGCTAAATACACATGTTCTGCTGTCAACGACTTTAGTTGTCGGTACTACCGTTTATCGAGATGGACGACAAGAAAAAACGACTAGCACGTGATATCGACACGATCAATGATGACATACGGAAGAAATACAGTGCGTTAAAACATGGGATTCGTGAAGAAGGAGCAACGTTATCCAAAAGTTACAAACCGATTCTGGAACCGTTACAAAATATTTCGCAAGCGTTGCTTGAAAAAAAACGTAAAACAACAAATGAAAAGCCGATAAGAGTGAAAAAGATGAAACGTGAAGAGGAAGAGGAAGAGGAGGAAGAGGATCCAATGGACGCAATTAGTAAGATCGATGTAGGAACATCACTTCGTTCCCGAACGAAACCGCGTTTCCTGAAAACGCCTGTGATAGCCGAAACATTGGGTGATGACGATGAGGACGATCCTAGTCTCAACATTGAAAAAATGTTAGACACACCGGAAGGAAGACGTGAAGCGCGTAGATATTTTCAGGACAAATACGACAGTGAATCGTTAGCGAACAAGTACATGCGTATGATCGTTTCGTCCGAACGCGATCGTCTGATGGACTATACGTACGGTGTAAGACACGAAAACGGAAAATGGATGATTGGTGATTCACCGTTCGAAATCGAAACGGACGATACGATTCTTATCAACGGTAAACGATACAAAGGTACACCAGGACTCTACGAACTTGTATTCATGAAGCATCCTAAAGAAAATGTTTACAACGATTCAGATCTGAAAGCGTACAAAGATATACTGCGTGACACCAACGCGCACAAGCAGTATTATTTAGCGAACGCACAGGTGAACGCGAACAGAGGTGTAAAGTATAAACGAATAATATCACAACTGTTTCCAGTGAAACGTACTGGACACGGGCATAATAATATCGATACATCGTATATGACGCTGACGAGGAAAAAAGACAAAATCGATTACGTGCACTGGGACGATCCGAACGAACTGGTGGACAGATTGCGACTGTTAATGGGCGTCACAGCGTGTTGGAAACAGCGGGCACACGAACGAAATCGTCTCCATAGTGGAACAACTACGTGAAGCCGACATAATCGTATAACAAGATCGGTATATATCATCATCTGACATTAGCAGCAGCAGCATCGTCGTGATGGAATCGACCTTAAAGGACTCGTTAATGCCGCGTAAGCACATTAACATTAACGAAATGGTCACTGCCAAACTGTATCCCTTGCATTATTTTGTGATCAAAGCGTCCGTTAATAATAAATACAGATCGGATGCGTTTGCCTTCATAGCCGACGTCGAATCAGAGACGACGTCGTATCAGGTACGTGCTGACCTTGGTGCGGAAAGAATACAACAACGAAGAGCTGATCATAGAAAGACGACAAGAGTTACACACAGAACGAGGTTCAGTGTACTACTACACTCCGCGCGACGGTCTGTACGTTGTAAAAAAGAAGAAACGATTCACAACACCGTTAGGATTTACAAGGGTAGAAAGTAGTCGATGTGCTCCCTATTCGATTCTAAAAGCCGATAAAGTATAAATAATTCTGTCGTACGCGCACCGGGGACATTCCACGTTTGGTTGTGACAACATGGATATCGCGCTAGTGTTTATTATTGTGTGCACAAGTGTCGTCGTCGCATCGTCCGTTAACGCTAACGATGTAGATTTCGCTATAGATTACTTGGTGCGATACGGATACGTGCCCGATGATAGTTTACGACTTACGGACAACACCACCATCGATGTGGACGCCTATCTTCGCACGTTTCAAGTGAATTACAATTTAACCGTAAATGGAGAATTGAACAACGAAACGATGAATCTGATGCGTGCGCGGAGATGCGGTAACGAAGATTTCTTTCACGGTACCGCCAGCGCTATAGAAGCGTCGCGACAAGCGTTCGCTGTATGGCGGAAACATTCGAATCTGGAATTCGAATATCGACCCAACGACATAAATGCAGACATAGTCATCGCTATGAAATATTTTAAACACAGGTGTTTGACTTCCAGGTGCGCGATCTGCGGGTACGATTTGGACGGACGAGGAAGTATACTTGCTCACGCTTACTACCCGCCCGATTTACCGTATAACACTACCGAAATACACATGGACTACTACGAATCGTGGAATTATACAAACGCAACCGAAATACCGCACGATCAGACCAGTTTTCTTCAGGTGCTAACGCATGAAATCGGGCACGCGTTAGGACTGTCTCATTCCCTCGAGAGGGATTCGATCATGTACCCATTCTACGTACCACGCACGGACGGTCCGTTCGACCTGAGAGACGACGATATAAGAGGCATTCAACGCTTGTACGGGAAACCGCCGCCACCACCGCCGCCGTCCGCTACGACGACGACGACGACGACTATGTCAACGGCGACAACACCGACAACGAACGAGACCGTGCTGACGACGACGACGACGGATTTATGTCGACTAAAGAACGTTAATCAATTTTTAATAATCAACAGACATCTGTATGTTGTGCACGATAACGTTTAGTGGACATTGGATATCGAGTCGAAGCGATCGGGTGGGAGTCCGCTTCTGTTGACGGATTGGTTGACTTTCTTACCGCCGACGTTCACCAACGTTTCGGCGATGTACCAGAGACCGCAGACCGAAGAAGTGGTGCTTTTCATAGACAACTATGTATACATGTTTGATATACAGTCTGGAGCCAGTGAACGGGAATCAGCGTTCAATCACAACGCTCGGTGTTCGCACGATGACGAAAATAAACGCTGCAATACACACGTACACAGGTCGAACCCTTCTGTTGTACAACGATATGTATTACGGTGAGATAGACGAGTGCACGTTCACGATCAAGAAACGGATACGTTAAAGATCGTTTTGTCGGCTTACCAGAAGCCGTTGATAGTGCGTTCCGATACATCGACGGAAAGATTTATTTCTTCAAAGACACACGCATATACGTGTACGATGAATTTCTAAATAGATACCATCGTAAAAGGAAAACATAGCGACGGACTTTCAGTTGTCGGAATAAAATACATATACAGTACGATCGTATCAAAACTAATCGATTTATTACGTGAATACGTATAAATGCCGTGCACAACGGTCGAGACGCATCATTAACGAAATGAGTGTTGATAAGTTCGGCAGACACCAGAGCGCTGTCAGAGCGCGAAGGGAGACGCGACGCAGTCTGCGAGAGGATATTGGTATCACGATAACCGAGGACGGACACTTCGATGTAGCGGGGAAAAAATACATAACTTGGGCGAACCGCACGACGGTAACAATGGCGTTCCACTGCGCTTCGTGCGTGACCACTGTCTGTTAGCTGACGATCCGCCGACGACGCAAGGAATAGACGTTAAAGGTCGTAAGCTCGTCAACGTCGCCGCTCCTGTCGATCTCGGGGACGCCGTCAACAAGCAGTACGTAGACTACTCGTGCTTACGTTTCACACAGTTGGCACAGAACAAGAAGAACGGGGCTGTCGTCGACGCACGGGACCATCGCATACAGTCTCTGAGAGAACCGATTCGCGCGAGAGACGCTGCGACCAAAATATACGTGGACTCGAAGATCATACCGAAGGATACGAACTCTAACCAAATGGTCGGCAACGTGCGGATAACACAGTTAGCTCCGCCCATGAACAACAAGGACGCAGTGAATTTGGAATTTTTGAACCGACACATGATCACCGCGGTAAACGACACTTATTTCAACGCACAAGGAAAAATTATTCTAAACGTCGGCGACGGTGGCGCACGGGCTACGGACGCAGTGAACGCGCGTCATTTGGAAGACGTGAAGCGGTACGCGAAGAGCGAAACGTACAAACTCGCAAAAGTGTTCCAACACCGTTGGGAGAAAGTGGTATCGTACATATATAAATTGCATACACGCGCAGCGCGTACTTCACTTGGTGCCGAAGAGGCAGACTTACTACTTACGAACAAGGCGGAGACGAACGTGTTGATTAGTGATCTGGACAAATCCAACGACAAGCAAGATTGGAGATCTCTTTATCGAGAGCAGCCGAAACAGTAGTCATGTATGAACTACGTAACCGTGTTAATAAAAAAAAAGGGGGGCGTGGTCTTATCGAAAAAGTAGTTAAAAACGCGGTACCATTCGTCGCGAAGTCAGTACCTACACTGATCAATCGAGCGGTGGACGTATTACTGGTAGAACTACATCTGCCCGGCTACAGGTTCTGTGGACCCGGAACGAAACTAGAGGAGAGATTGGCTCGTGGTGATCGAGGAATCAACGAGTTGGACGAAGCCTGTCGCGAACACGATATCGCTTACAGCAAGTACAAGGACAACGAACGACGAGGTGTAGCAGATCGTGTGCTAGCCGGTAAAGCGTGGGAACGAGTGAAAGCTTTGAATTCAGGCATCAGTGAAAGAGCGTACGCGGCAGCCGTAGCAGCAGCGATGAAGGCGAAATCTGCGTTAGGCAGCGGGCTATACTGTGGTGGCGGTGGTGGTGTGCGTAAACGTCGACGTCGCACCAGACGACGCAAGCCGGTTCGACGCACGATAATCAGGAAGAGGAGGAGGACGACGACGACGACAACGGGGACAGGACGACGACGAAGACGGGGCGGTGGTAAAAAGGCTTCAGGACTCTACCTTCGGCCGTACCGAAAAACTAATCAAAGTACCCGTGCGTCCGTTGTCCGATCGTGATCTTTATGAGTACACGAAACGATTGCGTATACCTTATTTCAGAGGTGTATACATGCGCGACGCACTTCCTAGTACATCACCGTGGGAGAACGGAAGCGCGATCGTGAATCTGGACGATGCTAGCGGACCGGGCACGCACTGGGTATGCTACAAGAAGCGAGGCGGCAGAGTCTGGTACTTTGATGGATTCGGCAATCTGCGTCCTCCTGTCGAGCTAATACGGTATTTTGGATCGAACGTGACCGACGTTCATTACAATTACACGCGGAAACAGCCGTCGGACACAGTCATTTACGGACATTTATGTTTAGAGTTTTGACATCGAACGATCAGTAAACGACAAGATGTCTTCGCTTACGGTCACCGTCACGGGAAGGATCCGAGCGCACTGGTTTGTGACTTTTTTCCACCGCTTGAACTGACGGACGGTGAATGGTACGCGGGACTGCTAGACTATACCACGTACAACTCTATACCGAATGTGGAAAGTGGAAAAAACAACGTCTTTCCCGTACTAAAGGGAGCACGTAAAACGTTAGACCCTGTCAATACCCGGTGTGTATGAAATCAGTGATATTGAAATGTACCTGAAAAAAGAACTAGCAGACCCGAAATTTTCTCTACGACCCAACAACAACACATTGAAATGTGAAATTTATTGTTCATACGATATCGATTTCGGATGTACGGAACACACGATCGGTACCATGTTGGGTTTTTCCAAGAGCCGCAAGTTAGAAGCGTATAAATTACACATCGGACGCGCCTGTAAACATTAACAAAGTGAACGTTTTGGAGATAAGGTGTAACGCTGTACAAGGTTCATACAAGGCGGGACGAAACGAGCATATATTGCACTCGTTCTATACAACGGTTGAGCCAGGATTCAAGATAGTCGAAACGCCTAGAAACGTCATTTATTTTCCGCTTAACGTACTACACTTGTGTAATGTTACAGTGTCCGTACACGATCAGTACGGTGATATCGTGAATTTTCAAGGGGAAGTCATCACCACACGTATACATTTGAAACGTGTGTAGTAATCATGGGAATTTATTTCACCGAAACCCTCATGATGAAGAGCGGTGGCAGCGACGGCTCGCACTGCAAGATAAAAGAGGACAACACTTTTGGAAAAGGTATCAGTAGACGTTCGTCGTTGGCACGATTAACAGCAACTAAACGACGCTACCTGATTTCACTAGGATTCAAACTCAAGAGAAACAAGTAACATGACGGACAGCGGTATAGTCTTATCGGCTGAACGTCGACCATTCTTTGAAGACAACATCACACATTACGAATATCATCCTCATGCACCGTACGCGTCGGCGTCACGATACGGAAATAATGATGAGATACGCATACCTATCCTGCAACAGGAAGTCTTCACTTTACCGATGGAAAGTTTCCTGTACGTTGAAGGCAAGTTGAGCAAAAAGACCACCAGCACCGGTAATGTGAACGTGAAAATGGTCAACAATGCTATCGCGTTTCTCTTCGAAGAAATCCGTTACAAACTGGCCGGCGTGGAAGTAGATCGTACCAAGAGTGTCGGCATCACCTCCACTATTAAAACCGTGCTATCTGCCAGCAAGCAGGACATTGTTTCGATGCAAAAGGCCGGTTGGGTTGCTCCTACAGCTAACGAGCTAACACCGTCCGGTAAAAACGATGAATTCAACTTTTGCATACCGTTGAGGATGCTGATGGGATTCGCTGAGGATTTCACGCACGTTATTTTAAACATGAAACAAACTGATACTGTTGCGTACTTCCACTGACGTTAACGCTCTGTTCTCGTCCACGGATGCGCCCGCTAACGCTGATATAGAACTGACCAAAATCTCTTGGATGATTCCGTTCGTGTACGTGAACAACGAAGTACGGATACGATTGTTGGACGGATACGCAAGGACCTACCACTATTCTTACCGTTTCATAGTTGGGAACTGCACAAGTACCCGGCTTTACCAGCGACTTACAGACAGACTTGGACTGTGAAAACAACTACACAACTGGAGAAACCGCGTTACGTGATACTCACCTTCCAGACCGCCAGAAAGAACAATCTGAAAAAACACGCAGACGAATTCGATCACTGCAATATGACAAATGTGAGACTCTTTCTGAACGACAAATACTACCCGTACGATAACCTGAACCTGAATATCGATAACGGACGTTACGCATTGCTGTACGACATGTATAAACGATTTCAAAAATCGTACTACCACAGAAGTCAACCCAATGTATTTCTAACACCTACTGAGTTCATAGCAAAAGCACCGTTATTCGTCTTCGATTGTAGCAGACAGGATGAGTCGCTTAAGTCTTCACCAGTCGACGTCAGATTGGAATTCGATTCATCGACCAATTTCCCGCTCAGACCGCGGCCTACTGCTTGATAGTGCATGATTCGCTCAACGTGTACACTCCGTTATCCAACACGGTGCGCAGACACAATTAAACGCTTACTATATATATTGTTTTTTTTTGCTGTAAATAGAATGTTGCTTTTTAGAATGTAATGTGTGCATTACATGTACTTGATTTTTTTGTATTAAAAAAAATGTAATCAATTTTCATGTATTTTTAATTTGCTGTAAATAGAATGTAATGTGCGAATTACATGTATGTGATTTTTTTTATTAAAAAAAGAATGTAATCATTTTTCATGTATTTTATTTTCGTGGAGGGGGAAACGATTATCCTCTCCTCCCTATTTTTCGCTCAGTGTTTCATCGACACGTCTCGTGAGAGGACGCGCAAGATACTTTCAAACGATCATGAGGATGACGATATCACTCCCAACAACAACCGCTATTTCAAACAATGCGGTGAAGCGACAGCAACAACAATCAAGTCCTTATCACCAGACGATAAAGAAGTGCAGGTCATCTTAATTAAAAAAATCACATCTCCGTACCCACGTTACAGAAGCTTGGGAAACCGTTTAAAGAGTTTTAAAGAACGGTCTGTATCGTTAACGATAACACCTAAAGAATTATCAGAAGCGGGTTTCTTTTACACTGGATGCAACGATAGAGTATTTTGTTTTTGCTGTGGAGGCGGATTAAACAAATGCGAACGTGGAGAATATGCTTGGATGGAACACGCACTTTATTTCCCTGCTTGCTCTTACGTAATGTTAATGAAAGATAAAAATTTTATCATCAAGGCACTGGGTATCGTTACCGAAGCGCAAGCACCAACAGCAGTAGCGACAGCAGAGAACGAACAACGCACCGACACGATCAAGGAGAATATAAAAAAAGTAGAAGGAGGCTCAAATCGTGATACAATGTGCAAAGTCTGTTACGCACAAAACTTTGGAAGTTGTACTTATTCCCTGTCGACATTTTATCACATGTGTGAATTGCGCTATAACCCTACATACTTGTCCCTTATGTAGAACCGCATACACCGTTTACATGAGAGCGTATTTCTAGTTCGTTTTCACGCTTTAATTTTATCGTCTAGTGAACACAAGGTTTGAAAATATAAGCTGCTGTGACAAAAGTGTTTAATCCAACCTCCGCTAATATCGCATACCTCAGTGTTTGAACAGCACGCGTTGAAGACGGGCGCATGGAGCTGTTATCTCCGTACGAGTACATACGCTGCAGTGACTTAAAGCATACAGTACTGTACCCTATAGAAATTTTTGTATACGACATTTTGACATGTAAATTTGTTGGACTGATCCATGACGAAAATATAAGGTACAAAATAAACGTTCCGAAAAAATTCTTTACGAGCGTTTCACAACATACAACGTGTCTGTTCCGTAAGACGGACGGATCTGCAGCGTTCCTAGTAACACCAAACACGTTGTTTATAACGAAAAAAGGATGTACGAGGATAAGCTAGCAGTCAGACTTGACTTTTACTGTTTCATCGACAACGATGGAAACGAACTCGTTAAGGAACTAGCTGTTATGGATGTCACCGCATTTGCCAGCAGGCATTGGATATTTACACCTCCAGCAGACACGATTGTTTCGAATCACAAACACGTGAGGACAAACAGATGGTTAACAGACCATTATCATGGACTAGCGTGGACGGACAGGGACACATCGTACGAACATCTTGTACCAATATTAGAAAAGTATACATTTCCTTTTAAATTCGTGTTCGTAAAAGGACTGCAAAAAAAAAATTTCTACAGAAGCGTATCGTGCATTTTAATATTATAAATTTAGAAGATTCCGGTTGTCCCAAACTCGATCAATTACAATCAATACATGGAACAGCCTGTCTTGCGCACCACTTATTTCCATAAATATGTACAAATACTAGAGTACAGGCTTTACGCGAGTGGGTTGTATCAGATTTTAGAGTAATCAATATGTTTCTGATAAATTACTAATTGAAAACATTATTGTTTAGCGCTTACGTAAAAAAAAATAATAACTCTCGCCTTTCTGACGATTACATCACCCTGTCTAGCCATATAAAAAAAAAATTAGCGTCGGCGACATGTTCGAACACGCATGAGTGCTGTTAATTACATCATCCTGTCTATTCGTATAAAAATAACCGACTCGTCTCCTCCTCCCCACCTACACATCGAACATAGCGTGAGAAATCAGGTCGTATCCTGTTCACACGGTTAAAAATAAGCGCTTACTGTACGTTGTGTGGTTCCCCCTCTCCGGTTTCCACCTCCACAACTACCTCCCTATTTATTCCGCTGTGCACGAGCGTTATTCGTTCAGTCCTTGAGAGACGTGCGAGAAAAATATAAAACTCTTTATTTTAAAATGGCATCATTCACCGCAAAGTTTGCAACTATTAGCGCAATTGAGTATAAAAAAATAAAGGAATTGATAATCGGCGTAAAATATCCAATAGAAGAAATGCAGAATATAGACGCAAAGTACGGGAAAGCCGTACTCGTCACTCTCCAAGATTACAGATACCCTAAACTAAAATATCGTGTATATCTACCTAAAAGATACGCGGGCGTTTTCGAATATGACGAATTAAAAAATTTAGTACCGTGTTCACTGCAACTAATTTATCGTGGAGAAAAGGGTAGAGCGTACACAGTAGAAATTGTAGAGTAGGACCAAATGGACATCTTCATTTACCATGTATAATTTTCATTGTGCATACACATAATTGTCATTAGCTGCGCGTACGATTATATACTAACATGTACTTAGTTGTATTTCAATTAATTTCTTTTAATTATACATAATATATTTTAACTTATAATACAATGTGCTTACACATATTTCATTTAATTTAATTGTATTCAATTGTCAATGTACTTACTGTATGTCTAGATAATAAAACAAGGCTTACGTGGCGTACATTTTAGAGTAAGCCCGGATAGACATCTTCAAAATTAACAAATATATTTGTACATAATTGTCATTGCACACGTATACAAATGGTATTTTAAAATATAATGTGCTTACACTTATTTCAATTTGATTTAATTCTACACAATTATTAAAACTGTTACACATATTATTATGCGTAATGAATTTATAAATTAAAATCTAATATGCTTACACATAACATAATTGTATACAATTGTATTTTTGTAATTATCACTACTGTGTGTGTGTGTTTACATTTTTCATTTTTTTGTACATATTTGACATAGCATATTGCACTTGTTTATTGTAACTTTTAATTAGTTTTACTTAGTTGTAATTCATACACAATTGTCATATTGCACATGTTTACATATTAAGTATTGTCACTACTGTGTGCGTTTACATATTTTAACTTGTAATTAGTTTTACTTAGATGAATGTCGTACATAATTGTCATATTGCGCATGTTTACATATTATGTATTTTGTACTTGTCACCACTGTTCACGTTTACATAATATGTATTTTAAATTGTAATATATTTTGATTACATGTATTTTAATTATTTTTAATTAAACAGTATTGCTTTAACATTTTTATTGTATTTTAATTTCAAATGTCCTTCAAAGATTAACACTAATCATCACTCAATATTCAAGCTAGAACGAGTGTTGCACAATGTGCATTCATGTGTTATTACATACAACTAATTTAAAAATCAATTTTATTAAACAATAATTGCTTGATTATATTATACTTTAGAAATTAAAAATTATTTAAAAATGAAACTCACCCTGTACGTGTTCTAGTTGAGTCTTAGTGAATGTGAGTCTCGACGAACGATGTGATGTTGAGAGCAATTTGTACAGCTTATATATACAATATCTCAAGGATGAACGCGAAAGCAGACGCTATCAACTAATGCATACCGAACGACAAAAAAAACCTAGAGCTGCTACACGCAAAGTCAAGGACGACCACTTAGCTTGGCTTTCTGTTTCACACACTAATTTATGTACGTCCATCGCTTCGTTCACACACACACACACACACACACACACACACACACACACACACACACACACACACACACAACGATAACATATGCTCGGACAGATGGAGCCCAATTAATAATATTACATCACCAACGACTCGCGTTCTTCAAATTATGTACAACTAATAAAGCCTCCGCTCTCACTACGTTCACACGCTGCGGTAACAGATGGTCAGACAGATGGATTGATTACATCATCAGGAGCATGTGTACATATGCTCAGATAGTCGGAGTCAATTATTATTCATTACATAATCAACGGGTCGGGTTCTGTTATTAAACAAATGGATGTACTACTAATAAAGCCTCCGCTTTCACTACGTTCACACGCTGCGATAACAGATGGTCAGACAGACAGTTTGAATTACATAATCAGTAACTTGTGTTCTGTTAGTAAACAAATTTATGTACGACTAATAAAGCCTCTCGCTCTCACCATGTTCACACGCAACGATAACAGATGGTCAGACAGCATCATGATGTAAGAAGTTATAAATAACTGCACGTGTAAAGGTCTCATCGAGAGTCGTTTACAACATCTACCACTTAATGTCAGTAATTCATATTAACTCACATATAATACATACCCGCCAGCGATTACAGATGGTCAGCCAGCATTCTGATGTAAGCGGATAAAAATAACACCACGTGTGAAGTTCACAGCGGGAGCCGATTACATCATTTGTGACTATCAATTATTCACGGATATTACACACTCACAAAGATTAATATGAACAGTAATTATTTTCCATGAGTATTATTTGATTTAATTAAGATACTAGACATTCAATTATGCAGTGCACATCATGTGTATTTCTTACAACAATACATGTGCACAACACTACACATTTTTTTTTTACGTTTGTGCGATATACCTTACTATACTAATACTTATCTTATATGCACAAATGCATGATATTCAATTTATACAAGTGAATTGATTTTAAATTTTGCACCGAAGAACCGTGTCAACAAGAGTTTCACACCGATGATGTGCACATTTTTTATTTTTACAATATATACTTACCACAAAGGCACACACATTCAAATTTGTAGTTCACATGTTGGCAACAATGCAATTCACCTCACTCAGTCTCTTCACATCGATGATATCCGGACGATGGTGGCAGTGTAAATATCTGAACCCATACACTATAACACATGCACGAGTTGACAACGTGGCCGACGCTAAACCAGCACACATGCACAAGTTGGCAACGTCGACGCTTTTCCAACATGGTCACCCTTCCGGAAAACACAGTATATATCCAAACCCATACACTATAACACACGCACGAGTCGGCAACGTGGCCGAACATTAACCAGCACACTCCTACCACAACCCGACAACCTCGCACTTTTCCAACATGGCCGAAGCCGCCGATAAAATGGAGGACGACTCTACCACTCCTGGGGGCGATCAAGCCACGACCAGGCCGCGGTCAGGCCCCCGCCGAACGGCGAACCGCGAACGGCGAACAGCGAACGGCGGCCACGCCTCCACCAATCAGCGCACACATAACCCCACAAAATGGCCGCGCGCCGACAACATGGCCGACCTACGAATCACGACTTCGGCACGACCACCACGGTCACGTGGGACACATCACTACCCCCCCGATCCATCCACGCCTCTGGCCAGGACGACACACAGCACCGGAAGTCTACCCCCACCACCACTATTTTTGAATTTCGCACCAAAAGTGGGGGAGTGACGTCACTTCCGCGGTAGAACTCTCATTCTTACCCTACTGTTAGTTGTTCCTTGATCTCTTTGAGAATAGCTTAATACGCTGAAACAGCTTGCAGATATAAATAATAAACTGTAAAACTTACCAAGTGTTTGATTTTTTTTTAAACCTTTGCGTTAATATGTTTCTCCAAGTGCCCAACGAGTCATCATTCAATATGTTAGCCTTCACTTCAACTATTAATTTATGCTGCCGGGCTATATTAAATAAGACTGGGGCCGCCCCGTTTCCTTTCTCTGAGCTATAGGGTTCGACAAATCATATATCCGTTATAAAGAGACCACAGAAAGAGGTGGGCCGATATACCTATGACAGGTATTTTGGAACGATTATTTTTGTGGAACGGATGTAACAGTAACTGAAAAGTTCCGATTCAACGATAACTGAAAATTCAAAATACCCGTTCCGATTACTCGAGCGAACCCCCCCCCCTTTCCGAACTAAGGAATAAACGAGTACTACGAGTCACAGTTATTGGTGCTGAATACTTGATTTTGCGTCTGTGCCGATTGCCATACAAGTACAAAACGAAGCAAAACAGCGAGATTCAGAATATCTCTACGCTAAAGAGACGAAACTGTTTTTAATAGAGTGCTCGAACAATCTCGAAGCTATTTGAGTTGGCGCAGACGCCGCGCGCTCGGCTAGTCGAGAAACGTTTAGAAATTTTACGTATCCGCATTTGCCGACTTTTCGAGAGTGTTACGTAATTAGCGTAGCAGTATTCATTCTACGCCAATTTTTTTGTATAATACTACTAGCCAGAGCAGGAAGACGTCAGCGATAAGAAAATCGACAGACGATGATGGCGCATCAAGATAATGGGTCGTACGGTTATGCGTCGTACAAGACTTTATAGTTACAACGCAAAGACTGTACACTATTTCCGTTCTTAGCTTAACCCTGATGTAAACAAACAGGCGTGGCACATCTGAAACACTATTTCCTGCTTCAATTAGAGGCGTGTCACTCTGACAGAAGGACTACAGACAGTGTATATATACTATTGATACTGTGTTAACACATGTAAATTGTAACAATTTGTCCTGACCAAAGTAAAGTTTGTGTGACTGCTGTCGGACCGACAGAGAAATATTTTATAACACCAATTAATTAATAGCTTTTTTATGTGACCGTTTAAAAATCGTAACAAAACAAAAAAGTGAAGATTATTTAAAACGAAAATAGAAGCTCTGATAATTACCAGTGTACTGTATATTATCAGTTACTGTCAAAGAGTAATTTCAATGCCTTCCATATCTGTGTCGCAACTAGTATCATCATTTGAGTCAGCGTTATTATAGATGAGACTGTTTACAATAACGTCAGTAATGTCGGGTCTAGCCAGAATTTATCTTCTTCCTTTATTATATGCTCGATACAATGACGCCGCTTGTCCGCCTTGTTTCATTTACCTCCTTCTCTGTCAATTGTTTTATATCAGGCAGCATATCCTTGCAATTGGCTTCAAATTAATTCAATACGATTCAGAATACAGTGTGATAAGGAGGAAGTCTTAAAACGACATGCCCCGATTTAAGTGGTAAGATAACTCTTACATGATTATACAGCCATTCTGCACATGCGCGTAACACATTATTGTGTGAACAGTGTCAACTCCCCTGCCCAATAGCGTTTCAGATTTGCCACATCGGTTTGTTTACACGTCAGGAGTGAATTAAGAACGGAAACAGTATATGTGACTAAGAAGAGCCAATTCAATTTTCCTAGCTTTTCTCTAACTGTAGCAGGAATGTGGTTATTAAATTTGTATAAGATAATCGCTTTCCATAGTAAACATATAATACCAGAGGATGACGAAACGTAGCTTTCGTGAAGGCAGAATTGTTTAGATAAGTGACAGATTATAGTCTGAATGTGGTTACACATTTTATAGCTCAGAATAATACTCTGGTCCGATTTTATTTCTGTTATATTGCTCCTTAGTGGGTTTATGAGTGTGCGTTTCTCATCATGTTTTTATTTCACATGAAACCTAAGTGGTTAATTCAGTAAAAATTCTATTGTGCCTGTGGGTTCAAAAGTGTATTACTTTTAGCAAGCACAGTTACTGTTATGATTCTTTGCACGTCTTAAGAAACAGGTTAGTACATTTTTCTAACCTAATCTGACATTTTTGTTTACCATTATATTGTTACGACGGTCTACTGCTCGTCGTATGGTACAGTGGAAAGCAAAATACAAGACACCAATTAAGTCACTAATCACCAGCTTTAATTATCACAGTTAAAAAGTTCGTAATTAACAACACAGATTCTTACTACAGGTCAAATAAAAATTCTTCACACGGAATAAAATGTCATCTAATATAAAACACAATTGTATTACAATTATACTGTCCGATTATAAAACACAACACTTCGCCACAATAACCACCTGAACTTGAACGCACAGAGTAATCACTTGTAATCGCCCGACAATAAACTGGAACCGCGCTGTAATATATCGCAACTATAACTGAAACTGAACGTCGTTGAGTACTGGTTTTTTATACCCCGCCGAAATACTAGATTATTCCATACTGCGCGTTAACTCTTCACTACGACGTAATTAATTGCGGCCTTGACATAGTCAGCAAGGCTGGCGGCGTCCAGAAAAGTCTCGCAAGCGCATGTTGAAATCACGTACGCCACAACATTCAGCCGGATTCCAAAGGATCGCTCGAAAAACACGTAGATTGTTCTGTGATGTCGTAACAATATATTTTCGTTTCCAGCAATGTTCTGATAAATGTCAAGAATTACGTAATTTACTTGACACAAAGTGCAGAAGCAATACATAAGCAAGTTCTTAAGTTAATTTCACGGCCGGTTTCAACATTGTTGAGATTACTATTATCAGCCGGGCTGTTAGTTCCTATGGTCCACAGTAGTTCCTATTGACAAACCTTTTGCCCCCCCCCCCACCCTGGGAGGCCATCGTCAGTGCCTAGATTGCCACGCTGTCCGCCAATTCACCTCAGAGTGATGAGGTAGAGACTATGTCATTCTAATCTCTGGACACTGATGATGGCCTCCGATGGTGGACCGAAACGTTTATCAATATCAACAACTGAAGACTACGGCCTAACAGCCCGGCTGATAATAATAATCCCATCTTGACGGAACGTAAGTGGAAACCCTGTGCTTGAAAGAGCTGTAGAAGAAATTCTTCTAGTCAATCTTCCCGTTTATTCAGTATTCCTCCCTTGTAACCAGAATATTCAGACTGAATTTTTTTTATTGATTGCTCAAATGTCTGTATCATGTGCCAAGAAAGTAGCTACAGCCTTGGCGTTTTAAAGTAACTTTTAACGTCTATTAATGTCACTCTTAATAGTAGTGTATTACAATCTACTAGTATTACAACATTACTACTATATTAAAATCATTGTATATTACTAACCATTGTACTGGTTGAGCCTTTATGAATCTTACAATGTCCTCATGATGCAATACCTCATCTGTCTCCTGGTTATTTCTGATTCTTCAATCGTCACCTTATTTAACCGGGCCATAAATACGCCTTACGATCATTCTTTCAAACCTTCTTAGTGTTACTTGTTCTTTTTGTCAATGTCCTTGTCTTGCCTCCATAAGTAACAACTAGTCTGATAAGTGCCTTATAGATTGTCACCGGACAAATGGCGCCAATCGTACAACTCTTCGTTGTTTGGTGACCCTAAAAAGGGCCGTGTGGCGAAAACGCTGTGTTGTTTGTTCCGCCCGAGCCGCGCTGAGTTGTTCGGCGGCTGCGCCCGCTGTTCGTGGCGTACTGCAGTCCTCCTCTTCTTTCGGCACCGGTTTGTAGAGTCCGCTGCCGGCCCAGCGACGTCCATCGCTGGTGCGGTACAGGGCGAGGAATGCGAAGAACGTCCGCTCTACTCTTCGGCTGTCCCTTCCGCCTGGCTCCGCGTCGATGTCGTCCGATAGAGGAGAGGAGATGAAGTGCGTCTGATGGCGTGGCGATGGAGTGCGCCCAAAAATTCTAGCGGCGCTGTTTTTGTGCCCTGACCGGGATCCCTGATTGGCTCGCTGCGTACTCGTCAGGTGTCACGCGCCGCCAGGTGTTCGCGGCGCTGGTACCGGAGAGCAGATGCTTGCCTCGCTGCCGTCACAATTTGCCTCAATTTTTATGTTACGCCTAATGAGGTTGGGTTCTCAATAGTCTGCTATTGGCATAATATGCCCTATTTCCTATTTGTATCCTGTCATGTTTTGTCGTGTTTATGAACCCTTCATTATCTATCATGTTAACCAGTTATCTGAACTTATTAACTGCATTAAATGAATTACCCTCAACACTTAAATTATGTAGATTTCTTCTCCCTTACTTACGATATGTTTATTATGTCTTCCGTCAAAGCCATCCCAAATAGTTTATGTTATACTCTTTGTGGTTCCTCTGTTACTAAGCATAATTTAAATCTTATCCTTCATCACCAACCACTAAGTTTTCTGAATACATATTTCCAACCCCGCAGTCTTTGAAGTCCTCTGTTAGGTTTTTTTTTTTTTAATTTTGATTGCAATGCGGTAAATTGTATACAATGGAACCTTGATAACACGAATCTCAAGGGGATTATAAAAAATTCGTGTTATCGAAAAATTCGTCAAATCGAGGTTCGTGTTATCAATGTTAAGATAACAAAAGTTCGTGTTATCAAAATCCTGCATCATAATATTCGGTTTACTGAGCTCGCTGCCGTGGGTAATTTGTCTTATAGAAGTCAAATTCGTGTTATAGAGGTTCTGTTGAGTAAACATTTGTGTTATAAAGGTTACTTAGTACAGTATTTTAATCTCAAATCAACGTAAATTCGGTTCATCAAGGTTTCTAACTAATGAATTTCGGGTTATAGAGGTATTTTTAACATTGAGTGTTATGGGATATTCAAAGGGATTGAAAAAATCCGTGTTATCAAGTAATCCGTGTTGTTGAGGTTCGTGGTATCGAGGTGCCACTGAACTTGTTAATGGCGAAAGTTATGAACGGTTTGGTGACCAAACATTTCTAATTAACAGAACAAATAATTTTAAATTCATACCACAAATCGGTATATCTGTTTTCCGTTTTGCAATTACATCAACATCAGATTCTGCATGCACAATCATTAACGAACATCATGCCATTACAGTTGGAATAATACATGTGACCTAAAATAAAGGGGGATAATATTGATTTCGCGTACACTGCTCGCATGCTGTGACAAGCATCACTTGCTAGTCAACAACCCAAATATTGGTTTAGATCTCTGTGTGACGGTGACAAGTCTACCTAATAAATCATTCACTCTGCCAACAGATAAGCCTCCGTCACTCCAATGCTTCCGTTTTTAATTTTGCTGTAATATTCTACGATATGTTTATTCGCGTACTAACTTTATTTACATTCTCGCTTGTGTTGAATACTCACATTCATTTTTCGTTTTTCGTTCACATTTAAATTTTACCACATTTTATATGTACTATATTTCTGGCGACTTCGAGAAGGCGTTTGACAGAGTGAATCGGAACAAACTATGGACAGTAATGGCAAGGAAAAGGATCCCACAACATCTAATTAGAGCAATATAGAGTCTTTATGTGGAGAATAAAATCTTAATAGAAGCAGGGAAACAGAGAACAGCTCCTAGAGTTGGCCTGATCAATTGTGAGTGCGACAAGGGTGTCCATTATCACCTTCTCTTTTTAATTTATATATTGACGATGCCACACAAAAATGGCAGATTTGTCTTCCAGAACATTTTATGATTGGTCACTCTACAAATTGCACTTTGTTGTTTGCGGGCGGTCAGGCTATTCTGTCGGACTCTGAAAACAGATTCCAGATGGGTATACATTTGTTAAATCGAATCTGCAAAGATTCTGGATTGCAAATATCCACATTTAAAACCAAGGTGATGGCTTTTCGTGGAACTGATCCCGTACTGGCAAAAATTGTTATAGATGGTACTGTCCTGCAACAAGTTAACAATTTTGAATACCTGGGCTACAGTGTTTCTTATAATGCAAGCAACGACGTTGGAATAAGTTGCATAAGTTCAATCTTATGTGGGGGACCATTAAGCGAACCCTTAAGTCAGCAAGTAAAGGAACACGCCTAAAATTCTACAAGGTGACGGCTCTTCCCACACTTCTTTATAGGTCTGAGAATTGGACTTTAACGAAAAGGCAGGCCAATTGCATTCAAGCGGCTGAAATGAGATTCCTTAGGCACGTGGCAGCGTATTCTATTCATGGCCATAGAAGAAACGCAGATATACGGCAGGAACTGAATATTATCAGTATACTCGACAGGATCGCCCAGTATTGGCTAATTGGTGGGAACATCTTTGCCGAATGAATGGCTGCCGCATTCCCAAACAACTCTGGAACTATAAGCCGACAAAACGGAGAGGTGTGGGTCGTCCGAGGAAGCGCTGGATTGACCAGCTCTAACCTTTGCCTATTTGAGACCGAAACAAACCATACTTGGTTTAATCTTTGAATATGATGATGACCATATTTTATGATTAAATATGATTATGACCATATTTTATGATTAAAGTAAAGGAAAATGAACAAGAGAGGCAATATTAGATCTTAGACTGATAATAGAGAATAAATAGCAAAATATAAAGAAACATGTATTGCTTTTGTAGACATTGAAAAAGCCTTTGATAATGTGCGATGGAAGAAATTGTTTGAAGTGCTTATAAAGTTGGGGATCAGATAGGCCTACTGTGACTATAAGCTGATATGGGAACTATACAAAGATGAGAGAACAGTAGTGAGATGCAAAACAGCAAAAGACGGAACAAGAATTAAAAAAAGGTGTTAGGTAAGAATGCAACCTCTCACCAGGACTGTTTTATGCATGTATACAGGGTGGGCTTGACGTAGTCAACGAAGATTGCAAAGAAGGAATAATAATCCACAGAGAAAGAATAAACCTGCTGGGTTTTGATATTGCTGTAGTTGCAGAAAATGAGCAGGATCTGAGTAAACTTTTACACAGTATGGATAAAATATTGTCCGAAGAATATAATATGAAAATAAATAGGACTAAAACCAAAGTTATGATTTGTGGAAAAAAGAAAATTTGAAGGTAAACATTACAATAAGAGGAGAAACCCTTAAGGATGTGAGAGATTTACATACTTGGGCAGTAAAATTACAAAGTATGGCCGAAGTGAAAGAGATATTATTAGCAGGATTTTAGTGCAATTATGCTTATTTATATGAATTATTAAATTATTCAATTAATTTGAATATTTATCAAATCAATATGATTTACATAAGTATGTTATTCTGACAATTCAATGGGTGATTTGAGTGTGTTCACTGTTAATTAGCATAATTGTTAAGACACTTTGTAAGCAACAAGATAGAATTACTTGAAACATGACAAATTAATTATTTGAGGTTAATTACAATAATGGACGCAAGATATATATATGCAATAAATACTTATTTATTACACATCATTGATTAAGCAAATTATTGACCTACAAATGAAATTATGTCCTGTAAATACATTCAAACAAAACACATAATAACATAAACATAATAATATTCGTTTCGTTGTTCCCTGAAAAACAAGACATACAATGCTATCAAATACAACACAATAATATGTATATGCACAAACAATAAACAATCAAATATACTTCATTCTAAGCTAAATGCGTTCATTAATGCCCTCAGATGAATGACTTTAATATTTAACATTATTAATTTTATGATTTATAGATCTCTCGGGAGTAGCTCTTTGAAAAGAGACAGTGCAGTAGTATGTATCAACTAGTATTTACAAAACATAAGGACTTAACTTGTAAAAGGCATATCCACAAATTCCATGGGCGTGAGATTCTATCCGTTGATGGGTTCCCTGTACATGGTTATCGCTGTTGATCGATGCGCACTTACACTTTCACTTGTGATGATTCCACTCGCGTTATGTGTAGTGTGGTGTCGGAATTTATCCGCTTGGAATAAGTGTCTTTACAGTTTTATGTGTTAAAGATGCAACCATCAGCATTGGTGTGGTTTGATTTAGGCCTTGCTGTAAGCGTGTTTCAGGTAGCTAATTACTTTGTCTACCTTGGACGTGATGTGTGCTATGTGTGCACTAGTGCTCGTGTTAATCCACTTAGTTCATATGCCCAAAATTTAGAATCATTATGGTTGGATAGTGTTTTATAATGTCTGAAATTGTCGCACAATGTTTTACTATCAAAATGTTAATTCACTCGTACTGCATTATATTGCGTGTCGGACGTATTCTAAAGTCTCTCGTATACACTTGGCATTTAAAGATATTTATGTATATTCGCACTAGTTGTTACTGCGGTAAGTTCGGTAACTCGGATAATCTATCGAACATACGTTTTGTAGAACTGAGATTGAGTTGAAATGTCTAAGTTCGACTAAGACCGAGACTTGGTTATAACTATATCACTGACTGATTAACTGAGTTGAAAGTTGAGTAAGTCGGAGTAAGTACCGAGTAAACTATTACGACTGTTAATCATGTTACTACTGTCACTACTACTGCGATTACTGCTATTACTGAGCAATTACCACTATTACTACTGTTACGTCTATTACTACTACTGAGTTCCGCGTCCTCGTAAACAGTTTTTATCAATCACCATATACCAGGATGCAATTTTCTCACCTCCACGCCCACGGCCGTTGTTGATAGGTTCATAATTTCCTTCCACCTTGTAGATTTTTGGTCATCGGTTTCCTGATTCGTCATCCAAGTCGTCACTACTCTCTCCACCAGTTCCTTTGGAAGATGCCAAACTCTGGTTGGTCGTCGGGCATCCCCCGAAGTACCCCAGCGACGAACGTTGCGTTGTTTCTCGGAAAATGGAGCAATTGCCCGCCTGTCTATCAACCTTTTGTTTCCATGTTGTCGAGGCACTCTGATATAGCTTTTGTTAAGAGTCTGCAGTGTTTTGGACAATTGTTCGTTCACCCTTCGTTTTTTCCGTCAATTACCAACTCTTCGTTGGGCGTCATCCCTGGACGGCTCCCACGCTTTCTAGTTGTAAATCTGACTTGACGTCAGGGCTTGTTTTCATGCTGGGCTGAGTACGTATCTCGTATTCATTGAATACCCGTCCCATTGTCTACATATTCGTCAAGATTTCTCTGCACCCTTTGTTATTGGGTGTTTCATTCATACGTACGCGCGTTACAACTTAACCCCCACAGCATATGTTCCATCTCACTTCTGCGTAACCAGGCTACTGGACTCTGCCTTTTGTTTGGTTTGTTTTGGTGTTGTAAATCGTAGCTAAGTTCGTTCTGTCAACGATGTTCCCAATTTTCTATTGTTGCGTGTACGCGGACCTTTCTTCATTGTTTCTCCACTGGCGTCGGGTCTGACGTGTGTCTAATCGTTCTTATTTACGACTCGGGCCTGGGTTGTTAACTCGTGTATGTGCGAGCGTACCTCTTGATCACAAAATTATAAATTTTTAAAATTTTTGAGCACTATAGGATGAAACAGGCTAAGATTGCTTATAACAAAAAACGGAGAATACTAACAACAAGTTAAACCAAGGGAGAGTTTCCTTATGAGTTTTATATGGAGCACTGCCATGTATGGTTGCGAGTCTTGGACAATAGGTATGAAGGAAAAAAGGAATTTTGACAGCTTTGAGATGTGGTGTTATCGCAAGATGCTAAAAATAAAATGGTCTGACAAAATTACAAATAAAGACGTGTTGAACAGAATAGGTATTGAGAGGTGTTTGTTGAAAAGCATAAATAGAAGAAGGGTAGAACTTATTGGACATACATTGCGGAATAAAGGACTACTAAAATTGGTAATTGAAGGAAAAATGGAAGGTAAACGATATAAGGGAAGACCAAGGCTGCAGTATATAAAGCAAATTATGGAGGATGTAAATTGTGAAACTTACGAGGAAATGAAGAGGAAAGTACAAGATTGATCACAATGGAAGATTGCTGCAAACGAATCTTAGGATTTAAGACATAAGAAGAAGAGATGGTTAAAGTCAGTATTTAAAGAAGGGGAATGACTCTGAAATAATGGGTCAAATGTAAAAAAAAATCAACATGTTTGGTAAACTGCGTTCAAAATTGTACTATCATAATTACTCTTACTTTTAAAATATTCCATCACCATAACTTGGAATTCTTTCTTCTTCCTTTTCATCTGAGCTATCTACCTTTTTCTACAGTTTTTTTTCTTTTTGTTCAAAGTATTTTTAATATTATCAGTTTGTGATAGGCTTTTTTTACGTATCTGTCGGAGCTCATTTACAGTATTTCTTACATGTTCTAAACCTAATTCTTTCAGAACTTTCAGTTTACCTACGTTACCTTCATTGAACTAAATGATGGAGTCATATACCACTAACTCAAATGATTTAAGCCCGACAAAGTCAGATTTTGATATTAAAAAATCGGTATGGAGAACCATACATGACTTTCATGTTCCAATTATTTGTAAAATTATTTTAAATATGTACACTCAGAACGAAACTAAATGTATCAGCATATAATAATAACTTAGTTTGCCCGACGTTGTGTGCGTCAAATATAATAATATTTTATTATGCCACACTAGTTGCGGCGTCAAATATAATAATACAATTACTGTTTTTGTTTATCTCAGGGTTCAATTCAATAAAATCAATACTTCATTACTTTCTAGTAGTTAATTTATTAACTAAATATCATTATATATCATCATATTTCATGGTACACTTAATTAACACTATAAATATTAATTAATGTACATTTAACAAAGTTAATACTTCTTCGATCTCTAAAACTTTACTTCTTACTATATTTCATTCTTCAATAATTGATCAACTTAAGTTTAGTACAACATGTTGTATCATAACGGATTCGTTTAAAATCAAAGCGATTGTAATATAGATATTTTATGAAATACTAGACTTCCTACGACACTCTCAATGGGTTTCAACATGACCTTATAAAGATTCTGAAAAGCTCCACGTTGATGGCGACAAATATAAAGATTCTGAAAAGCTCCACGTTTGGATGCGCCAAATATAAAGAATTTTCAACTGCACCACTTTGCTGGCGACAAATATAAGGATTCTTAAAGCTCCACGTTTTTGTGGCGTTAATTATAATTATTATTTTGAAAGAGCTCCACTCAAATTTATATTATTAATTATTACTTGGGCGCCAGAGCAGGAGATCTCAGGTTTGTTTATGAAATAATAACAAATTATTCAGATACTAATATTTGTATTGTTAGATTCTTATTATTTAATACATCTGAAACATAATCATTTATATCAACCTTATTCAATAATAACACCAAAATAGTATTAATAATTCTAGTTACGCTTCTTTTTGAATTTATATTATTTAAATAACATTCATAGGAGTTCTTAGTATATTCAAATTTACTCCATCAACATATTTAATTCATCACTATCAATCAAATATATATATATAGTACTGTACATTATTTTTTACTGATATATAATATAATATTTGCACCACGTTGGATGCGTCATTTATGTGTTGTAGTTATTTATACGTATGGTAATTAAGAAATGTACCTACTGTTTTTAAGTTTTTTTTTATTTACCAGTACATGTAAAGAAACTCTTTCTCTCAGGGTTAATGATTATTAAGTTATTTGATCGTATTTACAATTGTATCTATTATTTTCTTTTCTTTATACCAAACCAGATTCAGTTAATATGTAGTATTTTGATAATTAACCATGTAAAAATTAATAACAGACTAATGTAACTTAACCGACTCTGAATTCTTCCAGCTGCCACGGGTTCACTTCTGGTTGTTGTTTACCTTTTTTCGAAAGCAATATTAGGCTTGGCAATCTGTTCCTTCATACAAATTTCTTATTGCTCTCACCGCTGAATGCCGCTCTCCAGGACTACTGCAACACAGATGTCTCCTCGGAACACTTAACTATCCTTTATGGCCACTTAAACTCTTCTTCAGTCCAAGGTTTTCCTCTTCTGTCGTCGTTCTATCAAGGATATTGTTATATTTCTCGTATTATTATTTATTTATTAAATATTATAATCAAAACTCTGGTATCACAGTTACATATACCTTGTTACATTAACTTGATGATGTACAAATGTTATTCAATATAATTTAAGACTCTTCATGTAGTTACTATTAGATATATAATTAGACTCTTCATGTTACTCTTAATGAATTTAATTGAAGACTAATAACGTTACTCTTAATGAATTTAATTTTAGACTAATAACATTACTCTTAATGAATTTAATTTTAGACTACTAATGTTTCTTTTCTCAGATATAATTGAAGACTAATAACGTTTTCTTCATCACTATGCAATACCATTTTTTAACAATCTACAAAATTGCCCCTATGATAATTCCCTAATTTCTTTACATCTGTTTATCATATAACTATTAAAACATATATCATTTTTCTATTTCTTATTAAACATCTTTATTTTACCTCTAATATTCGTAATTCTATTGGTTATTTATTAAATTATAATTTTATTACTCTTTACTCTTCTTATAACATTCATTCCAATTTCATATATTATATTCTGAACATATAACTAAATATGGTTTTATATCATATAGGGATCGACCTCTATGTTGACTGAGTAAGTCGATATTCCCAATGTTTTTTTGTTTACATTCAATACAAAATCTACATCCTTTCTCTTTTAAAATTTATTATCTCCCTATTATGTACTCTGTGCATTTTAACAGCAGTACATAATACCTTCCCTTATTTCATAATTTCAGATACAATTTTAGATGAAATTTTGAAATAACCAACATAGTCTAATCTTAACATTTAAACATCTGATTAATTAGGTATCTGTACCTCCCAAAATTCTTTTAACAAATTAGTTTTTTCTTTTATTAATATTACAAATATGGTTCCTTATTATCATGAATCATGATATATTAAATACTTATTGATGACTTAAAACGACGTTAATTAAACCAACTGGTTTTACATCAAAATAATAAATAACAATTGTGCCTAATTTTATGGCTAAAAAACTCAAAAACATGACTAAAACATTCTCTTTCTTTCGGATCTCACCTTCCCAATCCGGGGCATACATGTCATTTGTTCTTTATTGCAGAATTCCTACTCCTTTACTTATATATGAAATTATCCGTCGTATTACTATTATATCTTCTTTCCTTCTTAAAATCAATTATTTCCCAAGTTTAAATCTTACTTCTATAATTATTCTTGTGACATTCTTTATTAATTATGTATCTTGGATCTGGTTTTATTTATTTATCTCTATTTATTTGTGACTTTTTCCTCTAATATTTAATTTTCCTAAACCTCCCTAACATAATAACTGGAATCGAATCGGTGGTGCTCTATCGGCTTACCTAATACCGTCGTCCATTACATACTTTCTGAGATCAGAGGAACATCATCTCTGCCCAGTTAAATGATTGCTGGAATATTCTACAGTCAATCTTCATTAATAAACCTCGTAAAGTAGTCATCATGTGACCTTTAATAAAATAATTAATAATAATAATACTCTAGGGATTATTCACTGTACTCGGATCATATTATTTCTTCATATTAATTCTTCCTTCTATTATACACTTCTCATCTCCAATACTTGGCTATTTTATTGAAATTTATTAATTGGCTTTCTTACAGATAATTCTTAAATATTTGTTTTTTTTCTTCTTTTCTTGTAATCCTTTTGACGGTTCCATTTTGGCTTCTTCATTCTCTTATTTTCCTTGGTTCATATTCCTTTATTACCAATACAGCTGGTTATGAGATTTCGGATAGTATTATACATTACATCATGCAATTATATTCTTCTGACACAATCATTATTATTCCTTTTACATTTCTCACTATTATATTACATCAGATACACTCATTTTGTTTTTTGGTTTTGATGATTTTTATTAGGTTTAATCAGTGTTATTTTTTTTTCTTGCTAAATTATTTTCTCGTTTATCTTCAATAAGTTGTTCTTATTATATTTTGAATTTTGATATTTTTTCTCTTCAAAATTATGTCGTTCAAATATCTTGTGTAAGCTGTCCTTACTTCGTTTTGAATTTTGATATACTACAAATATTAATGGTATCACCCTTCCATTGAATTGTACATTCATCATTATTTGTTTGCGAGGAGTTCGAGTGGCTCGTCCTGTTACACCCACTATAGTAATTTTGCTCACAGGTAATTCATAAATTCTATTAGCCTTTCCTTCGGATAACGTGATTCCCTTTTCCATTTCCTTTAATTCATGGTATTTAGTCATACTCATCAATGATATTTCGACACCAGTATCAATAATAAAATTTTGATTGGTTTTCCCATATTGACCGGTAATAGACACTACATCACTTTCAATTACATTTTTACTGATTCTCTCGTTGTCCATAAAATCCTGACCTAAACTGGTTATCCAAGACAGAGATCGGCTATTTGACTGTGGTTGACCACTGCACTCACTCACAGTCTTCTCTAGTTTTCCTGATTTTCATTTATGGTTACTCTCTCCTCTCTCCTTCCTTCCTGTTGACTATTTTCTGACTGGGAAAGGGAATTAGGTTGCTCTCTATTTACTGTTCATAATTGTTGTTCACCTCACTCTGTCTCTCCTCACTGCGAGAATATCCATTTCGATCAGTCTCCCTCGGGTAACGACTATTGTAGATTCGGGAATCATAGTTTCGGCGTATAAAATTCGCTCGATAGTTATTTGAAGCGTGGTTGCCCCTATCATTATTATTGTAATTATTATTATTATTATCATATCTCCGGTCATTCCGGTTATCGTTTCTGTAGTAATTTCTTCCACCTTCCCTATCTTGGTATCTTGGAACATTTCTTTGGTCGTTCCTTTCTACTATTTGATTCCTATCACGGTTTTGTTCTTCCGGATATCTATTAGGGTAGCTGTCTCTTCTCATATTCCCTTGTTTCGTGCGATTGTCATAATTCATTTTCCTCTCATAATCAGTGAGTAATAAGGTCATCGCTCTATAGTATTGGCTTGACTGGCAAATTATGCTAAGTTTACCGTTTCAGGAAAATGATGACTCAAAGCTTCCACCACATATCTGTCATCCATGGGTGGATCTAAATATCTTGCCCTGCAAACATACGATAAGAAATACGAGGTCGGTGTTTGTCCTACGCTTGGGTTGTACCTACCATATACTATGGTCTCCCGCACCCTTGTTTGTATGGATCGCGTCCAATATTTATTTTTATAGCTGTCCATAAATTCCTGGTAGCTATTCAAGGTGTTTCTAACAGCATCCCACCAATAATCATTCATTTCATGGAACCCTTGATCTAATATTAGTTTAATTCTTTCCCATCTATTTTCCTTGGTACTATGCAAATATTCCTTCATTCTATTTAAATACTCCATAGGATTTTTTATATATCCTTTCATATGTGGCACCTCATGACTAATATTCTTGTCTTCTCGTATAACACATGTTTGATTACCATTTTGTTCTATTTCATTGACCCTTACTACTAATTGTCCCATGGTATCCACTATTTTGGTATTATTGCTGTCCAACTATTGTCCCATGGATTGAATATTGCTCGTTACCTCCTGTTTGTGTTTTAACAATTCTCTCGTCATCTGTTCCATGACTTCTTGTTTATTTTCTCCTAATTTCTCTTCCACTTCACTAATTTTATTTATTACCTCTTCATGTAATTGAGTTAAATTTTCATCCGTTTACTCGACTTTCTGGTTAGTTTCTATAACTCTATTTTATATTCTATATTCTATTTCTTTTTTATACTCTTCTAACTGTTGTTTCAATTCCTCTTTATTTTTCTCGCTCTCTTCCTTCAATTGTCCTTTTAACTCTTCGTTACTTTGTCTAATCTCCTCCTTCAACTGTTGTTGTAATGTTTCATTACTGCTTTCTATTTTATCATTCAATGTTTCGTTATTTTCTTTAATTTGTTTCTTTAATTCCTCATTATTTTGTTTTAACAAGGTTTCATTATCTTTTTCCATTTGTTTATTATCCTCTTTCATTTCCTGTTTGTTCTTGTCCAATTTCTCATTGATCTGTTTCATTGTTTCGCTGTTTTATTTATTCTTTTCGTTTGTTTGTTTATTATTTTCTTCTATTCTTCCGAATTGCTCATCATAATCCTCATCGTTTCCTGTAAATTTACATCCATTGGTTGGGTTGGTTTCTTTGGTTGGTCCCCTTGGGCATCCCTTACTATTACTTCCAGTTCAGTTTCTTCCTCTTCAGCACTATTACTCCTTAATTCATATCGTTGCTCTGGTTTGTTAGCCATTTTACAATGTTTAACTTAATTTAACTACAAGGAAAAAAATTTTTTTTGCTAATTAAATTTAACAAAATTGTGTCATTTGGTGCTGGTTTAAAGAAAATCTTTGCTTTCACGTATGGGCGCTATTTATGTACTGTAAATTAATTACAGGTATTGTAATTAAAATCTGTTCCACGTTGGATCAGCCATTATCTGTACTGTTGTTTTTTACTGATAGAATACAATAGAATACACAGGTATTGTAATTATTTAATAGTATAATACAATTAATAAATGTACCTACTGTTATTATGTTTTTTTTTTATTTACCAGTACATGTAAAGAAACTCTTTCTCTCAGGGTTAATGATTATTAAGTTATTTGATCGTATTTACGATTGTATCTATTATTTTCTTTTCTTTATACCAAACCAGATTCAGTTAATATGTAGTATTTTGATAATTAGCCATGTAAAAAATAAATAACAGACTAATGTAACTTAACCGACTCTGAATTCTTCCAGCTGCCACGGGTTCACTACTGGTTGTTGTTTACCTTTTTTCGAAAGCAATATTAGGCTTGGCAATCTGTTCCTTTATACAAATTTCTTATTGCTCTCACCGCTGAATGCCGCTCTCCAGGACTACTGCAACACAGATGTCTCCTCGGAACACTTAACTATCCTTTATGGCCACTTAAACTCTTCTTCAGTCCAAGGTTTTCCTCTTCTGTCGTCGTTCTATCAAGGATATTGTTATATTTCTCGTATTATTATTTATTTATTAAATATTATAATCAAAACTCTGGTATCACAATTTAAATTCTTTTACTGTATTTTCTTTTCCTTGTTACATTAACTTGATGATGTACAAATGTTATTCAATATAATT
Organism: Magicicada septendecula; assembly: GCA_034769895.1. Classification (NCBI taxonomy): domain Eukaryota; kingdom Metazoa; phylum Arthropoda; class Insecta; order Hemiptera; family Cicadidae; genus Magicicada; species Magicicada septendecula. The sequence continues at coordinate 86,667,412 of CM068370.1, forward strand.
TAAGACTCTTCATGTAGTTACTATTAGATTTATAATTAGACTCTTCATGTTACTCTTAATGAATTTAATTTAAGACTAATAACGTTAATCTTAATGAATTTAATTTTAGACTAATAACGTTACTCTTAATGAATTTAATTTTAGACTACTAATGTTTCTTTTCTCAGATATAATTGAAGACTAATAACGTTTTCTTCATCACTATGCAATACCATTTTTTAACAATCTACAAAACTGCCCCTATGATAATTCCCTAATTTCTTTACATCTGTTTATCATATACCTATTAAAACATATATCATTTTTCTATTTCTTATTAAACATCTTTATTTTACCTCTAATATTCGTAATTCTATTGGTTATTTATTAAATTATAATTTTATTACTCTTTACTCTTCTTATAACATTCATTCCAATTTCATATATTATATTCTGAACATATAACTAAATATGGTTTTATATCATATAGGGATCGACCTCTATGTTGACTGAGTAAGTCGATATTCCCAAAGTTTTTGTTTACGTTCAATACAAAATCTGCATCCTTTCTCTTTTAAAATTTATTATCTCCCTATTATGTACTGTGTGCATTTTAACAGCAGTAAAATAAATATATATATATATATATATATATATATATATATCATCAATTCTTAACCGCTACGACTTCTATACTATTCAAGATATTCCATTATTTAATTCATCTATCATTTCAATAATTATTAGAAATTGTTTCTTACTTTACTATATCATAATTCACCCAAACATGTCATCTAGCATAAATTGAATGTTTAGTATCTGAACGTCGTGGGTTTTTTTAAAATGAGATGAGTTTATTTGAGATATTAAAATTATGTTAATTGATTGTATTGTAATTTATAAGTGAGATATTGTTACTTGTTACCGGATTCCTGACAGGCGAATGACGAATTATATTCCTGCGTTAACCATTACACCACACTTTCACTGATCACGCTTTATTAACTTTCTTTAACCACATCACACGCTCGGGTTATTACTATACGTCACGCACAAATAAATAATATACTTTTGTTGCAAATTACGCGCACAATTTAAATAGCTTCTTGTCCACACGTACTTTCGCGCACATATCTAAATACAACTTCTTGACGGCTGATACTATTAAACCGAGAGAATATTGATTTGAACTTAGAGTAATTTAATTTGCTCACATCGAGTGACGCAGGTTTCACGTGTTTTGCGTGAAACTTTGACTTAGACTCCCCCGTTGTTGCTTCGCGTGTTATTTTTTATAGTTTTTTGAAACCTACCCTCACTACATATTCTGTTGATCATTTCTCATTGGTCTTACGTTCAAATATTTGCCGGTATATTTGAATGTATCCAGTCCGGTGTCGTATCTCTTTCGCGCTCCTTACTGACGCTATTGGTGATTGGTTCCCAAATTGCGGGCGATAATTTTACGCGGGTGTTCGTTACACTCCTTAAAAAATGACGCGACTTTCTAAAATCGTCATATTTACTGGCGTGGCATCTTTTGTCTGTTGAAGGATACATTACTGTTAACCTAACGGTATCTAGGCGTTTTTTGCTAGTTTTACACAACAAAACAATTTATGCGTTTACGACATGTAAGGGTGTCTTAGGTCTATTGTACATATTTTTGCCGGCGTCGGTCTGTCGCACTGCCGAGCCTCTTTAGATTCACTATTCAATTATAATTTTACTTAAAACTACGTACATTTCAATACTTTAATTTATCATATATGGTTATATTTATCATTAATATTTGCTTAATTATTACAGGTATTTACATGCATATTAAATTATGATACATTTATACAGTATCGTTTCATTTGTCCCCCGAAATGATTCCAATAATTGTTTTATATAATTTGTGGAATCATTTCGTATGCCTCTAACAGCACAACCATTCAATGAAAGTTACACTTTTGGTGTGACACACTTTAACAATACGGTCAAAACCGGTCCCCTTAGCTAGTCACTCTCGCTTTCGCTCGGAGGGTTGGCGCGGTCATTCATATCTTACCACCCTTACTTCTAACTTGCATAACACTACTTTTCACACCCTCGCTTACCCGCTACGTTAACATACATTTTAAACAATCACTATCCCTTTTTAAAATTTACACTACTTTCTCCCCTTACCATATAATATTAGATTACTACCTTTAAAAGTTTGTCCATTTAGCTTTACACATAAAATTTCTTTGTACGTTCTTTACATACATAATATTTAAGTTACGTTAATTACATACAAATCTTGGCAAACTTTATCCATATCAAGTTAATTTAATTACGTACATTTTTTTTTTACTCCCCTCCCTTTAACTCCTTTACTACGTAATTTTGGTCTTTTCACCTTTTTCTTTACAGATTCCTCTGGACTGACAGTATCAATAGGCTGTATCAGTCTTACACCTTCTACACCTGATATCTTACTGCTACCTGTTCCTTTTTGTTTCACAGACTTAGGAATGTCACGTATTTTAATTCTGGATACAGTCAGTTCCCATTTTATATGACGTCCTCCGCCTCTTGCTTTCTCTCTACAACGTTCTGCCACAACTTTCCTTTTCCTACTTCTGGTTTTTGTTACGCATTCTTGTTCTATACACACCATCTCATAATTCTCATTTTCAAAGCATTCATAATTACTATCTTTAAACTTATTGTTTTTTTATCTCACCCTTTCACCATCTCTCATTTCTTCTTTGTTTTCTGATAAATATCTGTCTCTTAATAACGTCGCATGTTTGTCTGATTCTTCTATACATATGGTGTTGAACATGGTTTGTGTCTGAAAACAGCTCTTTGTGTCTTGATGAGTACCCATATGTATTTTTAATCTGTACTTTGTTTTGAAGTTTTTGTTACACTTGGAACAATTCCATGGGGCTTCATCACTATGACTTGTTAAGTGCCTTTGCATGATGCCTCTTGATATAAAACTGTATCCACACTGCTCAAACACAAATGGTCTCTCTCCAAGATAACCTGCCTTTAACTGTGCTGCTACTGCTGACTTACTGCTAAACTTTTTATGACGTAGATGGTGTGGAAAAATAAGGCGTTCTTCTTTTGGCACATGAGACCTAGCATGACGGTTCAACAAAGACTTTCTGTGAAATAATTTTTCACATTTATCACATTTTATCTGAGCTTGAGTCTGATGAAATTCCATACAGTGTGTACACAATCCATTCCAATTCTTACAGACATAATCACACACGTGACATTGAAAACTGAAAAGTGCAGGTACAAGAACTTTAAAAGCAGACTTTTTGAGCTTCTTAGACTGTTTGTCTTTTTTCTCCTTCACTGCTCATTCTAAGGGTTTATTAGTAACATTACAGTCTTTTCTTAATTGACTATAGCTTTCATTAATGCTCTCTTTACATTCATCCAATTTTATTTTCTTTCGCTTAGGTTCATTTACGTTTTCTGAAGTTCGCTCATCACTTTCATCTGGCCTGTGTCTTTTCTTTAATTCCTGAACTTCCTTTTCTTTCACAGGGGCCACTTTGGTGCCACCGGAACCTTGAGTATCTTGCTTTATGTTCTCTTCACCAACCTCTTCTCCAATCTCATTTTCATCATCATTTTTATCAACACATTCATCATCGTAATTTAAATTTTCTTCATCATCAACATCATCCTCTTCTTCTTCATCCATTTCCTCATCTTATTCTTCTTCTTCTAATCTTATTTTCTCAAATAATTCTTCCTCTAATTGTTTATTTCCTCTCGCTCTTAGTTTAGCTCTTTCTCTATACCCTTCCTCTAACTCTTTCCTTGATTGTTCTATTATTTCCGCCCATTCTTGTGCGAAACGTTTATAATCTTCTTCCCGTTGTTTCTCTAATTGTTCGAATATGTTTATTTTTGGTCGTCCCCTTGCCTCTGAAGATTACTTAGCATCATATTGTTTTTGCATAAATGAGTTATTTTGTTGGTGTGACAAATTTCACTCTTATATTTCAAATTCTTCAAGAATTAAGCTTGTTTTCAACTGAGCAAGTATGTTTCTAATGTACATTATAGGATTGTACCTTTTTCCTTTATTTTTTCTAATATTCTGCAATCATTCTGTCAAATATGACTATTTTTGTGATTGTTTTTTGGCCTCAGCCTGGTATGGTATAGGTAAATGGTTTCATAACATGACTGTTAAATTGTTTTAGGTGGTCATATATATAAGTATAGTTACACTATATCGTATTTCAACTTTAGAATACCATTTGGTTGCATTTTGACAACATTAAATTCATAAATATTACCATTTTATAGGTTCATCACATGTTTTCAGTTAACACGGTTTTTGACTATTTTAATTGATTTCTAATCAATTTACAGCTTTCTCTATTTAAGATAATTTGTTTATCTCTGTCTAATTGACATTTGCATATAGTTTTTATATTAATTCTATAATAATTAATTTTCACATAAGATCTGAGTGGTTGGTCTCAAATCCAACACATTAATATTTTTTGTCATAACATTTATATATTTTTTATTTTAACTTATATCCTTTTTAATGGCGTATTCAAATCATTTGATACACTTATTTTATTTATATTACAAAGTATAATAATGGATCTTGTCCATTAATTCACAATAAATAGTTTTTTATACCCTATTCAGAGTTACATTTCTTAATATGTAATGGCCTCATTTTGGTCATTTCTGAGATTATCTGGTTCTCTTATAGTATATTATTAGTTTTACACTGTTCTTCACTTAAATAATATATATGAGGTTTGAGTCTTAGTCATAGCCTTTGTCGCTTTTTCATGTTGATGATATTAACTATCGGACAATATTACAAAATTTTTCGGATTACTTGGGTTCGATACTGTTCACCTCACTTTCCTCTTATGATAAATTACTATGCAAATAAATTCCTTTATGGAACGTTCTGTGTCGTTACATATGCCTCCCCGTTAAAATTGATAATTTTGGAAAAACATTTCTTTAGTTTTGATGAAATTATCATTTCTATTTTAACCTTTCTTTAGCTTCATTATATTTCATTCTTTTATCTTATAATTACGCGTAGATTCCTGTACTACTCCTTTAATATATTAATCCATCTCACTATTCATGTCTCAATCTTTATCGTATCTCCTTTTCCTTTCCTTTACCTTGATGTTAATTATTTAATCTTTGATATAACTCCCTAACAATTCCCTAACTTTTATAGCGGGTTCGGAGTCAGAGGGGCGCCATTGGCAATCCTATCTCCGCCGTTCCCTAACTATAACCACTGAAATCAGAGGAAACACATCTCTGTCCAGAAAATATATAAGACGTACTTATAATTGCACTTTCGCAACAAATAATAATAATAAAAATATATAATATTCAAAGATCATAGGCTCCTACACATAAATTCCCTTTCTTAATCTCTTCTGATTATTTCTCAATTATTTTAATATATCGTTCTCCGCAGGTAAAATTATCTTTTAAAATCATTCAATGTCAATAGCTATATTTATAAATTCATCATTACCTCCTTACGTAACACACTGTTTCCCTTTTTCTTCCTTTTTTTTCATTTATCATTTCCTTTTAGTATCAATTATATGACAGTATTTCTTCTCCTTAGTATTATCAATTGTTATTTGATTGTTCAATAATTTATTTAATTAATTATGTCCTTTCCTTCTTTCCTTTTTCTCCTTCTCTAAGTAGGGTAAGGTAAAATATACGTTGACTTGGCTATTGGAAATAAATTTATATCTTACATATATCTTTTTGCCTTTGGTGGAAGGTGTCCTTCTCGTATTTTTTATTTATCAATAATCTCTATTCCTTTCTCTCCTTCTATAAGTACGGGTAAATTGGTAAATATACGTTGACTTGGCTATTGGAAATAAATTTATATCTTATATATATCTTTTTGCCTTTGGTGGAAGGTGTCCTTCTCGTAATTTTTTATTTATCAATTATCTTCTCTCCTTCTATAAGTACGGGTAAGTTGGTAAATATACGTTGACTTGGCTATTGGAAATAAATTTATATCTTATATATATATTTTTTGCCTTTGGTGGAAGGTGTCCTTCTCGTAATTTTTTATTTATCAATAATCTCTATTCCTTTCTCTCCTTCTCTAAGTACGGGTAAGTTGGTAAATATACGTTGACTTGTATTTTTATTCATGGTACCTTCTCAACGATGCTTGATTATATGTACCCTTTACCTTGTTAGTGACAGTTTCTGTTACCTCGTATGTATTGTCTTCTTTGTCTTTCGTAATTGTAAAGGGTCCTGTATATAAAAGTACCAATTTTTTCGTTATGCCTTGTATAGTACTGGGCAATTCTCTATTTCGGACTAACACCTTTTCTCCTACCTTATACTTAATTGCCTTTGGTTGGGATTGAATATATTTCTTCCGTTGTTGTTCCGTTTTTTCTAATACTCTGTTATAAAATTTGGTTCCTTCAAATTGGTATTCAGGTTCGCTGGGAAAACTAATAATCTCCTTTATTTCCCGTGGTGGGGGTCTTTCGAACATAACTGTGTACGGTGACTCCTCTATGGTATTATGATATGATAAATTGAGAAAGTCTTCTGTTGACGCTAAGTATTCGTGCCATCTCTTCTAGTCGTCATGGCAGTAGGTTCTCAACAACCGTCCTACTTCCCTCAACACTCTCTCGGCTGGGTTACTATTTGGGTGATACACGGATGTCTTATACGTCTTTATCCCGTGTTCTATAAGATTCTCTTTCCATAATTTTCCCTTAAACTGGGTACCGTGGCCTGTAATTATAGAATACGGTCTGCCTACCTCCGTTATATACCGTTCTATTATGATTTCTATAATTTTCTTTGTCGTAGCCCTAGTTATCGGATAAAGCTTAGTATATTTACTGAAATGGTCAAAGATAATTACGATGCATTTATACCTGTGCCTTCCACCGCTGCGTGGAAATGGTCCACAGATATCGAGAAATACCTTTTCTAATTTTTCGGTGGATGTTATGGGTATCATGACCCCTTCCTTTCTCTCGTTATTACATTTTACCTTCTGACAAATATCGCATGACTGTATCGCCTGTTGTACTTTTTTATTCATCCCTTTGATGTATACCTGTTCTTCCAACGCTTTCCTTACCTTGAGGGCACCCATGTGTCCGTGTTCGATATTTCGGATCGAACCGGTCATTATTTTCATTTTCCGGAGTTGGCACTATGGGTTTTGCAGGGTCTATGCATGCATATGAACTTGTAGCTTTTGTCGCACGTCAACCATCTTAGTGTCATCATCCACGAGTTGGGACTCCTCGGCAGGTAGAACTCCGTACGTTTAACCCATCCTCTTCCCAACCAGTCTATCCTGCCTTGAGTGTCAGGATCAACCCAGTCGTGAGATACGGTAAGTCATTTTTATATTATTTATGTCTTGTTAGCAATTCTGCATGCTGCTGCTTTAGAGCTCACCAGAGGCTATTTTATCAAGTATGAAAGCCGTCTTACTTTCAATCTTTTAAAAGATGATCGTACATCTATTTACTACCAGAGGATTCATGAGGTTGCTAGCTTTTCAATTAAATTGCTTGCCGTCACGACTGGGAGCACGTGTTTCGTAATTTTGTGCATGTTGCTGCTGGTGGGTCGAGTTTCAGTAATTGGGTTATAAGTCAGTTTTGACTGCGTGATTTTTATTTTAATTACCAACGTGCCGTGCCGTTTCGTTTTTTGTGCCTGCTCGTGGTTGTTTTGCATGCCGTTAATTTTTCCAATTTCATGAATGTTCGTCATTTGCATGCTATTGCACGGAAGCACGTTGGTATAATACGTACGCATGTGAACTACGAGTTTGCGTTTCAATGCTGTTGCTTGGTGTCAGTAGTGAACGTCGTGTGTGCATGGCCAGGTGGGCAAATTTTATGTAAAAATTTTTCACCTTGTTTGTTGGGGTAGTCGTTTAATTACTGGGTCAAGTCTGGTGAAGTTTGTTTCCGTCCTGTTACGGTTTGCGTCCCACGTGAAATTGTGCGCTACGTGTTTGCGACTGTCAGGCGTAAAGGGAACGGTTTTAGGTTATCCGGATTTCGGAATAGCCTGCCTTTGTATTTAATTTTTTCGGCATTGGCCATTACCTTTAGGTGCGGTTTATATTTTGCATATGCGTTATCCTGTCCATACACGCCGCGTTGACCATCAATTTTGGCATTTACTGTGTCCCAGTTATTGTGTTTGGTTCGGTAACTGGTGAATTGTTGTATATTGTACTTTGCTGTGTTTTGTGTGTATTTATTCTATTTGGTATTATACATGTTTGTTTTTTGGGTGCACTTTTGTGTACCATTATTTTGCACCGTATGTGCTGTAATCTTGTGTTTTTGTTGTCGTGCTTTTGCGCGGTGTAAATCAATTTGTTGCGTGTTTAATTTATTGTGTTTGGTATTATTTGCCTGTTGGATTGTGTAAGTTGTATTTTGCCTTGCACTAATTTACTTTTGTATTTATCTTGCTCGGTATTGTGTATGAAAAGTAGTTGTGTCAGACGCCTAGTTATCTCGATCACTGTTAGGCTAAGTCGGGTCGTGATTATTGTTCAATTTCTAATTCTCTTGTTAAGGGTGGTTGTCGGTTGCGTGATATTTTTTAATTCAGTATGCCTGCTAAATTGTCGCTGGCAGCTTTTGACCGGACCACTTCGGTGGGAATACTTGCGTTGCAGCATTTAATAAATAGGTTGGAAGGGTTGCCGCAATTAAGGGTCGTGGATCAACATGAAGCCGGTATCTTGGCCTCCAGGTTGTCCGAAAAATATCAAGATCTTCTCAGTAAGGTGGATCGTTACCTATCGCCAGAGTCATTGCCCGAGGGATTGGACGAGGACCACATTTTTTCCGTGGTTGCGCAAATTGAGGATATTTATGTCCGGGGTAGCATTTTAGCTTTAAAACTAACAAAACCAGAGATACCGGTTGGTTCCGGTCGGTTCTCATCCGCAAGTGGCGGGCACTCAGGTGTTCTCTTTCATGAGTTGCCAAAGCTTTCGTTACCTTGTTTTGATGGCCAGGCCAAATGTTGGTCCGAGTTTTGGTCAAAGTTCACCACATTAGTGGACGAAAGTCCTGCCCTCACTCCGAAGCAGAAATTGTTATATTTATTGACTCATCTTAAGGGTGAGGCGTATGAGAAGGTTGCCGCGCTTCCCATAGTTGATGATAGTTATTCACTTGCACTGTCAACTCTTAAAAGTCGTTATCACAATCCTCGTTTGGCCGCTCGGGTTTATTGTACCAATCTGCTTCAGTTACCAGCCGCTTCTATGCGATCAGCTGCGTCTATTAGAAAATTGGTGGACAGCTTCAATGCTAACTTTTCAGCGTTGTCAGCTCTAAACATTGCTGATATGTATTAAGCAATATATGCGTCTTTTGTATTGTCTAGGCTGGATCTATCATTGCGTGAACGCTTTGAGGCGTCTGTTACGGACAAAGAGAATCTCCCTGCCCTAACAGAAATTATGACATTTTTAACCGCTATGGCGGAACAGAAAGAACAGGCATCGTTGGAATCGGCTTTACCTGCTCTTCCCAGCACTAGCCACCAGAAAACCCAGAAGGTTTCTTTTTCTAAGGCTACTCCTCTTGCTGTGTCTACATTATCTGCGGAGGTTACGCAACGGGATGCATCTAGTTCACGTTGCCTTCATTGCGATTCCCGGACCCATGTGCTTCTCAAGTGTCCGGCGTGGCTGAGTAGGGACCCCAGGGCTCGTTTTCAAAGTCTTAAAAATAAAAAATGTTGTCTTTCGTGCCTCCAACATAAACATTCGGGCTGGTGCAAAAATAGGTGCAAAACGTGTGGCTTTAAGTACCACCACACTTTACTTCATTTCAAAAATGCCCGTCCGTCTCCGTCTCGTTCACAGATTTCTGACACAGCTGAACTCAAGGCTTCGGGGTCATCGCTCGTAGACCAAGTTGATCTGTCGAGCACTACTCTGACCGTGTCTCTGCCCCATCCTGCAGGGGTTCTGTTAGCCACCTGTCTAGCAGTCTTGTCGTCTCCGAATGGTGGTTATATTGTAGTTAGGGCCATCCTGGATAGCGCGTCCCATGCTTCTTTCATAACTGAAGCATGTGCATCTCGCTTAAAGTGTGCTTGTTTTGACGCTTCAGTAAGTGTCAATGGGGTAGGTGATATTGCCACCAAAGCAAAAAAGGTGTGCCATCTGTCCTTGGAAACTTTAAAACGCGAGGTTGTGGCATCTAACCATGCCTTTATAATTCTTTCTAAGATCTCGTCGGACTCACCTAGGTTCCAGGTGTTGCCTGAAGTTAAGCAGGCTACAAAAGATCTTTTGTTAGCTGACCCTACCTTCGATGTAGCAGCCCCAATTGATGCGTTGTTTGGAGCCGATATTGTAGCGGCTATTCTTATGGGAGAGACTATTCCTTTGGGTGCAGGTTTGCCTGTTGCAGTTAGGACACGTTTTGGGTTTGTGATTATGGGTAGAGCCCCAATTTCACTTAATTGTGCATTGACTTGTGCTAGCGGTCTCACTGGCCTTCCTTTGGATCTAGTATCTGCACATCAGCTTCACTGTCATTTCCACCACTTTTATCCTTCCGTCACAACGTTATCTACGGATACCACAAACCTACTTGAGCAAGTTCATCGTTTTTGGGAGGTCGAAGAGCCTCCAGCTGTACCCCACCAATTATCTGAAGAGGATCACTTTGCTGAAAGGTTTTACATGGAGTCAACAAGTCGGTTGCCGTCGGGTCGTTACCAGGTGCGCTTGCCGTTCTTCAAAAACTCTTCTCACATTTTGGGAAATTCCCTTAAGGGAGCCATGTCTCGGTTTTTTGCGGTAGAAAGGAAATTTGCGGCGAACAGTCAGTTTAAGAGCCAGTATGTACACTTTATAACGGATTATGTCGCTCAGGGGCATATGTCATTGGTGTCTGACCCCAATTTTCCAAAATATTTCATCCCTCATCATGGTATCTTTAAAGTTAGAGGTGATACTTCAAAAATAAGGGTGGTGTTTGACGCCAGCATGAAGACGTCCTCTGGGATTTCCTTAAATGACGTGTTATGTGTCGGCCCTAAGTTGCAGACCTTACTGTCCGACGTTTTGACTTTGTTTCGGCGGTTTAGACATGTTTTCACGTGCGACATCGAACAGATGTATCGCCAAATTGCTATGCATCCTGATGACTCGGCGTACCTGTGTATTTTATGGCGTGAGGAGGTTACCGCCCCACTAAGGGTTTTCGCTTTGCGTACCGTTACTTACGGGCTGGCTTGCGCCCCTTTTCAGGAGTTGCGAACCTTGCAGCGGCTGGCTCAGGATGAGGCAGTTAATTTTCCTGCGGGAGCGGCGGTACTTAGCCGTAATATTTTTGTGGATGATATTGCTGCTGGCGCTGATTCAAAATCAGAGCTTTGCAAATTACAACGGGAATTAATTCTGTTGTTGTCTTCAGGAGGGTTCAATTTGAAAAAATGGTGCACTAATCAACCCGACTGCCTACCTGAATTAGCCGCTCCGAGTGATTCCATCGTTGCTAAGGATAAGGATATTCTGGGTTTAAGTTGGGACCATTCAACCGATTGCTTCTCATTTCCTCCTTTGGCCTGTTGCAGCAATGCTCAGGTTCAATTTACCAAACGTGTCGTGTTATCTCAGATGGCACAATTATTTGACCCATGTGGTTGGCTTTCGCCAGTGATTTTCAGGGCCAAGGCTTTTTTCCAAAAACTCTGGGCTGAGGGCTTGGACTGGGATGCTCCTCTAAGTGATGACTTAAATGATTATTGGAGTCAATTCCTGTCCTCTTTGAATCATCTTCCGGTAATTACTATTTCCCGGCCATTCCTCCCTAAAGGTGGGCATATTGAAAGGGTTATATTGCATGGTTTCTGTGATGCTTCCCAGTTGGGTTACGCGGCCGTCCTCTATCTGTCCATTTATACTGACTCGGGTCCTCCGGTGGTTTCGTTGGTGTCGTCTAAAACTAAAGTGGCACCTCTTAAAACTTTATCAATCCCACGTTTGGAGTTGTTGGGAGCTTATCTTTTAGCCAAACTTGTTCGTCATTATGTTGGCTTATTCTCGTCATGTATTCAATTGAGTCAAGTTTTCTTATGGACGGACTCGACGATTGTCTTGGATTGGCTGAATATGCCTACTTTTAAATTGAAGACGTTTATTGCTAATCGGGTGGCTGCCATTACCGAGTGGACCGATACTAAATCTTGGCGTCATGTTCATGGTGTTTCTAACCCCGCTGATTTAGCCACTAGAGGTACGTCACTCTCCAGCCTCCGGTCGTCGACATTGTAGTGGTCAGGGCCAGATTGGTTAAAGTTTGATGCTCTGCAATGGCCCCCTATTAATTATCGCCCGAATCACGACGTGCTAGATGTTGCCTTGGAGACCAAGGTCTCTTCGTTTCTCACTCAGGAGCCCCGGGTGGAATTGTTTGAGCACTTGTCTTCGTGGCCCTTAGTGGTAGGGGTTACCTCAGTCATCTTAAGGTGGGCTATGCCTTCGCGGATTGAAGCTTCCACAGCCATGGATTGGAAGAAGTTGGCTGTTAAGTATATTTTACGCTACATTCAGCGCAGCGTGTTTGGACAGGAGCTCGCGGCTCTTCGTTTAGGTAAGCGGCTCCCGGTCCGCATTCAGCGCCTGGTCCCGTTTATAGATGATTTTGGCCTCATTCGAGTACGCGGTCGCTTGACCAACTCTACGGTTACTAGAAATCGTTTTCCGATTTTACTGCCCAAGCATCACCACCTAGTAGGGTTGCTAATTCATCACAGCCATGTGTGGTTAGATCATGCTGGGCCCTTGCAAGTTCAATTTCAGCTTGCCCAAAATTATTGGATTTTGTCCGCGCGTCAGGCAATAAGAACTATAATTTGGAAATGTCTCCCTTGTTTCAGGGCGCGTCCTCGCCCCACCAACCCGTTAATGGGGGATTTGCCAATCCCTAGGGTTAATCCGGCACCTCCATTTTATTCTTCCGGCATGGATTATGCTGGCCCCTTTTTGGTATGGGCTTACGCTGTTCGGAAGGCACCTATCGTCAAAGCCTATCTATGCATTTTCATCTGCTTAGCCACTAAAGCAGTTCACTTTGAAGTGGCTATGGATCTTTCAACGCCCCAGTTTATTGATGTGTTGCGGCGGTTTATTAGTCGTCGTGGGGCTCCGAAAACACTGTATTCGGATTGTGGTAGGAATTTTGTGGGGTCGCGCTCCGAACTTAAACGGGAGCTCAAAAATGTTCTTTCCAATCCTGACCTGTCAGCTCAGATAACAGCTTTTGCTGTCGACAATAACATTGAATTTAAATTTATCCCTCCGTCTGTCCCTCATCAGGGTGGCTTGTGGGAACGGGCTGTCCAGTCGGCCAAGTTTCACATGAAACACATGATTGGGACCAGGTCGCTGACCATAGCAGAATTTTCGTCGTTATGCATTCGCATTGAGGGAATCTTAAATTCCCGTCCTTTGACTGCCCTATCCTCAGATCCTAGTGATTACCAGGCTCTAACGCCTGGTCATTTTTTGGTTGGCCGCCCCATTACCGCGCCCCCGGACGCTGAAGTCTCATTAAATGAAGGGACCGTCCGTCATTACAAACAAATTGCCGCTCTGCTCCAAGCCTTTTGGAAAAGGTGGCGTTTGGAATACTTGACGGCACTTCATGCTAGATCGAAGTGGTCGTCTAAGTCAAGAAATTTAATGGTTGGGGACCTGGTGGTTATGGAGGAACAGAATTCTCCCCCCCTGATGTGGCTTCTTGGCCGAGTTTCAGCTGTGTTTCCGGGGAGCGACGGGGTTGTTCGTCGCGCTTCAGTTAAAACCTCCACAGGTTCTTTTGAACGACCGGCTATTAAATTATACCGGTTGCCTGTATCTTCTTGATTGGGTTTATCTTGTTTTTTTTTCGGGTGAGCAGAATTAGTTTCAATGATTGTTGTGGGCTTACTTGACACTTTGCTGGGATTTCCCAGGTGATTCCTTCCAGCTGTTGTCCACAGTGAATTTTACATTGTGGAATGTTTCTGGCATGGCGTTGTGCCAGTTCATTGGGAGTTATGGATGATCAACAAATCAACAAAAAAAAAAAAAATAAGTAAAAAAAATGATAAAAAAAGGGGGGACTAAAGGAAACAACAAAAAAAATAAAAAAGGAAAAAAAAAGTAAAAAAACCTAGGGAACTAACTAAGTTGATTTGCTGAGTTTTACATTGTGTTTGGCTGGGCCATTGTTTATTGTATGTTATTGGGTTTTGTCTGCTCTACCCGAACCTTTCGGATTGCTCGCCTGGTCGATGCGCCCGCGGCGGAGTTATTCGGCATGGTTTTCTAATTAATTGCATGTTTTGCATGTTTTTCTGTATGTTTGTATTTTCTTGTGTTTGCGTGTGACCCCCTCCTATGTTGGAGGGTAATTTTCAGAGAGTGTTCCTGTTCACCAAAAGCCAAATTTTTGTAATGCATTTTGGATATGTCTTTTGGTGTAGTTGGTGGTTGACCCATTACGGTCAACGGGGGCCGGTGTTCGAAATTTCGGATAGAACCGGTCATTATTTTCATTTTCCGAAGTTGGCACTATGGGTCTTGCAGGGTCTATGCATGCATATGAACTTGTAGCTTTTGTCGCACGTCAACCATCTTAGTGTCATCATCCACGAGTTGGGACTCCTCGGCAGGTAGAACTCCGTACATTTAACCCATCCTCTTCCCAACCAGTCTATCCTGCCTTGAGTGTCAGGATCAACCCAGTCGTGAGATACGGTAAGTCATTTTTATATTATTTATGTCTTGTTAGCAATTCTGCATGCTGCTGCTTTAGAGCTCACCAGAGGCTATTAAATTATCAAGTATGAAAGCCGTCTTACTTTCAATCTTTTAAAAGATTATCGTACAGTCCGTATCTATCGTGATAATCAATGATTAGTGGCCTCTCTATCCCTGGTGGAATTACTAACTTCCAATTCTCTTGATGTGGGGTATTCCTTATAAACAAGTATCGTCGTGTATACAGTAATATTTATCTATAACCTCGTCGCCTTCCAGTACCCTTTTCCTAATATTTCCTAATTTTGGGTCGGCCTCTTGTTGTGCCTTCACA
This sequence comes from Magicicada septendecula, assembly GCA_034769895.1. NCBI lineage: Eukaryota > Metazoa > Arthropoda > Insecta > Hemiptera > Cicadidae > Magicicada > Magicicada septendecula. The sequence continues at coordinate 86,682,543 of CM068370.1, forward strand.
TCTTTTAAAATATTTTTTAAATCCTCCCTGCTCTTAATGATATGATATACCTTTGCTATTTCTTCCTTTTCGCCGTCAAAGGTTTGGTTTAGTAAATTGATGCGGGATAGGACGTCGGCTGCTATGTTTTGGTTGCCTGGTATATATTCCCACGTGATATATTCCTGTAGGGCCAAAACCCATCTCGTCAACCTTCCATGATTTAACTTACAATGTTATAAAATGATATTGATTTGTGATCACTCCTAACCGTGATGGGGTATCCTAATATATACGTTCGAAATTTACCGCATGCGAAAACTACACTCAATAACTCTTTTTCAGTGGTATTGTAGTTTCGTTCGCAACTGTTCAGCACGCGGCTGGCGAAGCTAATCACTAAATGGTTTCCATCCTGATCTTCCTGATATAAGGCTGCACCTAAACTTACATTACTGGCATCGCAATTTAGATAAAATGGCTTCGTAAAGTCGGGGTGATGTAACATAACTGCTTCTAAAAATTTCTCCTTTATGAGATTGAGCACTCCATCTTGCTCTGGTCCCCAAGTCCATTTGTCTTTAGCTGATAACTGCTTTTGAAACCTGGCAGTTAGTTCTGAATAATTGGACCGAAACTTCCTGTAATAGTTACAGATTCCTAAAAATGATTGAAGCTGTTTCCTGTTTTTTGGGGTGGGGAACTTCTGTATTGCCTCTACTTTCTCTTTGGATGGAGTAATCCCTTGCTCGGTTAGATTAAAACCTAAAAATTTCACCTCGTTTGCAATAAATTGGGACTTTCTAACTTGAGGGTAATATTATTCTCTGATAGCTTCTCTAACACCTGTTCAACCCTATTGCAATGGTCATCCCAATTCGCTGAAGTTACCAGTAAATCGTCGACATATACTGTCGTAAATTTCAGCACTCCTGCCCCAGTATCCTGTCCATTATCTTTACAAATACCGCCACTGAATTTATCAAACCAAAAGGTAATCGTTTAAACTGATAGTTTCTGCCTTCAAATGAATGCCATATATTTCCTACTATCCGGGTGGAGTTCTACCTGCCAGTAGCCGCATACTGTATCCCATGAACTTATATACCTTGTCCCGTGAAACTTTTTTAGTATTTCTTCTATCTCTCCAGGGGATGTGCGGTCGTTAACAATCATCTTGTTAATCTCCCTAGCATCGAGACATATACGCACCTGTCCATTCTTTTTCGGCACAGCTATGAATGGGCTAGTATAGGGCGAATGACTATATTCAATTATGTCGTCCTCTATCATCCTGTTCAATTCCTCCCTAACTTCGTTCTTTAGTGAGTAAGCAATCGGGTATGATTTCTTGTTAAATTCTACAGGGGTTTTAAATTTAATGGTGCATTGATAATTTCTGACTTTGCCTGGAGCGTTTGAGAATATATGTCGATAATTATTATATACAGTAATCAATCGTTCCACCTGTGCTTCGCTAATCTGACCCCTTGCTTTCGTCCTTTGGAATTCCCTTATTTCTTCCAATTTTTCTAACCATAATTCTGGGTTATCCTCTTGATATAAGGGCATGTTTAGTGGTCGATCGGCACAATAATAATGATTGACAATAGCTTGATAATATTCGTTGCTTGTACTATTCTCTTGGGTATCAATTAAATTATTGGTCCAAATTCCCTCATTTGTCTTTAACGTTATTACCTTACTATCTAAATTTATTATCGCTTTATATGGCCTCAGTATATCACAGCCTATTAGGATATTCATGGGTAAATTATTCGCTACTAATAGTCCTATTGGTAACGTTACACCATTACTGGTCATCTCTAATGACACCTGTTTCTTTATAGATTTATTCTGCTTTCCCGTCGCTCCGACTAGTATAATGTTATTTATAGGCAGAGTTATTTATGTTATTTATGGGTAAATTACTGTTCTGTTTAATTCTCTCCAACTCCACAATGTCTATCAACGATACGTTTGATCCTGTATCAATGAGTAATGTTGCATCTATACCATTGATATCTGCCTTGATTTGTACTATACCATTATTCCCTTTATTATGATTTTCAACTATATTATCCCTCTCTTCTAACAATTCCTCCCTAATATCTCTGAGATAATTATTTGTTCTCAATGTCATTGTCCTGTCTTTGTCCTGTCTATTTTTGTGTTCAGTTACCCCATAATATTGGATCAGTGAAGGGCTGTCTTCCTTTTTCACTGCGGCGTCTAGTTTAAATGAGCACCTGTCTCATTGGCCCGGTCTCCCGGAACATTGGGTTGCTGACTTGTTTGTGGTTCCTGTCTAACCTCGGGGTTACCACTAATAGGTCGGCTATTTGTTGTATTACTCTGGTTACCTTGCGCCTGCTGTGGGTAATACACGTAAGTCGGTAAATTGGGTTGGTATGGTCGTTGACTATTGGCCATCGTATAGTTTACCTGGGGTCTATACTCCTGATTCCTTCTATCACCTCCTCCTTGATTACCTCCATTCCGATAATTATTTCCCTGACTAAAATTATTCCCTCTATAATTATTGCCGCGATAACTATTTCCTTGATTATAATTTCTATTGTAATTATTTTCGGGGTAATTATTTCGGTTTGGTCCCGGATGGTTTCGGTTATTTGGACCTTGATTATTATTATTTCGGCTATTTAGTGGGGTGCTATTGTTCTGGTTATTCGGGTTAAAATTATTATTACCATTTCCACTTCTATTCCAGGTTGGGCCGTTGTTACTATTATAATAGTCTACCTTACTATTGGGGGGTTGGTAGTCTTGAAATTTTCCCGCAGACTCGCAGTTTTCTAATAGTTTAGCTAGGTCAGTAATTTTACTAAGTTGCTGGTACAATTGGGCATCCTTAATACCGTAGCTATAATGTCCAGCTAACTGTCCCCTTTCGGGATTGGCGGTATTAACTTTCGTGCCAAACATATCTTTCCCAGGAAATAAGATGTTGGGGATTGTCCCTTGGACGCGTCGTATTTCCCGTAAAAGATGTCCATTCTCACTTTGTTTTCGCTGTTTCTGACCAATATTTTTCTTTGAATTGGCGTTTGAATTCGACTAAGTTTGTTATTTCAGGTCGTACCGCTATCCACCAATTATCCCTCGTATTTCGGAACGTTTCGTCTAACATTCCCCTTATTCTATCCCATCTTGTTTCCCTATTCCTTTCAATGAACTCTTCCATCCTCTCTAAGAATTCCATAGGGTTCCTGCGATAATTTTGGAAGTTAATTACCTCCCTGTTTTCGCTATGACACGTATGGGTATTCAATATCGGTGTGTCCCTCAGCGCTTCTAATCTCTCCTGCAGGTTTTTCTCCCTCTGATCTATTTCCTGTATGTTATTTCTATTGGTTTTTATTTGCTCGTCCAACCTGTTAGATATGTCATACGTTCTTTGTATTCTCTCGCTAAAGTCTTTTCGGACTTCTCCTACCTCCTGCATGATTTCGTCTTGGCTTTGCCTTACCTTATTATCGAGATTTCGAACGTCTTGTTTTGTCTCTACGGTTCATTCCTCTATTGTTTCAAAACGGGTATTATTTCCTTCCTGCAACCTTTCTAACTGTTTCTCCATTGTCTCGACCTTCCTGTCACTGTCGATTTTTCTGTCATTGATCTTTTGGTTTACTGTTTCATAATTTGCGCTAATTTCCTTTTTCAGGAGTTATATATACTCCTCTTTAACATATAGAATTAAAGAGGAGTTGAAATCTCTTTACATCAAAAAAGCTTATTTAAACTCAAAATTATATAAAACACATTTGAAGTTACTAGACAGCACACATCCTGCCGCATTGGAATATTACCTTGACTTTATAAACAGAGATATACAACAGATTACTTATCGCATGCGTATCACACAGGCAAACAAACTTCAAAGATTAATAAACGATCAATTACAGACTGTTGATAATATTAAACATAAACAAACATTCTATACACGACTACAGAATTTAACTTCCATCAAATTAAACTCAGACGAAACTGAACTACTAAATAAAGGTTTGAAATATAATTTACCGGTACATACTTCCAATTTTAGCCGTAAACATATTATTGGAGAAATTTTAAACGCCGAAACTGTAGTCAAAGCGATACCTGACCAACATGAACAAAATAAGGTGCGGTTTTTAATAAATGACAAGTTTAATAAGATTATTGAAAGACATAACATCAATAAGAACATTCACTCTGTTTCTTCAGCCAATTATAAAAAAGAACGAAAAACTCTAATTAATCTCAAAAAGAAATTAACTGATAACCATGCTTTAGTTTCTAAGGCAGATAAGGGCAACACTGTAGTTATCATGGACACGAATACTTATAATGAAAAGATACAAGATTTTATAGCAGACAATAACATAGTTACATTAACTTCTGACCCTACAGAACAATATACTAAAAGTTTAAATCAATGTATAAATAAGTGCATACATTTATTTGATGAACAGACTAGGAGACATTTGAAGCCTATCAACGCAAAAGCGCCCTTGTTAACAGGATTGCCGAAGTTGCATAAAGAAAATACTCCTATAAGACCGTTAGTGAATTTTACCACTGCCCCGGGTTATAAAACCACCAAAAAACTACTCAACATAATCAAACAGAATATAATATTGGAGAATAACTACAGCTTAACAAATAGCATTGACTTTGTTAATAAGGTTAAAAAACTAAAAATCGAACCTTCATATAAAATGGCGTCCCTCGACATCGTTAACTTATATACAAATATACCGATATCTGATACTCTGCAGTTACTGAAGAAGAATCTTATAAATACCAAAAAATTAGATATCAAAAGTATACATGAATTGATTGAGTTATTAAATTTGCTCCTTGACCAAAATTACTTTACTCATAACAAATTATATTGCAGCCAACGGGAAGGATTAGCTATGGGTTCACCTCTATCAAGCCTTCTTGCAGATATATATTTAAATTACTTCGAGAATTCCTATATCTTTGAGAATGATATACATAGCAACAATATTATATTTTATGGTAGATATGTCGATGACACATTTTTAATTTATAAAGGTACACAGCGGCAGATTGATCGATTACACACTTATTTAAATAGTATTAACAAACATATGAAATTCACCTTGGAACATGAGGACAACGGACAACTAAACTTCTTAGATCTGATAATCACAAAAAACACCAACAATAATTTACATTTTAATATATACAGAAAACCAACGACGACAGACACCGTGATACACGCCACGTCATTTCATCCCATATCGCAGAAAATGGCTGCGTTTCATAGCATGATACATAGACTTTTATCTTTACCCCTTGATAACAAAGATTTTCTTAATGAGTTAAATACCATCAAATACATCGCAGTCGCAAATGGTTACAATTCCGATCTTGTAAACAACATTCTCAAGAAACATAAAAATAGAATAAGGACCATTAACCAATTATCAATGAATGCACGGGAAAAAAAGCCACATAGATATATCACCGCAACATATACCAATTTCATGCCGAACATTTTAAAATCTCTCATAAACAAAAACACTGATATTATAGTCACTTACAAGACTACAAATAATATCTTAAATAATCTTCATACCCACGAACCTACTTGTATTGAGAATAAAACGGGCATTTACAAATTGTCATGCAATGATTGTGACGCTTTCTATGTGGGCCAGACGGGCCGTGGTTTTCTCAAAAGATTTAATGAACACAAACCACCCACTATCTGTCGTAACTATGATACCATCAAATCAAGTTTCGCCAAACATCTTATTAACGAAAATCATAGTTACACCGATTTCAGAACTAATTTAAAACCCCTCCAATTTTGCAGTAAAGGACGTTATATGAACACACTCGAAGAATTTGAGGTGTACAAAGCGTTCAGGGACACTAATACCAAGCCACACATTTTGAACGACCAGTTATTATTCAAGTATAATGTATTGTACGACACCGCGTTGAGATATTGAGATAACAAGAATCAGTTGCCGTTAATGCGCGGTGAGTCGCTGTGCAGTGTACACTGTTCGCCCGATGCGCATATTCAAGTTACAAATTAATATAGTTCGTTTTTTAATAATCCGTTATTTGTGGTCATCATGACATGGTTTTTAACGTTTGACAAACATATCTGATATGTGCTATAAATTTTATGCTTAACAATGGGACAAGAGTCTTGAAACATGTCGTAATAAGAAGAGACATCAAATACGAGAAGTCACAGACGGTTAGTATAATATATTTTTCATATATTTAACGGAAACGTGGCTTGGTACTAAAATAGGTTTATTCCTACTATATATATCGCAAACAATGTTATAAAATAAATACAATATTTAATTTTGACATTGTAAGATTTTATCACCACTCATGATTATTACCGTATGCATATGTGTACAGAACAAACATAAATATAGTTTACAGACCAATGTAATGCAATATTTTAAAAAATTCATTTTGCATTGATTAAATATATATATATATCACAAACAATGTTATAAAATAAATACAATATTAATAATAATTTTTGACATTGTAAGATTTTAATAAAAACAGATAACGATTCGCCAACAACAAAATAGACTGCACTCATACATTATTCTTGTTCAAGGAGCGACTTGACTGCAGTGATCAGACCTACAGAAAAAGTACACTTTATCGTAATTACTTTGCAGTATAAACATTATACTTACATTGTCTCTATATGGCTCCGTTTTCCTCTTTTACAGCCTGTAAATATATAATATACCGCCTTCCTTATTTCTTCGGGCTTAGGACCGACTCGAGATCACATGGAAATGTTTTTTGTTGTGTAAACAAAGAACAAATTCAAGTAATATGAGGCTAAGTTACGGTGGCTCTGAAAAGAACCGATTAATAAGTAGACCTAACGTTTGTTTGTTTTTATCATTTTAGCTGTGTCACCACAAACTGGCACTGCGGCATTACCTTTGCATGTAAAGCGGCAGGACAATCGTCTGCTGCCCATTCTTCAAATCTAACTTGACACGAACTACATCGCACAGTATCACCATCTCCTTCGTACACAAACCCAGCGCGTGCCAGTGTTTGAGGACTCTGGTTGACATTCGGATACTTTAAATAGTAATCTTTACGTGCACCCACTCTCTGTATTTTAAAATACGTACGCAGACGTTGTAAATATTCTGCACGATTGTACTTCATTGTATAGCTGTAAACAAAGAGTAATTTGTACGACTTCCCTTACACACATTTATATGGAACTAGAAGTGGTGTAAGATCCCCACCACCTGCCCTTTTCTTCTTCTTCAAGTGGAAGGTGAAGAACAAACGATACATGATTACAACACCAGCTTAACTCAAGTGTCATTGTCCGCAGTGGAAAGCTTTCAGAAATTTGCGATACTGAAAGTATTTTCGTACATTAGTCAAAATTAGGAAAACAATCGAATCGAGAAACATTATGAATTCCGTTCGTGGGAAGCCTGTAATTTCATACTCATAGTCAATTTATTTTCAGACTCTCCCCAGAACGTTGTCGCCTTGTTCTCGACTGAGCGTAGTACACATCTCGCAAATGTTTATCGCCATACGGTAATTCTAGAGCTTTAATCCATTTGTCACGGACGTTCTGGCTGTCGGGCGTCACTTTCTGTAGAAGCCCTGCAGCAGGTCCTTTTAAAGGGAAAACGAGTGAACCTGCCTTCTATTTATCTGTCCAATTATTTGCGCATGCGGCGGCTTCAAATTGTCTAAGGTACATCGTCCATGATTGTTTCCGTCAAAGGTTGGAGCCTTGATATGAACTGTTCCAACCACAGGCAAGGTCACCCTAATGCCTTTTCAGTATTTATCATTGGTAAAGTCTGTTCAGAAATTTGTTTCGGTTGTATCTGCATGAACAGCTCAAATTCACTTTTAATTTGTTCTCTTATATTTGCCATTGAGTCTTTTACTACAGATATTTTATTTTGCATGGATTCTTCTATGACAAATATTTTTGTAGAGATCGATTCTTCAACACTCGAGACAGATTTTTCTACTTCAGCTATTTTTAATGTCATTGATTCTTGTAACTCCTATATTCTAGTGAATTGGTTATTAAGCTCACTTTGTAATAGGCCCAACTCCGCGGAAGTATGTTCTTGCATCTGCTTTTGTTCCTGTGTCAACACTTTGATGTCATCTGTTTCACTCTTACGTTCCTCTGCTTGTCGTCCTTCAGATTCCAAAACTAGTGTTTCCTGTCTTTCTTCTGTCTAGTAAGGGGACGGTACAAGGCCCGATACCCGAACACAATTTTAAATGCTTTTACTTGCTATAAATATTTATAAAAATTAATTTATTCTATTTTGTTTACAACAACTAACTTTCATATGATATAAAGGCCTCGTTCAAGTGTATAATCTTTTGAATATAGCCGTCAGGGCATTATTTTTAAAGGTGATGAGGAAATGAGATTATCAACTTTTTCAATAAATTTTACAAAATTATTAACCAAACATGAACTTTTTTTGGTGTTTTTAGTTTGTAAAAGCAATATTCTATCCCGAATAAAAGAAAGAAACGTTTTCTAAGTAAAGCAAATTCATCAAATCCGTCATATTTTACAACTTTTCCTCACGCGTTTAGGTATTGGTACCATCCCCTTATCGTAAAAATTCTATAAACAGTTACTCAAACTTTTAATGTTTGTTACATGTTATATGTATTAAAGTGTATAATGAGCTGGTGGACCTAAACAGACGTAACAAAAAAAAAATATTTCGGGACCAATAACTGTAATATTTACATTGAATGCTATTAATAAGACATAATAGAAAATACTTAGTAGTAAGTTTTAGTGAGCAGAATCAGCATTGACTTATTTTAGTATAATAAAGATTAGCCTCTTTAAGTGTAAAAAAATTAAGCCAGCCAGCGGACTAGAATCAATGTCGATGCATCAATCAATGTCAGTTTACAAAATCTATTAATACATGCTACCAACAACTCCTTAATTATAAAAAAGGTTTTGTGTCACATAAATAAATAAACTTAGTTCATTTTCTTTTCTGTCTGGAATGCTACAAACTTGGAGTTCCGGATGCGCTTTTATTAGTAATTAATTAGTTTACTTGAAAGGACAAAGGGCGTGTCCTCTCGAAGCATGATGTCGCCGACGATGTCGTGCGGGGACCTGTCGTAGAGACGTATTTCCTGGGTACTCTCACGAGGTGTCAGCCTCCGTCTCTTTAAGTACGCGCAGGTTACGTCGGCGAATGAGAGCTTCTTGGAGAAAATCAAAACTGTCGGTACATTTCGACCAAGCCGATGCTTGGTATGTCGAGTTCCCAGCACAAAGGGCAGATTTGAAGAAAATTGCCTGACTCTGCTCACCCAATTACAAACTTGGACCCCAGTAGCTGACTGAGCAAAAAAAAAGTTCGACCGGCTGAGTACTGAATAGTTTTGTAAAGAAAATGTGGGGGCGTGGCGTCGAACAACAACAAAAACAAACCTCTGATGATTGTACTACCAACCGATACGATACGTCACGGACGCAATATTGTTTAGATTAATAATAATAACGACATACGCGGTGGGGATGCCGAATAACTGCAACATATTTTAGACAAAAATCCGCTTATGACCAGAAACATTGGCTTAAAGTAGTAATACACTACTTATTATTTTATATTCTCCAATAATACAGTACTCGACAAAAAAATTTAAGTCCGCCAAATTTCGACGTCATAGTGTTAAGCGGAATGAAGGTAGAAAAAATCAAGTTTGTCACTTTGTTTATTGCAATTGTAATAATTGTAATTAAAGTTGTAATCAACGATACTTCTGGTGTTCAGTTATCTTACTTCCACTGTGGGGACCGTCGTAACAATAAAATCGAACAGACTTTAGCACCGCATATTAATGAGTAACTCAACAACTCGGGACGTTTGGCGATCATTGGTGTAGGTGAGATCATTGTTACACGAACAAAATAAAAACCTTTTCTAGTACATACTCTTTTAATCTGATATCTGTGCACTGTAAATAGCAGGGGTGTATAAAAACAAGCTTGTTTTTTTTTATTAAAAGCAACTGTAAGTAATGACGTAGCTTTATTAAAAGTAGCTTTCATCATAACTGACCTTATTACGAGGATTGTTCAATAGAAACACGTTTAGAAACTGTGAAGCATTTTTTATTCAACAATTTAAAAATAAGTCTCCATTAACATTAAGGCATGAGTCCCAGTATTGCACTGATCTATAGATTCCCTGCTGGTAAAATTCTTGCGGCTGTTTGCGGAACCATTCGCTAACAGCAAACTCTACCTCAGCGTCCGATTTGAACCGCCGTCCCTTTAGTAATTTCTTTAATGGGCCAAAACATGATAATCGCACGGGGACAAGCCGGGACTGTAAGGTGGATGTTGTAAGACTTCACACTTCATACAACCAAGCAGATCTTGAATCTTCTGGGTTACATGGGATCGAGTTTATCATGCAGAAGAATTTGTGACACTAGTACTTAACAGGCAATATAAACAAATGAATTTCGTTGCCATGGCGACGAATTCACGGCTGCGTAGATCAAACGTGTTTCTATTGAACAATCCTCGTATTATTATTTTGATGAAAATCAAAATTAACTTTGTTTTGTTTTCATTCATGATAATGCATGTATTCATATTGAATTGGTAATCAAATTTACTGTAATGACAAATATGAATTAACAGGATTCCTCAGTAAATATTTATTGTGTTCTCTAACTATATAAAACAAAGTAAATCTGACGCGGAACACAATTATTTTAGGTAAAAATTTAATAATTTAATAATTTCTTGCCTAATAATAATAATAATTTAATAAGTCTTTAATAATTTGTTGCCTATACTAGCTTTCGCTCATTACGAGCTTTATCGGAGGCTGTCGCTAGAAGCGCTGTCCGTCCTGCTTTTGGTGACGGCGCAGTCATTCAAAATTTTGTTCTTTTGTGTGTGTGTGTGTGTGCGCGCGCGCGCGTGTGTGTTGTGTAATATGTTCAAATTGTATGTTCAAACAACGATCTTTCGAACGACGACGGCGCCGTCACCAAAAGCAGGACGGTCAGCGCTCCTAGCGGCAGCCTCTGATAAAGCTCGTAAAGAGCAAAAACTAGCCAGTAAGGTGAAAATTTAATAATGTTTATCTAAAATAAATTGTGATCCGCGTCAGAATTTTATATAGCTAGTGATAATATCGGACCAAGAATTTATTGTGTTCATATTTACGGAAAGTGTATTGATTTTCCAGTTTCTGTTTTGCCCAGCAGCACGGAAAACAAAACAAACCCCAACTATTATGTCGACGTGTTTGTAAGGGATTGTAAAAATCATGGTGTTGCAGCAGTGGTTTAGCTAAGTTTCTGTTGAGCAGTTGCGACAGAAACTGATGCGATGTTACTACAAGCAATTTTTCAATAATTTTAAGAGACATATATATCAGTTCTCCTACTGATCCCCCCCCCCATTTGAATTGACATCATGCTAATAAAGTAGTTAGACGCAGTATAGTCTAATTGTCATAATTCAGTGTAGATTAAATCCTTTGTCTGGTGTCTCTTTGTTATCCTAATCATAGTCCTTTCTCTCCACCTTAACACAATTCGTAGTTTTTATATCATTCTCACGTTTGTTGCTTTTGTTTATGTACCTGTACCTGTACCTGTATGTATCATTACAGGAATCTCACTTAGACTGCTGATAATTGTTTTTAAATTCAAGGACACTTTCTTATTCTTCATAAACAACTCTTTTTCCAAAATCAGTCAGTCTTAATCTAATTTACTTGACACTTACTTGCATTATGTCTCAATCAGTTGATATTGTATTACCCAAGTATTTCAATTCCTTTGTATATTTCCAGATTAAACCGTGTAAACTTACCAGCAACATAACCACAAAGCAAGGTAAACCACCCATAACAGTCTACATTATACATTACGTGCCATCAATTAATGTGTGAGTTTATTTTGCTGCAGTCTCACTTATAATTTTTTTGTATTAAACAAGTTCTATTAGTCAAGTAGGAATGCGAATTTTCAAGGTCTGTTAAAAAAAAGAAACAGCAAGCGAAAAATACCCAAGTTAAAAATATAAAAAGTTTACGACCAACTTTACATTGCATTTATCTTCAATCTCGTTTATTTGTATTTAATGCATGTAAGATTAACAACGTATATTAAAATTTATTTATTTTACAGTAGTAATCTGTTAATAAACTACCTGTTAATGAATTATACGTTATGTATGTATACGTATTATAAATTGCATATTTGTATGTTGTACATACCTGGTACAGTTATGCGTATAGGCCTAATTATTGTTCTCATCTAGAAATTCAGGCGACATGTTGTTAAGTGAGTGATCTAAGACTTTGTTTCCTAGGTACTGTGTTTGTGTATTTAAATCTAATAGAGAATGTATTGTTTATTAAAACTTATCTTAGCCTGTAGGACTGCAGCCCAAGGTGAGCTTTGGCCTCCACTATCGCTACAAACTTATCTCCATTTGATCGTATGCAACCTATTCAGATCCTCGTCCATATCTTACAGCCACCTGCTCCTTGGTTTCCCTCTACTGTTGAGTCTACGCTGACAAGCGCCCGTTTTAGTGCTCTGCTGTCCACCAGTTCTGTGAACATGAACTATTCTGTTCATTGTGTGTGGTCTCAAAGTTGCATTAATTAATTGAGAATCGGTTGATACCTGATTATATTTTCCTTCCTGCAACTTCAGTCGTTAGGTGCGACGCGTTTCGGGCTCACAGTGCCATCTTCAGGAGAAAATCACTCGCGGCGAGCCCGTTAGTACAAAACAATTAACACGCACATAAGAACACTGAATTCATTATATACTCTTATCGCGCGAGAACACGCTGCGCAGCATCGTCGAGACAATAAAAGTGTACTGGCAGCGTAAACTCCAATGCAGAGATATGCCGGTAATACTCCTCATGTCTGTGCTAGCTGGTGTATTATGGTGTCAAAGAGTGCGTTCGATTTGAACAAAACCATATCGTTCAAAAGGTACTCCTTCTGTAATGTAGCCGCTTTGTATATCTCGTATTCTTCCAATGCATCCATATATCGGCCATTTTGACAATAATGTATGAGGTTAAAATGATCGGAAAAGTCAGTGTAACTATGATTACAATCAATTAGATATTGCGCATATGTCGATTTACTGTGCACTAAATTCTTCACAGGAAGGTGTTACTTGAGGCTTTCTTCAAAGCATCTCCCGGTTTGGCCGACATAAAATATGTCGCAATCATCACACACAATTTTATAGATGCCAGAGCGTGTCTCTATGCTTGTATCTGTCCTGGGGCGGAGTGCATTTTCAATGTTATTTTTAGTCCTAAAGATAACTGTAATGTTGTATTTCTTAAAATGGTTTCTTATAATATTAGGTAATAAAGATGTGTATTCCACCGATATAAATCTGTCTGTATTACGCAACGTGCTGTTCGTAATTTTAGTTTTGTTCTTGTGTTTGGAAATAAGTTTATCTAAGTTTATTATATTAACGTTTGCTTTTATACACTTCTCCTCCTGTAATACTCTATATATTGTCTTTAGGTGTGTATTGAATATTTAGTGTAAATGAATAAACTGAATTAGTTTATTCAGCTTAAAGTGAATTGCAGCATTGTCAGCTGATAAGTAAATGTCAAAAACTAAATAATACAGATGGCTGTAAGTCTATTTAGATGATTTACTCATATGTTACATTTCTAATTCTATCTTAGGTTACATAGGCCTATTATTTATTTGTAATCATGTTGTTCTCACATTGTCGACTACATCAATTTTAAGTAGCGTTTAATGCTAATTATTGATGTACACACCGATAGTAATTAATCAACATTTATTGAGATTAGAATACCCCCCATACATGAGTTAGATGTTAAATTGAGTTTTGTAACAACCTCTGGTAGCTCAGTTGGTAGAGCGGTGGACTGTAGTTGGTTACGTGTATCAGCAGTAATCCATAGGTCGCTGGTTCAAATCCGGCCCGGAGGAAATATTTTTGAATCTTATATAAATCATTATAAAGTACTTATGTTTAATATCTAAGCTCTGACGAATTTAAAATTAAGTTTGCTGTAGGTATTTTAGAGAAACTAAACGTAGCAAATATTCTAGATTTTTGTATTGCAAATGAGATTTGTGATATAAAAATATTAAGGTAAACTTAAGTTCGTACAAGGATATATTTTTTTTCTTAATGAAATTTTACGTATTTTTATTTAAAAACATCATAATCATTATATAATAATAATAATAATAATAATAATAATAATAATAGTAGTAGTAGTAGTAGTAGTAGTAGTAGTAGTAGTAGTAGTAGTAGTAGTAGTAGTAGTAGTAGTAGTAGTCATAATAATAACAAATTCAAAACTAAAAACTGAAAAACAAGAAACCAAAATTGTCATTAAATTTTGTATTTCTGATAAAAGTGGTCGTCACAACAGAACTACGTATAATTTCGTGACAAAATTAACAGTTTATTCTTGACAAGAATTTGGCACTCGTGCATCTTATAATATTTATTTAAATGGAAACAGAAGACATTTTATTTATTGTTGTGCGAATATAAAACAATACAATATAAAACACACACACACACACACACACACACAAAGTGCTTTTTTGTTTAAAAAAGATGCAGATATGCTAGTTCAAAGTGTATAAAACCGCACAGGCCCTGGATTCACACGAGTCTTCTGCAGAGAATCTAAGATGTTTTCCGTGTACAATGCCAAAACGCAACAGTAAATACATAGATAAACTACAATAATAAGTGTAGTAAAATAAAGTTTATATATAATATATAATAACATGTGTATAAATATTATATATAATATTATATATTACACACAAAATTGTGATATACACAATATAATATGTTTGATCTACGACGTTCTAATTGATTATTTACAGGATAGTAATATTTACATAATTCGTTCTCGGGCGGGCGCGTATTTATTTTTAAATATGTTATGTTATGTAAATATTTATAGAAAAACATAACTTAGAGCATTGTGATAGAATTTTGCGTAGATTATACTGTCACTTAGGAAATTACAGAAATTTCCTAACTGTCTTGTTAAGATAATAAACAACGCTGTTTTGGATTTCAACGCACGTTCAGTTTTGTTAACACCAAAAATAAAACTTTTGATGGGAATTCTTCGGTTATAATGATCAACCAACAGTACTCACTGAAGGCATCACGCATACCGGAAAAAGGTTCTTGTACTGATTCTGGAATTTGAACTGGAAATCAAGGAGGCAGTTTGCTCCACACACGAATGAAACGATAAAAGAGGTTCGTTGAATAGTGATAACAAAACTAAAACCTGTGTTGAACACAAAAGTAGCATATGTTTCTCGATAAAGAGAACCATGAAAGTTTAGAATTTAGGTAATATTTTTTAAACAGTCTACTGGAAGTAAGTTTTTGTGTTTTATTGAAAGGAAAATTGTTACCAATATACTATTTTCTTTAAGCTTAATGCTGCTTTAGTAATGCTTAATACGCAGACTCTGACTGTCTGGCAGCTTTTGCAGATTATTTACTTTAACAGTAATTGTAGTTCTGGATCATTACAGTAGTTAAATATGTTTAATATTTTTAATTTCTTAATATAATGTAACAGTGTAGGTTGTTTTACATTATATGATGTTTAATAATTATAATACATTGTATTGTATATTGGTGATATATAAATATTATGTTTAATAATTTATTATATAATGTTTAATATGACGACATTGATTGATGACTCGTTGGGCACTTGGTGAAACATATTAATACAAAGGTTTTAAAAACGTACAAATACTTGGTAAGTTTCACAGTTTATATTGAAGTATATTAAACAGTGAAACTTACCAAGTGTTTGTATATGTTTAATATGATTTTAATAATAAAACGTGGAAAGATTGAGTTAATATATACTTTTAAAATTTTGTCAATTATGTTCCTATTACAACATGACATCGTCTACTGATATCCTATTACATCTTAAGAGTTAAAGGATAGTTTAATGGTTAAATTTTCTCTAAACAGGTACGAAGCTAATCAGAGAAGTTAGAAGTTTTTATGAACACAGTGATTTTAAATTGTTGTCATATTCGTGGGATACCATAAATGCAAACATATATGAGGTTAAATTACTAGCAATCTAGCAATGGATCTACATGAAATAGATTTGTATTTTGGAGAGGGGGCAAATAAAGAAGAAAACAATATTTCTTTTTCTTCTCAAACGTTTCTTAAAAAAAAAACAAGAAAAAACTATCTTGAAATGCCAGTTTTGTATATTGATACAGTTTTTTATTGATCAAACGATTTTTGAGAGAGTTTAAAAATAAAACTAAACTTTCTTGAAAAAAAAATAATAATTTCCATCAATAGGATTATACTCTTAAATTTCTCTAACTTCTTCAATCCTAGATCACCCTGCTTTTACGGAGAGGGAGGCAACTTTAAACATAACGTCTCTTGTGTTTCTTTGCCACGAAAAATGTTTTTTATTGAATTTGTGACTATTTAAAGGCAATTTAAATAGCACAAATTAATTTTTTTGTTGTTATAACAAGTGAGAGTATAATCCACCCTCCCTCTGTACCTAGATACCTGTATCAACTTGTAAAAAGGCTAGTACGAACATGCAAAGTACAATGTTATTAAGCGAAAACTAATAATCCTTCTATTTAAATAAAAGACGTGATAATAATAAATGAAATACCTAACTCCTAACTAAGAAAAGGTAGGATAATTTATAGTAGTTAATTAATGGACAATTAATAATAATAAAGTACGAACTACTTTTCTCTCAGCGTGTAAACTGCGCCCGCTTCCATACTCCCTGTCGCTAAATTAACGCCAGTCGACGGAGAATCTCTGACATGTAAGCAGCTCGAAAATGTGTCGTGAAGTTAAACGTACGTTTATGTCGCTAAAACCGATGTAACAAGAAGTTAGTGCTTCTCATTTAATTAATCCACATGTAAGGAAAGTGAAATGAAACTTAAAACTAGTAATGTAGTTCAGATGTTGAGAAAATATTCTTAATAAATAAAAACTTAGCCGACACATCTCTTTATGAAAAGTAAGTGGTAAGATATGTTCCATACCATGTAAAAGGTAACATCAGTGCTGTTAAAAAAAAAAAAGGAATTAAATGTGAAAAGTGAACACCAACGCCAGGAGAGAAGTTACGACAACAACTGTACGAACTCCAAGTAGCAGAAGCCCAGCGTCATGACCTAGACCACAATTCAGAAACAACCAACTAAATGAAGGATCCAGATGGACAACGAACTACACCCAGGAAGACCTACTGAAGAGGATCATCTCGACCGCCAGCCGCAGACTCACGTTATACTCAGGTGACACTTAACCAAAACTTCTGTGCATACATTGTTTTTAACAACCTCAACAAAAAGATCAGTAAAGTTTCTTGTAAAGACTTTTTAGATCTCATAAATATTAGCACATTAATGTTTGTAGTTTATGTAATACTATAGTAATAAACTGATGATGCTTAAAGGTAAAGTTAATATGAAATTACATCAGACTATTCTTCAAATAGTTTGGATGATGTTGAAGTATGTTAGAATATTATAAAGTTAGAACCCGGATCCGTGGTAATCAAAGTAATACACAGCTGTATGATTTTGAGATACTAAGAGTAACAATTTAAAGAGTATTAATGCAGAATCTATAAGAATTTTCCTTAAAAGTAAAGTAAAAACAAAAAGATGACCATTAAAGCTATTATGTTTATATCCGTAGGTAAGATACAATAATAAAGAGATGTTTTCGCTAATATCCAGAGAGTGAATAAATTTATGTAACCTTGGACAAATTCCTGATATATACATTGTCATAATTTGTTGGTAAGTAATTTTTACTAACTACGGCAGCTAGTTTAATTAACAGCCAACAATTAAACTGGTTCCCTATGTTATAATGTCTTAACAGGAGAGACGTTATAAAATGCGCGACTCTGCTGATTAATTAACAGTAACTTGGTAGAATACATAAATTTATTCACTCTGAATTTGTGAACAAATAAATAAATAGAGTTTTAATTATAAAATAATAATATTAGTATTAGGATATTGCCGTAATAAACAAGTCCCTGCTGGTAAAAATATTCCATTTTAAACCTGTCGGTATTTACAGGCTATTTCGTGTTAGATACGTGTCGAGGAATGTACGCTCTCTCCCGTAAACAAAATAAGGTGTTTGAATGGCATTCCCAAGTGGACAACATAGACAGTCCTGACCAGGAAATAATCCTGTTCCGAATTGTCCGAATCCACCCTCCTTTGTTAACAACACACCCCAACGCAAACAACAGCTGATCTATTGTGTTATTGTAAACACAATGAACTCTTCGTGTGAAATTTCTTTCCACTATAAAAAGATATTATCACCTTGTCTCGACTGATAATTGCTAGAAGTACATAAAGTTGAATTGATTTGAGATAATTTTAATTTGATTAATTAGTATAAGATTCGTATTATCTATATGTGTGTGTGTTTAAATGAATTCAAATTTTATAAGTGTTTAAAACAGATGATATAAGATTTGTCGTACGTAATACTTAAATTATTTAAAAGTGATTACTACCACTACAATGGCTCAATTAACCCCGACTTGTTGTTGAAGGACGAACTAAGCTATGAAGCTTTGTTACGCGGTCTCCCATACAGAAACGGAACTGTCGCGGAGCTGCGCAAAACGTTACGCGAAAATAGACCAGAGAAACCCTCACTGTTAAATCGTTTAAGTGTGTTAGACTTCGAAAGTGAAAAAGAAACATGCTATCATAAATATACGGAACTTACCTCCATCGCACAAACCCTGCGAGATGAAAAATCCCCCGCAGTAATTTTAAGAACCACTCAAAGAATCGAACATCTGACCCGCCGCATCACCAATTTGTTGAATTGGCCCGGTGACGAAGTTACTCCACCGGACGCGCAAAAATTCGCGGAAGAAGCATTACAACAATTACCCGAGATAATGCGCGAATTACGTAAAAGGTCCGAATCGTTTAGATTAGAAGAGATCGAAGAAGCAATGACGAAACTAAATATTTCCCCCACCCTATCTCCTACTCAAGAACAGCAACCCAGTGCTGTAAAATTTCAGTTTCTGCAGGAATCTAATATAGATCCCGTTAAGGAACGGTTAACCGATAGACAAGTAAATATCCTACCAGTAAACGTCACGTTACTACCAAATGAACAAGAGAATATGACCCGTACCTACGATTTACCTCCTCACTTACAGACGAATCAATCTGCGGAAAAACCTAGAATGACGACTCAATTAAATCTAACTACCGAGCTTTATGGAAAAATAACTCACCCCGTAGAACGTATTTTATCTGAGATACCAACCACTGATGGGCTGAATATTACGAAACTCCTAGATTTTATCAAGCACCTATTACAAATAAAGGATCTGCGACAACTAAGAGATGATCAAATTTTACAAGTAATTCTACCTAAATGTAGATCTCCTTTAAAAGATCGTGTGTTAGAATCACTAAGGTATAATCACCCTGTAGAAAAACTACATACCAACCTGATAAGACATTTCATCCCCACCGGTATCTACGAAGAATTAAAGCGGAATCAGTACTTCGTGTACAAGGAGCATACGAGAGATTAGCTCATTATATATCTGAAATAAGGGAATCGGCCTTATTACTACAAGTTAACTGGAGTGAACAACAGCTAGTAGACACTATCTTAGTAGGACTATCTCCCGAGGAGCGATCTCGCCTAGCACTCATGAAGAGACCAACCACATTCACAGAACTAGAACTGTGTTGTATACATTCATCCAACGTCTGGTATTCAGACCAAAACAGACGCGTTTTTATGTCCCAGACTCAACGCAGGGATTCATTCCTACCTCTACCCATTGGGACTGATACTCGAACCTACCGCAATAAGCGATTCGTAAGAACTTCTAAAACCCAAAGCTACCCCAATACTTCAAACTCTCTACAAAAACCCCGACAGCATCCGAGCGATGCCAATGAGGAAAGAAGATGTTATAACTGTGGAAAGTCCGGACACATTAGCAAGAATTGTAAACAAAAGCGGTACCAACAGAAAACCGACCAGTCAAAAAACATGTGAAGCAGGAAGAACAAAAATCCTACGTCTTCCGCAGCATCAGAAGGAAAGGTATAAACACTAATCATCCTAAAGTAAAAATAAATATTAACAAACGTATAGACCCTTACATAACAAGATTTATTGACAAGTGCAACTCTATTGGTACATGCAAAACAAGTATATGCTAATTACCCTACATACACATAGACCTTGGAGCAACGAATATCCTTGGTTTAATCGATTCAGGATCTACACGTAGTAAAATCAGTCAACAGCTAGCCAGCGTATTAGATAATCATACTCTTATTCGACGTAACCAAAACGTGAACATAAAGTGTGCCACCGCGAATAAGCAAAACCTAAATATATCACGCAGTATTACTGTCAAATTAAAAATAAAGAATTTTACTTGGTATGTTCCACTACTCGTAGCTGAAGTATTAGGACAAAACTTAATACTAGGCGCCGACTTTATAAGCAAAACTGGCTTAATCCTTGACATATACGCTAAACAATATTTCTTTAGGTTTGATCGTTCTCGAAAATATCAGTTCGAGTCCGAACTAAATAACAGCGAGAATTGCGAAACATCAACTATTCAGTTAGAGCATCATGAATCTAGTTTGAGTCATTTAAAAGGAAATGAGCGACAAAGAATTCAAAAGTTAATAAGGGAATTTTCTACTGTACTCACACCCAAGTTAGGATTGACCAATCTAATCGAATACAAAATAAATCTAAGTGACAACAAGGTAATACGTCTTCACCCATACAAATTATCACCGCCCAAGATGGAAATAATGAGAAACCAAATCTACAAACTCATTGAACAACACGTCATAGAACCGTCAACTTCTCCATACTCATCACCTGCATTCCTAGTACCAAAAGGAACTGACAAACATAGACTAGTCGTGGATTATAGACAGCTGAATAAGAATATAGAATTTGAATCGATTCCCCTGCCCGACATTCACAGCGCGTTCCACTATTTTACCAAAGCGAAAATTTTCACCATAATGGATCTCAACCAGGCCTTCCATCAAATCCCACTAGCTGAGGAATCAAAACATCTAACTGCGTTTGCTGTCCCATTTAATCTATATCAATTTACTAAGCAGACTGTTAGAAAAAATATTCCATGACGTTAAATTTAAATTCGTATATCACTATCTTGACGACATAGTAGTATATAGTGAATCGATGGATCAGCATATTGATCACTTGCGTGAAGTATTATCAAGGTTAAAGAATGCTGGACTAACGGTAAACCCCAGTAAAGTTAATTTCGCAGTAAAACAATTCTCTCTTCTTAGGTCATATAGTATAGGCCGAAGGTAAGGTTAGCATCGACCCCGAAGGTACGCGCGCAATCCGAGAATTTTTACCACCTAGAGACACAAAAGGTATTGCTCGATTTTTAGGTATGATCAATTATTTTCACAAGTACATACCCCACCTAGCGGATATAGCAGCCCCATTAAATGCATTAAGGAAGAAAGGAGCGAAATTCGAGTGGACTACTCGACATCAAGCCGCTTTTGAAACACTCAAAGAAAGCATAATATCACCACCGGTATTGCAGTTAGCAGATTTCAGTAAACCATTTGTCGTACAGACCGACAGTTTTAGTGTAACATTAGGAGCCGTAATATACCAAGAAATCAATAATACAAGACTCCCGATCAGCTTGCATCACGTACTTTGACGGACCAAGAAAGGAAGTTCTCAGCCTATGAACTCGAATGTTTAGCTGTAGTATTCGCCTTCGAAAAATTCAAACCATTTTTGGAACACAAGGAATTTCTACTAGAAACCGACAACCAAGCTTTGTCATGGTTATTGAACCATCCAAAACAGTTAGGTCGTATCGGAAGATGGGTGTTAAGATTAAATTGCTACAAGTTCAAAGTACAACATATTCGTGGTACCCAAAATGTAGTCGCCGATACACTATCCCGCATGTTCCAACTAACCAATACCAGACCTGGCGAAGACAATGTTGAAACCACTACTGTCAAATCGCTAATAACAGAATTCCCCCTTGCATTTAAGGATATAGCACATCACCAACAACAAGATCCGAAATTGTGTAAAATAATAGAACAAATAGATAAGGGAAATTATTCTGACAAATATACCTTGAGTAAACGAGTACTTTGTTTTAAAAAGGCTAACGGAAAGTCACTGAGAATAATCGCCCCGGAAATAATTAAACCCATGCTAATGGAATACTACCACTCATCAACCATTGGAGCTCATATGGGAATTAGGAAAACAATACATCGTATTCGCAAGGAATATCATTGGGAAAACATGAACAGTGAAATAACTAAGTTCGTGAAACAATGCGAAATCTGTGCCCAGAGCAAGCCAGCAAGAATCAGTCAAGTCGGAAAATTAATCTCAGAAATCCCCACAACACCCTTTTCAAAGATATACATAGACTTTTCTGGACCTTATCCCCGTTCTAAGTCAGGAAATACTATGCTATTAATTTTCGTGGACTCCTTCACTAAATTCGTGTGGATGTACCCTATGAGACGTGCCTTAGCATCTACGACAATAAAGATTCTACAAGAGAGACTATTTAAAGATTATGGTACACCAGTACACCTAGTATCTGACAATGGACCTCAGTTTAAATCGAAAGAATTTAATGACATGTGTTTTAAATTAGGAATAAATCATATTACAGTCACAGAGTACCGACCGCAAGGAAACCTAGCTAAGAAATACTTGCGAAACCTAAAATCAGCCTTAATATCTTATCACGCTAAAGATCAGACAGCGTGGGATCAAAATCTATCATGGATACAATTTGCCTTCAACTCGGCGTATCATGAAGGACATAAATCAACACCATTTGATTTACTGTACAAGTACAAACCGAACCACCCGTTAACCACAAAGTGGAAAATTCATGAGTTATTGCCCCGCGAAATAAATGGGAATAATATAAGGAAAATATGGAACGAAGCTCGCGCAAATTTGAGAGCGAATCTACAAAAATCGCGGAAATATCATGAGCAGAATAATAGGAAAATAAAGTACAATGTAGGTGATTTAGTCATGTATAAAACTCACCCTACGAGTAAAGCCGTTGATAGGACCACTTCCAAACTATCATACCGATGGTGTGGCCCCTACAAGATTCACAAGTTCATCACCCCCGTGACAGTAGCGCTGTACGAACCCAATACAGACAATTACGTTCGCAGAAGTCATGTGTCTCAAATAAAAAAAATTGTTTTCGTGTGAAAATAAAGAAGCACGACTACGAGAAAGATAGTAAACCAAGAATACTACCTAAGTATTAAGATTAAAATATAGGCAACATCCTATATCGTAATTGAGTATAATCTCAAACACCTCGTACGAATACTAGCGAGGCCTGATCAACCTTAGCTAATGTCCTGCGAGAATAAAATAAATAATGAGACGTCAGCTGACGAACAACAAACCTCTACCGCAGTAAAATAAAGGTAATTCTATTGTTATTACAATACGTTATTATTATCAATAACCTATAACATGTTAATCTTTAAGATGAATACGATAGTAATAATACACTAAATTGTAGTTCACGTTTGCGACTAAGAGAAAGACAAAACGAGGAAGTAAGAGGAGTAGTCGATAACAACAAAAAGTTAAAATAATCAGCGATTCTATGCGTTGAAGATTATAAAGGTGCTAAAACCCTTCTGTAAGAAAGTTAGAGAAACTTTAACCTTACAGCAATACTGTATATCTGTAAAAAAGTAAACCGATACACACGGGAATACCTGAAATATGACTAAACCTACTCATGAGTGTAACTCCTTAAAACGAGTGAAGAAACTAAGCAAAAAAAACCGGTAGTAGATTTAAGAAATAGAAATAAGGTAGATTTATGTATTTGTGTATTTTATGTGTTGTATATGTATTGGATTTTAAGTATTTTGTATAGTATGTAAGATGGATGTATGTATGATTGATGGATCGAAATAACCTGGTGGAGAGAAATTTCAACACGAAGTTCCGTGCTAAATATAATTGTATTTCATAGATATCCTTTAATAAACTAACGCCTCCCCATCTCGATCTCCTTTAAGTGAGGAGAATGTGACAATTTAAAGGCAATTTAAATAGCACAAATTAATTTTTTTGTTCTTATAACAAGTGAGAGTATAATTCACCCTCCCTCTGTACCTAGATACCTGTATCAACTTGTAAAAAGGCTAGTACGAACATGCAAAGTACAATGTTATTAAGCGAAAACTAATAATCCTTCTATTTAAATAAAAGACGTGATAATAATAAATGAAATACCTAACTCCTAACTAAGAAAAGGTAGGATAATTTATAGTAGTTAATTAATGGACAATTAATAATAATAAAGTACGAACTACTTTTCTCTCAGCGTGTAAACTGCGCCCGCTTCCATACTCCCTGTCGCTAAATTAACGCCAGTCGACGGAGAATCTCTGACATGTAAGCAGCTCGAAAATGTGTCGTGAAGTTAAACGTACGTTTATGTCGCTAAAACACATCGCTAAAACAAGAAGTTAGTGCTTCTCATTTAATTAATCCACATGTAAGGAAAGTGAAATGAAACATAAAACTAGTAATGTAGTTCAGATGTTGAGAAAATATTCTTAATAAATAAAAACTTAGCCGACACATCTCTTTATGAAAAGTAAGTGGTAAGATATGTTCCATACCATGTAAAAGGTAACATCAGTGCTGTTAAAAAAAAAAAAAGGAATTAAATGTGAAAAGTGAATACCAACGCCAGGAGAGAAGTTACGACAACAACTGTACGAACTCCAAGTAGCAGAATCCCAGCGTCATGACCTAGACCACAATTCAGAAACAACCAACTAAATGAAGGATCCAGATGGACAACGAACTACACCCAGGAAGACCTACTGAAGAGGATCATCTCGACCGCCAGCCGCAGACTCACGTTATACTCAGGTGACACTTAACCAAAACGTCTGTGCATACATTGTTTTTAACAACCTCAACAAAAAGAACAGTAAAGTTTCTTGTAAAGACTTTTTAGATCTCATAAATATTAGCACATTAATGTTTGTAGTTTATGTAATACTATAGTAATAACCTGATGATGCTTAAAGGTAAAATTAATATGAAATTACATCAGACTATTCTTCAAATAGTTTGGATGATGTTGAAGTATGTTAGAATATTATAAAGTTAGAACCCGGATCCGTGGTAATCAAAGTAATACACAGCTGTATGATTTTGAGATACTAAGAGTAACAATTTAAAGAGTATTTAATGCAGAATCTATAAGAATTTTCCTTAAAAGTAAAGTAAAAACAAAAAGATGACCATTAAAGCTATTATGTTTATATCCGTAGGTAAGATACAATAATAAAGTGATGTTTTCGCTAATATCCAGAGAGTGAATAAATTTATGTAACCTTGGACAAATTCCTGATATATACATTGTCATAATTTGTTGGTAAGTAATTTTTACTAACTACGGCAGCTAGTTTAATTAACAGCCAACAATTAAACTGGTTCCCTATGTTATAATGTCTTAACAGGAGAGACGTTATAAATTACCGATTCATAAATTTTAAATTTTCAGAATACAACCGGTGGGAGATTTGTGAAAGAACACTGTTTCTTCGCAGGTGACAGTTACCCGGTCCAAGCACGGTGGGTCCATTGATAGTGAATAACAGAATGTACCTCCGTCGGAGAGTTAAGAGAAATCTCTATTAAACCAATACAGACACCTGGTTATTTTGGCGGTATAGTTACGCCATATTACATTCTGCAGGGTGTTATGAATACCAAACGCGTGTCTCTTGAAACAACAATTCCAGTCTGAGCTGGAACAGTTTCGGAAAACAATAATCATAGCAAGTATCACGAACCAGTCATTCCTGCGGTAAAGCAGACTTCTGTATTACAAACAAAAATCGTGGATCTTATCAGTCACGTTGTCTGAATACCGTATGTAAACCTAGACATCAATAACGCATCATACAAGTTAATGATTGGATAAAATTCCATGAAAAAGTAATGTAACTTTTATATGAAAAAGTGACAATTTGGTGACATGAAATTCTCCCCCCCTTACATGAAAGTAATGTCAGATTTTAATCTCGGTATGTGAGCAATCCTTGAGAGAAGATAATGCTAAGAGATAGCTACAACAAAGGTAGTATGTCACATAGATGTATGGCACATTAAGAAAGAGTTTGTAGACAAATACAACAAAGAAGCCCAGTTGGAATTGGCAATGCTAGGGCCTCATGGAAATAATTCCTGGCATTGACTGCGAAGTAAGTCGTTCTCGAGCTGGAGAAATGAAAATTTAAGTATGGTAGAAGGCTGCAGAAACCAACCTGAAATGAATACCTCAACTATAAGAAAGTATTACATAAATTCAAATAGGACTTATTGAAATAGTATATCTTACTGTTGCGACACTGGCGCCAGGTGACCTCCGCTAAATAAGTTTTAAGTGCTGTACTGTAGTCGTCTACTTCTCTCGCACTGTACTCCGTTAAACTTCACGTCCTTTATGTAGACTGAGTGTGCTTGTTTTGCTGTTCAACGGGTCTACAATATCTTGTGAGTGAGCACGTTTTGGTGCGCCATACTAGCTATTCATCTGTAATGATGGTTGTTCCTGTTACTTTCTGTCGTTAATAATAGGAAGCATCGTTTCTAATCTTTTATGTGCAAAAGGAATTACTAGTTCCTATAGAAATGATTAGAAATATTTCTTTTGTTTCTCTTCAATGTCTAGTGGTAACACATCCTGAGATAGGAACCGGCTAACGAAATGTTTTTTAGAAGGAAACAAACTCTCGTCAGTTAAAACTGTTTGAACAGGGTACCTTAACACTACCCGACCTGCATGTAACTGGACCAATTTACTTTGGTACTATATCTATGTGAAGTATTTTACGACACTCTTATTTAAACTATACTGAAAATAAAAAAATCTTCTATTATTATGTGCCGAAGCAATGTAAATTCAAAATTCCCGCCCAGTTCATAAATCGCGCCAAGGCCACTGCCTTCGGACCTGCTTCGGCCAATTGAGTGAGATAGCCGCGCCGCGCTGGGGCAAGGTGTACTGCAGCGCTGACTAAATCAAGGTTGCCGCTCGTGAACGGTGACGAGATAAAGTATGCCGGCAGCCCAGCTGATTAACAATTTTCAGCTGGTATTCTTAACCATGGTGGGTTAACTGAATCTGTGAGTCGTCTTCATTCGCTGTTCTGCCCTTTGACGGTGCTTTTCGTGGTCTGGGGGCTGGATTGGGTTCGCTGTGATTTACTATGCGTACCTAAGTTAGTAGAGTGTCTCAGGTGAGGACAATTACTTTGTTCATATTATCTTAATAAAGGGTTATGTTTCTTAATGCAAAATAATCATTCCGCCCTCATAAATACATCAAGGAGGACTTACTAAAAATGACAGCCGGGAGAAGAAACGTCCCCGAAGTCCAGGAAATGAGCTCTGGACCGGAGATCAGCTCAATTGCGGTGCCAGTGATTTCACCGACTTCGGTGACCTGGCAGAGCTCGGAAATCTTCAAAATAAAAAGGAGAAAAGCCGGTCATAAGGGAAGCCAAGGAAGTAAGCGTGGTCCCTAGCAAATAATTCTTCGACGTCCAGCATGAAAAGCACCTTTCTGTGAAATATTAATAGTTGCGTTTCGCATTATTGAGAACTTAAGATGCTACTGGCCAGACATTGATGTTTGTGTGTGTATGTGTGTGTGTGTGTGCATGTGCGCGCGCGCGCCTGCATGAAACACATTTGAGGCCACAAGAACATTTTAATATGAGGGGATATGAGTCTTTCCGCTGTGATGTGACCCCAAACATCAGAGCTAGGTGAGGCGTTATTACTGTATATTACTTAGCAACACATATCCCGCTAGACGTATTCCGCTCGCCACGCCTCTACAAGCAGTAGCAGTCAGTTTATTACAGCCACAAAGATGACGATCTGCTGGGTATATTTATCAACTTCTGCATGGCGAGCACAAGACATACCAGATCACATCGAGCAGTTACCATTTCGATTACTTCTTATCGGAGACTTCAACACCTATTGTCCCACTTGCGGTTGTCGTAGGAAGAACAGCCCTGGATTAAGAACCGAAGGTCAATTCTAAACAGCGGGCTGGTGTTTTTAAACACAGGCAAACCACACAGTTTAATGTTAGAAGTAGCACTTTCTCGGCTATCGATCTTTCTATCTGTAGCCCGAGTCTTGCTCTGTCGTGGGAAGTGCTCCCACAGCTTTTCGGGAGCGACCACTTACCAGTGCTGATAACAACACGAGCCCCGAAGAGCGTTATATGCATGCCGAAAAGATGGCGCGTGCACCGTACTTATGGCGCGTCCACCGTGTTTTAGACAGGCTTCACGGCTGCTGTACTATCTACGAACATCGCCGGAAATAGAGAAGAAGACGTACACAGTTTCACAGCTGCTATCACTTCAGCAGCTACGGATAATAGCCTTCGGACCGGTGGTCTTTCATTCAGGACAACACCGCTTTAACAGAACGCAATAAAAGAGAAGCGACAAGCTTTGAACAGGTACAAACGAG
Organism: Magicicada septendecula; assembly: GCA_034769895.1. Classification (NCBI taxonomy): domain Eukaryota; kingdom Metazoa; phylum Arthropoda; class Insecta; order Hemiptera; family Cicadidae; genus Magicicada; species Magicicada septendecula. The sequence continues at coordinate 86,711,298 of CM068370.1, forward strand.
CTTCAACCGAAAACAATCGCATCACTTTTAAGTGACTTCGAGCCGCTGGTCGTAGAGCAGTACTCGGTGCTAAAAGATCAAGCTGGGATAACTACATATCGACCATAACACCATCGACCCCAGTGACAGAAGTATGGAAAAGATCAGAACAATCGCTGGCACATCAATGTTCAAGTCTATCGCATGTACAGAGCACGATGATGAATTGATATGCAACTCCGATGAAATTGCTGACACCTTGGCTACGCGATATGCCGAAGTCAGTAGTGCAGTTAGTTATCTCTCTACGTCTCGTAAGAAAAGCTGAAGTCGAACAAGATTCGGAACTGAACTTACAACGTGCCTTTCACGACGAGGGAATTACAGTCCGGTATCCTCACTGCAGCGGGCGATATTTGTTACAGCATGATATGTCAGCTGCCGGGTCGAACTAGTGGATACACTAGTCGAGCCTTATAACAGCTTATGGATACAAGAGAATTACACTGAACGATGGCAAGATGCGATCGTTGTTCCATTTCCGAAGGCCGGAAAGATCACCGTAAAGCAGAAATCTATCGTCCAGTATTGTTGCGCGCTGTTTAGGAAAATTATTAAAAAGAATTGTTAACCGGTTCATCTGGTGTCTTGAAAAATACAGCCTACTGACCGCAAACCAGGGTGGGTATCGGAAGCACCATTCTGGAGAATACAGTTCAAAATAGTTTCATCGAAGGACAACACATGATTGCTGTATTCTTTGATTTTCAGAAGGCATTCGATAAAACATGGCGATATAATATTATGAAACAGGTACGTGATTGGCGGTTCAGCGGTAATCTGCTTAAATTTATCTCCATGTTTCTCAGGGACAGACCTTTCCGTGTTCGGGTCGGGGACGTCTATCGGCCCCACACGACCTTGAACATGGAGTAGGCCTACCGCGGATATTTTCGTTGAGCAGCACGGTTTTTACTGTAGCCATGAACGGGATCTTTGAGGGTATAGAAACGTCAATTGGGAAGTGCTTGTACGTTGACGATCTTGCGCTGTTCTACCCGGTTAAAGCTACGGCAATGATAAAACGTAAAATGCAATGTTCTGTATAGACGTCTGTTGAATATGCTAAGAGTATAGGCTTTTCTTTCTCAACAACAGAGATACCTGTGTCCACTTCTGTCAAAACGGATGAAGGCAGCCGACGACGAAGAAAACTCCTTTTTAGATCGGTTCAAGAGGAATACGTCGACGAACATACCACTGTGAAGGCTCGAAAACAGAGAGCTTAGTGGGTAGTGCGTTTTTCATCGATGGCGCCTCCCATTCCTGGACACTGCTGAAAGCGACGAGTGTATACACCGCAACTGTATGCGGTGTGGCAACTTCTCGGTTTCTGTGAACAAAGAGGTGAGTGAAAATTTATTATCCGTCCGGATTCACTGAGTTTTTCTAACTGCCTTGGACAAGCCAGGTACACTGGATCCGTTATTGTAACAGAGTTAACAGCGCTATGCCGTGCGTTAGACGAGCTTGGTTCATCTTTTACTTTTGTTTGGAGTCCGGATCGTATACGTAGGTATTGAAGGTAAGTAAGAAACTGACGTTGCAGACAAACGAGAGATCGATGGAATTGCCATACGACCTGACGACTCAATAGTAGCTGCCACAACCACCATTCTTAATGTGTGGCAGCAGATGAATGCACAGAAGAGCAAACCTTCTGCCGTGAATCAGAGCGTCCGTAAATGGGAAATGGCAGATGATCGTAGTCGTCGTGAACAAGTTTGCGAGTTGGGCGTACGAACTTGACGTCCTCTTACAAGGACAAAATCGACCCGACTGCACCTGTGGCGGAGTGCTTACTGTAAAAGATGTAATTGAAGTGCTCTTGCTGAACTCGGACAAAGGTACAGAGTAAAACATAATCTGAAAGAAGACATCGGAGACGAACAGTTAGTGATTAACAGAACTCTGTCCTTCCTGAATGCAGTAAGATTACTGTATAGATTCTGAAGGATTATTTTGGGTCTGTGTGTGAACGAAGACGAGTTGGGTAACTAGGATGTAGGTGAGAACCAACCATGTAGTCTACCAACACTCCAGGTCTACGCCGTTGGGCTGAAGGCCATAGTTGCCAAGCTCTCAAACATAATAAAAAAAAAAAATGAGATAGAATTAAAAATTAATCTTGCTTTTAATTTAATGGATTAGTTGCTGAATGACGGAATTTTTCCATTAGGATTTTGAAACATAAAATGAAGGAGTACCTGGAAGGAATTCAAGAAAGTAACAAGTCCTGATCTAATTCGTGAATAAATATAAAACCGGCAATGAAACAATTCGGGTACGTCGTAAAAACAAGAGGAATAGTGAACCTTGAACAATACGAAATACGAATAACTTTTAAGTAGTCGAACGATATGATTACCTTATTACTGAAGACAATAACATGAAATTATGTTAATTAAAATGAAAAGCATGTCAATTCGGAGAAGCAGTAATTAAAATATTTGTTGAGATGATTTTGTGAGCCGAAAATCCAACCACATTTTAAAAAATGAAAGAAGTGGAACAACATTAGACATCTACAGGGAAATTTAGCCGAGAGAGTGAATAAAGAAGTGGAAAGTACCTACATATTTACTGCCATAACCAACACAATAAGTGGGCAGAATATTTACCGTTATTTGAACAAGCCACTAATGACAACTACAGCGAAGCTACAAGCTTCACACCGATAGAGCTTGAGCAAGGACGTCAACCCGATAGATTCTGGAAGAGGTACGATCACAAACCTGCTAATCAGATCTTACTTGTACCTTTAAGAATTAAAACTGAAAAAAAAGTAGAATAAAAAAGAATAAAAGTAGAATAATTGAAAGAGGTAATAAGCGAATAGAAAGATTTAACAGAACTCATAAGTTACAGAATTTTAATGTTGAAGAGAGTGTTATTAAAAACAAATCCAGTTGGCAGACGCATAGACAATACTGCTAAAAAATTCTTTAGATTGTATGATAGATCCTATATTTTATTAAGACAAGTTGGTAAGCAAAATTTTATTGTATGTGATGACACACGACAGAGAGAACTAGGCGACCTCTCTAAGGAAATTTTATGAATGAGTATGAAGGTCACTATTACAATTAAAGGAGAACGCACGCTATAGAGTTTAAAGTTGATACCAACACAATGGAGGTAAGCAAGATTTATGAAAGGAACGAATCAACGCAGCGCTTCGACACGTAAAGGGGGGAATATTTCGTTCAGTCCACCCTACATAAGGATAATTTGAATAATGATTACACCACTATTATGAGCGTAATTAATTAAATTAATTGAATATTTCTACTAGTAATTTTATACAAACCACTATGTTGTCTTTGGTATTGACGAGCGCTTTCGGCACTCAAGCCATCTTCAGGTCATTTACCAACCTAGGAAGATGGCTTGACTGCCGAAACCGCTCGTCAATACCAAAGACAACATAGTGGTTTGTATAAAATTACTAGTAGAAATATTTGAGACCACTAACACTCCAATACAACAATACATTAATTGAATATTGTATTAATAAACAATTGTAACAAATGGAAGAAGTGGAACAAATGGACATAATGTACAAAAGTAATTAGGAACATGAGGTTAATCAAAGCAGTTACACTTACAATCTATAGTGGAGAAATAATTTGTTTGCAAACATAAATATACTGAAATTAATAATAGTCAAGTAAAGGATTTTAAAGAAGTTATTTGGGTGATAAGTGTATTAAAATTGGTAAATTTCGAAAAACATGAAAATTAAAAACACTGAATTTTGAGTTCACAGGGAAAATAATAAAAATCACGAAGACAGGACGGTAAACATATAAGTGGGAAAGAAGATACAACAAGTAAAAAAGAGTGTAAGAGCTCTCCGGCAGCCTACTTAAGTGAAATAAAAAAAAGAGTATCTTTTTATTCATCTTAAAAAAAAACGGCTCAAATGAGCTGAAAACAAGTAGCTACAATTCCAATAGGAATGTACAACCTTGAATACTTTGAAGACTAAACGGAACTAAGACTTTTTGAAACAAATATTTAGCATATTTTAACGCTATTTGCCGATCCGATACAAATCATTTAAGTCACTGCCCACGCGGTGCCCACTCATGCGTGTTGTAACGCCTCTAACTTGTCCATTAGGGGCAGCAATGAATCTGTGGTCTGGCCGTTAACGAATGTTACACTGACACGTTGAATTTTTCTCTGTTTTTCCTTATTATGCAGTAACTCCACATCGCATTCTGTCTTAGACTTTGTAAATTGTTCGAAGCCCAATTTTTGTAGGTAAAGAAATTAATTCAGCGGTTCCGTAGGAATCTTGAATTTTACAACTCTCGACGGAGCTGATCTTCTTGGGGAGATAATTTCCATATGGTAGAATCAAGACTTACTTTATCCTACACACAGAGCCATAAAGTTTTTGTGGCCAATTTTTGGAATCTAAGTAATGCTTCTGAGAGATCTTCGTGAAAACTTAAAACATCAACGTATTCGGAGAAACCTCATCTCATTACTTTCCTTTGTCGCGTTCTCTTGAATCTTTTGCACGTTTCACGCACTAGATTCTTCAGTCACTAAACAAACAAACAAACAACAAATTGTCAGAAAAATTAATAGCATCATTAATACATCCATTTCATTCCAATAACATCTATTTCGATTACTTATTCTATGGGATCCTTTTACATCGCAATATACAAAATCGTACACAAGATACAAAATCCTTTTTATTTTTCGTGTAAAATATAGTCGTTGATAGGAAATATTGGGGTTGACACAACAATAAACTAAATCAGTGTTTGGACGTTGATAAATAACCCAATAAAAACCATCTTTTATTTTGTTAAACAATGACACAGTAAATAATGTAAATAATTACAACCTTTATAGGAAACTCATAATTGAAACATCCTGACAAGTAAATCGGCTATTGCAGATAATTATTTATGATGTATATACGTACGTGTAAAGAATGCTGCTAATCGACAAGTCATGCATATACGTGACAGAAATTTAAAATGGTTTGGGTCCATGGCAGCTGTCAATGTTTCAAGTTTGGTATTACAGAATAAATTACGAGTGAGAATAAAAACGTCCTAGAGGTCGTGAGTCGGGCGAAGCGGTGAATCCGCGGAAATCCCCATACTTGCTGTCGGCATTCGCATTGTAACAAAATGTATTCAGCATATGTATCAAGGCCACTTTTTAAAATTTTAATTGGAGCAAAGTTTGTGTGTGTGCGTGCGTACGTGTTTCAAGTTTTCTCGTAACTATTTAATTGGATCAGACGTATAAATAATTCCAGAACTATAAAAATCGTATCAGGTTTTATGATAAATATGTTTATTATTCATAACTATAATACTGTATTTAATTAATTACTGTCAGTAAAGAATTTTCAGCCCATTTTTTGTGCATTTTGCATTCGTCTTAAATGTCTAAATAACGTTTTACGTAATAAAATTAGGTCTACAACAAACGTAGGCACTCCCCAGTATGGAATAACGGTTTATTGGTGTCCGAATCCTGAAGTTACAGCTTCAAGCACATAATTGTTGGTTAAATGTGAAAAAGTAAAAAAATTGTACATACTTAATGAGAAGTAAATATTTATGTTTGTGCGTACTAGCAACTCAAGAAGAAACAGATACAAAGACACATGGCATGTAAATTCAATAATTACATATCTATGTTTGATTCTATATTCATGTTCTATACGTGTGTGCTTTATCTATTGCATTACCTGTACGAGTATACGTGACTTTCTTGCTAATAGTGGGGTGGCGCGTTGATTTATTTGTGACATTAGAAAGGGTTAACTTTTAACGACGTTTCAGGAGACTCATTGTTCTTCCGGTTGTCTTTCTCTTCCAAGTTAATTTAAAATCAATCTCATTGCCTGAGACGAGAACAGTTCAGACGATTCAGTCTCTTTCAACCGCCTTTCATGTACACCCGACTCGAAACGAGCGTACGATACCGGTAGCATAACCGTGAAGTATTGTTTACTGATTCTCTCACAGAAAAACGCCAGCTCCAAACGACAGTGGAGAGGTAATAATAGGCAATGATACCATTCGCTGGTTTACCGTTATTTGAAGGAAAGAATGACCGTATTTTTTTTTGTTCGCGGCGGGGCAGTTATACGCTGCGCGAAGCTGCAAGCCAAAATGCTACTCACTGCTCTCTCACCCTCTCTACACTTCTCTCCACAGTCTCTATCTATATATTATCTTGCCCCTATAATATAGGCAACATGTAGTCATAGGATCTGGCAGCAATACGTATAAGGACTTTCTAGGCGCCGATGTATATTGTAACGATACAATTAAGCCAAATCCCGTACCAGTGATAAAAAAGATAATTCTTGATATAAAATTACTTCATATGAAATAAAATGTTTAAAAAATGATTAAAATGTAAATACTTTGACAAGACGTACAACGATATTACCCAACCCAAGTGATTGAGCCAACAACACAAACATAAAGAAGGGAACCACGTAACATACTTAAGAAAAATATGATAGACAAAACAATGATGGACACAGAACTAAAGAAGAACCAGAAGAAGAGAACAGATCCCTACAATTAAACAGAATTTAAACCAGAAGAGAAGAAGAGGAGAACCGAACCGGGATGAAGACTATTGAAGATGAAGAAGAGGAAGAATGAAGAGGAGACAGATAGAACCCAAGGGGAAACTAACACACATATATAAAAGGGAAAGATTGTATGTTTAGAGATAGAATACGGTCAATAAACCTTGAATAATTATGTATTAATGAAACCAATGTTATTATTAGCATTAATTTAACCTATGTACCCATTTTAAAGACAATACAATTGGACGGTAGCGCGATGATTTTATTTTACTAGGTTGGCTAATCTGATTTATATCTCATCAACGTTCGCGTAATCGTACTTGACCAGTGCACATTCAGTAATCTCGGCGTTCGGTTCGCCGGACCTTTCCGTCAAGTCAGTGTCGACATTAAATGTAGGCCTTAGGCCTTACTATTTTCTATCATGGCCAACTAGCGCCACAACTTCATTCTTAACTAAATTTATTAATTATTGATTCAATATGCAGCATTAGCCAGCCTTCTTTCAATTTATTACAGCTGTAATGTGATCATTCAAATTATTAAAACTATTCGTATACAGTCCACTTCTCTTATTTCTTAATGGAATTAATACATCCTACACAACATCTTCAATCATAATGGAAGACCAGCAGACAAATATTTAATGCAAGATACATAATTTTCGCCCGCTCGGGCTGAACAAATTAACTCTTCCGGTCCGCATTTGCGGGACGTTACTTTTCTTAAACTGTTTCGGCCCACTTGGGCCGGGATCAGCCATATTTTTGGTCACTCCGGACCTGGATTTCCACTTAATGTCTTTTGTATCTTTTTCTGGCCATCACGGGCGGGTTAGCACGTCAGCTAATGCGACCGTGGCGTGATTTGCGTCGCCACTTCGCTCGTCGTCTTCAGGCAACGTGATAGCAAGTTCCTGCCGGCTGCAGTGCCTCAAGGTGGTCATCTTGCCAGCTGTTCACCATCATCATCAAGGAGCCGACGCTGCGGGACGTCGCTGACCAGGTACCACCAGCAACAGTAATAAGGTGCGTAAAAGAATGTCTGAGGAAGGCCTCAAGGTGCTGACCAGAAAGAGAGGCGGATTAAAGTCCGCGATAGTGCGGATACAATCCGCGGTAAATTCATTTGACATTAATTTAACCACAAAACATTTTTTGACTGTGAGATTAGAAAGTCTTTAAGAGCTTAGCCTCGAGGTACGACGAGGTACAGTCTGAGATAGAGCTTATAAGTAAAGACGTGAGCACTGCTCAGGCAGACCGAGTCGAGGTTGAGGAAATGATATACTCAACTGAGGCAAACATTTTACAACTTCTTGACACTGTTAATACTCAGACTGTGCCTCCTGTACTATCGACGCCTGTGCATTTAAAACCGATAAGTTTGCCCTGCTTCTCAGGCAACATACTTGAGTGGCAACATTTCTATTCAATTTTTAATGATCTGGTGCATTCAAGATCAGATTTAACACCAGTACAGAAACTGCATTACTTGCATTCATCGGTGAAGTGTGAACCATTAGACTTAATTAAATCATTACCAATTTGTCAAGAGAATTATGTAATAGCGTTGAACTTGCTGTCCGATAGGTACAATAATCCATTTATATTAGCAAAATATTATGTACAGAACCTACTTCAGGTTAAGTCCACAATAAAGGACTCAGTCCAAAGCTTGGCTGAGTTTACGAATACTATAACGTCTTCTGTTAATTCGCTGGCGGCAATGAAGCTGTCTGTAAACCTATTTGAGTTTATTACTATACAATTGCTTTCCACTAAACTTGACCCTATCACTTTAAAACGTTGGAAGGAGTCTATAGACCCTGACAACTTGCCTAGTTTTCAAGACTTTACTCATTTTTTGAATTTGCGCCGACAGCTTTTAGAAAATACTATGCCAATTGAACCCGGACAGCAATTCAATAAACCTAGTGTAAAACCAAACAATAAGTTTGAGAAATGTAGTTTAAGAAATACTGCTGGCAGCAGTACCTTTAAGAGTTATCATGCTACGGCAAGGCATTATTCATGTGTGTGCTGTAAATCTGATCACCCGCTTTACATGTGTAATAATTTTCGCATATTAAGTGCCGCTGAGCGGGGGCAATTGGTGGTAAACCATAAATGTTGTATTAACTGCCTTAGAGCAGGTCATTTGATAACAAATTGTAAAAGTAAACAGGTTTGTAAAATTTGTTCAAAGGGTCACCACACCTTGCTGCACGCTAATTACGTGCCGAAATCAGCAGCTGCCAGCAGTAACTACTGCTCATTTAAATTACAATGTAAAAACAATGTACTTTTATCCACTGCAGTTGTATATGTCATTGATCAGGCTGGCAATAGGCATAAGGCGCGCGCACTTCTTGACGCCGGGTCTCAGATCAATTTTTGTACGAAATCATTTGCGAAAAGATTGCACCTCAAACTAACCCGATCTAATATTCCGATTACAGGAATAAGCAACACAGCGTGTTGCGCTACTGACATTGTTTCTATGCGTATTATGTCTCGCTATCAGAGACATAGTTTCGAGGCCAAATTTGCCATCTTATCTAACTTAACTCATAATCTGCCTTCAATATCGTTTGACATCAACCGGTTCCACATTCCAAATAAAATTTTTCTCGCCGACCCAGATTTTAATATATCTTCACAGATCGACATACTATTGGGGGCTCAATTTTATCTAGATTTAATATTAGCTAATAAGTACACACGCGGACCCAACTTCCCTATCATTCAGGAGACAAAACTGGGTTACATTTTGGCCGGCAATCTGCCCAAGCACTGCCACACCCAGGGTCCTGCTGTTTCGTTCTTGGCAAGGAACAATGACAGCCAAATCCTGCAATCTCTTGAGAGATTTTGGGAGGCAGAAACGATCCCCGGCGATACCCCTAATGGCGAGTCGGCTTGCGAAGGGCATTTTATGCGCTACACTCAGCGCAACCACGAGGGTAGATTTATAGTGTCGCTCCCATTTAAGTCTGATAATCCTCACTTAGGGGAATCCTACACAAGTGCCGAATCAAGGTTTTTAAACTTGAAGCGTCGATTCAGGCGCGATCCCAAGCTCGCTCGCGACTACGCAGACTTTATCGGGGAATACATGAAGCTTGGGCACATGACACCCATTGATCATGGCGCTATCAATTTAGGATCGTCAAATATTTATTACTTGCCTCACCATGCCGTGTTTAAACATTCTAGCTTGACCACAAAATTGCGCGTTGTCTTTGATGGTTCCTTCAAGACTACAAATGGCCTTTCGTTAAATGACCTATTATTGGTAGGCCCCAATGTTCAGCAGGATCTCTTCTCTATTCTGTTGCGGTTTCGCACACATAAGTATGTCCTGATTGCTGACATCGAAAAAATGTATCGTCAGATTCGGGTTGCTGAAGAGGACTGTCACTATCAGCGTATTTTGTGGCGTGACTCTCCCCTCGAACCACTTAAGCATTTCGCGCTGCGAACAGTAACTTACGGCACGGCTAGCGCCTCCTTTTTGGCCACACGGTGCCTTTTACAAATTGTTAGAGACAATCAAACTTCCTTTCCCCAAGCGGCTTTAGCCATCACTAACGATTTTTATGTAGTCGATCTACTTACCGGTTCTGACACTATCCCCGATCTGACTAATCTGAAATCCGACCTAGGTGCGTTACTTGCTCAATATGGTTTCACGTTGCACAAATGGGCATCAAATGAACCCACAGCGGTCGCAAGTCATCACAACCTTTCACGACCCCTAAATAAACAGGACAATGTGCGTACCCTGGGCATTCTTTGGAACAACACTGCTGATTCATTTTTGTTTGATGTCAACCTATCTCCGGTTCTTCATAGCATATCCAAGAGGCAAATTCTTTCAATAATCGCCGGAATATATGATCCACTGGGTTTAATCGGACCAGTTGTCTTTTTGTATAAACACTTCATGCAGCGACTCTGGCTTTGTAAGCTTAGTTGGGATGAACCGCTTTCCGGTCAGTCACTGTCGGATTGGCATTCTTTGTGTAACAAATTAAGTCTGATTGGTAAAATAGTGGTCCCGCGATCTATTCGTTGCAACCATCAGGCGGTTACAGTTCAGTTGCATGGTTTTTCGGATGCTTCCGAGAGAGGGTTCGGCTGTTGTGTGTATGTCCGAGTCATTTATCAAGATGCTACTGCTTCCTGTCGTCTTTGTGTTCAAAATCTCGCGTGGCTCCCTTGCGCCAAGTGTCATCACCTCGTATCGAGCTCTGCGCTTGTTTGTTATTATCGCGACTTGTGTCTAAAATTATTCCTGCTCTTCATTCATTCATTGAGGATGTACATTTGTATTCCGATTCTATGGTGGCTCTTTACTGGATTCATGCGCAGTCTTCGCGTTGGAAAACATACGTCGCTAATAGGGTTGCTGAAATTCAGCGTCGCACGCAAACTTGTACCTGGCATCACATTGATTCGCGACGCAATCCTGCTGATATTATTTCTAGGGGGTGTCTCCCGGACGTTTTGCGCGATTGCTCGCTTTGGTGGCACGGTCCTGGCTGTCTGTCTCAATCGTCAGAGTCTAATCCTTTTCCATCTTTCGTACCGGCCACTCCATCATCTTCGGAAGTCATCGCGGAAGAGAAAACTACACATAACCGTTCGCTAATGTCTACCCTGGCTGTTGACTTATCGTTGGACTTTTCCTCGTTACACCGGCTGACACGTGCATACGCGTACTGTTTTCGTTTCATCAGAAATATTAGGTACTCATCTGCGGACAGGCTTTCGGGCGATCTGCCCCCTGCGGAAATTCATCAGTCTCTTAATTTCTTTATAAGGCAATCTCAATCGACCCACTTCCCAGGCGAAATTAGTTGTCTTCGGAACGGATCTTCTGTTTCCATCAGAAGCAAGTTAGCCTCTCTCGACCCGTTTCTTGACGACACTGGAGTGATACGCGTGGGCGGACGATTGCAGCATTCCCAGTTATCTTACGACTCGAATCATCCTATCGTACTACCCCCATCGGCGCATGTCACACGCCTTATCATCGAACGCGAACACATTCGTTTGCTTCATGCTGGTGCGCAGCTCGTGCATCATTCACTGCGTCAACGTTGGTGGATTGTTAATGCCCGGCTAGTCATCCGTTCCATTATTCGTAAGTGTCTCAAGTGCATCAGGTTTAGCGCCACACAGCAGGTTCAGAGGCTTGGCATCTTGCCATCCCCTAGAGTCACTCCTTCAAGGCCGTTTCTATTTTGCCCGGTTGATTATGGTGGTCCCTTCATGATTCGTCATGGCGGGCAGAAGTCTAGAACTCTTACTAAGGCGTACGTGTCTCTGTTTGTTTGCTTAGCAACTAGGGCTATTCACCTGGAATTGGTGTCCGACCTTATTGCCAGCGCGAGACGAGATGTGACACTATGGTTACAGCACAATGCGGCTTATTCCGCCATTGACTTATTATTTATTACGACCATTTGGTCAACATGATTGTGATGGATTGTCACAATATTTTTGTCAATTTTGCGTCATGGCACGCTTCTGAGTATCACAGTTCTGGTGATATCTTAATATTTGTATTGTATGTTAATTTTTGTGGCATACTATGTCACACTTTCATTGATCTCATGGGGTGTACTGCATGTCTTTGGGTGGTCTTATTTATTAATGTTATTACATAATATTCGCATGTTTGCTGTCAAGTAACCATGCATTCATTTCTTTATATTGTGCTGATAAATATGTACTATTTTGTGAATGTCTTAAATTGTTAAATTGTTTCTGTAATTTCAGTATTGTATTGTTGGCTGACATTACAATTATTTATCTTGTAATTATGCAAATTATTATTGTTGTATTCACATAAATTGTGTCGATGTAAACTATTGTAAGCGTCTACCGTGTGTAACTGCCTTGTCTAATTTATTTATATTGTACTTATATTTTATTCATTTTTGTAAGTAAGCATGCACAATTCTTTATTTAAATTATGACATACACGTCATATCTGGGCTACATTCAGCATCTAGCTTGCTCACACGTTGGCATACATTGTAAATTCCTGAAACTTCAGGAATAGCGTATTTAGGTCGATACATGTCGCCCTCCTGAATATACAATGAAACATGCAACTGTAACATGTTCAACAACAATTTTATTCATGTAATGAACTTCTGTACAGGTCTACGGACCTTAGCTAGCATTAAGCTAACTCTATGACTTGCATATTATGTATTTTTCGTTCATGTTTTGTAATGTTACGTACTGCGCACTTGTGTCAGTAATATTGGTTAACCAGACTTAGTGGTACATGAAACAGCTGTTTGCCAAACCTTGGCCTACAGTCGCCTATCTGCATGCTTATCTCAAATTAGCGGCCGATTGCCGTTATCTAATCTCAACTCAAGGTTCAACTCAGCCTTGAAGCTGATTCTAATTATTAAAACTCCACTATTTCAAATTGAATTGTAAATGTATTATAATTTATTAAAGAATGTATTAAAAAATCTTTTTGATTTTTGACGGGCAGCTTATGGACGGTAGCGCGATGATTTTATTTTACTAGGTTGGCTAATCTGATTTATATCTCATCAACGTTCGCGTAATCGTACTTGACCAGTGCACATTCAGTAATCTCGGCGTTCGGTTCGCCGGACCTTTCCGTCAAGTTAGTGTCGACATTAGATGTAGGCCTTAGGCCTTACTATTTTCTATCATGGCCAACTAGCGCCACAACTTCATTCTTAACTAAATTTATTAATTATTGATTCAATATGCAGCATTAGCCAGCCTTCTTTCAATTTATTACAGCTGTAATGTGATCATTCAAATTATTAAAACTATTCGTATACAGTCCACTTCTCTTATTTCTTAAGCCAAAACACAGAACTGAAGAGTTATTATTGCCAGAGGCATGAGCCAGCTATCACCATAGTAGAGGAGGAGGAGCGTAAGACCTTATGGAACCAGAAGTTGGAAGAGATTATCACCTTCCAAAGAGAACGGCCTATGCAGGAGATTAGTGAGCAACAATCCAAAAAGTTAATCACCATTTATAATGATTATCAGCATGTCTTTTCGAACACCCCAGGAAAGGTTAAAGGATACCAATGTGAAATTCAATTCCGAGAACCAGTGGACTTCCACTGGAAATCATATCCAATAGCACATTCTCTAAAAAACGAAGTTAGAATGGAAATAAATAGAATGATTGCCGAAGATATAATTGAGTACAGTCATTCTCAATATACCAGCCCCATAGTTGCCATACCCAAGAAAAATGGCAAGGTGCGAATTTGCCTGGACGCCCGAGAAATAAATAAGATGATTATAAATGACAAAACCTCACCAGGAGAAATAGAAGAAATTCTGAAGAGATTCCACGGAATCAGATATATTAGCACCTGGGATACTGTATGTGGGTATTGGCAGGTAGAGCTGCACCCACACAGTAGACAGTACATGGCTTTTATTTTTGACGGTAGAAACTACCAGTTCAAAAGGGTACCATTTGGACTCATAAATTCAGTAGCAGTGTTCGTGAAGTGCATGGACCAAGTGTTAGGTCAAGAGGCACTGGAATTTACTACAGTGTACGTTGACGACCTACTTATCACGTCAGCAAACTGGGACGAACACTGTGAAAGAGTCAGACATGTATTGGAAAAATTATCTAACAACAATATCACACTTAAGTTAGACAAATCAAAGTTCATTGCTAAAGAAGTGAAGTTCTTAGGATTCAACCTAACCGAAGAGGGAATCTCTCCATCCCAAGAGAAGGTTGACGCCATACAAAATTTCCCATCACCAAGAAACAAAAAGCAGTTGCAATCCTTCCTAGGAGTATGTAATTACTACAGGAAATTTCAGACCAACTACTCCCACCTAACAGCCAAATTTTCCAAACAATTATCTTCAAAAGAAAAATGGACGTGGGGAGCAGAACAAGAAGAAGTACTCAAATTAATCAAACAAAAATTTGTTGACACTGTTATTTTACACCACCCTAATTTTGCAAAACAGTTCTACCTAAACTGCGACGCTAGTGATGTAAGTCTAGGCGCAGAATTATACCAGGAAGACGAAGATAGCAATCACCTAGTCATTAGCTTCGCCAGCCGAATACTCAATAGCTGTGAGCGTAACTATAATGTTACAGAAAAGGAGTTGCTCAGCATAGTATTCGCGTGCGGCAAATTTAGGACGTACATACTTGGATATAATATCACGGTCCGAAGCGATCATAAATCAATATCGTTTTTAAAACAATGTAAGTTGAATCATGGCCGACTTACTCGATGGATACTTGCTTTGCAAGAATACCACATTACATGGGAATATATTCCAGGACGAAAAAATATAGTGGCTGATGTATTGTCCAGAATAAATGTAGTAAACCAGACATTTGAAGGAGAAAAGGGGAAGATAGCAAAAGTGTATTATATATTGAAGGATAGGAAGGACCTGGAAGATATTATGAACCAATTAGTGTTGCAACAAGAGCAAGATACAAAAATATCCAACATCAGAAAAAGACTGATGGAGTCTGAAGCCATTATTAACCAATTTTACTGTGTGTACAACAATATTTTATTTATAAAAACAAAAAAGAACCAAGATACTTGGAAACTAGTAATTCCTCAATCATTAGAAAATCAGATCATCAAAGATTATCATGTGAGATACGGCCACATGGGAACAATTAAAATGGTAAAAGCATTAGAGGAAGATTTGTTTATAAAAAATATTGCAAGAAAAGTAAGTAAAAACATAAAAACCTGCACATTGTGTCAGATGGTCAAAACCAATAACGAAAGGAAAGATGGAACGATGATACCCATCACATCAAGTGCCAAATTAGAGAAGGCGTTCCTCGACATATGTGGACCATTCCAACGTAGCGGAGGGCGACATGGCTACAAATTCATTGTTATCATACTTGACCATTACACCAAGTACACCAAATTATATGCTATAAACAGAGCCACAACAAGGAAAATATTAGATATTATCAAAAATAAATACATAATAGAGATTGGAAGACCGTACATGTTAATAACAGATCATGGAACGCAATTTAAAGGAAGGAAGTGGAGAGAAGAGTTATTAAAACTAAATATTAAAACTTATAAAACATCAGTCTACCACCCTAGCAGCAATCCCGCAGAAAGAATGTTGAGGGAGGTGGGACGCATCTTGAGAACTTATTGTCATAACAACCAGAGAGAATGGTACAAGTATTTACCTTCAACCGAAGTGTTTTTAAATATCAGTTATCACCAATTCACTGAAAGTACACCTTACTTGATGATGTTCGAGAGGAAGCCAAACAGAGAGATACAAGAGATAATAGAATTCCCAAAAGACCCAGAAGACCCGTATGACAAAAACAAATGGTACAGCCTAATAGTGGAAAAAATTGAGAAACAAAAGGCCAAATATGCAAAGAACCAACCCAAAATAATCAAATATAAAGAGGGAGAAAAAATACTAATTAAAAATCGTGAACTGCCAAGTACAATGGAAGGTATAGCAAAGAAATTATTATTGCTATACACTGGACCGTATATCATCACAAAAGACAACGGTAATAATACTTACCAGATCAGTAATATCAATACAAGCAAAATCAAGGGAGTTTACAACCAAACTTCAATAAAAAAGTTTTACGCAGAAGAATAAAACCATTGTGAAATGAAACATATTTCAAAATTCCAAAAGAGATTGTAAGAGCAGCTTACTCAAATATCTAGATGATATATGCGGAACAATAAAAAAGTTTTATAATAATGAAAAAAAAACAAAGGAAACAGTTACAAAAATTCCTTTCAATTTAAATCAGTTTAAGATATAACAAAAAATTGATATATGAAGTATGAAGTAAAGAGTGAGATAGTAAGGAATAAGTTACACACATTCCTATATAATAAAAATGTAAGAAGCACAAACTTACAATTATAATTAAAACGAAAAATAGCTAAAAAGGAATACGATACAAACATTCCTTTAAGGTAAGACCATTAACTTACCAAAGAATTATCAAAAATGATGTTGAATACAGAGTAAAATAAACAAAAATAAAATCAAGCTCAAAGTACTGAGATAAATACTTGAAATTATACTGAATTACAAGTATTATCAGAAAAAATAAATAAAACTATACCTGGTACAAGGAGAGAGGGAGATTATGTATAAAACCAATATACAGATATGGCTAAAGCAGAATTCTGCTAAATGACTAAGAAAAAAAAAATGTCTAAGACAATTAAAGTGATCACAACGAGCATTGAAAACAAAATAATGAAAAGTGAGATATGATGAAATTAACATATGAATAAAGATAAAATTTCTCAATAATCAAGTGTATGAGTAGATGTTAGTGTATAGTTAAGGTATAGCGGAAGGAAGAATGAGTAGTAATGACAAAGTGATCTAAAAACAAACCACAAGGTGGACAATCCCAAAGTATATTATTATATTATTATTGTATTATTATTATTAAGTCACAAGTTGACAAAGATTTAAGATTGACTGTTGAAAAGTCCAGCAATCCAATGAACTGAGTAGAGAAGATGTGCCTCTAGTCTCAGAAAAATGAGTAGTAATGGGAGAAACCAGCTACTATATAAAAGTTAGGAAAAAAATTTGTGTATGAGGGAAAATGCACCAATGGAAATAAATAAAAACAGATCCAAATGAAATGGAGTGAATTAAGTAAGACGAGAAATGAAGAATGGAGAAACAAACAAGGAAGAGGAGGAAAAAAGTTATCTATAACTGATAATTTCATAAAAAACTATGCTAGTGTTTTATTAAAATGATCAATTTTAGAGGAGAGGCATTATGTAACGATACAATTAAGCCAAATCCCGTACCAGTGATAAAAAAGATAATTCTTGATATAAAATTACTTCATATGAAATAAAATGTTTAAAAAATGATTAAAATGTAAATACTTTGACAAGACGTACAACGATATTACCCAACCCAAGTGACTGAGCCAACAACACAAACATAAAGAAGGGAACCACGTAACATACTTAAGAAAAATATGATAGACAAAACAATGATGGACACAGAACTAAAGAAGAACCAGAAGAAGAGAACAGATCCCTACAATTAAACAGAATTTAAACCAGAAGATAAGAAGAGGAGAACCGAACCGGGATGAAGACTATTGAAGATGAAGAAGAGGAAGAATGAAGAGGAGACAGATAGAACCCAAGGGGAAACTAACACACATATATAAAAGGGAAAGATTGTATGTTTAGAGATAGAATACGGTCAATAAACCTTGAATAATTATGTATTAATGAAACCAATGTTATTATTAGCATTAATTTAACCTATGTACCCATTTTAAAGACAATACAATTGTAAAATATAATGTAGTATAGGAAAAGTACACTAACCCAGTCAGAAAGGTTAGATTCAACCAAAACACAACCAGACTAATATTGTTAATAGTAAATGTCATACTAAAACAAAATAGTGAGAAATGGTAGGAGAAAGTATAGGGATTACCCATTAAATAACACTAATTACAAAACAGTGAACCAAAGTGAAGTGCTTTAGTGAAGTGTAAATGCCCTAAAAAATAGTGAAAGTGCATGTGAAACATTCAAAATAGAATGATAAGTAAGCAGACACTCTGTGAAATCTTGATAAACAACCAATGATTGGAGTGAGATTATAATTAGTAATATATCTAGAAGTAATTAGAAATAGTAATCCAAATTAATATTAAGGAAGCTTGTAATATTATTCAGGGAGAAAGCCCAGACAAATAACGTGTGTTAACATGGCATGATAGAACAGGATTAAAGTTTTGTTATTAAAATTAAGATTGTAAAGAATACAACACCCCATGTTGAAGGGGGAATCTACTTTCATAATTTCATGAAAAGTGACAATGTTTATCACTTTAGTTTATAACTCAAAAAAGAAATCAATGTTAGTACTAGTAATAAATAATGACTTGTAAAGAATAGTTGGTTCAATGTTAAAGGAGGAATATGGCTGAAAGGGACTTACAGTCCATAAACCTAATTATGATATTTTAAAGAAAGAGTAATGAAAATGTATGTTGAATAGTAGTTAAAACACAAACAAATAAGTGAAGCCCATCAGGCTGAATTCAAAATGTAATTTAAAAAAGAAATACACTAAAAAACAATCATGGCTGATTTTGAATATGAAGACATTTAACTGCCAAAGACATTCAAATGTAAATTGTATCAATTTCACAAGAAATCCTACTAATCTAAGACCAGTGAATGAACAGTAATTATATATCAGTTATTTTAACACAGAAATATTATTGTAATAATTTAATTTAAGAAAAATATGTTATTTATTAAATGTCAAATAATTAGACTATAGTTAATGTATAACAGAATATGACCTTATGAGGTATCATTGTAAACTTTGAAAGGAAAGAAAAATAATAGTGATGTCATTTATTATCCCAAAGGAATTATAAGAAAATAAAATCATTAGGAAATTACTTAATAAATTTGAATAAAAATTCAAATATTTTAACAATGTATGTAAGGAGTAATTAACCAAGCATTGAATTATTGGTTACTATGACAACGAGACGTTTGAGGGCTTATTTTTCCGTTAAATTTATAGACTCTGAAGAAACGAAGCGTGGGTAAGCGACGCGCAAAATTAGCAAAATTAAAATTTTAATTTAAACAGTTGTAAAAAGTCGAATCAGTGAACCAAGATAACCCAATATGAAGAGACGTCGATCTATAAAGAATACATGATGTCCAGGAACTAGATTAACTAAATTAATTAAAGAAAAAACCCAAGACCAGATGAAGGAGGTGTTAGAAGTTTTAAACCAGCCCAAATTCGAAGAATATACGCCTATCATGATGATGACATCTCAACGTGAGACGAATTGATAAGTACCGAATAACTTCCTTATTCCCAAAACCCTAAATTACTTAAATTATTTTCAAATGATAAAATTTCTCACTATTTAAAAAGTAGTATTTTCTTTCAAAGGTAAAGGCATAATTTACTTACATAAAAAACATTTTATTAAACTATATAGATAACCTCATTTGTGAACACAACTACTGTAACAGAAATACGACACTACCGAACAAATTGTACAAACACATTATAAATCCTAAGTACGTATAAGGTATGGTAGTGTATTTTTTTCATGTAATCAACGTTTATGTCTATTTTCATGATCAAAAGAACTCCAAATTTTAAAAACATAGTAATTTATTAAAAAGTGACTGAACGATAATGTTTTGAAATCAATTGTGCCAACTCTGAGATATTTTGTGTTTCAAGCTCTAAGCCGGGGCATAGTATTATAAAATTATTTAGGATTCATTTGTTATATTTATTGATAATTAAATTTGTATTAAAAAACGCAGTACAGAACATTACTATCTTGTTATTTCATAGGATTTTTGTAGAATATATGTGTGTTAGCGAAGTTTTAAGCAACAGCCAACTAGCGCTCATCACGAGTGGCCGAGTCGACAACCTGTGTAGCAGCGGGAATAATTCGAACGCCACAGCTGTCCATGCTAATACCACGTACTACCTTAGAAATTAAATATTTTAATTGTTTTAACAGAAACAATTTGGCGCCACCCGGGAATGACAATCCCTATGAATTAACAGGTAGGTTGTACTGGCAACATTGACAACGCTACGGACTCCAGTAGTGACGTCGATTTATGTAACAACCCGTGTGAGGCACACACACTACATTCACACTAATACACAAAATAAACAAGTGTGATACATTTTAACAGGTACGACCCCATTTAATTGTTACAATATCTATACAAAGGCCATCACCTCGCAACCTCAGCATGGTATAAATAGAGGTGCTTGAAAGCAGCCGGGCAGTGGCTCTCTACCTCGGAGAGCGATCGACTCCTCAAGACGTCTGCGTCACCTGAATCGGTACCAGTAGCTGTGTCACGACATTAAGATCGCATCACCCGCTATCTAAGGAAAAATCGCGTTGTGGGCATACCTTCCAGCTTTAGAAACCTGTTGATGTAGTAGCAATAGTTATATTCTGGCAGCCATCGGACTCAACCCGATTCAAAATGGCCACGGGTGCAAAGATACCCTGCTCATACAATGCTACAGGCTACAGCCAGGCAGTTGTTGGACCTGGAATCAATGTATTCCTATTGTACCCAGTAGCCCTTCAGCACTTCGGAACCATAGCAGATATCTTGCCAATCCGGGCGACGACCTTCCTCTTTTACTGTCAAACGCGGTCCAAAGTCTTCATCAGTCATCTGTTCTTGTCGAAAATCTTGTGTCGTCCAGCCGTTTGCCAGGAAATCTACAGTGATGGCTTGAACATGTTCGCTTTCGTTCTGTTTTTCCTTTCTGTGGCAATATCGTCAGTCTTCCGGGCACGGTCTTCGTGATAAGCCATCTGCATTATCATGCAGGTGCCCCCGCCTATGTTGTACCTTGACGTTGTACTGTTGGAGACGTTCGAACCACCTTACTAACTGCCCTTCCGGATTTTCAAATCTCAAGAGCCACGCAAGCGCGGCAAACTCTCTCCCACAGATGTACTTATGAAAGTGCTCCAAAGCTCGGACGATTGCCAGCAACTCTCTCCTTGTAACGCAATAATTTCTCTTTTGTTTAGAAAGCGTCTTGCTGTAATACGCTATTACTCGTTCTTCACCGTTTGGACTTGAGACAAAACTGCTCCTAGACCAGTATTGCTTGCGTCTGTGTCTACGATGTACTTCCCTTCGGAAGCTGGGAAAGCAAGAAGTGGCTGTGAACATAATGCATTTTTCAAAGTCATGAATGCTTGATCACACCACTGGAAGTTTCGTTTGTTTTCTGTTAGCTCATGTAGTGGTTTAGCAATAGTAGCGAAGCCTTTTACAAAACGTTTGTAATAGTGGACCTTACAAAAACTGGACCTTGTTGAAACAAAATTGTTTCTCAAATACAATTATATAATCCAATTATTAATAATTTTTACTGTAACGTAGTTTATTGTAGAATTGTTGCAGATTTAATTTGTCAGTTTGATAATTTATAATTTGATTTAAGCAAGCTAAGAAACTTATGTAAATAAAAGCCATGATTTTCTTCCGTATGTCATTTAAAATTTAGTTTAAAATGAAATTTATATAGTGCCCAAAACAAATTGTAACGTTGCATACGACTGCTTGTACATGCTTGCTAGGCTAGAGATCACGTTCCATCTGGTGGCGAAATCAGGAATTTGGCGTGTACAAGAGAGACAGTGGCAATATGGACATCTGAATGACAACTGGAGGTCACATGTGTTCCCGCTGCCCGCAGTGACATTACTTTCTCTTTTGCTAAGACAAACATGTTTCCAAAAAATTCAACTGACACAAATATTTTTTTCTGTACTAAGGACAAACTTCGAACCGAGTTGAGAGTATTTCTGTGAGTTTCGATTGATCTGTGTAACAAGATTTAGTTCAAGCTTTTTAAAAAAGTTATGACAAATCCACGTACCTAAAAAAAGAAAAGAAAACGAAATGACTAAAATTAAATGTTATTGAAGACCAGGGGCTTCCAGAAGATGTTGTTAATTAGTTGACAACAATAACGTTAACAGGCATAGTCAGAAGATGGTGGTGTCAGTGGGTAGCAGCAGAAGCAGTAGTGGTAGTATCTATTTCATCCAACAAAGTCCCAATCCTGATCTCTTGTCCAAACGAGGACGGAGTCGTTGGGACTTCCATGGATATACAATGCAAGATGGGATACGAGGAAGAATGATTCTAGGAATATAACACTACCGACTCGGAACACAACGTTTTTTATTGGTAAGAATGTAAAACTTTTAGCTTTAGCCTTAACCAGTTTTCGCTTATTATAAGCTTCGTCAGAGGCTGCCACTGGGAGCGCTGTCCGTCTTGTTCTTGGCAACGGCGCCGTCTTTTCAAAGATCGATGTTGTATGTGTGGGGTGTGGTTCGAATAATATGTGTGATTTTAATTGTCTGTTCGTTTAGGATGTCGTTTTTATGAGTTTTTTATGTGTTTTTATGTGTTGTTCAAATCATATGATTCTAGGAAATCACGTGAATTGCTTGCTATTAAGAGGATGATAATTGATCTTATAAAATATTTTCTAAAATAGTCTATCTGGTGTATTGTTACCCAGAGCTTAGAAATATGGACTCTCAAAAGGAAATAGGAGGTGTATTTGAAAAGGTTTGAAAACTAACCGTGGAAAGTTGAAAACTAATTGGATTGGCTGCATAATGAAGTGGAACTATGTGTAGAAATTAATAACTGAAAGGAAAAAGAGATAAGGAAGGAGAGAGAGGAGATTAGTGTAGGAAGACAGCATGGAGAACTAATACCCGTAGTTACACGTTTCATTGTTTAGGGACGACGATGGCGATGGTAGCGACGACCGCTCTCGAACAGACGGTGGGTGCACCTTGTTGGTTCTCCTTGACAGCCCTTGCCTTGTAACGTAGTTCAGGAGTTTCGCAGTTGACGTATAAATCGTAGAACGTGGTCAGCCTTGGAACGAACATGGACAGGTAACATTAACGGATGATTTAGGATCATAAATTAAAACACGTAATCAGTGTTGTCAAAATAAAGGAACAATACAGCCATGCGTATAAAGACACACATTCACACACACGCGAGCACAAAACACATTGACTTTATAACAAATATTGTACCGATATTTTATATCAATGATTACTCATCTGTATTAGTGTAAACGAGTTTTTTTCAACATAAACATTACGACGTATCTCCATCCTCTTTGTAATGGGAAGTAAACCTCGCGCGCGTGCATCAGTTTTCTATATATCCAGACTTATTACATTATTCATGTTACCGATTTCTCACAAATATTATGCGCGCTACGATTGGTCCGTCCGCTTTGCAGAGAAAAAACATTATGTAGGCCTAATCTACACTTGAAGTCCGAGTCACATTGTATCGAATCGTATAGTATCGGTACAGTGGCAGTGTTCACACGCCCGCGACATTTGGATCGTTGTCGTACGTCTGTATCCTATATTCTCTATCTTTTTTGTTTTCGCTTTCAGAAGAACACTGTTTTCTTCGGAACATATAAAAAAACCGGAATTTAGCATTGAAATACGTCATTGAGATTTTAGAAGTTATTGATTCGTAGACGTTTAAATAGGCCTTCAGTCATGTAAGATTAAGTTATGAAAGCCAGCTTCCAAACTCATCTGAATCGACTTTTATCAAATTGCGGTATTTTATGGGAAAAGAGTATCAGCAAAGAAGAAATCTTATTTACTATAATAAACGCGCGCGCGTCAGTGTGATTGTGTAAAATAATATTAGAAATAAAAAGAGATAAAGAGAGAAAGAAATAATTAATTGTTTTATCTACGTAAAAGAGAACAGATTATATCACTGATAGAAATCAAAAAGTAATATCCTCTTTTTGGAGAAAGTTTATGCAATACGCTGGCAAATAAACGGTCATAAATTTCGCAAAGATTGGTGAGCAAAACACATATCGTTTGCAATATCGGAGGTTAATCACAGTGAACTAAATAACATTTGTTCTGCAGAAAAATCACTGAATAGTGTCTGTGGGAGGCACTAGACGTAGTTCGTAGCTCAGCAACGCGTAGACTTTTGCTAATGATGATGTTGATGTCTTTTTTTTGGGGGTAATTCACTGCAAACATGCGTAAACATCATCATCATTATCAACATCATCGTCATAATGACAAACTACGTCGCCATCGTTAGCGTAGACTTTTGCTAATGATGATGTTGATGTCTTTGTTTTGGGGGTAATTCACTGCAAACATGCGTAAACATCATCATCATTATCAACATCATCGTCATAATGACAAACTACGTCGCCATCGTTAGCGTAGACTTTTGCTAATGATGATGTTGATGTCTTTGTTTTGGGGGTAATTCACTGCAAACATGCGTAAACGGAAGTCAAAGGTTGGTAAAGGGTCTCAGGGGCTGAGGGGGTTGCTGGTGCTCTCTCAGTATCAAAGCTCTGAGAAATGCCCACTGATTTCTGACAAATAAGTCAGTGTCCGAGATATCGGATCAGCTCTGCCAACAAGTCCTACTCTTACGTCCTCGAAGTCATAATTGTTTATGTCGCGTGGCTTCCGGGCAATGCTTGGCATGCAATGGATGTACGTTAGGTAGCTAATAGGAGAGGGAAAATGGCGGGTTTACGGCGCCTTAAAACTGGAACATACCAGCTAAGGGAGTTGTCAGATATTTTGTTTTCATAACAATAATTAAACTCACCCTATCTCTACTTCATTAGTTCTCTAATAGAGTGCACTCCCATTAACTGTTTCAAAGTACAATTCACATAGTAATCAACAGTCATAATTAGAGCGTTTTCTTTCCTGTAGTGTAAGGCATATCGTGCAGTTCAGTTTTTTTTTTTTTGGTTTATACACGCACACCGCAAGAATAGAAAGTCTATTCACCGCTATTGTTATTTTACTTCACTTATAATTTTAAACTCCGCTTATTTCATGTGTTTATTTTATGTGTTTAACGTTTATTAGAATATTATTGTTAAGTTTAGGACTGCCTAAAAAATCAGCGAAGTGTTGCTTACAACGGGACATTTACAACGCACAAGGACAAGGTCAGTGAACGCTTAATATTTATGCATTGTTGATTACATGAGAATAAATCCTTTTAACTATTTTAACTTTAAAATATACAGTCCACTGCTAATAAAAAAGAACCCCACATTTTTGGTCCTCCGGGCCGGATAGCATCTTTCATTCTGAATCCAGCACGTTGGAAAGCAAGATTTTTATTAATTATTACACTCTTTATTATTACGTTTATTGAATTATTGTAACGGTTAAATATTAAAAAAAAAAAAATTATTTACTACTGGCAAGTATTGCCAATACTCAGTGCTCTTTTCATTTTGTTATGATTATTTCATGTTTTTTTCAGGCAAGCATAGTTTTATTGATTCATTGTGCAGCGTGTGTTATTTCATGTTTTATCTAGCAAGCATAGTTCTAAAGTGTAGTGTGTTTCTTCAAAACCGACCTCTGTATTAGTTTCTATAAAATACAGTAGCAATATTACTTTATTACCATATTACCATTATTACTGTAATCTACGCTATTGGTATTTTAGAGTGATAAAAAAAAAGAAATTAAAATTATTTGGACTGGAAATTACTGAATACTGGAAGAACATTGGCCTCACACAGACACACACACACACACACACGCGCGCGCGCGCGTAAGATACACGTGTACACACAGACGCAGCTGAGTGGCGTGACCCACCTGTCCATTCTGTCCAAGCATGCAAATTTGTTGTTCACTTTACAGTTCAGATTGAAAGCTGAATTATTGTTACTAACAATATGGATTATTTATTTAAATTATATTAATTATCTTAATTAATTGTGCAATGCACAGTACCCTATACATTTGTACTGTTGCAACAGATTACATTTACTTTAACTCTACAGATACGAGTCAAGGATTACTAATCCTCTCTAAGTCAGAAAAAAAGAAGCCATAAATCTAAAAAGAAAACAATGAAAATGAATCTTTTTAAGAAATATGCAAGGTGATGTCGTTTTGTATAAGGTACATAAAAGCAACAGTAACAGAGTACGTGTCTTTCCGCTAAATAATAAAGAAGAAAAAAACATAATTCAAAGTCTGTGTATTCAACACTGTTAAGTCTGAAAGAATAGAACTGTGCATGTCAATAAATAGGGAAATAAATATAGGAGGCACGTTGATACAGCGTAGTGCTCTGAAACATAGGAAAGGAATAAAAACAGGAAGTGGGAGAAATAGAATGAAAAACAAGCAAAAATCACGTTGAGATTTCGTATAGACTCTGTCAGAAGATTTACAAATTCAAATCATTATCAAATCAGTCAAACGGAAAACTGACAGTAGCTAGTGAAGGACTCGCGAAAATAAAATTTAATTTTCTAAGAAGATCCTGGGATACAGAAATTATCAACAAATTAGCTAACATTTTACTTGAGACAAAACTAAGAGTTGCATGAAACGTTTGAGGAAATCACACTAAGGCCGCTGTTAAGAAAAGGCGAATGGATTTCTGTGAACACCTTAGAAGAATATAACCAGAAAAGATAGCAAAGAACATCCTTACTTCCAGGAGAATAAAAAGACGCAGGAACCACGGATGAAAGAAGTCCATCAGATCTAGATGTGGAATCAAGGAAGGAAATGTAGGAAACAGAAGTGGTCACACGGAAAACTGTGAAAGTAAAGGAGATCTGTTTAAATAGAAACAAAGGAGAACGAAAAAGGATAAAAGACCAAGCATGAGCGAGACAAAGACTGATAGAATAGAAAAGAACTTTAGAAAGTAAAGGAAGTTGTGTGATCCCAGCTCGTATATGGCAAAAACAAAAAAAAGGAGGAAAAGGATGAAATACAAAGCAAAACGATTAAAAAAACTCATCAATTTTACGGAAATAAATACACTGTGGTTCAAATATATTGCGTAAGAGGGGAAAACTGAAAATCTACAGGAGGTTGTAAGTTTAGTCGTGAAATATGGAGTGGAGATCGTTACATATGTCAGGACCCTTATACAATCACATGAACAAACCTGAGACCATTTGAGAAGACAGTATACTTAAAAAATATTTGAACCAGTTCAACAGAATGACGGAAATATGAGAAGACGGATAAACTTTGAACTCGATATTCTAATTCACAATACAGACAAAATTCATTAAGTCACAGGGTATACGCTGGCTAATTCATGTGCGGAGAAAAGATCCATGTAGTTTCTTGAAAGTGACCACGGATTGAAAATCAAATATACTACTGATTGGAAGAAGGAAAATCTCGTAAAATGGAAAAATAAAGTGGTGAAAGTCTCAAGGCAGTGAGGGTTATCATCTTATCGGAAAAGATGATAAGTGTGAAAGGCAGATGCCAGGAATTGGTCGAATTGGTCAAAACACAATAAAGCTGTAGCATCATAGGGAGAAGAAGAAAAGGAAGAAGGAGGGAAAAAGAAGAAGCAGAAGAAGAAGAAGTTAAAAAAATCCTAACGAAAGAATAACGTTTTTAATTGAAAACAATGAAAGACATTATTCCATTGCTTAAAATTATTCAAATTAGAAAAACAAAACAAAACAAAAAAAGATGTGAAATATTATTTCTTGAAGCTTAATCATACTTTTCAATTAGTGTACGTTACGCAGTACAGATTTGCATAAAGCAAAACGGTTAAGAATGTTAAGAAAAAAGTCAATTAAAAAGTAAAAAAAACGTGGACTAAACCGCCTTGACTGGAGGCAGAATGATGCGACGTAGTTGTCTTTGGTTCGCTTAGCTTATTTCTGTTGTTTTTATTACAAGCGCAATAATACTTTGTTTTCCAAGCTTACCGAGGATTTGAAGTGTAAATAATAAAAAAATAATAAACACCAGAAACAATAACATTTATTTTCTTTAATCAGATTAATCAATAATCTGACTGTTTAGAAATCAAGCACACGGTTTCTGTAACCAGCGATTGGTTGTCAACTAACTATTCTACCGGATACCAGGAGATCGTTCCTAAAGACTGAGTATTACAATGGAAATTTAAAAAACAATATTATTTATATCTACATATTAATATAATATATGTCCGATACATATTATTAATGTGTAACTAATTAACATACTATTACCAATTGTGTCGCAACATCAAGTTAATTTAATTTATTAAAAAGAATAATATATGTTACTTTTACAAGCTTTAGTTTATAACTTTGTCAGTAGTACTATAAAAAATGAATTAAATACTCAGTCGTTTTTTTTATTAAAGTCCGTGATGGTTTGCATCGCATCATACATAAAGAGTAATACTAAGTTTAGAAAAACAGTTTTAAAAGTAATTCCAGAGAATTTGCACATAATGGGTAATTATCTACCATGGAATACGTGTGTTTACGTACAGCGATGGGGTTATTACAGGCGTGTCCCCACTCAGACCGGGTATGGAAGGTTGCTTGTTTTGACAATCACGTTTTTGTATTTTATGCACCGCAGACTTCAATAAATCATACCTAATTGTTTTACCATAGGCGATAAACGCAAATAAGTATGTAGTTGACCTGGGTGAGTGCGCCCGCGCATTGTGGTGATAGCTCTGTGTGTGTGTGTGGGTGGGGGGGTCTGTCTATTTGTCTGTCTGTAAGGGGAGTACCGTCTCATTCACATGGGCGTTGATGTCTTATTATGTATTCGTATGAAGGTCTTTCAGACTAGTTTCCTTTCGCGTTCTCAAGTCTTACTAGACACTGGCTAAAGCTCTTCTCACGATATTAATTGATGACTCGTTGGGCACTTGGTGAAACATATTAATACAAAGGTTTTTAGAAATTTATAAACACTTGTTACGTTTCACAGTTTTTATTTAAAAGATTACAGACGTAATCTTTTTTCATTACTAGTCAAAAATAAAGGAAAATCAATCACACTAGAGAAAAATGTATTTATGAAATACACTGTGCAGAATGCGATGCTATTTATATCGGACAAGGTGGCCGTGCTCTGAAACATCGCATTTCTGAACATAAGAAGGTGATTTTAACCAAAACAAAAAAATAGATTTGTTAGAAATTCTAGAAATTAAAAAACCCAAAAAAAAATAACAAAAATTTAACAAATGAACAAACTGAATTCTGTGTGTCCCCTTTATTAAAAGCTGTTATTTAGTTTAGTTAATTTATATTTTGCATTCAGATTATATTTAGTTTTTAAGACAATTGACATTCCCTTAGCTCCTACAAGCCCCCCTCCATCTTCACACCCCGCACATGTTCCGATACACGCCCTAAACGGATGTTCACCACCCTTACATCCTCTGTTTGGTTGGTCACTCATATCTTTGACAATGGCTTAAAAAGCTGAAACAGCTGTCAGAGTTAAATAAAAACTGTGAAACGTACCAAGTGTTTATATATATATATATATTTAAAAACCTTTGTAAAGCTCTTCTGCCGAGTAGCTCACAAACAACTATTCCTAAGTATTTGTGAGTAATCTTTGAAGATGGCATTTATACGACCTTAAAGCGAGAATAACAAACTGTCATAAACTAATGGTGTTATACCACTTACTTATTTACATATCCATTAAAGGTGATGTTTTGCCACTGTAGCCACATCTTCTAGGATGTCATAATAGAAATCCAAAACTAAACTGTTGAAATAACTATAAAAACTAAAATTAAACTAAACTTAAAATTATTAAGGCAATCGACATGATTAACGCAAGAGAAAATACCGGTAAGTTGCAATGCCACGTAATAGTTACTCTGTTTAACAAAAATCACTAAACTTACTCTGTCATAAAATCCAAAGAATCACATAGAATATAAGCCTAAAGAATGTCGTCAGATCCAAGATGGCCTGTGTCAACGAAACCTGCGCAATATCAAGGAAATACTAAAACCAACCTAACGTACTGGCAACGAATATCTATAGAGGGTCTTAAGAGCAACCTGAGAGAACGGTAAACAGATAAGGAGTTTTAACCACAAACTTTACAAGATGTGTAAAGGAGCCTCCAGTAACGTCGATGAAACATGAATGAGCTGGACATGTAGCTCGTATGCAGGAAACGAATTAGCAAGAAAGTGAGGTGGGAACTGCAGAAAGGCAAAGAAAAGAGACAGACGTATATTAAAATGGATTAACAGGGTTAAGATTATATGAAAGTTCGGCATTAGTAAATGGTTAACGTTAAAGGTAAAACTGACTGGTGCCGACAATTAACAGAGGAGGCCAACGTTTACTCAGAGCCTTAAATCCAGTGAGCTGAAAGACATATGGTGAACTCGTGATAGAGGTAATCTCGTGATACTTTTGTGAAGCTTGTCACGGATTAACCAATGCTCCCACAAAGTTTCTACAGTTGCGCGCAGTGCATTCTAACGTTCAGTTTGATATATTGTAGACGCCAGTGCGACCCGTGTTTATTGTTTTGCAACATTTTGAAGTGGAAGGTAAGGAATATTTCTTATATTTCTGTATATGTTAATAGGTCGTGCATTTTGATTTTACCATCATTGTAATTCACTATAGTAAGCATCCAATTTAGTCTTAATACATACTGAATACGATGGTACATATTTTGATAGGTTATGGACGGCGTATATGTAGTAGGAGCTTATCACCGGATCGTAGTTTCTGAAATGTTTTGTATTGTTTTCCAAGTAAAGCTGCTTCCATTTAATATAAATTCTTCCAAATTGTTTTCTAATAATATTTTCGATAGTTTTTATTCCTGGACTAGATTTCTCCGTACGATTTTAATATTAATGGAGTTTTTAATTTTCATGTTTTTTTTAACCATATGATTTTAGCATTCAAAGAAACTGAATGTTAAATGAAATGATTTTCTGATTCGATTATGATTATATCCGGTCTTATCACCAGATTACCTCAATCCAGATAAAGTCGTGATATCAAGAGTATAGCGGAGTTTAGTCACGAGATTACCAAGCAAGAACATTGTTTAGAAATTTAATTAAAATAAATATATGTTGTTTTACCCAAAACTTTTTTAGTGTTATAAAGTCCTTAGAAAACATTATTTCCAAAGATTACAACAGAAAAAAAGAATTAAAAGTTTTTGGTAGGCACAATTGGTACTTTATATATTTTATCCCGAGTTTACCCAAGTTTACGTTATAAGTAGATAGTATGAGGAAGAAGAAAGAGGAAGTGATAGCCAGACATAGAAAGGGGAGAGGCCTTCAAGAATAGTTCCGGTACACAACATTTATGAACGTCATTTATGAGTATGCTAGAATAGCAATTAAAAAGCAGAAATGCTCTACAGCTTTCTAATTAGCAGAGTAAAATTCCACAGATAGGAGTCAGTATTACAAAGAATGGTTGTGAAGAACTGGAAAAAATTAAAAGAATCCTATCGGCTAGCGAAGCTTATTTACCAACTTTTAAATACTAAGGCGTGTACTAGAAAACCAAACTAAGGATATGTAAAAGTGTTATAAAGAAGGTATTTTGCTATTTCTACCAAATACTGAATTTGAAACTAACTAACTTTGAAACGATTGTATTTGAAAGGAAAACTTCCCAAAGAATGTTAAGACTAATAAACGACAACTGACTCTGATGAATCAAACTCAGTTATGGATTATAACATGTGTATTAAGAATAATCTGTATCAGAATTTGTTAGGCTACAGAGGCTGAGATGGACAAGTCTTGTTTAAAAATGGAGGAGCATACAAACAGAGGGCACATCAGCGCTAGTAAAAAAAGGAAAGCCAAAAAAGCCGACCAAAAAAAAATATGGGAAGAGAAAATCACAGAGAAATACAAGAGAATTATAATAAGGAATTAGAATACATCATGGGTTGGCAGATTGGTCAACGGTCAACGCCAGGGTAAAACCTCAAGGAGACCAGACCTGTACTGATCGTTACCGAGAGTGGCTCCTGTTCGGGACTGAGAATTTACTTAAGATCATATACAATAACTAAGGCAGCTGTGTACCACAGTTAGATACAAATCAAAGTTGGATAGAAAAAAAGAACTAGGCCTACAGAAACTGCGTAATCTACAGCGACATCTTCTGTGGAAGTTTCATTACTCATAAAAAAAAAAGATTCGCATCTATGTAAGAAACATATAGTCTTTCCAAACATTGTCATACCGGACCAGTGGGGCTGTGCGAGACGAAGGGCACACCCGTCGCCCGCTCGTATACTGCGGCCCGAGCTTCAAATAGAGCTCCTGCCGCAGGGACGATAGATAGGGGCTGGATTTAGGGTGTGGTCTGCTACCGGCCGTGGGTGTTCAATTAATTAATTAAATAATTGAGGGTGAGAGTACACCGAGGCCGGGTCCAAGATTCTCCTGGCACAGATTGGTAGCGACCGAGGGCGCTAATGAGGTGGTTGCCCTGGAATCGGGTGGAGCGGCGACAAAATTTGCGGGACAGTGTCCGTACAGTTCCAGGGAACGAACACGCAGGGCTTCTCGGATGGTTTTATTTGATGTCAGATAGTGCGCTTTGCAAGTAGCCCCGTACGGGAATCGCGTAGGTAACCATCGGCACCACATAGGTGGAGATGATAAGTTTCCCTAGGCGGTGGGTAATGGCGTTGCTGCATAGCAGAGGACGGAGTTGACTTGACCTCTCGAGACCAGGGCAACTGAGTATCACCTACTTATAGTCTGTCGGGGAGCCTTAATCGTCTGGAGAAGACTACTGCTGTGTTCTTGGCCGCGTTGATGGCAACCCTCCATCTCTGCCCACTCAACGTATTCCAATTGTTCCTGGAGCCAGATAACTGCCGTACCAGCTGGACGATAGACGGCATACACCGCCGTGTCGTCAGCGAACGTGGCCAACCTGGTGCCAGGCAACTTGGGCACGTCATTGACGTACACAGAGAAAAGCAGGAGGCCCAATACGCTTCCCTGAGGTATACCAGCCGTAATAGACCTTGCCGAAGAAAGGGTGTTATCAACTCTCACGCAAAAGGTTCTGTTCCGAAGAAAGCTAGCAATCAGACGAATGTAGCAGTCCGGAAGCAGAATCTCCGTAAGTTTGTACACTATGCCTGGATGCCAAACACGATCGAACGCCTTCTCGACATCAAGGAAAACGGCGGCGGTCTGACCCGCGAGCAACCGGCCTCGGCCACGGTCTCCACGAAGAGCATTAATTGATGCGTCGAGGAGTGCCCGGGACAAAAGCCGAATTACTCGGGGACTAGAATATCGAACCGTTAAAGGTGATCCGCTAGTCGCCGCTGGACTAGTCGTTCGAAGACTTTCGATGTGGACGAAGCAGGCTGATAGGCCGGAGGTTCTCGGCAAACGTGGGGTCTTTGTCCGGCTTCGCGATCATCTTGACCGTACCCGAACGCCATTTCTTAGGAAAGTAGGTGAAACGGAAGCAGGCATAGAACAATTCGACCAGGAAGCGAACTCCCCGGTCCGGAAGTCTCTGTAGGGCGGTGTTAGTAACACCGTCCGGTCCATGGTTCTTCCGGGGCCGAAGCGGTAAAAGCCTATCCGTAACCTCTTCCACTGAAGTGAGTTCGGGCTCGAAGGTGATCGGGCTTCCGAGATAAGCCTCAACTTCGTCTTCAATCTCCTCATCGGAGTCTGGGTCCCCGGACGGGTTAGGAGCAAATTGAAGCTCCAGGCGCCCGGCCAGGAACTCAGATTTATTTTCCGCATTGGCAAGGGGATGTCCCCCAGGTCCGTTGATGGCCGGGAGTGGAGGACGGCGCCTCTTCCCGCTCAACGCGGAAGGAATCCTATAAACGGAGTTTTCCTCCGGTGAGTCGTCAGCTATTTTGGCGACCGCAAATTCCCAGCAGCTTCGTCGAAAATCCTACAAGTCACGACGTAACTTGGCGGCCGCCCGATTGAAGCTGGCCTTGTCGCCGGGTCTCGCGTCCGCTGCCACCGTCTCCGAAGTCTGTTCTTCTCTAAAGCGAGAAGACGGACTTCATCAGGGATCCGGTGGTAATCGGGCGTTAGATTTGGCTTCATCCGTGAGCACACCTCGACTGAAGAGACCACGGCATCATCAAACAAGGCGACCGCCTCGTCGATGTGCTGAGTAGTATCGAGTGGAACCTCCTCGGGGAGTCTGCTACAGAAGGCAGGCCCGAATCAGTCCCACTCGACCACCCGTCGTGCTGCTCTCTCAATTGTGTGTCGGGTAGGCTATCATACCTGTACACGACACATATGAGTATGTAACAATCGTCAGAATTAATGAATAATTTGAAAATCTCTTGACTTACTCGTTAGACAATCTTTTGGAGACCGAAATAGCTATTGTCCTTGAGTGGAAGAAAATTAAAAAAAAATAATATTAAGGATGTTTAAAAAAAAGTCACGAAACAAACTGACACGTAGTAGCAATAATTATAACAATTATACAGTGTGTTGTGAAATTCGCACATTTAACAAGTTTATTCTTTTATGATATGAAAAAAAGAAACGATGATAAAAATACAAAGAATAATGATAAACCGTATTACAATTGCTGCGCTTGTAAACTCTGAAGAAGCAGAAAAAAATAAATAAATAAAAAAAATAACGTGTTAAAAAATCAAAAAGACTTGAACAATATTGTTTTCATTCGCGATTCATTCATTGTTTCTGTATTTCTTTAGATTCTTCTAATTTTTACATCATTTACATTTTTGTGGTCACGATTATGAAAGCGTTTGTTGTATAATTTGCGTCTTTTTTCCAAGGTCATCTTTAAACGCCAATTAGGATCGTTGCAATTGACATACAACATTTATATTCTTCAGTAATTAATTCTCGTATTTTTCTTACCTCATTATATTAAAACCTTTGCAAGAATGATGACATAATAAGATGGTTTTGTGTTTAATCAGAGTGTAAAAAATAGAATGCATCTAGGTTTAGAAGATGCAATATGCTTATGCAGAAGGCAGGATTCTGCCTAAGGAATTTTTTAAGGAATCCTCGTTTATACACCAACGACCTCGCGGAAGACGGATGACCGAGCAGAGAAGGATCAGGCGTGAAGACTGCCATGAAAGCGGACATGCTTCTAGCTGTCAACACGGTAGCTGCAGGAAGTAAGGGGAAATTAGTGGATTAAATATTCTCAGCATATCCGTAGCTCTGTGACTAATGTAATGACCAAATTGAACAGGTGGGGGTCAACACAATGACTTCAGAATATTTCACCGACTAATCTTACATTAAGGTTGCAAGAAGGATACAATTTTATGCACAAAATTGTATAGATAAAAACATACCGTATACGCAATAATTGTTATTAAGAAAATGTTACTGGTAATTAACCATTAGCTCTTGGTAATTGTTTCAGAAAATGTAGGTTCTACTTACGAATACAAGATGAAACCATCATTAGAAGTTATCAAAACTTACATTGTAGATATGCAGTGAAAACAATACACTATTATTGCGTGTTGTGTTTGTACGGCTTGATTTCCCATTCAACTTAAAAATAAACATATTTAGTATCTGTATATTGCTAGTATTAGCTTTTGGTAATGATCGTCAAGGGAGTCACACACTAGATAGACAGATAGGTAGATGGATATTTTCATTTCGATAAAAATGTACATATTTTGGTTCCAACAAGGGGTCTCCAAACAACGGCCCGTGAAGGGTCATTGTCCAGGTAGTGGCAACCCGGCCGATGCTGCTTGCAGTTTTTAAATAGATCGTCAAAATACTTCAAATATTGTAACATTTTACTAAATAACTAAACAAGAAATAAGTTCAGTAAAATGTTACATTTTGTACAAATTTAGAACTTTATTTTATATTTTAATCCTGAGTAGGCCTATCAGTCATTCCTGTGACTCAAAATGAATTGATGATAACTAATAAATATAGCCATTCATTAAGTAAGATTACATTTAGTTTATTTGAATAATTTTATTTTAAAACAGTAAACTTCTTTTAGTTTTCTTTCATTGCAGGTCACTGAGTGATGATTTCAAGGAAATAGAAAACGTCGCAAGAGCAATGCTTTCAATGTTTGGTTCGACCTATATCTGCGAACAAACCTTTTCAAACATGAACTTGAAATCCATTCTAGAGATAGGAGTATTAAAATTTGACCCAAAATGGACAGACATTATATGTAAGAAGCCTCTTCACACATCCTATACACACATAAGAAAGCCAAAAAATAATACATAAGAAATACCTTTGAATGTTATTTTTTCCTTACTTTTATTTTCATTATTTTGAATAAATTAATTTGTTTTCTTTGCATAAGTCTGATTAATTTTTATTGACTTGATTATTTCGTAAACTTAAAAAAATAAGTTTACGATATATATATATATACGTGTGTGTGTGTGTATGTGTTGTTGGCCCGCCTGACTTCCAAGATTTTTCAATTCGGCCCTCAAGGGAAAAAGTTTGGAGACCCTTGGCTACAATATCAAGTGAACACCACACATACACAAGAGCTTCGGGGATAAATTTTGAATAAATTCTTAAAGACAGTATACCAAACGTAAGTTTACACAAGTAGCATAAGTGATATCAAAAGCGAAAAGAATTGAAGCTGGGCTTAGAATTTGATTTGACAACAGAGGACGGAGGACTGGAAGAAGAAATACTGACTGCTCACTGAATTAAGGGTGATTGTAAAACAACGGCGGGCATATGGATGTAAGCAAATAATGGAGCTCTAGACTCGATGATGACACAAAACGTTTGATAAATATCACGAAAGTAAAATTAAAAAGAAGAGGAAAGATAATGTAGGTAACCCTTTACATGATTGGCACTCTAGACCCTAGAAAGCTCCTCCTTATCCTTGATTAAAGAAGAAAAAGAAGCATCGTGCGCTGCTCAAACATACGCGTATATATATATATATAAAATCCAATATTTACCATCATCGTCATCATCATCTCAACACGGCATAGCCAAGATGATGCCTGTTCCGCCTTCAAAGATCCTCCAGCCATCTCTTCCTGGGTCTACCCACACTCCTGTGTCCTATAGGTTTGTATCTGCAAACTTGTTTGGCCAGTCTGGAAACTGACATTGTAACTGTTATTTCCACAGTTGTTTGTAATCTTTGAATTTGTCATTCAAGTTAAAAACTTGTAACTGTTCTGTTATGGCCTCATTCTTTATACGGTCAAGTTTAGAACGCCTTTCAGCCATCGATTAATTTATTTGGTTACTTATTACGTGCATTTATGAAATACATGATAGGTTCCGCGTTTACCAGTTGACACGCGCGGTATCTGACGCTACCTTGTTCTAGTGAAACACGGCAAGCTGCGGTTCCGCGATACGTAACACAAAGTTGTGTGGACAAAAAAAAATAACAAAGGAAGAGAACGAACTGAATACCTCTAGCGGAACAGGTTAATGTGAATTGGAACGGCAGACCGGTTGAACTTGAAAACATAAATAATCCAACAAATTTAATTATTCAAGGTTACCAATACGTGTAGTAACCCGCACGCACACACATATGTGTATGTGTGTCACAATCACTTCACTTCACTTGTTGCCTGCGCAATGGCTGTCACTGCCAAAGCCAATAGCTACAGAAAGGTTAAATTTTTACTCTTGATGTATTTTCTTTTTACACTTGCCGACATTCGGAGCGGTCGAAAGAGCGCCCCCCCCCACACACACACAATCATCGTTGTCATTACCGAAGTAAAGTAAAAAAAATTAAGATTTGCATTAGATAAAATAAGAGGGTGGCGTTCTTGGATAACACCCTTCTTGTGTGACGTTATTTCGTCGTGCTGTGGGTTTGGCTCAAGGTCGAATCAATCCAAACTCGTCTACTGTTGGCTAATAGTTGAGGAAGATAATGATGACGATTTTTCATGAGATATGATTTTAAAATGTTAAGAAAAAAAAATTAAACTGGGAAAAATAAAACTGCTCCTTCTTTTTATAGAAAACTGGCTTTTACCCACTTTAACCACGGCTTCGCACGCGTTAATTTGTTTTAATAAGTATTTTTTAATATAATTTTCATTGTCTATGTCTATATGGCGTTCTGTCAGCTCGTATAACAATTTTGAACTCATTAGTCAAATTCTCTCCAAAGCTGTTTTCAACACTTGTACTATTTTAACTTGTACTAAATTATTATGCTGGTGCAACAGCCTTTAGAGATTTAAAAGTACCCGTTTATAAAGCCTTTGGAGATATTTATACAATACCTGTTAAATCAAAAACGCTAAATTCTTTATTTTAAGTGTTACTTGTTAGAAGCATTGTATAACACATTAAACGTTATGTTTTCTTCAACCATGGTTTTTATTTATTTCAGCAGTACACTAAAAACCAAAAACCGTTGTCACCTAACCTCACAAATGAAAACAACACGTATTTTCGCTTTGCATTAAGTAATAGGACAATTTACAATTAGTACACTTTCCAGATCGTAATATATCGATACCATCGTATATTATATAAAATATATAAAATGTACTGCAGGAATGGATAAATGTACAGTTCCGATGCCGCTA
The DNA here is from genome assembly GCA_034769895.1 of Magicicada septendecula. Classification (NCBI taxonomy): domain Eukaryota; kingdom Metazoa; phylum Arthropoda; class Insecta; order Hemiptera; family Cicadidae; genus Magicicada; species Magicicada septendecula. Next base: position 86,749,969 of record CM068370.1, read on the forward strand.
AATAGCAACAAATTTATTTGTTACTATAGTAATTAATTCTGGTCTCCATGGTAATGTTGACATTTTTAGTAGTAGTATTTAATATATTTCATTACTTAATCATTGCATAATCAGAAATAGTATAAACACAAATTTTATAATCGTTTAAGACAATTGCAAAATATATAGACATATCTGTATACAAAATGACAAAATATATCGATACAATCGCATATTAAAAACATTAAAAACTGCAGGAACGGATAAAGGTACAGTTCTGATGCCGGTGAATATCATTTGTTTATTTACTTGTTACTATGGTAATTAATTCTGGTCTCCATGGTGTTTTTGACATCTTTATACGCGTCAACGAAAAGACATAATTAAAAGGGCCTAAATCGTGCGAATGGAGCAAAATATCAAATTCCAAGTTCGAGAGTATTTTGCGCCTTGTGTCGAAGGTTACCTGTGCAAAATTTGGTGGCAATCGGTGTAACGGTGTTGATTTGTATTCAGTACCCATATATCCTCAGACTTTGAGTTTTATATATATAAATTCCAAGATTTATATATACGACAAAACATATATAAGGCATAGTATTAAAAACACAATAATAATAGAGTCTTTTATCTGGACTAAGGTATATATTTTAAACACATTTAAAATGGTCTGTGATTGACAAAAATTATTTATTCTAAATTTATTAATGTCTGTAAAATGATTTGAAAGTTTCTTTCCTTAAATGTCTATTTTTACTTGACCGTTGAATTTCTTTTATGACACCGTTGATCCGTTGCACTGCTCCTCTCGCGGCCTGTTGAATCTGCTACCCCTCGCTGCCAGCTGAAATCTGCTGCACTGATGACACGTGGACACTCCGCTCACACGCACGCATGCCGATACACCGATAGGGTTTATCTCTTTACTCAGGGCTCGATAATGGGTTTTAATTTAAATTAATGTGGTTTCGGTGAATTGTACGTACACCTTCCCGAGTCTTGATGTGTCCTCGCGTTCACACAGATGTATTCCGGTAAATACACCTTCCCTAAGAGGATATCTTGACTCTCGCGAGAATAGCACTATTTAATTAATAATTTAATTTATATTATTTGAGTTCTAGTACCCAACAGGATTTTAGCAAACGGGGAACTCGTTGCTAAGATTCCGTACTCGTAACCCTAGAAACGTATACTGATACGAAAAACTCGCACAGAGAGAACGTCTGTTTAGGTCAAGCTGATAGGTCGAACTGACTGAAACTTCCTTCGCGGAGACCCAATCTGAATGAAAATAGGGGCCTCTGATTGGTCAAAACCCCTAGCACGTGATTGATAGGTTAGAACGATAGACAGAAGTCCTGCACAATTTGGCTGAAGTCTGCAAAAGCATGTATAGATTTTATCAAAAAGTTTTATGACTTTCAGAAGATAAGGATTCTTTAGAAAGATGAATTCTGTTAAAAAATATATATTAAAATAATGTGTTTCGAGTCTTTGACATACGAAAAATGTAGCCCTAATTTAGAAGCATGAGCTGTCCAAGTCTCAATTCAATACGTTAATTTAAACCAGAGTTATTCACGTAAATACGAATAACGCGCCCACACACGCACTCGCGCACTAAATTTGCACTTGACATGACAGAAAACAAATTTATGGGCATTTTGACACATAACAGTTAATTACCTATTTCTTAATTCAAAACTTATAGCTATTTTACAAAATTTAAACAAAATCAATTTCCAACATGTCTATAACGTCATAAATTGGTATAAAAGCATGTAGTCCTGGCTACAAATAGCCTTTCTGCGATGTTCCATTGCAATGTATATATAGATGTGAAAGCATTTGATAAGGTGAGGTGAGAGAAACTGTGGAACATCATGGAAATACCTTAATATTTAGTGCATATCGTAAAGAATATGTATGAGGATTCAAAACTATGCTATAAACCACAGAAAGGTAAATTCTCTACGTCGATAAACATGTGAGTAAGACAGAACTGCTGCTTGTCGGCTAATTTATTTAACTTGTATCTTGACGAAGCTGTTAGCAACTGCTGAATAACTTTAATATTTAAACCGATTTGAGGGAGGATAATTTTATTAAGTGTATCATGTACGCCGATGACCTGGTAATCTTAGCAACTGATGAAGACAGTTTACAAAGAGATCTGATGGAACTTTATAAAATAACTAGCGAGTACCCGGCATGCGTTGCAATGCCACTCAAAGAAAGAAAGAGTTTGTATATATATAATATATAAAGACTTCGTTCGCGTGGTCTTCAATTTAATGCGATAATATATTTAGAACAGAATCTATTCCATTGGGTTGCCATAGTAACCAGATCTAATAAGTTAGTTTTTTAAGACTCCAAAGGACCCCCCCCCCCCGAGGATCGTATCGAAAAAAAACACCTGTCCTATGTTGGTTCTCCCGTTGCGTAAAATATTTGTGCCAAGTTTGGTTGAAATCGGTCCAGTGGTTTAGGAGGAGATGTGGAAGACCCCAAAGAACCCCCAAAAGAACCCCATCGAAAAAACACCTATCCTATGTTGGTTCTCTCTTTGCGTAAAATATTTGTGCCAAGTTTGGTTGAAATCGGTCCAGTGGTTTAGGAGGAGATGTGGAAGACCCCAAAGGACCCCCCGAAGTATCATATCGAAAAAAACACCTATCCTATGTTGTGGTTCTCCCGTTGCGTAAAATATTTGTGCCAAGTTTGGTTGAAATCGGTCCAGTGGTTTAGGAGAAGATGTGGAAGACCCCAAAGGACCCCCCAAAGGACCCCATCGAAAAAACACCTACCCTATGTTGGTTCTCCCGTTGCATAAAATATTTGTGCCAAGTTTGGTTGAAATCGGTCCAGTGGTTTAGGAGGAGATGTGGAAGACCCCAAGAACCCCCCAAAGGACCCCATCGAAAAAAATTCATGAACCTTCGCGGGCGTGCGCACAACAACTCACCGAAGTTTCATCGCAATCGGATGAATGGTATAGGAACGCATACGGGACAAAGAAAGAAACAAACATTCATTTTTATAGATATAGACTAAATAATTTAATCTAGACATGTTCAATGCAGTGGCGGATTTATGAAGGATATGAATTAAGCCCGTAAACGCACCCCTCCCCCAACAAAGATTTGTGAGAGCGCGGGAAATTTATACTGCCTACAGGCGGCAAAATGGTAAATCCGCCCCTGGTCCAAAGATAAAACTGAAACTATGGTTTTCGATAGAAAATGGCCTGTGAGGTGCAATACGATATTAGGAAATACAAATGTCGGATAGGTCTCTAGTTCACTTCCTCGACTTGGCGTATATCGACCACAAAATTGAAAGGTTTAATTATATGCGTGGAACAACAGAATTCAGGAAACAGAAGGACCGTTTCCTTAGAGAGATCGCCGGAGTCTCTAAACCAGACCACATTATAAATGAACTAATCAGTCAAAATCTGCAAGTACGCATCATTCTGAAGAACGTTAATGCATGCAGAAATAAGCCAGGCACAGAGAACGGATGGTGAGAGACTTCCGACATTTGTTTTAAATTATAAATCCACAGGAAGAAGAAATATTGAGCGATATGTGAATCGATGGTACCAACAAAAGGAGCCGCAACAGGTCTTTGTACCAAAAGCTTCAAGAAGAAGAAGAGGTACGATAATAATTTTTATGAACATAATAATCACTAACAGAATTATCACTGTTGCAGGCCACTATAGAAAAATTATTCTGATTAGCGCATTCAAGCTTCTCAGCTCATCGTCAGATCGGAAGTGGGCTGACGGTGATTTCCGATCTGACGATGAGCTGAGAAGCTTGAAAGCGTTAATCGGAATAATTTTTCTATAGTGGTGTGCAACAGTGATAATTCTGTTTGTGATTATAACCACTAATACAACTTTCTTAATTACATTTTTTATAAGATAACAATTCAAAATGCTAATGAAACCAAATTTAACTGAAAAATTAAATGAGACAAAATAGTCGTAAACACTGCAAGCATATAGAATTGATACTAAAACACAAGAAACAGTTAAATACACATAACAGTTAATGTATTTTGAATATATTTTGGTTAAATAAAAATAATTTCAAAATGACCATACCAAAATAGCGTTTACGGGTTATTTTGAAAATAGGTATAAACTTTTAGGCATAAGTTAAAAGTTTTTCTCAAATTTGTGTACCAGGAATACCAGCAGTAGGTTACTACTTTACTGTAAATACGGAATAACCTGAATGGTCTCTTGAGATTTTGGCTGAGATAGTTTACCTATTATGACTATAGTTTATCTATTTCAATGAACAATGTTCATTTGTCGACGTAAGTGATTCAAGGTCGACAAAGGTAAGTTTCATTTATACAAAAGGGACACGCAGTAGAAGTTTCCATAGTTAAGTACTTATTTGAATATCTTTAAGGTTTTTATAAAAACTAAACACTTGAATTAATTAAGTTTATTTTAAAGTGGCAAAGAGGGGGCAACGTGTGTATGTCAAGCGGCTAACGAACACAGGGACCGAATATCACCCGGGATAAGGCGATCCCCTCTATCAAGTGCCAATGGCCTCCTTGGAGGGCAAATGAGCGGATAGAGGACAGGGCACCCTATTGTCCTAGGGGTGAGAAATCACTTCTAAAGGCGGAGGAACGGGTATACGTCAACGGCATAGGTTGCAGAAGGCAAGGGAACACCACTGCATTAAAGATCTGTTTTGGATATCCCTAGTATCAGCAGCTCTATGACGGATGCTTCTCTTGTATAATATTCTGGAAGTAAAACGGTCCCCTGTTCGGATCTCGTCCTGTTCGAGAAGTTAGTCCAGTTAAACACAATACTAAAAAGAGGATTGGAACCTGGAATATTTAAAAGGCAGAAGAGCTAAGTTTATAGGGCATTTACTACGACACAATGGATTGGTTAAGAGAATAATAGAAGGAACAATTGAAGGGAAGAATCACAGAGGACGACCCATGTTTAGTCTACACGAAACAGCTCATGGTCGATATGACCTGCACATCATATTGTGAGTTGAAAAGAAAAGCAGAGAAGCATGAAAAATGGAGAGCTGCTGCCAACCAGCCTATGGACTGCTAACCTAGAAAAGAAAAAAAGAGATTTAAAAGTAAAAATAAACCAATAAACAATTTAAATTGAATAAAAATTACTGACTAAATGAAAATGGTTAAATATTTGAACTATATAAAGTCAAAATCGAAAATATGCGTCCTACAAAATGAAATCACTTGTGGTAGACTTACTACTTGAGAGATATCAGTTAGTTTGGATGCACTTCTCGTGTGTTGTATCCTCTGACCAATCTTCACAATCAAATCTCTTTACTTCCTTTTTTTTACCTGTGCATGTTACTTCAGGACATTAACTGAGAAACCACGTATCAAAAAAATTTTAAATCTTAATTGTTTAACGTACTTTTTATGTTGCTAATGAAACATGTAAAATGGTGCCGTTTTTACTTTTCAGTACAGCCTAAACCAGGGGTCTCCAAACTTTTTCACTTGAGAGCCGAATTGAAAAATCTTGGATGTCAGGCGGGCCAACAACACACGCGCGCGCGCGCGTGCGCGTACGCACACACTGTAGCATAACGGAAATTTTGTCTTATTTACAATTTAATACCACCTAGAAAATGAAGGGAAGAAGCAATCTGGAATGAGTAAAATAAACCTAAATAAAAGTAACATAAAAGAAATAATCACTATAATAAATAAAATGCCTTAACAGTACGATAGAAACTCTCGATCCAAAGAAATTAAACACATTCAATTCAGAACAATATGTGTTAAACCATATAGGATGATTATTATCCCAGTAACATCATCAGTATAGCCAGTAAGATAAGGAGCAGGAAGGAAATACAACCATGGACGAATTAATCAAAATAAAAATCTCAAAGCGACAAAACCTATTTTAAAGACAGAACACTCTATCAGAATCAAACAAAATAAATAAATGAACATAAACCCTAGTTATTATATAAAATTAGAAAACCATATGGCCAATGTCAGAGAATACAATACCAGTAAAAGACTGTAATTAGGTTAAGACCATAATTTGTTTAATTATAAGAAGCAATTGATTTGTTTAATTATTATATTGGTATTCACTACCTACAATGTTTATATTAGGATATACTAAATGGTAGAGAATAAGTGTTTGTTGTATTTAAAGAATGATTAGTTTATGTCAGAATTTTGTTAAGGAAGGAAAGGCAATATATTAATTCAAATGTCATATAAATAGTAACTCAGAAAAGATAATAATAATAATGTGAAATAATTATAATATTGATAGGAAAAATGAAAATTAATAATCAAGCCAAATTCAACTTTGACCCTGTAATCAAAGCAGAGGAGATAAATTAGTGAAAACCTGGACCAAATTAATATAAATTATTCCTTTTACCATACAAATACTTTATTATAATTATCACAACAACCTGTAGTAGTAATTAAAAAAGTCAGAGGATAAAATTGACTTAAGTAGTGATTGTACAAGATAATGTCTAAGCAGTAAACCAAGTACAAGTAAAATGTAAATAAATCAGTAAATGTTTAGTATAATAACAAAGTGGTAAAGGCAAATTATTGAGGACAATGGTAACATGAAACATATTGTAAACCATTTAATGGGTAATTATGTGAATCATGATAAGGCCTAGAAGTAAATTTCAAGGAATGTAATTTTTGAGTTTAATTCAAACCAAAATAGGTCATGTTTAATATTAATTTGTATAAAATCAAAGCAGGAATATAGTTATGTAATTACAATTTCATAAAAATACTAAATAACTAAATTATAGCCAGTAAAATATAAATAAATGCCATTTATTTCCATAAAATCGAATCGGGAATAAGGCAAACGGCTGATTGTGAACAATGAAAAATGAGACCAAAATCTTACAGGATTTTCTATATGATAAACAAATAAAAATTAGTTGATTGTTAAACTCCAACCAGAACGGACGTGTCAGAGTATTGAGAAGAAATCTGAATTAAATTTTAACTAACTAAACCCAAGATGTACTATGGCAAGATGAAGGAATGAAGAATATACAGTAAATCAATGAATCCAATTTAAATAATCATTGGAATAATAAAGGAAAATTAAAAAACATTAAAACTAACTACCAGAACGAATGGTCACGATGGAATTATAAATCTAACCTAGTTTATGAACAGCGAACTGATTTGAAGAAACCACTCAACACTACAAACGTATTACCGAACGAAATCCAGTGGAGAACGAAAGCTAAACACAATAACTTGAAGATCTTTTAATTACTACATCACAGAAGAGGAATTTATCAACTACTGCATTTTATTGAAGGAAAATTCCACAGACAGATTATCAGCGTGGTACAACGCATGAAGGCAGCCATCTTTTAATTTCAACTAGGAGTGGCCAGCCCAAGACGGAGACTGCGTGACTTCAGAACAGTCAGCTTGTGGTTCGAATTTCTTTTTAATAATATCTACTATATTTTTAATTATTATGTATTAATGAATAAGTTTTTTTCTAATTGTAAGTATTGAATTCTCTAACTTGCCTTTCCTGACTATTTCAACAGTTAAAAGAATCCATGTTAAATAATAATTTAAGTTAATATAACTTAACCGAAATGTGTTAATCGATCTGAGATCCAGTCTCGACTCCGAGAGCAATAGTCGACGCAAGTCGAATAATCGCATTATTCACAATAAATGTAATTATTTGTTTTAACTTGGCGTTTTATTGAATAGTTAAGTAGCTAAGTTAAAATACGTCAATTGTTAATTGAAAAACAGGTCTTCAAAAAGGAAAAATACGAGCAGAAGAAGAAATAAAGACGTTGTTGACAGCTACTGTCTGGCCGCGATTCGATGATTGAGCATTGTGTAAGGTGGGAGAAGCATACGGTAGGCTAAGTGGGGGTAAACCAAACGGCTAGTACACATATTTCACCCTACCTCGCTTACAAGCGGCCCCGTGGTGGGGGAGAGCAGCCTCGACCATCCAGTCGTGGCCAGACAGTACCATCAATCGATTTGTCTATGACATAATCTATTTAACGCGGTGAAACAAATATTTCTTTACCAATTCATACTTAATTACTTTTTATTATTTTTAATTAATTGAATAATAATAATAAAATAATAAAAAACAAATAAAATAATTAAATAATAAATTAAATTAATAAAAAATATATAAATAAAAATAAATTTTATTAAACAATTAATAATAATCATACAGAATTCGTTTTATTACAAATTGACGCCAACAACGGGTGGCATAATCATATTTGTAAATTTTGTTTTATTACAATACATATATCGAAAAACTAATTTTTTTTTAAGTTTACGAAATAATCAAGTCAACAAAATTTAAGCAGAATTATGCAAAGAAAACAAATTCATTTATTCAAAATAATGTAAATAAAAGTAAGAATAAAATAACATTCAAAAGATACTTCTTACGTATTATTTTTTGACTTTCTTATGTATGTATAGAATGTGTGAAGTTGCTTGTGACATATAATGTCTGTCCACTTTGGGTCAAATTTTGGTACTCCTATCTCTAGAATGGATTTCAAGTGTTCATTTGACAAGTTAGCCCTGTACTTCGATTTTACAAAAAAACATTTTTGAAAACGTTTGTTCGCAGATATACAGTAGGTCGATCCAAACATTGAAAGCATCCGCTCTTGCAACGTTTTTTATTTCCTTGAAATCATCACTCAGTGACCTGCAATGAAAGAAAACTAAAAGTTTACTGTTTTAAAATTTAAAAAAATCAAAATAAACTAAATATAATCATACTTAATGTATGGCTATATGTACTATTTTATACATCATCAATTCATTTTGAATTACAGAAATGACTGATAGGCCTACGCAGGATTAAAATGTTTTAAATTTGTACAAAATATAACATTTTACTGAACTTATTTCTTGTTTAGTTGTTTAGTAAAATGTTACAATATTTGAAGTATTTTGACGATCTATTTAAAAACTGGACGCAGAATTTATGCCGGGGCCGTAGTTTCGAGATCCGTGGCCTAAATGAAAGTGTTTTAATTTATTGTATGTGTTACGAAATACACTACATAGCAATGGGGCGAATAGAAAAATCATGAATTTATTTAACATCGTGGAGAAGTTTTCACTGTCTATGGAGACAACATAAAAATACATATCAGCTTCGTATTTCTTTAGTCTTATGACTCAAAATAGTTCTTAACGTTTTTGAACTACTTAACAGACCATTCCTTTTTTTATTCATTAAAAAATGATTTTAATTTGAAAACTTATCTTATTTTTCATATCCACTTAGGTGACGAGATGATATTACGAAACAAAAAGTTTATTTAACTTTATGAAAAATTTGGCAATACTTTGGTTAACCATAAAACTCACAAAATTCCTTCTTCTCCTATCCTGTCATCTTAAAGTGCTGTCAACTTTGCAAAGTTAAATCATTTTGTTTTAGTTCAGTCGTGGAGGTGACAAGCATTTCTGGGACAAATCTTTTCTCAAGGAGTTTTTACAAGGATAGGAGGAAATGACTTACCTTAAAATTCTGCTAATGCATATCTGGTAGGTAGCTGGGCGTGTTGTGATTCGAGATCATGTATATTTCTGGTTACATAGTCACTGAGCCATAATTGCGAAATCTGTATATTTAGTATAAAAGAAGAAAGGAGTGCGAAGATATTATTACGAATGCGATAAGAATTTCCATTAGCACTGAACAGATCTGCATTAGCATCATTAGGTTCTTAGATCTGCATTCAGAGGGAGAGGGAGACAGAGAGAGAGAGAGAGAGAGAGAGAGAGAGAGAGAGAGAGAGAGAGAGAGAGAGAGAGAGAGAGAGAGAGAGAGAGAGAGAGAGAGAGAGATTCATTGCTGAAAATATTATCCAATTAAGGAGTCAATTAAGGCCTGTTATATTATATAAGGAAGCTATCATAGAAGAACACTGTGTCTACGCTACACACAACAATATATTCCGTAGACCGCAGAGACCTTCCATACTATGTTATTACCTCTCACACCTTCGTCACGTATTCTATGAAGCCGCAGATCACATATCAGTGTCAGCAGCGTGATCACACCGACAATTATCCTTACACCAAGGACATGTTCAGTGATCAAGGGTAGATAACTAGACGACCGTTCAGTTAGTAGTTTACAGCCTCCTGTAGTTAGTTGTGTTTATTGATTGTTAATTACCAGGCAGAATAATCGCATTGCTTTTAAACTGTCTAATTTATAATTAAATGTTTTATTGCATATTAAATTTATAAAACTTATGTTAGACTTTTAGTTAAACGCTCTACTGAATTTAAATTGTGTGGTTAGTAAAATTTTCCATTTTAGTCGTTGTCGTTTAGCGTACCTCAAGGGTAATAAATCGGTATGGAGAACCATACATGAATTCCATGTTCTAAAATCTCTATTTAAAATCATTTTTGAAATGAACTATATCTATAGACACTACTTCTTTCTTCAGCCTTAACCACAGTATTGTGGTCACTGACGTATACCACCTCACGTTAGCGTACTCGATTTTCACTGATGATGGAAGTCGATGGCACTGCCGAAACGTCTGGTTTTGCAGAAAACATTGGACCACGGCCAAACAGCCCGGGAAGCAATTTTAACAACAAACTACTTCTTTGTTGCCGATAACGTAGTACACATATAAAAAGTTATCCCCTCCCCCTACAACTATCATTTTAATTTATATAAAATTACCCCCTCCCCATTCAACTACCCTTTTCATTTATAGATATTTCATCTACCTTTCTACAATGGATTATTACGACCTTCTTTTCGGGATACTTTATTTATCAAAATTAAGTACTTTACTCTTGTTAAAAGGCAAAACGTTGCATATAAGCTACGCCTTCCGCTTAACCAATCTTCACCAGAATCAATAGGCCTTGAGTCCTCTAAAACGCAGGCACATACGCAAAACATTATTTGATTCTATTTGAATTTATTGTTTGCCATAGAAAAAATTCTACATAGAGACACATACAGACACTTTTCGGAAAATGACTTTTCTTCATGTTTTGAGGATAGTACAATCAGAATCATCCCTTATCTCGAATATGATTTTTTTTCGCCATCACCATACTTCCATTTCCGTATGGAAAATGGAAGTAAAAAACGTATGTTAGACTTTTAGTTAAACGCTATACAGAATTTGAATTGTGTGGTTCATAAAATTTTCCATTTTAGTCGTTGTCGTTTAGCGTACCTCAAGGCTAAGACATCTACAGCGTATCGACACAGCACTCCCATATCTTCCCAGGCTACGTCATGCACACTGAAAGCTAACCATGTCAGCCTAGCGGTACCCACTTTGGAGTTTCTAACTCGGATCGGTTACCAAGTCACAGCTCACCCAGTAACTACCGACTCGAGCGAGGCAGTTCACAAAAATTAATATAGACTGCTAAAGCAATGTCTACCTGCATACAATAAGGCAAGACAACAACCCTTGTCCTCATAGTATTGTTACGTAATGCGGAAAAAGTGTACGCCATTACAGAACAATCTACGTGTTTCTCGGCTATTCCAGTGGAATCCGGCTGTAATGTGTGTGTGCGTACGTGATTCTCAACATGCGTTAGCGAGACTGTCCCAGACTTCGCCGGTCGCCCGCACTGTGTCAAGGCCGCAAATCAATTACGCTTTCGTGTTTTCCTTTATTATATTATGGACTGTTCTGGAACACTTGTGCTATCTATTTAAACAACGGCAGCTGCGCTTAGCAGTCAGTTTTAGTGGCGATTTATTCCAGTGCGGTTTGAAGTATTGTGGCGAAGTGTTGAGTTTTATAATTGTGCGGGATTCTATTAGTTGACATTTTTATTGCGTGTGAACAATTTTTATTTGATTTGTTGTAAGGGACTATCTTGTTGATTACAAATTGTTTAATTGTGATAATTAAAGTGTTGATTAGTGACGTAATTGGTGTCTTGTATTTTGTTTTCCACTGTACAATACGACGATCAGTAGGCCGTCGTAACAGTATCTTTACTCCCTTATGTCCTTATATCTTATAATCTTATAAATTCTGAAATATTTTGTGATATTCGATGTTAGCCAGGCACAATTGAAAACATTTGTATCTAAGTTTCAACAAAATTTATTGTCCTCTTCAGGACCTGTATACAGGCAATACAGAAGCAATTAGGCTTTATACATATGAGTGATTGTATGTGTGTATATGCATACACTGTATCACTCAAAATTGTACACAGTCACATAAAAAACACGCACGCCATATTTATTAAAAATTTCTCTGTGTCCGTATCCGTATTCTTGATTGCAATAAGTTGTATCGAAACACCAGCACAAATGTTTTAAAACCCTTTTTAGTTAATCGATCGAACCTCACAAAATTTTCACCATTTATTACATAATTTCAGATGCCAACAAAGTACACAGAGGTGCGTTTCCTGACTATAGAAGGCTCACGCAAGTGAAACTTTTATACTTAAGTACTGGAATATGGAAAAACTGCACCAGAATCTGTCACAACTAAACTATACATCTAAAGCATACAGAATTCTTATATTACACGAGCATTACTAACAGAACGATAATCTTATTCAACATTCATATCAGTGCATTTAACATCTTGTGACACATGTTTTTTTAAGTGTATTGTTACGACGATCTCCCTGATCGTCGTATGATACAGCGGAAAACAAAATACAATGAACCAATGAAGTCACTAAAAACCAGCTTTAATTATAGCAATTAACAGTTTGTAATCAACAAGTTATTCAAAAAGATTATACCCTGACAAAATTCAAGTAAAATTTGTCCACACAAATAATAATGTCAGCTATAAAGAATTCCGCACTATAATCACTTTTTACTAATACACCACCTGAAATGCATTGTGTAAATTGACCGACAATAACTCGACCCTCACTTGAAAAACTGAAATTAAGCGTCGCTGAATGCTTATACCCCGCTGAGATTCCAGAACAATCCATAATACGCGTCAACACTACTAGAAAACATTAGAGGGTAATTGCCTGCGGCGTTGAACACAGTGCGCGCGGTCCGGCGAAGTCTGGAACAGCCACGACTGTGGACGCGTGACAAGTGTCACGTAATTGTCCTTCATCCCAAAGTAGCAGCAATATGTACCCACACACACATTACAGCCGGACTCCGCTGGGATACCCGAGAAACACGTAGATGTTCTGTAATGCCGTAATAATATGGTGTATTAATAAATTATATTTTAATTCTCAAAATTAATTTTTACATTCTTAAATTTATTTATAACTTATTCTTTTAATTCTCGTAATTCCTTTCTAAGTTTCCTTTTTAAATTGCTCGTCTATTGTCAAATTTAATTGTTCACAAAAATTTGTTTGCATGTGAAATTTAGGTATAATAATTAAACTTTCTAAATTTACATTCAATAGCAAATTATATTTATAATACTTTAACCCCCAAATTTTGATAATTTAAACCTTTCTTTAGCCGAAAGAATAAGAAGAAAGAGCATTAGCTCCAGACAGCCTTCAACGACCACAGTTGATAAAGCCATAACAGGCTGGGAAATCCAATGTCCGGTTGCACATGATGGTGTAAACTGAATCGGATTTGAATTCAGGACTTGACGCTTGGAAGTTCGCCACTGCCTGTCATTTGTTTTTGTTTCATTCGTACTATTAAAAATCAATAGAAGAAAATAGTATAACTGTTCAAGGAGAATCGTGTATCGAGAGCGAAGCTGTCCAACATTCCCGATGATGTAATGAGGCATTTTTAGGGGCGACGTGGCGGTTGGAGATTCTGAAAGATCCTGTTTTGGCTTTTAGCACATCGACTTCTTGTTTTTCATGATATTATTGTCCTGTTCTTTTTACTACACACGACAGTACAAAAAGTAAAAAACTCGTAGTACATTCATGCTGCCATGTAGTGAGATTTACAGCGGAGACTGGATCAGTTAGGGGTGTTATTACCTACATGTATAGTACATGTGTTAGATTGCCTTATATTTTGATATTTATATAACAGTTAATTGTGACTTCCTAGAGTTTTTCTTATATTCTGATTACGAGGCTTCAAATACCCTATGAAATTCATAGACGCTACTAGACGTCTCATAGTATCAACTTTTATCTTCTTATTTCTCCTTCATTCTAATAATAAGATTCTCGTCCTGTCAGTAATGCCTGTGTAATATAAGAGTCTTATAGTATGTGTATGTGAGAGATAATATTTCATTTAGGTGCCTCTTGATCTTTGAAACGAGTCTGTTTTATTCTTCTCCTTCGATGTGAATGTATTAGGTAAAGGTGTACTTCATTCCAAGAACTAGGTCATCCCTGATACACGTCACCATTTAAGAAGAATCTACTTGTGACTCGATAAGTCAAGGACACTGATTCCTCCGTCAACTGTAGGCGCCAGTGACGTGGGTACATAACACCTGTTGACTGTTGTGATAGGCCTAAAACTTAACCTAAAAATTAATTCAACGTTTTTCTTGTACCAAGTGTTCTTTTAGAACATTTTCTATTATTCACTGGGAGAAGAAGAGGGTCCCGGTTCAACGGGATCTGACTCTCATTATAGTTACACAGAATAAATCAGAACACAAATAATCGAGTTAAAAATAATAAAGACAAACACAGAAACACGTATCTGATGCACGTCAGTTCCAAAAACGAACATAGCTGCTAACTGAGCGTTTTGCCGGTTTATATAGCGGCAACACATGGACGAACGATTGTGCCCCCCTCCCCAGTTTGCACAGTGACAACTAGTACGAGGTCAATGACCGTATGCAGAAAAACAATCCCAATGTCTGAGCCGGCAACATGACGACGAAGCGTTTTTCTTGATTCCCTACTAATATTGTTTGGATTTCAAATTATTCAATAAATAAAGTACTTATTCTGTGATATAATTAATATTATTTTCTCTTATTTCCAGTAGGCCACTGTTGCCGCCGGCAACAGCGGTTACATAGACTAATGGTAATAGGCTAATGGTAGGCACCGATCGGTATTCTAAGTAACAACGTCTCCGAGTAGAATATTAAAGTATAAGCAACCTTCTTGTTGGCAACCGAGTGTTTAGTTACCAGCTATAGTAGAAACCCTTGCGCCTTTTCAGTTCTAACGAACAGCTGATCGGAATACTGGATTTATAAACATTCTACTACTAGAATTACTGGAGTTTTGTAGGAACACCCAGAGTCGTATCCTTTCTTCCGTCCTTTTGTCAATTTCATACGCAAGGAATTTTTCAGTACTTCTGTCTCTCAAGCTTCTGTACTCCACTAACCACCTCACATCATAAATCCAATATAGTTTACATCTTCCTTTTCTTTTTCTCTGATCATAATGCCAACACTTTTCAAAGGAGCAAGTTTATTCCGGTTAGTTAAGTCCCACGAATTTCATCGCTTTACGCTTCCCTCTGCTGTACCATATTTGGCAATATCCTGTATTACAGCATTCTGTATTATGATTAAGTTTCTGTTTTATAAGTAAACAATTTTAAATCGGAATTTCAATCAGTCTACTATACGCCTCTTGTTTTATTCTTTGGTAACAACTGTTGCTATTAGATAATCAAAGTTTGACCGCTTTTGTCTTCTATTTCCTTTTTCCCTTACTTTCCTTCAACTAAATATAGAAAAGACACTTACACATCAACATACTCCGTAAATCCTTAAATTTGTAGTGACCCTCAATCAATGAATTTTTCCGGTGAAGGGTTTGTGAGGATCGGTCAAAAAATATAACACAAATTTTAACTTATTTGTGTCGACGTTTCGACAATGTTTATTGCCATCATCAGGACCTGTGTATGAATACAAAAAAAATGTCAAACACAACAGAACAATTATTTGAGTGAACGTGTTTGTGTATGGAAGTGTGTGCGCGTGCGTATGTGTGTATCCTTGTATATGTGAAGGAGCTGAGATAGGCCTAGTTTGTTTTACATATTCAAATTAAAGACAACGAGAAAATTATAATATCACAGAACTTAATTTATACAATATTAAAATTTAAATTACTCATAATGTAAAGGTATTTGTAATTAATTATAAAAGCATTACTCAACAATTAAATATTAGAATTGGTACAGAAAGCGTTTATACATATATCTGTCAACAAATAGCATAGTAAAATATATTATAGCTAAATACGGCTAAACGTCGGCACAAATAAGTTAAAATTTGTGTTATATACTCCGTAAAATTAAGTGTTTGTATCTATGACAGATTGTTTAACTTCATCGTAATTCCTAATTCTTACATTAAGTTTGCTGTCGTGTAACTTTCACGTAGCTATAAAACAAGTTTTTTGAACACTACATGTAATTTCGCTAGCATTTTAACGTACAAACATTTTTTGATACCACATTTCTATTGGAACTTTCTCTTTCTGCTTTTTTGCGCTTAGAAGTAATGTGCTATCCAGACAATATACGACAGAGTTGGTATTTCTTTTTCAGTTGTTCTGTGATGATGATGATGATGGTTTTACCTTCTGTGGTTTCTTTCTGTTCTTGGCAATGCCGTTCGAGGAAATTCTAGGAAACGAAAACACCAAAAGCTATGAAAATCTGTGATGAAGCTGTGTTTATGAATATGTGACTCAAATCTCTTTTGGAAAACTACTTATTGCAAAACCAGATCAAAATAAGTTTCAGAATGTTGATGGAAACATAGCATATCCTTCCTACTAACTATACACTAGTACGGATCTATCAGAAACCACTTGTCAGAGGCAAACATCACCTAGAGGCGTTAACACTGAACCGCCCATGTAAAATATTGGTATTAACGGTAATTCAGAATATTTCTGTTCTCTATAACAACGTACTACCCAGCTATTAATTACTCCCGTTACTGAAGGTTTGCGAACATAAATGACAATTATAGTTCTAATGAACCGGGTGTATAATAAATGCAATTATAAGACGCATTAAATTCAATGTTAATAGTAACAATAATAATAGGTCATTCTTGTGTTCATGATATACATTAAGTAAGGCCAATCAATAAATATGTAGTGTACTGCGAACCGACATTGCAATAATATGTTGTCAGTTACCAGGAACTGAATATTGACGGAAATCGTTATCCCTACATGCTGCAGTATTTTACAATTCACATACCTTTTCTCCATCAGCCACCTGTGAGCGAAATAGTATTAACACATATAATATGCGTCTATGGGAAATAACACATAGAGAACGTAAAAAATCAAAGGTTTCAAATTTTGGGACTGAAGTCGTGTTTCAAAATATCAAGATAAGAAGACGATAATGTCACCAGAGACGAGAAACGAGAGTTTTAAGAAATATTTTAGGATGTACACTTTTAGAGAGAGAAAAGAACAAACATTATAAACACAAACTTTGTCACTACTTATTGCCACATTGATAAATACTTCGTTCTTGACGAAGCCTTTCGGTGTCTCCACCATCTTCAGGTCTTAAACGACAATTTTGTATCTCTACGAAACCACACACACACACACACACACACACACACACACACACACACACACACACACACACACACACACACACACACACACACAGTAAAGCTTCATTTATATGTTTTTCAGGGGACTTCGAAGAAAAAACGTATAAGTAAAATAGAACACAAATAGTATAATTAAATGATATAGTACTAAATAGAAATAGGGTATAATTTACAATTTGGAATAATACAATAGGTACTTATACAACATAACGTATAGGCCTATATAGAGGAAAACACACAAATATAATTAATCATTTTCCAAAAAAGTCCGTTATCTTCCCTTGTTTTTTTCTTTTTCGCGGCTATAAAATAAACTGTGCCCTCAAATCTTAACAACTACGTCATAATTTCGTCGGATACATTACTGCGGATTACAAAACGTTTAATTGTCTCTAGGGCATTAACTACATCACTAAAACACACGGGGGTGTGAGTTGCTTGTTCGTCATCATCATCTTCTTCTTCTTCGTCCATTTCCTGCTGAATGCCATCAGCAATCTCCGATATGGTCATGGCTTCTGCGGTAACAACATTTTCGTCAATGTTGACATAGTTGTCAAACGACGCATGGCCTTCCAGTTTGCCCCATTCCACATCATCAACGGGAACATCACAGCTATCTTCATTACTACAGGTTTCGCTATTCCCGAATCCGGCTTTGTGAAAGCAGTTGCGGACAGTGGGTTGCGATACTCTGTGCCATGCAGCTGCGATGGAATGCATTGCCTGTTAGAAGAGAGCAAACCGTTACGAATTTGTGCAAAAATAGAATTTTAATAGACCTATACTGTAATTTCTTTAGATAGGCCTACCCCAATAAGTAATTTTACATGAGGTTTATCGCATTGGCTATACCTGGTACACACAGAAATTAATTGTAAGATTGAGAGTAATGCCAGAAAATCGCGGTAGAAAATACAGGCAGAAAAGAATGGCGGGATAAAAAAGAATCCTATACGTTCCCCTAGTGTAAAAACTTTTAATCTTTCTGAACAAACTGACACTTCTTTCATTCCAATCTATTCATTATTTATGAAACAATACGTTTTTGAAATACCGGCAAAACATCGCGTAGAATAGTATGGTACAGTATTGCTTTCACAAGTTACAAGTTATAAAAATCACGAAGAAATCATACCTGCAAAATGTGAATTTTCATTTCATCCTTCTTTCCAGCTTCTACACAGTGGATGACATGCTGTACCAGCACCTTGCGATAATACATTTTAAAATTGCGGATTATCCCCTGGTCTAGCGGTTGCATTTCGCTTGTCCAATTTGCGGGGAAGAATTCCACTCTCACGTTCTTTAGATACGATGTATCAGGAGGGTGTCCTGTGCATCTTTCCACAATCAGAAGAATTTTTCGACCTTTTGCGCTCATTTTTGCATGGACGCCTCGCAGGCAGTCTTCAAACCCTTTTGTAGTGATCCACGACTTATAGTTGTTAGCGTATTTCGTAGGGAGAGCTGCAACATTTTTAAAACACCGCGGCCTCGCAAATCCCCCGATAGTTAAGGGAACTAGTTTTTCACTTCCGTCACTGTTTGCGCACAACACTGTTACACGTTGTTTACTCCGCTTCCCATCATGACAGCTGCCCCTTTGAATGCCATTGTGCGGTCAGAGAAAGTAAATTTAAAAAAAAGGCCTGTTTCATCGGCATGGAACACATCGTTGGGATCAAATTAAGATGTTAGTTTCCTCAAACGGGTTTTTTTCCACTTACGCACTGTATTAACGTCTACACTCTTATTCTCACCGCACACGCTTTTGCTCCCGATGCCATGCCGTACCTTAAATTTATGTAGACACCCGGTCGACGCATGAAAATCTTCAAAACCGAACCTGGCTGCCAATCATTTGCTTTTTCGCAAAGGACTGGCCCGCTGATAGGAATTCCTTCCGCTCTGTGCTGCTGGAACCACTGTAACAGACAGTCTTCCAAGAGTTCGTTTTTTCCACCTTGAATACGTGTTCGCTTATTACTTGAAACACCAAACACACGAGCACTTTCTTCAATTTCGGTTGCTTTAGCAACGATTGAATTTAACGTTTGTTGCAATCATTCGTCTTCTGCCGAATGCAACAGTCCGCGAATTGTACCTTGCCCGACGCCCCGACATCACGCCCTCCCATTTACTAACCCTATCGTTTGCTTTGTTAAATCTCGTCTCCCATCAAACGCTGTGAGCAGAGCGGCCCGTCGCCGGACTTTCGTCAAGTTTGGGAGCCTCAATAACCAAGGTAACTATGATCGTTTTTGAGCTATCGTAAATCAATGCTAGTGGCTAATAATTTTGTATATTACGTTTGTAACGAAAAGAAGAAAACTTGTAATAGATGTAAAAAGATTGTTATTCATAACCAACCAAGACGTGTCTTGTCTGTAATAGTCAGTTTCGCCTAAAATTAAATTTCAGTCAGTCAACTTGATGAAAAGACCTAAAATATGTAAGGTTCAGTGTCAGTACTCGTTATATATGTAATTTGAAGTCGTAACCTTGTAATGCTATTTTGTAATATTGTAAATTGTAACACGCACTGTATGAATGCATGTGTGCGTGTTAATCGAACAATGTGGGTATAAAGTGTACTAAAAGATGTGAAAACGTTCAGTTCAAAACGTGGTTCAACGTTCCGGACCGAAGACACGAGAACACGAACTTCGTACAGTTTTTACAAGATCTTCCAGCAACAGACATAGCAGTGGTTCAAACCAGGTACTGAGGAACACGCAGCCGTAGCGACCAGATACAGCAGGTTGCAAATGGACTTATCTGGATTGCCAAGTAACATTTTTACCTTTAATAACTTACGGTGTCACGAAGCAAAAGCGAGACAAACTAGTTACTTATCATAAGTGTCTGAAACAATTTTATAAACTTTTGCGATAGATACCAGTGTCAGAAATTTATAAGTAGTTCACAGCGTGTACGCTGAACACCATTTTGAAAACTAGCATTGATTTATGCGACACCCCCATATTTAGCATTTAACATTTTCTATATTCAGTTTTTCAAAAAAAAATTAGCTCAGTACTGACCGTTGCTGACTGGCACATAATTAGATAAATTTAGAGGCTCGTAATGTTTTTGAAATAAACGGGTCGCATCCGACTCTGCTCACAGATTGACGCATTCAACAATTTCTTTTACTTACACCTCCTCCCTTTACAGAATTATATTAATTATAGAAATACTTGAGAAGTAAGTCACAACACAGAAAAAGTGTCTTAAGCATTTTGATGGATTTAGATATTATGTTATGTTATTTGTGTGTATGCTGAACACTTCCGGGGCGCAGCAGCGGGAAGTGCCGCAGCACGTTGACGGAGCAATCCCTAACTCCTTGCCGATCCCTAACTCGCTGCTTATTCCCGCTTTCTTTCACTACTTTCAAAATGTTTAATTTCTCAGCGATCGTAACGCACTTCCTCTTCCTTCCACTCATTTTGCACTTACGATGTTACCTATAATAGAAACAGTAACGAACTGATGTCGACGAAGCGATGGAGCTTTACGAGCATTGAACAAATACCGTACGTTTCGAAGAATCAAAGATTGCTCAAAGGTTACTCGTCAACTGCAAACTCAGCCGACTGGCACTAATTGACGATTCCCTAGAAATGTACAGTCTGTTCAAAATATTTGCATTAGGACATTCACATGATATGCATTTTGTGATATAGGCCTACGCTACGTAAATAAGAAAAACATATTTAAACGTATAAATGAAGTTTTGTATCTCCAGGGACTTAAAATTTTGATCGTCTAAGTGTAAAAAACGAATAAACGAAAAACGTATAACCGAAATAAAATAACATGGAAAGTATAGGAATTTTGCCGGGACCTTGGAGAAAAAACGAGTAAGTGTGAAAAACGTATAAAAGAAGTTTTACTGCACACACACACACACACACACACACACACACACACACACACACACACACACACACACACACACACACACACACACACACACACACACACACACACACACACACACACACACACACACACACACACACACACACACACACACACACACCTAGAGACCCCCTAATTGTTTGAATTCGCTCGGAATCAACCAACCCCATATTGCGTGTTCCAACTAGGCCACGCCCCTCACTGAGCATCGTCACTACACGCAATATGGGGTTGGTTGATTCCGGAGGAATTCAAACAATTAGGGGGGTATCTATGTGTGTGTGTGTGTGTGTGTGTGTGTGTGTGTGTGTGTGTGTATATATGAGGTAAAAAATTGTCGTTTAAGACCTGAAGACACCGAAAGGCTTCGTCAAGAACAAAGTATTTAGCAATGTGGCAATAAGTAGTGACAACGTTGGTGTTAAGATGGCTGCTAATAAAACTAACAAAACTGAAAACATTATATAATTAACAGTGATTGAAATATGTATATATTCTATTGCTGAATAAAAAGGTACAAAAAAATAAAATAATTTAATATGACCATCGTGAAAGAAGGCCGTTGGACAGACAACAAAGGTCACGCACGAAATAACTGTTACGCACTTCACTAAAATTAATCATTAAACATTTTTTTATATTTGAAACCCACGTTTGTATTCTCAACATTTGGCTTGATAGAAGCAAACAACGACGCCAGGTGTTTTGCTGCAATTGACATTGGCTGTCCAGTCTTGTCTCGATGACCATGTTGCACGGTCGTGTGTAACGCTGCTCACAAATTTGCTTGGGAGCAATTCTGCACTGGCTGCACCTCTTTCTGCGTGCTCGAGACCAAAAAGTGAAAGATTTGTACGTAGTTGGGCACTGGCAATGACGGAAGCTAGAACTTGCTTAATGAACCGTAATTTTTCCAGTGGAGAAGAGGAAAAGATTTCTTCAAAAATGAAGAAGAAATGACGAAAGACTTTCTTAATCGGTTAAAGTTTAAAAAAAAGAATTTGGAAAATCGGAAACAAAAAGAAAGGCATGCGCAGATACGTTGTGAATAATGTTATATTATGATATTTACAATATATAGTACTATACATTTTATCATATACTATGCTTGTGCCATGTAACAGGTCTATTATGGTAGCCTATGGCCTATTATGGAGAGAATAGGAGAACAGGAAGTTGGTTATCAAAGATATAGTCAAGTAAACTAGTAAACTCAACGTATAAACCTCCCAAACAATTTGAGTTTTCTGAAGACTGCAGACATAGTCACTACAGGCGTTACACCACTAACGATGAAAATCGAGAAAACCTACTTTGGATTGAAACGATAATTCTAATTAAAATGAACAATTTCCTACTGTTGTACCTAAGGTTGGCTCCTACGAACATACAGCTTTAAACCCCTTGTTTTAAACCCCTTTTACTGCGGTTTTTAATTCAAGAAACAAAAGATATTTTAAGGAAATGATTTGTTAAAATACTATAGTATTAAAAACAATTAAAACAGTAAGGAAAATTATTTCACACTAAAATATAAGTTAATAACAAACCTAAAAGTTTCCATTCAATTCGAATTTGTTCCAGATACAATCGGAAAAAGGAAGACCGATAGCTAATGAAAGACTAAAACTGAAGATTATAGGTACAAACAATTAAGTTGACTTTTTAAGTGCAAAGCAACTTTCTGTAACAAGTCCTCATCTGAGGATATGAGTACATGTATATGCTTTTTCTAACACGCGCGCTTGCTTGCTCGCTCGCCGAAAACGTCTCGAGGCTTTCAAATTAAGATTTTACCAATAACAGGAGTCACGAAGATGTTTGGACCTGATAGGCTGAGATAAAAAAACACAAGAAGGCCACAGCTACACGACAAAGCCGCAGTATGTAGGACACACATAAGAAATGAGAATATGTCTTTCTGCAATCAGTAGTAATCAAAAGTAGAGGAACAGATGGCGGGAAGGTGGCAGCATCAGCGGAACAAATAACGTTGTCTCGTTCGTTGTTTGTGTCCGACAAATTATCACTCTCTTATAAAATTGTTTGATAAGTCATAAGTTTGTGTTCTCAGTGTACTGTGTGTAGGAGCGAAACGAACATGGTATGTCTATAAATTTAATGTTAGTACATTAAATTTCTTGTAGTGACCCTAAATATTTCATGTCACATTTCCCTAAATACAAAAATTTTTCCTGCATTCAAACTAGGTTTCATCACACCTGCCACATCCATATCTCTTCTGCTTTAAGACAGATTGTATTCTAACTTTCCAATGTCCGTAACTGTGTATATTCTGTATAAAAAAATGCAATCCAATTCAGTGATTTATGAAATCCATATCTAGGTTTATCTGTGATTTACGTTTGTAAGATTTCATTATTACTAAATTTAACGTGACTGGTAAACATTATGTCCATATTTTTATACTGTTAATAATGACACTGTAATCTGTAATACAAGGATTGTTCAATAGAAACACGTTTAGAGGCTGTAAAGCATTTTTTATTCAACGATTTTAAAAGAAGTCTTCATTAACATTCAGCCATGAGTTCCACTGTTGCACTAATCTGTAGATTCCCTGCTGGTAAAATTCTTGCGGCTGTTTGCGGAATCATTCGCTAACAGTAAACTCTACCTCAGGGTCCGATTTGAACCTCCGTTCTTTTAGTGATTTCTTTAATGGGCAAAAAACATTATAATCAAACGGGGACAAGTCAGGACTGTAAGGTGGATGTTGTAAGACTTCCCACTTCATACGACCAAGCAGATCTTGAATCGTCTGAGCTACATGGGGTGGAGCATTATCATGGAGAAGAATGACGCCATTTGTGAGCTTCCCGGGACGTTTATTCTTGATGCTGACCCGTAAGCGTTTTAAGCTGTCTGCATATCGCTCAGCGTTGATGTTGACACCAAGTTCTTTAAAATTTAAGAGCAGCACACCCTGATAATAAAAAAATACGGTCACTATTACTTTTCCTGCCGAAGGTTGGGACCAACTTTGCTTCGCATTCGGAGATTGTGCATGCTTGCACTGCATACTCTGACCTTTGCATTCTGGTTCGTAGTGATAACATCAAGACTCACCGTCAACAATTTGGTGTAGAAAGACATTATCTTGTTGTTGATAGCGCATCAAATGCTGTAATGATAAGGCCTAACGCAAACTGCTCATCAGTAAGCAGTCGTGGAATCCACTGAGCAGCAACTTTGTCATAGCCAAGACTATGTATGAATGATGGAATGAACAGTTCCCACGCTGATGCTCAACATTTGAGAAAGTTCTCTAACTTTGATGCGCCTATTTGCGCGTAAAGCAGTTTCCAGCTGTCTCACGTTTTCATCTGATGCTGCAACACGTGCAGGGCCGGGACGGTCTAAATCTTTAGTGGATTCTCTTTCTTGTCAAAATTTATTGCACCATTTAACCACTGCCGTATGAGAATAACTATATTCACCATATACACCTTTCATTCTTGTATAAATTTCCATTGGCTGACGCCCCTCAGTGGCCAAAAAGTGAATAACGGCACGCAGATTATTTTTGGACGGATTTTCTATCATAGATGACATTTTAAAACCCAGTCACAACGCTTAGAAAAGAGCAAACTGGAAATATTGTTGACAGATGCGTCACTAGTACTTAAATAGACAATATAAACAAATGAATTTTGTTGCCATGGCGACGAAGTCACGGCTGCGGAGTACAAACGTGTTTCTGTTGAACAAACTTCGTAATAAGAATAAAGATATATAATAAAGATATTCTTTATTCTTCTGAAAGCTTTTCTTATTTTTACTGAACATCCGTTGTGTTCATAAATCAATAATTTGTCTTCACAAAAGACTTCAGAAAGAATGTTTTACATGATCCATTTTATTATTATCTATCTAATATCTATTCAACTATTTTTTTTTTATTTCTTCCCTGTAGATTTTTGTAAACTAATGTCCTAGTTTTTTTATTATGACGTTCTATTTCAATTTTATTTTAGTACCAGGGAATACATCCTGCAGATATTTATTTTGCAGAAGCTGAGTTTATTATAGTGCCATAAATCTTATACACACTTCATCTTCTTCTCTTCAGCACAGACGTTGGTGAGCTTGCAATGTATTTCTTTTCGAAAACAGTCTCTTAATCATTACATACTTTCTCCCTCTTTTTATTTTATCCATATATTCCTGTCTGGGACTTCCCCTCGGCACTGCCTCCCTCAATCATGCCCTCGATTAGGGTGGTCAACTAGTTTCATTGGAGTAGCAAATTTACTTCTCTCAGTAATGGTTTCAGTTAGAATCTTTTTTCATCCATTCTCTTCAATACGTCGTCAGTCTTCCTGTTCACGGCATTCTTTAGGCCTTCCTCCAAAACCACCTCAAGGTAGATAGCCTACACTGTTTACTCAGTATAATTCTGTTGACGTTTGTATATTTCTCTTCGCTCGTCATTGTATATATTGCAACAAAATAGGAAAGAGATGTCGCACATGATTTACTAAGTTTCCGATTATTGTATCGCTTTAATTCTCATTTACATTAAAATTTTTAGTTTTCTATTCGTAGAATCAAAAAATCACTCTTATGTTCTCCCTTTCAATGTTTGTTAATGCTTATATTAATTTTCTTAAGTTATTAATTGTTACGACGGTCTCACTGATCGTCGTATGGTACAGTGGAAGACAAAATACAAGACGCCAATTAAGTCACTAATCACCAGCTTTAATTATCACAAATAAACAGTTTGTAATCAACAAGATAGTCTCTTACAACAAATCAAATAAAAATTGTTCACACGCAATAATAATGTCAATGAATAGAGTCCCACACAATTATAAAACACATAACACTTTGCCACAATACTTCAAACCGCACTGGAATAAATCGCCACTTAAACGGAACTTAGCACCGCTGAATGCCCATATTTATACCCCGCTGCGATTCCAGAATTATCCATAATACGCGTCAACACTAGAGCGTAATTGCTTGTGGCCTTGAACACAGCGCGCACGGACCGGTGAAGTCTGGAAGAATCTCGTTAACGCCTGTTAATAATCACGTACGCACACAACATTACAGCTGGTTCTGCTGGGATACCCGAGAAACATGTAGAACCTTCCGTAACCATGTAACACTGTTAATAAATCCAATAAAACATTCTTTCTCCCGATTAAGAAGTTTGGTAGAGAAAATTTACAGTTAAGAGGCATACAACTGCTGTGAATTTTTAACAAATTGAGCTAAGATTTAATTTTGTTTATTGAACATTTGTATAATGACGTTTACTGTGTTACGGAGTAAAGAAACAAAACTTATTTTTTCAGCCGATCCACTGACGTACGGGTATAAAAGATGACGGAGCAATCTGCGAGACGAAGGCTGATGGAGGATATGTTTAAAGATCGTTCACAGATCGTTATATTTAAGTAACAATTTTGTGTATTGAAGACGATTTAAACTAATGGCAGTTGCGGCTGGTGGTTCCTAATTTTCGTGGTTGCAGTAGTTGGTTGAGTGAATCGGAGAGGGGTTAAAAGACATTGAACTATCATAATCACAGTTTGATAATAGTAAATTATTACTATAATATTATATCCTCAAACAACGGATAACGTTTACCTTGAACCAATTTAAAAATTAAACCTGACACAATTTACAAATCAAGAAGGCTGTGGTGATTTCATACACAAAGTTGCACTACAGCGCTACTAGTGGAGCGTTGCAGAAACTTTGCAACCACCAAGCTTAGATTGCGAACACAGGACAATTGTGAAGAGCAGCGCACGTCCTCCCGTATGTTTGTGTAGTAAGCTTTGCCATTTACCAGTGAAGTTGCAAGCGGCCTACAACCACCAGCCTGCACGCCACATTTGAATTGTACGCGAACATTGCCGCGTAGAATCTGATACGCTCTCCGTTTAAATTTATGACACTTTTAGCTGCTTAATGTTTTCGTATATTATTTTATAATTTAGTTAATCTACATTGGTGGTTGTGCAACGCTGCAACCATAACACCAGGCGCCACTGACTAATGGTCAAACTGTGCATGTACTTTACGGTTAAATAATGATAACGCACTTTTGAGGAATAATCCAACATGATGACACTCCTCTGGACTAGGGAATTCTTAAATGACGACCACTCTGTCCGGTGACTGAAGTTTCAGTCTCACGTTACCACAAGCATGCGTGTGGCGCAATACAGAGTTTATGTTACGCTACAATAGTTTACGAAAACAACTTAACAAAAACAAGGACGTATTCAATTAACTTGATATAAAGCACAGTAAAAAAAAAAACGTAAAGATGACCGTGAAAACTGAATATTTTAGTGAGTGTGTACCAGTGTAAGGATTTTGAATGTTTATGTGTAGTAGGAAACGTTACAAAAGTATCGATAAATCAATCCGTACCTACTTGACGTATGACATTCACCGTGTGGATACACGAGAGACAGTTCACACGCGGCGGCAGTGGCTGGATTTCCCAGCGTTGTTTCCTGGTTTTCTGTTTCACCTTATGTAGTGCGATTGTTACAGATTCTTTATATATTTGTATAAGAAATACGCAGGCTTATGATATTTTTACTTGTTTCCCAGAAACTACAGCAGCGAGTATGTAAGTAAAGCTTCCATCCGTCCATGTATGACTCCTGTCGTTAGTTTTTGGTTAAGCTTCTTTTCTCCATCTTATTATATATACCCTCATTCACCATTTCCTGGGTCTACCAAATATCTTGTTAATAGAACACAATATTAATAAAATTTCTGGACTTATGTCTCGAGTAGTGTCAGTCGTGAGACTGGTTTTATAGATAATCTGAATATACCCGTGGTATTTGTGTTTACCGTTTCTCTCACAAATATAGGAGGCCTACAGTTTAATGCTGGCCCCAAACGGTGAATACTAGCCATTACTATCCAGGGACATCACTCACTTGATTTGCACTGCCTTGCGGGGGAGAGTGACCATACAAAAACCAGACATTTTATGGTTATCGAAGCCAAGCGCAATGCCGGGAGGCGGGGATTGACCTAACAAACATAAATTAGATCTATAAATTAAAAAGTGTTAGTGTATGTTTATAATGCTGTGCGTCATAGCGCATTAGAGCTTGGTGTTGTATGTACGGGGGGAGCAGAGAACGAAAATGTATTATATCTGCGTACCACTGCATCGATTTTCATCATATTTTTGCTTTGTATAAGGAAAAAACTAAGTGTATGGTGATTACCAGAGGAGGGAAAAGGCCAAACATAAAGATAGGGCAAGACAAAATACAACAGGTGGAGTTATTTAAATATCTTGGAAGCTTGATAGGTCCTGCACTCGTGAAATTAGAGCAAGAATTGCTATAGCGAAAGAGGCATTTAATAGGAAGAAAAGGCTGCTGTATGGCAAAATTAATAAGAATTCAAGAAAAAGGATGGCCAAATGTTATGTGTGGAGCGTTGCTTTATATGGTGCAGAGACATAGACACTGAGGAAGGAGGATGAGAAAAGATTATAAGCATTTGAGATGTGGGTTTGGCGAGCAATGGAAAAAGTGAGGTAGGTTGATAAACCAAGGAATTATGAAGTTTTAAGAAGAATAGGAGAATAGAGAAGAATCCTGAAGGTAATAGAAAATAGGAAAAGGCATTGGTTAGGTCAGTGTTTAAGAAGAGACTGCTTGCTTACAACTGCCATGGAGCGTGTCATAGAAGGAGAAAAAAGAAGAGGAGGTAGAAAATTAAGTTAATAGATAGCATTAAAATCATAGGGTGTTCCGAAGAAACGAAAAGACTGGCATGCGATAGGAGAGCTTGGAGAGCTTTTACCATTTGAATACCTGCCTTAGGGCAGAACACCAAATAATAATTTGCTTTGTAGCTGTAAACGTTTGTTTTATGGACTTTATTAATTGTAAACTTTATGGACAGTTAAACAAAATTAAATAATGCGCTTAAATTAATAAAAATATTATAAAAACAAAATTGGTCACAAGTATGGATCTAGATCGTACACGATTACAAGTGTTTATTCTAGAAACTAGACTGAGAAGAAAAAACCGACTATCAAAAATTTAGAGGCATGTTAACAGATCAGTCAGAGTGCCCGTATGTATAATGAGAATTTACTTTGAACACTGAGTCAGTTTCTGCTGTGACTAGTTTTCATCGTTAAGAGTTTCTCACGACTCTCATTTCAATAAAACTCCAATCACAAAGGTTAACCTTTGATGCTTTCAGAATAATTTGTATACCTTAGACAACTGGAATATGTAAACGTTTTAACTTACATGCACTCATAAACGAAAGAGACATGTTGGAAGTATATATATATAAACGTAACATAGACCTTAAGAACCTACACAGATGAATTCATATAACGTTTAAATGATTAGGAAACCTCTGAATTCCTGTTCCGGCACTCATTATTATATATTCCGCTTGATTAAATTGTGACATGGAAATGTAATAATAACAGCATTAATAAAAATAAAAACAACAACAACAATAATAATTATTATTAATAATAATAATAATAACCTGGTTATAATAAAAAAAACAAAGACAAAATTTAATCAATAGTGTGAAAAAAATCAGGAACTTGACCACCTTCAAAAGAAGATATTATAAAGAAACATATGAAAGAATTCAAAACATTTATTAGTGCAATTGAAATATAATAAGTTATTTTATTTTAAATAATAAAATATTCATACAAAAACATTGTCAAATATGTGCTGTATAATACGTATTTGTAATTACTTGATGTAAGCATATAAAAACATTGTTATTCAAATAAGGAAAATCTTAGCATGTAGTATTACACAAATGTAATGGATGTAATGGAGTATGCTGTAAAATAAAATTAAAAAAAAAAAAATAATAATAACCTGGTCGGCGTGAAACATTACCGGCTTCAATATACAGTTTACGTTAACGTGGACCTTTGGCTATCACTAACGTAACGTAACGTATAACGTAGTGGTAAAGTTGACTATCACTGTATAGTGCCATGTCGCTGTGGCAAGGTAAGTTCCAGTAAAGTAGGCCTATTCAACTCAACTCCCGCCAGAGGTAACAGATGGACGTAGATCAGTTAGACAGGACGATTCGAGTCAGTAACAAGGGAGACCCCACTAAAGAACACACACAACTTTCTAAACACTTCGTTTGCTCTCCCCTCCCTACGGATCCACTTAATTTAAGTTTGGAGAAATTTAATATTGAGTAGCAACAGTATTTAAGATGCGGTTTAGTTACGCCGTTGCTTTCTAACTTGGAAGTGCCTGAGGGCCACACCGAAACTCATAACCTACCGGTGGGATGCATTATATTAAGCGATCAATTATCGACAAGCAACATAAAAATAAAAAAGAAAGTATGTGATTGTATATAACTAAAGAGAGGTAATTTACATATTTAACACATTTTACTACATATCTTTACGGTAAAATCTTTACTACGAGGTGTGATCAAAAAGTATCTGGATTCACACACACACACACACACACACACACACACACACACACACACACACACACACACACACACACACACACACACACACACACACACACACAACAGTTACAGATTTGTAAACTTGTTTCCTTAAAAATAGTCCCTTCCGCAGCCACACACCTCTTCCAGCGTTTTCCTAACTGTTCGAAGCATATCTTAAAGTCATCTTCTGTAAGAGCCTTAAGTCCTCACGTCGCATTTTTTTTTATCTCTTCTATGTCTTGAAACGCCCTCCCTTTCAATTGATTTTTTATTTTCGGAAAGAGAAAAAAGTCACAGAATGCTACACCTGGTAAAATATGGAGAATGCTGAAGCTGTGGAATATTGTGTTTAGCAAGAAAATTCTGAACAACATGTGACGTGTGGACGGGTGCATTGTCTTGTTGAAGCCACCATTCACCACTCTGATGCTACTGTAACCCTTTTCGTCGAATTGCATCCCTCAAACGCGTCAAAACAGAAATGTAGTAATCCTGGTTTACTGTTTGGCCTGGCTGAACAATCCCCTTGTGATCAAAGAAAACTGTGAGAATGGTCTTTACTTTGATTCGGCCCTGTTTTTCCTTTTCTGTCTTGGAGAATTTGGCGTCTTCCATACTGAAGACTGGGCCTTAGTTCCTAGATCGTATCCATAAACCCATGATTCATCACTCGTTACGATCGATTTAATGAAGTTCTCATCGTTTTTAGCATATTCAAGCAGGTCTTGAACGACTGACACCCGGGCATCTTTTTGGTCAGCTGTGAACACTTTTCGTACAAACTTTGCAGAACACGTCTCATTCCCAACTCATCAGTAAGAATGGACTGAACTGATCCGAAACTAATATTTAAATCATTTGCTAGCTCACGAATGGTGATTCGGCGGTTTTCTCGCACAGCAACACGCACAAGCTCAACGTGGTCAGTCTTGCTGGTTAAAGGCCTTCCTGAACGCTCGTCACTCTCAACACTTTCACGCCCATCTTTAAAATGCTTAAACCACTCATAAACCTGTGTACGACTCATACATCTCTCTCATAAACTTTTTGTAACTTTTCAAATGTATCTTTACATGTTTCACGAACTTTTTGACAAAATCTGATACAAATTCTCTGATCAATTTTTTCTGAGTTGGTAAATGCGCCAAATGAGATTAACATTCAACACAACAATGAGTAAAATCAAATATATTGCAACTTACCGTCTGCGGCTTCCAGAAACAACGTCTTCACAAAGTTGACATGTTTCTGGACACTTGTCCCATCATCAGAACTTAAAATAATCGTGTATCAATTAAGTTGATACATTTGTCAATTAATTAAAATATTAAAATTCAACTTGAAATAAATAATTTAAAACAATATAAATACGTAAATGTCTAAAAGCGAGCGCGAACGTTTAACGATGTACATTTTAAACCGCGCACTGAATTACGTTTTGCTCCCACCACGACAATAGCGCAAAGCAGTGTCGTACAATACATTCGATTTGAAAAGCAGTTTATCATTTAAAACACGCGGCTTGGTATCAGTATTGTTATATGCTTTATAAATTTCATACTCTTCAAGAGCGTACAAATATCGCCCTTTCTTACATATGTGAAGGGGTATTAAATTAGTTCTTGGATTTCGTTGTCCATGACGTGTCCGTTACTTAACTAAATATCAGCCTCTGATGAAGCCTTCTATAGGTGAAAGCCGGTTTAGGCTGTAAGGTAAAACTTTACGTTTTTACTTATAAAAAACATTGTGTTCCGAGTCGTCAATATTATAGTGATATTTAATTAAATTAGTTTTAAAATTTGTGTAATTATGATTCTCGGAAATGAGGTGTTCTGCAAATTTTGACTTGATATTGTCCAAACTGTGAAGGTGTGTAGGCGGCCTATGTTCTGTAAATCTTTTTAAAAAACTACGTCCTGTCTGGCCCACATAAAAGGCGTCACAATCGTCACATATCAATTTGTAAACACCAGTTTTGTGCTCAAGGCTGGTAGTTCTGCGGACACGAAGATTATTCATAATATTATTAGGCCTAGTGGTTTTGTTGCCGCAGACGGTAAGTTGCAATATATTTGATTGAACAACACGTGGCTTGGTACTAAATATTTGGAATTATTCCTTTTAAACATGAACAACAATGAGTGTTTGTAAACAAAGCAGATCAGCTATTATTATAAAACGTATACCGAGTAGTTAGTATACTTTAAAGTAAAGGCATGTGTCGCTTTTTGGAGCCAAGTCAGCTGACTTGGCATTGCCAGTATCAATCCTTATACTTTTCCATCATACCTCGCGTGTCAGTAAAATAATGAATACATAAAAACGATACTGTTACGACGGTCTCACTATGGTACAGTGGAAAGCAAAATACAAGGCACCAATGAAATTAATAATCTTAATTATTATCTCAATTAATAATTTGTAATCAACAAGATAGTCTCTTACAACAATTCAAGCAAAAATTGTCCACACGCAATAATAATGTCAACTACAATGAGTTACGCACTAATTATAACAACATTTTGCTACAATACTTCTACAAACACTCGATTCGCGCTAAAGAAATCGCTCAACAACACTGAACTGACAAACCGGCTGCTATGGCTTTTCATAGGTAGCGCACGCCTTCTAGAAATTTTCCATCTTCACTTCACGGCACTTAATCGCATCTCAAGTGTTCTTGGATACACTGGAACCTACTTGAGAGCGGCCTTGACTGGAGCAACACCTGACACACTGAGCGGGGGGAAGAGTGGAGAATGTTCTAGCTTTCTCGTTACAATATTAAACATTGTATATTTATATGAAATCTTCAACGCGAGAAATTATATCGATCTGCTGCAGCCATTATAGCAGGAATGTCCACATAGAACTGAAAACGCTTAATTGTAACTTTGAATAACAGATGCGACTGATTACAAATCGAGAATGAAACATAGGACGATCGCGTCTGTCTTGGTTGGTCGAGGAATGATGACCGGACCTTCTAATATCATGAAAATAAAATGGGACTTGAACAAACTATTGAACAAATAAGGAGAAATCTACCGTAGGTTTATTAGTGAATCGATGAAACATAGTTTCGCATGCAAGATCATGCTTAGTTAGAATAATGCTTTGTTACTCATTTACTTATTAAAGTAAACAGAGTAATTACTAAGTAGTTTTACAAGATAAGGTCGCAGGCCGGCAGTTGGAAATCGCTGGTTCAAGCGACCGTCGCGTGCGACGACTGCATAGAGGTGGGCCGATATACCTATAACAGGTATTTTAGAACGATATTTTTGTGGAACGGATATAACAGTGACTGAAAAGTTGAAATACCTAATCCGATTCAACAATAACTGAAAGTCGAAATTGAGTACTCAGTACTGAGTAACTGAGTACCCGTTCCGATTACTCGCGGCCTCGCAGTTCCGAGTGGCGGGACCCCCCTACGCATCTAACGGGTTCACAAGTAACAACAAACAAACGAGTATTAGGAGTATTACGGGTACACAAGTAACAACAAGTAAACGAGTATTACAAGTATCAGGAATATTATGACTACACGAGCACGAAGCCACCACTTTTTGGTGCTGAACACTTCATTCTGCGCATGTGCGCCATACAAGTACGAAACGAAGCAAAACAGCGAGGTTCAGAATATCTCTATGCCAAAGAGACGAAGCTGTTTTTAATAAATGAAAAAAAAAATCATTCTGATGTTACATTTATTCTCGTGTGTTATGCAGATATATAATACAGATTATAGTAACGAATTATATTATATTATAATAGTCACCAACTTGGTAAATTCTGAAAATGCGAATTATATTGTGTTATAACCTACAGAGTGGCTGATAGTTGATAGGCCATATATAGTACTTTTTGTTAATGTGATTTCAGAGATGATTTTAACTTCACTCCACATCTCACCAAAATGATGAGATTGTTGTAACGTTCCTGGTGTTATTTCTTATAACAAATTATGTAATACAGGAATATGTATAATATAGAATAAAATAACAGGTATTTGTACGTGTTATTTTTTGGAACGGTATCGTTCGTACCTGTTATTTTATAATACTAGTTAGCACACCTCTACGACTGCATGCAGCCATTTCACGCATCGCTGTTATTACTTGTCAACGCAGTTGCTCAGACATGGTTTCGTTTGTGCGTTGAGCGCTAGAGATCGCGCACGACTGCTGCCTAACAGCAGCTATCGCATGTGATCTAGTGCACTTTGTTTGCTGCACTGGGTTGTTCCCATTTTTTTTAATAATCACAGAAAATAATTAATACAAGTTAACACAATAATAATATTTTGAGTACCGTAAAACCATTAAGCAAATATAAGTAGATTAAGCCTGGTTGCCAGACAACCAATAAATAAACAATAACTTCGTTCTTTATTACATTTGTTAGAAGCGAGTAAAAGATTAATACACCAGTCATTATTAATTTGGGGCTATTTCGTGAAAGATTTGGTTTATGTAAAGACTATAAGCCTGAGTGTTATCTTGCATAAGATATTCTGTAGTTAATTTGCAATGCTAACTTCTCATCTCTCCTTTTTTAAATCTCAGCATCATTTCTCCTTTGCATGTTTCTATCACAATTCTACTAATACGCTTGTCTACTTCTTGTTGTTTTAAAACGTATAAACACAATTTGTCTTTTCACGTGATCCCTCCAGCTTACCACTGCAAGTTGAAACTTCCCCTTTCACAGTCCGTCAGGCGCATGCGTTCACTGCATGCGATCATCGCATGCGACAATCGCTCAAACGATATCGCGCTTTTAGGCTATACTTAAATAACACTATGATGATGAAAAGAAACTCGTGACCATAAACGAAATAACAGCCATAACTCTGTAATGAACGCGTTAATCATTTACCTGTAGGCCTGTCGCTACCTAATCGTTTTACAAAGTTCGAGGTTCAGGCCCGTTTCCCTATATATTAAAAGCGACAGCTTTAATACATTTCGTGTCGGCTGTTTGAGTCTCAGCCAGGACTAGTATGGAAATTCTAACCACAAAAGACAATTTTCCTCAATCCGGATCGGCTGCTGGACCCAATTAAATTAATGGTATCCACATAACCACACGTGACAACAGACACGCCTAACACGTGGCAAACATAACATGTGGTGGTCGTTGATATTACGAATCAGCACTGTTTAATCAGTTTCACATGTGGCCATGAATGTTTCGTTTTTTATGCACTTATAGTAAATATTATTTAATAAATGCGCATTTTAAAGTCATAACTTGCAGGTTTAGTGTAGTCTGGTTTGCACAACACACACACACACACCACACAGTATCAATCATCTTTCAGTATATTGCTGGAATGATAAAACATGAAATTGTCCAACTGCATACGAGATGTCACGAACGAGAGATTCGTGAAGAGGCGTTCCAAGAGAGTGTACGAACAAGACGTAGTGGCAGGGGTACATGGCCTGCTTTACAACACCAGATTCACGCACCAAATGCACTCATCTTCAGTGCACGTCTGTTTCAATTATTTAACCCTGAATGTCGACAATCGGACTGGAGTTGGCTGGGCATAAAGCGGAGACAGTATTCATAACGGGTAGAAAGATCAAGGAAATTATGAGAAATCTGGGCGGATGTACTCAATGTGGAGGCTTGCAGGAGGAGATTTGCTTCAGTCCAAGTGCTCTGAGAGGAACTAATGCATTTCAGACTGTATTTGGATTTACAGCTGTAGACTTTACGGCATCGGAGATAAGGAAGGTGCATGTGAACCGCCCGAAGAAAAAATATATTGAAAAAGAAGGCCTGTGCAAAGAAGAGGAACCTAAGTGCAGATCAGTGGCACACAAACTAGGGTAGTTTACCTCAAGTATGTGGACTTGTCGGCATAATACTAAATATAAGGAAATCGGTAAATCGGAGCCACGGAGAAGTCAGTTAGTATCTGACACTGTTACTGCAGGCAATGTTTCTATCAATATTTATTTAGGTTCAGCATTAGAAG
The DNA here is from genome assembly GCA_034769895.1 of Magicicada septendecula. Lineage (NCBI taxonomy): Eukaryota > Metazoa > Arthropoda > Insecta > Hemiptera > Cicadidae > Magicicada > Magicicada septendecula. The sequence continues at coordinate 86,786,941 of CM068370.1, forward strand.
ACTCTTCAGTGTCCACATTTTTGTATCTGAAGACGAAGAAGGTGTGTTCTTTAGGTGTCTGCGTTTTGTCGAGACACGTAGAAGGCCCAAGACGTTGGTGTGAGAACCTCTGATTTGGAAGGTTGTTGGATGTTTTATGCTTAGTTTCTAGGAAGGATAGACTGCACCAAACGTATTCAGTGAAGTTATAAGAAACGTAGATATAAGAAAAGAATAGAAATTACATACAGAATCCTTAAACTTGTTATTGCGTGAATGCAGAACCCTCCTAATATTCCAGCTCACTTGGGGAGTACTTTTGGCTTATGCCACTACCCACGGAGCAGTGCGTAACTAGGATACCGTAAGGAGGCAACGGTAAGTGATGAAGAGGTTTTTTTAGCCGGCGAGTGTCCGACACTCGCGTTCATTAAGGATTACACCCTTACAAAAACTCTCACAAACAGAAAGAATTGTTAATATTGTAAACAATGGTAAACTACCAATATGTGTTATGGAACATGTAAGTTTTTAATCAGCGTATACAATTTACACTGACTGATAGGTCAGAAACTTGGACAATAAAACCAGAACGATACAAAAGAAGTAAAATTGCGAAGTGGAAAGAACTGTTCTAGAAATAACAAGGAGAAAAAGCAATCAAACACGAAACCTAACTAGAGTAGACGACTCATTTAAAGAATCAAAAAAAAAAAAAGAAATGAAAATGATTAGACGAGAGGATGGCAAACGGTCATGAATGTTGAAGATGCACAGTACAACTTTTCTTCGTTGATTAAAATACGTCTTTTGTGGTATATTTAAAACCGCAACCATTTCACTCTTTCTTTTTTTTGTAATTTCAGATCCATTTAGTTTTGTTTCTCTGATAGGGTGCCTCTTGTCGTTTCAAGTATTTTTTTTTTTTGTCAAAATCATTCTTACTACATTTTGTTATAGTGGTTTTAATGATCCTGTCATTTCCATGTTCCTTAAGGAAATGGAAGTATGGCAAAAAAAATCGTGTTCGAGATTATTGCAGATTCTGATTGTACTACACTCAAAACATGAAAAAAAGTCATTTTTCGAAAAGTGTGTGTGTGTGTGTGTGTGTGTGTGTGTAGATTTTTTCTATGGCAAACGATAACAGCCGCAAATTCAACGATTTGTAGAGTACTCAAGACCTATTGTTTTTGGTGAAGATCGGTTAAAGGAAAGGGGTAGTTTACCTGCAACTTTTTTTTAATCAAGGGTAATTTTTTTTTATGGCAAACGATAACAACCGCAAATTCAAACAGAATCAAATAATGTTTTGCACCCAGCCTTGAATTGTAGAGTTCTCAAGACCTATTGTTTTTAGTGAAGATAGGTTAAGGGAAAGGGGTAGTTTACCTGCAACGTTTTATATTTTAACATGGGTAATTTTTCATATGATGAATGATAACTTCCGTAAATTAAATCAGAATCAAATAATGTTTTGCATACCTCTTTGAGCTATAGCGAACTCAATGTCCGTTGATTTTGGTGAAGATCAATTATGGGAAAGGGGTAGTTTACCTGCAACATTTTATGTTTTAACAACGGTAATTTTTTCTATGACGAACAATAACTGCCGCACATTCAAACAGAATCAAATATTTGTTTGTATACGGTCCTCAATTGTAAAAGTCTGTAGGCCTGTTAATTTTGGTGAAGATCGGTTAAGGGAAAGGGGTAGTTTACCAGCAATATTTTATGTACTAACAAGGGTAATATTATTTTTATGACGAATGATAACTGTCGCACATTCAAACAGAATCAAATAATGTTTTGTATACCTCCTTGAATTGTAGAGGACTCAAGATTTATTGATTTTGGTGAAAATCAGTTAAGAGAAAGGGGTAGTTTACCTGCAACGTTTTATGTGATAACAAGGTTAATTTTTTTTTGGAAAAATGAAATTGTGACAAGCCGCGACAACGACGATAAAATAAATAACACACACACGCGCGCGCGCGCACAGTTGTACAATGTTATAAATAGGCCTAAATCCTTAAATTCGTAGTGACCGTCAATCAATGAATTTTTCGGTGAAGGGTTTGTGAGGATCGGTCAAAAATATAACACAAATTTTAACTTATTTGTGTTGACGTTTCGACAATGTTTATTGTCACATCAAGACCTGTGTATGAATACAAAAGAAATGTCAAACACAACAGAACAATTATTGTGTGAGTGTGTGTGCACGCGCATGTGCGTGCGTATGTGTGTATCATTGTATATGTGAAGATGTTGAGATAGTTTTTTTTATATCTTCAAATGTTTTCTTTAAAGACAATGAGAAAATTATAATATCACATAACTTAATTTATACATTATTACAATTTAAATTACTCATAATGTAATGGTAATTTTAATTAATTATAAAAGCAGTAATCAACAATTAGGTATTAGAATTGGTACAAAAACGTTATACATATACCAGTCAACACATAGTATAGTAAAATATATTACAGCTAAATACAGATTATTGGGGTGTTCAATGATGTAATTATTAAAAGTTATTTTTATTATGTTTCACGCACCAGTAGTGTACTGGTATTAAAAAAAATCATTAATTTAGAAAATTGTCGAAACGTCGACGCAAATAATAAATTAAAATTTGTGTTATATTTTTGACCGATCCTCACAAACCCTTCACCGAAAAATGTTTAAATAAAAATAAGAATTTATCTTCACTATAAGTTCCACTGTTATAATACATGCACTGTATAAGTGAAACAAAGAATTAGCAAACGTGCAGAGAAGTTCTACAAAAAGTTACACAAAAGTGACCACAGAGCACACGGGAGATAATAAAGAATGACTACTTGAATTGATTTTAGGCATTGTACTGGAACAAGTCATTCAAGTATTGAGAAATCTAAACTCAGTGATAAGTAAGGACAGGAATATTACAGTATGTAGGAATCATAAATTTGCAAATGTTAAGAGAAGTTTTCTTTTATAAACTAAAAGGGTAACAGAAGAATAGGAAAGAGAATTATGATTGTGAAGGAGCAGTCAAGATTTGAATAACGATACACTAGAGTCATTACTGTCACCTGCATTCAAAATCTTCAGCAAAATTTTAATTAACGTATTTAACACATAACTCGTAGTCAGCAGGTCAGAAAACATCTAATAAAGGAGGATTTAGAAACAACTACGAAACACCAGTTCCTAGGCAAACAATGAATTAACGAATGCTGAAATGAATATAAAAAATATCGGTATGGATAACCATACATGACTTCCATCTTCTACGATTTATGTTTAGAAGCATTTTCAAAATGAAATATTTCCATAGAAACCACTTCTTTCTTCAGCCTTAACCACAGTACTGTGATCACTAACGTATACCACCTCACGTTAGCGTACTCGATTTCACTGATGATGGCAGTTGATGACACTACCGAAACGTCTGGTTTTGCAGAAAACAATGAACCACGGCCAAACAGCCCGGGAAGGAATTTTAACAACAAACTACTTCCTTGTTGCCGATAACTCAGTACACATATAACAAATTATCCCCTCCCCCTTCAACTATAATTTTAATTAATAGAGAATTACCCTTCCCTTCAGCTACCCTTTACATTTATAGATATTTCATCTACCTTTCTATAGAGGATTATTATGACCTTCTTTTCAGGATACTTTATTTATCAAAATTAAGTACTTTACTCTTGTTAAAACATAAAATGTTGCAGGTAAACTACCCCTTCCCCTTAACCGATCTTCCCAAAAATCAATATGCCTTGAGTACTCTATAACTCAGGCGTATATGCAAAAAATTATTCGATTATGTTCGAATTTGTGGCAGTTATCGTTCGCCATAGAAATAAGTTTACAAAGACACACACACACACACACACACACACACACACACACACACACACACACACACACACACACACTTTCCGAAAAATGACTTTTCTTCATGTTCTAAGGCTAGTACAATCAGAATCAACCCTTATCTCGAACACGATTTTTTTCGCCATCACCATAGTTCCATTTCCTTATGGAACATGGAAGTAATTAGTGATTGTTGATTACAAAAAAGTTTTTTTATGCAGTAAACACAGAAGTTGTAATAAAGGCGTTAGAAACAAAGCGGTATGAAAAGGATACTTTTAGGTTGTTTGACCATAATGTAGGTGGATAGAAATGGGGAGACACGGAAGTAATAAATGAGAGGTAGAGGATATACGGAAAGAAAATACTGTATACGAAGCAGAAGATGGTGGTCATGACAGATAAGTAGACAAAGTATAAAAATTGAAGGTAGAAGAAAAATAAAACAGAATCAGATAGTCATCAGGAAGACATTTGACAGAAGGAGAGAGAGGAGGACAAGGAAAGTAGGGATAGAAAGGAGAGAGAGGGAGCGAGAGAGAGAGAAGTCAAACAAAGTAGGTTAACGACTGGTCAGACTTAAAATGTGTTCAAACCATGATTCGCCTGTGACGTCGGCTGCATATCACATTATCGCCGGACGAGCTAAGGTCGGTCCGCGCCCCCCTTTCCAATCTAGCAGTCAGCTCACGGAGCTCCAAGAGGGAAGAGCCTATTCCGCGCGTGTGTTACGCAAGTTTACTTTACGGACGTCAATATGTTAACGATTTAATCAATTCAATTTCAATTAGTCTAAATTAATAGATATGCAGTCTTACGGGCACGCGCGGATTCGCAGAATCGCATATGTATAATTTAATCTGTTCTTCATAATAAACCATTTTATACAGTCCACTTTTATCGTTTTACATTTTATTAAACCCAGCCTATGGTTTAAAGTGTGAACAGCCGTTAACCCCAAGCTACGCAAGGGGACAGCAAGTTCAACCGCAACATATGGTCCACCAGGGCCGGATTTAATTTCGACCTCAAGGTTGTGGTGACGTCTCCCTTGTTAAGACATCACAAAAGTCGGAAACTAGTTCAATTCGTTACCTGTTAATTAAACTAGCTGCCGTTGTTAGTAAACCTTACTTACTAACAAATTATAACACATTATCACATAGGAATTACCCAAGGATTGCATAAATTTATTCACTCGCTAGGTGTTAGCAAAAACATCTCTTTATTATTATTTTCAAATCTCATGGTTTACTTTGCTTTTAAAAGAATTACTCTAGTAAATTCTGCATTTAATGCTTTAAAAATATTAAATGTCTTATTCCTTTTATCTCAAAAGTATTCATCTAGATATTGTTTTAAGTACCTCGGATCCGGGTCTCAACTTTGTTATGTATTAATTTATCACAACTTTAACCAAATTATTTGAAGAATAATGTTGGTTGTAAATTATAGAATTACCTTACATTTAGATATAGTGATGTTACTACTACTTCATTACAGAAATTACAAATCTTATAAGTTATTCTTTAAATTATCAAAAGTTCTTTACTGTTCTTTTGTTACTTCTCTTGTTGAAACAAATTTTTACAAATGTTATGTTTGGATATCACCTGAATTTAACATGAGGTTGTTGTGGGGTCCATGATGGTCATCTTCTGTCGTCGTCTAGGGTGCAATACACGGTTCCTCTTGGTGCTCCATTATGTTGATTGTATCTGGTAGTCTCGACGATCGGATTTTTACTAGAAGTTCATACTGATGTAGTTTGAATTTTCCACTTCTGGAGTCAGTTGTTCACATTTTACACCTTAATTACAGTTCTTATTTTGCAGTACTAAAATCTGGTAAGTAACATATCTTACCACTTACAGTTTTATTTTTTTTTTTTTTAGAGATGTGTCGGCTAAGTTTTCCTTTCTTTTTTTTTATAACTCTTCACACACTACATTATATATTATTTTTTATTATTTCCACGCTACATTTTTCAAAACGATATCACCACAAACTGGATATAATCTTTTAACGGTATACACCTACGTGTATGTGGACAACACAGAACTGACATCTTTACATGTCGAAGTTTCACTAGCGAATGTGTGCATAGTTTAGCGGCGAGGGGTCAGTAAGCTGGCGCGGTTTTACGCACTGAGAAAATAGTTCGTTCTTTTATTTATTATTAATTATTCATTAATTAAATTGTAATACTTTATGTTACTTTTGTTATGAATTAGGAATTTCCTTATTTATTTAGTACGTATTTTATTTAATTAATGTAATTATTATTATTATTAGCTAAATAACAACGTTCTTTGCATGTTGGTACGGGACAATTTCAAGTTGATGCAGGAATCTAGGTATAGGTAAGGGGTGGATAATACTCTTACTTGTTAGAAAGCAAAATTTTTTATTTGTGCGATTTAAATATTTTTTTAAAATCGTCAAAAGGTGCGTAAAAATCTTACGAGCAGTTCGGAGTGACAGACTTTAAGCGTCGTAAGGGAGTTAGTGCGTGCTCGTTTTCGGATATGAGTGCGGCATAGCTGTATGCGTTCGAGTATTATTCGGGTATTGAAACTGTTATGCGTAAGTTCCGCAAAATCATTTAGGTTGTAAATCAAATACGTAAAATTGCGGTTCGCAATAAGTTCGCAAGTGTCTACCGGACAATCTATTACATGCAGCGCAGACAGAATTGGACAGGTACGACACACCTACGCAGAGGCAGAGAGAGACGCATCTTTATCTCACCGCATTGCAGAAATCCGACGTCACTAGCTGCCGCTATCTCAAGAGATAACAACCCGTTCTACTCAACGGCAACTACATCATCCTGGTTAACTCTTATCCGCCATCAGCTGATAATCTCTCCAACCGTATGTAACTTATTATCTCGAATCAGTGCAAATTCAAGTAAGACGTTTTTGCCATGTATGTTTTGAACTATTGGTCATTCATTATGTTATTTGTATTATTTGTTTGCAATTATTCTATTTAACTATTAATACGTAATTATATTGCTGAGAACTGAGTTGCCTGTTCTACTTTCGTTCCACGTTTTAATACACTCAATATGGCCGAAAGCAAACAGCTCATAAGGCAAAGGGCAGTAATTAAGGCCTCAATAACAAGAATTAATATTTTCGCGGATGCTTTCGACATAACAAAAATGACGTCCACGCGTTGCATGTCAAATTAAGGTCGCTGGCGGAGCTCTAGCGCAAATATGACACAAGTCAATCCGAACTCGAGGCGTCCGAGGACGCTGTTTTTGACGCGGATAGCGATCGAATCCAGGTCGAAGATGATTTATGTACAATCGAGTGCAAACTGCACAACCTTATAGAAAAATTCTCGATAATCTTACTGAGAATTCTAATACTACTGCTAATGGCAGTAGAGCGGAAAGATTCGCTCATGTCACGCAACTGGAGCCCATTAAAATACCAGAGTTTAGCGGAAATGTTATTGAGTGGCAACACTACATACACATATTCAAAGACTTGGTAGATTCTCGCTTGGATCTTGCCAACATACCAAAGTTGCATTATTTATACAATTCATTAAAGGATGAAGCGCTCCAAGTTATACAATCGCTGCCTATAAGTGGTGAGAATTATGGCGTAGCCCTAGGGTTACTCAAGATTAGATTTGACAATAAGCAAATTATTGCCATCCACCATGTCGAAGATATACTGAAAATCAATTCTATCGATAGCATATCTAAATTTCTTAATAAAATAAGTGCAACCATAAATGCGCTCAAGGTTATGGCGTTACCCGTAAATGTTTATGAGCTTATTGTCACTCAGCTATTAGCGTCGAAATTGGACTAGAATACTTCCAAACGTTGGAAGGAGTCACTCTCTAACATCAACTTTCCCGATTTTGAAGGGTTGATTGAGTTTTTAAACAATAGGAGATCGGTGCTGGAAACCGTGGCGGCATATTCCGAGAGTGGTCGGGCAGGCAACTCATCAAAGCTTAAACAACTGATAAAATATGTAAACAATTCAAAACAAGGCAAGGTGGTCAGCTATCATGCTAATTCTAAAAACATTCAATGTGCAATGTGCAATGCTAACCACCACTTATATACGTGTAAACAATTTGAGGGGTTAGCCGTTGACAAAAGTAAGGAGTTTTTAATTAAAACTAAATGCTGCTTTAACTGCTTGCGCGTGGGCCATTCTGTAAATGAATGTAAAAATAAACACACTTGTAAAATTTGCTCTAAGAAGCATCACTCCTTAATACATACAGGACAGGGCACCTACTGTGCCCTCAAACTAAAACTAATAGGAACATACTATTGTCTACTGCGTTATGCAAAACCTTAGACAATTCTGGTAAACCCCACCTTTGCATGATTTTACTGGACTCTGGTAGCCAGGCGAATTTCATTACACAGGCTTTTGCCAAAAAACTTAAATTGAACCTTGTAAAAAATGAGTTGCCAATTACAGGCATCAACAATGCTTCCTGTCGGTCCCACCACAGCACCACTATGCTCAATTCTGCCTAATCTTACTGACAATCTCACCACGGAATCTTTTGATCCTGCGCAGTTGGGATTCCCCGAGGGTATATTCCTAGCGGACCCAAACTTCAGCACGTCCTCGATCATTGACGTTCTGCTGGGCGCCCACTTCTTCTTAAGTTTGATTAAGCCCGGCAAATTTGTCAAGGACGGGAACTTCCCCATTCTTCAGGAAACATAGTGGGTTACATTGTGTCCGGAAATCTTCCTTTCAAATTTAAATCTCCTTATCGTGCTTCGTCATTTATAGCGAGAAATAACAATAAAGGGCTCACTTCTATGGTTGAGAAATTCTATCAGGTTGAGGTGTATCCTGTTGATTTGCCCTCAGCTGCCGACGAGTCATGTGAGGGACACTTTGTGCATAACACGCTGAGAAATAGTGACGGTAGATTTGTTGTTAGGTTGCCCCGTAGGGCTGGTGATGTGGTTCTGGGCGATCCGCTGGCCCATGCTAAACAGCGTTTTCAGACTCTTGAGCGTAAACTCATGAGGAACCCTGGGTTGAGGCATGACTATTCCAAGTTCATCAAGGAGTACCAACTGCTGGGGCACATGTCACCACTCAGTCCCAGCGACAATTTGGTTCATCGCTCCAAGGTGTACTACTTACCCCATCACGTGGTTTTCAAGAAGTTAAGTCTAACTACGAAGCTCCGCATGGTATTTGATGCGTCCACAAAATCCTCTAATGGCCTTTCACTTAATGATACGCTACTGGTGGGGCCGACAATACAACAGGACATTTTTTCTATTATACTCAGATTTAGCACCCAACGTCCGACATCGAGAATATGTATAGACAAATTTTGGTCGATTCAAGCGATTGCAACCTCCAAAGAATACTTTGGCGGGATTCCCCCGACTTGGAGTTGAAAAATTTCGTGCTCAGGACTGTGAGACTGTGACTTATGGCACAGCCAGCGTTTCATTTCTTGCTACCAGGTGTCTATTCCAGGTTGCGAATGACAACCTCAATTAGTTTCCCTTGGCATGCCGAGTTATTGCAATAACTAACGACTTCTACGTCGATGATTTAATTACCGGCTGCGATGATATTGATGAGCTCAAACGGTTGAGGTCGGATGTAAGCGAATTACTTTCGACAAAATGGGTTTACCGTTGCACAAATGGTCTTCCAAAAGCCAAGAAATCATAAAACAAGGCGGCACTGCCATACCCCTAAACAAGGGTGAAAATGTGAGCACTTTAGGGCTACTATGGAACAACGGTTCCGATAGCTTGTTTATAAGACTACGTTCAAACCTTGCCATGAGGCGTTTACAAAAGAACTGTTCTTTCAGTAATTGCGGGTATGACCCGTTGGGTCTAATTGGTCCCGTAGTTTTTCTATACAAACGTTTCACGCAGCAGCTTTGGCAAGCAAAAACGAATTGGGATGAGGTCTTATCAGATTCTCTTCTCCCCAAATGGAAGGAATTTTATAGTAAACTAAATCTAGTCAATAAGATTAATGTTGCATAAAGTCTAACCCATACACGAGATCGTTTCAAATTCACGGGTTCGCGGATGCTTCCTGTGAGGGTTATGGTTGTTGCATACGCAAGAATTGTATATGATAATAGGCATGTTTCATCTAATTTACTGTGTTCGAAATCCAGGGTAGCCCCCCTAAAACAAATTACACTGCCCAGACTTGAGCTATGCGGTTGTCTTCTGCTTGTCCGTTTGCTTCAAAAGGTTATTCGTGCATTGAACATACATGCTCATGAGATCCATCTGTACTCCGACTCCATGGTCGCCCTCCAGTGGATACACGGTGATTCCACCAGCTGGAAGACCTTCGTCGCCAGTCGCGTGGCTGAAATCCAGCAGGATTCCAATAACGCTGACTGGCATCATGTGAAGTCCCAGGATAACCCCGCCGATGTTCTATTTCGTGGTTATCATCCAGACAAATTGCGGAACTTCCAATTGTGGTGGCATGGTCCGGCATGGCTTTTGCAAGATCCAATTCGCCACCCCAAATTCAGCACAAATGATTCGGCCGCCATACGGGAGTGTCGATCTGAACAAAAACAATCGGCCATTCTTGAATGTATGGCTAGCGTCGTCGTTACCGATATAAGTGAATCTTCAGAGATTGATACGCGTTATCAGCTATTGCTTCAGATTTATCTGTAATCTGAGATCGAATTCCCCTGGTCCGGGACATGACCTGCGACTGTCCAGGGAGAAATTAAACACTTTAAATTTCTTTATACGCCAATCTCAATCGACGTACTTTCACAAGGAGATCATTGAGATAAAGAATGGCAATCTATCCAAATCTAGCAAAATTATCTCTCTTGATCCATTCATAGACGATTCAGGGTTACTTCGGGTTGGAGGTCGTCTCCAACATTCCGGTTTGCATTACGATATTAAGCATCAGATTATTCTGCACCCAAAGGCCCACCTGACTAGATTAATAATAGAGGCTGAGCATTCGAGGCTGCTTCACGCGGTCGTTCAGTTAACGCATAGTTCTGTTCGTCAAAGGTGTTGGATCGTCAACGGCAAGATTGTTGTTAGTTCTGTCAACCGTAAGTGCATCAAATGCTTTCGTTTCAGAACCCACAAGCAAACGCAGCAAGTTGGTCAGTTGCCAACGCAGCAAACGAGGCGTCAAGAGTGGTATTGACCAAGGTCTTTTCTACGTCTGCTGTAGATTACGGCGGCCCTATCGTGATCCGTCATGGCGGGCAGCGATCCAAGACTACCTCAAAGGCATACATATGCTTGTTTGTCTGTCTCGCTACGAAGGCGATTCATTTGGAATTGATGTCTGACCTGACTGCTGAGGCATTTATTGCCGCCTTTATACGATTCATTGCCCGCCGCGCAGGGACGGCCTAAGGCAAAATTTTCACCCGGGCAAAGTGACTTTTTGGCGCCCCCGCCCCCCACCTAGTCATAGCCTGTAGTTTACATTTTATTACAGTGGTTTTAATAATTTAAAGCCCATTTTTCAAAGAGCAAAATTAATACTCAAATTCGTTTCTCAAAATGCATGATACAGGAATACGTAGGACTTAAAAAATATGCACATGATATCCACTACACATTTTTTATTTATGTACCGGTATGTATATGTATAAACAAAAACAAAAACGAACAAAATTTATTGAACACTACTAATGGTGACATGATTACAGCAGAACCTTCCGAGCTTTTTTATCTGCAAAGTCTCTAACAATGACATGCATGTCAATGTCTTGGAGAATGTCAAACTCAATCGACATCATGGCGAGTCCCACGAGGCGCTCCTGACACATGTTAGATCTCAAATAATTTTTAATTAATTTTAATTTTGAGAAGCTCCTTTCGCCTGAAGCCACGCTGACATGGAGGGTGAGGGCAATTCTCAGTGCAATTGACACATTAGGGAAATTTTCAGTCAGGTGGTTACTTGTCAAGTATTTTAATACGTCAAGGGGTCTTTTAGCATTTTCATCTGGCAGTAGGGAGAGTAAGACCAACAGTTCCTGTTGAAGTTGGAACCCCTCAGTATCACAATGGTCTTCATCTGTTAAGGCCATCTGCAGGTCAGCACATTTCTTTATCAGGTAATCCTTGTCTTCATTTTTTATTTTGTATAAAAACCCAAATAGGTCATTATGGTGGTTTAGTTGATGATGATGCAACTGACGCTAGTTTACAGAAATATAAAGCAAAAAAATCAGTAGAAAACACTTTCTAAAATTTATTTTTTGAGGTTCTTTTTGGCGCCCCTTTAACAGCGGCGCCCCGGGCAGTCGCCCGGCTTGCCCGGCCCTTGGGCAGGGCCTGCCTCCGCGGCATTCCCGGGGAAATGATGTCTGACAACGGCACTAATTTTAAGGCAGCGAGTTCCACTTTGCGCGATTATACAAATTATTCACCTTTGAGGAACTTAATACGAGTATTCACTCATTCTCACTTGCCCAAGGTTTCAAGTGGTCGTTCATTCCACCCTCCTCATCGCACTTCGGCGGCCTTTGGGAGAGTGGTGTAAAAAGCGTCAAGCATCATCTGCGCCGCACCATTGGCGCCACCATTCTTAACTTTGAGGAATTATACACGATCCTTACTCAAATTGAGGCGTGTTTGAACTCCCGTCCTCTTTCTGCCATCTCATCTGATGCTAGGGATCCGTAGCCCCTTACACCCGGACACTTCTTAATTGGCTCGGCCTTGACAGCCCTCCCCGACGCTGACCTTGCAGCCACTCCATGCAACCAACTGCGACGCTGGCAATTGCTGCAGAAATTTGTACAATCTATCTGGAGCAGGTGGTACAAGGACTACCTGCACCAGCTTCAACAACGTAATAAATGGCAGACACTCAAGGGAAACCTCGTGGAGTGTTATGTGGTCATAATTATATAGGTTAACGCCCCTCCATTACACTGGACTTTGGGTGTGGTCACTAAGCTTTTCATGGGCGACGACTAGTTGGTGCGCGTCGTTGACGTCCGCACTCCCCGTGGTATATTGCGTTGACCTATTCGTAAGCTGTGCGCTTTACCTGTGTCCAACGAATAAGGATTGTAGCCACTCGTGTGGGTTTCACTGTATGAGAAGGGGTGTTATTGTTTTGGTCCTCAGTAAGGCTGCCTTGTGCAGAGGACTTTATTCAATTTGCATACTCATCCAATTCTTGTATTTTATTCATTCTATGTATTCTATTCAATTTATGTATTGTATTCAATTTATGTGATTTATGCAATTCATGTATTTTATTCAATCTATGTATTCCATTCAATTTATATATTTTATTCAATTTATGTGATTTATGCGACTCATGTATTCTATTCTATTTACGTATTGTATTAAATTATGTGTTACAACCAATTTATGTAGCCGCTGTTGGCGTCATGGGTGAGTAACCTGCTCACTGCATCAAGGTCGGGAAAAATCGAAATCTTCGATTTCTGACGGGCAGTATGTTCAGACTTAAAATGTGTTCAAACCATGATTCGCCTGTGACGTCGGCTGCATATCACATTATCGCCGGACGAGCTAAGGTCGGTCCGCGCCCTCCTTTCCAATCTACCAGTCAGCTCACGGAGCTCCAAGAGGGAAAGAGCCTATTCCGCGCGTGTGTTACGCAAGTTTACTTTACGGCCGTCAATATGTTAACGATTTAATCAGTTCAATTTCAATTAGTCTAAATTAATAGATATGCAGTCGTACGGGCACGTGCGGATTCGCAGAATCGCATGTGTATAATTTAATCTGTTCTTTATAATAAACCGTTTTATACAGTCCACTTTTATCTTTTTACATTTTATTAAACCCAGCCTATGGTTTAAAGTGTGAACAGCCGTTAACCCCATGCTACGCAAGGAGACAGCAAGTTCAACCGCAAGATATGGTCCACCAGGGCTGGATTTAATTTCGATCTCAAGGTGCGTAAAAAACTTACGGAGGACCAAAATCGTTAATGTATTGACGGCCGTAAAGTAAACTTGCGTAACACATGCGCGGAATAGGCTCTTGCCTCTTGGAGCTCCGTGAGCTTACTGCTAGATTGGAAACGGGGGCACGGACCGACCTTAGCTCGTCCGGGGATAACGTGATATGCAGCCAACGTCACAGGCGAATCATGGTTTGAACATATTTTAAGTCTGAACAACGACAGTGATCTAGAGGAATTTCTGATATGCGGGTAATTAATATGCTACCAGTATCTGAGAGTTGTTTTGAGTACACACTCTCAGATTTTACGTCTTCATAAATTACGTGTTTCACGCTGCTGTTCGTATTAACTTCAAGTGTTTCAATGTGTATGTGCGTGGGACAAATAATAAGAAAAATTTTTCTTGTGTTGGGTATAGTGTACTAATAATTCGTTACAATATTCTGTAATGTGTTACCAAGTTTTAGCGACAGAACGCGATAAAAACTATCGAGAAAGCTAGAGAATTCAGCCTCGTACTGTGACACTCTTCGGCGACTACAAAGAGCAATACAGAACAAGAGAAGAGGAGTGTTATCATTGGGTATTGTCTTTCTTCACGACAACGCTCGCCTTCACACTGCAGCACAGACACAGGATCTCCTCAGGAAGTTCGAATGGGAGGTGTTTAAACATCCGCCGTATAGCCCGGATTTAGCGCCGAGCGACTTTCATCTTTTCACCCAAATGAAGCTGTGGTTAGCAGGGAGGAGGTTTATGAGTGACGATGAGCTGAAGGCCAATGTGAACGGTTGGCTAAGTGACCAGGCGGCAGCTTTCTTTGATGAGGGCATAGGAAAACTCATGCCACGTTATGATAAGTGCCTAAATCGAAATGATAATTATGTAGAAAAGTAGCTGAGAGATACAAAAATTTTGTATATAATACATTTTTTATAATTATTCTCGTTTCTTATTCCTATTTTAACGGACGTTGAAAAAAATAGCCCTCGTATTAACAAATACAACAATTCATAAAAATTGTTTTATTTTTCTATTATGTGGTTTACTGCTGTGTTAGGAATTAATTCTTCTCACATTACTCACCAGTCATAACACTTCTGCTTGTAACCATGTTTAATGAGACAGAGGCTAACCAAGGCCCGTGTCGGCCGTTCATTTCAAGACTTGGGTCCTCAGATGAGGTTTTTTTATCGTATAGGTATATGTTTTATAGATTTTAGTAGTAGGTCTACATACCTAAATGTTAAACTCCCTTGTTATAAGTTTTACTGAAACAGAAAAAAGAAGACATTAAAAAACAATACATTTCAAAGTTTCATATAAATTAAGTTACATAGAAATTAAATTACGATAAAAGTTTTCAAGCGTTTATTTTACTGAATTTACCTATTACATAATACAAAGAAGATGCAGTGTTTCTTTCTATAAACAAAGCACCAAGTTTTGGAGTGTTTTCTTATACTACGATGATTTTATTATGTATTTCAGTTTTGAGAAACTTTTTTCACACAAGGCCACAGACAAACAAATCGTAAAGAAAATATTGTAGAATGAGACTACCACACTCGCAGTTTAGAGCTAGAAAAGATATGTGTAATTCACTAGTACTAAGCTCTCGACTCTGCTTGATGGCAACTCTTAAAATTATCTCAGGGTATCCAAGAAATGATTATTAACACAGTTAACTTGACTGATTGCTAATTTTAATGAACATCTTCATTAACATATTACAAGTTGCATACAATCTTAATGATTAACAAATATTGAAATTATACTCCTCATCAATTATCATTGAAAGTAGGTTCATAGACCAATTGAATTGCCAATAGTAATAGAGTTACAAAAGATTACATGAATTAATATGAGTTTAATGTTCAATTTGGTTTACTTGTTGGTTGGATTCCTTTTGTTGGTGAATCCTTCCCTCGGAGTCTGCGATCTTGGAGATTGCGTTGTCGGCGATTCGGATGATCCTGTCGTTGACACTCGATGACACTAACACTTGATTACTTCGGTTTCACTTTGATTACCACTGTTCACACCTACTCACTGATTCAGTATGTAACTAGTGTATACTACTATTTATTTTTGACACCTTATTAACTATGTTATTAAGCTGAGTGCTCGCAATATCAGTAATTCATCCCGAATACACTCCCACGTTCCGTAACTTCCGAAGGCACGTGTTAGATTATCGATACTATGAAGTTCGGTAATTATCACCAAGTTATATTATATTTATTCTAACAATTACTTTGATTTGGTATACTTCGTTTACTGTAATACCGGGTTTAATATTATTAAACGCACGACACGAATACTGTACTTATTACTTATCACAAGTTTTAGTTATGAAATCTTAATACGTGGTGACGAGTTTGAATAGTTGTAATACTCTCCGTCGACTTTAGTTATGAAATCGTAATGCGCGATAACGAGTCTGATAGTTGTAGTGTTCGCCGTAGACTGCCGACAATTTTCCCAACTACGTTTTTTATACTCCCGCAAACGTTACCCATACTCAATATTTACAAACCGCGTTCCCATTGTTTTCAAGTACCGCGATATTTGATTTCCTCCAACCCAACTAGCTAAATTCACCCGCTTAAAAGTGACGCTTTCTTCCATTCGTCAAGAAACAGCGCGTAGCAAACTTATACCGCGAAAAGGAAACGACGCTACTTCGAGTTCTCTCTCTCTCCCTCTGTTCCTAAATTCTAACGGTACTGCATTGTCTGAGCACTCAATTTTCCCTCAGTTTCACTTAACTTTATGGCTTTTTTTAATACAATACATTTTATGATTTTACACCCTGTACGTGACTTGCTGTATAGCTTTCGCACCGTCTGACAGGCGCCTCGCCAAGGGTGTGTGTGCTTTGAAAAACACCGCTAGGCAGGTTTCTAACCGTTCATAAGCTCACATTACTTGCATTTCATATTCTAATAAAAATTTAATAATCATGATTCTATATAAAACCAGCGTAAAATTGGGTAGCATTCAATTTTTACGTTATAAGACACAGTTTGGGAAAGGATTCATCGAAGTTCCGTTTGACAATAAACTGAATAACTTCCTTGGCTGTCCATGTAAATGCTGCTTCTGTGATGGCATTGGTAGAGCCTACATGTCGTTGAAATCTTTTTATGTACGACTTGTTATTTATCATTGTCACCATATACATTATTGAGCATTTCATGGTGACACAAAATTATCCGCTGCACTCATGCATGCAATGAAAGTGATCAGAGAACCTCTTTCAGCGGCAGTAAAAACTCCTAAGTGTCGTTTACCTCTGTGATCAATTTACGTGCCCCTTTGTAATACACAAAGCCCCATTTCATCCACATTAAACAGGCCGTTAGCCAAAAATTAAACTTTTCGTAAAGTCCTAGGAGATCAAGATATTTTAATACTTTATGTTTATTAAAAACCTTAAATCCTTGGATATGATGTTCCAATTGGTTTAAATACTGACAACACATGTTTGTGTCTGTTTAAGAATGCATTTACCAATCCTTACCAGCTTGACCTCTTCCAAAAGGATATTTAATGTGGTTTCTTATGGCCAGTTGGTATAAGCCATCCTTCTAACACTTAATCGTGTAACACCATAATATAATGACTCCATTTATAAAAGATACCTTACCAATTCTTCTTCTAGTTCTGGACTGAATACTGTTTTCCGACCAACGACTTTGATGTCGTACACTAGGTTCACTAGACGTCTCAGCAGCTAGCCGAAATAGAGTAGATATGAGGACTCCAAAAGTTTTAGCAGCCTTTAGGAATTCCATTTGTTTGTCGTGGACCTCGTGCATAGACAACTCCATATTCTGTGGGTCCCACTATTTTCTTAGGTTTGGACGATAAGCATATGTGTAATGAAAACATCAAAAGTTCTTTAAACCTTCTGAATTTTAATAATTTTCCTAACTGTTTTATGTAATCAGTTACATGTTTTACAATAATTATAATCCTTCCAAAATAGGATTAATAAATCCTTCTGTCTTTTACTATTTAGACAGACATTGAAACAACTTGAGCTGCTTAAACACTGATTTATACAGCTCACTAATTTCAGTTATTTTTCCATACAGATTGAGATTGACATTTAATATACTATAATCATTTATGCATTAACATTTGCTTATAAACGTTTTACAAATTGCTGATTTGGTGTTTAAATTTAGAGTGTTAAGTTAAGATGAATGTTAGAAATATGTACGGGCATTCGCATTATGGAGTGCTGATGAAGTATGCAGGCAGAAAGGAATAGTGGTGTTCCCGACTCGCTATCTTGTTAAAGAATTATTCTTGTTAGGTTATAATACGTTAGAATAACTGTTATAACCCTACACCTTAAACTAAGAAAGTTGATTAGAGTCGATAGCAACTGTACTAGAAATGCAAACTGCAATGTTAACACTTACCTGAAAAGTTTCTGTAGACATCAAAACAAACAAGCCTCTTCTCAACAACGCCAGTAGGTCTGTTGGCGTCAAAGTAACACTAGCTCTTCCTAGTTGCTTCCTGTAGTACTTACAGTACATTAGAAGAGATGAAAAGAGATGAAATAACAGTATTCCATATTACCCGCATTTCCTCTACGTCACTACTATCTTTAACTGAACATGGCAGCCAAGTGATAAGGTACAAGTAAAGTTTACAAAGCTACAAGTAACGTTCAGCTACAAAAACAATGTTGACTTGCGTCTAATTTTTAGAGTCTGAAATGAAAATTTGTAAGAAGTATTGTTTAGAATATTGCTGTTCATAGCTTAAAGACTAAGATGATAAGGAACCAAAGAAGAATATCGGTATGGAGAACCATACATGACTTCCATGTGCTAAGATTTATATTTAAAATCATTTTCGTAATGAAATATTTGCATTGAAATTACTTCTTTCTTCAGCCTTAACCACAGTACTGTGGTCACTAACGTAAACCACCTCACGTTAGCGCACTCGATTTTCACTGATGATAGCAGTCGAAAGCACTGCCGAAAATGACATATAAATAAAAATTATCCCCTCCCCCTTCAACTATAATTTTAATTTATAGAAAATTACCCCCACCCCCTTCAACTAGCCTCTTCATTTATAGATATTTCATCTACGTTTCTACAGTGGATTATTACGATCTTCTTTTCAGGATGCTTTATTTATCAAAATTAAGTACTTTACTCTTGTTAAAACATAAAACGTTGAAGGTAAACTACCCTTTCTCCATAATCGATCTTCACCAAAATCAACAGACCTCGCGTCCTCTACAATTCAGGAACGTATGCAAAATATTATTTGATTCTGTTTGAATTTGCGGTAGTTATCATTCGTAAAAAAAAAAAATTACCCTGGTTAAAACATCAAACGTTGCAGGTAAACTACCCTTTCCCCGTAAACGATCTTCACCAAAATCAACAGGCCTTGAGTCCTCTACAATTCAGGAATGTATATAAAACATTACTTGACTGTATTTGAATGTGCGGCAGTTATCGTTCGTCATATAAAAATTACCCTTCTTAAAACATAAAACGTTGCTGGTAAACTACCCCTTTTACTTAACCAATCTTCACCAAAATTAACAAACCTTGAGTCCTCTACAATTCAGGAACGTATACAAACATTGTTTGATTCTGTTTGAATGTGCGGCAGTTATCGTTCGTCACAGAAAAAATTACCCTTCTTAAAACATAAAACGTTGCTGGTAAACTACCCCTTTCTCTTAACTGATTTTCACCAAAATCAATAAGTCTTGAGTCCTCTACAATTCAAGGAGGTATGCAAAACATTATTTGATTCTGTTTGAATGTGCGACAGTTATCATTCGTCATAAAAATAATATTACCCTTGTTAGTACATAAAACATTGCTGGTAAACTACCCCTTTCCCTTAACCGATCTTCACCAAAATTAACAGGCCTACAGACTTTTACAATTGAGGACCGTATACAAACAAATATTTGATTCTGTTTGAATGTGCGGCAGTTATTGTTCGTCATAGAAAAAATTACCTTTGTTAAAACATAAAATGTTGCAGGTAAACTACCCCTTTCCCATAATTGATCTTCACCAAAATCAACGAACATTGAGTTCGCTATGGCTCAAAGAGGTATGCAAAACATTATTTGATTCTGATTGAATTTACGGAAGTTATCATTCATCACAGAAAAAATTACCCTTCTTAAAACATCAACAAACCTTGAGTCCTCTACAATTCAGGAACGTATACAAACATTGTTTGATTCTGTTTGAATGTGCGGCAGTTATCGTTCGTCACAGAAAAAATTACCCTTCTTAAAACATAAAACGTTGCTGGTAAACTACCCCTTTCTCTTAACCGATCTTTACCAAAAGCAATAGACCGTGAGTTCTCTACAATTCAGGGAAGTATGCAAAACATTATTTGTTTCTATTTGAATTTGCGGCTGTTATCGTTTGCCCCCCCCCTCAAAATTATACACATAGACACACAGACAGACAGAAGTCACACAGACACTTTTCGAAAAATGATTTTTCTTCATGTTTTGAGGGTAGTACAATCAGAACCAGCCGTTATCTAGAACACGATTTTTTTCGCCATCACCATACTTCCGTTTCCTTATGGAACATAGAAGTAAATAATTGGGTTCTACGCGCCTTACCGGAATAGCTTTACCCTTTAGACCGCACCTCTTCGGTTCTTCCACTTTAGAAACGATAATAGTAACAGGAAAGATCTGTTATATATATATATATATATATATATATATTGTTAGTAGACGCGAATCCTCCCCTTCTTCTATGCCCCGCGATGGAAGCCAATTTGTTATAAGGACGAGTATCCGTCTATAGTTTATAGTTTAATTATTATTATTAAGTAGTAGTCTCAGGGTTGTTTTTACTTAAAATGGGTCTTACACTCGGCTAATTATTATTATTCAATATCGTATTTTATTATTATTTATCTGTTTAGTGACTTATTCCCCTCAATTCAACCTATTGTTGAATCCAGGATTGAATAAGCCGGTTACTTACACTCTTTTCGACGTATTAGCTGTCTGTTTAAATGGTTTAATTATATGTATTATATGTATTATATTCACTGCTTAGAATTATTCCAATCGAAGTTCCGTCGACTCTTCGTTGATCAGCGGTGGTGAGAAGATCAGTAGTTTTCTTCCTATATACTAACATACACATACATAGACATGACATTCATGGTAATTCATACCTTGTAATATTGTAAATATATAGGTCAGTACGGTTGTAAACAAAATATAAAATCACTCAATTTGAATGATTCGCACTTTCAGCATGGTACCAACCGCCTCGTTCTTCTCCTCTAAGCTGTATTTACTGATACAATAAAGGTCAACTCTTTCAATGGTAAAAATAATAATGGTTATTTATTCAATTCTAACACAATGAAATTTAATACAATAATACGTTTTGCTCTTCTTTCTGGTTAACAATTAATATTTTAAAAGTGAACATGGACTCTAAAACAATTGATAAACTCGGGTTGGCATGACTGCCTCTGGTTAGTTACAAAATGTGTGTTGACAAACATACAGGTTATGTCGTATTATTCGACTTGAAATGTCATTAATAATTATAATAATAAAAGTAGTAGGTTCTTTTAGACTGCAAAATACACTTATTTGAGATAATTGCTACGGTTAGAACAAACATATAAGATAAGAATTCATTGATTATTAATTAAAAAAAAGATAAAATATGAACGACTGTTCATGGTTAGACATATGCTTTAAATATCGTTAATGCAACCTTGTTTGGTTAAAAGTGGTTAAACAGTTATTATTAATTGATAGTAATTGTTATGATCCAGTGTCAGGGACTAAGATCATCTTTAAAATTGGATATTCCTAGTTCAGGTAACGATAATTCATTTATTGTAGTTATCACTCACTGGCGTAACTCTTACTTAAATTTAGCAACAAAATATTCAATACTCCTATCTGTTAATAGCATAAGAGCACATACACTCTTCATTGATAGTATAATGTCTTTACTTATTCTAAATATTTATAGTATACAAATAGTTGAAATTGTCGTTACTTAAATCGTTCAACTTCGACATTGTTTATTTGTATTCATCAGATCCCTTCTTTTAAGAATAGGGAATTTAATTGTTTATTATAGGTTAATTTGAATCGCTATTAGCGTTCAGTTATCTTTCTTATCATCTAATCATAACATTATAGCTGTGGGTATGAATACTTGCGTATCTTGTCGTTCGAAGGGTTACACTTTTTCTTATTAACACTTTTTTAATTAATTAAAATTAATTAATTAATTAATTAAATTTTATCACTGCACTGCACCCACTCCTATGCGCATTAACTCCGAATAAAGTACACTTAGAAATATACTGCACTGATTCTTCAATGTATGTAACCTATATATCGGTTTGAGGTTAACGTTGTTTATGCCTGGTTGCTGTCAAAAGCACGTTTTTCTGGAGCGACGACGAGCATGCAGCTCGCTTCGTTGATGTTGAAAGACTGTCTCTGGTTCCTCTGTCGGAATGATGAATTTCGGATTTTTTATAAGCTCTGATTGGTCAGCTTATTTTAATTCGTTTATTTACGGTAGACTTCGTCAAAACAGACGCTTCCAACGGCGTCAGTCTTTGGGAACAAGATTAAGAAATCGTGGCTTACATACCCACGCGAAAGGGCACAGCATAATACAATTATTCTTAAAAGTCCAATATCTTCCTTATAATTGTACTGATGACATTGTGATTAGCCTCATTGTTCATGATTTTTAAAGACGATTAATTTGAACCCCCTCATCATATATATCTGATTCGGGATAGCTGACTTCGCACTTAGTATTTATACTTAGTGTCCATTAAGCCATTAATTATTAATATTATATTGTTTTTATTCCATTTTCTATGGTAATATCTCGTTCTTAACCTACTGTACAATTTTCACTTAAAACTATGCCTTAATATTAACACTATGTCCATTTTCATAGATTCGAACTTAAACCTATTGTTATACATTTTTGTTTTTCTTATTCCCTAGCAATAATAATATTTAATTGAATTCTAACATTGTACAATTAAACATCGATGGGTTAAGTCACTACTGACAGTGTTCTTTTTCCCTACATTATTGGTTTAGTGCCTTAATTATCATTTATTAATTAGGCTTGTCATGCCTATATGGAGTTACCTTGTTGTATGTTTGGTATCCTACACATATTATTCGCATTATTCTCTAATTGATAATTAAAATAGTCACAATGATCTTATTGTTATTGTGATGCAGTTCACTCTGCATTTGATTCTGTTATTATCTAGGTTTGGTGGCTGTAAACTTTACTTGCAGCTAACTGTTACAATGGTTTAGTTGTAATTACAGTTATATAAATTATTTAGATAGTTATTTTGGTTGCATTTGCTCATCTGAACAGTATTCTGTCTGACATCAGGTCATTAGTTGAGTTACTATCTTTGTATAATTTGTTTATAACATGATTTTGGTTGCATAATGCCTCTTTGCCATTACAAGCACATTGTCATATTTGTATTACATAAATATAGCTTTTATATTCAGTTATACTATTAGCTACCGTGTACAAAACATTCCTTATATGCTCTATTTACTTCCTAGCTCATTACATTTTGGTTTAATATTGTTTTGATTTAGTTTTCATCAAGTTTTACTGAAAACTGGATGCCCAGATTAGGTTATGTTATAGGTTCAGTAAGAAGTAAGGTGTTGTTGATGGCTGTGTATTTCTACATTAGTCTATTCGACTGGTTTTCATTCCATGTCTGTACATTGGTTATTGGTTATTAATATTTCACATTTAGTTTACTCCTGTATTATCTTATTTGTTGTTAATTAGTGGGTTTGTATTAACATCATTCCCACTGTACAATTGGTCATTCATTATTTTGGGACCTATTCTTCTGTTTATTCTATAACTACACATCATTTAGCTATCATAAACTTATCTTGTCCTTATTCAGTTTGCTTGTGACTCTTTATTTACAATATTTAGTCCTTATTTATAATAATGTGTTTCACATAGACAATGAATATATTCATTAAATGAGTGGTGGTCCAGTGTTGACTTTACCATACAGCTTAGGGATTTATATCATCTAATTAATTAACATTTCTTCTTTCTTCTTAATACAATTATTCTTTCAAAGGTTTATGTTAGTTTGTTATACTTCAGTTTCCTTCCCTTGTTCTTGTGTTTGGTCTGGATATCTTCCTTCTTCTTTCTTCACTGATCTCCTTCTCACTATTGTTCATTTTTATACATGATGTGGTTTTCACTTGTCTTCTTCACATTGTTTCTTCCTTCTTCTTTCTTGAAGTTGTTATTGTTGTGTTCTTCTCCCTGATTCTTCTTTCTTCTTTTGTTGTCTTGTGTCCTTCTCACTGATTTTTCTTTCTTCTTTTGTTGTCTTGTGTCCTTCTCACTGATTTTTCTTTCTTCTTTTGTTGTCTTGTGTCCTTCTCACTGATCTATTGGGTAAAGTATGTCAGTCGTCTCGTCTTTATTCTTCTTTTCTTCTTTATTGGTGCATTTACTAGTGAATTCCCTTCAATGATGCTTCACTTATTTAAACTTATGGTACTTTCTTCTTTTGTATACATGGTGGTATCCTAGACCTTTTAATGTATTTTTACTAGTGGTGGCCTTTAAATTAATTTTCAGTACGTAGGTGGATGTGGTGTTATATGTACTGTTACAATATATATATATATATATATATATATATATATATATATATATATTGTAACTTAGTAGATTCGTTTATTTGTTAATGTAGTTTTGCCCCCAGTTGCTGGTGCCAATATGTTACTTATAATTTTGTTATCCCCTTTTTATTGGTGTCAATTCTATAAATTAAGAATATTTGTTTAATATAAATAAATAATGGAATCTAGTCCCTTTTACTTCTGTAACTTTCATTTAATAATAAACAATTATTTAGATTATTTTCCAAGTTGTTGAGCGCCAAATTGTTTAATAGAATAAACAATTAAAAAAAATAAAATTAAATAATAATCTAATTCTTCCAGGTTATTTAGTTAATTAGTAATTATTCAGTCATTTGGTTGAAGAATGTTCACCTTGTTCTTGTTGTATAAATTCAGTAAAATTGCAATTAAATTTATACCTATAGTGGTAGTTCTATCACTGTATTCTTCTTCACTTCTGCTTAATGTTTATTCAGAAAATATTTATAGTCTTGATTTTTTTTAATTCTGAAATTCTTTATTAATTTTTCTTCCTTTATTCTATTTAATTAACTTACCTATCTGAATTATTCAAATCAAAAGTTGTACCAAAAAATAGGCGTTGCCAACCTCTCTGCTATGGTGACAAACAACGCTAATTCAAATACATGAAAAGCCGAAAAAATGGATAACTACCAAAATTAATAATAATTATACATACAGATTAAATTCCCAATATTCTTTTATTTTTTCTCTAAAATTCTTATATTTTTTCTTTAAATTAAATTAAATCGTTTTCATATTAAATATTTGTCCAGGCTAGTAAAATTTGTCAGCTCAGCGGGTGGCACTCCTTCTTGTCCAGGCAGAGATTATCAGTTAAAATATTTATGGTTCTTAAAATTTTGTGGATTCTTTTTACTACAAGAATATTAACGAAAATACCTTTTGTGAAGTACAAAACGTCATACAAATACAGTCAAATATAATATAAAGTAACAACAAATTAAATTTAAAATACAAATTGTTCGTTTATGAACCGTGTCTGCTTATAGGTTAGAAAGTGTGTGAAGAGGTTATACTTTTTCCAAATATTTTAACACTCAAAGAAATAATAGTTTAAAAAAATGAAATAATTATAATAATATCAGTGTCTCAATTCAGTGAAAGTGTTACACATAATTCATATGTGTGTTGAAGTGTAAGAGTGAATTATCATCAATTGTTATTAATTCGTTTTATTATCTAATGTTTAGTCACTATACTTTCCTTTATATATGTTTTGTACTTTTATTTGAACACTTCAACACCCTTCTTCTATTTAAAATAACTTGACACTATATCCTTCTTCAATTATTCTTCTAGTTAGGTATCGTTTTTACCCAACCTATCTTCAGTTCGATCCCAGATTCAATTTCCTCGCCCCGAGTTGTACAGAGGTTTTAATGTTTACTCTTTGAAATCCAATAATGAACTAATCCGTCTCGTTACAAATTTTGGTCGTCAAAACGCAAAAAGTGTAAAATTCCCATTGGTGGAAATTTATAACATTGTTATAGATGGTTTGGTTTTTCAGACCAAAATTTCTTAAAACTGACCTAATTTTCTTATACTATTTACAATCATAAAGATAATTACACCATTGAAGAGGTTTTTGTTACAGATTAATTGGAAATCTCGCATGACTAGTTTAAGTTAGTAATTCCAAAATTACATTTTTAAGAATTTTGCCTACTTTTACAAATTAAGTTTAAACTAGTCCTTTCGAATACATTTCTCATTCTTGTTATTGTACAACTAAATCTATGATCACAAAATACCTTTTTATCTTAGTAATTACTGGTTTGAACATCAATTCTTTTTCACATCTTTTGCTTTCACCATAGGCACTATTTGGCCTAGTGTCCCTTCTGCTGAAACTTATCCTATATAACATTTTTACTTCCATGTTCCTTAAGGAAATGGAAGTATGGTGATGGCAAAAAAAATCGTGTTCGAGATTATTGCAGATTCTGATTGTACGACACTCAAAACATGAAAAAAAGTCATTTTTCGAAAAGTGTCTGTCTGTGTGTCTATGTGTCTATGTGTCTATCTGTCTATAGATTTTTTCTATAGCAAACGATAACAGCCGCAAATTCAAACAGAATCAAATAATTTTTTGCATTCAGCCCTGATTTGTAGAGTACTCAAGACATATTGTTTTTGGTGAAGATCGGTTTAGGGAAAGGGGTAGTTTACCGGCAACGGTTTTTTTTAATCAAGGGTAATTTTTTTCTATGGCAAACGATAACAGCCGCAAATTCAAACAGAATCAACTACTCTTTCGCATACAGCCCTGAATTATAGAGTTCTCAAGACCTGTTGTTTTTGGTGAAGATCTGTTACGGGGAAAGGGTAGTTTAACTGACACATTTTTTTGTTGTAACAGGAGTAAAGAACTTAATTTTGAAAAATAAAGTATCCTGAAAAGAAGGTCATAATAATCCACTGTAGAAACGTAGATGAAATATCTATAAATGAAAAGGGTAGTTGAATGGGGTGGGGGTAATTTTCTATAAATGAAAATTTTAGTTGAAGGGGGAGGGGATAATTTTTTATATATGTACTACGTTAGCGGCAACAAAGAAGTAGTTTGTTGTTAAAATTCCTTCCCGGCCTGTTTGGCCGTAGACCAATGTTTTCTGCAAAACCAGACGTTTCGGCAGTGCCATCGACTTCCATCATCAGTGAAAATGGAGTGCGATAACGTGAGGTGGTATAGTTAGTGACCACAGTACTGTGGTTAAGGCTGAAGCAGTAAGTAGAAAGAAGTAGTTTCTATGAAAATATTTCATTTCGAAAATGATTTTAAATATAAATTTTAGAACATGGAAGTCATGTACGGTTCTCCATACCGATATTTTCTTAATCTTATAAACATTTAAACTTTTGTATATCATCATTATGAATACTATTAACTATTACAATACATTTAACAGTCCATAACTAGTTTGATATACTGTACGACCCTTTCATACCATTCTAGGTAGATGCAAATCCTTGAGTCATACCATGTATTCCTAGTTATTATTAATTATTCATTATGAATCTTTTACAATTACATGTAACTTATTAAAGCAAACACAAATACAATTATTACATGAAATAGTCATTCACACATTAAATTATATACTACATAAAATGTTCTTTTCTACCTACTAACCTGGTATAAGTTCTTTATGTTAATTGTCTTTAATAGGTCACATTATTATTTGGTTTATATTATTCTTTTATCTGCTTATATCACAATATGTTAGTTTGTATAATGTTTACACTTTTTAACACCATATAGTTTATGTAACATTACTTTTTACATTACTCTTATCCTATAACATACCTTATTAAACATTCTTTTAAGAATTATAAAATCTATCCATAATTACACCTTTATTAGCAACAGTCATTATTTGTAAATAGTTAGGTGCTTTTTAGACTCAATTACATATTATTTTAAAATCTAGGTCACTATTATACATGGAACTACATTTATTCCATTAATCATTTCCATAGTTACAGTTTGTCTAGTTAGTGTTTTCAATTACAGGCTTTTTTTTGTTTTTATTGTAATTATAGCCCTAAAAGTTCTCTAAAGACATGTTCTTACATTTTAATTATTTTACCATACTTCATACTGGTTCTATAAGTTACATTTTTACTACTAATAGTTTATTCATTAGGTTCATTAATGATACAGTTTTGCACTTCTGTGATTTAAACCGTACTTCTTATATGTGGCGGGGGGGAAGCGTCACGTTACTATATATATATATATATATATATATTATAACGATTCATATTAGCGTCCTATCTGAGCGTTATATGAAAGCGTTAGACTGTACGAGTATAGCAGCGTAAGCAAGAGAGAGAGCGTACAATCGCAGCCATCTCACTCTAACCTCGTCACAGCGACGTCCGCTACCGGTACGAACATGAAACTTTACTCAATTCAAATTATCAGTTCAACCTGCAATAACTTCGAAACTAATAAATATACGGTAATTGTGAAAACAGCATTGTGTTCAGCAAGTGAAGCTTTATAAGTAGCCGCAATCTCAGTTAATATAATTAACAATTGAAGACGTTATACGGAAGACGAACGCCAAAAGGAATAACAAGAGAATTATGCTACGTAGGAATTAGGTGTTTTCACACACACACACACACAGATAAAGACCTAAGCAACAATATTCTGTGGTCAGATCTTTGAAAACACATTTGCAAATACCTGTAATCAATCAATTTCTAAATACAGGAAGTACGATTTTGACTAGAAATTCTCTGCCGTTTCAAACCTGTCATGGGGTGTTTGCTCGACCTGTTAGAGATTGTCGAGACTGGAAAAACGTATGATTTATTTGAACAACCAATCAGAAGCCCGTATTTAAAACAGACGCCAACTCAAACCGAGGGGTAGCGTTACTCTTCGTTCGAATCTTCAAGGCGCTAGTCGTATATAAATTACGTGCAGAAATTTTACATTCACGCAAAAGTGTATTTAAGTATAAAATTCGAGAAGTAGTCCGCAGTAGAGGAACTAGTGCAGTTCAACAACACTCGCTGTGTAAAAACAACACGTTATTTAATTAAATTATTAATTAATTAAATTTATAATCAGCCGTGAAGTGACCTGAGCAACAGAGAGCTACAGCATCTGTAATTGCCAGAGCATCTTTCTACCGGATTGATCAACGTCATTTCTTCTGGGCTAAACCATCGAAAGGAGGACCTCTACGGATTCCTATCTTCGGTCGACGCATCAAACAGTAAGAAATAGATTCATTGATCAATGAAATAAGCACTAAACAAATAATAAAAAGCAATAAACAATTTTTAAAAGACACTAAGAATCGCACACTTTGTATTTAATGTGTACGAGTAGCTATAACATAGTATAGGAGTGTAGAATGGAAAGTGAGGTGTAGTATTGGACGTGCAAATTATTGTAGACCTGTTCTTTATCACTGGTTTGGGAGACATCAATCTCTTAATTAAACCAGATAAGAGCAATAGGTCGTTAGAACGTCTTAATCTATACTTTTCACACTCACTCGCTAATTATAAGAGTTAGGGTAGAAATAAGTCCTACAATTAACATTTTCAAGAGTTTAAAAATAATTAAAACGTTAATTAAATATACTCAAGCAAACTTTAAAGTGTTATTTGTAACGATTCTCCTTGAATCCACAATCACTGAACGAAACCTGAGAATTTGTGTCTCTATGCTCTGAGCTAAGCTGGAACCGTGTCATTAGTATCTGGGATTTGTTCTGGCGCCCAGGTAAAGTAATCTCACGGGTAAGTAACGTTTTATCTAACATTCAAAATATTAGATAAGTGTGTTAGATAAAAGGAGCGTTGTAATATATATATATATATATATATATATATATATATATTGTAACGTATTAAATACAACGATATAGTGTAGGTGATTGTAGATACGCTCCGGTATCCACAACGATATAAGATATTAAAATGGAATTATTATTATTAGTCGTGTTGATTATTAATAATAGTTGTGTGGGGATTCCCGTTTAAATCTCTCAATTTAAAAAAGTATTTTAGCACTTCACTTTTCACCTCCCCACTTACCATATGTGGATGTTATTACTGTTCTGTTTGGTGACTGCTTCTGCTGCAACATACACTTTATACATACATGTGGATATTCTACTTGAATACCCTAAGTGATACACATGCACAATAAAATAAAATAAGGGCTTAATTGTGATTTGAATTATAATGAATATTCAAATTCTGCCGCCACCTTCTGATAGAACTAGTTATGATAATTAAACTATTTTATTTTGAAATCAAAAAACTCTTTCCACTGGTAAAAATAATTGAGATTTTATTAACAGTTCTGAAATGCCATTAACTCTTTTAAATAAACAATCAATCACTAATATCTTTACAAAATAATAGTTATTATGAACAATTTTTAAAAAGAAACTCTTTTAACCTCAAGGCTGGTAATACTGAGGGTTGATACAATAATTTTAGTTAGAGAGGTTATGTCCTCTTTACACAGTTAAATTACCAAGTTCATGTGATCTTGGAAGTTGCATGATACCAGATACAAGATGTTGTCTTTTATAACAATATTTAATAAAGAATTAATATAAAACAAACAAACAAATATTAAAATTAAAAATCGGTACCATAAAATCGATAACTATCGTACTATCGTACGCTGGATACAAGGACACAGCAGTTACTTTAATAACACGTGCGTTGAGCTGCACTGCTAAAACTTTCTATTATTATTTAATAGTTGGTTATACAAATCATTTATTGGCTAGAGAAAAAATCTATAATAAGAAAAAAAAACTTGTGATAGCTTTCATTTGATTTAGATTACTTGAGAACAGAATTATGAAAAAGGTGACAAGTTGTCGTTATTATTTCTAGGTTAGCTAATAAACGTAAGTAGTTCTTGTGGATAAGTAAATTATTCATTGAGTTCTTAATAGTCTAAACACATTTATCTTATTCATAATGCATCTGATGTGTAACTATCAGTTAATTAGAATATCTTTCGCAAAAAAATTATTTATTAGTCAAATCAAACGAAATGAGTCAATTGAGCGACTAATCATTTCACTCTTATTGGTAATATTTAAATTAATATTGACTTCTTTAATTACGATAAAATCGTAAAAACATTTATTTCTTAAGTTAAAAAATGCGAAACAATTCTTTATTTAAATCTGATAATTTTCATCATAATTAATACACTTCGATACTACTGACTAGAGTAGTACCCAAACAATAATTTTCCGTTCATTAATAGAATTATTATTTCCGTTTTATTTGTTAAATAATGAAAATATAGTACTCCCTGGTTTTTTTATAAACACAAAACTCGAAAATACGACCGTTATTATACACTGGCCGTATTTTATTATTTGAATTCACTCCGCACTGTACACTCGTTATTTCTTTGTTATGTGTAGGTTAGGTGTGTATAGCGTGACTCATGTACGTGTCGCGCACAATTTAAATACAACTTCATACGTTTCTTCATCGACCTTGCCCGTCGAATTATGCTTGTAGACTCTTCGACGACTGAAAGATGACTGTGACGCTTCACCTAAGCGTCTCTGGCTTGTCTGGTTGTTTTAATTCATTTGATTGGTTCAAATTGTCGAACTCTCCACACCAAAACACTTCGGTTGAATAAAACTTTTAATTTTTTACCAATTTCTTATATGGTTTGGAGACTATAGTGACGTAAGCGTTGATACATAAAATGATTAAAAAGTTTATAATTGTTATAACCTTTTTATTAATTGTCATATCGTTGAATAGTTGGTGGCAATAGATCGCGGACACCTTGGGCTTTAAATAAAGTCTAAACAAGAATAAAATCCGTCCATTATTAACTCACTACAACTATTTCACAAATTCCTATGGTGAATCTTAAAATTAATAAGTTTATTTCACCAGATCTTATTCTAATTACACAATAACACTTCTTATCAAACGTTTTGAGTCCATTTCTCAATTGTTTAATTCAGAAAATAGGTGCAATTACTATTTCCACAATATTTGGGTAATGGCGTCTTCAAACGTCCATATTCGATTATTTATAATCGCTTATAATACTATTATTCCTTATCTAATGACATTTGTTTGGTATTCTAACAATAATATATACATTTATTTACATCGGTTTACACTTTGTTATATGAAAATGTTGTTTTTCATATACTAATAGTCTTATCAATATACCTTCTGCTCTCTTTTCTTTAAATTGTCACTGTGTCAATCATTTTACCATATTAGGCATATAATGTTACAAATGAAAATAGTGTACAACTATAGTACCTTGTTAATTTAATGCATTTATTAGTCTTTCGCTATCTGAAAGCTTTCCAATTCCTAGTATTGGGTTTGTTTACATCAGGTTATGACATGGCAGTCAGTTATTTTTTAATAAATCAATAACTAAATTGCTATTATTACATTTGATATATATTCCCATAGTAGTATCAGATATCCTTCTGACTACTGATAACATTTTTATTTACCTTTGAACAAGTTTGGATAGTGCATTTTGCTTAACTAACTTGCTACATAGTGTTTGTTTACATTTGATTCCACAATCATAGTCATTTAGTTTTCAATAATATGTCTATAAAATTACTATTCTTATACTTATGATCTGTTCTCATAGTAGTACTAGATGTTTTTCTAACTACTGGTAACACTTTCAGTAATCCGTGGACAAGTTTTAATAATGTATTTTGCTTAACCAATTTGTCACATTGTCTTTGTTTACATCTGTCTATACATTCATAGTCAGTTAGTTTCCAATAATTTGATTATAAAATTACTATTCTTATACTTATGATCTGTTCTCATACTAGTACTAGATGTTTTTCTAACTACTGGTAACACTTTCAGTAATCCGTGGACAAGTTTTAATAATGTATTTTGCTTAACCAATTTGTCACATTGGGTTTCTTTTCATCTAGCTTTGTGCTATCATATTTAATTTGCTTTATGTGCTGTGTATTTCAGTATAAAATATTACTTATTAGTGTGCATCATTATTTATAATGAATCTTTGATTGAAACAATTGTTG
Organism: Magicicada septendecula; assembly: GCA_034769895.1. Taxonomy (NCBI): domain Eukaryota; kingdom Metazoa; phylum Arthropoda; class Insecta; order Hemiptera; family Cicadidae; genus Magicicada; species Magicicada septendecula. The sequence goes on from CM068370.1 coordinate 86,820,090, forward strand.
ATGGTTGTTTGGTTTAATTAACATATATGATATTGTGTTATAGGTGCATTTACTATGGGGTTATGTATCAATGTGCAACATATTCTTTTGCAGTAGTTGTTTCTACCATTATGACTTCATTATGGTATTTTATTACAATGGTTTAATTGTTGATTAATACACATTTTTACACTATTTTTCCAAACAATAACACAAATATTCTTAATCTAATGGTATTACATTTCTTGTTGTTGTACCTAATTTCTGGTACATTGGTTGTTTGATACTTAACAAACTAGCATGTTTGTTATTATTTTTTCTGGACTTTCTTTATATTGTATTCTGTTTTGCCGTGGCATTCAGTTATATTTCATTTTAAAACTTAACAAAGCTTTTATTATCAGGTTCTATGAACAATGATTTTACTGTTCTATCTTACATTTCTCTTGGTGGTCTTTTGATTATCTATTTTGGATTACAACCTTGATTAAATTGGTCACACTAATTGTCTGTGCATTTTAACTATTTAATCTTTGATGTTTCCACTATAAAGGTAACACATTTTCTTCTGTTATAAACCTTCTCACTTGTATTGTCTGTGGGGTTTATTTAGGTTAAAATTGGTTAACTGGTTACAGGTTCTCACACTTACATTAAGTATTCACTATTACTGTTTGTGATTTCTTAAATATGCTAAACACTGTTTCTTCATAGTTGATAATCGTTATTTTTCTTCCGGTCACTAGTATAGCTCCTTGTATACTTGGTGAATGGTGAATTCTTGTATTGTACATACATTATCTTCACTCTTCGTGTCATTTTTCCGTGCTCTTCTTCTTTCTTTCTTCTTTTGGTTTAAACGTCTTCTCCAATATTTCCATTTGTAGTAGTCGTTGTTCCCTAGTATTTATATTTTATAAATAGATTGGTTGGTTTGTCATCATCGTGGTTGCTCTTGAATTGTCTCGTCTTCATTTTACGGAGCCATGATTTTTGTTGTTTCCCCTCACTGTTGGAATTCTGTTGTCTTCTTTTTATTCTATGTAGTTATTATTTTTGTTGTTTCCCCTCACTGTTGGAATTCTGTTGTCTTCTTGTTATTTTACGTAGTTATTATTTTTGTTGTTTCCCCTCACTGTTGGAAACTGTTGGGCCTGGTGTCTAACATTTTATATTGGCTTGTAGTCATTTTCTTCCCCTCTTTCGTACTCGATGATGCTATATTACACTTCCTTCTTCTTTTTTGGAATTTTACAATAATGTATCTGTAGATATTCACTTTTTGTTTTCATTGTTTTACGTACTTAGAACTATTTTCATGATTTCCCGTCACTTGACGTAATAATTGTTTACCCTATGTAACTACCAAATTTGGTAACGTTACAATATATATATATATATATATATATGTATATTACAACAGAGCACAGGAAGAGTTCATATAATAGGATACTAATGCTCTAACACATTTTCTGACGGCCATAGACATGTTTTAAATTGATTTTGTTCTTTTCTTTGTAAAGTAGTCATAAGGTTTGAACCAAGCTATGTTTAAAAAAGTATATTATGTCAAAATGTTCACAATTTTATACTCTTTTATGTCATGTGAAATATTTGTGTTCAAGTGCGCGGGTGCGCGTGTCATATACATTTTATTTATAACTTCGTTGAAAATTAACATTTCGTTCTGAAACTTGGACAGGGTATTCTCATGGTTATAAGCTACATTTTCCATATAAGCAATTCTCCACAACTATAATTTTATATGGTTTTTTAATGAAATCAGTCTTATTTTATTTTCGTTATCTCCTAGAAAGTAATAAAATTTGTAGATAAAATCTAGACTGGCATTTGCAGAATCGGACAGTTTCAGCATCATTTCTGGCTATCATTAAGAAAATCTATGACGTATCTAGAGTTTCCTCCAATCAGAAGTTCTAAAAATTATTTGAGTCGGTGCTTTGTCATGTGCACATTGCTCAATTTCTTCCGAAGTCTTGCCATAGAAAGACGTACTCGCTGTCACAAGATTTTCGTGACAAGATAAGCCGATTTCCTTAAGACAAAGAAGTTGGTTCACGGTTCGAGTTCTTCGTAACCATTGCCATTATATAACTCAGATAATTTTAAATAGATCATACTCTAGTGTTTTTTCGCGTAGAGTGGAAGTTTTCCGTTTATGGGCAAAATATCTAACGAGATATTTTGAGTTAACGCGAGAACACTTCAAGAAGCCGGATTTGTATAAGCATAATACACGATCTATTTTACCCAGTTTTGATCCCTGAGATTAAGATTATTCAAGTTATAAACAATAACAGTATCATATCGCAGTGTGTTGTGCCGGTGTTTGCCTAACCCGGCTGTCGAAGGTTTTAGAAAATTAATTTTAAAATAACGCGAACGCAAGGGTCAGTTAAAGCGACGAGATTTGTACGGCTCCGTTAAAACTGCGCGCGCACTCGTGGGGGAGGTTTGGCTGTTTGTTAGATTGTAGCTGCCTAATTCAGTCACCGACCGGCACTCAAGGAAACAGCAGACTCCTGGTCCGAACAGATTGTACTACGCAGTTTTTTTCTTCTACTCTGATGGCGGGCTAAATTTACGAGACTTCCCGGGTTCTCGCCTAAGCCGGAGATGCTGGTCTTGCTGATATAACTTCATCTTCATCAGCCATGAACCATCATACACACACCTGTTCGGAGGAGGGAGTCTGGTGAACACACTCAAGATGAAGCACATGCTCATAATTAAGGTGATATGAACTCTTTTATTTTTCGTTGGCCGGGCCTGCCGTGCTCCTGATTCACAGTTTAAATTTGTTTTGAAACCATGTGCCCACGTGGCTAGACAGTCCGCTATAGGGTGTGTCTGCTGAACATTCATTCTGAACATCATGTGACTTTAATAATTTAACTTCATAAAACTAAGTACGATGTTTGTAATTGTGTGCTGCACTGCGGGAGCGTGCTAGAGATTTTTTTTACACTTAAATATTTTCATATATAGCCAATAGTCATTACCATGCTTACTACAAAATTTATGTCACATGTTAGGGGTTCTGTTCCGGCTGGTTCAGAACGGGGTTTATATTTTAATTTCATTTTGGTTTAACATGTAAGGGCTGGGGGGGGTTTCGTTTACTTTTTTTAGGCTGTTTTCGGGGGGATAAAAGGGGACATAGTTTTTGCCAGGCACATGTTCATACAGCATAGTTTTTGCCAGGCACATGTTCATACAGTCTAAGGCAGGTTTGATTCCTGTCACACATGGTTAAGTACAGGCTGGCGCGCTCCCACATCTGCTAGGATACAACAGTCAGTTATTATAAACTCATTTATATACAGCCATCGGACTTTAACAGAAAAGAACTTTCATATTTTTCTGGGCATATACTGATTAATTTTTGATCTTGTAAAAACATATACTGATTAATTTTTAACCTTGTGAAAGCTTAGACTGATTCATGTATCCATCTGGATTTGTAAAACAAAATTCACATTTTACAAACTCATAACAATTGCTTGAAAAAAGGTGATGAGGATTTTTCTCATTTATGTGATGTCTAAGAAACTTAAAGAATTTCATATGCTCATGGTGGGCCAATTATCTGATGCTATCTATACATATGGGCGGTCCGGTCTCTCTTATGGTTTATGAGTAATTATCATCCTTTCGGGGGTTTTTCTTATTTATTTAAATTAATGGAAATTGATGAATGACGGTGACTGAAGGGCGAACATTTATGATTGCCGGTTTTAGGGTTTGGTAGAAACACTGCCTGTTGAGCATGCGTATTCCAAGGGTATTAGGTGTTTATAATATGTGTCTATAATTATGAGTGTATGTGTCTTTATGTTTCTGTACGTGTTGTCAATGTTAAGTGTTAGTCACAAAAAGGGGGAAAATTATATAATTACGGAATGTTGTCTGATATACAATATATATGATAATTACTGATATACAGACCTTGTCTTTTGACACTATTAAGGATATGGGACTTATTTATTTATTATGTATTTTGTGGGTTATTCCCGATATTATGTGACACTTATGTGATAATTTTGTGATTTACATGTAACGAATTATGGGATACAATAAAAGTTGTTATTGTTAAATTACAGCCGAGTTTCATTGCAAGTCCCGTCATACTGGACCCAGCGCATTTTTGGCTTCTCTAGGCTCGGGCCTAGTTTTAAATAACTTGTGGCTTCTCTTTCAAAAAAAAATATAAATAATAAAATACAAAAAAAATTTTTATATACAACATAAAAGGAAGGAGGGGTTACAAATTTTTTTTTTATTTTTTTAATATCAAATAAATACAATTTGTTTTTATGAATAATTAATTTATATATGTTAACCCACTTACCGGAGGTCGCGTAGACTTCTACTTATCCATAGAAGCAGCTAGAAGACGGAAAACCTTTACATTTATTCTGTCCGCCGGACGCCAGACGTGAATATGCTGAAAGCCAAAGTTGAACTGGGCCAACCGGCAATTGAAAAAACAGTACGGAACCTCAGACCTAGAGCGCGCGCGGGTCGGCCGGCAGAGGGGTAATTCATAATGACAAAGTCCAAATAATCGTACGTAAATTTTTACGTAACCCCTCGCGTAGTCAAATACGTAATTTTAATCATTCCGCTATATAAAGGAACACCGCCGCGTTTTTCCCAAAACACGGCACAGTGTGTATGTGCCGATACGTAGTTTATTCAGCGGGTTGATCTTCGGTCGACGTGCAGAGTGGCAGCGGTGCAGGCGAGCAGCGTGGGGAGCGCATGGTGTCTACGCAAACAGTTGGAATTCTACGCACAAGTAATTTATTTGTAAAACAAGCCAATAGACTCATTCAGAGGCGCAGCTAGGGGGGGCCAAGAGGGCAGCCGCCCCGGGCGGCATAGCCAGGAGGGCGGCAAAGTGAGGAGAGACTTGAAAAAATTGGTTTCAGTTTATAAAACTAAAAACAACTTGTTTCTTTGATATGACTATTCCTTAAGAACTACAGGAATATTAAGATTTTCTTAATATAAGATTAAGAACTACAAGTCCCAAAGAGTTTATGAAGTCTTTTATTCAAGGAAAATCGAACTCTCAGTGTCAAAATATTACAATTAACAAGGAATAAACTTGCAATCATAAAACGGATGTTATTAGCGACGAAGCTGTTGATAAATACAGTACAGTTAACGACGTGAATACTTCAAACTGTGAAAGTGGCAAAGTACAGTTACAAGATTCAGTTGGTTCTAGTACCATGGATGATGTTGCATCGTGCAGTCTTGAAATTACAGGCGATGAAGGACAGAACATTACTAAAAACAATGTAGACCGTGTTCCCGGTGCTTCTCTACAAGATATGGGAGCTTGCCCAAGCGAGAAATATCAATCCTTCCGAGATATAATGGTGAATAGAGGAACTCAGTTGCAGAACAAGGACAGCCATTTTCCTGAAGATGAAGCTGGACGATCCTTAAACAAGTATTGGTTTGATAAAACCTTGCAAAATGGCGAAAAGGTAACACTTGGATGTGTTTTTCTCTAACTAAAAACTCTCTATTTTGTTTTGTTGCACTTCATTTTCACAAAAAAAAAACTATCAAAGAAGCCATTTCAATAGTAAAAAAGGGTTTTCGTCTTGGCGAAATTTAAATCCCCGTATTCAGAATCATGAAAGTAGTCCTTCTCATCGGTCTGCGTTTTTTGACTGGAAGGAATATGGAATGTTCTTTAAACAAAGCGGGACTTATTGATGAGCTACTTCAGGAACAAATGAGTAAAGCAGTTAAGACTTGGAAAAAAATCCTCGAATGGGTCGTTGGTACAGTACAAGCTCTTGCAGAACAAAATCTGGCAGTGATAGGACATCGGGAGTCAATTACTAACGATCCAAACCCTGGAAACTTTCTGGCATTGTTAAAATACTTGGATAAATTTTTAACCTATAAAAATATACTTTGTGCATAACGTGTTAAAATACTTTATTATGTTTTGGATAAAGCATTGACACTTCTGGAGACGCTAATGGACAAATTAAAAGTTTGTAGGAATGAGCTGTGTGACAATGTCGTTACTAAGGCAGAGCAGATATTTAATGAATGGAGTGTCAGTATAACAAAAAGGATAAGAAGGAAGTGCACGATGCCAGGGGAGTATGCAGACGATTCTGCACTAACCGTTCGGGAAGAAATGCGACGTTCTCTAATAGAAATTTGGACAAACTGTCAGTTGAAATTTCAAGCCGTTTCTCTAACATAAAAGAGTTATAAAAATGCTTTGGGTTCCTCTTAAATTTGAGGCGTACGTAAATGATGGGGATATACATTTTAAGGAACAGCTTTTCCATATCAATATTAAGTGCACGGTGCTTGCAAAACTGTATCCACATGACCTAAACAGTGAGTTCAGTGCCTTGAAAGACGTCATACTTTTATTTAAAAGGGAAAAAGTTAACGGAGAACAAAAAGACTTTACACCTCAGGGACTGCTACAATAATGTCTTCAATGAGATTAGAAGCCTACAAAACACTAGCAACCGTTTTAAACATTTTTCTTACTTTACCAGTGTCTGTGTCTTCTTGTGAAAGATCGTTTAGTAAGCTGAAATTGATTAAATCGTACCTGCGATCAACAATATCTCAAGAGAGGGTATCAAATCTAGCGATACTTTCAACTGAAAACGACATTGCTTCGTCTTTAGATTATAGTGATTTAATAACCCACTTTGCAGCAATTAAGACCAGGAAAGTTACATTTTAAAATGTCTCGTTTTAAATATTTATTAAATATTAAAAATAAATATTAAGTGTTTATTAATAGAAGACGAAACCATTAACCTGCAATGGTAGTGATTTATATTATTACTTTTAATGTAGTTCTTTGTTTAACTTTATGTTGCTTTAGGACTTTATGTTGTTTTGACGATGCGCTTTAGACCTACAAGGAATTTGTATGTTTGTTAGAACATTTTTACTTTATAAATTTTTAATATTACTACTTTTTTTATAGTCAACGTTTGTTAATAATAAATGTATACAAACTGAATACCGGTAATATTATAATATATAATTTTTTAATTTCTACTTAACAAATATTGTTAAGACGTTTGCTGAACGTGTTTTCATACAAAAATCCACACATTTGGATTTATTAAGTACTTTGTTCACTGGATGAACCTTCATTTTTGCAGTTTTGTCCCCTTTTAATTGTGAAGGTGAGGCGGCCGACGATCTCCTTGCCCGGGCGCCAAAAAAGTCTAGCTACGCCACTGGACTCATTGAAAGACAATTATTTAATAAACAATTTTATATTATAAAGTAATCAGGCAATAGTAAATTTTAATGTGTTAATGAATAAAATTTTCCTATCTCCAGATATAGACTCTGTTGTAATATTTTCAATGTAACCTATCTATGCAGTTTTAATTTGTATCGTTGCTCTCTCTATATATATATATATATATATATATATATATATATATGTATGTCCAAATAAGGAGAAATAACATCTTGAGGTAATATAAATATAAATTTTAAATACTCTATATATATCAAGAAACGAACTGTAGCAGAAAGTGATTGAATATACAGTATGTATATTGCAACGATACGTTTAGCATAAGTCTATGTATCAACCCCTGACTGAGGTATGATAACATACGAACGCACGTATAAGATGTAAATAATAAAAATAATGTAATAATTAAGCGTTAGGTATAAGAGATAATAAAAGAAATAAACGTAGTAATTAATTTTAAATAAATAAATATTTGTAAGTGAGCCTGCATATGGAATTAAAAGCCTAGTTGGTTTTTAAACGCAGCGAAGGGGAGAAAGAAACACGCCCCGACTGGCAGCGGTGACGTCATAGCGACAGGCAGCCGCGTGTGTGTGTTAGTGTTAGAGTGTAAATGAAGAACAAGTTGAATTATGCATACGATTGTGGAAAATTTTACACAGTTTTTTAAGTACTGAACGAAAACCAGAAGTCACACGAATCAGAGACATGTAAAAATAAAGCTGGCGCCTGGCGCTACGATTAGACATTAAGTGGTCTATGATCGTGGGAACCGTTCAGCCACCGTGTGAAATTTTGCCATAACTTCCATAGTTTACACACCTTAATGTTCATCATTTACATAAGTTAAGTTTAATAATGTACCTAACGATTTGTAAAATAATATTTATAAAAAAAATGTGCGCTTCATAGAAAGACGTGCAGGTTTTAATTAGCAATTAAATCGACGCTCGGATCTGTTTAATTTTGTCCAAACAGTTTCCAACAGGAATGGAACGACGGCAGGAGTATAAAACCCCAGCGAGCGACACACGCTTTCTCAGAGCATCAACAGACACTACGTGAAATCCACGCATCTCGCAACCGCGAATTTTACAAAGTTAAGTAATGTTTTAAACTGTATTACTTAACTTGAAGTGCGATGGAACCGGCAGTACGTCGGTGAAAGTATTAGTGATGCACGATTTATTTAAAAGACTATAATATCGTAATCTACGAGGCGTCGTAACGTCGATGAACTTCAAGACGTCCACGTAGAACTTAGAGACATCCACGATGGACAAGACGAGGAGAGGAGAGGAACCAGAGCAAAATACTAGAGGACGCAGGGACAGCCACATGCAGCTACATCCAGCCGTACATCATCACGACCAGAGGTCCACGTCAGAACTCAACACCCAGTAGACGGAGAGAATAATTTCAACGACGCAGAGACAGAGAAGGTGATACAAGAATAGGATCCCAAACTCGAGAGTCCAGATGACGGTAACGACACAGTTAAATGGTTGCAGAAATATGCAGGTGAAGTCAGACATTTATTTAATATTATAAAGACCCTGAGGTCTATCGAAAGAAGGCTCTAGATATTCCATATACAAGTTTACATAATCAGTATTATATTTTTATTTTTTATAATGAATAATCAATAAATGTTCAAAGAATAATAATTGATAACAGACAATATAAATTTATTAATCTCATAAACAAATGGTCAGTATGGAAACCATATTTTATTATATTTTTATATTTTATTAGATAACTAAATTCAAGTATGAGAGTTACTTAAATTGAAGATTGTTAATTAATTGAGACATTAGTAATATAATTAATTAAAGTAATAGAATGGTCTCTATTAGTATTTTTAATAAATGTTTAATTAATTAATTTTCTTATTAAGTGGTATATAATAAAAACCACAGTTGCTAAGACAAGATGAATATTCAATTTTGTACGTGTTAATCACGTATTATAATAATATATGTGTTATGTATTATATGTCTGTGTGAATATTCCAGGTCATATATGTCTTATGTTTGTGTATAATATGTCTTAGAATATAAGAGATAAGATTTTAACCACGTTATAATTATATTATATTCGTATTGAATATAAGGGTTCCAATAGTAATTAACCCACACAATAATTAATAATATGATAATTTGAATTTTTTAAATAATAAACAAAAGAAATATGATTTTATTAACAAAGTCGTACTAATTTCACAACCAATACTAAATCCTCTGTTCTCTTTACTTGTATTCCAATTGTATAACGATACTCACGTGCTTATCCACACTCAATCAACTACCAAAGCCTTTGACCTAGCTGGGAAACATAGCAGAAGAAGAGTATACCTTCGAGACGTGGGTAAGTGCTCACAAATGAGTAATAGCATATGTGCAAAAGTAAGTGTCTAAGAGTATCGTCGTAATATACATATATATATATATATTGCGACAACACAAATTACTAAACTATTGGCGCATAGGATATGATAGTATGTGTATTTCAAATTACAAGTCTATATTGGAGGGTTTAAGATTATTTATTGTACAAACACAAGTTATAGTTTATATGGTATATTTGATATGTACAGAATGTAATGTTTGATATAGAGTCTTTCTTTTAAAATGCTAAATAATGTTCATACGCAAGACGTGATACGTTACATAAGAAGACTCCCACGATGATGTTGCTGAAGAGAAGGACCGGTCTTTGCGGTGTAGTTGGTTCGTCAGGTGTGGCTTACAAATGACAGACGTTTTCCCAGAAACGTTTACAGCTGGGCTGGCGTCCTGTAACAGCTTGGCTGATGTCCTGTAACAGCTGGGCGCTGGTCCTATAACAGCTGGGCTGGTGTCCTATAACAGCTGGGCTGATGTCCTATAACAGCTGGGCTGATGTCCTGCAATTCCCACGATGAATCCGACACTTCGCACACACAACGGTACTACGGATTTTATTACTCGCAAAACTTATATAGAGTTTAAGACCAAGTAATATCTCAGGTGACAGTGAGTTTAATCTAATAACGGTATATTGAGCTTATACCTCTCCGGCTTCTTCAAGTGTTCTCGCGAATACCAAGGTCTACCGCGATCAGCAGACCACCCTATGAGGAAATCTTGCACTAGCACGGAAACGTCTTGATGGAACTATTGCGTAACAATTAATGATACTGTCACTGCGGAAAATCTCGCACAGTGATACAGTTACACTCACTTCTTACACACGTAATACCAATATTAATAATACCGTGTATAAATAGATAATATCAACTGTTATGCGTCACAAGCGTTACTATCCCCGAAAAGTCTTAACAGATCCTTGCAAGCGGTAGAATCTTGTACAAGGATTGTATGTACCGTTCGCGGTAGCAGCAGTGAAAACTGCCTGTAATTTTACGCACAATGCGTTAAAACAATAATGTGTGCAGATGTACTACACACACAGTTCTGAGTCTTCCCGTTTCACTAACGACGAATAGTTTTTACAACACCTTGCAAGCGGTACAATCTTGTACAAGGAGTGCACGTCCCGTTCGCGGTAGATGGCGTAGAAGAACTACCTGTGTAACGACAGGCTTAAGAAAATTTCCAACCACCACTCAGCATTCTATTGGTGGATGGAAGTCACATGGTCAGTATATAGTGACAATGCACTTTTCATGCAGTAGAGTGCATTTACTTTGTAACAGCATGCATAGCGGTAATCAAACTACCCGTATCTCATGCATAACTGCCTACATACTAATATCATACATGAACGTAAACAATAGTCCGACAGGTATAGGGATTGTAGCAATAAATATGTCTAAGTTCAGTTCAATGTCAAACACAACGATAAATACTTCACGCACCGCCCGGGAAACGTTTACCACTCACGCACGCGCGCACATTTCCACAAACACAGTACATGAATAACCATAAATAATAATGCACAGTTTTACTAAACTAAACCCTTAACCTTACTAAATACAATTGATAACAACCAAACTTAACCATCTACCAATATAATATGAATGTCCATTGTCTGTGTAATATATACTTGCCCCGCCTATCATGATCCTGTGATTCGTTGCAGGATTAACCCCTTCCCGCATAAAAAAATTTTTTTTTTTTTTATTTAAAAAAAAATAAATTTTTTTTTTTTTTATATAACCAAAACAATTTCCCAATCCTGAAATAATAATAATACCCTCGAACTAAAATCAAATAAACATCCTCAAATTAAAACTAACATTTTCTAACTGTCACTTTGACAGAAGCATCAAATCAAAAGACACGTGGTAACCTTCAAACCAAAACAAACACACATGTTCTTGACACACAGATAACGAAATCTTATGCAGGGTCACAGAGTACACAGACAACATTCCTTATCAAAACTAGATTATTGTTCATTCACAGAGTCATCTTACATACAACATTTAAACCTGAAATGACATATTTAAATCACTACACATTCTTACCCCTATATCCTGACATTTATTTCTGAGTTTTTTGTATAAATTTTTCTCAGTTTTGAAACGCACACGTTTACTTGGAAATACAGATTTGAATTTGTTTAATATACGCCGTAATTGCCTTATCTCGCAACTCATTAACTGAACCTTGGGGGTCGGTGAGTTATTCGTTATCTTATCTTTCGAGCGTCCCAGCCTGATAACGTGAGGTCGACAATCAACTTTAGCTGGCAATAATTCTTTCTGACATTCCAATGCAGCATGCAGTTTATTCAATTTATCAACTTCCCAAATAATATTATGTCCGAGTTTTTTAACTCCAAGGACGGTCGCATCTACTTCCGTACCCTGTTCGTATGTTGCTTTAATTGCCTGTTTTTCAATTACCTGCGACTCACACGTTGCTGATTTTATCCTTGTGTGACTTACCTGCAGAATCGGCATTTGTACAAAGTGGTTTTTACACCTCTTTCGTAACTGCTCATCCAACAGCGACATTTCTGTGCCACTGCCGGACAACATCTTGTCACCATAACCACTGATTTTTGCTTCGACAACAAGGTCGGTGCAATTTTCAATACTAATGTTTCCCTCATGTTTATTACTATTATCATTATTACATACTAAATTATCCCTAATTTCGGCAGGATATAGGCCATACATAACCGTTCTATTCTTATAACTAACATTTTTCATACTTGCTTGATTGAACTGCTTTTCAAGTGAATCATTTTCAGTAACTGTTGCTAATAAGTTGGTATTAATTTGCTGAGTTGTATTTTTATGTTGTTGTGATTGCGGCTGAATTTGTGGTGTTTGAACATGAAACTGATTACGCGGCGGTTCATTATTATTTACCATAATTGTTGTCACCTTATTGTCACCAGTATCATTCACCTCTCCGTCCTCCGTAAACACCTCAGTACCTGATATAGATTCATCTAGTACCTCATCATTAGGCCATGTGTCATAAATACCTGCACCGTTAGTATCCATACTAGTTCCAGGCTCTACTACTGGTTCGGAATTTTTATGTGTTATGCATACACTGTCCGCATCCATGATAGCTTCAGATTCTATCATACGTTCACGGTTCTCGCATGCTATATCTGTTACACTATAAAATATCACCTCATCACAGCACTTACCTGAAGTATGTTCCAGATTAATAGTGTTGTTACTACTAATTTCATTTCTGTTATCTTCACTACAATCCGATGCAGAATCTAAATACTCGACTTTACCGAGATATGAACTACTAGGCCCTAATAAGGTGGTTTCTGTATAATCACTTTCAAGTTCACCTGCTACGCTACTGTTCTCCGTTAATCCTTCAGATGTCACATCTTGGTTAACTTCCATATTACTTTCGTTGAGAGTACGTTCCACAAGGACATTTGGTACTTCAAAATTATCACAAGGTGCAATATTCTCAACAGATAAATGTACTTCAGTATCAACTGACATTTCCTGTAGTTTCGCCATCCTCTCCTCTCTATCGGCGTCCATTTCTTCCCAAAATTCCTGCCTAATGGCTATCATCTCCTCATCCCTGGCTTTACTTTTCTCTGAAACTCCTTGTATATCCGCTATCATCTCTTCTTCCACGGCTTTCATCTCCTCGCAGCAATTATCTGAAGTATGTTCTGGACTAATAGTGTTGCTATTACTAATTTCATTTTCGTCATCTTCACTATAATGGCATGCATAATCTATATCTCCGATCATATCGAACAATGAAATACTATGCCCTAAGCGAGTTGCCTCGTTAATATTCCTTTCAATTCTATCCCATAACTTCCGCCTAACGGCTCTACTCTGCTCAGATATGGTTTTATCATCAAGTGACTTGGCCCTTAAATATTCTATAAGCTCTTTTTTATTCGACAAAGCGATCACAAATTAATTTAAAATTTAGTGAATTTAATTTATTGATTTATACGCAAAGCAAGTTATTATTATCACAACAAGATTAGAACGTACGGTAACCAGTTTATATGCACACAGAAAAAGCAGTTCAAAATATCAACATGTAAATACCTTATCTAACATACAACAACTAATAATCTACCTCCAATATACTGATAAAATCTGTTCATATATGATATACAAGAGAATATGCACAATTGAAAAATTATATCCTCAGATTTTCATATGAACTATACACATACAATTATTTCGTTAATTATACTTATACGTCGGATTTTTCCAACAAATTTTATATTCATAGACAAATATATAATACCGTAAATTTACCGCTATTTTACGAGCCCTACGTTGCTAAGCGCCAAAATATCTCTATGCGACAACACAAATTACTAAACTATTGGCGCATAGGATATGATAGTATGTGTATTTCAAATTACAAGTCTATATTGGAGGGTTTAAGATTATTTATTGTACAAACACAAGTTATAGTTTATATGGTATATTTGATATGTACAGAATGTAATGTTTGATATAGAGTCTTTCTTTTAAAATGCTAAATAATGTTCATACGCAAGACGTGATACGTTACATAAGAAGACTCCCACGATGATGTTGCTGAAGAGAAGGACCGGTCTTTGCGGTGTAGTTGGTTCGTCAGGTGTGGCTTACAAATGACAGACGTTTTCCCAGAAACGTTTACAGCTGGGCTGGCGTCCTGTAACAGCTTGGCTGATGTCCTGTAACAGCTGGGCTGGTCCTATAACAGCTGGGCTGATGTCCTATAACAGCTGGGCTGGTGTCCTATAACAGCTGGGCTGATGTCCTATAACAGCTGGGCTGATGTCCTGCAATTCCCACGATGAATCCGACACTTCGCACACACAACGGTACTACGGATTTTATTACTCGCAAAACTTATATAGAGTTTAAGACCAAGTAATATCTCAGGTGACAGTGAGTTTAATCTAATAACGGTATATTGAGCTTATACCTCTCCGGCTTCTTCAAGTGTTCTCGCGAATACCAAGGTCTACCGCGATCAGCAGACCACCCTATGAGGAAATCTTGCACTAGCACGGAAACGTCTTGATGGAACTATTGCGTAACAATTAATGATACTGTCACTGCGGAAAATCTCGCACAGTGATACAGTTACACTCACTTCTTACACACGTAATACCAATATTAATAATACCGTGTATAAATAGATAATATCAACTGTTATGCGTCACACGCGTTACTATCCCCGAAAAGTCTTAACAGATCCTTGCAAGCGGTAGAATCTTGTACAAGGATTGTATGTACCGTTCGCGGTAGCAGCAGTGAAAACTGCCTGTAATTTTACGCACAATGCGTTAAAACAATAATGTGTGCAGATGTACTACACACACAGTTCTGAGTCTTCCCGTTTCACTAACGACGAATAGTTTTTACAACACCTTGCAAGCGGTACAATCTTGTACAAGGAGTGCACGTCCCGTTCGCGGTAGATGGCGTAGAAGAACTACCTGTGTAACGACAGGCTTAAGAAAATTTCCAACCACCACTCAGCATTCTATTGGTGGATGGAAGTCACATGGTCAGTATATAGTGACAATGCACTTTTCATGCAGTAGAGTGCATTTACTTTGTAACAGCATGCATAGCGGTAATCAAACTACCCGTATCTCATGCATAACTGCCTACATACTAATATCATACATGAACGTAAACAATAGTCCGACAGGTATAGGGATTGTAGCAATAAATATGTCTAAGTTCAGTTCAATGTCAAACACAACGATAAATACTTCACGCACCGCCCGGGAAACGTTTACCACTCACGCACGCGCGCACATTTCCACAAACACAGTACATGAATAACCATAAATAATAATGCACAGTTTTACTAAACTAAACCCTTAACCTTACTAAATACAATTGATAACAACCAAACTTAACCATCTACCAATATAATATGAATGTCCATTGTCTGTGTAATATATACTTGCCCCGCCTATCATGATCCTGTGATTCGTTGCAATATATATATATATAAATGAATTAAAAGCATACGAAATTATATAAGAAAATAACTCGTATCATTCAATGAACATATACACATTCAAATTTGTGATTAAACATTCATTTCGTCAGATAGTTTAATTTAGCACATACGATTTATATGACTTAACGTTACTAAATTTTGAGCGTTATTTCTCATATAAATTACGATAAAAAGTAAATAATTTTACATTGTGTTGATTGCCATTTTACATGTAAACTGTGTGGACTGCCTGGAAGTGTATGCGTTCATTACCTTATTGCAGCCACTGTTAAGGTTATTTACAAATAAAATTAAAACAACAGTTGACAGCAAACGACAGTTAGTAAAACAAGTTGATTCACTATTGTACTTGGCATGGTCAGTTGCCTCTTTTACCCTTGTTCGTAAACGCACGTCACTTTATTAACAGTAATTACTTATATAGCGTAACCTCTATTATGTCTGTTTAGTTAGTTTTAATTTTTTGACACAGTTTAAAACCACTACGGAAAGGAGAAGCGTATGGTATGGTTGGGCACCTGCTACCCCGTTCAAACTAGTTCACCGTCCTGATCAGGGAAACGACTGAGGTGCATAGTGGGAGGCAAACGACCAGACAGTTGAGGATACGGATAGCGGTATGGTTGAGCATCTGC
Source organism: Magicicada septendecula (assembly GCA_034769895.1). Classification (NCBI taxonomy): domain Eukaryota; kingdom Metazoa; phylum Arthropoda; class Insecta; order Hemiptera; family Cicadidae; genus Magicicada; species Magicicada septendecula. The sequence continues at coordinate 86,836,445 of CM068370.1, forward strand.
TACGCCGTTCATACTAGTTCACCGTCCTGATCAGGGAACCGACTGAGGGGCGTAGTGGCAGGCAAACGACCAAAGAGTTGAGGATACGGATAGCGGTATGGTTGGGCAACAGACTAGTTCACCGTCCTGATCAGGGAAACGACTGAGGTGCGTAGTGGGATGCAAACGACCAAACAGTTGAGGATACGGATAGCAGTATGGTTTGGCACCAGACTAGTTCACCGTCCTGATCAGGGAAACGACTGAGGGGCGTAGTGGCAAACGATCAGACATTTGAGTATACGGATAGCGGTATGGTTGAGCAAAAAACTAGTTCACCGTCCTGATCAGGGAAACGACTAAATTGCGTAGTGGGAGGCAAACGACCAAACAGTTGAGGATACGGATAGCGGTATGGTTGGGCACCAGACTAGTTCACCGTCCTGATCAGGGAAACGACTGGGGGGCGTAGTAGCAAACGACCAGACAGTTGAGGTTACGGATAGCGGTATGGTTGGGCACCAGACTAGTTCACCGTCCTGATCAGGGAAACAACTGAGGTGCTTAGTGGGAGGCACACGACGAAACAGTTGAGGATACGGATAGCGGTATGGTTGGACACTAGACTAGTTCACCGTCCTGATCAGGGAAACGACTGAGGTGCCTAGTGGGAGGCAAACGACCAGACAGTTGAGGATACGGATAGCGGTATAGTTGGGCACCAGACTAGTTCACCGTCCTGATCAGGGAAACGACTGAGGTGCGTAGTGGGAGGCAAACGACCAGATAGTTGAGGATTCGGATAATATCAAAAGAAGGAAAATACGTGGAGATTACGAAACTGTTTTCGAAAAGGAAAAACCGCAACCCCTGGGTTGGTTAGAAGAGAAGAAGAAAATCAGATAACTGACGAAAGTAATATAATTTTTACAATCCATGTTTACATAACTCCTTGCAAACTCAAATGATTATCTTTTGTAAGTAAATCTATAATAAGTAAATTAATTCAAACTAGAATCTCCTTATAACCAATAAGAATTCTTATCTTTCTTCAAATCCATCTTGAAGTCGCTCGCCGGACTGTATAGATGTTGTTCTTTGTTGACCTTCTGTGTTAAATAATTTTATTTTAGTACTCAAATTGTAACTCAACGGGATTATCCTTACTCAGTCTCTTCTAAAGCCCCACTGTTGTGAGCGTCAATTTGTAACTAAACGTAATAAATGTGTGTTACAAATATAAATGTATTTCGTGTTTAAGATTTAAAAAATAAATGTTCGTGTTAAAAAAAATTTGGGTTATGAAATTTTTTTTTATTATATAATTAATTAAAAACAATTAATTAATTATGTTTTGTGGTGTTCAGAAACGTTTATTTATTGTTTTATATGTTTTATTGCCTTTTCGCTATTTTTAAATTCCCTCGCCGCTTGATAGATTCGTCTCCAAGCACAATCGATTTGTTTACTTTTCTTATTTTGGAGGTTATCTTCCTTCTTCGTGGTGAGATCCTGGTTGTTACTTTTACTAAATTTAATTATTATATTATTTACTCTAGGAATGAAAAAACTGTGTAAATATGAAATAAATAAGAAAATTTTATTAGCAATTCAATATCTTTTGACTCTTTTATCGATTTGTCAACCGATTCTCAGGGTGTTGTTTTATCGTACAATTATTTATAAAAGGTTCTTTTAGCAGTTATTTTATGGTAAGTCAGAGAAATAAGGGTTAAGTTTATCAAGTATAACAGTACAAATATATTACCTTAAAATTAAAATACAGATTTCATATTTTATATATAATAGTAAGTAATTTGTTGTCAAACCAAATCCGTAGTGTAGCGGCTGTGTTGATTTGGATGATGGGTAATCAAAGATGGCTGCCTCTAGTGTGTAGTTGGGAGTCAGTCTCACCTCGCTAATTCAAAGTTTAATAAAGATGTTTTCCTTATGAATTTTCGTCCTGGTGGCTGCAATTCTTCCTTCTTGTGTTGGTGTAGTTTTGGAGTTGTATTCGGAAAAATAGTGTAGATTTAAGTCAAATTCACTTTTGTCGGTTAGTCGTATGTTAGGCACTTTTATGGTTTAGTATTATTACTGTTTTAATGGGATTAAATGTTGTAGTCACTGGTGTTCTGTTCTGTATAGTGTTATTTGAATGTTTGTAGGTGTCTATCTCACTCGGTCTCCGTTTAAAATAAGTTTTTAGTTGAAACTCCCGTTCGTCACTTTTAGGCTTCGAGATCGTTTGCCATTACGGTTGTAGTAACTAGGTTAAAGTTTTTAAGCACACTATCAAGTGTATCATTCAACGTTCAATAATCAACTAATTTACTTCCTCCTTCTTTGGCCAAAGTCTTAGCCAAGACAATATTATTTAATGCATTGTTCGAAATTTCTTTGCATCCTGTGGATGTGATAATTTACATTATATAACTGATTATATTTTTGTTATTCTTCAAATTTATTAGCTAGTAACTACTTAATCTTCTTCTTCAGTTCATTCTGCGTAATTTGATACTAAATAATGTATTTTTATTAAGTTTTTAAACTAAAATGGTAATTTGTTTTTCATTTTGTTATGTAATTTTTCAAAATTCACTTCCTGTCCTTGTCTTTCAAATGAAGCCATATTCTAAGTTATATCATTGATTATATTAAATTTCAGATTGTAATAAAAGGTTTATCTTCCCTTAATTTCTTGCAATTAGCTTAATCAGTTATGTTTTAAAATATTATTCAGTAATATATGACTCCCCTCTCCAAATTTTGAGTTCTTACATTTCCATTTTTAACAATAATTCTGGCTATAATTTTACAAAATCTTCCTTACTTATATTTATAATTACATGACTTTATTACTGATTTACCTTATGTAAATTCCTTCAGTTTAATTGTATTTCTATACTTATTTAATCAAATTTGATGCTGTTTTTAGTTTTTAACATTTGGCCTAGATTTCTAATAATTTTTACATACAAAGTTTTTTAAATAGTACATATTGATTTATACCCTTTCTCACTTTCATTGCTATTGTGACATAGATTAACATTTTCTTATATTAACAAGTTAACAATTAGTATATGGTTCATACTATTAACAAATAACATATAACTCAAATTAACATTTTCTTATTTTAAATACAAAAATAACAATTAGTATATGGTTCATACCATTAATACATAATATATAAATCAAATAAATATTTGTCTTTTCCAACTCAGACATTGTATACTTATTGATAGATAAAATACACAATAAATATTATAGATAAGGAATGTTAGATTCTGACATTTAAACTTAACTATTGCTAACACCTTATTCTATACAAACAAATATAATTATTATAATCTTATCCTATATTTCTTAAGCTAGGTTTGAACATCAGTTTTTATCTGTTTTTTGGGTTTTGGGGTAATGGTACCTTGTCACTTCACTGTTATTATGGCCTGCTCTGTTTTATTTCATTCATTCTAATGAATGTTAGTTTAAAAAGAGTGGCAGTTATTTACAAAAACACATGTATTATAGGTCATGATAATACTCTATTTATTATTCATGAACACAAATTAAATCACTTTAAAGTTGTAGTATAATCATCTACTCAGTTTGTGAACACTAATATTGAAATATAAGGTTTATTTTCTATAACACTAAAACTTGCACTTTCTCTATTTATTCATTGATTTTAATTCTAATTAGTTATTCAGTTTTACTAGAATCAAGAAATCTATTTATAGATTATAATGAAGATTTGTCTTTGGTGTTATATTATTATCTCACATTTGTTCACTTTCAATTCTTACTCTATACACTTTTTTGGTTTACATTTATGGTACATGTGGTTTTTACCTTTGATATTTTGTCATACTCTGATTTATTATTATTATATTTATTTAGGGGTTTGGTTTTTTTTTTATAAGAACATTCCTTCTTCATGTGGATGCTGTCTTGCTCTTGTTTCTTCATTGGTTCCTCCTCTTCTTCTGGTTTCTTATAAAATTATTTTCTTCATCTTCTTGTGGATGATTCTTCATTGGTCCATTCTGTTCTTCTTATTTCTTATAACTTATTTACTCTTCTTCTTGTGGGTTTAGTCATTTTCTGGGTTTCTTCCTTACCTACTCCTATCCTACCTGGGTATTACCTGTTTTCTCATATTTAGCTTTTAAATTGGTTTTGATGATTCATCACTCCTTGTAACATTTATTTTACATGAACTTTTATTTTAATCAATGATTGTATTCCACGGTGGTTCTTAATTAAGTCTTTATTTTAATTTGCTTTCTCGGATTTAATTATGTTATTATTTTATTTCTATGATCATTTTACCATTCATTTTTATGGGCTTATCTGTCATGCTACAGAATAAACATTTTATTCAATTAGTATATTAATCAATAAGTATTAATTAGCAGCAATTCGATAATTGCACGTTATTACTTGATTGTTTATTAATCCCTGCCTTATTAAATATTACTGTGCGAGAAAGAGAATGTGCTAATTTCACATGTCGCTTTTTAACTTATTCTATATTAAAAATTTAAGTCTTCATAGTAAAGCGATATAGGAACTCAAGAGAGCTGTCATATCCGAACAAGTTTTCAACAGGATCGATGAGAACAGGATAAACAACGATGTAGAAATTATAAAACAGGAATTACTAAGGTAAGTGGAGAGGTCCAGACTGGGGAATATATAATCCTCGGCTCTTCATCGAGCGTAAAGCCGATTACCTTGAGAGTGCTGACCAGAGGTCAGTACATTTATAAATGTACATGTTTGGGATATCTACGTACTATCTAGTAGACAGGAACAGAGGAAAACAGACAGGTTAGGTATATGTACTGACACTGCTTCATAATAAACTATTGAAAAATTGCCTGGGACTTAAAAATAAAATTGAATTAAACAAGAACTACACCAATTGATTGATTTTAAACTTAAATAGATTAATGAAAGCTGTGTGGAAAGAACGTATACTACCGTACGTTTACGGAAAGAAGAGACGAAATAAAAGAATACGGCTTGGTGCGGTAAAAGAATCATACGGCTTGGTGCGGTAAAAGCTACAAGTAATTCATTACTCTCCAGACAGTAGATTAAAAACTTGTACGTAGAAGACACGAAGGAGTGAGTATGCGAGGCCAAAGTAACTAGTTTTCGTTTATTTTTCTGTGTTCTCAAACGGTTTATGAAACCGGTTAGAGGTCGTTTGTGGTAAACTAAAGGCGCAGTCTGAACCGGTCCTTACAAAAAAATAATATTTCTTGGAAACAATTATGATGCAAAAGTGCAGTGAAATTTCTTCTACACATCTTCAAAGAGGCTACAGTTGACGATCCTAGTCGTAATCACCCCCACGCACACGCGCGCGCACACACACTTGAACAGTTGAACAGAGCTCCCAGGCGATCTTTTAAAGTATTCGTCAGAGATAAGGGTTTTATAATTGCTTTCGAGAATTGTATGGCAGTTAAAATTGCAACCATTCACGAATACTTTGAAAGCTTCCAAAGCTTCATATTTTCTAAAAAATGTTTTTAGCGCAGCGGATACTGCTGTTTAGTGTCCAGCAGTGGCGTGGGGTGGATACGTAACACCTGTTGCCGGTTGTGATAGGCCTAAAACTTAACCTAAAAATTAATTCGATTTTTTTTTTTTGTACCAAGTGTTCTTTTTAGAGCATTTTCTATCATACGCTGGGAGAAAAAGAGTGTCCCGGTTCAACGGGATCCGACTCTCATTATACTTACACAGAATAAATCAGAACATAAAAAATCTAATTAAAAATAATAAAGACAAACAGAGAAACACATGACTAAACAAATAAAACACAAATAGGTACGTAATATCTGCTGCACGTCAATTACGAAAACGAACATAGCAGCTAACTGAGCGTTTTGCCGGTTTTTACAGCGGCAACACATTGGGTGGACGAATGTGTCCCCCTCCACAGTTTGTACAGTGACAAGAACTACAAGGTCAATGACCGTACGCAGTAAAACATTGCCGATGTCTGAACCGGCAACACAAGATGGTTCAAGTGCCCAGCAGTTCAAAAACAATGCTACGCTTTTCTTAAAATTTCCCTACTAATATTCTTCTGATTTCAAATTATTCAATCGTTAAAGTATTTGTTTTGTGATGTAATTAATATTATTTTCTCATATTTCCAGTACTGTTGCCGACGGCAACAGCGGTTACATGGACGCCACGCTACTGGTGTCCAGCGACTTCTCAAAGTTTTTTAACGGTGGGCTACTAGGTTGTTCAGACACAGTCGTGATTCTCTCTGTCAGGACTGACTGCAGATACGATGCCACCTGAACAACATAAAGATTCCCGCGAGATTCCACACGCAAACTCTGCAGCAAAAACATTATTAACTACACTATTCGGCTTCACACATGATTCAGTACTGGGCAGTGTGTAGAAACAATGCGACATTCTCTCGGAATCCTCATTAGCCGCTATTTTGATCTGTAGTCCCCAACGAAGTCTGCAGTGTGACCGAGGAAGCAATTCATGTTCAAATGAATAATTATACCTACATTTGAAAGATACTATCAACGCTTCGTAAACCATGTCAGTTGGACTCAAGGCGACTCGAAGTGTTTATTAAAAGCTAGCAAATATATAAACCCAGAGCTTAGCATACTATTAGTGCCTGCTTGGTATATTATATCAAGTAATGCGAATTAATATTATATTTAATAGGGTGCGTAAGGAATTATTGGGTAATGTCTACAGAGAGTTAATTATATGGACAGTCGCATGGTACAGTCAACTAACGTCAACTAATTTGTAGTTGTTACTTTTATTTCAGTTTTACGGGCGATAAGCAGTGGTTCCTTGTTTGATGTTTTACGAAAACCAAAAACAACAATTATAAAATTTCTCTCTCTCCCTTGACCCTCTCTCTCTTTCTGTCTGTCTGTCTCTGTCTCTGTCTCTGTCTGTATGTCTCTCTCTCTCTTTCTCTCTCTCTCTCTCTCTTTCTCTCTAGCGTTTTGTGACCATTACGTTTCCTTTTTGGTTTCTGCACTACTAAATCCATGTCTCTAAATATCTGTCTCTCAAGATCACGTTCCTATATTCGTAATCCATTTTCAACGCGAGTTCGTTTTGTTCTAATTCTTTTTTTACAAGTGTTGAGAAGCTCGCCGACCGTCTGGACTCTCAATCTAGAGGACCAAGAGTTTTTATTTAGAGTTCTTGTCTCCTCCCATCGCCTTCTCACCGGTTACAGAACCTGATCTTCACCTGATTTGATTTTGGAGTATTCTTTACCTACCCCTCACCGAGCGCCGTCGCTCCACCTTAAAAGGTAGTATGCGGTTGTGCTTATCTAATGGCGGCGCAAACTCGCCACGTCAGAGCATCATCGTAGAGCTTCTGTAGTACTTTAAGAGTGGGATTCATCAACAAGTTTTAGCCATCTGATTTTGACCAGTACTTTATATATAACGACATCGGACAACAAATCACTGTCAAAAGTAGAAATCACAGGCAACGTTATTAAAGTTATGTTTTTAAGAAAAATAATGAGTTTCCAACCGTGCTTCAAGTAACGGTAAACACATGAACTGACTAAGTTACTCAGTTGACAGACATATACATATATGTGAAAAGTAAACATAGGTAAACAAAAGTAAGTAAATGTAAACATATTTTAAATAAAATATAAATTGCATAAGTATAATAGATATTAATGACTAGATTAAGTGTTCACATTTCATAATATTCACAGTGAATGTTTTCAGAGCTACCAAAGCCTAAGCACTTAAAGAGAACAAGTAAGTTATACTATGAGAATAATTATATCTACAAAGGTATATTATATCTTCCAAAGTAGTCAAACAATATAGCCTAACTTAAAGACAGAACCTACAATAAACGATAAAATTTGTTTTTAAGTTGTTACAATATTTTTTTAAATATTTAATAAAATAATATCAGAAAACAATGATAATAAAAATATTTAATTTTTAATATTGAACTTCGATATTAGTTTAGCTTAAAATCTAATTTAAATTAATTTTTAAAATAAGATTTAGTCTATACACTAAATAAATAAAAATATTAAATGCCATATAGTTTTTAATCTCTATTTGACACACACATGCATCAGTAACGAAAACAGTCACACGCGTATCAATAAAGGACAAACTAATTATTTTCGCAAATCAGTTCTCGCTATCGTGAGTGTCACAAATGAGCTGAAAATGATAGCAATGGCGACAATAGATTTTATGAGAAAACAGCTGATTACGATTTCCGTTTATAACAATATCTTGTCTGTGAAATGAATAATCTACTAAACAAGTATCTGTTTTGTACAGGATTCAACCGCTTTTAATGGAAAGGAGACATACCTTCAACGAATAAATAATTCGGGCTTATTATAAAACACGATTACACATCTAATTAAGTATATATTAATAAGAAACTATTATACGTCATCCATTTAATGGGTGATCCGGGCGGAAGTAGAAAGTCTGAAGGAGTGATTACGTCTTCAATTTGTAAATTTATATATTTGTTTACACAGTTTAAACATCCGGCAGGAGAGGTTTGACGGTAAGGTATAGGGTTCCTCTCCGTAGTAGGAGAGAAATTCCCAGTCAGGAGAACATGGATGGTCTAAAGAAGGAAGAAGATATGTGGTGATCAAAAGGCTGTCTACCGAAAGGAAGAAATTGTAAGCCCACTAACCTTCGGTTTGAGAACAAAAGGAAGCAGATAGGTAGTAGATAGTGTACGGTACCATGCAACAAAGTTGCTGGCACTAAGCTTAGACCGCTGTATGTTTCTTCAGTTGATTGGAGTTACATACTATCTATCGTAAACAAAACAATCTAAACATAGTAGGATTCGAACCGGCTGTCTGAAGTATAGTGAGCGGACCACTGCTCCTCTTGGACTCCACATTATGAATTATAAAGACCTAAAAATATTAGTTAGACTTCAGCGCCTAATTCAAACTAATAAAAAATATCGATTTAGAGATGTCGGGAATATGATTTTCCTGTTCCACAGTCATATAGTCCCAACACCCAATCCAATCCAACATCCCAATACGAATAGTATCTTTCAATTCTAATAACTAATTTTGTTCCTTCTGTTCGAGACTGCAGTAACCCAAAAAACACAAAAGATGTAAACTAGTTTAACAGTATCGGAATTTTGGGATAACTTTGCGTGTAATTAACACGACGACGGTAGGGTATAACTTCTTTGTTCTGCGTGCATACGAAAGTACAGGTACGACCTATATTTTAATATTTTATAAGAAAGAATTGATAACCTCAAGACTAATTTGTATATGATTAGTAATAGCCCTAATTTTTAACCAGTAACATTAAAAGAAGTGTTATCAACGTTACAAATAATATTTAACAAATATAAAGTAGTATTTAGAAACAAATAATATAAAATACGCTAACAATGGTAACTCATGGAGATAAACGTGGCTATACCAAGGGGTTGTGGAATGTCCTCTGTATGATTATCCTGTTGTGTAATTCATACTTGGATGATCCTATTAGAAAGTGGAAAGATACATTTGGGTAACTAACAATGATATGTATCAGAATAATTATGTATAACTTCCTTGCTCGTACTGATGATGTACAAGCAGTCAGGAGACGTTTCAAGTGCATTGTTTGAGTTGAACAGGGTTATGAAGGAATAGAAGTTTACAATCTCTTCTAGTAAATTAGTGTCTTTAATCGTCTGTCAATCTATCCCTCTGAGGACGTAAGTCACTCTAGGCGAATAATATCATCCAACAGGAAAAACATTTGGGTTGCAGTATTTTCCAGTTTGAAGAAGTAGATGTAAGTAGGAAAACTGAAAAGTTAACCAAAACGCGTGGTACAACCAGAAGAGCTGTAACGAAGAAGGAGAGAAAGGAAACAACGACAAAACTGTATAAAAGTTTGTTCATACCCGCAGACTTGTACCAAAGATAAATACCGAGTCTCGCGTCAGCGGATATACGTGGAATATAGACAGCAGAGAAGCAGGAAGAATCCAAAATGAGGATGTGAGGTTAGAGTTAGGAATACAAAACTTTAATCAAAGAATTGTTCATTACATGAGAGACTGGAAGTACTATGTGAATAGATGACTGCTTTCAAAAAATAAAACTTCAGTACAAGCCAATAGGCATTACAAATGTGGGAATACAAAGAAACGTTGGCTTGAAATATTAGATTAGCCTCTTTAAGTTTGCGGGGCTTAGTGTTCAAAGTAAACGATGGTACTGCTGCTGCTGCTATTGCTGATGATAAAAAGTAATGAGTATCATATAAAAAAGTAAGAACGTAATTCGAAAAACGTCTAAAAATATACAACACTTTTGAAATAACTAAACAATACCATTAAACTCACAACTTTAGAGTCGTTAACACCAATCACTTAAAGTAACTTCTAGACGCAGCGCCTTTAGTCCATCAGTGCTCGTTACGAAGTGCCTTGGTCTCGGGACAGTTGTGTCTTCATGTAAGGACAAATCGCAGCAACATATAGTTTGGGTGCCACTGGAATTTTCCGTCACATTAACTTTCTACGGAGATTAACTTAGGTTCTACACCTTTCAATCTGCTCTGCACAATGGTACTTAGTTTCACAGCAAGTCATACATTGTGTCCCTGAAGGTGGCAAAAATGCCATGACAATTATGTTGTAGAGGTTTCTCTTGGTTGTAATCAAAATTCAAGTAGGTATTTCTTACACTAACTATATAAGACCCCTGAAATTTCCTTTATTAAGCTGCCAAGGGTTCCAAGTGAAAGGACCGTATTGCATTGTAAACGAAGACATAGGCCTAAGGTTAGAACTATGACGAGTATTCTCTGTCCGTAATAAGCTGGGCCAGCAAGTACAGACGATATTAAGTCTCGCAAATGAACAAGTTAAGCTCGAGGTTGCCAGTTTGTGTTTGGTTAGATATGCATTGTGATGTATATTCTAAAATGTACACGAATCATTTGAAGACCGCAGAAAATTGATTTTGATGATATGGTGATGATGATATGCGTATACATATTTTTTATATATGTCGGCTGTCCAGACTGAGACAGCGTTCATCTCTGCATATTCTCTACACTTTGACATCCGCTCTGGTGTCTTCGCCAGAAACATCTAAAAGAACACACGCACACATATGTCTATGTCGATGAGTACAAATGTGCGTTTGGGTGTATCCAGACTACCCGACTCCGAACAGCTAGAAGATGGTACAAAGGAATGTACCGGTACGTTGCAACAAATGATCCTTCTTAAGGTCAATCATTAATTAGAACGCGGACCAAAAATTCGAGAATTGCAATTATTACACGCGCGCGCGCGTCGTATTCACTTTTTGTCGCTAGTTGTGGGAGCGGGCGGACTTCCGCAGCGTAATCGTGGTGGAAGTAGTAACAGTAGTAATGAATGAAAGTTAAAACATGACCTTAGCCTGGCTGACGGTCATCCCACCATCTGGTACGCGTACAACCAGCTTCGGCGGCAGTACTGGATTCAGTCTGTAACTGAGCCACACTCGCGCACTCGTAAGGTAAGACCGATCTGTAATTTACACATGTAATTTTATTAATCTTAAAAAACCTACACAATAATTGACTAATAATCTGATTATATTGAAAAAGATTTCTTTTTCAACATAGAACATGTTATATAGTAACATAGAATTAAAGGTTTGAGTTTTCTTAATTATACACGCAGTTTTGGTATAAATATATTTCCATCAATTAATGCTTTTTTAAAGTCATTATTAATTATTACTTTATATAAAACACATATTAATGTATGTTATTAATATATAAAATTTTTATAAATAGTATGTACGCTACGTTATTTCACTTTGATTTTAATTACGATTTAAAAAAATCAAATTGTTAGTTGTCAACATGATATTTAAATTATTAAATATATAATAATAAAGTTATTATTATAAAGTTATTAATAATAACTTTACCTCAAGATGTTTTCCTTTATTTGGAACATGTTCGGGACACCCAGTGTTCCCATCCTCAGCCTTCTTAATTTTGAATCTTGTGGAGTACTTGTGTGTTGGTTGGTTGTTGTTACGGTTTCCTGTTGATTTTTGATATTTTAAATTGGTATTATTGTGTGTGACTGTGGTCTATATATTTGTATTTTGTGTATTTTCGATGTTGAGTGCTGTGCTTTGAAAATTGTGTCTCAAAATACTAATATATACACCACAATCACACACAATGATACCAATTTAAAATACCAAAAACCAAGAGGAAACCATAACAACAACCAACCAACACACAAGTACTCCACAAGATTCAAAATTAATAAGGCTGAGGACGGGAACACTGGGTGTCCCGAAACGTGTTCCAAATAAACAAAAACATCTTGAGGTAAAGTTATTATAAATATTAAATATATTATACACATCAAGAAATAGACTGTAGCAAAATGTGTTTACATTATTAAATATAATTCGTTTTCTTGACAATATATGTCTGATAACAACAAAGGGTTTATTTGTGCTGCACGGAAGTACAGCCTGTGACAATACAATTCATCACATCTGTAATGCAAGTCCTCCTGACAAGCCTAACGCGTGTAATCTTTATAAGCCAATACGTACGTCCAGTAAAACGAAATAAAAACGACCCGTATCCTAAATATGCCTGCGTGGAATTTGCAACTGTTTTTGGCCATTTTATCAACAATTTTTCACACGCCTATTTCGTATGTTTGTAAATACAGATAAATATGTGTTACGTACCTCTTACACGTATAGCATGTGCATACACGTGTGAATTGCTGCGTTTGTGTGTGTTCGTAACTGTTAGTAAATTAAATACACTCAAACTCCAAAATTTTAACAGATATAATTATCACGAAAGACAGAAATAAGAGTTTTCGTAAAGAAACTTGTACTGTCTTAAGCATGTTTTAAGGAATCAATTTCTGCATCATAATACGATGTAACGGTGACGTATAACGATCGTGCCGGAAATACAAAACGTGTGCAGAAGACTCGCCGAGCTGAGAAAAATTGTAATAACGTTTTCTGCATAATTACAAATTCAGTGTTTTACTGAAACATTTCACAAGTGTCGTTTGGTATAACTACGTAAAACACAATTGTTTTGCATTATCAGTATCTCAGTATTCTAACAAATAACCCCTTAAATTTCTGATCGATTTAAGTTAATATAGGAAATGAATTTACGTTATTTGATTTGAGTAGGCACTTTAATTAATTAATAAAAAATGATATTATAATGCAGAAACAGATTCTACCAGTAAATATTAACAATTCGAATTACATGTTTACGCCTAGAAATGTTAGTTTTAAATATTGTGTGTGGGGGGAGTGCGCGCGCGTACACTTTCCCATCATTCCATGACTTTAATTGTTGAGGGTCATGACGATAGTACTCTTATTCTGTCATGTACCTTTCTCGTCTCATACCCGTTATCATACTTTGATTATATTCTTTCGCCTCGTCCCTTTCTGCAAGCGATGTGTCAGAAAAAAATGAAAACGTGGAGACTACTTTCAGTTAGAACAGGAAAGTGCCTTGAGCTGTCCATGAGATTCACAACATGCACCTGCAGTACCATATATACCTCACACGCAGATGGAGTCTCCGCCACGACCGACAACACAACAACACCGGAGTTTCATAGACAAAACGTTTACATACAGACGAGAAATATTCTCATAGCATAACTTGGTTTGCATTGTTCGGTCAGTTAACTAGCCATAATTTACATTTTTTTTTTTTTGTATCGGCCATCTAAGGACCACACGACAATTTCAGTTCTTTATTCTTTGTTCTTTTCTTTTTCTCCAATATTCTTACCACTTTGAAACTGCGTTTTCTCTCTCCTACCCTGGACTCCTTCCATTTTTAACACTTTTGCCCGAGAAACGTCTCTTTCAATTGCTTCTTCTGCGTTTATATTATTTTTTTTCTAAACCCTTTTGGACTTCTTTAATACAACTTGATGTTGACTTCTTCCCCCACAGATATTTGAATATCTGCTTTGTTAACCTACTGTCGTCCATTCTATATAAATGTCCAAAAAATGATAGTCTTCTTTTTCTCATTGTTTCTGTTATATTTTCTATACTGTGATATATTTCATCATTACTTCTTAATTTCCAACCTTCTGAAGTTTTTCGTAGGGTTAACATTTTCCTAATAATTAGTTTTTCCAATATTTCTAATTTGTCTAAATCATAATTCAGTGCTAGACATTCACTTGCATATAGGCATTCTGGCTTCACTACTGTGCTGTAATGCCTTATTTTCGCATTTTTAGATATGGACTTTTTATTGTAAATATCTTTATTTTGTTTATTTTATTATTACAATTTAACATTTAATACTTCCCATAATTGAGTGTTTATACTAATTATGAATACATTGTTTAATTTGTCTATGGAGCTGAAAATGTACATAAGCCTTATACATGAAAACTAGACTCCGCTAGAGAAAAAATTGCCATAACATGGTTTTTCCTCATGGATCGTTACAAAAATACTGTAATTAAACTACAGGAAAAGTATACATTTTTACAAGCGTTTAAAGTTAATTACATCGTGTTTTACATTTTATGTCCAGTTTCAGTTATTAAATCAATGGTCCTGTGTGTGTGTGTGTGTGTGTGTGTGTGTGTGTGTGTGTGTGTGTGTGTGTGTGTGTGTGTGTGTGTGTGTGTGTGTGTGCAGAGAGAGAGAGAGAGAGAGAGAGAGAGAGAGAGAGAGAGAGAGAGAGAGAGAGAGAGAGAGAGAGAGAGAGAGAGAGAGAGAGGGAGAAGGTTTCCAAGTTAACGGTATAGAAACGCCGTGATACATTACGTATGTGTTGAATATAAACTTGGTACAGTCAATTTTATTAAGGCACTGATTTATTAATTTTATTTAAACGTATGGTTAAGATCCATTAATTACTGTTGTTAGACATGCTTCAAACATTGTGTATAGCCTATTCATCGCCACCACCTTGACCGTTTTCTCGTGTGAGATATGTCATAAAACATAATGCTTGAAACGTGTCTCACATAAGTGAGAACAACCCAAGTTAATATATCTTGTCCACATGGTTCAACAATACTACCAGTTTATACATGAAAAGGAACTGTAGAAAGTTATATACAGTTGTAACTTGGGCTATATACGAAACCCAACACAACATGTATCTGTTAACACGTAACACTACTCAGGTCAGATAGCAGCTTCTTTATTATAGTGCAATTTGTACAGTTAACAAGAAAGTTTTACCTTAAATATATCTATTGATAAAGTGATATTTATATACTTACACTTATTGTTTTATTAATGGTACCTATAATTCAATTTTTTTTAATATTTTTTATTGTATTCTTTTTTATACAGCCTAAAGGCACAATATGATGTTATTATAAAGCTATCGAATTAAAGTAGGGATGGTTTAAATGGTTTACATTTCTCTATATACAGAAAAGATACTCAAACAGATATTACCATTCACGCAGCGAGCAACCATCCCTACTCATACAAAATTTCTGCATACAACAGCATGGTACATCGAGCCCTCACACATCCTCTATGCAAGAAACAATACGAAAAAGAAATACACATCATAAAACAAATAGCTCAAAACAATGGATATCAGCCTCAAATGATCGATAAAATCATTAAAAAACAAAAAATAAATAAATAAAAAATAAATAACATCAATCAAAAAGAAGAAAACCTATATACCTTGACGACAACTCTCAAAAATTAGCTAGAACATTTACAAAATACGACTATCAACTAACATTCAGCACAAGCAATGACATCTACAACAATCTGAAAATAAACAGTACAAAAAAGGAAAACATTTATGAAAAAGCTGGAGTATACCAATATCAATGTCAACCTACAAATTCAACAGAATATAATGTACAGTGCAACAAAAAATACATAGAATTCACTTCAAGATCATTTAAACACAGAAATATTGAACATACAAAACATTCTCAACACTTAAATCCAAATTCAACAGTAGCCAAACACATAAAACTACAATCTTGTAAATATGGTCCAATACAACAACATTTAACCGTATTGAAAACATGCAGTGACAAAATAAGATCAAATATATATGAACAATACCAAATATACAAACATATAAAAGAAGAGGGCCATGAAAATTTATTAAACGTTACGACTGGTTTTAAAAATCATATAACTTTTGAAATATTACGACAAAATCAGCTGATAAAATATGTAAACTTAAACACTCTATAACAGAATCAGTTCTTAGGAAGCTTTATAGAAACAACATATGTATCAAATTAACAATGTCTACAAATTCGTTTTTTATAAATAATAATGTTTTATAATATTGTGAACACAAATGTGCTATAAAGTTTTATAATATTTTGATAACCTGAAGATGGTCTATTGACCGAAATCGATAGCTTTATAATAACATCATATGGTGCCTTTAGACTGTATTAAAAAGAATACAATAAAAAAATTAAATATATCGGTTAATACCAAAAAGCTTTATTAAAAATACTTTTCTTAAATTTTTATAACAATTTCGTATTACAGTACGTAAATTCATTCAAGGGATGTCTGTAATCCATTTTGGTCAAAAAATTCGATTTTTATTGTTTCGTTCCAAAATATTGTATGGAATATCTGCTTTCATTTGATATTACAGTAGAGCATCGATCATCCGAACATCCGTTAACCGAACAATCTATTATCCGACCTCAATAAAAAGTACAATTATGTACTGTACTGTACAGTAATATACTGGACACGTGTCAAGCGTATTGGATATTTATTGACTTATGCTAAACTTGTGTTGCTACCACTAACACTCACTTACACTTCCATGAGCGCTTTCAAGCCTCTCGGCTCATCTTCAGATGGAAACAACCTATGGTTGGAAGTCTGTGAGATTAGTGGTAGCAACACAAGTTTAGCATAAGTTCGACTTAACCACTAAATTGTATTTATCGTTTAAGGATATTTATTGAACATTAAAAATTGTATACTATAAATTATTACAGTACTGTACAGTAATAACCGATGAAGAGATCGTTGAGTCATTAAATGAACATAATGAAAACGAAACAGATTCTGATGAAAAGGACGACAATGCTACTTATACAAAACCATCGACGGCAGCAAAAGCTTTTGACGCACTTGAGACTGTTCTTAAGTGGGCCGAAGCAGAACTCGAGATAGACTGTATTCAGCTTATGAATCTTAAACGACATCAGTCTTTAGCAGCGAGAAAACGGGGGATCATTTTGAAGCAGGCAGTGATAGAACAATTCTTTAAGAAAATGTAAATCCATGGTACTGTATGTTTTGTTTTGGTTTTTAATTTTTAATTAATTTTATAGTACAGTGTTTGTCATTAAACTCTAATATTGTTTAAATAAACCTTTGGTCTTTATTAATTACTCTCAGTTTTCAGTTATTTTTAGCCTTAGAAATATATTGCATTACAGTATACAGGTTGCTGTAATTACCTAACAGTATGTTAGAAATTATTTTGTAATAAAAACCTTTGTTTCTGTAAAGAGAAATAATGTTTTCAATTTACGATCTATTATCCGAAATATCGATTATCCGAACGGGCACTTGTCCCGAGAGATTCGGATAATCGATGTTCTACGTAATTTTAAATTAATTGGAGAACTAGAAAATGTTTCACGTTTTTTTTTTAGGTGATGATGTTAGGGATAAACTCAATCCAATATGTCACCCATTCGAGCTTATGCATATTTTGGTTTGTTATAGTACACAGAACTATTGTTTTTCGTTCTTATTTGTCTTTGTATTTATACTACACATATGGATAAGCTTAAACTTATATTTAGAGACCTGGCTAACTCAGAACTTTTAAAAAAGTGTCTCCATGGTAAAAGTCAAAACCCCAATGAGTCGGTAAACAACATAAATTGGTCGGAAATTCCTAAAACTGTTTTTGTTTCCCTACAAACATTGAATTTTCGGGTTTATGATGCAGTTTCATGCTTTAATAGAGGTTACTTAACCAGGTGCTTAGTGTTGAAACAACTAGGCATGTCTGTAGGGAAGAACTGTGCTGAAATTATGTTGGGTATTGATATGAAACGAGTGCGGAGAGCTGAACAAGCAACTGCAGAACTACACAAACAAGCCCGTCAGAAGAAAGCAATGCCAAAAAGGAAGCTGGAAGAAGAATTTCAAGCTGCAGAAGACCCAGATAAATCTTCATACAGTAAACAGTATTACTGTATAAACAGTGTTATCCAGTAACCAATGACGGTATACCTTTGTCAGGTTCTATTTGTACTAACTTATTTACGAGAAACCTTTGCCTTTTCCTGAGTACTCAGTTGACCCCGATTAAACTGCGAGAGTTGGATTACTCTGACAATAGGTATCACTTTTATTACTGTGATTAGCACGCGATCAATCGTGAGACAGTTCAGTTGTTCTGCGCGTGTTCAGTAGTTCGCAGAATGACATATAAAACATGGGTACTGGATAAATGGGTAAACCTAACCTACGTTTAACTGGGTAAATACCTACTATCTACTTTACCTGTATTATTTTTATTACAAACCACAGCAATAAAAATATAATTAATTTTTCTGTAATTTCTGTAATTTTCTGTAATTGATTTAATAAATTCAATACTTTCTTAATTATCCTTCGGTCTTCTATTTTTAGCGCGTTTATAAATTATTTTTATTACATTTTCAACTTTTTCTATTACTTATTCTTCGTTTACACCTTATTTCTTGTTTCTTCGTTGGATATTCAATGCGATTTTTGGAGAGTTTGGCAAGCTTTGGCAACGAAATTTGTCTCCAAAGCTGTGGTCAGTAGAGGCACATCTCAGACCGTCTTAGCACCCACACCTGTCTAATCGGTTCTCCAGACGTTGTGAAGCGCTTCTACCCTACCATAGCGTACTAAAATTCTTCTTCTATCGTCCAACCTTAACACCCCCCCCACCATTGATCTTACATCAGATGCAATTGTCTCGTTACCATGACACTTTTATATAAAACACTATGGTGAAAGTCAAAAATTGTAACTCGTACGTTTCTTGAATTCTAAACCTTCTGGCACATTTACCTTCGATATACTCTCTGCAATAATATCAAACACATTCTCACGTTCACCAGTAGATAATTGATTTTTTTTTTAATTATTGAATGAGACCCATTTTCTAAATCATCTTTCTAGTTTGTGAACACGATCTAGATGGGAAAAAGTATTCTCGTTCAAGAAATAAATACAGGCTAATTTAAAAATTAGGTGCTATGATATTCACCTGTCGCATCGGTTATATGCCTATTTCAGCTCATAATTTTTTTCTAAATTCCTATGAAACAGTATTACAGTTACTATTGTTTTTATAGAATTAATTTAAAATGTTATTACGCAAGTACATATACTAATATTTAAAAGATGTGCAAACATACTGAACTCAGAAACAAACGTTTAAAAGATGTTCAAATATATTAAATATATATATGTATTAAATATATCAAATATTTTGTAATTCTCATCTTCTTTCCCTCCTCTGACTGTCTGTCTGTCTATCTGTCTGTCTGTCTCTCTCTCTCTCTCTCTCTCTCTCTCTCTCTCTCTCTCTCTCTCTCTCTCTCTCTCTCTCTCTCTCTCTCTCTCTCTCTCTCACTTTTTTCGTATACTCGTGTCTTTATATTTGATTCACTAGATAGCGAGCAGGTATTTTAAGTGATAAATTCGAAACACATGGCGGTCTGATTATAGACATTAACGGTCTTGTATCAAATTTATGTGTTTATTTTGTCGGTAACAGGTTATGGCCAAGCCATACGTGAAACCTTACCAGCGTCCTTGGCACCCACCGAAAGCACAATAGCACGCACGCTAGGATTCTAACGTTTTCGGTCAGTTATAAAATTTATAACATTAAATTTATAATTTTACATTTTCATTTTGTAGTTTTATAATTTTTTATAATCAGCTGTGTGTGTGTGTGTGTGTGTTTTAATACCTTTATTTTATCATCATGCTCCATTACAATAAAAGTAATACTACATGCTATATATAAACTTATTACAAGCTAATTCTCAATACATATAAAGACAACTCCATTATTACAACAACAAAACAACAATTACAAAGATTCAAAATAAACAAGAAAAATAAAAATCAATCATTTACAATGATACAATGAATTAGTACTACACTATTAACATGTTAAAACTGTATGTATGGATGATGAAGCTGTTCAACCAATATGTAAGTTAATTCATAATAACAAAGGCATACAATGATTCAAAATAGATAGACGAGCACAATAAAAATAAACACTACAAAGAATCAAAACCAATGTTATTAACACATTTAATAAACTGTCTAACATATTTTGAAGTCAATTCACTTCTATTTGGAGGCCATCGTCCACCACTCCTTAGTACACTATTTTTGAAAACCCGTCTTTCTTTATTCAACATATTGCACTCATATAACAAATGTTCCACTTTTTGGTCACCGTCGTTACAGACACATATTGGATCATCTTTTATTTTGAAACGATAAGTAGTAGGCTCTAAGCCTGCCATGACCAGTCACCATTGTGGCAAAATTAGGAGACAGTGCAAACCTTGAGGACAGTCTGTGCTTCACACTAGGGAAAAACAACTTAGTCAGCATTCCATTTGGTGTTTTTTCCCACTCAGTTTGCCCCTCCATTAGGTTCGCCTCACGGAATTTGTTAATCATTGCACTTTTTGGTACTCGTTCATAGCACACCATACTGCTACTGGGCGCAGCTTCTTTAGCCAGATTGTCAGCCAGTTCATTACCATAAATACTCACATCTGCCCTAACCCAACCAAAATCAATTGACCAGTTGTCCGCCTTTAAACTTCTTAACTTATTCCTTATTTCTTCTATCAAGTAGTTATGATTCCTCGAGCTCCTAAGTGAGTCCAGAGTTACTCTGCTGTCGGTGTAAACAGCTGCCGTTCTCAAATTAGTTATAATATAATTTAATTCAGCTATCTTTTCCAGGGCCTTCAAGACTGCCAATTACTCAACCTGATTATTAGAGCACCCAACACCCAACTTATACTCCATCTCATAATTGAGCTCACCATTAATAAACAAGGCTATGCCCGACCCAACCCCATTGTTGTGCTTACTGCCATCTGTATATGCTTGTACTGTGTATACTTTACTTTCATGGCTCGAGTTTATAATAACTGTATCTGCCGGATGAGGCCACTCCTTGAACGAAATTACTGTGTCCATCAAAATATTAGCACCATCACAACCTCTAGCAACGCTGTAAGCACTAACGATCTCTCACAACTTTATTATTATTGGAGTCAGTCCTGTCAAAATGCACAAAGCTTCATGCGACACTGTACGAAAAGCCTTCGCAATTTTAATATTGATGAGACGTTGCACTCTTTTGAACTTCATCTGGTTACTTTTCCTTTCTAATGCGTCTATCCATACGGGTGCTCCATATGATAAAAGGGGGAGAATTGCCCCCTTATATATTGTTTTAAGTGTCTCATGTCCCAACCCCCAGTTTAATTTTGCAGATCTTGATAGCATATGAATCAGTTTTGTACATACTGGATATGCTCATTAAAATTGAATTTTGTGTCAATAATGAAACCCAAATATTTTAACTTATTAACTTGTTGAAGTTTTTTAGAATTAAGGTAAATGCTTAATTCTGAATTCTGAAGTCTTTTACGAGAAATCAATAGTATTTTTGATTTTTGTTCGTTAAAAGAAACTTTGTTATTGTAGCCTACTTTGAAATTTTGACCATCTCTAAATTGGCATAATTTTCAGCTTCCAAGAGAGACTTTCCACTTGTTAACACAATTAAATCATCTGCAAAAGCTATAACTTTTTTACGTTTAGTGAAGTCTAAATTGAGCAACAAGTTATACTGTATGTTCCAAAATCCTGACCCACAACAAGATCCCTGAGGACAACCTTTACTGGAATCCCTCTCCATTGATGTATTGTGATTAGATAGAATTGCCGTTCGTCCACCAAAGTAACTTTGTGAGAGACAATACGTGTGTGTGTGTGTGTGTGTGTGTGTGTGTGTGTGTGTGTGTGTGTGTGTGTGTGTGTGTGTGTGTGTGTGTGTGTGTGTGTGTGAGGGTTCTATGGTTTTACGCATATAAATAACCATGTATTTTATATAAAACACTATGGTTAAGCTGAAAACATAGTAACTCGTTCGTTTCTTGAATTCTAATATTGTGACAGTTAATTATAAAAATTGTCGATTATGTATACAAGTAAAATCATTCTAGTGCTGCATACTTCGTTTCATAAACTTAGTCTCTACATAAATAGGATAAAGAGTAAAAATTAATCGATTGAAATTTTGATTTAAATTATTTCTGTTTTTGTAAATTCAGCTTACGTTATTAGTTTTTTGGCGGTTTATTGAAATAAAGTTATGTAGTTACTTTTAAGTATTGGCCAGAAGCAGTTTCAAAATTTTAATTATGTATCGCCTACAAAAATCTTCTTCTTATTCCAATCCTCTTCTACTGCAATGTGTAGAGGTTGAGCAAAGGTCTCGCCACCGTGGTCTCAGCATGGCCAAGACCTTGGATTCATTCCGCTGCACTCCCAGCCCCTGCAGAGAGAACCTCACGTTGTCCTCCCGAGTCACTCTTCTCGGGCCCCTGGGTCTTCTTCCAGCAATTCTTGCCTCATACAGTTGTTTTGGAAGTCTATCCCTTCCATCCTCTGAACTAGCGCAACTGTGCTTTCTTAACTTGATCTTTCAAAGGTACTGTCTTAAGACTCACTCTTATAGTAGTGTTCCTGACTCGACCTCTTCTTGTTTTTCCTTCAACCTTCCTGAGGTATCTCATTTCCATAGTTTGGAGAGAGTTAGACGCTTGGTTAGGTGCTTCTCAGTTAGAGCCCAGGTTTCAGCCACATACGTAAGTAAGAACTGGCAAATACGTGTTTTGAAAGTGGTCGTCTTGATTTTCATCGAAATTTTTGCCTTACCAATGGACTTGATAACTTGCATGGAAAAGTCTCGATCCACTGCATATTCTTGAGTTAATGTCCACATTGACTTTACCATCTGAGCTTATTATAGAGCCTAAATATTTGAACTCTTGGACTTGTTCTAGTTGCTTCCTTTTGACGGTAATCCGGTGTTGAGCTGGCTCTCTGGCGGCAATCATTGTCTTCGTCTTTGCCAAACTTACTTTCAGTCCTCTTCTTTCCAGCTCCTCCACCCAAGGTTTCTTTGGAGTTCCTCTTCTGTACTGGAGAGTAAGGCTACATCATCTGGGAGCTCCTCTTCTGTACCGGAGAGTAGGGCTACATCATCTGCAAACGCAACAGCCCCAGCTCGAATCGGAATTAAATCAGGTGAAACCTCCAATTCCCAATATGGAATTCTCTAATTCTGGCGTTGTAGTTTTTATTACATCATCCACTATGAAAAGTGGACTAAGAACATTACCTTGGTGGACTCCTGCCCAAGTTAAAAACTAATGTGATTTTAAATAGTTTTGGCAGTTTGTTGAAATAAAGTTATGTGGTTACACTTTATTCTTGTTTTATACTTAGAGTTTCGTTGTCAGTATAGGCCAGAAGAAGTATTAAATTTTCAATTATGTATCGCCTACAGAACTACATGTTTTTATTTATTAGTGATGAGAAAACAAAACAGAATCTTACACGATATATTAATTTAATATTAATAAGAATTAGGGTCAATATGTAATTTAAAAGATTTATATAAGTTCGTCTTATATAGGAAATTTTTTAAAGATTTATTTAATTTTTGCAATCTTTTACAAGAAGGTCTACAGTTGGTAACATTAAGCAAAACTTATGAATGAAATCAAAGAAAATACAATACATGTCAAGTGAAAGATGCTCCAATTATCACTGCTCCCTTAATATACTCTGAAATAATGTCAAAAAGTCTGTTTGGTGTGGTCGTCTATTTGAGGCGTTTTAATCGCCTTGTCTGACCAGCGTCATCCAGCAGGGTTTTTGCCACCTCGTTGGGGTGCGTTGTTAGTTTACTTCTGTACCTAGTGCAATGATGTTTAATTCTTCTCGCACAGAAGGCACCGTATATGACGTGATTCTACAGGCACCATGGGTACTGACCTCTGCCCTGAGTAAAATGTTCTGGAAACACTGCAGAATCTCTATGTTTGAGTGACTTGCTGTCACCATTGTTGAATGCCGTATTTCCAGGTTGGTTTCAAAGTGGTCGTACAGATGAGGAGTTTATGCCCTAGAGACATCTGTGACCTCCTTCAGAGCACCCCCAGTGCATATGACTAAAAGTATGCCAACATTCTTTGTTTTTTGGTTACTATGTGTTTTTATCATGTAACAAGTCTGTCCAGATTCATTTGGGAAATATAATATGTAAACTTAAAGTAACTTAAAAACTTTTGAATAAGACCAAAAACCGACCTCCCTGCTTATGCTCTTTAAATTTAAATGAAGAGTTAGAAAGAATAAAAAGGTAAAGACGTTTAGAGAATCGTATTGAGAGAGAGAGAGAGAGAGAGAGAGAGAGAGAGAGAGAGAGAGAGAGAGAGAGAGAGAGAGAGAGAGAGAGAGAGAGAGAGAGAGAGAGAGGAATAGACAAGGGAGGGCGAGAAAGGGAGCAAACACATAGACAGACACACACAGATGTGCGTTTTGCCTTGACATCTGTGAATTTCCCTTTAGGTTTGTGCTTTGGCACTGCATGCAATACAAAGTGGTATCATTTGAAAATTAATTATTATCTATAAACAAAAGATCGTTTAATATATATGCAAATGAAGAAAGTGATATGCACATATGTATAAGTACCCCTACTTAATTTAAATAGGTTGACGTGCGCTCGCGCGCGCGCGCGCGCACACACACACACACACACACATTTCATTATTTATTTTAACCAGTGGAAATATAATTCTTTGTCGAATGTCGATTGTCGAATGGAATCGCTTTATTTGTTACAAATTGGTACTTTTTGTTGGGAGTTCGGAGTTTTAGTTTCAGTAAGACCAAATTTTGAATAATTTTGCGTATGTATGTAATGTCTGTGGATTGGAAATAACGATTTAAGTTCTCTATAGCGAAGTGTTATACAAACTTGGTCCACAAAATCCGGAGTTAACTGTCTATAGTCTGCAAGTTGACCTCGTCATCCTGTTGTCAACTTTCAAGAATTAAACAAAACCACACCACTTTACTTCGGTCTTACAACGTTTCGTCTACCCCACAATCTTATTTTGGTAACTTTTGTCCATAATATACTTCTTTCATAAAGCTCTAGCTCCTACTGTAGGCTACTTATTGACTGACCAGAGACGGAGAAATTTGTACAACAATTTTATTTCATATCCTTTTGGTTCCAGTCTTCAAGAAGGTTGTTGTAGAAACTTCAACTTCAACTAAATATTGTCTTTTAGCTATCCTGATTTGAAACTGGTTTCAAACATGATCTTGTAAGACTTTTTCAAGTTATTCTTCTGCTCACTCTCACATACACTCATGGAAATATAGTAGACACAGAAAATATAGTGAATTAAGTTTATTTAAACGTAGTAATTTTGTAAAGTACAATGCATTATGTCCATGTGTACCGGTGCGCGCTTTAGGCGTTTTGTCTCGCGTTCAAACCGGATATTAATCAGTTGATCTACCTTCTTCATAGACCTGTACTTGCCTCGAGCGAAGGTGTTTCCAATAACGCGCACAGTAAAAGCATGATCCGACGCTTCGTGTTAGATACTCCAAGCATGAAAATCGTAGTTTGTTAATCCGATGAGAAATTACGAAATTATTAAAATTTTTTAAAACATATTTTGTGAAGTTTTATTATGGAAATCAGTAAAAAATCTCTACGAAATGCGTATCTGAAAACGTATGAGCAAAATTAAATAATCACGTCAGAACGTCGGAGACTTCCGATTAGAACTCAGCTAGAAGATGGTAGATTAACTGTGCCGAAACATTGCGCAGTTGTTTCCCGTCTCCCCTCACTCACGCAGGGGAGAGAGAGAGAGAGAGAGAGAGAGAGAGAGAGAGAGAGAGATACTGTACACAGGCACGGATTGCTAAGTGTCCTAGAAATATGTATAATTATAATATTTTCATTACACTTTTTTTACTATTCTTGACTTAAATCTTTACTTATCTAAAAATGAACTTTTTCTTGTGAAAACTTACTTTTTTCGTCAGACGCGTTTCGGCGTACGTATCCGCCTTCTTCAGCTTTTAGTCAGACTGCCATCATTTCGTAACGGTTGTTGTGTGGAAGGTGTAGTGGGGGTGGTTGTGGAGGAAGGGGATTGGCGCGGGGATTCAACTTGATGTTTGTTTTTTGTAAAATTGTGTCAAAAAGTGTATGTGATTTATATTGTAATTGATCGTTAAGTATGTTGTTTGGTTGTGTTGTGTGGTGTTTATATATTTCGTATTGTTCAGTTGTGTTGAGTTTTCGACCTTTAGGTAAGTAATGTAAAATTTCAAGATTAGTGTCTATGTTGGTGTAACTGTGGTTTTCTGTGTGTATGTATGTGGCAAATGCGGAGTGTATATTGTTGTTGGTTAGAGCTTTTAAGTGTTCAGAATAACGGGATGAAAAAGATCTTCCTGTCTGGCCGATGTAGAAACTATTGCAGTCATTACAATTTAATTTGTAAGTTAACAAATAAGTTCTATAATATAACACCTGTTTTGTTATATTTGTCTATGTCTGTGTTTGTATTATTGATGTGTTTTTTGATGGTATTGGTTGTTCTGTATGCTATTTTGTATTTGTGTTTTCTGAATGTGTTGGCGATTTTGTGTGTGTAGGAGTTGTGGTATGTGAGTGTGATGTATTTATTGTGTTGTGTGTTGATGGTATTTTGTGTTTTGTTGTTTTCGTTTTTGATGCCTTTGTGTAGTGTGTTTATTAAATTAGGGTTGTAACCGTTTTTGATTGCTATGTATTTTATTGTGTTGAGTTCGTCGGTGTAATCTTGTTTATTTAAGGGTATTTTAGTTAGTCTATGGAGCATATGGTTGAAGGCCGCATGTTTATGTTGTGTTGGGTGGTTTGATGTGTTGTGTATAACCATGTCAGTTGTGGTTGGTTTCCTGTATATTTTGTACGTGTGTGTATTGTTAGTTTTGTTAATTGTTAGGTCTAGAAAATTTATACTATTGTTTTGTTCAATTTCCAGTGTAAATTTTAATTTGTGGTGTATAGTGTTTATGTATTTGTGTAAGTTTTCAACTTGTCTTGTGTGAAAGAAGAGATGAACAATCAAGACAACTTAAATCTTTATTTCATTTCAATAGCATTTCTTCATAACTTTAATTTAAGTTTGCAGAGAGTTTACGGGAGCTAGTCTTATCCTTTTCATCAGTACTTAGCAATAGACTATTTTTTTTTTCGTTATTGATAAAAGTCGTTTATTATTTGCTGGTTAAATGGAGTTCCGATAGCACCAAACACTGAAGAAGGGAATAAGACAAGTCTTCGAAAACTCTTTGCAGAAATACAATACGTTACACGCACACATATATAACACGCACCACACACACGTGCCTAAGCGGGCGCGTGTGTGTAAACAGATAGATAGATAGATAGATACAGATATGAAAGGGATTGAATTACTCTCTGACAGCAACTGATAATATACACTACACTAGTAATTATCACAGCTTCTATTTTCATTTTAAATAAACTTTACTTTTTTGTTTTGTTGCGATTTTTAAACAGTTAATAAAAAAGCCGTTAACCGGTGTTATAAAATATTTCTTTGTCGTCTGACAACAGTCACACACATTTTACTTTGGTCAGGACAAATTATTACAATTTACATGTGTTTATACAGTATCAGTGTTATATGTATCCTGTCTGTACTCCTTCTGTCCGAGTGACACGCCTCAAATTCCAGCAGCAAATAGGGATAGGGTTTCAGATGTACCACGCCTGTTTGTTTACATCAGGATTAAGCTAAGAACGGAAACAGTACACACACACACACACACACACACACACACAGCCTGTTGAAAGCAATAAGATAATTCTCAGTGAGTGTAGCGTGCGGAGGAGTTGAGGGCCCGAGATAAGGGTGTCCACTGAGAAGCGGCGGCCACCTGGCCAGTTCAATTCAGCCTCTCTCTGACTGGTTACTCTTGCGGATCGACCTGTTGTTTCCTTCACCGTTAATTTTGCAGTGTTTTGTATGCTCTGCATTTTATAGCTAAGGTCCATTTTCGCTTATTATTTTTGGATATTAATTTTCGCGTTGTGTTCCATCTGAATAGTTATCCTCTCATTCCTAACATGTTTTATAATGCCGAATAGTTGAATTTGTTCATTTAGAAACGTCTGTTTTAAAATAGATCAGTGTTTAATGGCAGATTCACATTTTCCAGTTGAAATTTAATCAATTTTTCATAGTTTAATTTTTTTTAATATTACAAGCGAGGTTTGCGTTTTCACAATTCTTTTTCCTAAAATGTTAGCTTTCCCCGATAACAACCACCAATAAGTTGTTGCTGATATGAGATTCGCAGAATTTCTCTTTGTCGGTTGTAGTTTTAATTTTCAAAAGCTTTGAGATTATTTTTCTCAAACTCCGGTAACGATCAAACACAGAACAATAATAATTTGTCTCTAAATTTTGATATATTAGATTTAACTGCAAACCGTTTTTCTTAGTAAGAAAAAGTCTAATAGTAAAAGTTAGCACGTTGAGTGCAAGCTGGATTGAAAACTTGATTTCCATTTTTTTCTAATTCGTTATTTTACCCTTATGCATGTTTTGTTTTGTGTTACAAATGATTTGTTTACTTGTTGAATTGTTTTGGGTCTGTTTTATAATAATTGTATGTTTTCATTAGTTTCCATATTATGGTTTGTCTATTGTTTTCTAACTGCTTTTACAGTATTATTAGATTTATATTAATTTATCCTTTTTCTTATTTATATTGCCATTGTTTATAAATTGTCTATTATTTACTATTCTCTATAAAATATAACATAACATTTAGGCTTATGGTCTGTATAATTCTTCAGCCATATTCCTATTCATAAACTTAATCAAACAATTCTTTAATGTTACTTTTGTTTACATTTTGTTTATTCTTAACTAACTATCCCTTAGAACATAGGATGTTTATTGATTTTGCATTTATATTCTTTACTATATTTTTTTCTTATATAAACTTTACTCTCTAACCATGGTAACACTAACTTTTAACTTTCCATGGGATTCCTTTCCTGAATATTATTGTATTCCTCATCTACCATTAATCTTAATCCTACTCTTAACAATATCCTTATTTACTAACACTGTTCACCATTAACCTTTAGTGTTTATCACTGATTATTAGGTGTTTATACCTATCAATAGGGTTTCAATTTATTTTGGGGTTTTACAGTGTCACTTTGCACTTTTTATATTTTATTTAAGTGTTACTAGTGGGTATTCCCTAACATTAAATTTTCTTTCTCACTTACTCCTGTTCACTATCTATCTATCTCTCTATCTCTCACTTTACAATGGTTAGTTATACTGTTAACAAGTTCATGTCATTATAGAGTCGTTTATTACATTTAAACTCTATTTCTTTGGTTAGTGTACTTTAGTTTGTCATTACTTATTGGATTTTAACAATTATCATTTACATTGATTATTTAGTCGATACTAATAATGATCATTTACATTTGTTATTTATTGGTTTCTTTTTCATTACTTTATTTGAGTGTAACATTTCTCCTTTTCTGTTCTATATTATTCGTTTGTGTCTTTTCATATCTTCTCATTTTATTTCATTTATACTTTGTTTGTTTCATTTTCATTTACCTTCTCCTTTGATTTCACTTTATTTCATTTTATTTAATTTTATTTCATTTATATTTTGGTTTTCACCTTCTCATTTGGTTTCATTTTATTTGGTCAATCACTTGGGTGGGTCATGTAGTCGTTTGTCGCGTCATCGTCATTTTATTTCTTTAGTTTGAACATTTTATATAGTTGATTCATCGTTTTTTCCCTGGTATTGGGGTGGCTTCTTTGTGTTGTAACATAATATATATATGTATGTTAGAATATAGTTATATTATGAAACTGTAATATATCACGTCAGGTCAGGTGACAAAGTATAACGATAAACGACGTAAACATGTGTGACATTCTGTGTGGACGTAACAAGGAAACTACGATAATAAACTGTGTAAGGAAAGTGGAACGCGCTGTCATATGTTAATAGCTGTATACATACCTGTCTGTCCTGTGCAGCATTTACTACAACTAGACTTACGTATGTGTGTCACACGATGTACACTTAAACACTTGCACTTGTATATACGAAATTCATACACTTTTTACTAAAGTACATCTCTTGATGCATATTGTAACGCGGAGTTTGGTATGTCTCTGAAAAATGTATACCAGTTTTATATTTGTGTAGTGTTAGTGCGTTCGTCTCGCACTGGGGTCGTTACATCAATTTTGCGCTAACGATCTCCGTAGCGTTGCGGTAATTACCAGTACAACACAGCAGTAACCTTACCTGTTCTTATATAGGGGTGTGTTAATCCCGGGTGGCGCCAAATTGTTTATTAAAACAATTAAACTTATTAATAATTATATTAATATGGTGTTCTCAGCTATGACGGTCAGGGCGTTCAAATAATTCCCGCTCGTTCAGCCTTCTGGATCGATTCGGTAGTTGTACGATTTGCAACTTGAGCGCTGATCATCAAACCTAGCTTTCGTAAATGAACACAAGTAATATAATGCAATCCCTATGAAATAATAACAACGGTTACTCCCTGTACTAGTTATTTTAATGTTTGCTAAGTAATATTTTCAATTTTGACAATTAAATTATATTAGTTGATTAACAACTCTGCACCGACTTTTTACATGAAACAATTATACTCAGGATGACGAATCGATTCAGGAATGATATATTCACATAAGCATGGCAGCTTAATGTGTAGTTATCATATTTAATTTCGTTCCAAAATCGGTGAATTCTTTTGATTACAAGGCAAAGAATTCCTATGATTACAATAAAAGTACTTTACCTTACTCTAAGTGTACATAAATAATAAGGTATGTTGTTACAATCTGTTCTGTAGTGTCGTTAAATGTGTTTCGAAAGTTCGTGTTTAACCAATAGGTGAGATTTTATGTTAACAAATTTTCAGTGTGTTTATTTTTCTTAAATAATTTTTGAAAGAGAATATTCGGCTTATAGTGAGATCAAATTACTTTTAGTAAAATTTAGAGTGATTTTATTTTTTGGAAATAAGGTAATTCAATGGTACTTAACACATCAGTTGACTTGGTGTTATCGTTCATTGGGTCAGAAGAGGATTGGGCTGCAATAAGTTCTATTTTCATTGATCTTTGGACTTAAGTAGGTCTGGCGTCCTTTTCGTATAGGATGTAGTCATAATTTTCTTTTATTTTTCTGTTTTATGGTCCTTGGTCTTTAGTGACTGCTCCCATGGATCGTCTGCTTCTTATTCAGTCATGGTTCGAATTTCGTTCACTGTTTTACATTATTTAATTAAAATTCGGTCTTCCAAAATTCGGCTTCTGTCCTGGTAGATTGACGCTTTACGAGTAACGGTATTCAACGGTAATTTTCGCCACCAACATCCTTTATTAATATTATATCCTTATAATATTTTGTCTTAAAAATGATTTACAATTTATCCTTGGTGAGTCCTTCGCCTCGGATTTGCTAATTTCTTAGTTAACTTATTACAATTTGTAGTTGTTTGTTTTTGACAGTTAGGCATTTTCCTAGGTCTAAGTAGCCATTATGGTATTTGACTTATTTCATTCAAATTACATTTCCTTTTAGCCTAATGGGCTTTATTTTGTTAATATAATTGGTTGTATCATTTATTGTTGTGTTTTGGGTCTGTTTATGTGTTATTATTATGTCACTATTATTTTATACATAATTGTTTACTGTCTGGTTTCTTCGTTTTCTAGTCATAACTTTTTTAACTTTTTTACTTATTTACTTTGCCAATAATAAAAATGTGGCTATTATTTACTATTTTTTGATCTTATTTAATACAATATTTAGGCCTATGGTCTGTATAATTCTTCCAGCCATATCCAATTCATAAATAATTATTTAACTATTATTTGCTAATCTTCGTTTACAATTCATCTTATTTTATATCGTTTTTGTGTGATAAACAACATAACTTTTCATGAACTTTATAGCGATCCCTTATAACATGGGTGTTAATGGATTTGTTTTAACTCCTTAATTTTTTAAACAATCTTTTAAACAATCTTTACTCTCCCTCCATGTTAACACTATCTGTTTTCCCTTCAGGGCATTCTCCCTTTTAATTATAATTGCATTTACTTAAATTTAATAATAACATTCTTTCTTAACTAACTACTGTCTTCATCACTTTTCAGCGTTCATTATACCTTACTTAACTGTTTATACTTACTGCTATTCTTAATTACTAATATTCTTCACTTTTTATCATTTAGTGTTTCCTTTGGATTTATTAATTGTTTATGCTTTTATCATTCACTATTTTTCACTATATTAACATTCTTTATTTTACACTATTCTTATTCAATCATCACCTTCACTTTTAAATTATTTATAGTTTATTATAATTTAATTAGTGTATTTTCTTTATCACTACACTCTGGGGTTTTTACACTTTCATTTTGCACTTCACAAATGTTTTTGTTTTTTAAGTGTTTCTATATGGGTGATCCCTCTAATTACTATCTCACTACCGTACTATCTCTTTCATTACAATCTATCATTAATAATATTAACAATTTTATGTCTTTATATTTCTATCATTACATCTAACTATAAATTGTGGGTTAAATTGCTTTTTTATATTTATATTTAACATTGTTTAATTGGGTTTCTTTCAATTATCATTTACTTTTTGTCCATTAAATGGATAATAACATTTATTTACTTTTTTTTCATAGGTTAATTATTGGTCTTTTTTCCAATATTACATTTGAGTGTATTATTTCTCTTGCTCATATTCTTTATAACTTGTTTGTGTATCATCATTGGTTTTCATTTTTATTTATTTCCTTAATCTTGGGTTTGTTTCTTTTTCATTTCCCTCCTTCTTCATTTTCATTGTATTTGGTTAATACCTTGGTTTTCCACCTTCTCCTTTGGGTTCATTTTAACATGTTGCATTGCGTCATTCAATTCCATGAACTTGTTTCATTTTTGTTTGGTTTTGGTTTTTTCCCTTCTTCTTTTGGTTTGGTTAATCACTTTCTTCTTTGGTTTTATTCTCGTTTGCTTTTTATGGTTCCCTTCTTCTTTTGTTTCCTTTTGTTGGGTCAATCACTTGGGTTAGGTCATGTCGTCGTTTGTCGAGTCATTGTCTTTATATTTTATTTATATTAAACATTTTATTTTATATGCAGTATTATTTTATATTCAGAATCATCTTTTTTACCCCTGGTATTGGGGTGGCTTATGTGTTGTAACAATATATAAAATATTTAATATTTATAAATTCTTTATCTCAAGATGTTTTATCCCTTATTTGGTACACGTTTCGGGAATCTTATTTTTCCCATCTTCAGCCTTCCTGATTTTATATCTTGTGGAGTATTTGTGTTTTGGTTGGTTGTTGTTATGGGGTCCTGTTGGTTTTTGGTATTTATACTGGTGTTATAACGTTCAAAATTAATACAACAGCCAATAGTATATAGAAAATTGAATGCCAATATTGCAATAAATGTTACATAGGACAAAAAAACAACTAAAAAAACGTTATTTTGAACATTTAAACGCCTACAAAACCAGAAATACATAAACTGGCCACACATGCAATAAAGACAGGACATGAACTCCCAGACATAACCTACATGACACTAATAAAGCACATACCACACAAAGGCACCATAATGAACATATGGGAAAATTTACAAATATACAAACACAAAACAAACTAATACCTGAACAAATACAAATCAATACAAAACATGACACAATTTTCAAACCACTCAACATCGAAAATACTGAAAAAGTTAATGCATATTTGACAATCACACACAATAACACCAATACAAAATACCAAAAACCAACAGGAAGCCATAACAACAACCAACCAAAACACAAATACTCCGCAAGATATAAAATCAGGAAGGCTGAAGATGAAAACAATAAGATTCCCGAAACGTGTACCAAATAAGGGATAAAACATCTTGAGGTAAAGAATTTATAAATATTAAATAAATTATATACCGGTATATGAAAATGCACACAAACATTCAAAAGTTGAATTTCTATACACATATATAAAAGTTGGATTGCGTTTGATGAGCAATGTTATAAAAACTATCAATATTTTAAAAGAGTGTCTAACCATCAATCACTGTTAATCATTTTGTGCTTCCTACAGTGATTTACGTGTCAGGGCCATAGACAATTGGCACGAAACTGACACTGAAATTGGGAACGGGATAGAAAGGCACGGGGAATAACAAGACGAGAAAGAAAAACAATTAAATGCATTGACAATCAAAACAGAATTGAATATGTCGTTTACAGGATAATAAAAATTAACTAGATAAGATATTTTGCTAGGTGAGAATTAAGCGATTGAAAATGTATGTTGTTTTGGTTGGTGGACTAGAGGCCGCGACAACGGCCCTCTACAAGTTACAGTGCTCCGGATATATTCATAGAGCTCCTCCGTATATGCTGTGTTTGAGGCTTATTTCTGATTGCATTTTTAATTTTTACACTCTCTTTCATTCTTACCTTTTCTTTTTATTTTGATGTTTCAAGAGCATCTGATAAGCACGTTGGTCTATTTCCACTCTAATAACACCAGTCAGCTCCGTTGACGCAATACTTGTTTGGTTGGTCTACATTCTGTCTATCCTATGATTCATATTAAAAGAACAATGAAAAATATATGAAAAAGATAAAAAAGATATTACTGAAAATACTGCTGAAGAATGTCATATGAATGAAAACAGGATAGTTAACGGAGTCAAGTATTTAAACTAGCACAAATTATTTAATTTGCACTCCAGTAAACTGGACATTGGTCAGGAGGGAAGACTCTGGAGACTGACTAAAGAAATGTTGTGTTCATAACTGGAGACTGAATTGATAAGCATTTTTTCAGTAGTGAAAAATCATCATCATCATCTTCTTCAAGGATTAAACCAAGGATGGTTTGTTCAGGTCTCAAACAGGCAAAGATTAGAGCTGGTCGCTCCAGCGCTTCCTCGGACGTCCTACACCTCTCCGTCTCTCGGCTTATAGTTCCATAGTTGTTTGGGAATGCGGCAGTCATCCATTCGGCAAAGATGTTCCCACCAATTCAGCCGATACTGGACAATCCTGTCGAGTATACTCATAATATTTAGTTTCTGCTGTATATCTGTGTTTCTTCTATGATCATGGAGAGTATACCCTGCCGCTTGCCTGAGAAATCTCATTTCAGCCGCTCGGATGCGACTGGCCTCACCTTTCGTTAAAGTCCAATTCTCAGACCCATAAAGAAGTGAGGGAAGGGCCATCACCTTGTAGAATTTTAGGCGTGTTACTTTACTTGCTGACTTAAGGGTTCGTCTATTGGTCCCGAACATAAGGTTGAATTTATGCAACTTATTCACAACGTCGTTGCTTCCATTATAAGACACACTGTAGCCCAGGTATTCAAAATTGCTAACTTGTTCCAGGACATTACCATCTATAACAATTTTTCCCGTACGGGATCAGTTCCACGAAAAGCCATCACCTTGGTCTTAAGTGTGGATATTTGCAATCCAGAGTCTTTGCTGATTCGATTTAACAAATGTATACCCATCTGCAATCTGTTTTCCGAGTCCAGTAGTAGAAAGTGAAATGTTTATTGTGCAAAGGAATGAATATAATATGTAAATTGTCATTAGTTAGTACTTGTATACCGACTATTGCTTAGTCACCCCAATTTATTCTCCACAAAAATGTGTGATCATGCGAGAAAAGGAACGCTGGTGTGTACGTACGTGCATGCGTGTTTGTATGTATTTATTTACTTGGTGAGGCATACTTAATAATTGTAGTTATCTTCTAGTTAGCATATTTCGTAACTGAGGATGTTAATTCGAAATGTCTTGGTTGGGAACTTCGGTTCAGACCGAACGTCCACTTTTCTAACGCAGTCCTTTTGGTAATATTGCTCAAAAAGGTCGTTTTCTACGCCCAATTCTTACTGAAGCATACTGTGTATTTTACAACGCGTATTTCTGATACATACAAGGTACTGATACTGGCATAACTTTACATTAAAATTGGTATGGAGAACCATACATGACTTCCATGTTGTACGATTTATGAAATAATTTACTTGAATTCGGTTCGGTAATTTCTAAAAAAATATCGTCCACCCTCAAACTAATTTCACTATTTATAGATATTTTTGTTATTATGGGGTAGTCGTTTAATATAATGTTATTTTCAATCACTTTATCCATAAAAATTAGGTAGGCTTACTTTATTCTTATAAAGAAACCGAACTACGCAGATAATCATCCCTCCTCCGAAGCGCTCCGAAGTATCTCATGGACCCTGAGCATCTTGCAGAAGGTTCATTCCCTAAATACGAAAAGTCTGTCTATGAACCGTTCCTCTATAAACACGTGCAGTTACACTGCCCAGCGATCCACAGGAAGCAAATCGATAACAAAAGCGTGCAAATGTAAGAAAATAAACATGAGTGAGGCCTGAAATAACGCGAATTGTGTGTGTGTGTGTGTGTGTGTGTGTGTGTGTGTGTGTGTGTCTTGCTGCCTTTTTATTGCGATAATCATAATAATAAAATGGAAACGTAAATATTAGATAATTGAGATATGCTTGCCTTCCACGAACGATATATTTTCTCTCATACATGAATTAAATTAAAATGAAAAAGTATAGAATTTTGTTAAAGTGAAATAAAATGTTTCTATAGAAACTACTTCTTTGTTGTCAATAACGTATATTACACATATAAAACTTATAAAATTTACTTTCTCCATCATCAAGTACCATTTTAATTTATAAAAAATTACCCCCTTCCCCTTCAACTACCCTTTTCATTTATAGATATTTCATCTACCTTTCTACAGTGGAGTATTATGACCTTCTTTTAAGGATACTTTATTTATCAAAATTAAGCACTTTACTCTAGTTAAAACGTAAAACGTTGCAGGTAAACTACCCCTTTCCCTTAACTGATCTTCACCAAAATCTATAGGCCTCGAGTCCTCTGTAATTCAGAACGGTATGCAAAAAATTATTTGATAATGTGTGAATGTGCGGCAGTTATCGTTTGACATAGAAAATTCTACACACACACACACACACACACACACACTTTTCGAAAAATGACTGTTTTTCATGTTTTGAGGGTAGTACAATCAGAATCCGCCATTATCTCGAACACGATTTTTTTCGCCATGACCATACTTCCATTTCTTTATGGAACATGGAAGTAATAAAATTCAGCTGTATCTTCTAAGTTTCTCGTGGGTTCACGTACAGTACAATCCTAACCTGACCAAATCTCTGTGTGATATCGCCGTTTAACAATCTGACCTGCCAACTTATTTCTAGACTCGAGAGATAATCCAGATTTTACACCGGATTGGCCATTTTCCTTTCATATAACTTATGTTTTCTAGCGAAAACGATAACAGCACGGCGCAGCAAGAGTAACATCGCTACTACCGCTATCATATGATATATGTCCGATAATTACAAATTAGTTTTAAACATGACTTTACATTTTCCTACGTGGCGATAAACGCAGACTTTTATGGATTGTTTTTACCTTCGAATATACCATAATTAAAACTATTATTCTCTACATAGCCGTAATATACGATGAATAAGCTAATTCAAGAATAGAGATGAAAAATGGCGCAATTTATTTGCTAAGAATCGACAGAATGCAATTTTTCTGAGCTGTTGTAAGCTTACAATAAATGTAGGTTTAGCACCGTATGGCACAGTAATAATTACATTGTTTTTTCTGAATAAAGGACATAAGCTAAGTACTTTGATAATTAAAAAAATCATTCAATCGTGTTATAATAATAACATAACTATACAAATAATAAGTAAAATACAATATACAGAAACAAAACTCAGTACAATGTAATTATAAAAGATTTTCGGAACGCCCAGCATCGATGGAAATAAAAATGTGCGGTCTCCTGTCAACGTTGTTTCCTGCTTTGTGTAGAGATTTTGGCAGTCATTTCTTCTACTGAATCAAACCGAGATGCTACAACTTGTACTTCAAGAGACCCACAGGATATAATAGAGCGACAGTAAGTCCGTAATTCTTGCTGGCCGCGGTTGGTAATGACCACTATTTAAATTAACTTTACAGTATTACGTGGCCATCATATATTATGCCCATCATAAACGGAAATAAACATTTCTTTTACCCTGGCACCATGGCCGGATTAAGGCTATGGGGAGCCCGGGGCTATTTAAGAGCAGGAGCCCATGTATGAAATTTTCGCGTTTTGGACAATACTTTACTTTATTCAGAAGATCATTTAATAAATATAAAAAACAAAATGTTGTTCTTAAACCGTGTTTTTACTCTCATATTGTTCTATTTTATACTGATTAAATAGATGCTGAAACTGTTTACTATTATTTTATTTTGCAGATCTTTTTACAATGAATAATCCGTTCACGCGTGCCGGCACGTATTAGTCCTCGTACAAACCAAATAACGGCTGCTTCCAACGCGTGGTTCCTTTGTTTATTATCAGCGTTTATTTTTTTGGTCATTTTCAAAGGCTTTTTTAAAACTTTATATCTTCGCGTAGAATTAATATTTTGACACTCGACAAAAATGAAATAAGTTTATCTTTTCTACTTTCATTTTGTGTTTAGTAAGTGTTTCTAAGCATTGTAAAATCTGAAATATTGATTTTCAAAGGGACGTATATTTTCTCGAGCCTTCTTCAACAACCATCATAAAACATTTGTGATAGCTTATAACTGGGGAAATTTAAGTGTTAAACTTTACTGCTTTGGCTTTTACCATAACCTTATGTACCTAAACATGTCCCCAAGTTTCATTTAAATCCGTGATCCACACGTCAGGTACTCTCCTTGTCAATACGGTTTATAATATTTCGCTTGCTCGGAAAATTTTATTTATTCGTTCGAAAATGAGAATTTTTAAATAGTCGGGCATAAAGCCTCCCGACAAGTGGACCCCGGGGCTTTAGCCCCCCCCCCTTAATCCGGCACCGCCTGGCACATATTTCATAACATCCGTCAAAACCTCTTATCCAAGTAGAGAACACAAACCTGTAGTAGTCATTTCGGAAATCTGTTGTAATTACACTTGTACTGTATTTGTAGTTTGTCTGAGTAACTGTCTTAAATTTAAGCGGTTCGAGTGGCGTCAGTTATCAGCGAGCTCATTGTCAAAACGTCGTGGATTCGAAACCATCGGAATGAGGATCGTTTTCTCAACACGACGCGACGTCCAGCCGGATTCTACATTACAACCGTATTGAGTTCATCTTTATCCAGAAAACTGATTGTTTTCACTCTTACACTTGAACGAGCTTATTCACTTCCTAACTGTATAGAATTACGGTTTTAACCTTACTCAATGGTGAAAAATATTGCATAGGAATCTCCTGGAAAAAAGTATTTCCAAACTTTGGAGTCCACAGCTCTTAATCGATGAAGTTTCCAAAAAGAATCCAGTAGCAAAAAAATGCATATTGTGTCTAAAAATTCTATAAAAATTAGACGTTACTATAAAAGAATGAAGATACCCGTCACACTGGAAAATGACGGTAAATTTTTAGAAAATTTTAAATTATATTTTGAAAAGACGTAAAATATAGGGAGCTGCCTTATTTAAAGTACTTTATACCTTCAGAGCTCTTATACTTTACGTGATCCCAAAGGTGGCTTGATTAAAAAAAAAATAGAAGGGAAACAAAGAGAGGGGGGAGAGAGAGAGAGAGTGTGTACACTTACTGAAGAGAGGACGAGTATGATTTTACTAAACAGAGGTCAGTGGCCGCGTGTGGCTCGTATGTATTTGCATGTATCTGTGTGTATGATGTGTGTGTGTGTGTGTGTGTGTGTGTGTGTGTGTGTGTGTGTGTGTGTGTGTGTGTGTGTGTGTGTGTGTGTGTGTGTGTGTGTGTGTGTGTGTGTGTGTGTGTGTGTGTGTGTGTGTGTGTGTGTGTGTGTGTGTGTGTGTGTGTGTGTGTGTGTGTGTGTGTGTGTGTGTGTGTGTGTGTGTGTGTGTGTGTGTGTGTGTGTGTGTGTGTGTGTGTGTGTGTGTGTGTGTGTGTGTGTGTGTGTGGAGATGAAAGCAATCAGCTATGTAGAAGAGTGCATTACTTTTTCCAGTAGTGACACACCGCTCAATTTAACACGCCCGTTTGTAGACACGGACTTTCTCCTCCACAGCCATCTCAATTAACTCGGCTTGGCTTTATTATTAGGTCCTCAACATAATGTAATAACAATTCACTTTCGTTTTCCTGTTCTTGCTATTGTTTTCTTTGTCTCGTATTTCCTGTTATGTTTTTCTAATTTATACACTCTCTTGCGGTTTTCCTTTTCTTCTTATTTTCAAATTTACACGGCTTAGGCATCGTGACCTATTGTCGCTTTAATAATGCCAGTCGCTCCACTGAGACAATGTCTGATTGATTCATCTACATTCTGTTATGGTTTGTCGCTATTGTCGCTTTAATAATGCCAGTCGCTTCACCGAGACAATGTCTGATTGATTCATCTACATTCTGTTACGCTTTGTCGCTATTGTCGCTTTAATAATGCCAGTCGCTCCACTGAGACAATGTCTGATTGATTCATCTACATTCTGTTACGCTTTGATTCATATCAAGAGATCGCTGAAGACTATCAATCGAGGCTACTGATAAAATTCATCTGGTTGTATTCCCCCTATTGTTAATACTTAAATACGTCACACTCGGCTCCGCTCGATCATTGCAATGCATATCAATTCCACAGCTGACCATACAATTGGGAACCACAAAAGAGAAACTCCACAAATAATTTCCACGTTGATACAGCTTATCATGTAGTTTGTTCGTATAGTAAATAATATAGTTGTTTACGATAAAAAATATGAGTAATATATAGGCGAACCAAAGTGTCATCGAATTGAGACTCCGTGACATTGACATTAAAGAGAATTGATGATAATGTTGTACGAAGACTTAAACGCCTGGTGCCATTTTGATTAAAATTAACTCCCGGGCTATTTGGCCGTGGTCCATAGTTACATAAAATTACAGAAGCTATGAATCGGCGGGATGAAAGCCTGTCGTTAAGTACTTCATGGCAGGGCGCGTTGCGAGCCTCTCATACACCTACTTCTTTCTGATTGGCTGGTGGTTGATTTATTACCATATCGTGACATTTAAGAAATTTATAAGTAGAAGTAGTGTTCACGGGACATCTGCAGCCTTAACCACGGTACTGTGATCCTAACGTGCATCCCACGTTAGCGTTGATTCGTTTTCACTGAAGATGGCAGTCAGTGGTACTGCCGAAACGTCTGGTTTCGTCAGAAACTTTGGACCACGGGCAAACAGCCCGGGAGCTAATTTTAATCAAAATTGATGATAATTTGTTATGAATATTGTACAGCTAAGGTAATGTTAAGTCAGGTCAAAGTGCCAGATAAAATTGGTCAGAAACTTAACGTTGACCTAAAGTAATCCTGGATTGTTTCAATAATCCAGAAAAGCTCAGGCACGGTGCTAAAAATAAATCAGAGAGTTTCTCGAAAGTAACAAATAGAAAATGATGAGGAATTTAATAGGATATACGAAAGCAGGAAATTTTGGTAAAACTCCTTTTGGAAGTACATTGGAACACTTAATTATGATTATGATACTCGAGAGAAAACATAATTTTATAGGGAATGCAAATTGAGAGGTTCTTTGGCCTAGAAGTTGTGAAAAATGTAGCCTACACAAAATTACTAATCACGATCGAATAGGAACTGTTTATAAATCGCCACTAA
The DNA here is from genome assembly GCA_034769895.1 of Magicicada septendecula. Taxonomy (NCBI): domain Eukaryota; kingdom Metazoa; phylum Arthropoda; class Insecta; order Hemiptera; family Cicadidae; genus Magicicada; species Magicicada septendecula. The sequence goes on from CM068370.1 coordinate 86,878,513, forward strand.
AACGTTCCCAAGTTAACTAAATTTATTAGCGCAGACAAACATTAGTGCGAACATTGCATGTGCTTACGATTTTAATATGAAACAGATCTGTAACGGTAATATGCCCACTTAGCGTTATCCATCACAAGACTTGGTTCACACGAGCGTAATTTCTGCAAAGCGTAATCCGCGCGACCGTGTTTTTGCTAGTTAATATTTACGAAGTCCGCAAGCCCACGCTAATTAAGGGCGTCGTTGAAAGAGAATTGAAAGAATACGGTTGAAAGTATTTATTTTTTATTACTTTTGAATATCCATTTGTACGTTCGATGAACTGTTGTCTTCATTGGAAGTTTTGTTTTTATCAATTCTAAATACATAGTCCTATTGATATTTTAATAGAGTATATTATCTTACGCAGAGCAAAACTTGTTTTAATAAAATCTAGAAAAATGTTATTGTTTCAGACAGGTTTTGTCAGTTCAAAGGTACTTCTGAACTGGTTACAGTTCTTAAACCAGATATAAGAACCGGTTTCTAATATAAGAGATCTTACGATAGAATTCGATCGAAATTTGTAATGTTTTTTGCTTAAGGAGAATATTTTAAAATTGATGACCCACTTGCATTTTATAAACACCTACTTACAAAATATAAAGAAATAATAAAGGAGAGAGTACAAAAAGAGTTATTATAAAAAATAATTAAAAAAATTATAGAGAGTATATTTCGATAAAAAAGCTTAGATAATAGAAAATTTTACAGGCATTGCACAAATGCAATGCACAGAGAAGGGCATTGAAAATGCTTCAATAAATCTAAAAAAAATATATATATATATTTATAGAGAGTATATTTCGATAAAAAAGCTTAGATAATAGAAAAATTTACAGGCATTGCACAAATGCAATGCACAGAGAAGGCCATTGAAAATGCTTCAATAAATCTATAAAATATATATTGCAACGATACAGCCATAGCTGTATTAGGCATTAATTTAAATAAATGTAAATTTTGTATAATTTGTATAAGTTACGGGTAAATGGACAGGTCTGAGATTGCAGAAATATTTCATTGTTAGATTAGGGTAGCAATTAACCTGTTCCGACACGCAGTGAACACCTGCTCAATTGTATGTGTGTTACACGTGTATCTTGTGTGTGTGAGTGAATCAGGCATAGACAGGAAACTCAGCAACCCGCCCCAAGTAATTAATAAAATAATTGTTTTAATTCACTGTGAGAAAACTAATTAATGTATGATCAAACCAAAGGCACCAAAGTGTGGGTAAAAATTATAGTTATCCCCAGTGAAAAGATGACGTTAATAGAACACGTTATGCGAATACAGTGCAAAATAAACGTGCTAAAAAATACGCAAATTACCCTAAGACGCTCAAATTAATATAGTGAGTGATTAATCGAAGTAGCTACGATTTGTGCTATCTCGATTCTGTGCAAAACAGTGCTATTTGCTAATAATTGCAAATAGATGAAAAGGTTCGGTAGTGGGGGCTGTCACGAGATATGCAGGTATCGACAGGACGATTTTGGAGCCGACCAGCGCGGAATCTCGAGAGGGTATAAATTAAGGGTTCGACCAAAAACCCTTCTCTTCATTTCAAGACTCAGTTGCAGCCGGACATGCTGTCCGTCGGCAAAACAGTTTATTTTTATTATTCTATTATAAGTCACAGTAACAAACGAAATGACGTTTGTTAAAGTCACGACAATATTACGGAAAAAGTAAATACAGCAATAGTTAGTCTATCAAGAGTATATCCAGGAAATATGCTGTGGATCGACGCTGGACTCTAGACGTATCCAGGGAAGCAGCCGTAGATCGACGCTGGACTCTAGACGTATCCAGGAAAGCTGCCGTAGATCGACGCTGGACTCTAGACGTATCCAGGACCACGCCAGGACAAGAGGAATGGAAAATTAACTCTAGACAACGCTGGACCCCGGACAACAGTCGTAAGATCATCAGAAATCGAGGTGACATGTTTAATGCAGTTTTAAATGATTTATAAAAACAAAAGAGCTCATAAAGACGATTTCAAAAGACAGTAAATAGAAACAAAGAAAGTTTATATTTAGTAAAAATATGTTAAAATGTAAATAAATGTTTAGTCGTAAGAATGATCGATCGCATATACATAAAAGCAGTAATAAATGAAAGAGAATTTAAAGTAAAGAGAGAGAGTTTATTATCAAAATAAATAGTAAATTAATTAGATATTTGAAGTATAGAAAGATTAATTTAAAGTTGAATATTAAAACAAAAGCCAGTCTACAAGAAATTAATATAAAGTTAAATTGAAGTCAAAACATTGGTATAGACTGAGCGAGTAGACGTCAGATCTGAGATAAGACAATTTATTTCAATATAAGAATATTTTAATTTTATAATAAATTAATAAAAATTATTTAACATGTTTAGATATAAGATTAACATGTTTAGATATAAGAATTTTTTAAATATGTGTAATGTTGCATATCGTAAGATATAAACATTAAATAATGAGCAATATCGTGAACGACAAATTAATGATGTTTATGAATAATTTGAATAATGAAAAAATAATAAATATGAGTTTTTAATACTGATAATAAAAATACTCTTATTATATTTACACCTGAACCCCAAATACACGTACATGTTGTTAGTAATGTTATATAAAGTGATGAGTTCAATTAATGTACCAATTAAATTGCACAGAATATAGAAATAATAACAGTTGTATAAATGTTGCCCTTGACGTGTGGCACGACACGCTTACATTTAATAACATTGTATCGTTGTAATATATTTATGTTCATTCACCAATCAATGAATTCATTCTTCATTCACCAATCAATGAATTCATTCTTCATTCACCAATCAATGAATTCATTCTTGATTTACCAATGTACAGATTATAAGTTAAATGTAGTTGCATTCATAAGCGAAGTTTTATATGTGTACTACGTTATTGACAACAAAGAAGTAGTTTCTATGGAAACTCACCGGTTCCCATTTTCGATAACGCACCAGCGTTTGGCCGCAAATGTGCGACATGTCCTTATAAACATTTTCACTGTTAAAAATTCCGTATTGAGTAGTAAGTGAGGTTTCAAATCCTCAGATTACTGAGGCCAAAGATTTCGCTAGACCTTCACTTTACAATCGTGCTGAGGAATTAACATACATAACATACACATAACATAAGCTACTCTGTTATTTTATGTGTCTATCAATAAGTACTGTAGGGCTTCTAGCTTCTAGCAAGATACTGAGTTACAGAAGGACCGGAAAATGTTAGGAGGACTCAAGTCAAGGGTCCCTGTCTTCGCTCTATTTGCTACTAAGTACTAATGCTGTTCCAGATTGGGTAATGTCTTTCGAAATTTAGAATTCTACAGCTAAAAATGGGGAAAATATATTATATAAACAGAGTCCCAAAATTATTGCTTTTTTCTTATGGACAGTTAAAAATTTAATCCACATTTGTGTTCCAAATGTGTAATTATGCATTACGAAAATTCCTGCAAGACAACGTATGGAGCAAAATTAGAGGTTCCGTATGTTGTTTGACTTGAAATATTAGAATAAAACAATCCCAGAGCTCCATCTTTAGTATTTTGCAAGGAAATAGATGAAAAGTATACAAAATTTGAGTTTAAAAATACAATTTTTTAGGTTTAACGCATAATAATTTTGTTAAATCTATATATATATATATATATATATATATATATATATAAAAGCGAAATACCACTCACTTATTCATACACTCACTCATCACGAAATCTCCATAACTATAAAGCCTACAAACTTGAAATTCGGCACGTATGTTCCTCTTGGCTTCTAGGTGCTCGCTAAGAAAGGATTTTGAAAACTAACGCCTAACCGCGAAAAAACGCGAAAAACCGCTAAAAACCGTGACACCGACAGTTTTTTCAACTCTACGCTTCCTGGAAGTCTAATTTTTTTTTTTTTACTTTGTATGAGGCTTTTGGAAAGTTACTAAACAGTATTGTTTTCATCTAACCTATAACCACGAGGTGGCGCGAAAATAATCGCGACACAGTTCAAAATGTCCCTCTATTCCTTACTATGTGGCGTTGAGGGTTTATTTTGAGTTCTAAGTTCGGCACATATATTCCGAACAGGGTACGGAGACACTCTTTGGCCAGTTGCATATAAAAAACGTTCAAGCAAACCAAATAAATCCTGTTTCGATTGTACTACAAATGGTTCAATGCTGGTGAAACACTGCACCTATATGTAGGCCTATCTATATATTGCAACAGTACAAATGTATAGGGTACTATGCATTGCACAATTAATTAAGATAATTAATAAAATAAAATAAATAATTCATATTGTTAGTAATAATAATTCAGCTTTCAATATGAACTGTAAATGGTACAACCAAATTTCATGCTTGGACGGGTTGATCACGCCACGCAGCTGTGTCTGTGTGTTCACATGTATTTTACATGTGTGTGAGACCAGTTGATTCCTGTAAAGCGTCACCCCTAAATGAACGCTATTAATTATATGAATTATTTAAATTGTAAAGATTGTGTGCATAATATCACAAAACCAAATACGCCATAGTGTGTATAAAATAAAGACGTGTGTACAAAAATTTGTGCGAAAATAATAAAAAGTGCGAATATAGTGAAAATAAATATAAATAAAACTTACGTTAGTTAAGATAGGAGAAAACGGTTTATACACAGTGAACACATAAAAATTACCGACAAGATGAATATCGGGTAATTTGCAAAAGACTTCGCATGTTGCGAAGACAAGCGAAATAAGTGGGAAAATAATCGTGTTTAGAAAGGGACGCCAACGACAGACTGAGACCTGCAGAAGATTGTCGAAAAATGATTTTGCGCCTTAGGGTATAAATACTCCAGACACACCAACTTATTTCTCTTTCTCGTACAACTACCGTGGCAGCCGGAGGCTCTGACCAACGACAACTCTTTTTCAATCAACCACAGCGGCAGCCGGAGGCTCTGCACGACTACTCATCACAATCGTGAGAGCACCTGCAGGCAGAGGCTATGACGGAATACGAGGGAGCAGCCAAGTACATGGAATAGAGTCCAGTGTACGGGACGAGGCAACGGACTACGGGGAGGATCTGAAGGACGAGGATCAAGGACTCCAGGACTGCATGACTACAGAGGAGCATCCAGGAACAAGGACCTAGGACCGAAGAGGATACGTTGAGTATTACCACGACAAATAAGGTGAAACAAAACCATGTATTTGTAAAAACCAAAAAAGACTCAAGTAAAGACAATTAACTATGTAAAAAGAAAGACAATATAATTCAAAGTGGAATTAATAATTTTTGAAAATATAAATGTTTATTTGTATAGTAGTTTAGAGTAATGTTTAAAAGTATGAAATTATAATTTTGAATAAATAATTTAGTCAATGATATTTAAATTCATATGAAAGTAAATAGTAAATTTTATAATTTTGAATAATTTAATCAATGCTATTTGAATTAATTTGAAAGTAAATAAAAAATTTAGTGTAAAAACAAAGAAATGCATATGCAATATAATAAAAAAAATAGATTATTAAAAAGAGATCAGATAATTTAATAGTTATCAAAATAATGAGCAAGTCGAGAGCAATATTATTATATAATAACAAATGTTTATTGTAGTATAAGAGTGTATATTATGTTCAATGTGTAATACGAGGTATTACTTATATGATAATAACAATAGGTGTACTACGGCTACACACATGCGAATACTAATGATAGTTTAAATCGCAAAAGTATTGAAAATTTTTAATTAATAAGTTTTTAAATGGTTCTAAACAATTTCACGTTGTGTTATTATTATTATTATTATTACTACTACAATTACACCTGTCATAATTTTATAGCGTAAGTACACACAAACACACACTCATCATGAAATCTCCATAACTACAAAGCCTACAAACTTAAAATTCGGCACGTATGTTCCTCTTGGCTTCTAGGTGCTCGCTAGGAAAGGGTTTTGAAAACTTTAACGCCTAACCGGGAAAAAACGCGAAAACCCTCTGAAAACCGTGACACCGATAATGCAGCTTTTTTTCAACTGTACGCTTCTTGGAAGTTAATGTTTATTACAAGCAAACGAAATAAATCCTGTTTCGATTGTACTACAAATGGTTCAATACTGGTGAAAGTATATAATAAGCAAGTTATTAGCCTGGCTACGTAGACTAAAATCCAGGGGTGGTGGTGGCATCAAAGGGCTTAATCCCATCTGTTTTATTGTTGTTAGACTTACAATAAAGGACTGTCTTAATCTCTAACAGAAACTTAGTTTACCCTCTCCAACTAAATAATACAGCGTCATTTTTAACAACTCATTAATTTTCAAGCTTTAATGGTTGATTAATTAAGCTTGATCAAATTGATCATCTTCAAGCTTGATCATCTTCAAATTGATCAAGCTTAAATAGTTTCTCTTAGTTTCAAAATACCGGTATCTAAGCTCACTAATAACCTAGTTCTATTTTCTGATTTTATATTCTGTTTTTCCTGATAATCACCGTAGCAAAGCACGGGTATCCAGCTAGTTACTAATAAAAATAAATTTAGTTGTTGGATTTGTAGGGAACTGTATTCCAAAAAAATGATGTAAATAACGTGTTACAAAATTTAACAAAATACTGTTCTATAACTGTCAAAATAAATTTCATCAAACTTACGTAACTAAATATTTCAAGGGTTTATTTTATTTAAATACGTGTAAAATACGTGTATTGTGCTTTTCTTGAATCTATGTCTTTTGACATGACCAACTTAAAGAACGAAAAAGATCTTTACCGCCGGGGTAGAATGCTACGTGTGTTGATTGACTAAGGTTAAAACTGTACCAGCATGTGTGTGTGTGTGTGTGTGTGTGTGTGTGTGTGTGTGTGTGTCTCCTTGAGAAGGAGAGAAAGACGGAGGAAAGGCCGAAACCGAATAAATGTGATTAAGCTCTGCATAAATTTAAAATCCATGGTCTAACGGACAAGCAGTTAATCTTTTCTACTATATTTTCGATTATTATAAATGTTTTTCCTTTTATGAAATCTTGCTGGATGAGTGACACATTAATGATCTGTCTCGCTCAGTATTGGATTCTAAGTGCCCTTGAATTTGATAGACTGCTTATGGACTCTCTCTCTCTATCTCTCTCGCACACACACACACACACACACACACACATACATACACACAAATAACGGGGTCAGCAATCCTTTCTGCACTTGTAACAACATAAAAGTCTTTATTTTCTGTCTCTGATTGTACACGTTTACTTGTTTCTACACAGTCTGTATTTGTACACAGTGTGTATACGTTTCTTTCGATTCTTCATCATAAATTATTATCCGCCAGTCATCACTATGATAGTGAAATTGTAACTGGTGAGTCGGCCTCTATCACGTCAATAGTAAATCCCGATGGTTTCTATCAAAATGTTTCTAATGATGAATGTCCGAACACTGCCTAGAAGACTGCCATCTTATACCGACGTCTCGTCTTCAGTATTCCTTTCAATGTTTCTAATGACGAATGTCCGAACACTGCCTAGAAGACTGCCATTTTATATCGACGTCTCGTCTCCAGTATTCCTTTCAATGTTTCTAATGATGAATGTCTGAACACTGCCTAGAAACTGCCATCTTATATCGACGTCTCGTCTTCAGTATTCCTTTCAATGTTTCTAATGATGAATGTCCGAACACTGCCTAGAAGACTCCCATCTTATATCAACGTCTCGTCTACAGTATTACTTTCAATGTTTCTAATGATGAATGTCCGAACACTGCCTAGAAACTGCCATCTTATATCGACGTCTCGTCTCCAGTATTCCTTTCAATGTTTCTAATGATGAATGTCCGAACACTGCCTAGAAACTGCCATCTTATATCGACGTCTCGTCTTCAGTATTCCTTTCAATGTTTCTAATGATGAATGTCCGAACACTGCCTAGAAGACTCCCATCTTATATCAACGTCTCGTCTACAGTATTCCTTTCAATGTTTCTAATGATGAATGTCCGAACACTGCCTAGAAACTGCCATCTTATATCGACGTCTCGTCTCCAGTATTCCTTTCAATGTTTCTAATGATGAATGTCCGAACACTGCCTAGAAACTGCCATCTTATATCGACGTCTCGTCTCCAGTATTCCTTTCAATGTTTCTAATGATGAATGTCCGAACACTGCCTAGAAACTGCCATCTTATATCGACGTCTCGTCTTCAGTATTCCTTTAAATGTTTCTAATGATGAATGTCCGAACACTGCCTAGAAGACTCCCATCTTATATCAACGTCTCGTCTACAGTATTACTTTCAATGTTTCTAATGATGAATGTCCGAACACTGCCTAGAAACTGCCATCTTATATCGACGTCTCGTCTCCAGTATTCCTTTCAATGTTTCTAATGATGAATGTCCGAACACTGCCTAGAAACTGCCATCTTATATCGACGTCTCGTCTTCAGTATTCCTTTCAATGTTTCTAATGATGAATGTCCGAACACTGCCTAGAAGACTCCCATCTTATATCAACGTCTCGTCTACAGTATTCCTTTCAATGTTTCTAATGATGAATGTCCGAACACTGCCTAGAAACTGCCATCTTATATCGACGTCTCGTCTCCAGTATTCCTTTCAATGTTTCTAATGATGAATGTCCGAACACTGCCTAGAAACTGCCATCTTATATCGACGTCTCGTCTCCAGTATTCCTTTCAATGTTTCTAATGATGAATGTCCGAACACTGCCTAGAAACTGCCATCTTATATCGACGTCTCGTCTTCAGTATTCCTTTAAATGTTTCTAATGATGAATGTCCGAACACTGCCTAGAAGACTCCCATCTTATATCAACGTCTCGTCTCCAGTATTCCTTTCAATGTTTCTAATGATGAATGTCCGAACACTGCCTAGAAGACTGCCATTTTATATCGACGTCTCGTCTCCAGTATTCCTTTCAATGTTTCTAATGATGAATGTCTGAACACTGCCTAGAAACTGCCATCCTATATCGACGTCTCGTCTTCAGTATTCCTTTCAATGTTTCTAATGATGAATGTCCGAACACTGCCTAGAAGACTCCCATCTTATATCAACGTCTCGTCTACAGTATTACTTTCAATGTTTCTAATGATGAATGTCCGAACACTGCCTAGAAACTGCCATCTTATATCGACGTCTCGTCTCCAGTATTCCTTTCAATGTTTCTAATGATGAATGTCCGAACACTGCCTAGAAACTGCCATCTTATATCGACGTCTCGTCTTCAGTATTCCTTTCAATGTTTCTAATGATGAATGTCCGAACACTGCCTAGAAGACTCCCATCTTATATCAACGTCTCGTCTACAGTATTCCTTTCAATGTTTCTAATGATGAATGTCCGAACACTGCCTAGAAGACTGCCATCTTATATCGACGTCTCGTTTTCAGTATTCCTTTCAATCAAACATGTACTCTAAAAATTATCATTTTCTTTGCGCATTAATTTTACCAGCCTGTTGTGTGCTTAAAGATCAATTTCTGAATCATCAGGTAATAGAAATAGAAATATTTAGAAACATTTGTAAAGTAAATATAAATACATTATTTAATATTTATAATAACTTTACCTCAAGACGTTTTTTCTTATTTGGAACATGTTTCGGGACACTTTGTGTTCCCATCCTCATCCTTCCTGATTTTGAATCTTGTGAAGTACCGGTACTTGTGTGTTGGTTGGTTGTTGTTATGGTTTCCTGTTGGCCTTTGGCATTTTAAGTTGATATTATTGTGTGTGATTGTGGTGTATTTATTACTATTTACATACAAATTTAAACACGCACAATAATACCAATTTACAATGCCAAAGGCCAACACGAAACCATAACAACAACCAACCAACAAACAAGTACTTCACAAGATTCAAAATCAGGAAGGCTGAGGATGGGAACACAAAGTGTCCCGAAACATGTTCCAAATAAGAAAAAATATCTTGAGGAAAAGTTATTATAAATATTAAATATATTATATACATCAAGAAATAGACTGTAGCAAAAAGTGTTTAAAATACATTATTCTATAAATAATAAAATATATGTAATGTATATAATGCAACTAAGATGTAACTTATAAACTTAATTAAACTAACCTAAATTAAAACTTAAAATATATTAAATAAATATTTGTATGCAATTGTACAAAAACAAATGTAAATTTATATTTACAAATTTAGTTAAAAAAGGATCTAATACTAGAGAGTCGATAACGTTGAATCACGTAAATGAATTCGTATAATGTGATTGGATAATCTAATAGAAACGGAAGAATCAAATACATGGCTAGTGGAAAGTAAACAAAGATTCCAATAGTTTCAGACTAGAAATCTCTACAATTTTCCCTTAGGCCCTTGAGACCGGAAGTCGTTGAACGTCTTATGTAAAACTCTCCAAAACCGATGTGTTATATAACCGAGTACTTATTTATTATGTACATTTATAAATATACGTTTCTCCTACTGAATTGATCATTTCGTATTTCGTATATAACGGATTAACATGACTCATGTCTATCTAATTTATTTCTTGAGTGACAGTAGATGAGTAAGAACAGTGTCTCATACCAAAATTCTTAGTTGATCAGACACCTATTATCATAGTAGGTGTATTAATCCAAACAATGTTATTATATTGATTATAATATTATACTGATAACAATTATTATATTGGCAATAATCATTGGTTTAAATTTAAATTTTTCTATCCGACTGTGGAAAGTAATTTCTTCTGGCATCTTATACTATTTCTTGTACTGCGACCAATTGTTGTATTCCATTATTTTAGCAATCAACAAATTTCTCGAAAGCGTTGTTAATTAAACTTTTATGTTATTATTTAATACTTCGAGGTATAGACTGGAAATAATACATTTATTTTCGACATACACACTCGAAGTATTGCATTTACTTCGTGAGTCTCGAGGTTAACTCCGTCGCTGGTAGGCCAATAGTGAAACTGCTCAGTTGCCGACCTCATGACATCTGACTTTCTCGTAGACAGTTTTATGAAGTGTCGGCTTCGTCATAATCCAGGGAACCTGTGATAATTGACGCTAGCCAATTATACAGGCTGCCTACGTTGTAACAAACTGAAACTCAAAACACAAGACTAACAAAATTACGATTATTCTAATTATAGGAAACAAGGGGAGGGATTTATCTGATTTATGCACTCACTTTAGTATGTAACAAAGATGACATCCCTTTTATTCACATAGTATAAGTAACACATTACAAATAAAGATTTACTCTGAGATTGTAAGGGGGTTTTCTATCAAAAATAAAATGATCATTTAGATAATGAGTTTACCTCGGATTCAAGTCTTTCTTTTTCTTGTTAAGAATTTTCAAATTTACCATACTTGATTATATGATTACATTATTCCTTAAGTACCATTTGAAGAATGGTTTTATTTAGTTGAGCAACTTTTGAAATTACATAACGAAAGTTAAGTTACAACGTATGATTACAAGAATTGGTGGTTACACCAGTTTAAATCTTAGAGCTTATTGATTGTCTTTTGAAAGTCTTCTTCATCTTTAATTACTTATATTTTAAAATATGTATAACTCACGGAAGACGAGCTCCCGCGTCACCTCTTATATTATGGTTAACTGTCCGTGTCTTGGCGAGTGATTCTTCCGTACTCTCGTAGTCGAGGAGTGTCCTAGGGGTAGTCTGTCCAGTAACGATGAAATGGATGTGATGGTGCCAGCTAACGTGTAGTCGTCAGGATTCTCGGCGATAGAGTAAAGGCAGTATAGTTCGGAGTCGTCACTTTTCACTGTTATTCACATCACCTGTTTAATTGCACCGTCGAGTTGGAGTTTACGTATTGTTTGTACATTATGTTGGAATTTCTTTTAACTTGAACAATATTTGACTTGATATTTAAATTACAGGAGATGTCACCTCTTATACACGTTTTTCCTTTTTCTTACATGTTTGTTTCACAAAAATTTACTCACTAAATATTCGTTACTTATGTCTAGCTGTCCACACTTTTAGTGGAAGTTAACACTTAAATTAAAATACACACAAAATAGCATTTTGTGTAGAGCCCCAGCGTGGAGCTGTTTACAGTTAGAAAGCCGCATCGTTAATCACTAGTTGTTACAACAGGAAAGTTGCAAAGACGCGGAGCGAATACTCCGCCATAATATAGTTCCATCTTTTATTTAATACTACAGTCTTACAGTTAGACAAAATAAACAATCGAGATTTTCCTCGTATACTGAAATTATTACACCTATTACTAGTGACTTTAAATTATTAATTCTTTATATTATGGTTTACACGTATTTCTTATTTAATGCCGGCTCGGTATACAAGTTGAATCCGGAATTCACAGGTCATAGCATGATAAGTTTAATAAAGGGTTAACAGTTTTATTCTTTAACATTTGCTTCCACAATTTTAATTAATTAATACTAGTTACATTTTCTCATTTAAGTCTCATCACTACCATGAGTTAATCCAGGGGTAATTGGTTCAATAGTGCGATTTAATGTTTTTTAACTAACTTCCCATTCTTCGATTTTTATTATTAATTTTTAATTTTTTTTTTACAATTTAAATCGTCACATACTCCGCCGCTTAAAATTGACATGGGGGAAAACAATTATTAAGTGGATTTGAAAGTTAGGTACTGGGGTACACTTGTCGTTACTGTGTGGAGTTTCTCTCCTTCTTCTCCCTTTTTCTTTCATTTATTTATTTGCATGAGTTATACACAACTTATTTTTTGAGTATCAAACAATATATACATATACTTACAAATTACTTCTTAAATTACGTAAAGTTCATACTTAATTACTACACTTTAAAACACACAAACTTCTACTTATTTCTATTACTTAAATCTACTACCGGTTTTTTTTTGGTTTTGGTTACTCTCTACAGAGAGTTACTATCTAGATAACTTCTTACTTAGTGGTCAGGTTGTGGTTAACTGACTACTTATTTTTCTCTCATCTTTCGCTGAACAGGATCTAAGGTTGATCAGGCCTCATTCCTAATTCTATGATTAGCACTTCACATAGTTACTCAGGTACAAGATAACTTGTCTACCTAGTATTACCTTTTTCTAGTTTTATTTTTTTTTTTATACAATTTTATCTGCGAAATATGTGTTCTCCGTACATATTCTTGCGTCGCAGGTTCGTACAGGGCTACTGTAACTGGGGTTAAGTACTTCTGGATTCGGTAAGGACCACACCATCGGTATGATAGTTTAGAGGTGGTCTTATCAATAGCACTACTAGTCGGGTGTGTCTTGTACATTACTAAGTCACCGACTTGGTACCTAACTAAATTAGTATCATTACTTCTCTCGTGATATTTTCGCGATTTTTCTAAGTTCGCTCTTAAATTTGCGCGGGCTTCATTCCAGATTCGTTTAATCTGCTTATCCTTAATTTGCTGAGGTAGTAAGTCATGTATTTTCCATTTTGTGGACAAGGGGTGGTTTGGCTTGTATTTGTATAGTAACTCAAACGGGGTAGACTTATGTCCTTCGTGATAAGCGGAATTGAAGGCGTACTGTATCCAGGATAGGTTCTGGTCCCAAGACGTATGGTCGTTCGCATGAATATGCAAATGGAACATCATAGAACAAATTTGACTTCCGTAGAAGCTTTAGAACAAAAACTTCTTATTCTTCATACTAAAGGATATTACTAAAATTATTCTGGTATTTGTCAAACAATTTTACAGAACTACTTACAATCTGCATGCCATTATTATTTTTGGATTCTCTGCTTTCAACTGAATACAATGATACAATACACGATTGGTTTTGAACAAATTAAATCTAATAAATTAACATAAAATACAACTCTTACCTTGTGTGTTTGCACAAAATTCTAATTCTCTAATTATTAAAATGTTATGAAGTTGCTTGGTTCTTGCTATAACATTAATACATAACATATTTATCTTTTCATAACAAAATAAAAAAATGTTAAAACATACAACATATAAATAAGTTCATTTTTCTATAGGCAGTACATATGGCCTAGATTTTTGTCATTAGTTTTTTATGATAATTTGTCTTTTTCGGTATTATTATGGGATTTTTTGGGTATTCACTTAGAGTTTGTTATATTGTTTATCTTTGGGAATACCTGGTTTATCCTGATACATTTTATTTTTACTGTAATATTACTTAGCATCATACTGTTTTGCACAGAAGAGTTATTTTCTTGGTGTGACAATTTTCACTGTTATATTTAAAATTCTCTAAGAATTAAGCTTGTCTTCAACTGAGCAAGTATGTTTCCATTGTACATTATAGGATTGTACCTTTTTCCTTTATTTTTTCTAATATTCTACAATTAGTCTGTCAGATATGACTATTTTTGTGATTGTTTTTTGGCCTCAGCCTGGTATGGTATAGGTAAATAGTTTCCTAACTTGACTGTTAAAGTGTTTTAGGTGGTCAAATATATAAGTATAGTTACATTATATTGTATTTCAACTTTAGAATACAATTTTGTTGCATTTTGACAACATTAAATTCATAAATATTACAATTTTATATGTTCATCACATGTTTTCAGTTAACACTGTTTTAACACTGTCTATTTTAATTGACTTCTAATCAATTTACAGCTTTCTCTATTTAAGATAATTTGTTTGTCTTTGTCTAATTGACATTTACATATAGTTTTTATATTAATTCTATAATAATTAATTTTCACATAAAATCTGAGTGATTGGTCTCAAATCCAAAACCTTAACATTTTTTTTTGTCATAACATTTATATATTTTTTATTTTAACTTACATCCTTTTTAACGATGTATTCAAATCATTTAATACATTCATTTTATTTATATTACAAAGTATAATAATAGATCTTGTCCATTAATTCACAATAAATAGTTTTTTATACCCTATTCAGAGTTACATTTCTTAATATGTAATGACCTCATTTTGGTCATTTCTGAGATTATTTGTTTCTCTTATAGTATATTATCAGTTTTACACTGTTCTTCGCTTAAACAACATATATGGGGTTTGAGTCTTAGTCATAGTCTTTGTCGTTTTTTCATGTTAATGATATTAATTATCGGACAATATTACAAAATTTTTCGGATTACTTGGGTTCGATACTGTTCACCTCACGTTACTCTTATGATAATTTACTTTGCAATTAAATTCCTTTATGGAACGTTCTGTGACGTTACACCATTCATGTTTGTTTTTAGAAATTAAAGAAAATATAATACATAAGCTGAAATATAAAACTTAGCCTGATTTCAAGCTGAAGATTACCTAAGCCGTAGAGGGAATTAGTTGCAGGTTTGACTTTACCATGTCTACAGCCTGTGAGACTTAATTTTAATTCACTGTTATCGTTTCGTTGAACATATAATAATTATGAATAGTTCTAATAATATCTCCGTCTACAATTATACTGACCTTCTCAGTAGTAGCTTAGCGCTTAACGTCAAAGGGTTAGAGCAGAGGGAGGACAGTATAGTCTCCACTCAGCTGTACTGTAGCTGATGGGGGTGGGGGCGCTCAAGATCCCTGCATGGTAGCAGCGCCCGGAGTGACTGCAAGAATCGTGCTCTATCAAGGCCGTTAGGTTTTTCAAGGTCGTTTGGTTGTGGATGGGATTGCTCCTATTCTTGTGTAGGTATGGGGTGAGGATCTCAGCAAATGAGGTATTCAACCGATCGTTTTTGTTGTGGCCTAATGCCCTAATCAGTGGTACGCGTCCGAGTAACAGTGGGAATGCCTTCCGGTACGTTTTAGGACCAGTTGGTCAGCGCTGCTGCCTCCGACGCGGCCCCCCTCACCGCTCAGCGTGGCCTGCCCACACCGTGTACGCGGGCGGGCGGCTCATGAAATTAGGCTCTTGCACAACTCAATTGGGAAACCCCGCCGAAGCGATGAGCGGCTAAGACAGCCATTCAGGACAGTTCGGGTTCGGAGTAATGTTTGGTGGGATTCTATGATTGATATTAGCTCCCTCAGTAGAAGGGCCTTGCGTAGTAGACCATTGGAAGGGGGTGCGGGGATAAATAGTAGATCGTCCAGCAGAGTGCGGGGTCGCCTTACGTTGTGGCATGAGGGAACTTCGTAGATCTGGGTGGGTGAGTCTGCCGCGCCTTAGAAGAGGGTCACAGAAATTCTGAAGACCAACTCTTACACCGTTGACAGACGGAGACCCGTCTTGATGGGTTGGTCGCAAACAAACCAGAGCGATTTGAACAGGATTCAGACGGGACTGTTTGGAACTGTTCCAGCTTACGTTTTGCACAACTGGTGTCAACTCAGTTTCTTAAAGCTATTTAAACAGCTGAGGTTTGAGCGCCTCCTGGCAGAGAAGGCGAAAGTATGACTGTACTCCGATAAAAGGCCAAGGTCATTTGGCAAGCTTAGGTCTGGCGTTCGCCGAGTTCCAACCGTTATCTCAGATTCATTACAATTAATTGGATGCATCTTCTAATAAACATTCCCAGTTATTTAACCTTCATAATGTGGTCACACTAGTTTGCTAAGTTTATTTTAATATTTATGGTTTCTTAGGTTTTCGTCTCTCGTTAGTCTGTCTACTTGGTCGATTCTTAATTTCCCTTGACACGATTCGATAATTGGTAATTTTTCTCCACTTAGTAGATATCTTTATGAGTCTCCGCGTTTCCAGTCTGTACCATATAAGTCACAAAGAATATAACGACTGCAACCCAATGGTCTCATTCTTCGGACTAAGTCGAGGGATCTTGAGGCCCTAAATATAATTTTTCTCTCCTGCATTTACAAAAGAGCTTAAACTATCTTACTGCGTCTAAATACATGTATAAACACAAATTTTATTGCTCTAATAACAACAATGATTTGAAATTTACGGTATATTTAACGTTTATTAATATAAATCGTTTCGCGTACTTTACTGTCAGGGATCCTGAATAACTTAACTAAGATTCAATTTTTATTTTACACAAATCCACTTGTCGAAAAGCGGGAAAAATGTTTGTTATTAACAAATGATAAAATCATCATCTTCACGGATTAAACCAAGCATGGTTTGTTCCGGTCTCAAATAGGCAAAGATTAGAGCTGGTCACTCCAGCGCTTCCTCGGACGTCCCACACCTCTCCGTACCCTCGGCTTAGAGTTCCAGAGTTGCTTGAGGATGCGGCGGTCATCCATTAGGCAAAGATGTTCCCACCAATTTAGCCGATACTGGGCGATCCTGTAGAGTATACTCATTATTATGTTCAGTTCAGTTCCTGCCATATATATGTGTTTCTTCTATGATCATGGGGAATATAACCTGCTAGGTGCCTGAGAAATCTCATTTCAGCCGCTTGGATGCGACTGGCCTGGCCTTTCGTTAAAGTCCAATTCTCAGACACATAAAAAAGTGTGGGAAGAGCCATTACCTTGTAGAATTTTAGACGTGTTCTTTTACTTGTTCACTTAAAAGTTCGCCTAATGGTCCTGCACGTACGGTTGAACTTATGCACCACGTCTCTCTCTCTCCTATGGCGCTACAGCCCAAGTCGGGCCCTGGCCTCCACCAATCTCCGCCTCCAATCCACTCTATCCACTGCAACCCTCCTCCAGTTTCTTATCCCCATGTCTCTCGCGTCCTCTGCAACGCCATCTTCCCACCTCTTCCTCGGTCTACCTCTAGGTCTCGTTCCCTCCCATGTACCCAGCAAAGTCCTCTTAGGGTTCCTGCCACCCTCCATTCTCATAACATGTCCGGCCCAACGTAATCTTTGAATTCTTATAAATTTTGAGACTGGTATCTCTTTATATATTTGATACAGTTCGTTGTTGTATCTCAGTCTCCATGAGCCATTTTCTTGTATTGGGCCTATAATGCGTCTGAGGATTTTCCTTTCAAAGGTGTCTACTCTGTCGACTGTTTTCTGTGTGATTGCCCGTGCCTCACACCCGTAGCATAGCACCGGTCTGATGACAGTCCTATATATTTTCATTTTTGTTTCCCTGTGCACATCCCCAGACCTAAATGATGTCAGCAATGTGAAGTACGCCTTGTTAGCCATGGTGATCCGTCTTTGGATCTCCGGCTCCTCTGATCCAGTCTTTGCTAGATTCACTCCGAGATACGTGAAATTGTCCACCACCTCAATTGTGTCCTCCTCTATCTCGATGTTGTTATGAACCTGGTCCCTTCTTGTTTGGATAAGCATTTTTGTTTTATCCATATTTATGGCTAGCCCAACTTCCTTGGCTTTGTTTTTAAGCTCTATAAATATTTCTTTAGCTGCCGTGATCCGTCTTGACATGATGTTAATGTCATCTGCATATGCGGCTATCTGTACAGTTTTATTTGTTAACAGATTGGAGCTATTTATTGATAAGCCTCTAATTACATATTCCAATGCAATATTAAATAGTGTTGGGGCCAACCCATCTCCCTGCTTTAGTCCCCGTGTAATATTTATGGGTTCAGTTAGTTGGCTATCCACCTTTACTTGGGCTTCAGTCTGCTGCATAGTAACTTGGGTTAATCTTACCAGCTTGCCTGGTATTCCAAATTCATGCATTATGGTGTAGAGTTTGTCTCTATTAATAGAGTCATACGCTTGCCTGAAGTCCACAAAGATCTGGTACACATCAATATCACGTTCCCATCCGCATCTTAGTATCTGTTTTACCGAGAAGAGTTGGTCGATTGTAGACCTTCCAGGTCGGAATCCAGCTTGGTATTCCCGTATTATATTTTCTGTGCACCACGTCGTTACTTGCATTATAAAACACACTGTAGCCCAGGTATTCAAAACTGGTAACTTGTTCCAGGACAGTACCATCTATAACAATTTTTGTCCGTACGGGATCAGTTCCACTAAAGGCCATCACACAAATGATAAAATCTTAATAAAAATTAGTAAAAGCCAAAACGTTAATAATTAAATTGAACGTTGTTAAACTCTAAGAAAACGTTGCTTTTATGTATCTTTCTTTCCACCTACGTATTTCCACCTTACTTAAGTTATGTATTTTAACTTACATCAGATCTAAGAATTTCCAAACGGCTGATATAATTTGTATACTAGTTTGTGTACAAACTAGTTTGTGTTATTTATTTATAATAAATATTTATTTCTGAAACTTTGACGTATTCGTTTGTTATCACGTTTCACAGTTTATTGTTTATAAGCCAACTGTAATTAATTTATATTATTGCATAATAACTTAAATTCCTTCACGTTATCACCATCGTAAGTAGCCATGATGGAAACAATAGTAATTAAATAAGCACTTATCTGAAACCAGATACGCATATTGCATATAATTAATACGACTAATAGATGTAATTATTTCGAATTAGTTACGCCTTAACCATTAATGTTATTCTCATACGCGCGTGTGCGTGTGTGCGTGTATATGCATTGCTCGCGCCTGCCTATCAGGGACGGAGGATACGAATCAAGAACACACACATGTGCGTGCAGTCCTCTGAGTTTAAAGTTCCCAATCAAAATAATGCAAGGTTACGTAATTAGGACTGATAACACGCGTTTATATATCTGATAACAGTTGAGATACACGGTTTTTTAAACGATTCGATCGTATGTGTACTGTTTGTGGAGATAACATATTACAAAAAAGATGTTGCTTATTCCTTGTTTGGTCCCGAGAAAGATTTATTTTCAAGCAAAAATTTCGAATTGTATTCAGCATTGGGAGCGGTGCGGGTAATGTGATGCAGAATTTGCTTCAGTGAGTCACAAGAGCTCGAAAGAGCGGCTATAACTTGGAAGGAAGTAAAGGACGCGAGGATTAAATGATCATAAGCTCACGAAGCAGAATTGAGCTTTCTTTTGGAAAAACTGAGTGAGTCCACAACAATTTATATTCCGCTACACCCGTGATCTGTTTGTTAAAACGGCTGTATAGTCCGCTAAGATGCCAATTTAGATCTTGTACTCCTTATACAACACAGTGTCATGCAGTTTATTATTAAAAGTGCCAAGTTAGTGGAATCATACCGTGATTGGGAGCAATGATTGGAGAAATACATTGAGAAAATGCGGTTTTCGTAATCGGAAGCAAATTAGATCGCAGCGATACGAGAAGAAAACGTGATGGTTATGAGGAAATTTCATTACGAATACAGAACATACACATGTGCGTACAATCCAGTAAAACTTTCATACCGGGAATTTTATCTTATTTTTTTTAACAGACATGTTCAGTATAAAATAACCTAGATATGAGTTGATACCCAATTCCATCATTGTAGAATAATCCAGCTAGTAAGCTACAATAGTAAGTTGTACCATTTGTTAGCTTAATGGTAAGCTAATAAAACTACGTTTTTTAAGCGATTTAATTACGGCTGGCGCCTCTCGCATCCTAGCTTCCACTGGCGCCGGTCTAAACAATCCTGTTCTGTAAGTCCTCTTACATTGCATCTTCGACGTCCATTTTCCATGAATGTTTAGGTCTTCCTTTTTTTTCTTCTAGAGGGTGGAGTTCATTTCCATATCTTCCTTGGCCATCTCTCATCCGACATTCTTTTTAGGTGTCCAAACCAATTCAGTCTTCTTGTTTCTAGTGTTTCTATAATGTCAAGGTCGATTCCCATCGCTTGTCTTATCTCTGCATTTCTCACTCTATCTAGTCTTGTTAGTTTACAGCACCTCCGCCAGTAATCCATCTCCATAGATCTTATTATGGATTGATCTCTTTTATTAATTTCCCACAGTTATGCTCCTATACTAAAACTACGTTAAATACTTAAATAAAACTAAATAAATGTCATTGTCAACTAAAATTGGCATTACCAACTTAAATAAAACTAAGTTGACAATGACAATAAAAAGTAAAAGCTGTTTACTGACGTCTGAATATTTTACGTATTTTGAATAAGATTAATGAAGAGTTATCTTAAGTCTATAAATCTTACTATGTGGGTGAAAAGGAAAATACGTAGACGGAGATCGTTAATGGTGAACTTTCTTGACCAGCAGTAAAAAACACAATGACGGCGCACATTCTGTTCTCAAATCGTAAATAATAATCTTTGGATATTAATGATCTTAGATAATGATGATTCAAAATAATAATAAAACATTTAATTGTAAATAAAAATCAAACTAAACAAGAATTAATATTAAAATTTTGCCTGACACACTTGTAATAGATTTTGACTGCTTGTGGTTACACCTGTTTGTTATTTAATTTTATTTTCAGAATTGTTTCATATTGCCTCATGCAGCATTATTAGATTTGATTTCCATTTCGTATAATTTTCCAATTGGTCCCAGTTTGATTCCTTCCACGTATAACATATTTAATGTCTAAATCCCAAGACACTTCTTGCATTACATTTGCTTGGTCTTACTTTTTTATTTTCCTTGAGCTCGCCATTTGTCTTTAGTCCTATCCATGATACATGCAGCTACTTGCGTTTTATGTCTTCTTTCACTGGAATACTTGAATTCATTAAATGGGTTTGTTTGCCTTTTGTTCTAATTGTAATAGTCTAATTGAATATCATAATGCATCTACTTCTATAACTAGTAATGTCTTCTTGTCTCTTTTCGTGAGTGTTTATATTTCAGTCTATTCGTTATGATAGTTTAAAACGATGAAACAGACCGCGTGTTTTTAAGTGTAGTACTTATTTAACTTGAATATTCAATTCAATTAGATGCTATGTTAGAAGGAAGAGATACAGTACGATTTGCTAAATACAGAAGGATTGGCTGGGTAGGTCATGTAGTCGTCAAAAACAATGGATCGAGACAGGCAACCAAAGAGAATCCTGTGCATTACAGTGGGAGCAGTGACGCGGATAGGAAGGTCGGAAAAACAATGGCTATGAGAGATGGAAACTGATTTCGGAAGCATGGGAATAGGAATAGGAAGATATGAGTGGAGCCGAAGCCAAAGTTCACGCATAGCTTAGCTCTGTGGAAGAAGAAGATCTAATTCTAATACATATTCAAATATTATAATTCTATTAATGTTTAATAATGTAATTCTAATAACATTCAATTAAACAGTTGCATTTTAAATTTTGTTTTCCTGTGAATACATGAATTTTAAATAAATACTGATTACAGAACCGGTTATTTGTAATAAGATGTTATAACTCGTAAACTTGCATCAATTATATGACCATTAGGAAACGCTGTTTTGTCTCGAGTCGTCTTATAGCAGCTAAACGTTTATCCATACTGTGATGTACACTGTCATAAAAGTCTCGTGCGGAGATAGCGAGAGGCCATAATCTGAATCGTCAGGTCGTTTACTTTCGTCAGGCGGGATAGCCTGTCGTGTAATCAGATTGGCCTTCCCGTAGCATTTTCCCATCATTTTTTCCTTCTAACACTATAAAAAGTAACACGTACCTTGAGCTACCATGAGCAATTAAAAGGTAGCCACCGGCATTTCGTTCCCACGAGACTTATGCACAGTCTTGTTTTGTTATGTATCCTTCAGATATTTTATTATTGGTCCGAAGATATCCTATGACTTATCGCCCAGCACCATGTCTTTACGCCTCTAAGCGTTTCGTTTAGACAGAAAATAGTGTTTAACAGTGAAAGTGTTACTATTTAACATACAGCGTCAGGTAAAGAACATCAATCAGATTATATTCTTAAACAAATGATTTACAAAATAAATTATATTTCCTTGTTTTCCATGTTGATATAGAACGTTTTTTAATTATCCAAATGGTTATAATCCTTTTTATGAACAATTTAGAACATTAGAACTCAGTAGTTTAGTAGTTTGATGTAGTTTGGTAGTTTAATAGCTGCTTGACTTTCAGTCTAGATATCCTGCTGCTTCCTTTTCTGGTAGAGCCATTCAAAGTGTTTTATTCAGCCTCCAGGCCGACTCATCCTGAGACCCTGGAACACTAGTTTGTAACTGAAGAAGCGAATTGTTAGCCAAAACACCTTCTTGTACGGCTCACATAGACAGCCAATTCTGCTTCTCCTAAATTACTCTAATGCTAGATTGAGTTACTGAATAAATAATTACCCCTTTTTATTAACTTGACTGGATTTAGGGACATTAAACGTCAAGCTACTATGTACACAAGTAGCGCGTGGTACACAAGTAAATTAATGTGGTTTACTGAACATCAGTATAGTTCTGTAGAGCATCTGTCAACCCAAAATAACGCTTTTTGCCCACGTGGAGCTAAGAACGTATGCCAGCTTATGCGTTTTGTATGTAATGAATAATTCTGAAATTACTTTACCAGGAACCGTTAAAGTATACTCTAATACGCTCACAATCATCTAAGCGTAGAAGAAACCTTGCAAATGAATTTGCATGTTTAAAAAAAAATTATGGTATATTAAAATATAATTTTAATGAAGAAAGTTGTGTTAGTGGTTAAAATCACAAGCAGAATTATCACTGTTGCACACCACTATATAAAAATTATTGCGATTAGCGCTTTCAAGCTTCACAGCTCATCGTCAGATCACAAAAAAAAAAAATCTGATCTGACGATGAGCTGTAAAGCTTGAAAGCGCTAATCGGAATAATTTTTATATAGTAATGTGCAACAGTGATAATTCTGCTTAAAATATAATTGACTTTGAACAATCCAGATGACGCATTACTCTCCAAATTCGACGCAAAGCGGGATAGGGGGCCGATCCTTTTGAATGTGGATCGGTTAGCATGACTCCGGATCCTCTAACTCCGGATTCGTAAGGCACTCTAGATGTTACTGTAATCATCATGTCCAACTTGTGTATCGTACAGCAAAAATAATATAACCGATTGTAAACAATGATTGTAAACGATTAAATTTTGATCATAAAGTATTCGTGTTTCATTTAAATTCTGTGTATAGTTAAGAATTATGAACTTTTAGGTTTAGAAACAAAGCACTCAGTATTACAGCGGAAAACGTTTAACACAAAAACGGTTAACTGAAAATATCGGTTGACACGAAATATGAATCATTTCCCGATCGCTGCTTATATTTTACAGTTATAGTTTGTACAGTTAAGACAAAAGTTTTACCTACAGTATATAGGTAAACATGAACAGTTTTTATAAAAAATAACATTTTGCTGGCTTTTCAAGAGCTGTATAACAAATAAATCCATACATGCACGGCCCAAAACGGTGAAAGTTAAAACCTGTAAAAGTGATAAGAGTGCCGACCAACTTGACACGGAAAATTTACGAGTCTTACCGCTACCGATACGATTTTGTTGTTGAGCTGTGTTCGTCGATATTTAGAAGCCAACTCGGAAGATGAACTGGGTGACCACATAGATAAATTATAACAGACAACTTGTTGAAAATAAAGTAGTCCAGAATTGTGTGCAAAAGAAAATTACACGCATTCTACTTTAAAAATAATCGAACATTGACGCTATAGGAACTTTAAAAGACATACTACATTACTATACAAGAAAACCTAAATCATAAACTAAGTTAAGAACAGCTACAGTCCGAGTATACTAAATTTTAAGAAAAATTGACCATATTTTTTTCCCAAAAAATTTTCAGAAGGATAAATAAATTGTTTATATGCAGGTATCTTCTTATTAAGCTTTATTGCTTTATTTAATTACAGAATACAGTAAGTAATCCATAGAATTTGTTCATTTATCACATTTTTTTAACTTTCTGTCCGTTTAACACAAAAATCTGTTAACATAAAATGCGGTTACGACGGAAAAAACACCGTTACCCGTCATTTCCCGTTAAACGTTTCCCACTGTACATAGTGTAGGCACGGAGATGATGTAACAGGTGATGAGAACCGGATAGCGGTCATCGGGAGCGCGGAGCATATTGTGTAATATGAGGTTTGGCCGTCACACACTTGGCACTGTATTCAAATTCTTGTCAGAGTCCAGTCCAAGGTCTTACCGTAAATTTCAGTGCACGGTACACTTGCCAACATGACCACGTCGTTTCTTTCTTTTTTTTCTACAATAGAGCAAATCCTGGAGGAGTGAGTGCACATAAAGGAATTGTGTGCATTTGTAACGCACAAAAAATCTTTATGGAAATTAATGTACTGTATGTTTTCTTTATGCTAAACCTAATGATTGATTGTTGGCTAAGCGTTTGGCAAAGCACGGGAATAAAATTAACATTTGTTAATGTACGGAGTCAGTTTTGCTGGCGCAAAACGGAGCAATCGTGGGTTCGAACTCACCTCTAGGATAGATCGATTTTCACAAGGGAATCTATGTTTCTATAGACAGTATTAGTAAAAATCTCAACAAACTTATTCCGCTCTGCAAAAGTAGTGTGGCCTGATTGAGTCGCCACATTGTCAAGGGTGGAATAACAGGAATAACTTTAAATTAGGTTTTACAAATTTACTAAAAGATTCTTAAATATAGCTGTTGCTACAGACGCTATTCCGTCGCTCCAGACGAGCAGACTAAGTTGACTACAGACAATATGCAATTCAATAGTTGAATCCTTTGGAAAATAGAAGGACAGTTTAGATAATCGTATATTATACGATTTGCTGAGTACACAAAGTAGGCCTATAAGTATTTGCGATTTCGAAAATTCGCATAGAAAAAATTATGGTAGTCTCAATACCAAATCTCCATCATGGAGATCGCGGCAATAACTTTTATATACCCTCTGCATACCAACCAACTCTATTGTATGGAACTGAGTCTTGGACGATGACAGAAAAGTTTAGGTCATGAATAACAGCGTCAGATGTAAAATGTATGAAGAGAATAGTTTGAGAAACTCGACGGGACAGAATTCAAAAGAAAAACAGGAAGATGAACGACAGAGGAATCAGCTAAGGCGAATGAAACCAGAAAGGCATACCAGAAAAATGTTGTAATTGAAAGTAGATGGCCGACACATACTGAAATTTAAATGTAATATCGGAAAGATAGCGGACAATAGAAGGAAGTGAAGCAAATGTCAAGAGAGAGAAACTTGAAGTGGACAGAAGACCCAGTATAAATTAAATAAAAATGATGTAAATCTTCCTATTTCTAAATATAAAAACTAAGTTTATTAAAAAAATAAAATTCTATTATAAGGAAACCTTGTAACGGCAATGACACTCATACAGGAGGAATTTTAAAGCAAGAGCAAATAAGGATAAGAACATAGTCACATTAAATAACGAAATGTTTCACCTCACATTCGAATAACCCTCACTAATCATTTGAACGGTTAATAATATGGTTAAGGTAGGTGAATCAGTGTTATTGTAAAAACGTTTGCACCAAGTAATGCACTATAACTATACCAATATGACTGTAAAAAGTAATAAAAATATGCGCGGGCACAGGCGCACGTACACACTACATACGTAATGTGGAACGAGCGAAGCTAGTTCTCCGTTTTAACTCGATCGTTTGGCATTTGTATGTCTGTCTCTATATATCTGGAGTATGTCTGACGATAACTTCTCGTTCAAAACCGATGCGTTAATGCGTTGATGTGTTGATGCGTTCCATCAATCGATTTTCGAACGTAGAACGTGTGTCCACACTTTTACCACACAGAGCCCTAATGTTATTGATATTGCTCCCCCCCCCCAAAATAGGGACGTTGAAGTCAAAAAGATGGGGGTTAAAATAGTGAAAAATAGTGCAAACGTCCATGTAGGGTATCAAATTAAAGGGAGTTTTTAACCAAATTATAAATTTAATATCCGTTTTTCAAAATTAAAAAATTTTGGGAGGCGAGGGCCCTAAAAAGTGATTAAAAATTTAGATGAAAATAGTGAAATATCATGTGGGGTATCAAATTAAAGAGAATTTTAATTAAAATCTAAATTTAATGTTACATTTTGGAAATTTAAAAATTTTTAAACACCAGGCCTTAAAAAAGGGATCAATTTTTTTTAATATTGTAAAAGAACATCCGCGTGTTAGATTAAGTGGAACTTTGTGTTAATGTATTTTGTATGATTGTCTTTTATACATTTATTATTTTACTAAAAAAAATTAGTAGCGTCAATTTTTCTGACAATTGAAAAACTTATAATATCGAAATTTATCTAATAATAAACATACAGTAGTGTAGGTCTATTAATATAGTGTAATATTATAATTTATCTATTTTCCTCAAATTAGTGAGAGAATTTTTCAGTCAGGGAACTTACTAGTTCTCCCTGGAAAATGGTCATATGGGCCTAAATTTATTTAGTTATTTACTCAATAACGGTTGAATTTCACCGTTCGGTAATAACGAGCATCCTGGCTCCCACTTATTCTTTTCCTCTAGTCTTCTCCGTTGAAAAATGCTGGGTCTGCACCTTTTCCTCCATTCTGTCTCCCCATGAAAGTTTCAGTTGTCTCGCTTTAACCGGTCTTAGTTTTCAATACCATAAATGTTGAGCCACTTTTCCAATATCATGCTTTTGTAACGATATGCCCACGTTACAAATCCAGGGAACCCATCATTATTGACTCTAGCCAATTATACGGGCTGCCTATCATTGATTGAGCTTGATTCAGATCCATTACCGTAAAGACTTTCGCTTTCGTGAAGTAATGAAAAGCACTATGGATGTCTGGAAGAGGAATAGATTCAAATTCTATTCGTTTGTTTAATTGCCGGTAGTCCACAACTAGTCTGTGTTTATCGTGACCTTTTGGTACTAAGAAGGAGGGTGATGAATATGGAGACGTAGAGGGTTCAATGACTCCTTGTTCTAACAACTTGTTAATATGGTTTCTCATCACTTCCATCTTGGGAGGCGACAACTTGTATGGTGGTAGGCGTATTACTTTCTGATCGCTCAGATTGATCTTATATTCTATTAGTTTCGTAAGTCCTAGCTTCGGTGTAAGAACTGAGGAAAATTCTTTTATTAATTTCTGCATTCTCATTCTATCTCTACTTTCTAGATGAGATAATTTAGACTCTTGGTGTACTACGTGTGCAGTAGATGATCTAGTTCTTTCTTGTTTGTCATTATTACAATCAAAATTATACTTCCGTGTACGGTCGAATCGAAAATAATATTTCTGCTCATAGATGTCAAGAATCATTCCCGTTTTACTGATAAAGTCTGCTCCCAATATTAAGTCGGGTCCTAATTCATTACATACTAACATAGTAAAACGGTAATGCTCAGTTTTATTATTATATTTCGTTTATTGGCGGTAGCACATTTTATATTCACCGCTTGACTCCGTTTAACTAGGTGGTGTTCCAATAATTTATCTGCTAACTCTTGACTGATTAAGGTTCTGGTAGATCCCGAATCAATTAATGCGATTGTGGAGGTAACACCTAGGACAACTTGCATTAAGGGTAATAGACTTTTAGTCCAGTTACATTTATTTATCGCGTTACATTTTTCAAGAAACTTTCTTACGTAGGGATCTATTTCTTTAGAGCTTCTTTTCCTTCCCCCCCCTTTATTTTTATACATTTCTTTAGGTTCACCGGATTCAAGTTGCTGCGGAAGACACAGGATTTCGGGTCTCCCTGCCTTACATGTTTTTTTGGATCAGGGTGTTTACGTTCGAATTGTTTGCTGTTACAGTTTTTTCTTATGTGTCCATATTTGCCGCAATTATAACAGATGTGCTTATTGCGAGGAGGGTACCTAGTTTCCGTTTTAGATGGTGTTACATTTTACTTACCAGGGCCGCGCACATTGTGAGGTCTATTGAATACTTGCCTTTCATCCAGGGTTGTTACATCGGGCACTAGGGCTCGCAATTCATTTCTATGCTTCTGCTGATTTCATCGTATGTCTATTCTGATCTGAGTACCATACATTCGAAGAATGGATACTGCATTGTTCTAGATCCGCAAAGGTGTTAGGTCGATTTATCAAAGCTAAACGAGATCTTTCATCTGGTGACAATCCTACTAAAACGGTGTCAACCATCTGTGTCTCATTCCAATCTACTTGTAGTAGTCGAGATGACTCCCTGATGTCTGAGATGTAATGGGCTAATCTCTCGTGATTTCCTTGTACTCGTAGTACGGTCTTTCTTTTAAGTTCTTCATAAATTCCGGTGGGAATAAAGTACTTTATTATTGAGGTATGCAGGTCTTCTACTGGAAGGGTAGAGCTTAATGCTTCTATCACACGATTCTTTAACGGGGGTTTACATTTCGGTAGGAGGACTTGCAGAATTTGCCAGTCATTCAGCTGCTGTAGATCTTTTATCTGCAGGAGATATTTAATGAAATTTAGTAGTTTGGCGACATTTAATCCGTCAGTGTAAGGGATTTCAGTTAAAAGTTTCTCCACAGGATGAGTGATTTTTCCATATAGGTCTGCGTTATAGTTCAAGTTTGGCATCGCTTTAGGAGGACGATATGATGCATTCGGGGTGGTCAATTCGTGTGTTTCGGGGCGAATCTGGAAACGATTGGGAGGAGGGGCTTCAAATATAGTCGGGGCATTTAAATCTCTATCAAGGTATCGCTCGTGAGTAGCTTGTATTTGCTCTACGGCGGGTGAGTCGCGATCAGTGTTAGGTGGAGGTAGATCTGTAGTAGGGGATTGAACTGGGGAGATGTGTAGTTTCTTCAAGGACTTCTCAATTTCATCCATTCGGAACGAGTCGGATTTTCTTCTTAACTCATTGATGATAGTGGTAATCGACGTAAAGCTTCGTCAGCAAAATTTGGGCTTCAGGAGGTATTTCCGTAAGATTAGGCCTGATCAATAAATTTTTCATTCGTCGGGTTAAATGCTCTATTCTTTGAGTAGTCCGCAATATTATCGCCGGAGATTTCTCGTCTTGGAGGGTTTGAGACAATAAGGTTAGCTCGCTATACTTGGCATTACAAATTTCTCTCTCGCCCTCATAATCGAGTCCGCTTAGGTTGCTTAATTGCGCGGGCGTATCAAATCCACTTTCACGTATTGACTTACGCAATTCCGCGACTGTTACATTCGCATGGGGTAGACCACGCAAAAGAGCTTCATAAGACAGCTCGTCCTTTAATAGTAAATCCGGATTAAATTGTGCCATTTTTCATCTTCTTTCTAACACATTAAAACGTACTTAAAATTGATTTTACTACACTATACACTTATTACATAGACAAGTTCTTTCTTGAGTAAATCATTTGCATAGTTCTCAAGAGAATAATTTCTCTTCTAAGGGAGAGACAGAAATTCCACACACACACACTTCAATGTTAAATCAACGATCAGCTGTTTGCTGGAATGTAGGCAACCCTCGTTTATTTAGTAAACAAAGTCAAGGTAGTTGTATGCGTGGGAACGCGAGGATTACGCACACGTATTGTTCTCTACACAATGCCTCAGCCTATCTTTCTCGACCGGTTTTAACTGGACAGCCCAGTCGGAGTAAGGGGTGAATCTAATTCAACAAAACACGCTTTACAAGTTACAGGTGTATTACGGTTATAACAGTCTGAGTTTAATAATTAATTCTCTTACTTTCCACCATTAAATCTTTTTTTTTATTATTTTTTATTTTTGGTAACAAATTAAGTTACGAATTTCTTTACACGTAATTAACCGGGTCTACTTTACGCAGGAGTTTATGTTTTTGTTTTTTACCGCGACGACAGACATACACTTACATTCTATGCAGGCATATTCATGAAACTACAGGTCTTGAATTGTCACAATATAAACCTGTTAAAGACTGAACAGATTAACAAGCACTAAAATTCATGTGCGTACTTGCATTTGGTGTCATACAATGATATTTCAAGTTATAAAGACTATCATTGTATTAAATTACGTATCTTAAAATAAATTAATTTTATGAAAATTAATGTTACATAAAATATAGTAACTGAGTGCATAGATCAGATAACGAGTGCAGAGAGTTATCTATTTTACTACGTAACAATTATTTTAATTATCAGAGCGACGTATCTTTGTTAGCGTCACGATGCTTACAATCTTTTTAACTCAAAGCAGAGTGTGGTTTTTTTTTTTTTTTTTTTTTGACACTCTGTACATGATCATTTCTTTAATAACGAAAGCAGAGTGGCGCATTTTTGTAACGTTATGCCCACGTTACAAATCCAGGGAACCCATCATAATTGACTCTAGCCAATTATACGGGCTGCCTACGTTGTAACGAATTGAAATTAAACTCAACACAATTAACAATAATAATTAAGCTAATTATTAGGACACAAGGGAAGGTATTTCACTGATTTATGCACTCACTTCAATGTGTAATAAGATGACTTCTCTTTATTAACAAATGATATGAAAGGATCCCCTAACATAATTATTTATACTAAAATATTCAGAAGTGTTTTCTGGAAAACTAGGGATCATACTGATCATGTACTTTTACCTCGGATCCGAGTTTACTTTAAATATGGTAAAGACGTCTGAGTATTACTTTGCTCATCTAGGAGCTTGCAAGATTACACTTACCATTTGAAGATGGTATTATTTGCTAAAGGGATTATAATTAACATTTACATATTAACGTTACAACGTATGATTTTCAATATTACAGTATACATCTATTTGGTTTCATTTATTGTTTAAAGAAAATTATAGTCTTTGAAAAGTCTCTTTCATCTATAATTTATGTCTCAAATGTAATTAACTCTCGATAGTCAAGCTATCGAGTCACCTTTACAATAAGTTGTGCTGTCCTCGTCCTGAGGTGTCACACTTGGAAATTCTGGTAGTCGGCGTCGTCATCTGGGTCGTGTCTTCGGAGAATATTTTATAGCTGGTTCACTGAGGAGATTGAAGTAATGCTGGTTAAAGTTGGGGTAGATCCACGTAGGTCCTGGTCAGCGTCGTAGGGGTCGTAGACGTCCATATGTGCAGTTTATGCAGGTCACATATTCACACGTAGAGTTGTACTGGAGTTTACATCTTGAGTAGAGACGTCATCTTGCTTACGTGTTGTTAATTTTTCTTAACTTATTACATTTCTTAACAAAACCTTTCTACATTTTATATATATTAAAACTTGCTCCCCACGTTTTGTTGTGGTAGCTAACAGTTACATTTAAATTTAATCAACACATTTCTGCAGAGCTCTCGCTCGTAGGTGTGCACTGTCTGATGGCTGCATAGTAACTCTTTTCTCGATTCGACTGGCACTTTACAACGAAGCGGAACGAGTACTCCGCGATAATATAGTTCCTATTTTTATTTAAATTGACATTATTATAACAAGAAGAAACAAATTAATTATACTTATTTAATTTACGGGAATTATTTTAACTACTACTCGTGCCTTCAAATTACTAATTACAAACATTACGATTTTATACATTTCTAAGTTACAGAAGGTTCACTAAGCACGTTGAGTCCGGAATTAAACAGGTCAATGCATGATGACTTACAAAAGGGTTAACTGTGATATTAATAGCTTTTTACAATTCGATTTTTGTATTAATTGTTTAGTTAGATTTTTCTATTTACATCTCACACTTATTCTGAGTTAGTACAGGGGCATTAGGTTTAATAGTGCGATTTAAAAATACTTAATTGCTTTTTAATTTTTTTTATTATTAAATACCTTATTATCAATTAAATCGTCACACTTTTCATAGGCTCACATCAATTCAATTCCTTTGTCTCTCTTATCTTTTCCGTTATAACCACGTTATTATCCAACTTTTCCTCTCTCAGGAATTATTTTAAGCCCAAAGCTTCTTATCTAGCAATCTATCTCTGTTCAGTCCATCCGACTATTACTTTGTAAACTCCCACATTTCTGACCCGTACATAACAATACTTTCTTCTCTCGTCTTGTAAAGGCGTCTTTCAATTTTCTTGCTATATCCGTACGTTCAGAGAGAGATACATATTGTTCTCTATTACTCTGTTTCTGTTCACAACTTTAAAGCTGAGATATCCTATGTATACTTTAACAACTAAGTTAGATATCCTGTCTTAAGTCTAAAGAAGTCGTTAGTCCTTCGTAACCAGTTAAAACAAGGTAAACATTCTCTGCTACAGATTCTAAAGTAAGTCATGTTTGTTCGCATTTGGCGTTGAAAATTCTGGTGAAGAGTTCCAATTGACGTCAACAATTCAAAGCAGGCACTTAGCAAACAGTAACAGTGCTATTTCATACTCTACGCAGTCATTGTGTTATTTAATTTGTAAATGAAATTGTACGTTTAAATCATATATTGATACTAAAGCCAATATTAACCATTTCTGTAATATTTATTTATGGCTTATTGCTACCATTTTTGTCTACCATGTAATAAGGTAAATCTACGTTTTTGAAATGAATAATATAAATGGAATAAAAATTAACCGAATTAAATATTTAAAAGAATTACTAAAGGGATTTTTATAATAATGATACAATTATTAAGCATTGTTTTACTTATATTACAGTACCGGAGGTGTAAATAGAAGTAAATTAATTTGATTATAGGAATAACGTGTTAATACAAACGATATTCTCTCTCCCCCCTTTTCTCTCGCTGACATCAGTCGCCTGATTGGTTCTGATACGACCCTCCAGTCTCTCCTACCCTGAGCCAATCTCTTCATCTCCTCCGAACATGTGCGACATGTTACATACATCCCCGACTCATGTACGCTAGTCCAGTCTCTGCTACATTCACTGCATCCTCCATAACCAATTTCGTTAGTCTTTGACACTCTGTCTAGCGAACACATTGAGTCAACGATTGTGTGCGTGCATGTATATGTACACTGTAATTATCACCACCCTTACTTACCGTCGGTGAGCGAATACTTAGTCAACATATAACTAATTTAACAACAACTACATGTATAATACTTACAATTAATGAGTGTGTGTTTGTGTGTGTGTGTGTGTGTGTGTGTATGTTTGGGTTTGTGTGCATACGTGTGTTATAAAATTTCTGTCCATATCTTCCAATTCCTACTGTATAAGTTTCTGTTGTCCTTCTGTTCAGCTGCCTTCTAGTAAGTTTTGGTGATCTTCGTGTGACTATAAAACTTACATCTAAGATGCACTTAAAGATATCCCATACATTGCGATCGGGGACAAACATACTTCTCCCTAATATAATTATACAGTGTCTTCTTATTAAATCCGAATCATCGTTAGTTACACAGTCTTTAAAGCAAAATGCTCTCGCTTTGTCGTGAATTGCTTACGCTTATATTTTTTCGTTTTATTACAACAAAAATCGTCAACATTGGTGTAGTTTGATCATTTTAAAACTGGTTTATCAAATTTTCACTGTATGATGTAATTTTGTATTCCGAATACGGAGCCGGTTGAACGGTGTTTATCCAGTGTTTCATCGCCAAATTTCGCGAACGTGTCTCGCGTAGCAATCTGCAGTACTCGGTGCCAGTGTTCGACAATTGTCACACCAGTTGTTCTGTGGGTTATGACCGAAATATGATCATTGAAGATACATTTCAGAAGAAGGTAAACTGTATGATTTATTTATAGATATTGTTCAAATATATTTCTAAGCCTGCCCTTTTGGACACAATATGTCATAACACTATTGTTGTATGTGTCTCGTTAGAAAATAACTTTCTCAACAACTTTGTCACTACTTATTGCCACACTGTTAAATACTTCGTTCTTGACGAGGCCTTTCGGTGTTTTCAGGTCTTAAGACCTGAAGATGGTGGAGACACCGAAAGGCCTCGTCAAGAAGGAAGTATTTAGCAGTGTGGCAATAAGTAGTGACAAAGTTGGTGTCAAGATGTCTGCTAATAAAACTAACAAAGCTGAAAATAACTTCCTGTTAACGCACTTATGTCTACCTTGTAGTGGGCGTCTTAAGTAACTGACTAGCTAAAGAGACTTTGCTAGTAATAACGTCGTCACATTAATAAAAACATATGTAATATTAAGTTATTAAAAAGTTTGTAATCATTATATTATAATGATACAATTTTAATGATGTGATAAAAATATATAAACATTAAATACATAGTTATTAAATGATCGCAACCACATAAAAAGTAAATACATATTCTACGCACGAGAGGGGGAGGCGTGCAAGACCTACTCTTGTAACAACGACGAAGAAACTATAAAAACTAATTACTGTATTTCAATTGCAAATTAACGTTTCGTTAACAGCTAGCGGCGTTTCACCAGTTTTTCATTACATGCTTGAATAATGTAATGTATAAGCGACTTAATTTTAATTTGTTTGAAACAAACGTTATACGCGTGAGCCCATACGCGAGTGTGTGCGTGTGTGTTCGTGTTAATTTAAACTCTGTCTGTCTGTCTCGCTCACTCTCTGTCTGTCTGTCTCTCTCTCTCTCTCCCTCTCTCTCTCTCTCTCTCTCTATATATATATATATATATATGTCTCTCTCTCTCTCTCTCTCTCTCTCTCTCTCTCTCTCTCTCTCTCTCTCTCTCTCTCTCTCTCTCTCTCTCTGCCTCTCTCTCACTCTCTCTCTCTCTATATGTCTCGATCTCTGTTTGTCTGTCTGTCTGTCTCTCTCTCTCTGTCTCTCTCATTCTCTCTCTCTCTCTCTCTCTATATATATATATGTCTCGATCTCTGTTTGTCTGTCTGCCTGTCTGACTTTCTGTCTGTCTGTCTGTCTCTCTCTCTTTCTCTGTTTCTCTCTGTGTATCTCTCTCTTATGTCTCTCTCTGTCTCTGTCTGTCTCTCTGTCTCTCTATCTATCTATCTCCCTCTCTTTATCTGTCTGTCTGTCTTTGCCTCTCTGCCTCTCTCTCTCTCTGTCTCTATCTCTCTCTGTCTGCCTCTCTGTCTCTCTTTCTCCCTGTCTCTCTTTCTGTCTCTCTCTCTGTCTTTCTCTGTCTGTCTTGATCTCTGTCCGTCTGTCTATATGTCTCTCTCTCTCTCTCACTCTCTCACCCTCTCAGTCTTTCTCTGCCTGCCTGTCTGTATCTCTCTCTCTCTCTCTCTCTCTCTCTCTCTCTCTCTCTCTCTCTCTCTCTCTCTCTTTCTCTCGTCTGATCAATAAACATCGGAGGGCGTGATTCAATACAAAAATAAGGTAAAAGTGGTTCAATACATAAATAAGGTAAAAACAAGTAAAGTGTTAAATTACAGTACATTAAGCTAAGTTATGTTAGGTCTGCCTGAATAGAATAGATTTTGGAGCGTTGCTTTTCGTTAATGCACATTTCTCATTTATTTCCACTAAATTAATACACTGGTAAACATTTATTGATTGGTCGGTAGAGATTTGAGAAACAATAAAATGATATACCAAAAAGCTTCTCAGACTTCCTGAGAATAAACTAACCTGAAAATTTATATAAACATGACAATTTGCAATTTATAAAACTAATTCTAAGAAACAAACAGTAAGGAATAAACGTTATGCACTTAGAGCCGATCAACGTAGGACCCTAAAAAAGTATAAAATAAAATGAACGCTCCAATCTTTGTGTGTTGAAGCGCGTGCGCTTGTGTATAACTTTGTTTTCCTTGGTTAAAACCGTATCTTCTATGAGCACAAACATTAGTGTTACAAAACACACTAACAGAATTAGATGTTATTATCACAAAACAAGTGACTAATTCCAAGGAACAAATCCATCAGTGGGAGAATCCCATGATTCACGCAGTAAACAGATTATTTTTGTACACTTGTGGTTAAACGGTTACTCTTGTGGTTTGTACTCTTGTGTTATTTCGGTTTTGACGTATTAGTAAATGGCTGTTCCCACGGTCACTGGATGTGAATGATGCTTATTGTAAACTGTAACAGTGACTAATGACTAATAATATATTAAATATTGCGACATATTTAATTAAGTATAGATGATTAGGAAAGTAAGATAAACCTAAGAAAGAACAAACAGAAAACTATAATTCAAAGGTACATAAATTGTAAGTAGTTATTACTTCATTAAACATTTCCTTTTTACCAATATGGATGTGTCAGTGAGTCTCGCAGTCTACGGTGTCCACAGCACAGTTTAAATGAGTCGCTCGTTTACGATCAGATTGTCTAATGCTACACGTAAAGGATTTTCTTATTAATTTGTATACTGAGAAAACTCAATACCGCGTATGGACAATATTTATTTTTGTTGCTTTCTTGGTGTTTTTTCGTCTTGCTTATGTCCATTAACTGTACTATTTCCAATCATACGAATTGCGTGATTGCTGATTGTCCCAGTACGACAGAATATTTATAGTACACTGCTTTCGACTTAATGAAACACAAGAATTCCTCTACGTGTACGAAATACAAAAATATCGGTATGGAAAACCATACATGACTTCCATGTTCTAAGATTTATATTTAAAATCATTTTCGAAATAAAATGTTTCCATAAAAACTACTTCTTCCTACATTTTTCTTCACCCTTAACCACAGTACTATGGTCACGAACGTATACCACCTCACGTTAGTGCACTCTTTTTTCACTGACGATGGAAGTCGATGGCATTGCGAAACGTCTGGTTTTGCAGAAAACATGGGACCATGGCCAAACAGCCCGGAAGGAATTTTAGCAACAAACTACTTCTTTGTTGCCGATAACGTAGTACACATATAAATAAAAATTATCCACTCCCCCTTCAACTACCATTTTCATTTATAGATATTTCATCTACCTTTCTACAATGGATTATTATGACCTTCTTTTCAGGATACTTTATTTATCAAAATTAAGTACTTTACGCTTGTTAAAACATTAAACGTTGCAGATAAACTACCCCTTTCCCTTAACCGATCTTCACTAAAATCAGTAAACCTTGAGTTTCTACAACTCAGGCACATATGCAAAAAATTATTTGATTCTGTTTGAATTTGCGGCAGTTATCGTTCGCCATAGAAAACATTACTGTTGTTAAAACATAAAACGTTGCGGGTAAACTACCCCTTCCGTTTAATCACCAAAATCAAAAGGCCTTGAGTCTTAGAAAAAATTCTACACACAGACACACATACAGACACTTTTCGGAAAATGACTTTCCTTCATGTTTTGAAGGTAGTACAATCAGAATCAGCCCTTATCTCGAACACGATTTTTTTTGCCATCACCATACTTCCATTTCCTTACGAAACATGGAAATAATACGAAACTTTTATCACTTGCAATTTAATCGGAGAAAGGAAGAGAATTCCCTCGATCGACTGGCGAGATCTTCGAGACAATTAAACACGGTTAATCTTAAGTACACATTCTCATCTAATGCCATGTAGACATTATATTATGTAATCAGGAAAGCTTATAGCCAGCACATACACACACGATCTACAGCTTTCAAATAAGGAGCAATAAAGTGATAATGAATATATCTGTATAATTTTATTTGACTTATTAATAATATTTAATAATATTATTGTATAATAATATATCTGTCAAATATAATAATATTTGACTTTACATTGCAGAAAATATTAGCCACGATGGATAAATGTCTTCACGATACAAAAACGGGTAGTTTTTGTCTCTTATCCGAAAGAAAGTCGTTTCTTCTTTCTTCCCCAATCCATTTATTGACTTACAATATTTTCCATAATCTTCATACTGTTTAACACTTTTTAAATCCGAGTATTTCTGTAAACCCCGTAATCCAAATTGTAAAGTCCG
Source organism: Magicicada septendecula (assembly GCA_034769895.1). Classification (NCBI taxonomy): domain Eukaryota; kingdom Metazoa; phylum Arthropoda; class Insecta; order Hemiptera; family Cicadidae; genus Magicicada; species Magicicada septendecula. The sequence continues at coordinate 86,916,999 of CM068370.1, forward strand.
AATCCCCTACACTCGATTGTTTTTAAATTACATTGGCTATAAATATTAAAGTACTTATTTACCATATTGTTAAATATGAAATTCTCAAGACTAAAATTAATGAAACTAGAACAATTAAGAACAGAAAATACGATTGGTTTAAGTTCACTTCTTACAACAAAATGCATTAAAATTACTAGTACATACTTGCAAAATAAAGCCCAAAAAGTACAGCTGTGTGTTTCTTGCGAACTGAAATAACAATACTATCTGTAGTGACTCATTTCTGAAGTTTTACATATAGTGGAGGTCTACACATAAGTTATTATTTTATTCAGGCACATTTCTTAATTACGGTAGATAGGCTACTGTATTAAAGATTTATTCATTTTGTTCAAGGCATTTCTAAAATACAGTGTGAATATGCGCAAAGTAGTAATTCGAGAAACTTGTTAATGGAAAACTTTCTAACACCTTTATTCCGCATTTGTGTGAATCGTGTCGTACTCGTTCTCTCTTAAGTTTTAAGTATTGGAAACTAGGAGTCTTAGTGTATTCTTTTGAGAAATTTTATCTACTGTAACAATGAATAAACGGTATATAATGTATATCATCGATGAAAATCCTGCTACTATACTTTTCATGAATTTTATGAAGTTATAAACTTTTATGGTGTTCATGAGCAGGTCACCTAATTGCTCCACAAATTTAATAATTTTAACATACTGCAGATAACTTAAAGAGCTGAAACAATTAAAGAGTTTGAAAACATAGTCATAAATTCCAAATAAACTACTCAAAATATACGCTATGACATGCTCAAAAATGGCAGATCTAGACAAAAAAATAAGTACATGTACGGATATACAAAAAAGCGATGGGTTTCCACTGAGGCTGCGATGGAGAAGTTCAGAATAGGCATCGATGTTTAGACTCCGAAAAGCAAAGATAACGATGCCTTGACTTATAGCCAACTACAAAAACGACGGGACAACAATGGATTAAAATCAAAGCAATTATATATTCACTAACACTTTTTAATTTCATTGTGACGTTTTTATTTTAAGAAAATGTGGGCCGATCTAGATGGAGTAGATAACAACTAACTTTTGCGTTTATTGTTATTCTTTCTAATCACCTTTTGCTTCCTTTTTTACCTAATTATTTAAGCGCAAGCGCATAGGAGCCAAAAAAGTTTGGCAAATGATAATAACACGTCGACAATCGCCGCTGGCAGAGCAACCTGAATACCTTCACGAAGTACAGCCTCCTAAATATTTTATTACTCACGAGGTTAATATTCTGTTTCAAGATCAAATTCGTATACGTGAAGACGTACTGTGTTAATGTAAATCTAAAATGATCAAATACGGGTTTGGTTGTAATATTCTTGGTTTTTATTTGTGGTTTTAATCCTGTAGTATGTAAATTGCTCTTCTAAAAATTCAGACAGTCGGATTTGTGAATTTAAGCCCTTGCTTTGTTTGATACTAACGCTTAGCGAAGTAAGTGTAACACCATGATTCAGAAGATGGTGGTTGTTTTATATTCTTTGTTGCTATTGACACTGTTTCAGTTTTCCAGCCTTCTACCTCTTTTTTATATTCCCTTTAACAACTGGTTTTAACACTGGTTACTCTATCTACCACTACACGCCATTAGCGTTTTGTTTCGTGAACTCTATCTATTGTATTCTGATGTACACCAGATGTTTATTGTAGTATTGTGTTTTCCACGTCCTTCATAGTAAAACAATTACATTAATTAGTTTCCAAGGATCGTTCTTCACTAACATTATTCTGATCCTTATTTTCTCCGTGCGTTATTCAGAATTTGAGGCATATGATCATACTGTACGCTTTTTATCTTATCCCATACTTACCATCGTAGGCCATAACTCTGCTCATCTGGAACAAGAGTCCGTATTCTTGTATTCATCTTGGCCAACGACCTCGCGAAATAACTTGTCATCACTTCCTCTTGTTTCTCCCCTATTGGTTCTTCCATCCTTACATTACATTCTTTCTTCCTCTTTTTCTGACCAGACAGTTTTTGTCTTTTTTTACATCACTGAAATCATTGAGTTTGTTAATCCGTTTTTATAAAGTATTATTATTATTAATCCGGCTGTACAATGTTTACACATTTTCCGGAACCAAAGATTACAGAAGTGATTGAATTCTCATCTTCCACAGCTGCTTCATCATCCAAAGATTTTCATCAATTTCTCGTTCCCTCAATATAGTCTGAATTTCTTCTATCCAGGTGATACTTGGTCTTCCTCTTTTCCTTCTTCCTGGAGGGGTCCATTCCATAATTTTCCTTGGCAATCTTCCCTGTGTCTTTCTTTTCGTGTATCCATACCATCGTAATTTTTTTTGTTTGGATAAAATCAACAATTGAATTTTTCACATTCATTCTGTCCCTAATGTCTTTGTTTCTAACTTTCTCACGTCTGGATACTCTTGTCAAACGTCTCAAAAATTCCATCTTTGCTGTCATTAATTTTGTTCTTGTGCGTTTTTTATTAGTAATCCAAACTTCTGAGCCGTAAGTCATGATACTTCTAACAATGGTTTTAAATATTTTGGTTTTAGTTTCTTATCCCACAGGATTCCATTTAATGTTTCAAACATTAAACAAGACAACAACACAACAACATTAACATCAACATCAACATTAAGATTCATTTAATCTTTTCCAAATTAATTATGGATTGTATTTTTTTTTCCCCCCCACTGGCCGTAATTTTTACCCGTAAATACTTCTATTCCTCTGTATATGAAAGCTTCCCCATGTCTTCCTCTAATATCAAGTCTTGATGAAGGTCACCTATTACCATGTATTTTGTTTTTTTTTAGTCCCCATTTCTGATATTCCTGTATCAATTTTCTAGTTTAGGTTTTTATAAAGTATCCCTGTCTAAAATGTCTTCTCCAAGACGTTTATTTGTGCTAGTTCTTGTAACCCCTATAAACAAACAAAGTTTTGATCTGTAGATTTTACAAAATGATAAAATATTATTTTTCTTAACATATTCGGATTTATTACGACCAAGTGTCCGTAAAATGTAATCTTTCGTTTCTGGATGATATCCGAAAGCTTTTCAGTTTCCGTCTACAATTGTTTACTGTTTCTTTTGTTTCATTCACCACCACTTTTATTTTGGCTCGAGAATCTTTTTTAGGTTATTAATCGTAACATTTTTTCTTTTATCAACTTTTTTGTTGTAGAGATCGTTCATTTATTTAATAAGCCAATTCCATTTTTTGATATGTCATTTTAATTGTCATTTTAAATGCACCATACATTAACCGTATTATGTAAATGACAAAAAGTAAAACAAGACTTTGGCAGATAACTGGAAATTTGAGACAAATAAATGGTTTAAAGTACTTGAGTATGAGCTCCTTATTGAACTACTGAGATGAAAAATGTTAAAAAGTTCAAATAAGGCATTAAATAATACCACTTGCGAATATAGTTATATGGAAAATCAGAGACAGATTTTCAAAATCCATTGGACTCGAAAGAAGGAAAACTCTCGTCTTTTCTATAGACTTCTGTGTGGCCCTTAATCTTGGACCGTTGGAATAGAGACAAGGAACAACTAGAAGCTTTTGAAACATAACGCTGGAAAATAATGGAGAGTATTTTGTAGAAGGACAGAGTAACAAATTATAAATTTTTATGAGGACACATAAGTAAAAATATTGCTTAATAGCCTAGTTAGGAGGAAACATAAACCCCTAAGGCACTTAATTAGATATCGTATGGTGTCAGAGAAAAATGTTTAGTGGAGAAATGCTAGAAAGAGGTTCTTGGATCAAGTGGTTGGAGAGGATGGGGGTTTCCAAGAAGAAAATGATCAGTAGTATACCACGACGACATCGGCAGAATGTGACAACTCTTCAGTCTTCAGACTCAGGCTGCAAGAACATGACTGCAAAGAATAAGTTATTTTTTCCTTGTAGCTAATTGCTTGGGGAAGATTGCAAGCAAAAATGTTCATGATACTAGGTTAATCTATTTACAACAAACCTAACAGACTTACGCAACTACAATATGCGCAACCGGTTTTTATACTACTTATAAGGTTTACGTCTGGTGCAGGAAGTTCTTTCTGTCCGGCCTCGTTTCTTACAGGTATTATTATCAGAAATCAGATACGGAACGTGTGAAACAAATATAACCAATTATCAGTGACCACGAAAACATTTAATATAATCAACGAAATTAAAAAATAATTTTACGTTCAATCGAACTTTGTTATAAATAAGATTTCTCTATTTAACTTATTCGTTCTATTTTTACTTATTTGTTAGCTTAAGGGTAAATCAAATAACGTGGTTAAATAATTGTGGCTCCACGTGTGAAGTTAAGCGTCAGATGAGGGAATACAAAGCCTGATTGAATCTTGAAATCTTGGATCTACTGTATCAGCGGTTTGTTGGTCGGACACTTCTATTCTCGTAAAGCTGTCATAAGGGAAAGAAGAATTCGTTTCTATGAACAAACCGTCTTTAATTTTCTACTTTTCCGTTTTGTAGTAAAAGGTCGTACAGTAATAGGACGGAAGGCTTAAAGTGTATATATTTGATTAGAAAAAATACCGAAAACATAACGACAATTAGACTTTATATTTAGATTAAGAGGAGATAAGAATAAGAATAAGAATAAGAATGTAGTCTAAGAAGTAAAATATGAAGAGGTAACGTTAGGAAGTAACTTCACATTGCTATCTTGAAATCACTGTGACACAAGATGATTGGTGCAAAGACAGAAAACCGCTGGCTAAGATATCTTTCTTCAGTAAAAAGCAATATTACTGTCAAGTACTGATATCAAGAATTTTTTAATACCCTATCTGCGTAAAAGTATATTTTATAGCAAGGAAAACTCAAGAATACAGGGCAACAGAAAGCATGTTAGAGGAAATTAAACTCTGGTATTGTAAAGTTTCATAATTGTATGGCTCGATGAAGTGATAAATTAAAAGGTTTTAGAACTGATGAGGAAAAATAAATTTCTTGAAAATCGTTACTTGGAAGGAACACAAACTTATAAACTACAACGTTCGAGTCTTTCAGAATGAATTGATTAAAAAAGCAGTAGAGGAAAATACTGTATACAAAGCGGCACATTTCAGTAGATTAACCAGACTGGTACACGTCTCTATAGAAGATACATCTAAGAAGATTGATTTACAGGCGGACGGCTCAGAGGTACGCTTGTCTACATACCAAGTTGGCACAGTAACAACAGCACGTAAACATTTTCTAAAAAAATCTGGCACCGGTTAAAGTCACTACACCTGTAAACGTTCATTATTGTAATAATTGGCTGTAATGCTAAACTTCCATTTGTCATAAGAAACTTTCAGTGTGCAAGTAACCGACTAGGATGCTATCCCACCGTTCAAGTCACTACATAGCAGTAAGTGCAACTATCTCTCTATAACTCCAGTACGACCACTAAATACCGACTCACAGCAAACAGAAAAAGAAACAGAAAATTCACAACTAGAGTTCAAGTAGTATTCTAATTAATCGACATATTGACCTTGAAGGTTTAAACTATGTGAAATCTCTCCTATTACTTTTATATATTTTTGCAGATAAGAAATACGCGAAGTAATATGATTTTGCGATCCGCAATTACGTGTGAATGGAAGATCGTGCCCGCCTACGGCCCGACCTGTATACTTACAACCGCGCGCGCGCGCATACGTAGTTAACAGAGCGTATTATTGCTAAGCAATACAAATAGCAACCGATTACAACATACAGCTGGCCCCCCCAGTCGGCGCCCGGTTATGTTCTGCACACTGCTACCACACCACGTTTTGGATTAATTAAAAGATATTTTAAAAGTATTGTTTATTTTTTTAAATAATCTTCTAATGTTTTTACTGCTGATGTGTTGATACACGATACCTTATACTACTGGTGCTGCAGCTATTGTTACTGCTGCTGCTGACACAATCCTAACGATATGCCGTACAGTGTTCCTAAACAAAGAAATATGAAAATGTTGGGGCGCTAACATCTATTTGCTACTTGAACATCTACATTGCTATTTGAAAAGACACTAATATTGTGCAGTTTTTAAGGTGGTGTGTCAAATCTTTGTTGCTGTCATGACATTATGTACAACCACTCTGCTTTCAATTTACACCAGATAAGAGCAGCATTCAGTGGTCCATTTTTGTGGTGTAATGATGATTTTAGAGAACATTTCAATAAACATGTCTTAATGGCGAGTTGAACATTGTGTGTGTGTTGTAGAAATGTTTTTTAAAAGTAATGAATTCTGTATAACAACATAAAGACTGTTTAGAAGTTATTTCAACGTTGGGAAACATGGAAGAATTCCAGATCACTCAACAATATTGAACTGGGTAAGAACATTTAGAGCCACCGCCTCGACACAGAAAACAATTGCAGGAAGTGTAAAAAAGTGCTCACGAAAGAAAATATGGATAGGTTAAGAGCTGCTGTCACACGTAGGTCTGCAAGGAAGACCTATGGCACTGCAGGCTTCCCGTAGGTCTCTGCGGAGGATTTTGCTCGAAGATTTCCATCTACACAAAAGTCAAGTGACCCAATAACTGTAGTGACGATGTAGTGAGAACTGGCTGTTGCTGAAATGACACGATATTTTGACTGATAACAGAAGTTTTCTCACGGGCGTGAAACCAACTGTTGGTAACGAGAACATCCGTGTATATGAACCGTTATGAATCATGTCTAAAATTATGAGAAGTAACTAATAGGAACGACAAGTGTTCAGCACGGTAACACTATCTTATCTTCGCACAAACAGGTCTGACGGCGAATAGTCCGGTAGCCAAGTCGCTTGGGATGTACCGACTGCAACATCATTCGTTTACTAAAATCACTTCTAATTCTCAAATTTTGCTACCGTTACAAATAGTAATGTCACTTGTAGTGAAATTGTTAAAAAATTAAGCCTACATTAGCGGAACCTCCCGCAAAGTAGTGGAATCGCATGAGGTGTCAGTCATTGCCAGAGTATAACTGCTTTCTAAAATTTCCCCGTCTAGAAACTCGTCGGTTACTGTCCCGACCATTCTCGTGCTGAACTTGCCTTTAGGTTTAAACAGTTTTAGTTGGTAATTACAAAAGTTACAGTGAGCCATCGTGGTGATAAATTTTTGTACCGACTCATTAGTTTTATAAATTATAATAGTAATATTTACTAAACTTGTATTGCAGCCACTGCCACGCAATTATACCTTCCGTAAGCGCCTTCGAGCCTCTTGGCTCATCCCCAGATAGAACACAACCATCCATCTGGTACATGGAACATGGGATATGGTTGTGTTCCATCTGGGGATGAGTCGAGATGCTTGAAGGCACTTATGGAATGTATAATTGAGTTAGCGGTTGCAATACAAGTTTAGTAAAAATTAGTCTTAACCACTAAATTGTGTTTATTATTATTATTATTATTATTATTATTATTATTATTATTATTATTATTTAAACCCTTAAATTCGTAGTGACCGTCAATCAATGAATTTTTCCGGTGAAGGATTTGTGAGGTTCAGTCCAAAAAGTGTAACACAAATTTTTAATTATTTGTGTCGACGTTTCGACAATATTTACTGTCATAATCAGGACAATTGTTGCTGAGCTGTTTCGATGCCAAACAACAACAGCTTAGCAACAATTGCCCTGATGATAACAATAAATATTGTCGAAACGTCGACACAAATAATTTAAAATTTATGTTATACATTTTCACCGATCCTCACAAACCCTTCTCCGGAAAAAATATTACTCTTATTATTATTACTAAGTCAAATCATGAAATAACTTCCTTGGAAAAGAATAATCACGGCTACACAACTTTTCAACGCCGTATTGCGACTGAAATACTTTCCTGCTCAGTGGAAGGTGGCCGAATTCATACTCATACCCAAACCTGGAAAACCACCAAATGAGGTGACGTCGTATCGACCTACAAGCTCTTACCAATCATGGAAAACTATTGGCGAAGAGATTAACAAAAACCATTATAGACATGATTGTCTACAGACAAGACGTTTAAAGTCTAAACATGCCTAGACTCTAACACTATAAAAATATATTGTACATAAAATGTTACTTTTAAATACTCATATAGAAAACTAGTCAATGAACTAGTTCTCTTCATGTCATGTATTCTGTGAACAATTACGCTTATTGTTATGTATTGACAATTGCATAAATAAATGTAAACAAAATTATTACTGTTCTTTTCACGCCCGAAAGCGTGGTTGAGATTACGCTTCGAGGCAAGCCAGAATAGGACAAAATTTCTGAATTTATTCAGTGGGTCGTAGGCCTAATAGAAAAGAAAAGTAGGGTCCCAACTTACACCCAACGGACAGTAGAAGATAAGGGACAACTAGAAGGTGCCCGATAAGGGCGCAATAGGCTCCGTCCTGAAGTAATACGCTAAGTGGTTCCAGGATGGGTATGAATGCCTAAATTAGAGGTGGGTTTTTTTTAGTGGGTGAGAGTCTCACACACCAGGGGACACACGGTTTCTCTGACGGTATATAAAACATTTTCCCCATAAAAAAATACTGTTGTTATGTTTTTTTTGTTTCCATGATGTTCTTAACTATTTATGCTTGTAACTGTCGTGTTCCATTAACATTCTAGAGCGAGATAATTGAAGGACAGAAACGAATTGTTCAATTTTACTACCAAGGATTAACGTATAGGTAGATTTCCTCATTTTGGTACGGGAATTCGTTTTTTGCAAACCTTTCACTTACCTTCCAACTTCCAACATTTGGGTCTCTGATACTAAATTTTTCAAATAAACGGTTTCGTAAGACAAACATAAATTCTATCTACCTACCTATGCACTCTTATTCCTATCATAATTATAACGTATTCACACTTATAGAGTCAGAACATACCTTCATATCCTTCAAATCGCCTGTCCACTTTACCTGGGCATTTTTCTTTTTAAAAGACTGAATTGTATAAACTATCCTGTGACCGTTTTATAACGGATTTATGAATAAATTCTCGTCTGGAGTTTCCAACGCGCTTCCCATTTATTTATTCATATTTCGTTTATTAAGTTTAGTTAACACATACAGATTCGTATTTTTATTAAATTTTGTACTATCAAACAATCAACGTAACGATCATAGTCTTAATTTTTTGTCTGGTGATGGCGTTATGTATTTTGTCTCTTAGTGGTATGTTGTCAGTATGCATCATTTCGCATCATTTTTACTCTTAACGACCACTTCGCTTACAGTATTCGTCGCATTTAGTAATAATCTTAAGCGATTGTCATTGCAAACAAGCTTTCAGATAGTATTTTTACTTTCTAATGCTATAATTACGTTAAGGCTAATCGCACGATTGTCGCACTTTGTTAAAGGTAATTAAATGCGAGACAAACACATGGTCGCTCAGTAGTCGTGAACAGAGAGAAAAACATTCATGCAAATAGTTAATACGTACATTTCTGGCTCTGTTTTTGTTATTTAATTAAAATAATAACCGACTACGTGTTGTATGTGTTTCGGTGTTGTTTTTTAATTGCCTTAATTTCTGTACGAGATTTTTCTACTTTTCCTTGAACAGCGTTTGTGTTTTCTGGTGTGTTTACTTTTATCATTTGTTAATCTTTGCATTTTATCAATTACATTCACGTACACACACAAAAACACGTATGATTAACATGTTCAATGTGTGTGTGTGTGTGTGGGGGGGGGGACATGTATACGTAAGTGTGATCCAAAACTCAATGCCACGCGAAAAACCAGAAGTCCTTAGCCGAGGCGACTTAGGCGTGTCTCTGTAACCATTGAACTTGAAGCAAAGCCTTGCAGCGTTTAGAAAGGCATTGGCTTTGACGAGAAATACCAGTCGCAACGGGTACCCGTACAATGACAAATTAAATACAGGTGGCTTCTGTGACAATGGACAATGTTTTACATTCATCTTGTGATCTACGCCATCATTGAGCGCAGAGAAAGCATGTAAAAATCTGTTATGGTTATAACCGTGTTTATGCTTATTATACGTTACAAAGAGTTTATATTATAATCAAATGTTTCATACAAAGGTTTCATATTAAAACGTATAAATTTTAATTTTCTGAAATACAAATTGTAGCATTCTTTGTGGTATTCTTCGTCTGTTCGTTTTCCTATTAAAATTTCTTAAATTGAAAATGAATAAATAAAACAAATTATAAAAATCTGAATCACATTTTGTTCTTCAGCTAAACGTCAAGAACATTAAAACGCATAATAAATTACAAAAAATGGATAATTTCATAATTAAAAATGATTGCATTGTACACAATAAAATGCAATACAACACAAAAATTCTACTGAATAATATACTTACAAAACTGTTCATCACAGTCCTTGACTCTCTAAAATAAACGGCCTAATGTATAAAATGAATAATTAGGTACCAAATGAATTATATTAATTTATTTTATTAAGAAAGTATTTGCACAACAGACATACACAACTATTAATCCTTTTAAATGTGAACAAATTTTATTCTTATAATAAAATACACTAAATAAGTAAAACTACTAAATATTAAATATAGAAAATATTAAATAAATAAAGATAACTTGATATAGTTTCTCTTAAGTGATCCCTTTCAGAATTATAGAAATTCTGGAAACAACATCGAGAAATAATGGACAATACCCGGTTTCAGAAATTGGCTTATGAGTATGAGCCGTTTGGAAAAAGAACTGTAGGCAAGCCTGTCACAAGATGGTGGGAGTCATGAGCCCGGCTTAGGAGAAATACTATCCATGAAGTGATGATGATCATGATCAAATAAATAAAAAAATTTAATAAGAAACTGTTAATAATTTTCAACGCATTTATCGTTAAACGAATATTTAAAGTCACAACGCAGTGCAATCTACATACAAATTATCAACACGGAATAAAATTTATCCCATAACAACAGAACTATTGATTAAAGTACCGCATGCGTTAACAAGAATTCAAGTGTGTTATTTGTATGAACTAAAAAGTAACTACAGGTCAGTTCCTGAATGAGCACGGATCCAGTTCACAGCTACATGGTTTTTCTTTCTTTCTTATTTGTTCCTTTTCAACAAAGATTAGGGGAAATCAAGAACCCACATTTTGCTATGTCTCCTTTACCTCTTTTTCCTTCAAAGTATATCTTCCTGGTCGTCTGGACTCATACATTCTGTGCATATCCACTTCTTCCGATTGTAGACAATACGGCATTTAATATGTTTGCAAAGACGGTATTTCCTTACGTAATAATAAGGCTAATAATAATAATAAGGCCCGTATCTCTTGACATACAGTAAAAACTTAATTTTCTTTCCACAACGTCATCTCTTTGGAATCGTTCTATTAAGAGCCCTTCAATATACAACTAAGTAGTTTGTACAGGCTAATAGGAACTCTCGGTAGCTTCCGTGACAACCCAAAAGTCTACCGTTTTGTAATCTTTGAACCACTGTGTCGTTCACATTCGGCTCACGTCTCCTTCAGTAAGAATATCAGATCCACTTTGCTACTTAGTGAAAAATAAGCTGAGCAGCCTATTGAACTGCCAACTACCAAATATTGTATTACTGATTTCTTCTTAATTCTTTACGTCTTTTAAAACTCAAATAGCTCAGAATTTATATAACATTGATATTGAACCCAAATTATTCATGACTGTTTTGCAACTGTAAAGTAGCGAAGGCGACTTCACTGCATGTACCCGCGGCATACATGATCACAGCATGACTCTCTCACAGTTATACAGGACTTACACATTTGCACTGCGTACAGAAAAAAGAACACCGGCGTTAAATATACTCAGTGATAAAAGATTTTCCTGCTTTTATAGTGTAAATAATCGATTTAATTTCTTACCGTCTTTCCGGTTAATTGTTTCACTCTTATTTTTTACACAATATATGTCTGTGTGTGTTTCTATGCCTGCGTTATAATGTTTTTTTAACTAGTGTAATTATTCGTGTTAATTGCATATGTGTTGCATGTTTCAACGCACTTAGTAGGATTTATAAATAGGCTCACACACACGCGCGCGCGCACACACACACACACACACAACACACGTACACGTGTACAGACATACATACTAGTATGTAGGCCTATTGAACGTGTTGAAAGAAAAGAAATGGTGTTGTGCTACAGCTATAAAAATAAAATAAAACATTAAATATGCATCAGCACAGCTGTTAACCGATCATTAAAATCACTAAGTATGGTAAAGACAAATGCATGTAACTGTATAAAAATGCATGAAATTACGCAAGGCATTTCTACATAAATATATATAATATATAATTATATTACATGTATACATAGTGTAAGTATTAAATAGTGAAATATAAATGTTATAATATAAATATACATATAATATAAATTATTCCTTTGTAAGTAACTCGTTGTGTTTCCTGCAGGTCTCCCATCTAATGTCTTCAAATAAATACACTACAAGTAGGTTTATTTTCACGTGACGTACTTTTCACAGAAATTATTCTGTATCCTCAGAGATTGTAATTGAATGTTTCGCTTACAATATAGTTAACCGATAATCGATTTTACTTCGATTCTATTTTCGATTGTTGTAATGTTTATGTAGTCAGCCATTTATTATATATTTATTCTATTATTTTATTATTCTAATAAATGTATGATTTTAGATAAATCGTCTTGTTTTTTTTTTTATTTGAATTTGTTCTTTAATTAGTAGATTATTATTATTGTGTTTGTAAATATTAAGACTTTCCCAGATATTCATTTTGTTACCTTTTTGTACGTTTCTAATTAATTTGACATTTTGAATGTCTGGAAATTTATTATTATTATTTTAACAGTGTGGAACGTGCGTCAGGTGAAAATAAACCTACTTGCAGTGTATTTATTTGAAGATATTACATATAATATAAACGTATATAATATGATCTATGTATATATATATTATATATAGGCGCACGGGTTTCTGTGTGTGTGTGTGTGTGTGTGTGTGTGTGTGTGTGTCTACTGTACGAATTTCTATAACATTATTTGTGCATCCGAACAGGTCGTGACATCTGAGTTTATTCGAGTTACGTCTAAGCATTTTCTCACGTATAAAAAAACTATTTAAAATTTTCAGATGTGAGAGTGCTTCATGTGAGAGTGCTTCCGTTATTTAAATAAGTATTTTAAGTTTGAAACACAAATTTATTTTATTATTATACAAAAAACAAATTTAAATTTAAAAATATGGTTTTTATGAGTGTGCATATTAACATATTATCAATTATTAACAGATTTTAAAATAATAACATTCATTTTTTAATTAATATTTTAAATAACAAATAAGATTTAAGCATAATATTAATTTCAAATTATAAATCAAAGAGTTTACTTTAAATTGGGTAACTAACGCCTAAAAAGTAAGTAAAATAAAATAAATTAATCAGATTTCAAAATTTTGTATAATTCAAACTAATGTTTCAAAGAAGCAATGCGAACGCATACGAATATACAATATAATATATGCTGATAACTTTTTTTAATTTAATTACTGAGCATTTAATTAATTTTTTATTTAATTTTTAAAAATTTACAATATCAAGTAACGGAAAATTTAAAATAAAAAGACAAAACAGAAAACTGATAATTGCAGCATTTAAAAAATGTAAATTGAACAATTTAAACAAAATTGAAATTGAGATATTTTATATAAGATTTAACTAAGTGTAAAGTGAAATATTTAAATAATTATTTGGGTCAATACTGTGCCCATTAAGCCAACTCTTATCTAAAAAATGTTTTAGTCTCAGTATTTTTAAATTATGTGATTTATAATATCTTTTTCAGTCACCCAATGTTAAGTAGAATATATTTTTGTTATACATGAATATGAAATTCGTAATTGTGAATTTAATTTTTTAATATGATGATTGTTATATGCATATACAATGTACACGCACACTTACAATAAGCAGCATGTATTTAAATTTTTAGTTCTTTTTTTTTTAATAAAACACAACGTTATTCATTCTTAAATTTTAAGTAAGTTTAATTATTTCATATCAGAACAGTATCTAATCTCTGCACCATTATTTTTATATGTCATATAGTGTTTGGACGTAAATCAATTAAGCTGAAATCCCACGGTCTGATTGGGTACGTTGATGTATTAGACATACGTTCAATACAACACACACACACACTCATATATACACGCGCGCGAGCAAACGTAACGTGGAAGACTACAGACATTTATGTCAATAATAACATTTTAATAACAATAAAAGTAAAACATGTAAATAATTTATGTAGTTACTTATTAAACAATTTCAACAGGAGAAGATATCTATATAATTTATGCATAAAGGATAATTCATTTGATTCAATTAATAAGGTCAGATACCTGGGTAACATGATAGATAATGAATTATCCATAGACGCGACAATACACGACAGGATACAAATAGCAAATAGGTCATATTATGAAAGCAGCAGACTATTAAGAAGCAAACTCATTAGTCATAACATGAAAATAAAAATATATAATATACTTATCAGACCGGTTTTTACTTATGTAGGCGAGATATAGACATTAACAAAAAAGAAACAAGAAACGATAAGAAGGTTTGTAAAAAGATAGTAAGACGTGTTTAAGGCCCGGTTAAAGAAGATGTCGAATTGAGAATAAGAAATAACAAGGAGGTGGATGAGCTATTGAATTATGAGGACAAAGTAAGACTGATAAAGGCGCAACGAATACAACGGCTAGGTCATCTGGAGCGGATGGATGATCAGCGTATGCCAAAGAAAATCTTAAGGCTCCAAGTCTATAAAAGCAGAAAGAGGGGTGGACATAGGATAAAATGGTTGGATGATGTGCTAGGAGATCTCAGAAGAATGGATGTGAGGGGTTACACTGAGATGGCAATGAATAGGAGACTTTGGTGAAGATCAGTGTTGCAAACCAGGGCTCAAGTTGGACGTAGCGCTTAAGAAGAAGACATTAATTAATTTTAATTTTTAATTAATTACTTCAAACGATTAAGAAATGTTCGGAGAAACATTGTGTGTTTATATTACTGTTCACAGTAAGTATTATTATATTAATACTGGAAAAGTTTACATTGTTTCAAGTAGAATTGTAACGCATTACAGTAACGTGAAAGCTGTAAACTGATTTTCGTTCGTAAGGACGTTTATTTTTACACAGCAAGGGTTACTACAAAAATAAGTAAATAATTCTACTACCAGACTAATTGTTTGATTTGACAAAAAAAAGGGTAATAACGCAAAGCCAAGTGGATATGTCAATTAAACGTGAATATGCAAATGACTTACGTAGCATTTCCTTGATCTATAAATATACCGGAGAATGACAATTGTTTCCTGAATCCCGTTGCAGCAACCGGTTATGTAAAAGGAGACACGTGTTGTTGTTGTTGTTGTTGCGTTTTTTGGAAGTGAAAACGTTTTTACGAAAAAACTGTGTTTATTCAAATATGCTTGAAAGGACAACTCGATTCGACTTGAACGTTTATATGGTAGATGGCGTTTCATCGTTTTCATTTGCATGATGCGTCAAATGTTTTATGATCGTTATTAAATCTCTTATCGATTCGAGCGCGGGTTTTTCGTGCAATATAATATACATATCAGATTATGTGATTTTTATGTGGGATCTATAGCTTGAATCACACTGTGAACGTTTGAGAATAGAAATGTTTAAACCTGTTGATAGAGTCGTATTTTCTAGTTCACTACCCAAGGAGAGATTTTTTTTAACAGATTCAGATGATTACAAATTTTGTCGAAACTTGAATGAAATTGTTAAGATATGTTAAATTAATTGACCTGGCTACAACTTTTCTTATCATGTAAATAATTAATGTTACGTCACACTTAAAAATGATTGTATAACCAAAACACGATAAATATGTAGGCCTAATTTAAATTTTAAAGTATTCCAAGAAATTGATTTTTCGTTTAACCTAAATATTGTTTAACTAATACAAGCCTAGCTTATTAATAAATTCAATTTTGTAATTAATTAGCAAATTAGTTTTATTTATTGTATTCATTAAGAATTTAACAGTAGTGTGTTCTGTACAATCTGCAGGCAATAATGCGAACAGAATCAGGCAAGACCGTATACCTGAGCTTACAAGCAATATAACCTATTACTATAACGATTTCGTCATATGGACTACTAGAGAAAATTGACTACTCGTGACCTCTTCCTTCATAAATTTTTATGTCAGGATTGTCGTCGTGTCCTTTCCACGTCTAGGCTAGATGCCTGTTCCTAAATTTTTGCTATATTTCCAACACTATTAGAATAGGAAATCAATTTTGCAAGTACAACCAAGCGTGAAAGGACATTGTTGACTCTTCATATGTTACTGTATAATATACGAATCACTATAACGGACATTCGTACATAAATTCTGTGAATCACAGAAGACCTTACACAAATTAACACTTAAAATTCGCTTAGCGAAAAATCTGCGTCTTGTGCAAAGAAAATTTCCTTGTTGCTTCAAATTGCGTAAACCTGTACGTGGGTGACCGCATATGTTTGTCACCACAAGAGTTCAAGGTCATGTTTTTTCCTTTCGTCGTAAGTATTTTGTTTCCTAACAAGCCACATTACACTTGTTTTCCTCTTCTACTGACGCCGGTAAAAATAACTTACTGCGCGTGAATTTATACTTTAAATTAGAAAACGACTTTATCGACTTAAGGTGGCTTTACCAACGTTTCTACGCGTACCTTTCTACTTCTTTTATTTTACAGATTTTTCTCTAGCACTGCTGTAATTGTCTTTGAGGCGGTTTAATTTTACTTCTTTTCCTTACCTTTACATTGTTTTTAACTTACTCTAGCAGTCCTCGTCGTTATATTTCAATAAAGTTATACTAATAAATATTAGGCCCACGAAAAACTTCAGAAGGTTGGAAATTAAGAAGTAATGATGAAATATATCAAGTATAGAAAATATAACAGAAACAATAAGAAAAAGAAGACTATTATTTTTGGACATTTATATAGAATGGACGACAATAGGTTAACAAAGCATATCTTTAAATATCTGTGGGGGAAGAAGTCAACATCAAGTTAGATTAAAGAAGTCCAAAAGGATTTAGAAAAAAATAATATACACTCAGAAGAAGCAATTGAAAGAGAAGTTTTTCGGGCAAAACTGTTAAAAAATGGAAGGAGTCCAGGGTAGGAGAGGGAAAAACGAAGGTTCAAAGTGGACTGAAGAGAGGAAGAAGAGACACAGTGAAAAGATGAAGGAATATTGAAGAAAAAGAAAAGAACAAAGAATAAAGAATTGAAATTGGCATGTGGTACTTAGATGGCCGAAAAAAAAAGTCATTGCATTGTTTACTCCCTTCTAATTAGTCTCCGTTTAAAGCCCTTAAAACTCTTCAAGAATAAGAGTCCGTCTAGAGAAAAGTCCATTACACTCCGTTTAGAGCTCAAGTTTATAATCTCAGGATTCTTCAAGAATCGAAATAAGATGTTGGCGCGATTGACATAGGAAAACTGCTACATCAGTTTATACGTGGACGGAAAGGTCTGTAAAAGTAACGGTGTAAGATGCAGTAGACCGTTACTTCACAATAGTTATTTAGAAACTCAAGAATGTTGGGAGTAATCAATCCAACGCTGTCATGTTCTTCCTACATATAACTTTTCTTCGATTTATAGGACTACAGATAATGTGTGCTGAGATTACAAATAGCATCATTTTATGTTGCACGTAGTCTTCGGAGTAACCTAATACCTAGTAAATTTGTTGTTTTTTATCTTCAACGTTCCATTAGGAAATGGAAGTATGGTCATGGCGAAAAAAATCGTGTTCGAGATAACGGCTGATTCTGATTGTACTACCTTCAAGACATGAAGAAAAGTCATTTTTCGAAAAGTGTCTGTGTGTGTGTGCCTGTCTGTCTATCTGTCTATGTGTCTTGTGTAGAATTTTTTCTATGGCAAACGATAGCAGCCCCAAATTCAAACATAATCAAATACTTTTTTGCATGCAGTTCTGAATTGTAGAGGACTCAAGGTCTGTTGTTTTTGGTGAAGATCAGTTAAGGGGAAGGGGTAGTTTACCTGCAACGTTTTATGTATTACCAAGGGTAATTTTTTTTTTTACGAACGATAACTGCCGTAAATTCAAACATAATCAAATAATGTTTTGCATACATCCCTAAATTATAGAAGACTCAAGGCTTGTTGATTTTGGTGAAGATCGGTTAAGGGAAAGGGTTAGTTTACCTCCAACTTTTTATGTTTTAACAAGAGTAAAGTACCTACTTAATTTTGATAAATAAAGTATCCTGATAAGAAGATCACAATAATCCACTGTAGAAACGTAGATGAAATATCTATAAATGAAGAGGCTAGTTGAACGGAGTGGGGGTAATTTTATATAAATGAAAATTATAGTTGAAAGGGAGGGGACAATGAAACTGTGTACTACGTTATCGGCAACAAAGAAGTAGTTTATTGTTAAAATTCCTTCCCGGGCTGTTTGCCCGTAGTCCAATGTTTTCTGCAAAACCAGACGTTTCGGAAGTGCTATCGACTGCCATCATCAGTGAAAATCGAGTGCGATAACGTGAGGTGGTATACGTTGGTGACCACAGTACTGTGGTTAAGGCTGAAGCAATAAGTAGAAAAAAGTAGTTTCTATGGAAATATTTCATTTCGAAAATGATTTTAAATATAAATCTTAGAACATGGAAGTCGTGTATAGTTCTCCATACCGGTATTTAAGTTAGAGAACACATTGCGTTACACAGATTTTTTTTACTTTTGAGAAGCCGGTAAAACAGACGGTTATTGTTTGAGTTGTCCAGGCGACATTCGTGACGCTTGTGGGTATATGGTGTTTGGAGTAAAACCACTTATAGATAGAATTTAAGGAAAATCGTGTTATCACTACGGCACAGAAAATAAGATAAGTTACTCTTTCCGTTCTTAGTTCACCCTGATGTAAACAAACCCACGTGGTAAATCTGAAACGCCATTAGTCAGGGACGTTGACACTGTTCACACAGTGATGTATTACGCGCATGTGCAGAATGTCTGTACAGTCATGTGAGAGTTATCTTGCCACTTAAATCGAGGCACGTCGTTTTAAGACTTTCTCCTTATTCTGAATCGTACTGAATTAAAACAAAGTCAGTTGAAAGAATATGTTGTCCGTCACAACACAACATTAGCTGCTTGATATAAAACAATTTATTGAAAAAGCTGTAAATGAAACAATGACGGGAAAGTGGAGTCATTGTATGCAGCAAATAATAAAGGAAGATGATACGCTATGGCAACCGACCTACATTACCGACGTCGTTGTGGACAATGACCAATTTTATCAATAGCCTAATAACGCTGACTCAAGTGATGATACAAGTTCAGACACAGATATGGAAGTCACTGAATTACTCTCTGACAGCAACTGATAGTATTCAGAACGCTAGTAATTATCATAGCTTCTATTTCGTTTTAAATAAGCTTTACTTTTTGATTTGTTGCGATATTTAAACGGTTAATAAAAAAAAGCCATTAACCGGTGTTATAAAATAATTCACTGTCGATCTGACACTGTCACACAAATTTTACTTTGGTCAGGACAAATTATTGCAATTTACGTGTGTTTATACAGTATCAATATTATATGTATCCTGTCTGTACTGCTTCTGTCAGAGTGACACGCCTCTAATTCAAGCAGCAAATAGCGTTTCAGATGTGTCACGCCACTTTATTTACATCAGGATTAAGCTAAGAACGGAAACAGTATACATTGAGAGTTTCGTCGTTTCAATTAGATATTCAGCTGAAACACACTATACGTGTACAAATATTAGTATTTTCCCACAAATATTCATTTTATGACTTTAGATATGTTTTTAATTTATTTACATTTAAAATTAAACGTAAAATTTGACAATTAATCGAATTGTCTCGTAATTTTTGTTGTTATTTTGTAAATAAGTAAATAATGAAATATGATATTCTTTTGTTTCTCTTACATAAAATCGAAGAACTGAATGACTTTACATAGATTATAAAGTTATGAATTGAAAGTTGTAAAGCTTTACAACATCTAATATTTTCTTATTTTTGTGGCGGCATTATTATGTTTTGTGAAAATCTACTGACGCTGTTGTGGGAAAAACCGCTGCAGATCGAAAGCTCTGAAATACGCTCTTAGTCGTACGGAATAAAATATGCAAGAGTGCCGGAAAAGAAATAAAACTGCTTTAAAATTGACAGATAATACCACGCTGAACAGACCGTTAGTAAGAATCTCTTTTTTCCAAAAACTGTAAAAGTAAACTGAAAACTGAATACTGAAGAAGGCAGAAAAGTCTGTGAGAGTGCAAGCCACAGGTCACATTCCAGGAGTTACAACCATAGATGCAGATATACTAATGGACTGCGCTTTCTTATGCAGGCAAGACACGAAACACGGTCCGGCTGTGACACGTCCCCCCCTCCCAACTGTTGGTGTACTTACATACATTGGTGTCTTGTCTACATACATGCTATTTGCGTTTCCGTGATTTTGGTGACGCGTGATTGTTAGAAGGTTATAGATGTATATAAAGTAGAAAATATATTTTTGTTCCCCTAAAGCGTATAATTTTTTGAGGCATAATCAGCTGTCTTTGCAGCTGGTGGAGCCCTACATAGTGGTGCGGAGAGCAGAACAGCCGCGGACCGAATTCATAGCACAGCGTTAGCAATCCAGTAGTATACATACATCTATGGTTCCAACATGAAATGAGATCCAGTGATACCCCATCACGGATGTCAACCTGCTTCGACCTGTGACATTTAAGGCTGTCGTGAGAATTGTACTGCAAGGCGTAGGCTGTAATAAGACAAATGTAAGGAATTAACAAGTAAAGACAGACGGTTTTGTCGCTTACAAAGACATAAACAAACTAAAGAGCAAGTAAAGAGCAAGTAAATAACGGAGGACAGCCCAGTAAGCGGAGGAGATCCCACATACTCTCACGATATCTTATACAAGTAACAAAGTAGTGTGCCTTTCCTTGGTCAGTGTTTATGCTTCTGTTACTGTGTGTTACATCTTTTGGTACGTGTTTTTGTCGGTTCAGTCAACCAGTTCAATATTTATTAAAAGTGAATATTCTTTAAATATGAAACGATCTTAGATTTAAAAGGCGGAAACATTAGGTGAAATTAGGTCACTGTTGTTGGATATAGGCTAGTAGTCGGTACCTGGAGTCATTGAACAGGGATTTTAGGTAAAATATAGCGTTTTATATGTATGATGACTATTATTATGCATATTGTAGCATGACAGATAAGCCCATAAAAATGAATGGTAAAATGATCATAGAAATAAAATAATAACATAATTAAATCCGAGAAAGCAAAATAATATAAAGAATTAATTAAGAACCACCGTGGAATACAATCATTGATTAAAATAAAAGTTCATGTAAAACAAATGTTACAAGGAGTGATGAATCATCAAAACCAATTTAAAAGCTAAATATGAGAAAACAGGTAATACCCAGGTAGGATAGGAGTAGGTAAGGAAGAAACCCAGAAAATGACTAAACCCACAACAAGATGAAGAAAATGTGTTATAAGAAACAAGAAAAACAGAAGGGACCAATGAAGAAACATCCGCAAGAAGATGAAGAAAATAATTTTATAAGAAACCAGAAGAAGAGGAGGAATCAATGAAGAAACAAGAACAAGACAGCATCCACAAGAAGAAGGAATGCTCTTATAAAAAAAACCCAAACCCCTAAATAAATATAATAATAATAAATCAGAGTATGACAAAATATCAAAGGTAAAAACCACATGTACAATAGATGTAAACCAAAAAGTGTATAGAGTAAGAATTGAAAGTGAACAAATGTGAGATAATAATATAACACCAAAGACAAATCTTCATTATAATCTATAAATAGATTTCTTGATTCTAATAAAACTATATAACTATTTAGAATTAAAATCAAGGAATAAATAGAGAAAGTGCAAGTTTCAGTGTTATAGAAAAAAAACCTTATATTTCAATATTGGTGTTCACAAACTGAGTAGATGATGAAATACTACAACTTTGAAGTGATTTAATTTGTGTTCATGAATAATAAATAGAGTATTATCATGACCTATAATACATGTGTTTTTGTAAATAACTGCCACTCTTTTTAAAATAACATTCATGAGAATGAATAAAAAAAACAGAGCAGGCCATAATAACAGTGAAGTGACAAGGTACCATTACCCCAAAAAACAGATAAAACTGATATTCAAACCTAGTTTAAGAAAAATAGGATAAGATTATAATAATTATATTTGTTTGTATAAAATAAGGTGTTAGCAATAGTTAAGTTTAAATGTCAGACTCTAACATTCCTTATTTATAATATTTCTTGTGTATTTTATCTATCAATAAGTATACAATGTCTGAGTTGAAAAGACAAATATTTATTTGATTTATATATTATGTATTAATGGTATGAACCATATACTAATTGTTATTTTTGTTTACAATAAGAAAATGTTAATTTGAGTTATATGTTATTTGTTAATAGTATGAACCATATACTAATTGTTAACTTGTTAAAATAAGAAAATGTCAATCTATGTCACAATAGCAATGAAAGTCAGAGAGGGTATAAATCAATATGTACTATTTAAAAAACTTTGTATGTAAAAACTATTAGAAATCTAGGCCAAATGTTAAAAACTAAAAACAGCATCAAATTTGATTAAATAAGTATAGAAATACAATTAAACTGAAGGAATTTACATAAGGTAAATCAGTAATAAAGTCATGTAATTGTAAATATAAGTAAGGAAGATTTTGTAAAATTATAGCCAGAATTATTGTTGAAAATGGAAATGTAAGAACTCAAAATTTGGAGAGGGGAGTCATATATTACTGAATAAGAAATTAAGGGAAGATAAACCTTTTATTACAATCTGAAATTTAATATAATCAATAATATGGCTTCATTTGAAAGACAAGGACAGGAAGTTAGTTTTAAAAATTACAGAACAAAATGAAGAAACAAATTACCATTTTAGTTTAAAAACTTAATAAAACTACATTATTTGGTATCAAATTACGCAGAATGAACTGAAGAAGAAGATTAAGTAGTTACTAGCTAATAAATTTGAAGAATAACAAAAATATAATCAGTTATATAATGTAAATTATCACATCCACAGGATGCAATTAAAATTTCGAACAATGCTTTGAATAAGATTGTCTTGGCTAAGACTTTGGCCAAGGAAGGAGGAAGTAAATTAGTTGATTATTGAACGTTGAATGATACACTTGATACGTGTGCTTAAAAACTTTAACCTAGTTACTACAACCGTAATGGTGTACGATTTCGAAGCCTAAAAGTGACGAACGGGAGTTTTAACAAAAAACATATTTTAAACGGAGACCGAGTGAGATAGACACCTACAAACATTCAACTAACACTATACAGAACAGAACACCAGTGAATACAACATTTAAACCCATTAAAACAGTAATAACACTTAACCATAAAAGTGCAAACATACGCCTAACCGACAAAAGTGATTTTGACTTAATTCTACACTATTTTTCCGAATACAACACCAAAACTGAACCAGTGACACTCCACCAACACAAGAAGGAAGAATTGCAGCCACCAGGACGTAAATTCAGAGGAAAAGCATATTTATTAAACTTTGAATCAGCGAGGCGAGACTGACTCCCAACTACACACTAGAGGCCGCCATCTTTGATTACCCATCATCCAACTCAACACAGCCACCACGCTACAGATTGGTTTGACAACAGCTCACTTACTATTATATTAAATATTGAATCTGTATTTTTAATTTTTAAGGTGATATATTTGTACTGTTATACTTGATAAACTTAACCCTTATTTCTCTGACTTACCATAAAATAACTGCTAAAAGAACCTTTTATAAAATAATTGTACGATAAAACAACACCCTGAGAATCGATTGACAAATCGATAAAGAGTCAAAAGATATTGAATTGCTAATAAAATTTCTGATTTATTTCATACTTACACGTTTTTTCATTCCTAGAATATAAATAAGATAATAATTAAATTTAATAGAAGTAAAAACCAGGATCTCACCACGAAGAAAGAAGATAACCTCCAAAATAAGAAAAGTAAACAAATCGATTGTTCTTGGAGACGAATCTATCAAGTGGCGAGAGAATTTTAAAAAATACCAAAAAGTCAATAAAACAGTTAAAACAATAAATAAACGTTTCTGAACACCACAAAACATAATTAATTAATTGTTTTTAATTAATTATCAAATAAAAAATAAAAAAAAATTTTCATAAACAAAAATTCTTTTTTTAAACGAGCATTATTTTTAAATCTAAACACGAGTTATATAGTTGTAACACACATACACGTTTAGTTACAATATATACATATGTGAATTGTATATGTATACTAGCTGAAGTACCCGTTCTACGCCCGGGTGTCGAGCATTTTTATTGGCACATATTGATAAAGCCACAGCTGGCTATGAAGTTTAATTATTGGGCGAAATCTTCTTTGTAGACCACATTTTTGGTGTAAACTCTGTGGTCTTTCTTTAAGTTGCCTTGTTGGTCAGTTCCTAAGACTTTTACCTTGACTTGCTGAAAGTACTTTGTTCTTGAAAATGCAACATAAAGTTGTCCATGACTGAATACTGGAGATGGCAAATAAATACCAACTGAATCCAGTGTTTGTCCTTGGCTTTTGTTGATGGTCATAGCAAAGGCAAGTCTAAATGGAAACTGTTTCCGTCTTAATGTAAAGGGAAGGTCAGGGTCACTGGGTGCAAGAATAACTCTTGGAATAAATACCCTGGTACCTTTAAAAGATACGGTCAGGAATTCACAGTCAATGACTTTTGACATCATTTGCTTGACGACCATTCTGGTGCCATTGCAAAGACCTCTTGTTGAGTCAAGGTTTCGTAGCAACATTACTACTGCACCAACTTTCAAGTTAAGTCTATGAGGAGGCATACCTCCAGGTGTTAAGCTGTTCAAAAACTCCATTGGATAGTTTGCTGCCTCCTCGGTATTTGCACTGTCTTGCTGAATAGAATCTATGCTGGTATAGCATTTCAATTCAGATTGAATTCGTCTAAGGACATTTTCATTAAGTTCAAGTGACTCGTGGTTTTTTGGAGTCAGGATTGCACGGTTAGCAATGCTGTCATCTCCTGATTGGATGACCTCAGGAAAGACAGCATCTACAATACATCCATTTTCAATGTAGACTGGAGGAATTTCGAAGATGCCTTCCTCTAATCCAGGCTCTTGGAGTTTTCCATTCCCAAGTTTTAAAAGCCAATCGGAAAAGCATCGATGTTCTGATGGGACATTGTCCTCATTGGCACGCATGTTTTGGTCTAACTTTAGGACCTGAATATTTTCCCAACTCTTACTATTCTTCATGCATGAAGAAAGTATTTCGGTTCTGCTGCCATATGGAACAACAGGGAGAATTTGTCTAAAATCTCCACCGAAAAGAAAGACCGCACCTCCAAATGGTATTTTGAAGGAACTTTTGGATCTTCAGCTAAGAGTTTTTTATACAGTGTGTCAACTGCATTTACTCCATGTGCTGGGGCCATTGAAGCTTCATCCCAGATTATCGCTTTGGCCTTTTCCAGTTCATTTGCCGTATTAGTCCCATGTCGAACATTACAGGATGTTGTTTCATTTATTGGAGTAGGCAGTTTGAAACGACTGTGGGAAGTTCTGCCTCCCTCAAGCAAAGTTGCTGCTATGCCTGTAAATGCACATGGCAAGACTAATTCATTTTTGCTACGCACATAGTGCATGATTGTGTTGTAAAGGAAGGTTTTACCACTTCCGCCAGATCCATCAATAAAGCATAGACGTTTGGGTAAGTTAGGGTTTTCAATTGCTTCCCTGATTTTGTCGAAAGCCCTTCTTTGCCCTGGGTTGAGCATTTGAAACTTTTCTTGGAACATGGTTTTTTCGGCAATTGGATCGTAATATTTTTCAGAATGGATTGGCTCGTCATAGCTGCCGACTGGAAGTTCTAGGCCAAAATCTACCAATGACTTTCCATGTGTTCGAAGGAAGTTCATTTTCTTTAAGTGTCAAATAGAGAGCTTTTTCTCCATCAGGAAAGCGTCTCTTATAGTATTCCATAAGATTGTCCTTATGTCTGTCGAATAATGCTGCTGCATCCGACGGCTGACACATGATACAAATAAATGCAAACAACTGCCTAAGTTGTACTGGCATTTGATGGGTTGCAGCTTCTGTTAGGCAAGTATCCCATTCTGAGTCATCATCAGTTAATCCCCTTGCAATGCATGCTTCTTGGAAAGTTTCAAAGGGGATAGGATTTCCTTCGACCGTTCTTAGGTCCTCGAAAGATGTTGCTCCTCTAACATTGAGCAGGAGAATTCGGAGGAACCATTTTTCTCTATCCGTGGGACTTACGGCAAACATTCTGCCAATTGTAGTTTCATGTCCTCTAAAACGTTGTTTTCATTTAGAATTTTTGTCATCTCAGGTATAGTGTTCGGGAATTTCAATATATAAATACTCTCGGGCATTAGGGTCTTCCTGATTAAGTTTAAACCAAGCCAGAAGTTTGGACTTGGTGGCTTTTTGCTGTACAGCTTCAGCTTCCTTGCCTGGTATAAAACATATTGTATGCTTGTCCTCAAGGTGGACATTTAATCTTTCCACATGATCAGTTTGGTGTTGCATTTTGTATTCCCTGAGCCTCCAGCATGCTTCAGGTGCACTTACATACCGGGTCTCCAAGTAATTTTTTACTTCGTCCCATTCAATATTAACTTCCTGTTCTGTGGGAACAGTAACGAATTGAATATTTTCACAGTCATGCCCCTTGTAAACGTATTTGAACAGGTATTTAACGCTTTGAATTGAGCTACAAATCTCTACGTTAATGTGGGCGTTGTGTTTCAGAGACAGGTATGGGCTGTATGGCACCATCCATCTGTTATCCACTCTGTTTCCCCCAAGTTCAACAAAGTTACCATCATCTCGACGTTGATATTTTGGGTAACCATTGACATTGCTGTTGGTCTCGGCACAGAAATCTTTTGAGAATTCTTCTGTGCATTTGCCGTTTTCCATACACGGTGCGTTTGGATTTAATGGACCACATGGGCCGTGTATCATACACGATTTTACAATTTCATGTACCCTCGGGTGGGCATCTTTATCAGGGAGTTCTGCACAGACACTTTTGTCAATTCTTTCATTCTCCCAGGCTTTGTCTTCCGGGGCCATGAATAGCAATATGTGCCCATGTGGTAGACCACGTTGTTGGAACTCGATCACGTGGAGCATAGCCCTAACACGTCCAAATCTATGGTGTTTGGTTAAGTCTTCAAGTAGCAATTTCAGTTTCAACTCAAACACTCTTGCTACTAAATCAGGCCGGTCGCATGGTTGCTTCCCGGGAAGTAAGTTTTCCCTGATTTGCCTCCATTTAGGATTGCACGTGAATGTTACAAATAAGTCAGGTTTGCCATATTTCCTGACCATGGCCATCTTGGTAATTTTTAGCCATATTTCTTGGACTCTCTTGGAAGGTTGAAGGCAATATAACTTTCTTTCCAGGCAATATGTTAACGTCCTCAAAATTGTGGTTGTTCACAAATCGGTGAAGGACATCATAGTCTTCAGCTCTTACTGTATTTTGATTTTTTCGAAACCAATTCAAACGGTTTGCCTCGGTCTTGCAATAGGCATCAACCATGAATTGGTGAGTCAGCTTTCCTGCGTTGAGGAACTCGTTAAAGTTTCCATCACGAATGGCAAAATGGTATGAATACCATTGAAGCTGGGACACATTTCCTTGACCAACAGCTATCTTCAAATCTGTGGTCCACCCTGAATCCCCATATGGGAAAAGCAAAGGGTAGCACATTGGGTCACAGAGTCTACTCAGGATGGATATATTTTGTAAAGTTCCGCTTTTCGGATAAATTGTAATATCCCGATTTTCTGGGGGTGCACCATCTGCACTGTGAAAACCGGCAGCAATTTCTCCTCTGGCAGTGGGAGCGTTGGTTCTGCCGGGGTGCACATTATTTACTCTTTCTCTCAAGAAAGTCATGCTATATTCAATTGGCGTTCGGTTTTCTCGATTTGCCTTTAGCATTTCGTCTTGTTCAAATTTGAGCATGTTCTTGTATTCTCTAGAGAACGGATTGATATCTCCAAGACGTTTTTGGAGGTTCTCCATTACGACACGAATGCATCCATTGTTTGCTTGATTGTTCATTCTTTCTGTCAAGGCTTGGGCCGAATCCAAAATGTACAGTTGGGCATACTTTGGTAATTCACCTTGATTTGTTGTAATGCAGATGTAGCGTGATAAATTTGCCCATGGATTCTGTAACAAAAAGGACCTGAACGTCTGGTCACTGATTGGTCAACTTGTGCTCCCATTGAGGCAAAGGCCATTGCACTGTTGTAGGATCTTATGTTTTCCATGAAATTTTTGGAATTTGGATCAGATCCATTCATGTAATTTTTAATGAAGGGATGCATTCGTATTTCTTCTAATGCAATTAATGCAATTTATGGCAGCAATTTGACATTAATTCATTTTTGAAATGCGTGGCATTGCAAAATGGACATTTAGCGTCTATTGGGCCAAGATAATTTTCTTCAATTTCGTCTTCATTGAAGTTTTCGGGAAGCAAAGCGGTGTTGCGGGATCGGACATATCTACTCAGACGTCCTCTTTGTTGTTGGCGTGCGACCTTTTGTCTTTCAGCGTTTGCCTCGCGCTTTTGTTGAAGTTGATTTTGTGGCATGTTTTCTCTGTGTTGCCGTTGACTTACAGCATTAGCTTCACATTCTGCTTGAAGCTGCTCTTCTGCCATGGCCGCTCTACGGGGTCTTTGAGCTTCAGCATTACGTGCTTTTTTTGCTGCAATTTCTTCAGCAGTTGGTGGTTGCTGGCGTTTAGGAGGCATATTTGATCGTATTTCATTACTTATTCATTGGATCATCAGAAATACGTATAAACAAAAATTTCACAATTAAAACATATAGAGAAATATAGGACAATTACAAAATATATAGACGTACCTGTATACAAAATTATAAAACATATCAACACAATCGCATAGTAAAAACATTAAAAACTATAGGAACGGATAAATGTATACATTTGATGCCGGTAAATATCATTTGTTTATTTACTTGTTACTATGGTAACATACCGATGACTGACACACTACCTAGCGCGTTATATTATAGATGTGAAAGTGTACGAATAATAATAATTATTATTTTTGGTTATATATTTGAGGAGCATTATTTCAGATGATGGAACAACAAAGAATGTCATCAACAATAGGATACAACAGGGAAAAAAGGCTATTCGTTTGCTAAACTCGTTACTTTGGTCGAAAAAAACGAAACTTCAAACAAAACTGACAACCTACACAACTATTGTGGAGCCCATTTTAACTTATGGCTGCGAATGCTGGCAACTTTCAGATAAAGAGAAAAAGATGATAGAAACTGTGGAAATGGACTTCTTAAAAAGAGCGTGTAGTATGTCTAGAATGCAACATGTTAGAAACGAAGATATAAGAAAGAAAACAGGGCGAAAGAATACAATAGAAAGAATAGAATCCAGACAGTTGCTATGTTATGGTCACGTAATGAGGATGGAGGAGAAGCGATAGCCAAAGAAACCATTGACTTACACACCACAAAACAGGAAAAGGAAAGGAATACTGACAACACAATGGAGAACAGGAATTAGGAAAAGCATGAGAAATCGAGCTATTGAAGACGATGGTTGGAAAGATAGGGAGAAATGGCGATCGAAATGTGGGATACGGCATAGACTGTAGGACCCCCGCTAATAATAATAATTTTTGTTTATTATTATTTTTATTATATCCGCTATATGTGTAAGAAGCCTTTAATACATAACTGATTAGGAAAGAGACACCTTTGTAGAGTTTTGCCCCCACATAATGCGGCTTGAGTCATCCATAAACTAGATTACGCACGCAATATCACATACAAATACAACACGCATAAAAAATTATTGATGAAACGAAATCTGTTTTCGTGTCAGCGTCCACTAAAAGCAGCAGTATCTCACGGTCGCTGTCCTTGTGCAGATAACGGAGAGGACGCGAACGACACAATATCGAAGCGAAAACAAGAAACGTAAACGTCGTAAACAGGTGACTGACTAACGCACGTCTGGCATGCGGAGCGTAGACTACTTTGTAAATGTCACTCCGAGTCCACGCGGTGACGCGCCTGCGACCATTGCGTCATCTCGATAAAGATAACACAATATGTCGACCTTGTTCACGCTGAAACTTATTTCTCAGATGTGAACTGTGAAGTTTCAGGTCAGCCGATATGTCAGTCTACGAGAATCATAACAATAAAAGTCAATTTTTAAAGTTTCAATTAAAGTTTCAATAAAAATTTTAACTTTATAAGAATTGTAAATCTTAGATTTGTGACCTAGTTATAACTATATGTTACTAATTTTCTATAAATATGGGGTTACGGCTTACAATTTTCTCCGTCTTCAGTAATTCCGGATCTGTCTAGCAACCGATTCCCAAGATCCATCCCTTCCCATGTTCCGGGTTTCCGTGGCGTTTGTCATACCCGAATAAGACTCATATTAATATGATAATTAAATTAAAAAACGATTATAATAATGATATTGTTATAGCTTTGTGTACTGTACTATATGGCGAGTTGCATCATATGGTCGGCCGCTTCTCTCACCGAGCTTGTATTTTTCTTCATCTATCTGGCTTTCTTTTTGATGCTCTTCACAGCTCTCTTAAATCAATCCCCATACCCAAGTTTGCTCGTCCTCTTTCATTCTGATGTTCGCTGCCAGTTCGCTATACACGCCCATTACGAAATCAGTTGCTTTGTCTCTTATCTTCTGTTTTAACTCTAATAACCTCCAATAGCCTCTAATTTATTTATTTTTGCCTTAGTCCGCTCTTTAACGGCCACAGGTTTTCCTGCATTAATTCATCTTTTCGACAAGTCGAGTTTCCCCAGAAATACAGGTCGTTGTCCGGCAGCGTTCATTACCCTCATTCTAACTGGTTTTGAGCTGACTCAAACAGGTCGAGCGCCGCCAAGATAATTGCTCCATTCAACAATAAATTAGTAGCATAGCGACTTGTGTCTTTTATTTCAAAGGTAGCAAAAGTACCACAGAATCTCTTCGACAATAGTAATTTCTGTACTTTACTCCGACTTCAGATGGAATGGTGCAGTCGACGTATGTCTGTTCTGCTCTTTCAATTCTATGTTTTATTTATAGTCACTGTCTTCTTTGATCGAATCATAAGTTTCCAAATGTATATATCTCGAACGTGATTACATTATAGCCTATTTCTATTTTATTTTTCAAAATAATTTTCCGTGTCTCCTATATTCGCATATTTGAGCTTTCGAAAGTAATATACCTCCTGTCTAAATATTCTTCATGGAGCTTATGAAGTATGTTCCCGGCATTGTCTTTTCTCCAGTAAATATGATCTGATGATCTGTAAAGTCTGAGTAAAAATACTGCCGTTTGAAGTTTTCATGCATATAATATCATATTTTCGTTTTATCTTGTAATGGATGACAGTAATGGCAAGGAAAGGGATCCTACATCTAATAAGAGCAATACAGACCCTGTATATGGAGAATAAAATCTTAATAGAAGCAGGGAGACCGAGAACAGCTCCTAGAGTTGGCCCTGATCAATTGTGGAGTAAGAGAAGGGTGTCCATTATCACCTTCCCTTTTTAATTTATATATCGACGATGTCACACAAAACTGGCAGATGTGTCTTCCATAACATTTTATGATTGGTCACTCTACAATTGATACTTTGTTGTTTGCGGACGATCAGGCTATTCTCTCGGACTCTGAAAACAGGTTGCAGATGGGTATACATTTGTTAAATCGAATCTGCAAAGACTATATATTGCGAATATCCACACTTAAAACCAAGGTGATGGCTTTTCGTGGAACTGATCCTGTGGTCAAAAATTGTTATTGATGGTACTGTCCTGGAACAGGTTAGCAATTTTGAATACCTGGGCTACAGTGTGTCTTATAATGCATGCAACGACGTTGTGGATAAGTTGCATAAGTTCAACCTTATGTGCGAGACTATTAGGCGAACCCTTCAGTCAGCAAGTAAAGGAACACGCCTAAAATTTTACAAGGTGATGGGTCTTCCCACACTTCTTTATGGGTCTGTGAATTGGACTTTAACGAAAGGCCAGGCCAGTTGCATCCAAGCGGCTGAAATGAGATTTCTCAGGCACGTGGCAGGGTATACTCTCTATGATCATAGAAGAAACAAATATACACCAGGAACTGAATATTATGAGTATACTCGACAGGACCGCCGAGTATCGGCTGAATTGGTGTGAACATCTTTGCCGAATGCCGCATCCCCAAACAACTATGGAACTATAAGCCGAGGACACGGAGAGGTGTGGGACGTCCGAGGAAGCGCTGGAGTGACCAACTCTAATCTTTACCTATTTGAGACCGGAACAAACCATTCTTGGTTTAATCCTTGCAGATGATGATGATGACCTTCTTCATGGAGCTTATGAAGTATGTTCCTGGCATTGTCTTTTGTCCAGTAAATATGATCTGATGATTTGTAAAGTCTGAGTAAAGATATTGTCGTTTGCAATGTTCGTGCATATAATATCATATCTTGGTTTTATCTCCTGCATTAGAAAAAAATATAGAAATTTGTTTCCTAATAATGGATGACACAATGATAAACAAGAAGCATTTCATTCAATGCATTAGCAGGTGAAATGTGGCCTAGAGGACATTTTAAATACCGGTAGACTGCAGTAGCAAAGAAAGGTTAATCTAAACCCACACTCGAGACATATTGCGGTAGGCTAAACGCAGCTTTTGTCCCACGGAAAACAAAAATAAAAATAGTTATTTAAATTTAAAAAGATCAAAATTTTCCAGTCCGAATGCTGTGTTCCAGTGCTAAATTCTGCAAACTGTCGCCATAGTAGGTGTATTTACATGTAACCTAAATTGCAACGTGGCTACGAATGGTCAAGAAGTATAGAGGTTTTATAAAGCGGGAATACGTCTCGCTGATTTGTCATTACTTTGCGTGTGGAGAGATTTTATCTAAAAGCAAGATTATGTTGGTGTCTGCGGCGAGTCAACACCTTACACACTACATCATAACCCAGTAATTTTTACCAGTAATATCCACATATTATTCCGTACAGGTTAATTTTAATAAAAAAACACCATGCTTTTTTACAAAAATGCGTTTAAATGTGTTCTATTCAAAGCGTCAATTTAAACGGTAAATGTATTTTGTTTACGCTGGGTTGTACTAATTGTTGCAGGCGTACTGACACGAAACACGCAAATATATAACACAGTGAATAATGTACGGGTAATTACAGGCTGTAGAATGGAGTATAATAATAACATATACATGTGGTCAGGTAATTGATTACAACGCGCGCGCGCGCGCGCGCGCGGGCGCGTGTGTGTGTGTGTGTGTGCAAGCTCGCGACCTTGAGAAATAAACAGGTGAATTAATATTGATGCGGTGAAAGGGATTGTGCACCCACCACTGCTGCAAACATCCGATACATAAACCTGTGTATGTGTGTGTGTGTGTGCGCGCGCGCGCGTGTGTAAATTCTCAAGAAAATGAATATTTTCATCTAGTTATAGAAGGTGTGCGTCCGTCCGTGTGCGTGTGTGTATTTTCTTCATAAAACAAAATGCATCTCCAGATTCCACACAACCAGCATTAAAAGATACGCATTTTATCGTTTTTTTTTTGTCAAAATGTCATCGCGTTCTAAATAACTGTCCTTGATAATCTTGTTCTTCAAACAGAATTAACTTACAAATTTACATCACAGCAAAAGTATGTTATATTGTCAGGTTTTAAACTTTTTTCTCTTTACTCACCATACCATCTTATTCTAACTCTTCGTGTCTTCCATCTCCCCCTGTTCTTCCCTCTCTTTCTCATCCTTTCCAGTTGTCGTTATCCTTCTCCCGTTTCTCTACTCGCATTTCTCCTCCCTCTCCTCACATTCATCCTCTCGACTTCCTCTCTCCTTCCGTTTCTCATTCTCTTCCTTCACTTTGATCTCATAATTTATACGTAAGAAAAAAATATAATTTACAATGATGTGCTCAATAATTCCTACTTAATTAAATAGGATAACCGTATCATTTAACGGTTGCAGTGAAAGACGGATTCTAAGAACAATATTTAGAGGAGTACAAGAAAATGGAATGTGGCGCGGGCGCTATAATTATAAACTATACCATCTTTACAAAGAGCCGGACACTGTCAGGATAATCGAAATACACTGGCTAAGATGGGTTGGACACATAGAGAGAATGGAGGAAGGACAGCCTACGAAACATATTTTCTACCAGAAACCAATGGGTAGTAGAAAAAGGGTAAAACCCCGAAGTAGATTCAAAGACCAAATAGTCCAGGACCTCGGAAAGCTGAACAGAAGAAACTGGAAACCCAGGGAATGCAATAGGGACGAATGGGATCAACTCTTGGAGCAGGCCAAGACCCAACAAGGGTTGTAGAGCCACGGTTGAAGATGATGATGATGATGATCATCATCATCATTTAACACAAAATGTTAGTATCAATTACTAAATAAGCTAATATTAACTGAATATTACCTAATTAAATATTTTGACGTACATAATCAGATAGTAACAATGTAAAAAATTTTACCCCCGTTAAATATCTGTTTTAAAAAAAACAGGAAAAAGAGATGGAGAATAGTCTACCAAGACGCAGACCAGAACATTCTTACAGACTCACTATCTCAGCTCAAATCTAGGGGTATAGCAGAATTGTAGTCGAGGTCGCTACCATTTCCCAGTCTGAAAAACTTTCGTCACGGCACGTTAAGGAAAGAGAGCTAACTTAAAGGATCCCACAGCTTGCTAGATGTTTGTGGAAGCATCGTTGTTGTTCACCCACGAAGGAACGCATTGTTATCAGCTGTTAGATACTGTATCAAGCGTAACCGACCAATCGGTTGTACTAGGCTTATACGAGGGTCATCCCAAAAGTAAGTTTCCCTATTTTTTCACTGAGAGGGAAATGGCGCAACCAGGCTCACGAAGGTTGGAGAACTGTTACCTGTGTGTAGTGACAGTAGCGCCAAACCTCAGCCGTTCCGTACCGACGTAACAACACGAAATTTAAAATCATGGACCAGCACTTCCACTTACCGGCGTGTCCGATTGCAAAGTGCGTAGTGTGATTCGATTTATTGCTACAAAAGAACGAATTAACGGCTGAAATTCATCGTCACTTAGTTTCTGTGTACGGGCCTGAGCGCATGAGCATTCAAATCCGGTGGCATACATCGTTCTTGAAAGGGAAAGGTTTATTGAGGAACAAGTTCTTCTGCTTAACGATAACGCACGTCCTCATTCCTCGCGAGTCACGCAGAATTTGTTGGAGTCCTTTCGATGGGAGATTATCGAGTGATTTCCATTTGTTCTCCCATCTCAAAGAACACCTGGGAGGACGACGTTTCGAAACGGACACAGAAGTGAAACAGGCGGTTGACGCCTGACTCCGAAATCTGGGCACGCAATGGTTCAAAGAAGGAATTGAAAAACTGGTTTTACGTTACAGAAAGTGCATTGATAAGGCTGGAGATTATATTGAAAAATAAGTACATGTTTTTAAACAAAAGTATAGTTTTCTTTCAGTTTTTACATGTGATTTTTATTTTTCCTAAATCAGGGAAACTTACTTTTGAGATGCCTTACTTAGTAGTTAATCAACTCAAAGACAGACAAATAGACGTTGCTACTGTTAAGTATCACAGTAACTCTAAGGCGCTACAAGGTTATGGAAAGCGACAAGTACATGTGCCGCTCCATAAGTGCCAGGGGGAATTAACATAACAAGTAACATTTATTTCTATATGTGCACTCTAGGTATAGCTCGCTCGGTCAGAAGGATAACATTTGGAAAGCGGACAACTTTGATGGGCGCGACATTTCCCGGTACTGTATCGGTGCACCAATCAGATTTCACCGTTCGTAAGATGAGATTACCGTTTTGAGTCCACGTTGCCACAATTAGCATTCAACAACCGCAGCTTATCTCCTTCTATGGAACCGACCCACTCATGCGCATAAACATGTCAACAGCATAACTACACTGATGCGAAATTCCGGAGACATGAATTGTAGTACTACGGTCTAGTACCCCAGAAGTTCGTTCAGCGAAACGACTAATGCAATTGTCCAATTATTGGAATAACCGATACAGTACTTCTATAGTTATCATCTTCACGGATTAAACCAACGACGGTTTGTTCCGGTCTCAAATAGGCAAAGATTAGAGCTGGTCACTCCAGCGCTTCCTCGGACGTCCCACACCTCTCCGTCCCCTCGACTTATAGTTCCAGAGTTGTTTGGGGAAGCGGCAATCATCCAGTCTCCAAATATGTTCCCACCAATTCATCCGATACTGAGCGATCCTGTCGAGTATACTTATAATCCGTCCGGCTAGTCCTTATTTGAGGCTGTTTAGTAGTGAATATGTCCCCTGGATATGTTACTAGCATATCGCAAGACGTATGGTGAGGCTGCCACCTTCAGGCTTAACGTCCAGCCCGATTTTCTGTCTGGGTGTTCTCCCATAAATTGCCTGTCTTGCCAGACTAAAGAGACCAGTTTTCCCTGTTAAGATATCCATAAGGATCTTTAATGTGGTGGTTTCTCCTTGCCTCCCACATCCTACGTCGTCGACCAATGGAAATTCATCCGTCTTTAGAGGCAATTTCTCACCCCAAGGGCAAGAGGGTCCCCTAACCTGTATTTGACAATGACTAGTATACTATAATTCTATAGTGCTGTATATTAGGTTTATTGTTCTAGTTAAATAGATGCGCAAATTCTTGTGGTCACAAGGCTATCTTGTTCAAATTGTTCACACTGTTATTACGGAAACCATTCACAGTTATTAAACATGAAACGACAGATTGTGTTATCATGCTAATACAGTTATATTTAACAAAATCTTATACACCTACTAAATAATCAAATACCAACGAACGAAATAGTTTCGCGTGTGTACCCGCTCAATGCCAGTCAGATTATCGAAATACCGCTTACGAAAAACACCATTAAAGGACCTTGAACTCCTTAAGTAATACGGTTGCGTTTGCGTGAATATCTTGTGATGTGTGTGTGTGTGTGTGTGTGTGTGTGTGTGTGTGTGTGTCACGGTCAAGGCCGTTTTACAAGGTCAAAACGTGATCCCATTAGGTTTCTCTTTCTGTTTCTTTGCGTTTGTCCTTCTTCAGAAATTTGTTTTTCATAAACTGCTGTTGTTGAATTGTAACACCAAATATTCTGTGTACAACAAACTGTTGAACTAACGATAAGTTGCACCTACTACCGACATCAATAAAATTAGCATTTGTCTACAGAGCGAGTGTAACTTCGATCTTTCTTAAATTATTTATATACGGAACAACTCTTGTCCACTTCAGTACCCTGCAATATCTAAATTATCCTTTTTCTTGCATAGAGTTGTTATGTGGTCTTTTGGCTTCGAACCTAGAACTTTTGTGACCGCCTGCAACCTTGTAGGTTGGCAACAATGTCTTATCGGCTTCCGTTTTCTAATTCGTAGTACTTTAAACGATATCAGCTTACTCTGTTTATTTCGCTACTATATCAATTCACCCTTTTCAATAACAATTTATCCTTGGTTTCTGAGATTTCATTTAGTTTTCCAGTAATGAAGCTTTATATTATTGTAATCAATGCTTTTATGGTGCTTAAAAAAAATGTTCTTAATTTGTGCGTGCTTCTGAAATGACTTGTAGGTCAGAAACATAGACAATGGACAGGATACCATACAATCTCATTAGTTGTATATTATACAACTGCAAATTGCACAGAAAATGTTAGAAAGGAATTTTTTCCATACGTCCCTGAATTGATACTTAATTTTGATAAAGTATCCTGAAAACAAGGTCATAATAATCCACTGTAGAAAAGTAGATGAAATATCGATAAATGAAAAGGGTAGTTGAAGGGGGGGTAATTTTCTATAAATGAAAATGATAGTTGAAGAGGGAGGTGATAATTTTTCATATGTGTACTACGCTATCGGCAACAAAGAAGTAGTTTGTTGTTAAAATTCCTTCCCGGGTTGTTTGGTCGTGGTCCAATGTTTTCTGCAAAAGCAGACGTTTCGCCAGTGCTATCGACTGCCATCATCAGTGAAAACAGAGTGTGTTAACATGAGGTGGTATACGTTAGTGACCACAGTATTGTGATTAAGACTGAAGCAAGAAGTAGAAAGAAGTAGTTTCTATGGAAATATTTCATTTTGAAAATGAATTTAAATATAAATCTTAGAACATGGAAGTCTTGTATGGTTCTCCATACCGATATTTTGTAGTTCGGTATCGTTGTCCTGGTTATGACCACGCGCGGGTGAGTATTCCTAGTGTAGATGGCACGACAACATCCGTTTTCATTAAGTCACCGGTAACAACAATTATAATTTATAATGTGACGAGATAACGTAATCGTTTGACACGACACATACTGAACAGTTTACACCTTTCACTTCTCTGTAATTACACAATTTGATAAAGACAACACGACTTCATGTCAAGTGTGAACACTGCGCATACCATTAGCCAACAATGCATGTCGCTGTTGTTGCAGCTATCCAAGTATTATCAAGTCTGCGGTGGCAAGGTGTTGTTGTAATGTACGGTAATATGGTTCACTCTGTAGGTTTACCATCATCATTATTCACGATATTAATTGATAACTCGTTGGGCACTTGGTGAAACATATTACTGTAATACAAAGGTTTTTAAAAATATATAAACACTTTGTACGTGTCATGTCTTTAAAAATAATCGTTTACATGGTACCTGTAAACAAACGTAATCTTTTTTCATTACTAGTCAACAATAAAGAAAAATCAAACACACTAGAGAAAAATGGAGTCTATGAAATACACTGTGCAGAATGCGATGCTATTTATATCGGACAATGTGGCCGTCCTCTGAAACATCACATTTCTGAACAAAAGAAGGCGATTTTATCCAATACAGCCAATACAGGTTTTGCAGATCATTGTTTACAACACAATCACTTCATAGATACAAAAAACATAACACTACTGCACAACATACAAAAAGGTAAAAAAATTGATTTTCTAGAAATTCCAGAAATTAGAAAAGCAATAAAAGGTAACAAAAATTTAACAAATGAACAAACTGAATTCTCTGTATCCCCTTAATTAAAAGCTGTTATTTAGTTTAGTTAATTTTATATTTTGCATTCAGATTATATTTAGTTTTTACAGACACTTGACCTTCCCTTAGCTCCTGCAACCCCCCTCTCCATCTTCACACCCCACACATGTTCCGATACACGCTATAAACAGAAGTTCACCACCCTTACATCCTCTGTTTAGTAGTTCACTCACCTCTTTGACAATGACTTAAGAAGTTGAAACAGCTGTCAGAATTAAATAAAAACTGTGAAACGTATCAAGTGTTTATATATATTTTTAAAAACATTTGCATCATCATTATATCGGTTTGTATGGTCTTTCCATATCCAAACGCATACACTACTGTTCAGAACTATTGTATTTATCACTTATTGTTTTCTTTATTCCTTCAGTCTTCTTCTTGGACGATTTATTTGCTTTATTTTACTAGATAGCTTCCGTTCTAGAAATTGTTTTGGAAGTCTTCAGTCAAAGTGCCTGGACCACAGAACACTGTTTAGTCTGTAGTTAAAATTACTCCTTGGCGGGCTGTAAGGCCGCCGCTATCATATGTGCGAAATGTGCACCGCACACGGGCGGCCATGCCGTAGACTGCTAAATTCATCAGCGGATATTGCAAAATAAATTGAAACAATTAATATACCGACTAGGTCTAGGTATACGACAGTAACGTTTATTGAGTTGTTCTTGATATTTGTTTTGTTAGCATTTCCGCAGTGTACCGGCATCAGCCTTTGTTTTGACAGCCAAGAAAGCGTATAGGTATTGTTGCGCGACATTTATATCTGAGTCACAGCTCCGGTCTCTTTGTGGTTTTGTAGACAGGCGCGTGGATGTCGACGCTGGCGAACTATAAAGTACCTACCCGACTACCCGATAAGATAAGAAATGATTTACGTTTTGTTTTGACGAACGGGCGCCTTCAGGACTGTCGACTTGTATTCAAAACAACAGCAGTTTGTAGCGCAGTAACAGAAATTTTACTACTTATGTCTGTAACAATTTCTAATTAAAATAATATTAAATAGTGTGGCAAAGTAGGTACATGTAAAGTATATTCAGGAGGGCGGCAAAGGTAAAACTGCAGACAGGCGGCAAGCGCCCTAACGGCGGCCCTGCCGTGGCCCAAAATTGTTGATTACAGACGTTTCGGCCGTACCTTCGACGGCCATCTTCAGTGCAGAAAGGCAGCAACACTGACCGGGATTATGCAGTCGGTGGCCACAGTACTGTGGTTAAGGCATACTGTTTAGTCTATATTCTCTTTTATTATTCCTCTTATACCCATTTCTATTTATACTTTTCAATTTCGTTTTTTTATTCTGCTTTCTCGGCTTATATGGACACAGAATCTGTAATGGGTTTGAACGTTACTGAACAAATCTCCTCGCCCCAAAACTGTTAGGCCTCCGTTTAGGCTGTTTCACGTTTCGTGTATGTTTATCTGTAATTGAGCGTGTTCCATTCCCATATAAAAGACTGCTCTTTATTGGTGATTATTCTGACTTTAATATTTATTTATTTATCAATAATTTTAAAAGTAATAACGACCTCTATACTCTGAAATACTGTGGACAAAACTCCCGGCTTCTTTTCGTTTGATTATTATGTTCTTGATTTCTGTAGTTGTTACGTGTATATATGGCGTTCTTCGGTTTTCCGATAACGTTTGGCTATAAGTGGTTAAAAGAAAATTTTTGTTTGGTAGAGACACCCTTCTCATAGCCTTGTGAGCAGACAGTAGGATCATTAGAACTCGAATATATCGTCGTGCATAGCGCCGCAACGCGTTAATCCGTATTTATATGATTCCTTCATTTCATTGTAAAATTACATATGGAATATAATAATTACAAATTGTGCAAATTACGTTCTGAAATTTGAAATTGGTGCGCGTGGCTGTCCAAAAGGTGGTTTGCCAGATACAGTTAAAATATTTACAACTGTTACAAG
Source organism: Magicicada septendecula (assembly GCA_034769895.1). NCBI lineage: Eukaryota > Metazoa > Arthropoda > Insecta > Hemiptera > Cicadidae > Magicicada > Magicicada septendecula. The sequence goes on from CM068370.1 coordinate 86,958,366, forward strand.
TGGTATGCGCTTCTTAATCATCATCATCATCATCATCATCAACATCATCATCTTCTTCTTCTTCTTCTTCTTCTTCTTCTTCTTCTTCTTCTTCTTCTTCTTCTTTTCTTTTCCTTATTCCTTATACTTGTTTTGTCGTCGTCGTCGTCGTCGTCGTCGTCGTCGTCGTCGTTGTTGTTGTTGTTGTTGTTGTCGTCGTTGTTGTTGTTGTTGTTGTTGTTGTTGCTGTTGTTGTTGTCGTTGTTGTTGTTGTTGTTGTTGTTGTTGTTCTTCTTCTTCTTCTTCTTCTTCTTCTTCTTGTTATTATTATTATTATTATTATTATTATTATTATTATTATTATTATTATTATTATTATTATTAGTCTATTATTATTATCGTTGTTGTCGTTGTTATTATTATTATTAGTAGTAGTAGTAGTAGTAGTAGTAAGTACTATCAGCAGTTAACCTTTGCAATCAAACAAGGAATGCGGTGACGTATGCCATTCCACTGCACGTATCACGGTACTACTACACATTTAAAATACGTTTAACACTGTCTCTCGCACTGTATTTCTAATTGCATATAGCCATTATGTTTTATCTATGTCTGTTTCGTTTATTGCTTACACTTTCAGATCACTATTAACTGCCAATAAAAATGTTAGTTTAGGAAGTGTAATTATACGGATACTTAAACGGATTTAACGGCAAAATAAAGCACAGTCAACTAATAACAAAATTCTAATTAACAGGTAAGATGGTTGAGTAAGTAGTGACTTACCTCATCTAAGTGGTTGGGCCAATTCCGAATCTGGTTCAGAATCCTCGCTATCATTGTTGTCACTGGCACTTTCACTATCATCACTGATACCTCCTGTTTCAATTACAAAACTGTCAATAATGTCTGACGTAATGCCATCTTTATCCCAGTAGTAGTCCTCCATTCATATAACGTAGTTTTCATATCCTGTCCAATCGCAAGGTGTAACTGATTCAGTTGCCATTTCAGTGATTTTCTTAACCTCATCTAACGATAAATCTCCTGGTGTATTATTTTCCCGTATTATACACTTCATTTTTGCCCATGCTAATTCAATAGCGTTCAGATCGCACATAGGCCTATACGGTGGTAATCGAAGAGGTGTGTGACCAAAAGGTTTCAAAATAAAGTCGATTTTAAATGTTTTTTTTCTCTTTTGGTCTATGTGCTTCTATAAGAGAGTAATGTTCTTGTTTGCACATTTTTTCATCATAGTAGATGCCGTTTCTAAAAAGCCACTTTTTCATTTTTTTCTTTTAGAGCATATTTTGACGGTGCCTTGTCAGTTTGGGTACAGTGGTAGGGAGCATTGTCCATTATAACTATTGATTTTGCTGGTAAATTTGGTAAAAGCTTTTCATTAATCCATTTTTCAAAATTAACACTATTCATTTGTCCGTCATAGTCCCCACTAGACGAACCGGCTTTGAATATAAGTTTAGCGTTAGTTATAAATCCATTTCTGCTCCCTCCATGCAATATTATTAGTCTCTTCTATCCACTCTGATTAATGTGAATATTGCATTCGTCACTTCGCCATCCTTTCTGATGCGTTAAGTTACTGTCTACCCATGTTTCATCTATGAACACTATCTCTCTATTCTCTTTTCGATAAAGTTTAAACTGTGTAAGATAACGATGCCGCCACATCACGATTTGCGGTCTTTCAATTAGTAGACTTCTTTTATTATTAAATCTTTTCCACTTAAACCCTATTTCCTTAATTATTTTCCGTAAAGAACTGTTACCCCACAGAAAATATATTTTTTCTTTCACCACGGGTAGAAGTTTTGCCACTGTCGGCACTTTTTTCTGCACTGTGTAAAAATCATTAATAATTCTTCTGATTACACACCTGTCAAATTCGTCCACGCTTACCACAGTGTGATTCGGTCTGGTTTTTCTTCGTTCCCCTGGGGTACTTACGCTGATCCGGGCAATTTTCTAGACGCGTATTATCTTCTTTCCGGATTTCTTTAATTGTAAATTCTGAAACGCCAGTGTAATATGCTGCGTTTTTAACCGTGAAGGAATATGCCCCTTTCCTTGATTCTTCATCACACTTTTCAATAACAGATGATATAATTTCACATCCTTCCGAATGAATCGTTTTGTTACTTTTTTGCGAAGTCATTTTAATATTATTTTTTAACGGAACTACTCATAAAATATAATTATTAATGCCAAATTCACTGCTTAGGAATTGACAACGAACGATAAAATAATTAAACGATAGGCTAATAGTAAATTTGTAGCGAATAAGAAAACACACTTAAACAAAATATTCAATAAATTACACTGGCATGTAATGTTCGAACGCTCAATCTAATACACACACAAAATCACAACTGAATACGTCTTCTGAACAACTGCATACAGAACAAATACTTACTGAACAATGTTTACAGAACCAGTAATACCGCACCATCACAAGCACGCGTTATCATTCAGTAGACCCCCCTTGCTCCTCAGGCGCTCGGTACCACAGCGGGACCGCGTACAGTAGTAGTAGTAGTAGTATATTCGTATTATTAATTTACAGTCTGCAGTCTGTATCCTAGAAATTGTGAATATCCATATTCTGCAAATCTTTGTGGTGGTCATGTTTAAATGATCTTTCTCGCGTCTCGCTACTTGATCCTCGTATCTACAGTCCATTAATCAAAAACCTCTGGCGATGGAGAAAGAGATAAATAAGGATTTACAACATAGTAAACCGACACTATCAATGGTTCTCTCAAAACACTGTTGGGGGAATGCGGAATAGTTAAATGATACGAGTATATTAACTTTACAAAAATATTATTATATACAGGCAACAATATTGCACCTAACGTGTGTGCATTCCAGTTCAGAACATAAAGCATTTGTTGTGCTACTGGTGTGAACCATTTGTGAGAATATAATGCAGTAACTTGAAACGTAACTTCAAGTGGCCTTAGAATGTAAAAATACAATCATTCCAGAAATTTAATGGCCGTTACGCATTTTTTAATGCCAGGAGCTTCTAGCCGTTGTCTGTAAAATTACATAGGAAGTAAAGTAACCAACTTTAGCTTCCAATTACAGCAGACCAGACCATATGCAACAACAGCCGACATTACATCACACTTGGGATAATCTATAGGATAGACTATACTGTAGTTGACCAATAGTATAATTGTATGACCTCCAACCAATTGAAACTGTGGAGGTCAATTGGTTGGAGGTCAGACACACTGGAATATGCAATCCGACTGACATATTTGATTGTGTGTGTGTGTGAAACGATAAAAAATATGTCAGTTCAAGGAGGGAGACATATTTTATTCTCTGGATACATACATGTAATTAACAACATATTCTCGAATATTAACAACAACAAAATAGTTCTTGTGACAGAAAAGAATAAATTTAATCCACAATATGTAAATAACATAATTTTTAGGAAAATTAAAGACATGAACAGGAAAACATAATGACACACTCGGAGGAGAGCTAATCCCATAAATAATTACAGTAGAGCAACGATTATTCGAACCTCTCGGGAATATTTCGAGTAATCGATATTTCGGATAATAGATAGTAAATTGAAAATATAATTTCTCTTTACAAAAACAAAGGTTTTTATTACAAAATCATTTCTAACATACTGTTACATAATTACAGCAGTCTGTATACTGCAGGTCTACTGTAATCCATTACTAAGGTTAAAAATCGTTTAATTAAAACTGAGTGTAATTAATAAAAACCGAAAGTTATTTTAAACAAAATTAGAGTTTAATGACAAATACTGCACAGTGCTATAAAATTAATTAAAAAATTAAAAAACAAAAATCATACAGTACCATGGATTTATACTTTTTTGAAGAATTGTTCTATCACTGTCTGCTTCAAACCGATACCCCGTTTTCTCGCTGCTAAAGACTGAAGTCGTTTAAGATTCATAAGCTGAATATAATCTATCTCCTCTTCTGTTTCGGCCCACTTTAGAACAGTCTCGAGTAGAACAGACTCAGTCTCGATTCTTTGTTTATCGATTGTAAGGCTGTATAACTACAGTGATTATTTATTACTGTACAGTACTGTAATAATGTATAGTATACAATTGTTTATGTTCAACAAATATCCAATACGCCTGCACGTGTGCAATATATTACTGTACAGTACAGTACATAATTTTACTTTTTATTGAGCTCGTGTAATAGATAGGTCGGATAATCGATTCTCTACTGCATTATAAAAGGCAGTTTATTTAAAAGTTTTGAAAATCGAAAAACATAGAATTACCATCATATATTTGCTCAAAAAGTTACAAAATTGTCTCTGTGCTATGTAGAGTTATATGTGTGTTTTTGTGTGTGTGTGCATGCGTGTGCTTTGATTGATGACAAACCTCTTCAAGGAAGAAACAAATGCATTTGTTAACCGGACATGAGCAGACGACAGTTTACATAACACCCGCGGCTTCGATCTGAATACAAAGCAGCTGAGCTTGTGTAGTGTATTCATGTTAATGCCACAAGAAGTACAGTGTCACTCGCCATACACATTACGTATCGCAATCACTGGTAAAGGATTGTGTTTTTTTTTACACGCGGATAGATAATTGAGATCATTATTTTATTTTTACATCATTACGTAGCCTACATAGTGCTTAAACTGTCATTACAATAATATCACCACTTGAAGCGGGGGAGTACGTTATTATAATGGTGTGATTATTTTTCTTATATTGTTTCTTACCTAAGTGTGTGGCGTAAACAAAAATTAATTTAAAAAAAACTGAGGAAACTGCTTTAATGTAGATATTAGTTATCCATGTTAAACAACGTAGTTTGTGCCATAATTGATTCGTTACAACGAAGCTTACAAATTCTGCTGAGAATATAAATCATTGGAATTAATAACTACCATGTGCACGGTCAATTATATAGGTGTTTACAACCAATTTCATGTGACTGGCGGAAGTACAGTTTCTTAGTGTATTCGTCGCTAGAGATCGTTGTCTTCCAGGGGGCTTCCACGCATTAAAAACATGTAATAGTTGTAGTTCACAAATCATTTTAGTCTTCTTCTTCTTCTCCTTCTTCTTCTTCTTCTTCTTCTTTTCCTCCTCCTCCTCCTCCTCCTTCTTCGGCCTCTTTATCTTCTACTTTTCCATCTCCTTCCTTTTTTTAATTTTTTCTTTAGGTAGTAGTTGCTTTTCCTATCCGTAAATCTATCACTGACCTATCGTCTTGTACAAGAAAACTTCTGAGGCAAAATATGATCTCCTAATAATCTTCAGGCCGACTTTTTAATCACTAATTGAAACAAATGTAATATCAGTTTCTAATTTATTTATGTCCCTAACGTCTACTTTATCAGCTATTTCTTACACTATAAACTCCGGCTAGTACAGAACAAGCTTCTTACCGACACTCCTTGTGTGTCATTCTTACATTTTCTTTCCCTATATGCTTCCAGTTTTATCTTATTCTCGTAAATAAGCTGTAGCGAGCTGTAGCTGTAGCGAGTTTCATGTAATCTTATGTTACGGTTTGGATTTTATTCTTATTTTTCTAAGCGACCACATTGCTATGACGGTCTCACTGATCGTCGTATGGTACAGTGGAAAACAAAATACAGACACCAGTGAAGTCGCTAATCACCAGCTTTAATTAACCACAATTAACAGTTTGTAATCAACAAGTTATTAAACAAGATTATACTCGTGGATAATTCAAATAATGTCAACTAATATAGTCCTGCACAATAATCACTTTTCACTAATACCGACTTGAGACGCACTGAGTAATCGCCCGACGTAAACTTAAACTAAGCGCCAGCTGTTGCGTATTTATAGCTTGCAGGGTTCCGTAATATGCGTCCTTAACAAACACTCGAAAACTAGAGTATAATTGAGTGCGGCCTTGGCAGATACACGCACCTGCTGGGCTACCCGAGAAAGTAGGAGCGACACTCTTCATTGTTCTAGAACGTTCCTTAATTACATGATAATATATTTATTCCAAAAGTCAATAAGTTTTTAGTTACATTTTAAATATTCTACCTCCCGCAAATAACACACTTGACAACGAAGCATATGATTAACAAAGGAGAACAGAAAACAAAGGAAGGCAAGTTTCCATAGTACCACAACAAGTTGGTGAGGGTGTCATAAAATCATTAACGTCCTGTGTGACGTCATTCCATTAAATATCTCCTGTCTGCAAATGGTCAGTAGCTGAAATTATGGCCATTTCAATGCTGACAATCGCTACCGTAGTTGTGGTCAAAACGTGTGGCGAGCTCGACTTCGGGCGCCTCGAACATTTACAGTCTGAATGTTTTAAGCATCTCACTGATACTGAAAACCGATAAGCTTCCCGGAAGTGATCAAGGCATTGGAGGCGAAATTTGAAAACTCTGATCTATCTGATTTGATTGTAGAAACGTTTGGTAGAACTATACAACACATGTAACTAATGAATCGTATAAACCTGTACTTACTGAACGAATGTTAAAAATACAGTGGGGCGGCTACTTGTTTTTAAAAATAGTTTTTAAAAGTTTTTAAAATGTTAAAAATACAGTGGGGCGGCTACTTGTTTTTAAAAATAGTTTTTAAAAGTTTTTAAAATATCTCTGTGGTTTTCTGTGAAATCTTGTGAATTATATAAATAAAAGTCAATAGATGTTATAATCTGCACCTCGACACGTGATAAAAGTTTCGAAGAATTCTATAGGCCTACATTGTAAATGTTATTTTTCAGTACTTTGTCATTACGATGTGTGAGCCGTATATTTGTAGGAGGTATTAATTGTGTATACAAGGAAATCTATACAAAATATTTCTTTAAAAGAATTTATTTGTTTATTTTTGTAAACCGCAAACCGCAGAATACCTAATCACTTGTGTACTCTGTATTTATAAGAAAAGGTTTCCTCATCACAAACGTGAAAGAAACAGGCTTTGTATAAGCGATTTGAAAAGTCAAAAAGGCAAAAATTACGCGAATCAAGAAAATAGCCAGCAAGTGTGTAGAACATTTACAACCGAAAAAAGTAAAACAATGTAAGGAGAGGATGAAATTGAAGTAATGACAGTAAAAATATTGAGATGGTAGCCGTAAGAAAAACAGGACAAAAATTCAGCGTTTAACGAGGTCGACCTAGACTAAACGGAAGATTGGAGGATCAATACATTTAACGTTTAGGATTAATGATATAAAGAAAATAAATGAGAGATAAGAGAGAATAAAACAGGATAGCAGACGATATAAAGAAACGCATAAAAATGTACGCAAGAAAGTGGATGGAGAGTAACTCCTCACCATCGTCAGATGTAAAATGCATCAGGAGAGAACAGCCAAGCGTTTCAAATTCTGTTAGAAGTTTATAGTCCTCTATCAGTGTCGGATTTAAGATTTTTGAGACCCTAGCCCCCCCCCCCCGGTGACTTTGAAGTAATATATATACTGCAGAAGTAATTTGATGTCAGATTAATACTATCAAATTTAAAACCAGTAGACAACTATAAAAAAGCGTGCTTTCCGTTTAGCAAACTTTTTCAAAATATTAAGAACCATGCAAAAGAACTGAGCAAATTAATTTACTTTTTAAGTAGAGTAGGTAACTTAACTAAGCTTATTCAAAAATTTAACAAAAAAAAAGTTTTTTTTATTGCCTAAGTATAGAACACTAATTTTTTCTTATAATTTTTATAAAATTAAAATAATAAGTCTAGATTTTTTTTTCTTTGACTAAAGATACAACAAGCTAATGGTCAACTAATATCCAGTGCTATGTTGCTTAATAGAATTAATGTCCGGGAAAGCATACACAAAAAATCTTGCGGTAACATTTATAAATTTTAAAAAGAAATCTTTAGAAAATTGTTTTTAAATAACGTAGGCTACGTTTCTACATCTTAAGAACAGATATAAACACACTTTTTTCAGTTATAAGTGGTTTATATGTACAACCCTTTATTAAAAGCTTATAAATATAATATGACTATAGGCTACTATATGTCTAGACATGACCTAGATATGACTAAAATACTTCTGTTAAAAAAAATATATCTGTAGCTTGCGGCCCCCTCTGAGCCCGTAGTGGTAAATCGGGCACTGTCCTCTATACGTATGCAACGTACGTGAAAAGAGTGGACATCTAGAAGAAATGAAGCAAAGAAGTAGAGTCTAAATATGTTTTGTACTTTCAACAAGGAAACAGTTTATCAAGAATTTAAAAACAGTTTACATACAAGAAACTGTATTGAACCACGACTGAATACCGTTATGGGACAGACACATAATCAGGAACACCAAACTAATCAACACGGAACGCTGGAATAGGCAATGGCAAAATAGACACAAAATTAGACAGCCATACAGAGACATAGCTGCAGATATCTCTACGACGATGACGATGGCATAACGGTGACAGTAACGTATGCAGATGGTAACACTTACACGGTTTTGGCACAAAATATCTCTTAACCGTGACATCAATAACTCGGTGTGGTGCAACAGCGTCCTGGCAACCAGAGTACTGGCGGGCGGTGATATCACTGGTTGCGAAGCGACAGTTGCTCAGTTACATACGGGATATAGTGTACGGCCTAAGATATATATTTCAATTTACTCGCATTATTATATTACAACATATCGTTTCTACGGCCACAGGCACGTTCATCTGTAACTAAAGCAATGTAAAAGTTGTATAATTAACCGTAAGGTGAATATTCGGTCGGAAGTTGGACATCGATTTCGCAACTATCATGACATCGTTTCCGCCAGGAAAATCGACATTTATCTTCGCATGGTTAAAATATAATTTTTCGTAATGTAAACAAAAAATAATTAAACCCGTTCGTTTTCAACATTCGTTTCTGTACAGTAAAGTGTTGTCCTGCAAAGTGCAGTTTAAGGTTTTAGCCTTATTGTACAGGCGTTTTGTTGGATAATCTTTCAGGTAAGCACTTCATTTACGTGTCCATTATTTTCACTTTTACTGAATTATTTAAGGGGAGATCCTCATTTTTTGTCCAATGCATTTTAAATGTGCGAACAGGGGTTTAGTTAGGTACCATTAATTAATGATCTATTAAGTCTATGTATTTGAAATTTCTACCATACGTTAACACATACAATTGAAATATAATCTATTAGTTTGAAACAATTTAAGAAAAAATACCAATATAAAAATAATTACTTTCTCTAAATTAAAAAAAAATTTAATTTAAAAATTTGTTTACAAAATTAATTTTTTAAAGGAAGAGATTAATTCTATTTCATTTTGATTGTTGCATTGTACTGTTCAAACACAAAAAATTTGACCTCAGTAGCGCTTATAGTTTTTGATAAAAGTATACCTAATTGTTGAAATCCATGGTTATGGAAAATGTGTAAAGCTAAACAATGGCAACCGGAAAACAACGTGTAACACGTTTTATTTTACTTTAATATGGTCACATTAACATAGATAACTTCGTAAAAGTATATATTCTCTTAATCAGGATTAAATGGAGACTTTTTGGGAACAATTAAAAAACTTGACTTTTTTTGCGAAAAACTGTTGATCTCCCCTTAAAGTGGATAATATGAATTTAACTTGGTTTACATCGACCAAAACATGAAGAATGCTTACGTAACTTTACGTCAATTTAAAGTAATAAATTATTATTCATTTATATTTCCATTTGGGTTTTATATGTGAATATGTATGAACGGATGCCCGTATACTTAACGAAAGCAGATTTAGCTCTGTATAAATAATATATGTGTTTTAGTCCTGCTCTCATGAGAGTAATCTTCTTTTGGCGATATTGTTGTTTTTGTCATGGCCTAGATGTACAGCTTAGCACAGTGAATATCATGTTGCTCTCTTTAACTCCATACGCCAATTTCATTGCATATCTAGGTTCTTTATCTTAAGTTTTGTCTTCCACTAACTTGTATATCTAATGTAGTATTCGTGTATCTGATTAATTTGTTTCTATTTTTACTTCCATGTTCCATATGGAAATGGAAGTATGGTGATGGCGAAAAAATCGTGTTCGAGATAAGGGCTGATTCTAATTGTACTACCCTCAAAACACGAAGAAAAGTCATTTTCCGAAAAGTGTGTGTGTGTCCCCGTGTGCAGAATTTTGTCTGTGGCGAACGATAACTGCCGCCAATTCAAACACAATCAAATACTTTTTTGCGTATGTACCTGAGTTGTTAAGGACTCGAGGTCTATTGATTTTGGTGAAGATCGGTTAAAGATTAGGGGTAGTTTACCTGCAACATTTGATGTTTTAACAAGAGTAAAGTACTTAATTTTGATTAATAAAGTATCCTGAAAAGAAAGTTATAATAATCCAGTGTAAAAAGGTAGATGAAATATCTATAAATGAAAAGGGTAGTTGAAGGGCGAAGAGGTAATTTTCTATAAATTAAAATAATATTTTAGGGGGAGAGGCTCATTTTACTTCCATATTTCCTTAAGGAATGGAAGTATGGTGATGGCAAAAAAAATCGTGTTCGAGATTATTGGAGATTCTGATTCTACTACACTCAAAACATGAAAAAAAGTCGTTTTCCGAAAAGTGTCTGTGTGTGTGTCTGTGTGTCTGTGTGTCTGTGTGTCTGTGTGTCTGTGTGTCTGTCTGTGTGTGTGTCTGTAGATTTTTTTTCTATGGCAAACGATAACTGCCGCAAATTCAAACAGAATCAAATAATTTTTTGCATACAGCCCTGATTTGTAGAGTACTCGCGACCTATTGTTTTTGGTGAAGATCGGTTGATGGAAAGGGGTAGTTTACCTGCAACGGTTTTTTTTTATCAAGGGAAATTTTTTTTTTTGGCAAACGATAACAGCCGCAAATTCAAACAGAATCAAATAATGTTTCGTATACAGCCCTGAATTGTAGAGTTCTCAAGACCTTTTGTTTTTGGTGAAGATCGGTTAAGGGAAAGGGGTAGTTTACTTGTAACGTTTTATGTTTTAACAAGGGTATTTCCTATGGCAAACGATAACAGCCGCAAATTCAAACAGAATCAAAATATTATTTGCATACAGCCCTAAATTGTAGAGTTGTCAAGGCCTATTGTTTTTGGTGAAGATCGGTTAAGGGAAAGGGGTAGTTTACCTACAACGTTTTTTTAACAAGGGTATTTTCTATGGCACACGATAACAGCCGCAAATTCAAACAGAATCAAATAATTTTCTGCATACAACCCTGATTTGTAGAGTACTCAAGACCTATTGTTTTTGGTGAAGATCGGTTAAGGGAAAGGGGTAGTTTACCTGCAACGTTTTTTATCAAGCGTATTTTCTATGGCAAACGATAACTGCCGCAAATTCAAACAGAATCAAATAATGTTTTGCATACAGCCCTGATTTGTAGAGTACTCGCCACCTGTTGTTTTTGGTGAAGATCGGTTGAGGGGAAGGGGTAGTTTACCTGCAACGGTTTTTTTTATCAAGGGAATTTTTTTTTTTTGGCAAACGATAACAGCCGCAAATTCAAACAGACTTAAATAATGTTTCGTATACAGCCCTGAATTGTAGAGTTTTCACGACCTATTCTTTTTGGTGAAGATCGGTTAAGGGAAAGGGGTAGTTTACCTGTAACATTTTATGTTTTAACAAGGGTATTTCCTATGGCAAACGATAACAGCCGCAAATTCAAACAGAATCAAACGATTATTTGCATACAGCCCTAAATTGTAGAGTTCTCAAGACCTTTTGTTTTTGGTGAAGATCGGTTGAGGGAAAGGGGTAGTTTACTTGCAACGTTTTTTTAACAAGGGTATTTACTATGGCAAACGATAACAGCCGCAAATTCAAACAGAATCAAATAATGTTTTGCATACAGCCCTGATTTGTAGAGTACTCAAGACCTTTTGTTTTTGGTGAAGATCGGTTAAGGGGAAGAGGTAGTTTACCTGCACCGTTTTTTTATCAAGCGTATTTTCTATGGCAAACGATAACAGCCGCAAATTCAAACAGAATCAAATAATTTTTTGCATACATCCCTGAATTGTAGAGGTCTCAAGGACTTTCGATTTTGGTGAAGATCGGTTAAGGGGAAGGGGTAGTTTACCAGCAACCTTTTACGTTTTAACAAGAGTAAAGTACTTGCAAATTTATTTAAACTTTTTGAAACAATGGTAATTGTTAAAAATAAAATAATTTTGTTGCCAGGCAATAAAATTAAAATTTTTTAATTTTAATGTAATATAATATTTTTCATTTAATACGGCAATAAAAAGGCAGGTAAGACACAAACACACAATTCACGTTATTTCTGGCCTCACTCATGTTTATTTTCTTACGTTTGCACGCTTTTTAAATGGAAAGTGCCGAAACCCACACCAACATAACGCGTGCAAGCCGAAAAAATGGACATCAATTTGCTTACTGGCGAAGCTAGTAGTTAATGAATGGGTAGGCAAAAATCTTATCTTAAATTTTTTTTAAGGAATCACTAAAAGGACGGTGGGTCAAATCGGACGCTGAGGTAGAGTTGCTGTAACCGAATGGTTCCACAAACAGCCGTAAGAATTTTACTAGCAGGGAATCTACAGGTTAGCGCAACAGTGGAACTCATGTTTTAATGTTATTGGAGACTTCTTTTAAAATCGTTGAATAAAAAATGCTTTACAGCTCTATACGTGTGTCTATTGAACAATCCTTGTATTAGTCATACACAATAATACAACTGATTGAACTTCAAATTTTTAAACTTGGTTAGTTTCTATATATATGTTTAATGTTACAAATAATTCAAATAACAATCTTGATCATCTGTTAGTTCAGCGGAATAACAGTGACACTTTTAATAACCGCATAAAATAAACACTTAGAAACAACACAGGCGCTTTAACTTAACTGTTTGGAACACAGAAGTGAGGCATGCCTCAACGCTCTATGTGTACAGCGCGGGACAATCCCCCCTCCCTACACTTCCCTATCACACCACTACATTGCTTACATACGATGTATACAAAAAACGCTGAGGCAAGTTCAGGTTGCCTCATTCGCTTTAAACGAACTATGCCGAATCTCACCTGTCACCATCTAGCGGTCGCTCAATAAAGCACGTTTCGGTTTAATAAATTTGACAGTCACAGTAACAATGTATAATCTTTACGTTATGTAGTTCATACGTATTTATAATTTTTATTCTACAGAATTTTTTAGGGTAGGCATTGCCTCAATTGCCTCCATGTAACTTCGCCACTGATATATATGTGTACAACGTTATCGGCAACAAAGAAGTAGTTTTTGTTAAAATTCCTTCCCGGGATATTTGGCCGTAGTCCAATGTTTTCTACAAAACCAGACATTTCGGCAATGGCATCGACTTCCATCATCAGTGAAAATCGAGTGCGATAACGTGAGGTGGTATACGTTAGTGACCACAGTACTGTGGTTAAGGCTGAAGCAGTAAGTAGAAAGAAGTAGTTTCTATGGTAATATTTCATTTCGAAAATGATTTTAAATATAAATCTTAGAATATGGAAGTCATGTATGGTTCTCCATACCGATATTACTTCCATGTTCCTTAAGGAAATGGAAGTATGGTGATGGCAAAAAAAATCGTGTTCGAGATTATTGCAGAATATGATTGTACTACACTTAAAACATGAAAAAAAGTCATTTTTCGAAAAGTGTGTGTGTGTGTGTGTGTGTGTCTGTCTGTGTGTCTGTGTGTCTGTGTGTCTGTGTGTCTGTGTGTCTGTAGATTTTTTTCTATGGCAAACGATAACTGCCGCAAATTCAAACAGAATCAAATAATTTTTTGCATACAGCCTGATTTGTAGAGGACTCGCGACCTATTGTTTTTGGTGAAGATCGGTTGAGGGAAAGGGGTAGTTTACCTGCAACGGTTTTTTTTTATCAAGGGAAATTTTTTTTTTTGGCAAACGATAACAGCCGCAAATTCAAACAGAATGAAATAATGTTTCGCATACAGCCCTGAATTGTAGAGTTCTCAAGACCTATTGTTTCTGGTGAAGATCGGTTAAGGGAAAGGGGTAGTTTACCTGTAACGTTTTATGTTTTAACAAGGGTATTTCCTATGTCAAACGATAACAGCCGCAAATTCAAACAGAATCAAAAGATTATTTGCATACAGCCCTAAATTATAGAGTTCTCAAGATCTATTGTTTTTGGTGAAGATCGGTTAAGGGAAAGGGGTAGTTTACCTACAACGTTTTTTTAACAAGGGTATTTTCTATGGCAAACGATAACAGCCGCAAATTCAAACAGAATCAAATAATTTTTTGCATACAGCCCTGATTTGTAGAGGACTCGCGACCTATTGTTTTTGGTGAAGATCGGTTGAGGGGAAGGGGTAGTTTACCTGCAACGGTTTTTTTTATCAAGGGAAATTTTTTTTTTTGGCAAACGATAACAGCCGCAAATTCAAACAGAATCAAATAATGTTTCGCATACAGCCCTGAATTGTAGAGTTCTCAATACCTATTGTTTTTGGTGAAGATCGGTTAAGGGAAAGGGGTAGTTTACCTACAACGTTTTTTTAACAAGGGTATTTTCTATGGCAAACGATAACAGCCGCAAATTCAAACAGAATCAAATAATTTTCTGCATACAGCTCTGATTTTTAGAGTACTCAAGACCTATTGTTTTTGGTAAAGATCGGTTGAGGGGAAGGGGTAGTTTACCTGCAACGTTTTTTATCAAGCGTATTTTCTATGGCAAACGATAACTGCCGCAAATTCAAACAGAATCAAATAATTTTTTGCATACGTAAGTGAATTGTAGAGGACTCAAGGCCTTTAGATTTTGGTGAAGATCAGTTAAGGGGAAGGGGTAGTTTACCTGCAACCTTTTACGATTTAACAAGAGTAAAGTACTTGAAAATTCATTTAAACTTTTTCAAACAATGGTAATTGTTGAAAATAAAATAATGTTGTTGCCAGGCAATCTGAAAAGATTATACGATAGTTTATGAAATGGTTAATAATACGTCAGTGGAAGGTGTAATGAGAAATTAGCAGAAATGGAAACCTGGGGAATGTTAACTGTTCTGTAGATACAATTTTGTCAGAATGTTTGGAAATGATCATCAACATTGAAGAAAAAGTAAGCATATTAAGAAACATATGTAAGTACTTATTATAAAAAAATAATGTTTGTTTTTTGATAAAGTCATTTTGATTATAAAATATAAATATTTACAACAAGAAAAGAATTTTCAGTTTTCAAAATTTAAATATATTTTTATAAAACAATGGGTTCTTCATTGAGGTGGGGACCATGTCACTCACTCCATCTCAAGCCTCCTCTCCCATTTTGCAGAAAAAGAGGACCCTGTCAAGGCTGATACTTTGACGACAGTGACAGGGCTTTCCACCAAATTCAGCAGAGTGACAGGTAGGCCCAACTCTGATTGGCTCCTCAGATTTCTCCAGCGTTAGTAGGTTCTATGAAAATATTTTATTTCAAAAATGATTTTAAATATAAATCTTAGATATGCTTTATAAATCTCATGTTTTATGTTTTAACATGGGTAATTTTTTATATGACGAACCATAACTGCCGTAAATTCAAACAGAATCAAATAATTTTTTACATATGTGCCTGAGCTATAGAGAACTCAATGTCTGTTGATTTTGGTGAAGATCGGTTACGGGGAAAGGGCAGTTTACCAGAAACATTTTTTGTTGTAACATGAGTAAAGTACTTAATTTTGATAAAGTATCCTGATAAGATCTTAATAATCCACTGTAGAAACGTAGATGAAATATCTATAAATGAAGAGGCTAGTTGAACGGGCTGGGGGTAATTTTCTATAAATCAAAATTATAGTTGAAGGGGGAGGGGATAATATTTTTTATATGTGTTCGTTATTGACAAGAAAGAAGTATTTTTTTGTTAAAATTCCTTCCCTGGCTGTTTGGCTGAAAATGATTTTAAATATAAATCTTAGAATATGGAAGTCATGTATGGTTCTCCATACCGATATTATTTATATGTTTACTACGTTATCGGCAACAAAAAAGTAGTTTGTTGTTAAAATTCCTTCCCTGGCTGTTTAGCCGTGGTCCAATGTTTTCTGCTAAACCAGACGTTTCGGCAGTGCCATCGACTGCTAACATCAGTGAAAATCGAGTCTGCTAACGTGAGGTGGTATACGTTAGTGCCCACAGTACTGTGGTTAAAGCTGAAGAAAGAAGTAGTTTCTATAGAAGTATTTCATTTCGAAAATTATTTTAAATATAAATCTTAGAACATGAAACTCATGTATGGTTCTCCACACCGATATTTTCATCTTATAATGTGGAAGGACAAGTAAAAGCTTAGGTAAACGAAAAGAAAAAGAAGTTATATTTATCCCACGAATACACATTTATCAGATTCATATATACACAGCAATCAAATTACAAGCGTTTATTTACATATGTCTTCTTCTAATACCATGACAGGTGCCCTGACACTGTCAATTACATTGGCGAATTGATCTTTGTTTTCAACTAATTTGAGTCTTTGTTCAGGACTGTGTATTCCATGTGTGTGCGTGGAGAAGGAGGTGTTTGTGTTGTGAAGGGGAATTCCACGACAAATACGGTGTATTGCAAATGTAAATAAATGTGAATTCAAGGAAACAATTTATTTATTTACATCTAATTTAAATTCAAACGTTTTGCGTAGACGACTGACTCTAAAACCGGTTCGCGATTGAATTCAGTTCTGCAACGAGGGATTTTACAGACTTTCATTTCAGAACGTTGACTTTCGTGTTTTGAAAATGTTTGTTGTTTTTTATGTTTGACGTAAGCACGGAAACGAAATTCACGTCGTTTGCCTACTTTAGTAGACATCTGCACGTCGTTGGTAATTTCCATTCCCGTGTTTAGAAGCAAGCCTGGATTGAAGATGATTTGTAGCGAATCCTACATGTTTCCTTTGCGCTTATAAATTAACAGTGACCGTCTACAGGAAATATGAATTTGGTTTTCCTCATACTTTCTAAAACCATTATTCCGTTCCTGTTTCCTTTAACCTTTCAGTTCAGTCAACAACCACAGGTAAAATCAAGTTAATATATTGGGTCACCTTTTACCGACCACCCAGTAAACACTGATTTACTAGTAATGGTATAACATACATTATGTAGCAGCAATTATATTTCCAAAATATTTTTAAACTGTGTTTTCTGTAACGTAGTGCATCCACGGACTCCTTTCTTATGGTGTACAGAAAATGGATCGTTATTGTCGTATCTGTTTGCAGGCACATTCGTGAAAATGGATCGTTTATTTTTCCCGATTTCCACAAGAAAATATCGGTATGGAGAACCATACATGACTTCCATGTTCTAAGATTTATATTTAAAATCATTTTCAAAATGAAATATTACGATAGAAACTACTTCTTTCTTCAGCCTTAACCCCAGTACTGTGGTTACTTACGTATACCATCTCACGTTAGCGCACTCGATTTTCACTGATGATGGTAGTCGATGGCAATACCGAAACGTCTGGTTTTGCAGGAAACATTGCACCATGGCCAAACAGCCCGGGAAGGAATTTTAACAACAAACTAGTTCTTTGTTGCCGATAACGTAGTACACATATAAAAAATTATCCCTCCCCCTTCAACTACCCATTGCATTTATAGATATTCATCCTTTCTACAGTGGATAATTATGACCTCCTTTTCAGGATACTTTATTTATCGAAATTAAGTACTTTACTCTTGTTAAAACATAAAACGTTGCCTATAAACTACCACTACCCCTTAACCAATCTTCACCAAAATCAAAAGGTCTTGAGTCGTCTAAAACTCAGGTATATATGCAAAAACTTATTTTATTCTGTTTGAATTTGCGGCAGTTATCGTTCGCCATAGAAAAATGTTTACACATGGACACACAGACACTTTTTGGAAAATGACTTTCCTTCATGTTTTGAGGGTAGTACAATTAGAATCAGCCCGTATCTCGAACATGATTTTTTTTGCCATCACCATACTTCCATTTCCTTATTGAACATGGAAGCAAAAATGTTAGGGAATTTGAAGTTTAAGGAAGAAATTTCATAATTAATTCCAGTTTTGTGTGCAAGCGTGTCCTGTCACAAGTGTTATTAGTGGTATATGTAAGATAGTCTAGCTTGATGTCTACAGGACACAGTATGAATCCGATTTTGGGACCTTTCCAATGTGTTGCGTCTTTGATATTTCTAGCCTAGTGACTTACCTGTCATCTTACCTTATTCAGTCCAACTCGAAGTTAACTTCTTGTTGATTGTGATACAACAATTGCTTTGCTCCGCTCTTTCGTTGTCTTCCAGTACTTTATACTTTTCTGTATTTCTTTTTATTTTAATTTATTGTAAATGTTTTATCTCTTCTAGTTTTCTTTATTTTTATTATAACCCACCGTTTCTAAAGTACACCATTCAATTCCTTTCTTTTTGTAATTTGAACTGTTCTACCTTTGATGTGTTCAATCCAATCAGATCTGATCGTCAGAGCAAAGTATCTTCCAAAAGCTTTTATAATAATAATAATGGCTCCCGTGGATACCACCGAAGTAGCTTAGGAGAAGGCAGGGTAGGCTGCCTTATGTGAGCCATACGGCATACAAGGAAGGCAGTGTGACCAGCACTACGCTTCAGCCGCCCATTATTATCCCAGGATGTTATCCCAGGTACTCATTTTCAACAGGCTGAGTCGACCTGGGGGCTGAAAAAACGCACCTTGATTTTATGGTGCGGGCCCGGGAATCGAAGCCGGGACCTCTAGATTAGTAGCCAGGTGCCATAGCCACTGGTCTACTGAGAAAAAAAAAAGTTTTTTTTTTCAAGCTTTTAATCAAGTGAAAACATAAATGTCTTAATTTTTTCAAGATGAGATTACTTGAACTTATAAAGTGAAGGGAGACTTGTACGTTCCCGTATACAAACTAATATTCCATTCCAAATCGTAACTCTCCAGTAACATGAAGGATCAGTTTCAAAAAACTACGTTGAAAAAACTCACATTCTGTAGGCCGGAAGTTTTTAATGACAAAAAGAACGAAGGTTTTCATGAATTGCCCCATTCAACGAGTTTGATTAATCTGCATGTTTTCTGCCTAAAAATATTCAGATTCTGTACAGCATTTTCGTTTTCATTGCTAGTTGTTTTGTAAGAGACCGTCTTGGGTTAGGTTCAAATCCTTTATAGTAAATTATTTAAATTACGCCTTTCGAACGTGATAACCTTGACCGTGAAGAACTGAATATGCAGACGTCTCATTCTGTCCTACACCAATTGTATTATGTGTTACACAATAAAAACATACATTCACTACTTATAGTGAGTGAATGGTCGATCAGAGGAGATAAATAGATTCAACGCATGTGAAATAGCAAATAATGGCAAAGTTAAACTAACTTTGATTAACTTTACTAAACAAGTAAATAGTGAAGTAATTATTTACTCTGTGTGTGTGAGTGCGCGCGCGCGCGTGTGCGTGTTTTCAACATTAAAACAACAACGTTTCGTCCTCACGCCACTACGTACTAATTTCAATAATACTATTCGTAAACGTGTAACACTGTTTACAGGACTTCGTCTAATGGTGAGTCATCTTTCTTGTTAACGACGACATCAGTAGTACCCATTCGTATACAACCAATGAGTGATTGTATTGTGTGTGAATTAGCGGTGTGCTAAACTAGTATTTGAAAGTAACAGGTACGAACGAAACCGTTCCAAAAAAATAACACGTACAAATACCTGTTATTATATACGTATTGTACATATACCTTTACTATATAATTTGTTAGAAGAAATAAATTGAAACTAAAAGTAATAACAGTGTTACTTTACACTGTGACTTTACTAAGTTGTTACTGTTTAAAATAAAATAAGAAACGAGCGTTTATCTTCTACAAGGCCTATCTTCCTTTGGGAATACTAATTTAAGTTTTTCACTAGGAGTAAACAAACTGACATAGATTTAATATTAAACTATTGATTCCATTTTGGTTAGACAAATCAGTTGCAACACAATGAAATTTAGAGTGCACGTAATAGCACAACAAAGAATGTCAAATAAAAAAAAATACGTGAGATGTGCAGTGAAGTTAAAATCATCTCCGAATCGCATTAACAAAAAGTACTATGTGGCCTATCAGCTACTCTGTATGTTATTATAATTTGCTTTTTCAAAATTTACAAAGTTGGTGACTAGTATAATACATAATTTTTTATTATAATCTATATTATATATCTGCGTAACACACGAGAATAAATGTAACATCAGTATGAATTTTCTTCATTTTTTAAAAACAGCTTCGTCTCTTTGGCATAGAAATATTCTGAACCTCGCTGTTTTTCTTTGTTCCGTACTTGTACGGTATACGCAGAATGACGTATTCAGCACCAAAAAGTGGCTTTGTACTCGCGTAGGCCTACTCGTAATACTCCTAATACTCATAGTACTCGTTTACTTGTTTATTCGTTAGTTGCGTAGGGGGGTTTCCGAGACTCGGAACCGCGAGGCCGCGATTAATCGGAACGGGTATTTCGACTTTTCAGTTTTCAGTTATCGTTGAATCGACACAGGTATTTCAACTTTCAGTCACTGTTATATCCGTTCCACAAAAATATCGTTCCAAAATACTGCCAAAGTACCTCTGGGCAGTATTGTCCAAACTTACATTGCCGTTTAATGTGAAACATTTCTAGGTTTGTTTCTTTAAGCAGTTTGGTTATTATTTGGAGAACTCGGGCCATAAAAAATGAAACTTGTATATCAGCAAATAAAGTAAACCACACAACACCTCCCTCAGGTTTCTAAGACGTGAAATTTTTTCAAGGACACTTGTCAACGATAAGGTTTATAAAAACATGTAATACTATATGACTGGAAAGCATCAAAAGAAATAAAACAACTCAAATATCAAATAAAATTATTGGTGACGTTTGCAGTTCCATCTAATGACATTATGAGTAGCGTCTAGACCAGAACCTTCACTGTAATAACTAAAAGAATTCTAGTTAGTTTACACTTTACATGTAAAATTTACATGTATTTAAACAAAATTATTTTTAAAATTGTTCAAAGTCTTTTTTTGTATCGGTCATCTAAGGACCACATGCCAATTTCAATTCTTTATTCTTTGTTTTTTAATTTTTCTCCAAAATTCTTTCATCTTCTCACTGTGTCTCATCTTCCTGTCTCCAGTCCACTTTGAACCTGCGGTTTTCTCTCTCCTACCCTGGACTCCTTCTATTTTTAACACTTTTGCCCGAAACACTTCTCTTTCAATTGCTTCTTCTGCGTTTATATTATTTTTTCCAAATCCTTTTAGACTTCTTTAATCGAACTTGATGTTGACTTCTTCCCCCACAGATGTTTGAACCTCTGCTTTGTTAACCTATTGTCATCCATTCTATATAAATGTCCAAAAAATAATAGTTTTCTTTTTCTCATTGTTTCTGTTATATTTTCTATACTTTGACATATTTCATCATTATTTCTTAATTTTCAACCTTCTGAAGTTTTTTGTGGGCCTAATATTTTCGTAATAATTGGTCTTTCCATTATTTCTAGTTTGTCTAAATTATAATTCAATGCCTATAGGCCATAGGCATTCTGGCTTCACTACTGTAATGCCTCATTATTTTCGCATTTTTAGATATGCCCTTTTTATTGCAAATATCTTTAGTTATACTATATGCTCTTTCCACTTTATGAATTATATGAATTCAATCTATGAGTTCTATGAATTCCATTTTATAGCAGAATTTTCTAAACCATTCTCTTGAATTATTTCCCCAAATTATTATTTCTCTTGAAGTATCTCTAGATACTTAAATTTTCTGAAGTCTTTTTGTATTTTTTTGTAAACCTTTATAAATAATCTAATAAATGCAAATTTCAACTTTTACCAAAAATATAGATTAAATGGTAAATATATTTCTTAAAGAAGATTAACAAAGGATATTAATAGCGGGTTTAGTGGAGAGATTTCATACATCTCAGTTCAGTAATACAGAACATAATGTTAATAACAACAGTAGTATTAACGGAAGAGTTGGCTAAATATACGATATAATATTTTTAGAAAAACACCATTTAAAAGTGGAATCGGCTAATTAACACAATGCAGGATGACACGAGGCTCGCAACTCTTTCAGACCTGTTTGCAAGCTACTCTTCGAGAATTTGAAAACCTGTTTCTTGTTCCATATATAAACACGGCACGGTGTATCCATGCTGGGCGGTGTCTGTGTGCCTGCATGCACACTGCAGTACATCGGCTCTCAGAAATTATTATTGGTATTATTATTTTTAGTACATTTTAATTCTATGCTACTAAAACTGAAATTATCTGGAGGTCAGCGTATTATCTATATACGTTGTGAATATTTTACAAGTTTACACGTCAACTTTATGTTCTGAGATACTACTTTGGAATTGTGTGTGAGTATGTGTGCGTGCGTGCGCGTGCGTGTGTTTCCTTTAAATGCCAAGCCCGCCCACACTATACTTCCTAAGCCAATCAACATATGCAGCAACACAACGCACTTTTGCTACAAGGAATGCATATAAATTAGGCGTACACCTAACGGAGATACTATGTCAAATGTCATCACTTCTTGCTCGATTCTTAAGGCATCAGTGCACTATGTGTAAACGAGTTAATAGCCGGAGTCATGTCTAGGTCAGTCCCTACTTTATCATTATCATGTTGAAGTTCCCTCTTCTTTACTTCTCTTCTTCTTCTTCTTCTTCTTCTTCTTCTTCTTCTTCTTCTTCTTCTTCTTCTTCTTCTTCTTCTTCTTCTTCTTCTTCTTCTTCTTCTTCTTCTTCTTCTTCTTCTTCTTGTTTTCTTGTGTTCTTCTTATTATTAATTTTTGTTTCTTTTACCTTCTCCTCATTCGTCCTTCTCCAATTTTTTACATAATCCTTCACTTTCAATTTTAACTTCTTCGTACACATCTTTTTCTGTGTCGTCTCCTTGTTCTTTTCCACTGCAAAGAAAAGTATTTATAGAAAATTTTACTGGTCTACAAAAAACCGTAAGAATAATAACATTTTTGACGTAAGCAGTTTGCACCAATAAATGGTTAATCGGAAAGAACCTTCCTGTATAACCCTTGCAGTACATATGTGATTAGTCGTGCTATCTAAATTCAGTGCTAAAGGAAGTAATTTAAGCTGATTGTTGTCATCTTTGTCGATATGGCCAAATCACTTCAAATAATACCATGATTTTCTTTAAATAATACGTAAACATATACAATCAAATTATCAAATTATTTAGTTCACTGGAGAATTGTTTTCATCATCTTCTTCTTCTTATTCAGGTTCAGCTTCAGCTTCAGCTTCTTCTTTTTGTTTAATTTTACTCCTTACGGGTTAAACGTTCTTTTCCTTTAAAATCTTGGTTAGCCAGTCACAAAAATTATTAATGTTTATTATTAAATATTGTTAATTATTGGTATTATTCTATTGATTATTAATATTGATTTTAACAGTTCCGCATGAGTAGGTTAATAATTCCTTTATGAGGTCTTAATTTAGTTTTATAACAGAGAACTTTGATTTCGGAATATTCTATTTGCCAAGAATAGAATAGCCAATGCCAGAACTGTCTCAGTCACCATATAATCTGAAAGATAAAATAAAGGAAATTAAAAGAAAATGCCATCACATTTAGATAGAATACGTTTGACAAGGTTACATTGAACACCCATGCATCCAAGATGACATCGTCCTGATTATAACAAATGGAGCACGGGTTTACATAACAAACGGAAGGATGAAAGGAAACAAACAAATTTACGAAATGGACTTTCTGAATATTTGTAGCAGAGTTAGACAGGAAGACAGAATTACAAAAAAGAAAATCAAAAGGAAAGTGATATAAGGAAAACACTGGATTCTACAGAAGAAAAAGAATAAATGTTATAAGCAAATAAGAAAACCAGAACTACGCCAATGGATAGTAAAAGTCATATGGTTCCAGGGCCAGAAGAAGGAGATAAAACTATAGAAGCTAAAGGAGAATCGATTTATATGATGCCATGAAAAGGAAGCAACTGGAAGCTGGAGACTAAGGAACCGAGACTAATCCGACACGTGAAGTACATAGAAGTACGGAGGAGTTTGACAAGCAATGTTGGGTAATCCGTGAGGCAGATGACAACTTATCTGCGCTTAGCATCTACATTGAACAAACTGTTAACTTCAATAATCTACCATTTTCTCAAAGACAAACCAGATTTTATCTTGCAAGGTCAATAATACTTTCAAGCAGTTTATGTTAAATACGTATAATAAAAAGAGCTTTGTTTATGACACGATGTCTGTATTAAAGAAAAAGAACGACTGTGTATTGAAAACGAATGAGACAAAACTATTTTTGTCCATCGTTTTCTCATCCGTCTTCAAGAAACAGTCGTTCTTTTTTTTTAATACAGACAACGAGTCATAAACAAAGCGCTTTTTATTATACGCATTTAATATAAACTGCTGGAAAGTATTAGGGATCGTAGTCACTTGCGACACAATCGTATAAAACCCGGTCAGTTGCGACCGAGGTAGAAATTTGAACCCGGTAAATTGCGATCAATTACATTTTCTTGTTATTATCAGAATAATACAGAAATGACCGTTATAATTCTATCCATTCCTAGCCTAACATAACCTAACCTAACCTGACCTAACATAACCTGACCTGACCTAACCTAACCCAGCCTAACCTAACGTAATAAAAATATTGAAAGGAAGAGGTTACTCGCGCAAATAAAAAGTTGCAGAATTGAAATCTCATTGAAATTCAGAATAGCGACGTTTCTAAATGACAGATTCGTCAGTGAGTGAAAGTGTGGGGCGCAACTGACCGCTTGATCAGTGTTTAATTGACCGCAAATGAGACTGTTTAATTGTTTTGTTGCTGTCTTAGCTTGTCCTATTCTTACTTTTATTTCTTGGTTGATGTCACCATCCGATGCCATCGTTACATCCAAATACTTGAAGTTTTTAATATTTTTTATCACTTTTGTTCCTAGTTTTAGGTCTTGACCTTCACCACCTACTATAAGGTACTCAGTTTTTGAGGTATTTATTTCGAGACCCCATTTCGCATATCCTTCTGCTAGTTTCCTAAGCATATAACTTATATCAATTTCGTCCTCTGCAATTACAGCCTGATCGTCTGCAAAGTGTATTGTAAACATCTTTAAATACGTTCATAGTGTAGTTTATTTTGTTATACATTACGTTCCATCGTATCATACGTATATCCTCTGCACACAGTCGCCACCAATACTGAAACATTTCTCGCCTCAGTTTTGCACTCCCTGGTTGTAAGACTTTGCCGTCAGGGTCTTCTTCTGATAGTTCCTATCCGTTTCGGATGTTGGATATCATACAGACTATTTTAACTTTATGTGCTGCTGCACGGAATAAGTCAGTTGTATTCATGCCAAGCCGGGTCCTTAAATTTATCAGGCATGAGATTCTCGGTCGCCCAACTCCTCTCTTTCCAAGTACTTTTCCCTGTAGTATGGACTGCAATAAGAAAATGTCTGTTCATTTGTCATGAGATGTCCCAGACACTGAAGCTTTCTTATCTTCACTGTGTTAATAACTTGTCTTTATTTCTTCATCTTTCTAAGAACTTCAACATTAGTTATATGTGCTGTCCATGAAATGCTCAGTATTCTACGGTGGAGCCACATTTCGAAAGATTCCAATTTCTTAGTTGTGGCATCAGTCAAAGTCCAAGATTCTACACCGTAGAAGAGGACCGAGAACACGTAGCAGCGTAAAAGTCTCATCTTCGTGTTTATTGTTAAATCGTGACTTTTGAATAAACAGCTCATTCTAGTGAACA
The DNA here is from genome assembly GCA_034769895.1 of Magicicada septendecula. NCBI lineage: Eukaryota > Metazoa > Arthropoda > Insecta > Hemiptera > Cicadidae > Magicicada > Magicicada septendecula. Next base: position 86,984,216 of record CM068370.1, read on the forward strand.
CTGCTTTTGCCTTTTTAATTCTGTTCTTTATTTCTTGAGAGTGGTCCCATTGTTCAGTGACTATAGTACCAAGATATGTAAATTAGCTTACACGTTCAAGTGGCTTTTGGTTTATATTAAGGGTGCAGTTCGTGAACCTGTTCTTAGATACAATCATTAGCTTATCTTAGTAACGACTTAGTGACAAATAAATGTATCAGATTATGTGACTTGGTCACTGTTTAGTTCTTACACTTCATTTAGAAACATTAGTTGCAAATATTAAACATAGGCTTAGGTATAATAAAAATAATATTCATCTAATAATTCAGCTGCAAAATTTGAATGTTGAAATAAACACTTAAAAGATTAATAAATTCCTGGCTGTTGGGCCGTAGTCAGTTGCTTAATGGTGTTGTTATAACCAACAGTTTCGACCACCCACCAAATTCCTGGCTGTTGGGCAGTAGTCAGTTGCTTAATGGTGTTGTTATAACCAAAAGTTTCGACCACCCACTAAATTCCTGGCTGTTGGGCCGTAGTCAGTTGCTTAGTGGTGTTGTTATAACCAAAAGTTTCGACCACCCGCCAAATTCCTGGCTGTTGGTCCGTAGTCAGTTGCTTAATGGTGTTGTTATAACCAACAGTTTCGACCACCCACCAAAGTCCTTCTTCATTAGTAAAATAAAATAAATAGTTCGTCGAGGGATGGTACGCTGAACGTACCCCAAATTGAAGTGAAAGCAACATTTTTACAAGGAAGTTATACTAAAATTATCATTTACAAAATATTGTTAGCAAAAACTGATTGTAAAATCAAAACACACATTAAAAAATTCTAGTAAACCTAAACAGTTAATAACACAACTGAGAATAAGGAAAAACATATTGAAAAAATATTACCAAATGGTAATTACTACAAAAAATACAAATGAAGATTATTTATAATATTATTGGGTCTTCCACAAAACTAAACACTAAAAAATTTAGGATAAACCTAAATGGAAACATTTGTCAAAATCGTTCGAATCAGCGACTGATTCTGCATCACAGTTCTTCTTTTTTTGTCAACTGGAAGGAGCCTAAACCATCTATGGAACTCTTTTGAACCACCTTTGGTAGAGCAAAGTTTAAGAATTCTATCATTTATGCCACTGAAATAGGTTAAGTGGTGTACAATTTCTTTAATCCTGCTAACATATTTGGAGGCCCCTCGACCAATGGTAGGAAGAGTTTGAAGTTCTTGGTCTTCATGACGATACTTAAATAAAATAACACTACAATTTTCTTTCTCATAACCCAATATTTTTTATTTTCAACCAGTCTATTCATTGATTTATCCTAATCGACAAGTAATTCTAACTTTTTACATTTACCAATGTTTTTCACCATCCGTAACATATTTCGGATCTTTAGAATTGTAGGTTTTTGTAAACATACATTTTTTCACACACACACAATAAAGTTCTGTACAGTAATCAAAATAAAAACTGATCATGAGTCCTGTATACCGACCTTAAAACTATGTTTTAGCTACAAATTACAGCATCATGTAAGTCACCCATTGAAGTTAAACTATTATACATGTAAAATAATAACCAAATTTTTACATGACCAAATGATTCGGTCAGAACTACCTGCAATTTGTTTGTTCGTGTCTGTCTGTACAATTGATTATGCTGATATGATCAAATTTTATTGTAGGCCTAGACCGTTCTTTGTACCGCGTGTTGATTAAAATAGTGGTGTGTTATTCACAGTCTACTGATGAAAATTACGATTTGCTCATTTTTCCTCTCAAAATTCTATTTCTATAATAAACTTAGTCAGTTTTTCCCAGATTTGCCAAATTTTTACTTGTAACTTTACTAAGTATGCCCTCAATATCTATTCCATACATCCAATATTGTATTGTCTATGTTAACACATAAAAATATCAATTGAAAAAATATTACTCTGCCGTACTAAACTCTCTATTTTACATGCGTCATTATTACGCAATTTCCTTATCTGATCTGAAATTATAATTCTTAGGCATTATAAGAATGTAGTGAGATGCATAGGCAAGAACCACATAAATCTCACGGTTTTACTATACCAGAAGTCACAGATTGCTACAGACAAACCTGTGGATTCTGAAAGTATCTAGCCTATACATATTATTCAACAAAAACGCATCACTGTTCAGCACTTGTGAACAAAATTTTTGAAAAAACAATATTGTCACCGTTTTGTTAACTCGGGAAAAGCACTCATGATGATTTACATAGACGTATAAATTTAATGGTCGGGACACAGCCGGTGTATTTCCAATACGGCAAAACTAGTTTACAAGTGACGACGAGGAAAATACCAGGTGTATGAGTCGACTTGGTATAATAACACTAACGCTGTGTGTCTGTGCTGTTCCAGTCTGCACTCGGCAGCGACAATGGCGGATGGATTCAGCAGCAATGCAGCAGCAGCAGCCATAGCGCTAACACTGTCGTTGGTCTTCGCAAGCGGTGCCATGGGAAAAGTGACGTCACCAACAGCTGATCAGCCTCCTCACATTGTTATTATTCTTGCCGACGACTTGGTAAGTCATTGTTGTGAATAAACAACACATAACAATTTATATAAAGTTTAAATCCTTACAATAACATAACAAAGATAGCAAATAATTATAATGACTGTTTTTTTATTATACTAGGAATCAGTAGTTTTGATTACAATTAATATTAATTAACACATTTCTTACTAATAGTTTATCTTTATTTTTTATTTAATGAGATTGAATTAAGAGTCATATCATTTATAATGACTAAATCGTTAGTAAACCAAAATATTAGGTTATTGTAATTATTTAAAATTAATTATTAAATTTAAATATTTGATTTAATTTTAATTAACTAAATTGTCTGAAATTAATTTATTTACGTAAAATTTAATTGGTTTGATTAGTTTAAGCTAGTGTTAAATTTTTATAGTTAATTTAATTATAATAAAATATTGATTTCATAAATTACTATTAGTTATAGCAATTAAATTATAATTTGAGTGGATTGTTTGAGTGGACCTAATAAACAACTATCAAGTATCAAAAAGTATAACGTAGATAATTAGGCCTAAATATCCAAATTCTTGTACGTTTTCTACAATTATGAGTAAACATACTCTTTTGTAGATTTAAATTCCTACTAGGACTATATGTTTAACTACTAAATATTCGTTAAAAATTGTAAAAACTCGTTTTTAATTAAAATTTGTTTCGTTAAACCTATTTAGTGTAAACAACGTTATAAATATCGTGGAAAAGCACTGATGTCAAATAGTTTAAAAATTGTTATTATTCAATAATAATGTATGCAAAAATTTATATTTTTGAATTAAAAAAAATTTGAAACATTATAAAAAACTTATTAAAAATTAACTGTCGTAATCATAATTAGAAATATATTATTATCTATATATTATTTTAAAAGATATATTTTTTTAATATTAATTTATATGATTATGGCAATCAAGTTTACATATAACAAATTGTTAATTATTAATTTCTATAAAAGTTAGAAACATTCATTAAACAATATAAAATTTTTTATTTTTTGTTGTAAAGGTAGTTTTAATTTGAGTTACAAAAAAAATTAGACTATCCTTTATTTTTTAATTTTAGTACTTTAAGTACTTAAATCGATGGCAATAAAACATTTAGTGCATACGAATTTCCGCTTTCGTTGAGTTAACTAGAATGTAGGTGAGAACAAAACAGACAGTCGAGCAACATTCTTGGTCCACATCGTTGGGCGAACGCCTTAGTGTCACCGAACCCTCAAATACACACAAAAAGAATACACAGATCGTTTTGTTAAGTTAGTAAGTCTATTGATTTTAAAATCACTTATCATGACGGTATTTGTTAAACACATTGAAAATCAAGTTTATCACTTTCAGTGTGGGAAAAATATGAATTTACTAAATCAATGTATTTAGCCGACTTTAAAGTTCTTAAGATTAGCACAACGAGGTTGTGTACTATACAAATAGGCCCAATGAGTGTTTGTCCGAAGTTTTGAGCAAAAGTTGATTTCATGTTCTTAGCTAATTTTATACTATACAAAATGGTTATTTTTGTATAATTTTATTCCATAAGCACTATAGATGATTTCATGGTTTATGTAAAAGCCATAGTTACTAATTTTGTGATAGTTACATAGCATAAACAGTCACTAAATCAACAAAGCAAATTTAGATACTGTCTATAAATCTAAGTTTTTACTTATCAACAGCAACGTCAAATACAGTGGAATTTGCGAATAACAAGCTCGCTTATAACGAGAACTCGGATGTGACGAGCAAAAGTACGAAATTTATTTGGTTTTGTATCTTAGTAATGATAATTAAATTCGCTTTTAACGAGTAGGAACACATTAGAGACTTGGTTATAACGAGCATTATATCGCAGGCTTGTTTGTGGGTTAAGGTCAAAAAACGTTTGTTACAATACAGGATTTTAAACATTCGTTTAACGTCATTAATGCAATTTAGTGAAACTAATAATGTAAGTAATGAATTCGTGGAATGTTTAAATAAATTACAAACTGTTTCGATATCTACAGACAGAAAATTACTAAACAAACAAAAATACTTTTTAACGTTAAGGTTAAAAATACTTTTTGACTTTTTTAAGGTTAATTAAGTTCTGTATGCGAAATATAGTTTTGACGATTACATTTAGAACGAAGAACAGAAAGACAAATAAATTAGAGTAAATTTTATTGTAATTTAAAAATAAATATTGTACATGTGGCATGGAAAGTTTTGGGTTTTGCCAGATAGCCGGCTGATTTTTGGAAAGTTTTTACTACACATTTACTTTTACTATATTTCGCGAATGCACTATACGCCAATATTCAGCAAAGAATATTAGCGTCTAAAAAAAGTTTAAAGTCTAAATTTCACTTTTAAACGTAGCATGTAAAACATGTCAAAATTGTATTGTAGAAAGTCTCTTCTATAGTAGACTTTATTTGTTTAGTGTTCGATAATCACAGTATAAAAATTTAGGCTTGAGAGTCGACAACTCGGATGTAGCGAACACCCGGTTTTAACGAGCACATTTGTCCGGTTCCTTGAATCTCGTAATAAGCCAGTTCCACTGTATATTGAAATTTTTATATACTATTATGTTATGAAAGTTTATATTGTTTACCAAATACTGCTAATTTTAGCAACTGTATTATTACTGTACTGTTACTAATAATTACGTAAACTGGAAGTCAGTTACTGATTTAAAAGAGAAAATGGTTGATGGTTACTATGACCATCACAGTTGAATCCAGTTTCTTTATTCACTCTTATAATTGTGTTTCTGTACGCTCCGTGGCAACATGAATGTCGGCAATTCTAATAGTTAGGTATTATTCGTTTGCGATTAAGCTCGTTTAAAAGTATGTTTCACCACACACAATTAATTGTTTAGTGAATTGTAAAACTTACGTTTTTAGTCAGCGTTTTGGGTAAGAGAAATAGCTGTATCCCATGGATACGAAATTTGTATATGAAAGCTGGATATGAAATCTGAATAAACGTTTCCCTTACTAACCCAAACAGTCAATAAGCAAGACGAGTTAACGTGAAATAAAGTGACGATAAGACCTGGCGCGCGTCTCCCGAAGCGTCCGCTATAATGATTACAAATAATTGTACAGGGTAAGTCAAAAAGTAAAGGCAAATTTTATTTTCCCTGCTCCAGTGGATGGCAGCACTGACTGAACAATGACATATCATAACCTCAAAGTTTTTTTGTTCTTTAGCTGTGTTGTTTCAGTGCTCAGCTCCATTCGTAGTGATTTCAGGGCATTTTATTATGAGTGCCCCGTTGTCCGTGTACACCAAGGAAGAAATGAGGGGAGTGGTACGTTTTCTGCACTCTGAAGGGACTAAACCTGCGGAGATTATTCGCAGAATGCAGCAGCAGTACGGTGAGAGCTGTCTTAGTGAACGCAAAATTTATGAGTGGATAAATCGCTTTAAAAATGGTCGTGTATCTATCTGCGATGAAGAGCGTTCAGGTAGGCCATCCACTTCGAAGACGGACAAGAACATCGAGACAGTTGAGCGAATGATTCATGATGATCGTCGTGTCAAAATTGATGATATTGCGCATGCGTTGAACATTAGCCACGGTTCAGCAGTTGCAATCATCCACGAATCACTAAATTATCGCAAAGTGTGTGCTCGTTGGGTACCACATCGACTGACAGACCAGCACAAACAGAAACGTTTGGAAATTTCGAAATCACATTTAAGGCGTTTAGAAGAAGAAGGAGAAGAGTTTCTCAGTCGCATAGTAACCGTTGATGAGACGTGGGTCCATCACTTCGAAAGTTCAAAAGACAAGTTTCTGCAGGAAAGTTGATGATGACAGTGTTTTGGGATATGAAAGGTCCACTTCTAATTCATTACACTCCTAAAGGTCAAACAGTGAATAGTGACAGCTACTGTGAGCTACTGCGAGATCTGAAACCCAAAATCAAAACAAAGATGAGAGGAAAACTTTCAAAAGGTGTGCTTTTGCTTCAGGACAATTCCCGTCCTCATACTGCGGGGAAAACGATCCAGTGCATTCAATATCTTGGTTTTGAGCTGCTGGAGCATCCGCCGTACAGTCCTGGACCTAGCTCCAAGTGATTTTCACCTTTTTGGTCCGATGAAGGAGCACCTGCGTGAATCCAAGTTTTCGTCGGATGACGAGGTTGTGGAAGCGGTGCGCGAGTGGCTGTGCACGATGCCACAAATCTTTTTCCAGGACGGAATTACGAAGCTTGTCAAGAGATGGACCAAGTGCATAGAAGTTGAGGGAGATTATGTAGAGAAATGATGTTACTTGTCATCTTGTTTTCACAATAAAAAGTTCCTTTTTAAAAATTTGCCTTTACTTTTTGACTTACCCTATATGGCCCAAACCACCTGAAATTGAATATTAGAATTTTAATTAAAATTAACTTTAAACCATTTACTACGTTTTTCACGCTTATACTACATGTCTGTTTCAAGAAATAAAAAATTTCCTCACAGACCGAAAATTTTAATGCACATACCGACGACATAAATTAATTATAGAGATAAAAAATAAGTACAGATTTTATTTATTTCGCTTTGGCTATTAAAATTTGTTCATAACAAAGAAAATTTATTGTAAATAAAACGTGGTTAAAATTAACTCCATAAATTTAATAATAGGGCAGCTGTCACTGGTTGATTGAAACCTTGCTCTAGCTTCTACAAGTAAACAAAAATTTATCAAATATTTTTTTATGAAGAAGGTAATTGTGTTACAAACGTACAATTTATACAGAAATGTGCAGCACAGTATGTAGAACATCAATGAAATTTAAAACTCTTTAAAATTCGTACTTCACGTGTAGTACGAATGGCAATATTGCAACGTCAGAAAAGGACAGAAGTATAGGAGAAACACATGGGTAAGATAGTACGCGACAGCTCCCATAAGAGCCAATGCTGCAAATTAAGCCTGGGACGAGGATTAGTAATATTACACTAGCCGCACAAACGTCTTGTCACAAGTATGCAACAGAAGTTGTTTCTGTCGTTCGCTAACCAAGTCACTAAGCAGTCAAAGGGTCACAGCTATAGTAAGATTTCTGTCTCAACTATATAAATAGTGACCACTTATGTAATAACTAATCTTTACCCTATGACTACCTCTTTGTAGATTTAACCGGCCGGTTGTTATCCAGCAAGCAATGTGATGCAGTCAATGCACTCTAAGCACACGCCGCGCGCGAATCGCCGATTTATAACAGCGACTATTTACGATGAATATCAGAAACTCGTTTTAATTTGTCACGGTGACAAACTCGTTTTAAACAATATTCCAAATCGATAGGTTGTAAGTAATAAATTACTGCTTTTGCCAAGAACATATTAAATTCTATTTACGAGTAACATCAATTAATTACAATTTAATGTCAAATCTATTTTTAATACTGTTAACTGAAAAAACTAAACGTATGAGTATAAGAATATAATATTTAGAATTACTTTAAAGGAACAAGAAAAATAGAAAGTTTTTAAATATAAGTATATCACTATCGACTCGGAACACAAAGTTTTTATTGGTAAAAACGTAAAAGTTTTACCTTATAGGCTGAACCACTTTTCGCTTATTATAAGCTTCAGAGGGTCTGTCTTGTTATTGGCGACGGCGCCGACGTTTGAAGGATAGATGGTGTGTGTGTGTGTGTGTGTGTGTGTGTGTGTGTGTGTGTGTGTGTGTGTGTGTGTGTGTGTGTGTGTGTGTGTGTGTGTTATTCGAATAATATGTGTCATTTGAATTGTGTCTGTTCGTTTAGGATGTCGTTTTGTGTTTTCGTGTGTTCTTATATTTCTAATTGTTCAAGTGTGTCTAGTTTTCGGCCTTTTGTGTGTACGTGTAGAATATCCATGTTGTCGATGTGTGTGTATGTGTGGTTTGCTTCAATGAGGTGGTTTGCAAAGGTGGATTAGATAGTGGAGTGTAGTGCTTTTGTGTGTTCAATGTATCTTTGTTTGAAGTAACGTCCTGTCTGGCCTACGTAGAATTTGGTTGCAATCTGGATAGGCTATGTAGAATTTAGTTTGCTTCACTGAGGTGGTTTCCAAAGGTGGATTCGGTAGTGGAGTGTAGTGCCTTTGTGTGTTCAATGTATCTTTTTTTGAAGCAACGTCCTGTCTGGCCTATGTAGAATTTGTTGCAATCTGAGCAATTTAGTTTGTAAACACCAGGTAGATCAAATTTGTTTTGTTATTTGTGTGTGTGTTTTGATATTGTGTGTTCTGTTTTGTTTGTAGTTTTGTATGCGATTCTGTATCCTGCTTTTTAAAATTTGTGGACTATTTTTTCAGTGTGGTTATTGATGAATGTTAGTGTTATGAATTTGTTGTTTTCCGTCTTTGTCTGTTGTTTGTTTTGTGTAGGAGTTTATTTACTACTGTTCTGTTGTATCCTTTGGGTTCTGCTAGATATTTTATCGTGTTTAGTTCGTCTTTGTAGTCTTTTTCATCTAGTGGGATGTTGTTTAGTCTTTGTATAATAGTTCTGAAGGCAGCTAGTTTGTGTTGTATTGGGTGATTGGAGGAGTTGTGACACACTAATACACAAACTTTTACGTTTTTACCAATAGAAAACTTTGTGTTCCGAGTCGGTAGTGATATACTTATATTTAGTTAATCAACGGACACGTCATGGACAACAAAATCCAAGAAAAGTTTTTGTTTTGTATATAACTTTGTAGGGGGTTAGTGGACCAATGGGTGTTTTTAGTGGACCACTTGCCTACTGACCTAGAGAAAGTTTCACGCAGCGTTAAAAAATCAAAGTACATTTTTCAGTCACCAGATGGACTCAGTCTGTGGAAACGGTAAACAGGAAGAGCAGCTCAATAATAATAACCCTTAGAGAGTAGGTGGATGAACACAATTCCATACGCACTACCTCTCTTGAATGCTTTATAAGGTAGATGGTAACTTATCTGCGCTTAGCATCTACAATTAACAAGCTGTTGTTGACTTCAATAATGTACCATTTTTTCCAAGACAATCAGATTTTAATTTGCTAAGTTATTAATAACTTTCAGCAAATTTATGTTTAATGCTATATGATAAAAAGTGATTTGTTTAAGACACAATATATATATAATATTATATTTAAAATTTATATTTACTTTACCTCAATATGTTATTTTTCCCTTATTTGGAAATGTTTCGGGACCTTTAGTGTTTCCATCATCAACCTTCCTAATTTTGAATCTTGTGGAGTACCCGTGTGCTGGTTGCCTGTTGTTATGGCTTCCCGTTGATTTTTAGTTTTTTAAATTGTTGTTATTGTGTGTGATTGTAGTGTAATATATTAGTATTTTGTGTATTTTCGATGTTGAGTGCTTTGAAAATTGTGCCATGTTTTGTATTGTTTTGTATTTGTTCAGGTATTATTTTGTTTTTTGTTTTATGTTTGTATATTTGTAAATTTTCCTAAATGTTGCCTTTGTGTGGTATGTGTTTTATTAGTGTCATGTTGGTTATGTGTGGGAATTCATGTACAGTGTTAATTACATGTGTGGCCAAATTAGATTTATATATTTCTGGTTTTTTGTATGCGTTTAGACGTTCAAAATAAAGTTTTTTCAGTTTTTTTTTGTCCTATGTAATATTTATTGCAATCTTGGCATTCATGACACAATTTTCAAAACACTCAACATCGAAAATACACAAAATACTAATATATACACCACAATCACTCACAATAATACCACTTTAAAGTGCCAAAAGGCCAACAGGATACCACAACAACAACCATCCAACACACAAGTACTTCACAAGACTCAAAACCAGTAAGGCTGAGGATGGGTACACAGAACGTCCCGAAAGACGTTCACTATTATTATTATATATATTATTACTATTATTATATAATAATGAGTTTCACTATTATTAATTCAATTTCGGTGTGTTTTACGTACACCTTCCGGTATCTTGACGTGTCCTCGCGTTTACCCAAATGTATTTCGGCAGATACACTGATTCCTGTGCGGAAAAATCTTGACTATCGCGAGATAGCACTATTTAATTTATAACTAAATTATTTTGAGTTCTAGTACCCAATCGATCTAACAAACGGGCAACTCGTTGCTAAGACCACGTACTCTCGTAACCCTTATGAAGAACGTATACTGATACGACAAACTCGCACAGAGACAACGTCTGTTAAGGCCGAGCTGCTAGGTTGAGCTGAGCGAAACTTCTTCCGCAAGGGACAAAACTGAATGAAAATTGGCTAAAACCCATAGCACGTGATAGATGAGTTAGATAGATAGACATATGTCCTGCTCAAATTTGCTGAAGACTGCAAAAGCATGTATAGATTTTATCTAAAAGTTTTATGACTTTCAGAAGATAAGGATTCTTTAGAAAAGTGAATTCTGTTAAAAATACATATTAAAATAATATGTTTTGAGTATTTGACATATGAAAAATGTGGCGCTAATTCAGAAGTATGACCTGTCTAAGTTACAATTCGATACGTTAATTTACTCAAGAGTTATTCATGTAAATAAGAATAACCCGCGCACACGCGTACTCGCGCACTAAATTCGCACTTGACATTACAGAAAATAAAATGTATGGGCATTTTGACATTCAACAGTTAATTACCCATTACTAACTTCAAAATTTTACAGCTATTTTACAAAATTTTAACAAAATCAATTTCCAACATGTCTATAACGTCATAAATTGTATAAAAGCATGTAGTCATAGCTACAAAGACCATTTTCTGCGATGTTCCATTGCAATATATATAAAAAATTTGGCTTTACAGTGTTTTGGGTGGCAGCACTGCAATTGCCGAGACTTGTAACACTGTCGGTTTGGTCAATGATGATGTCCTTGCAACCGGCTGCTTCAGAGATTTTTCTCAGTTCTAAGTATTACATGTGATAGCAGAGATTGTATTTGTTGTATCTCCAAACGCAAAACGTTTCGTAATTTTGCCTTTGACAGGGGATTCGGCGTTGCATTTAGAAAGCCCATTGTCTTCTTTGAGTGCAACCAAGTGATTGCGTACACGTGCGCTAATAGGTTTACCAGTCAAATCTGTACCGGTGGTTGTATCTTTTGTTGTTACATGTTTTACAGAATTTATTTTCAACTATAAAACAATCGTTAAAAGTAGCCGCAACAAATGTTTATCTTGACGGCCAACAGCCAACGGTCGTTTCTGAAGCATTTTGTTGTTCGAAAAAATCTTTTGCTATTATTATTTATCTTTTTACCATTAAACCTTCTTATTCTTCTCTTCAATAATCGGTACACGCGCTTTATAATGTTAAAATTGAATACGATGCAATTTTTCGGGGATTAATTCGTATGTCATAGATATAAAAAAAAAGCTTAAGTAAATGCAGTTAAAAGATACTAGAGCGGTATTTGTTCAAAAGGAACAAAAGCTTGAGTTGGCGCCTGACAGACGGCCAGAAAGTACAACAAGTCACGTAGAAGGTTGGCTATCATAAAAATGTATTATACTTAGAAACTAGTAAAAAATATGTGAAAGCTGGTGAATTTTAAGTGCTTTAAACAATAAAATACCGTTATGTAAGACAGAGAGATTCGAGTAACGCGTCTTTCCCACTATTTCCACACGCGCTGTTGGGGTGACGAATGGAGTAAAGCGTCATTTTTTTATCGGGTGAATTCTCGGGGTATATTGGGTAAATTTGTATTTCGCGGTACGTGAAACCAATCAGAGTGTATTTTGTAAATATTTGGTGAGGGTAGTTTTAAGTCGGGTATAAAAAACGTAGCTGGAAAAAGTTCAGGCAGTCTGCGGAGATACTACATTTATTTAGACTCGTAACCGGTGTGTTAAAGAATTATTATTTTAGTCTGTTGATAAATTAAACAGATAATATTCGCGAACGTAGTAAATTGTATACAGTGAAGTTATCAAAACAGTAAACTAACAGTCGTATTTGAATCACCGAAATAATAGAAATTCATGAAAATAAATTGTTGAAGAAGTTTCAAACAGTAATAATTATTCTAATAAAGTATTGAGTATTTATCGAAGCAATCATAATTCGTCTGAGATTGAATCGTAGTTCGAAGCGTAAAGTTACGGTGAGCTGAGAAATTCTATAGCGGAATTTGTCGTATACTAATTAATCCGACGGTATCAGCCTATCGTGTCCGTGTTGGAAGCACTTATATCCAATAACTTATATACTATGTGTAAGAAAATATTGTGTAACACGTCACCGTTGTATTCTCTCTAAATCATAAAAGGTGAATTGTGTCTGGTGCATGTGAAACTAGTGTATATAAAGTTAACGAATGAACGAGTGCGACTGACGGGGATATACCTAGCAGCAGTGGACCGTAGGATCACAGGACCGACGACGTTTGAGGAGGCATTCCGCACCGTAAATACGGAATTCAACAAAAAAGTAAAAATTATATGAACATTCATTTTATTATTGTAATTAAAGTTCAATTCTTTTGGTAACTCAACAGTTAAAAAGAATCCACAATTAAAAAGAGAATAATCATAAGAAATTGAATATTGATATTAGTAATGTAATCTTTAAATTCAAGAAGAGTATTAAATGTACAATTTGTCACATTTATATTTGTTTATTAATTATTACACCCTGAGATCAATTCTAAGAGTCGCTACGCCAAAGTAAGAGCTAAGTTCAATAGTTGAATATCAACAATTAGACAGATATAACTAGATCAAGTCCCTAAAGATAAAATAAGTGAAATATAAGATAACTTATAACATAAAGTCAGTAGTTATCATATTGATGTTATTTAATATTTAGAAGTAACCCTTGCGTTGAGAGCATAGTTGTAGTATTTGGCACTACAACGTAGTATTAAGAGCTTAATATTAATGAATATTCAACACTTAGTCTTGCTTTGCGAGGTGTAGTAACTTGTTACGGTTCCCCATCTCCTTCTTCACATTACTTCTCCCTGTAAATTTATAATTCATTCCTCTAAAAGGTAATTGATCCCTTTCCATTCTGAAAAGGCTGTTTTCCATTTTCCTTTCTTTTCTTTGGTTCTTTCGGTGACGCTAAATATGTTCAGTTCATTTCTAATATCCCGTTTCTGTGCCTGCATTGTGTGGATTCTTTTACTCTTCTGAGAAATTTTATTTTTCGGTGTATATTCGTTGTTGATTTTTTCCTTATTGCCTATACCCGCTCCTTTATATGACAGTTGAAACAGCAATAGCAATAGTGTTATAGAACTTCAGATGTGTCGATATCATTTTCCTCGTTTTCTTTTGAAGAGTTTTATTTTTGTACCACAAATTCTCACCAACCTATTAACCTTCAACCATTATCGTTATTATTCATGCACATACTATACCTTAAATATCTAAAATTTGTTCAAGTGACTTGTTGTGTATATTATTATTTAAGTTCTTACTACGTATAATCATGAAAAAACGAGACAAGTTTTTGTTTTTTCTAATGACAACCTCAAGTCGAGCTTTTCGCAATTTTGTTTTAGTATGCAAACCCTTCTCTGTAAATCGCCTTCACTTTCAGGGAACTATATCATCACATAATATCAAGTTCAGCAACGTGTGTTCATCTGACCAAATTTAATTTTTCTATCCCAGTTCATCATTAACTTATACATAGAAATTTAAAGGTAAAGGGAAAAATCAACAGCTCTGTATGGTCTCTTTATTTGTTCGAATATTTTTTTAAGTTCGTAGTCTCTCGGTCTTTCTCACCAGTTCATATGTAAATATATTGAATACTACTTCTTTGCTCCGTGAATTATCTCATTTAAATAAACACCTAACGTATTCATGTACATACTTCGTACCATTGAGTTTTATCTAAGTTTTCGCTATTCCTACAAAATCTTTTGTTTCTTTGGATCATTTCATCGTAACTTTGAATACTAAAAGTACACAATATGTTACGATAGTTGGTTACCAGCCATCTGCTTTGCTCCCAGACCGAAATGATAGATTTCATGCTGTAATTTTCTTCCTTAGCCGAAATGTAATTATTATTACATACAATAATTAGTTTTATACAATTATAGGAGTTCCGGTTACGTATTCGTCAAAGTGCAAATTTCCAAAGCAGGGGCTTAGTAGGATCGAATCCACAAAAGGAATTCACGACGAGACACATGGTCATCCAACCCAAATTTGAGAAAGTAAAAGGCGATGTAAGCATATAATTATATGCACACAAACATGGTTAAAATAATGTCACCCGGCCTAGGTTGATCCTAGCATCTGTGAGTACAAGAAAAAAAAAATTCTTACAGGCCTAACTTTAAATATGCGCAGTATTATCAGTTCATCTGTGTACATCTGATAATGTACGTTTCACTGATGTTCATGGTACACAACAACCTGCACTGACATCAGTTACACACACGTAATTGTACACGATTTGCGTAGCCCAGGCTGGTTCTCTGGCAGTCTCTGTGTACTCGAGTTGATTAGGCCAAAAATGATGCTTTATGCTTGGCATACGTGGGTAACACAAATTCAATTACTGTAAGCATAAGACATTTTAAGATAAAATTAAATATAGATTATTTGGTAAATATATAGTAAATATATTAAATAAATATAGTAAATATAAAATTAAATTCACTAGAGCAATCTGGAAATAAAAATTTTGGGGTTCCGAGTTAACTTCGGCGGATTATCTCAGATTTCAGTATTTGAATATTTAGGGTACGGTTACATGAGCACGGTTAGTGAACATTCCGGTCGTGCACGCGCGTGGAGTTTGGAAAAATGCACAGCGGTCACACGTGCGTTATTCCTCGTACGTGCACGGACGGATGTGTCACACAGGCGGTTTATAATCGGACGGCAGCGTTGGGACGTCTCAGACGCGTATCCTTACAGCTCTGGCTATAAAGGTAAAATGTGATATAAATGTTAAAATGCAACTGCACAGAAACGTCCATGCTTAGATTAAAGAAAAAGTTGTTTATGAGTGGTAAATAAATCTTTATTTACAAAATTTTTTATATTAAGATGTAAAAAAAAAATTTTTTATTAAGATGTCATCAACACCATGGAGACCAACATTAATTACCATATAGAATAACAAGTAAATAAGCAAATGCTATTATAGCGGCATCTTTGAACAGTCCGTGTGACCACCCTCGTGCGTGTTAAAAAACGGACTAGAAACGCAGCAAGTAGTTTCGTTTCGAGGCGGGAGACCTTGAAAACGCAGCAGAGTTGACAACCCGTGCGTTTTTTCCACGTCCGTGCGACCAATTATTTCATTGCCGCCCGTGTGTTAAATTCAATGGCTTTCCCACCGCACGCAAACGGCCGGGAAAAACGCTCATGTAACCGTACCCTTAAGGGTTTTACGGTAGACTAAGAGTTATACATACAAAGTTTTTGCACAGAAACTACGTTTTTGGTGGTTATTTTTTGGTAGACGCGGGTTAAAAATATCTAACCACCTACAATACAATACAATACAATACAATACAATACTAATACAATACAATACAATATAGTACAATATTTTATACTAAACATTTAGTAAGTTAAAATTTTACTTAAATATTTAATATATTTAATACATTTAAAATTAATTTAAGCATAAATTATTTAAGTGTACGTATTAATATTGAGTAGAATAATGTCATTTTACTAACGTTAAGTCTACATGTTACTCAGTGGCACTTGTGTGTCAAAACTCTATGAAACTAGTGAATAAGGATAAATCATTATTAGCAGTTACTACTGTACTGTAAGACATATAATGGATAAGAAAAGTAAAACGTCATAACATTAGTTAAATGTAGTTTGGCTGCTTACTCCGAGGCTGCTTTGGATGCTACAAGTATTTCAAATATGTCTTACTACAAGCTACAAGCTATATGTGTATTTGTGGTACGATTCATAGAAATTTTAGAAACAAAACAAGACACAGCACAAGGATTAAATTTTATAAGATAATTGCAATACCCACGTTGATTTAAGCAAGTGAGGCGTGGGTCATGACAAAAAAGGAAAGTGGCAAGATTCAGAGTGCTGAAATGCAGTTTCTTAGAAATGCTTTAAATTATACATTGCAAGATAGAATAAGGAATGAAGATATCAGAGCAGAACTCGAAGTAAAGGACGTAAATGAAATTATTTCAATTTGCAGAAGACAATGGTGGGATCATCTGCAAAGGAATATCTGTGAGGATCGATTGCCGAAAGCGGCACTGAACTATAAAGCCATTGGTAGAAGAGACGTGGGTCGTATGCGAGGATGAGATGGGTGCCGGAACAGGTTTATATAACCTAATCCCTTGAAGAACTAGAGTTTCTTAGTAAAAAAAAAAAAAAAAAAAAAAGGATTGGTGCTTCAAGAGGAGTATTTACTTTACGAACGGGCAGATTAAGATATGAGCAGTTTTATAATTTATATGTTATTTAGAGATTAAATACCGTATTATTTAAGTAAAGCATTTAATGTGATAGCGTAAACTATTGAAAATAATACACAAATGCCATCAGAATATTCATAAAATGATAACAGTACAATACGGAACATTAGAGGTTTGGCTCAAGAAGAGATTATATTTAAGAAGTATAAGGATCTGTGAAAACGACGGTGTGGAAAACGTAACATTATTTATTCATACACAGGTCCTGATGATGACAATAAACATTGTCGAAACGTCGACACAAATAAGTTAAAAGTTTGTGTTATTTTTGACCGATCCTCACTATCCCTTCACTGAAAAATTCATTGATTGACGGTCACTACGAATTTAAGGATTATTTTTCATAGAGAATGATTGTTAGTACCAAGTTCTTACCGATCAATGATCATAATTCTTATAGGCTATGTATATTATTTTATTGTTTTTACTAATAGTTGTTTTTGAATTTCTAACAACATATTTAAAAAAAATATATTTAAAACAAATTATTATATCTGAAAACTGTGACGTGTAAAACTATCGTACTTAACAAATACGGAAATACCATATCTAAACCTGTGATGTATAAATCCAAAAACGACTCCAGTCTATAGCACTCTTTAAATTAACGAAAACAATGTTAAATGTGCATTGCTTATTTTAATAGTATAAAAGGATGAAATGTTTGACAGCTGATTTTTATTAGTAGACTACTAACTTCTCCTTACGTCAATCTCACCGAAAATGTCTTGGAAGAGTACCGTAACTGCTAAAAAGAACCAAAAATTAGTTATTTTTCAGTGTTTACATTTTAGTTTTAATGTATCACAGTAATGTCATCAAAGAAACATCTAAATCTCTTATTGATTCTATGACCAAAGTAAACTAACTAATTTTATCAACATAGGCGCTTATATTTAGTAATGAATGCTACGCTTTAAAAAAATATGAAGAAGCTGATTAAGGCTGGTAATATTTCAATTGAGTCGTTTAGTTTCAAAACCAGATACATCCAAAATATGAAAATTTTCATGAGAGCTAAAAAACTTGAGGATGTATCTGTTTTAGAAATTGTGAAGTAGATAGGGTCATGTAGAAGGTAATAAAGTATAGGAGAATGCAAAAAAAGTCAGTGTGAAAAAGTGGATGTATCTGGTTTTGAAACTAGACGACTCAATTTTAATTTTGTTTCCACTAACTTTCAAAGTACAACAGGAGCCATCATTGAGCTGTCTGCAAACCGGTACTTTATAATAATATACTGGTATACTAATTATTGGTAATCGATAGACCTGACATGCGTGTAACAGTAAAACACACACGTATGCACACACATTGTATTACGTGCGTTGCAGTATTACGTAGCAAGTAGGTCAAAAACATACCTTGCAGTACCTTGATGTTTGTTTACAAACCTTGCAGTGGCATTGCGTAAGGTGTAAGTTCCTCTAACATAACAACAAATGTAGTGCAGACTCGTTTGCGGGCAATAACGAGGTCTCGTAAATTTTGCATATTAAATTTAACTCATTTAATACCATGCCTGTTAACTATTTGTTTAATTAACTGGTTTAATTTCAATAATTTAATGGTCATAACATGATAATTAAATTAGCAGTTTTACAACGAAATTGCCACTGCAATTGGCAGTTATTTGTAATTTTATATTCGTAAGATGTCAAATGTTTGCTCCAAATGTCATTCCAGTATTTGCTATATATTATATTTTCCAATCGCGTTGCTGAATATTTTTTGGCTCTGTTTTTCTTTACGAACAATTTTATCCCAGAAAAATCGATTATGTAATTCTAGCTGCGTCTTTTCTGATTGTTATTCAGATCTCAATTATGGTTTTTATATTTACAGTTTGACAAATAGAAGAGACAAAATTTTTATTACATTCTTTCGCCCACACAAATTCTAAAAATACTTAAATTTTCTTATTTCTATTTATTTATTGTCTCCCTATTTATAACTAAGTTTAAATCCACGTTCACACCTTGGATTTAACTTAAAGATGGTTTTAAACGATGCGTTAATTTGATGTATTTCTTGTCTTGTGCACAACCGCTACACAAGATGTCAGTCTTTTCCTTTAAAAAAACGTTCCAGCTTTCACGGCTGAAGTCATAAACTGACCGACTATCGAACCGTGGGCAATGTCTTACAGTAGCATATTGTTACGATGGTCTCACTATGGTACAGTGGAAAACAAAACACCAATGAAATCACTAATAACCAGCTTTAATTATCACAATTAATAATTTGTAATCAACAAGATAGTCTCTTACAACAATTCAAGTAAAAATTGTCCACACGCAATAATAATGTCAACTATAAAGAATTCCGCAGTAATTGCAACACTTCGCTACAAACACTCGATCCGCGCTAAAGAAATCGCTCAACACCACTAAACTGACAAGCCGGCTGCTGAGGCTTTTTTATATGTAGCACACGCCTTATAGAAATCTTCCATCGTCAATTAGCACGCCACTCAATGCTATTCAAGTGATCTGTAGAGTACTCTGGAACGTACTTGAACGCGGCCTCGACTGAGGCAACACCTGCCACACTAGGCAGGAGGAAAGGGGCGAGGACTCTCTCGGCTATTCTATGTGGTTCCATTCATTTCAATATCTAGAATTTGGCCTTGATGGGGGGGGGGGTCCGGTCGAGTCGGCTTCATACGAAAGAAAAACCAAGTTAAAACTAATCAGTATCACTATCATTTAAGTGACTGAAAAACGTGTGATAACGTTCTGAAATCAATCCTATTAATGTAAATGGTGTAACCAATTAAAAAATTATGCTTGTTGTTTGGGAAAAAGAAAATTTTTATTATTTATTTATTATTTTTTTCTTGTTTTATTTTTAATTAATTTAGTATTAAATATTTTAAACTGTTTCGTTGTGTTTCGAACTTCTTATTGATTGTGTTTGTCGAATTATATCCTTTTGTGTAATGAGAATTCTTGTATTATGTTAATAGGATTGTCTCCAGGAACAATCGAATGGTGATCTTTCCTTATTTGAAGTTTATCTTCCTTTAAAGTTGTTAAATTCTGGTAGTTATGTCTCAACTAATGTGTTATATTATTCTATTTATAATTTATGAATAAATAGGATTCAAAATTATAATATTCAATGATTTTTATTAACAATTAGTAAAGTAATCGATTTTATATCGATTGATGAATCGACTCTCTCAGGGAAAATCAATATATTATACAAATTATTTATTCTCGGGTTCTTTGAACAGTTATTTTATATACATAGTCAGAGAAAAGGGCATAGTATAGAAAGTATAACATTACAAATTACAAGCTTATTAATTAAAATACAAACATATCATTCAATATATAATGGTTAATAAAGAAATTGTTCGAACCATTCGAAGGTATACTGGCCGTGGCGCTTGGAATTGTGGGAACTCAAAGATGGCCGCTCCGTAGTCAGATGTGTTTAGACGAATGCACCTCGAAGAATCTGCTTCAAATAAATGTTGCTTTTCCAATGGTTTCTCGTTCCTGCAGTTGTGATTATTCCTTCTGGTGTCAGTGGAGTGGTCTGGTTCAGTGTTTGTGATTCACTTCGATAAAATGTGTTGGATAATGTTATAATTCACTTTTGTCAATAAGGTCGACAATTGCACCGTTCGTTTCTTTATTCTGAATTATTGGTTTTAAAAGGTTTAAATTATGAATTCACTTAGTTTCTGTTCTGTGTTAATTTAGTTTAATGTTTGTATGTGTTAATTCCACTGAATTTAAAGTTTAAAAGCAATTTTTCGAAACTCGCGATTTTCCCTGAAGACTAGGCTTGTCGAATGAACGCCATACTTGTCTTCGCTATTAGGTTAATATTTAGCCAAAATCACGTTCAAGTGTGCTCGACAAAGTCTAATAATCAACTGTTCTAACTTCCTTCGTCATCTAAAAACGTCTTAGCCAATTTAATATTAGCAATACATTGTTTCAAATCTTTTTTGCTTCCGTTACATGTATGAAATTTACATTATATTACTGAATATATTTTTGCTATTATTTAAATTTATTAAATACTAAATACATAATCTCCTTCTTTAGTTCATTCTGCCTGATTTTATACCAAATAAGATAGTTTTACTAAGTTTTTTATCTAAAATGCTATATTTACTTCATTTTGAAAATGTAGGCCTTAAATTTAATTCCTGTCCTTCTCAAAATGTTTGCCATTTTATGTTATATTTATGATTGTACTAAATCTCAGATTGACATAAAAGGTTTATCTTTCCTTAATTTCTTGTAGTTTTATTAATTGGTTATCTTTTTAAATATTATTCATTAATTTGTGACTCCCCACTTTGAATTTTTAGTTATTACATTTGCATTTTTTCCAATAATTCTTACTATCTTTTTACAATATCTTTCTTAATTATAGTTCCAGTTATATGACTCTGTGACTGATTTACCTTATATAAATTTCATCAGTTTAACTATTTTACTGTACTTAATTCATCAATTATAATGTTGTTTAGATTTACCATTTGGCCTAGATTTTGTCTGTTTTTACATACAACGTTTTTTTGAATAATACATCTTGTTTATACCCCTTCTGACTTTCTATCCTAATATAATATTAATTAACATTTCCTTACTTTAACAATAGAACATTTAGTATATAATTCATGCTATTTATCCATAACAAATATTTGAAATTAACAATGGTATTTAAACTCAGACATTTTAATCTTGATTATTACTATTAACACATAATAAATATCTTATAATAAAAGTTTTATATTAAAAGAATTGTACTCTCAGACATTTCAGTCTTGAGCTATTTGAACTTATTATAAATAACACATATCTGTCCTTCCATCATTTACACTATTTCTTATAACTAATTTTATTTTCAGTCTTAGCTGTTTTTGTTTGGTTTTTGGGTATTTATTTGGTCACTTCACTTTTTTATTGGCCTGCTCTAGTTTTATTACTGTCATTCTAATGAATGTTGTATATAAAGAGTGGCAGTTATTTAGAAACACTTGTATCTTATTTGTGATTATAATACTCTGTTCAATATTATTTCTTGACACAATATAAAAACTTTAAAGTTGTACACATACACAATTTACTTAGTTTATGAACTCCAACATTGACACATTAAGTTTATTTAATATAATATAAAAACTTGCACTGGTCCCCTTTTATTCTTTGATTTTATTTCTAATCAGTTTTATAGTCTTATTAAAATCAAGAAATTTATTTATAGAGGATAATGAAGGTTTTTTTCCATTATATAATTAATTCACATTGGTTCACTTTTAATTCTACTTTATACACTTTTGTTTATATCTATTTTACATGGTTTTCTAAATTTGGGTTTTTGTTATACTTTCACTGGTTATTTTTATTTTTTTGGGGTTTCGTTTTTGTTTCTTATAAGAGCATTCCTTCTTATCGTGATTGTTGTCTTGTTCTGGTTTCTTCCCTACTTGCTCCTATCCTACTTGTTTCTTATAAAAGCATTCCTTCTTATTGTGGATGTTGTCTTGTTCTGGTTTCTTCCTTACTTACTCCTATCCTACTTGTTTCTTATAAAAGTATTCCTTATTATTGTAGATGTCGTCTTGTTCTGGTTTCTTCCTTACTTACTCCTATCCTACTTGTTTCTTATAAAAGTATTCCCTTATATTGTGGATGTTGTCTTGTTCTGGTTTCTTCCTTGTTCTGTTTTATTACAGGATTTTTGAAAGTAAACTTGTTGAATAAATAAGACAGTGTTTACGATAAGCATTTGCTTTATATACATACGACATTGCTATCAGTTTAATAATTAAAACATGTTAAACACTTTATCGGTAGTTCTGTATAGACTATCGGTAAGATTTCGTATAAACAATTAAACCTTATAGTACAAAATAAACCAGACACTTATTTTATACCAAACAATCCAGTTAATTTAAAAGGAAATACAAGAAAATTAATTCTCAGTTATGATCCAATGTGTTTCCTATACCACTCATTGTTGTTTAATATTACATAATCAGTGAGGACGTTGACACAATAATAAATACTACTTTCCGTTATTTACTAATTGATAATTATTAACTAAAGTGGGATGGACGCAGATTTACAAGCAGTTTCTACAGCTCAGTGGGGCTTCTCGCGGCGAGTTATTCATGTTGTTACAACACATTATACTTCCTGTTGATTCCACAATGCTTCTTTCTCCCTAATCTCACTTAAACTTATCAATAAGCTTGTTCTTTGTGCCATAATTTTTTCTTTATTGTTTCCAAAGAAACAGCTTAGCTGCTACTCTCTTACAGTGGACTCATTCCTGAATTTTGTCCGATTTATATTTGCATAAAATTTAATAGAGTCACGGTAAACCTGTACAGGATTTAACTGCTGGTCAGTTTATACAGGCTTGGCATATTTCAAAAAGTTGATAATGACGTGTGCGTAACATACCTTATGCTTAAGTGAAATAGATTTTATTTTTCTGCTACTTATTTTATAAGTTATAAGTTACAAGTTATAAGCTTGACATAGTCGTTAAATCGAATAACCATATAAAAACAAAACAGAATAAACAAACGCAGTTATTTAAATGGCATCGAGTTGACCAAATGTTTTCTTTCCTTGTCCTCGTTTCAGATTTCGTTTATGTAAACACGTTTCCACTCTAAAAGTTAGAATCGTTACTTGTTTCCTGCCGTTATAAGTAATTTAGAAAGTTTGCGAATAAAATACACCAAGATCACGATAAATGGATAAACTTTAAAAATGTGTTCATTCGAGGTGGGTAGTACTAAGCAGGCCTCCCATAGATTTTGTGTGCCCTCAGACAAATTTCCGTGACAGCCTTCAAAAATTTTTTCACCCCACGCAACTTTAATTTTAGATATTTGAATATGTCTATGAATATATATTGTAACGAAACAAATGTTACAAAATAATAGTAAATAATAGTGAAATCCGATCCAGAGAAGAAACAAGAAATAATAATTGAAAGCAAATTAAAGGAAACCTAGTTGGTTTGACTTATATAGTATTATCCAGAAACCCAGAAATAACCCAGTAGAATAGGGCAGTAAACAGAAAAAAGTTAAATAAATAAACCTAGTAGGACTAATCAACTTACCCTGAATAATAATCCAAACCCAATAAAGAGTACCTAATCCATATAATAAAATTGTATTAATTATAATCATATAGGCCTATAATCAAGGAAAGGAAAAGGGACACAAACCTTTAAAGTAATGAGTGTGATCATAAGAAATAGCGACACAGACTACCGTTAAACAGTGTAATTATTTTTGATGGAAGTGTTTTGTTATTATTAGACAGAATTTTAGTTTATCATACAGACAATAGTTTAGCAGTATAAATAAACTAAAACTGTCAAAAACAATTATTATTATTAAAAGTTTTGTTGTATGTTATAAGATTTTATGTCACCAGTTAATTTATGTAAATATATTTATCTCAGGTAGTCAAAGTAGAAATTACAATCATTCATAACAAATTGTTCCACCACATATCATAGAAATTCAAATTAATAAGGTTTTACAGTTATAAACTGAGGCATGTTTAGTATCAAATTGTTTATAATTATCTAATTAATAATTGTATAAACATTGCATATATAATTAGAGTATAATAATAAAATTATCTATTAAAGGTAATTTATAAAATATAATGTAGGTAATGGGTGTTGATCCTATAACATTTAAACTGTACATAAATGACCAATCAAAAGTTAAGAAATTTGTATGAGTAGGTAACTAAAAGAAAAAAGTAAAGTACCGTTTACCAAATGGTAAAAGCTTAAGAGCATGATAATGTCTTTCAGCCGCCAGCTAAACGCAACATTATTATGGTTACTGACTGACTGATTGGTTACATACCTATCTACAGCTATGCAGTGTTGTTTGCTTGTTAGGTCTTTAATCTGCGACGGACGTTAGCACGTTAGCGGTCGCGGTTTTAGTTAACGATTCCCGGCTGGTAAATGATGACGTCATGCAGCGTGATGCGTTACAGAAATTTTCAAATGACCCCCAGCCATAAGACATTATCATGTCAAAAGAAATAACACTTAATTGTTAATTGTGATGGAAAGCAGTTGTATAGTGCGTGTCTAGAGGTAATTAAAAGTATATAAAAATAGATAACCCGTTTGTGGAAGAAGATCTGAAGGACCATCATCGAAGATAATAATACTTCCACTACAATTTTTATGAACAAATAATACACACAATCAAGAAAAATATTCAGAATAGACCAGGAACCCTTCAGCAATATCGTCTAGATGTGTAAAGTATAATTTGACAATTTTTTTTTTTTTCAACAAGGAACAACCACTAGACAATATAACAATTTACACTAACACTAATCACTAGGCAACATTTTAAAGTGCAACCAAATTCAATATATAAGCTAACAGTGATTACAAGGAAAACATTTGTTGTACACATTAATAAACTACATTATTTTCTGAGACGGACAAATTGAATATCGTCAAAACTTGTATGTAACTTAATATATAGGCCTAATTTGTGTAAATTTTTAGATTATAAGTAATATATTGTTTGTAAAGGTACTCTCTATTATTAATCAACATGCAAAGGAACTTTTCGTAGCAGCCACAAGAATTCCCACGAAATATATTAAAATTATTTAATATATAAATCCTGAGATAAATATCGACCCTGTGACAACCTTATGTATCGAATGGAATTTTCCAATAATTTGAATTTATGTTACACAGATTAAATCATTATGTTATTAAATCATATCCATGAGTTATTATTTCAGGAAGGTAATATATAGTAGTATTATAAATTGGCGCCCAACGTGGGGCTGAAATTAGGGAATATTAAGTGAAGAAATTGAATTAAGCAAATTAATTTCCTAATTTTTAGCTGGCGACTGCTATAAGTTCCAAGAAATAATAAAGATGCATAAGAGGGCTACATCACTGAGACGGACGAAGGAGGCAGAGAAAGAAGTCAGTATGGAAGAGAAGAAGTAACATCGGTGGAGGATGTGGAGACGGTAGCAAGAAAGGAAGATAGGGGAGACCCGAATCTTATAAAATTAATGGAGTTAATGAATAGTATGAGTGAAAAAATGGACAGAAATAAGGAAGAAACGAATGACAATTTTAAGAAGCAGAAGGAAGAAATGAACGAAAAATTTGATAGCATCAAGGAAGAATTCAGTGAAAACTCAAAGAAACAAAATGAAATTTTGAGTCAAAACTTATTAAAACAAATGGAGGAACAAAACAAGCAAACAAATGAAAAAATTGATAGTATCAAGGAAGATAACAGACAAACAAATGAGAAAATGAGTGAAAATTTAATAAAACAGATGGAGGAGAGATTTGACCAAAACAGAGAAGAAACTAATGAAAATTTTAGGAAACAAAACGAGAATAATAATGAGAATTTAAGACAAATCCGGGAGGAGAATAAACGGATAAATGAGAAAATCGACAGTATTAAAGAAAGTACTAATGAAACTTTAAAACAAACTATAAGTGAAAATAATAACCAAATGAAGGAAGAGTTCAGACAAATCAATGAAGAGAATTTAAGAAGAATTAATGGTAGAATTGAACAAGTCAATGATACAATTAACCAGAAGATGGACAAGATCGATGAGGAAAGGAAGCAAGAAATAGCTGACACTAATGAGAGATTGAGAAAAGCTAACGAAACCATTACACAAAATGAAGCAGTGATAAATACCAGAATAGACCAAGTCCAAGAAAATAGTCGTATTCAAATAGAAGGAATACAAAAGGAACAAGAAAATTTAGTTAATTTACAGAAACAAACCGGAGAAAGGTGTGACAATATTAACACTACGATGAACAATTTAACTGGTCAAGTACGCCAAAATCAAGAAGAAATTGAGTTATTTAGAACCAGACCAAATAATATTACTCATGTTTCCACAAATGAAACCAAAGAAGGAATTAATTTCAAAAATTATCGCAGAAACCCCATGGAATTCCTGGCCAGAATCGAGGAACATTTTAATAAACATCGAATAACTATCTGGAGCTCGATTAGAGAGATGTTGGATGAGCATTTTAGGGAGATTACGGACAACTGGTGGACAGCAACCAGGAATGAGATAGTGGACTACGCTCAATTTAAAAAACTGTTTAAAGAAAAATACTGGTCCGAAGCGATACAAAATATTATAAGGGACAACATTTGTCAGGGAAGATATGATGGAAATAGAGGTACATCTCCAACTACTTACTTCTGGGGAAAGGTGTGTTTGGCGAGACACCTAGAGCCAAGAATACCAGAAGAATCCCTAGTAACTAAAATGGCATACCATTATGACACAGGAATTGCCAGAGCACGCCTGGGAAGCCAGATTAAAACGGTCCACGCAATGGCTGACTTATTAGAAAATTATGAACACGAGGGCTACTACAAAAGAAGCAGACAACGAACTGATCAGTGCAGTTCAAAAAATAATAACCATGGTATGAATCATAATCAATATAATAACATGAATAACCGGAATAGTTATGTCAACCATCGTAATCACAACCAAAATTATACCCCAAATAATAACCAACCAGCAAACTTCAATCGAAACCCAATTAACAATAATGATAACAACAGGCCCAATCAAAATTACCATCCGGGTAATAGAAATAATAATAATTATAATAACTACCGAACAAACCAAAATTATAATAATTTTAGGAGTAACTCAGGAGTTAATAACAATAATAATCAGGGTAATTATAATAATAATCGTTCGTACCGACCCCGAATAAATTACATCAGTGCCGAAGAAGGGGATTACTGGAGATACCATCAACCTCGGAGGAACAGTTTTAATAACTGTTATGATCAAAGAGGAAATCCCAGAGGGATGAGTCACCATTATAACCGAGTCAGAAGTAGAAGCCAGGAGGACTTCCGAGAATCAAGGGGAAGTGAACAATTAGACAACCGAGAGGTTGAACAACCAGGAACCAGCACACCAGTCCAGGCAAATCAACAGTCATGCCCGGAAAATAATCATGATAGCCTTAATTTAAACGGAGTGAGGCAGTAATAAACCCTCGCGACCCCTTACTGCTACTAACTACTGGGTACAAAAACCACCAAATTCAAAAACATAGTAATAACAAATTACTACCAACTAATTATGAAACACTAATTATGGAAAATAAAAGAATTTTGAAGTATAACAACAACCAAAGTTTAAGGACGGACAGTCAAAATCTTACTATTATTTACAATTATTATTTGAAAAATCTTCGAGATGAACTGTTGGAGGAAACGGTGACAAGTAGAATCAACCAGCATAATGAAATTTTATACATAACCGCTCAAATTGAAGGAATTCCTACACGAATAATGATAGATACTGGTGCAAATGTATCACTTATTAACGACGCTGAACTGGAGAGAATACAGAAACAAAGTAAAAATATAATACCTACCTTACCTGTCAATAATGTTATTTTAATAGGTGCCACTGGGCGTCAAAATAAAACAGTGAGAAAACAAGTGTCATTGGAAATAGAAAGCAAAGGTGTTACAATTAATATTATATGTTTGGTCGCAATCGGCCTACCATTCGAATTATTAATCGGATGCGATATGCTGAGGAAATACTCAGCCATTATTGATTTGAGCAAGGAGAAGGTGTCCTTGAACTCAGAAGGTGTTATGTGGACGGCAGAGTTAATAGGAAGCGATGGTGCCCCTCTGAACCGTACCCATCACCAAGTTAGGGAATTAAATTTTTTAAATAATGACACCCAATGCAGAAAAATAATCTATAATATGACAAATGAAGACCTGTGGAACAGTAAATTACAGGAGATAAGAGAGTTTAGACACCAAGGCACAAATAATTTGACAGCAAAACAAGTAGAAGATCTCATTATGATATATAAGAAGTATAAACATGTATTTTCAGAAAACCCAGGAAAAGTAAAAAACTATCAGTGTAGAATACAATTTAAAGAACCAGCAGAATTCCACAGAAAATCCTATCCTATACCATATTCATTGAAGGAGGCGGTTAGAGCTGAAATTAATAAAATGTTGTTAAATGATATAATTGAGCATAGCCAATCACCATATACTAGCCCAATAGTGGCAATTCAGAAGAAGAACGGGCAGGTTCGACTTTGCTTGGATGCCCGAGAAATAAATAAACATATAGTAAATGATCGAACGTCACCTGGAGAAATAGAAGAAATTCTAAAGAAATTTCATGGTACAAGGTTTATCAGTACCTGGGACACAGTTTGTGGTTACTGGCAGGTGGAGTTGCACCCGATGAGTCGAAAATATATGGCTTTTATTTTCGAGGGTAGAAACTACCAGTTTAAGAGATTGCCATTTGGATTAGTCAATTCGGTAGCAATTTTTGTACGATGTATGGACCAGGTATTGGGTCAGAAAGCGCTACAATTCACCACAGTTTATGTAGACGACCTGTTGATTACCTCATCCAACTGGGAGGAACATTGTCACAGGGTGGAATATGTATTGAGTAAGTTAGCAGAGAACGACATAACACTAAAACTTGAAAAATCCCAATTAATAGCGAAGGAGGTTCAATTTTTAGGTTTCAATTTGACTGAACAAGGTATTTCTCCATCACAAGAAAAGGTTACTGCAATCCAGAAGTTCCCACAACCAAAGAATAAGAGGCAACTCCAATCCTTCTTAGGACTGTGTAATTACTACCGGAAGTTCCAACGCAATTATTCCGCGTTGACATCTAAATTTCAGGAACAGCTGTCTTCCAAAAACAAATGGACATGGGGACATGAACAGGACGCTATACTACAACAGATAAAGGATAAATTCTTAGAGACAGTAATCCTTCATCATCCAAATTTTGATCACCCATTCTTTTTGAACTGTGACGCAAGTGATGTCAGTCTTGGGACGGTATTGTACCAAGAAGACACAGAAGGAAACCATTTAGTCATCAGTTTTGCCAGTCGTGTGTTAAACCACTGTGAGAGAAGGTATAATTTTACAGAAAAGGAACTATTAAGCATAGTCTTTGCTTGTAGTAAATTCCGAACGTACATTTTGGGATATCCTGTAACTGTCAGAACGGATCATAAGTCCATCTCATTTTTAATAAGTTGTAAGCTGAGTCATGGAAGGCTTACGAGGTGGATACTCGCCTTGCAGGAGTATAATATCAAATGGGAATATATTCCAGGGAGTCAAAACGTAATAGCAGACGTGTTATCTCGAATAAACCTGGACACCCAGACATTTGAGGGTGAGAAAGAAAGGATTATCAAGGTGTACAACATTCTCAAAAGCAGATCTGATTTGGAAGCATTATTACAAAATATCAAAGCTAATCAGTTATTAGACCCAAAATTAATAAAAATCAAGGAACGTATGGCGAACCAAAACTCTTCAATAAACCAATTCTATTGTGAACAAGAAGGAATTTTATTTATAAAAAATACATTGAACCAAGAAGACTGGAAAGTAATCATTCCCAGAATCATGGAGAAAGAACTAGTGTTGGAATATCACATAAGATACGGACATATGGGTGCTGTAAAGGTAGTAAAAGCATTGGAGGAGAATTGTTACATTAAGAACATACACAGGAAGGTACAAAATTATATAAAACCCTGTCATATCTGCCAATTGGTCAAAATTAATAATGAACGAAGGGAAGGTGTAATGATACCTATATCGTCAGAACAAAAATTGGAAAAATTATTCATTGACATATGTGGACCATTTCCTAGGAGTGAAGGTAGAAGCCGGTATAAATACCTTATAATCATTATGGACCACTTCACCAAATTCATCAAATTGTATCCAATCAGTCGAGCAACTACGCAGAAAATTCTTGAAGTAATAACTACTCAATACATTCCAAAAATAGGAATACCTGTTTCAATAGTTACCGACCATGGTACACAGTTTCGAGGCAGAAAATGGAAGAACACATTGTTAGAACTGAACATCAAAAGCTATAAGACCTCCGTATACCACCCCAGTAGCAATCCATCAGAAAGAATACTGAGAGAGGTTGGTAGAATCTTAAGGACCTATTGTCATCAACAACAAAGGAAGTGGCCTGATTACTTATCAGCCACAGAAGATTTTTTAAACTTGGCTTATCATCCATCTATAAATTGCACTCCATACACTGCCATGTATGAAAAACAACCACCCAGAGAGATCCAAGAATTGATTAAATTTCCTAAGTCTCCACCGTACCAATTTAATAAATTAAAATTCTATAATCAGGTGATGGAAAATCTAGAAAAACGCAGAAATAAATACCAGAAAATAAAGGGTAAAATAATTAAATATGAAGTAGGAGAGAAGGTTTTGTTGAAGAACAGGGAATTGCCTAGCACTCTAGAAGGGATATCAAAGAAATTATTATTACTATACGTTGGACCCTACACCATAACAAAAAACAACAACACGTACGAATTAACCGACCCCATTTCAAAAAAGATCAAGGGCAATTATAATCAACAATCCATGAAAAAATATCAAGAGGAAGAAAAGGAAAAATAACATAAGTAATTATGTCCTCACACCTAATGAAGTGTTCAGAAATAATTACTTCTGAAGGGAGGCAATTTGTAACGAAACAAATGTTACAAAAGAATAGTAAATAATAGTGAAATCCGATCCAGAGAAGAAACAAGAAATAATAATTGAAAGCAAATTAAAGGAAACCTAGTTGGTTTGACTTATATAGTATTATCCAGAAACCCAGAAATAACCCAGTAGAATAGGGCAGTAAACAGAAAAAAGTTAAATAAATAAACCTAGTAGGACTAATCAACTTACCCTGAATAATAATCCAAACCCAATAAAGAGTACCTAATCCATATAATAAAATTGTATTAATTATAATCATATAGGCCTATAATCAAGGAAAGGAAAAGGGACACAAACCTTTAAAGTAATGAGTGTGATCATAAGAAATAGCGACACAGACTACCGTTAAACAGTGTAATTATTTTTGATGGAAGTGTTTTGTTATTATTAGACAGAATTTTAGTTTATCATACAGACAATAGTTTAGCAGTATAAATAAACTAAAACTGTCAAAAACAATTATTATTATTAAAAGTTTTGTTGTATGTTATAAGATTTTATGTCACCAGTTAATTTATGTAAATATATTTATCTCAGGTAGTCAAAGTAGAAATTACAATCATTCATAACAAATTGTTCCACCACATATCATAGAAATTCAAATTAATAAGGTTTTACAGTTATAAACTGAGGCATGTTTAGTATCAAATTGTTTATAATTATCTAATTAATAATTGTATAAACATTGCATATATAATTAGAGTATAATAATAAAATTATCTATTAAAGGTAATTTATAAAATATAATGTAGGTAATGGGTGTTGATCCTATAACATTTAAACTGTACATAAATGACCAATCAAAAGTTAAGAAATTTGTATGAGTAGGTAACTAAAAGAAAAAAGTAAAGTACCGTTTACCAAATGGTAAAAGCTTAAGAGCATGATAATGTCTTTCAGCCGCCAGCTAAACGCAACATTATTATGGTTACTGACTGACTGATTGGTTACATACCTATCTACAGCTATGCAGTGTTGTTTGCTTGTTAGGTCTTTAATCTGCGACGGACGTTAGCACGTTAGCGGTCGCGGTTTTAGTTAACGATTCCCGGCTGGTAAATGATGACGTCATGCAGCGTGATGCGTTACAGAAATTTTCAAATGACCCCCAGCCATAAGACATTATCATGTCAAAAGAAATAACACTTAATTGTTAATTGTGATGGAAAGCAGTTGTATAGTGCGTGTCTAGAGGTAATTAAAAGTATATAAAAATAGATAACCCGTTTGTGGAAGAAGATCTGAAGGACCATCATCGAAGATAATAATACTTCCACTACAATTTTTATGAACAAATAATACACACAATCAAGAAAAATATTCAGAATAGACCAGGAACCCTTCAGCAATATCGTCTAGATGTGTAAAGTATAATTTGACAATTTTTTTTTTTTTTCAACAAGGAACAACCACTAGACAATATAACAATTTACACTAACACTAATCACTAGGCAACATTTTAAAGTGCAACCAAATTCAATATATAAGCTAACAGTGATTACAAGGAAAACATTTGTTGTACACATTAATAAACTACATTATTTTCTGAGACGGACAAATTGAATATCGTCAAAACTTGTATGTAACTTAATATATAGGCCTAATTTGTGTAAATTTTTAGATTATAAGTAATATATTGTTTGTAAAGGTACTCTCTATTATTAATCAACATGCAAAGGAACTTTTCGTAGCAGCCACAAGAATTCCCACGAAATATATTAAAATTATTTAATATATAAATCCTGAGATAAATATCGACCCTGTGACAACCTTATGTATCGAATGGAATTTTCCAATAATTTGAATTTATGTTACACAGATTAAATCATTATGTTATTAAATCATATCCATGAGTTATTATTTCAGGAAGGTAATATATAGTAGTATTATAATATACTGTAGTAGGACGTAAAAACTCCGAACGTCAGTAATCCGAACTTCTCAACAGACGTGAAGAGAAAGCATAAATTAGTTATTTTTTTTATTTTTGTACTTAGTTAAAATAAGAGCTGTACCGATATTGGCTTAGAATACTGTAAACGGAAAACTAGAATAATTCAGCAGCTTTGCGTGTAAAAATATACTTTTCCATAGAAAGTCAGTTCATAAATAATCGTAGTATAATAGCCTACAGTAAGTGATACAATAATTTTGTTACTACGGTCTAACTGATCGTCGTATGGTACAGTGCAAAACAAAATACAAGACACCAATTAAGTCACTAATCACCAGCTTTAATTGTCACAATTAAACAGTTCGTAATTAACAAGATAGTCTCTTACAACAAATCAAATAAAAATTGTTCACACGCAATAAAAATGTCCACTGATAGAGTACCGCACAATTATAAAACACATATAACTTCACCACAATACTTCAAACCACACTGTGAAAATCGCAACTCACACTGAAACTGAGCGTCGCTGAGTACTTGTATTTATACCTCGCCGAAAATCCAGAATAGTCCATACTGCCCGTCAAGAACGCTACTAGAAAACACCAGAAAGTAATTGACTGTGGCCCTGCTCACAGCGCGCGGCCGTGTGAATTGTGGCTAGCTAACGCGTTGAGAATCATGTACGCACACACATTACAACCGGATTCCATTGGAACATTCGAGAAACACGTAGATTGTTCTCTAATGTCGTTACAATATTGTGCATTTTATGTTTACTACAATAGTGCTCAGTGTTTATTGTTTTGGGTATCACACGACAAAATTCGTAAGTAAGTAAAATTCTTTATGTGTACAATACGTACTTATTGTTTGAATTTACGTACAATTCTCTTTCGTTTATCCGTACTGTTTCTATCATGTATACGTTATGATTAGAAATCCATACCAGTCCATAATTCGAATTTACCTAGTCCCAATTACTTCAGATTTTCAACTCCCTACTGTAATATGAATAATACATATATCAATATTTCTTATTCTTCCAACTCTTTTCCTTTACATTCTATATTTTAGTTCTGCCGTTTGTAGTCTATTCCGTGATATTCTTTGCAGATGCCTACACCAGTTAGTTTTATTCCCTTTCCTTGTATGATTCAGAGGTGTTACGTTTGAACGACTGCTCATATCAACGTTCTTCTTTCTGTCTAAGAGCTTGCAGCCAAAGGTATCCGTAAGAATCTTATCTCTGATGCCCATATCTTTTTCTCATCTTGTCTTCAATCTGTCCATATCTCACTGGCGTATATTATATATGAATTAAATACTATATCTCATTAGCCTATTATACATTTCTATTTACTAAATATAGATTTATTACTGAATTTACATGTAATAAACACACATTTATTATTATTTACAGATGTATATTTACTGAACGTATTTATTAGATTTAGTAAACGAGAAAGCTAGGTAGCTACGCGTTTCTTTTCAGCATAATTTTTTGACTTAAGTGTCGACGTTGAAGTCCTACTTTCATTATACTGTACACTGAACGATCTTCGGCAGAAATAACCCGATAATAGACTTTTGTTTTTTAACTTCATTCTTGAATTTTTTATGATATTTTTCCTTCGTTCTACCGTTTTTAAATACCTGACCTCTGCGCATAACCTAAGTCCCACTTGTTTCTGAACAATGTGTTATACAACCCTGTTGATCTACTTATACTACACATAAATAATAGTTTTCAGTAACATTCGAACAAACTGTTGATACACACTCCACGTTTATCATCAGAATACATTAAACTAAAATGAAATAAGTTTTTATAATTACCTGATCTATGATAAAAACTTGTAGCCTACTGAAAAAAATTATCTGACTTGTTCAGAAGGAGTCATGCAAAGATATATGCCACTGTCCACGATATTAATTCAGACTAGTACAACAAGAAACTCAATTCACTCATGTGTAAGAAACATAAACAAAACAAACAAGTGTTGTAATCTTCAGCTGCTGCAGCTACAACTGTGAGTTTAAAACCACCCAATACATTATCTATGTACGTCTTTAGTTTATTTTATATTATTTTAAAGACTTTTGTTTTTGAATCTAAACTATTTAAAAAGAAATATTTTAAAATACCTCAGTTTAATGTTGCCGGCGGAGTTCTAAACATGTAATCGACACGTAGCGCGGCAAACTTAACAACTTAATCGGCTTCAAAAATAACAAAACGATGAGAGATTGTAAACAGAAGTTCCCCGAGGGGCCTGGGGTTTTGACTGCCACTCCCGGTGGCTCCGATTTCCGCCTTCCCCTAACTAACACCCACCGCCTCATCGCCGGCCCGGGGATGAAACGGTATTTTGGTTGGATTTGGGGTCGATTGACACCAGGCTAAACCGGGTGTCTGGTGAACAAGAACCAAGGTTCCGACGTCCCTGGCAAGCAGCTCCACTAGGAAACCACCCCTGCCCCAATGGTCCTAGCCAAAATCATGTGCGGTGAACCCCAGGTAGCAAGCAAAGCCTCGACGCGGCGATCCTGTTCTGCTGGGATAGGGCCATTCAGTACGTAACGTCGCGTGGTTGGCTGAACCCCACAAGGTGGGTGCCTGGGTTTTGTCCCAGAGTGGCTGTGAGATGGACCTCTACCGCTGATTACCTGTGGCTTCATATCCTTTCAAGACCCCCACCCTGGCTCACGCTGCCTTACGGAGCGCGGGTTACCTGATTTTCAGCGGTATCAGGGCTGATGATCGGAACAAAGCATGCCTCCAGCGTTGGGGAGCGTGACCTGAGGGTTCGGGTCTATGCAACCTGCGCTGCCAGGGCTGTACCTGACTCGAATGAGGTTGCTGGCCCTCGTCCTTCGCTTGTCTGGACACCGAAACGGCGCCTCCAGCCTCCGCCTCCGAAATGGTCCCGCTGGGCAACATTGTGTTTTGTACGGACATTCTTGTCTTTACATAATACAAAGGCTAAATTTGTTTATCTCCTTTCGAGGAGAGGGCTCCAGCACCGCTTGCCGATGTATCCAGCGGATAGAGAGCACGAATTTTTCTTAGCTTTTCCCTGAGAAGCACATGTGATTTCCGGTTAGGTGAGCGACTAGTTTAAGAGTACCTACGGGGAACTGTAATGCGATTTAAGTCTCGATGGCAGTGGTGGAATATACATTCCTTACAACACATGTAAACAGAAGTTCCCCCGAGGCCCGATTCCCTCGAAGTAAGTTATTCCCCTCTGTACGGTACCCCTGGAACCCAGTGTTGCCAACCTAGTGCTGGGCATGTACTACAAAATAATATAACCTACAACTGTCGAATATACACTTATTTCGTATGAATCCCGTGTAAAGACAAGTTTTTAGGTTATTAAGTTAGTTGACTGTTTACCATATCCGTAAGCGACTAATACACAACCTAAACATTTTTCGTTTACACAACTACCGTAAATTTCTCATTTAGAAATATGGAACGTGTCCTTACTTTGAGCATTGTGTTTGGTTCCACGTACTGTAATAAGTGTGTTTCCATCAACAGATTACAAGCAAAGTCTATGTTGGTTACGTTTAACTAAGACGGCTCGAAGTTCCCAAAGTGGGGTCCGCGGACACTTTAAAAAAAAATAGAATATACCGTAAATTTGTCCGATTTTTTGTAGTCTAAAATCTAAATTTTAGAATCCTAAAAACAATTAGTAGAAGATTCCAGTACTTTTATTGGTGCAAACTAATTGTAATTGTAAACGTAATTTCAAACTAATGGCTTTAATAATGTCTTTAAAACATGTCGCGTAGCAGATCTGTTTGGCAGGCGAACTGACTAGAGCGCCGCATCAACGCAGAACTGATCGCGCTGTTTTAGTCCACGTGCCATGCACTGTATCCAAGCATAACGTTTTTCCATGTAGCTAGTTTTACGCCTAAGTAGCTGGATTTCGACACATGTAGCTGGAAAGATAGAGCCGAGGTTGGGAAAGTTAAGATATAAACTTGATGTCTAGAGTGACTTAATATTGAAATTATCAGACATTAAACCTAATATTGCAGAGCTAATTGTTCAAAAGCAGCTTCATTGTTCACATTAAACTATGTTTGATATCATTAATATTATAATTATGCAAGTTAAAATAATTTTGATTATAATAAATTTTAACTAAATTATAAGAGTTTGTATCTTACTTACTGTTTATTTTATTTCATAACTCAGACGGAGTCCGTGAAATTTTTAATTTTTTGGAGGAGGTCCGCGGACTGAAAAGTTTGGGAGCCACTGCCCTAGATGTACACTATTTTAGAGTTTAACGCATTTTTCTTTTTTTTATAATACCGCACATTCTGCTGTGTCTACGGATGGGACATGCTCAGCGGTCACGTCATGGAATGATTGAAATTTGGTATGAAAAAAACTACAATGTATGTGAAACACCAAAGTGCTGTTTTAATACTGTCATCGTTAATGTTGAAAACCCGCAAACGTGTAGCATTACTCCCTCTGCTTTGTAGTAGCGATACGTTCCCTACAACTATTCATAAGACAAAGACTTTCATACATCTTATAACTACTGTTACGACTGTCTAACTGATCGTCGTATGGTACAGTGGAAAACAAAACAAAAGGCATCAATAAAGTCACTAAAAACCAGCTTTAATTATCACAATTAACAGTTTGTAATCATCAAATTATTCAATAAGATTATTCTCGTACAACAAATTAAATAAAAGTTGTTCACACGCAACAAAAAGTGTCAACTAATAGAGCAGCGCACAATTATAAAACACGTAACACTTCGCCACAATACTTCGAACCGCACTGGAATAAATCGCCACTTAAACTCAACTAAGCACCGCTGAATGCCCATTTTTATACCCTGCTGAGATTCCAGAATAATCCATAATACGCGTCAACACTAGAGCGTAATTGCTTGCGGCGTTGAACAGAGCGTGCGACAATCTCGTTAACGCCTGTTAAGAATCACGCACGCGCACAACATTACAGCTGGTTCGACTAGAATAGCCGAGAAACACGCAGAACGTTCTGTAATGACGTAACTATAAGATAAACTAATTCAGCACGCATTTTTTTCACACCCACTAAGTCTAACCTAAATACCTCTTTGCAAAACAACCGTGACACATGCCGACTTTATGTATCTAAGAAACGCCTTGAACTTCAGAAAAAAATTATTAAACAGTACATACATTCAATTAGCATACATAGAGTACGTACTTTTATACTTGACTGCACATGCAACTTTGTTATGGAAATAAAAAAAAAAGAGAGTAACTCGTATATTCAGCAAGCAAGCTGAACTTGTTACAAAATATTCATGTGCTCAGTTTATCAGCCTTATTAAGGTCTTGCTTTGTAAGTCGCTTTTCATGAAGCAATGCTTTCACTTTTTGTTACTTTTCTGTAGTCGTTTTTGGGTACAGCATCAGTATCGCTAAGCGTTGTGCCTCAGGCCGTAGTTTTTCAGGAAAAATGCACCAGGAATCTCGAACTCGCGACTTCTTTACTACAGTATACAGTGGGAAGGGTGTAGGCTATATACGAGGTAAAGAGTTAATATTTGAATAATTCCACAGTTCGATTAAATTTGTACGAGTTGTGGTTATTGTAATACAGAAAATCATAAAATTATTAACACTATTGAATAACCAATGTGCATATTTTTGTTAAGGTTTAAATGACATCCATTTCCACGATTCTGATCTAATACCCCCCAAGAGACTCTTTAGCGTGCATGGGCATCATGTCGAAGCAATAATCAACATCTCTAATATAATTAACAAGCTGACATGTATCGTTCCCAAGATTCAGCTAATCTGTGTGTGTTGTTGTTGCAGGGTTGGAATGACGTCAGTTTCCACGGTTCAGATCAGATTCCCACCCCCAACATAGACGCTCTGGCGTACAACGGTATCATACTTAACCAACATTACGTGCCGGCCCTCTGTACTCCTTCCAGATCAGCCCTTATGACGGGAAAATATCCAATACATACAGGTAAGCATACTCTTTGTAATTATTTGTGGTATTCTTTGTGATTCTTCATTACATAGAGAATGGAAGAATGGAAGTAGTGTGCGAGCGCCAAGAAATTATATACCAATATCTTCTAACTGCTAAAACATTATTTTTGAATATAGGCTGTTCAATAAAAAACGCAAAATTTAATATTTTAATAAAGTCATTATTCACTTACAAAATTTTAGATATTTTAATTTTATTACTGTGGTTAATTATGTAATACAATGTGAAACAAATGTCCGTCGCGGCTTTTTTGGCAGTCTTCCTTTTTCGACGACATGTTCCATCAACATGTTCAATTTAACTGAGGCTTTTTTTATAATTTTATTTTACAGCATGCTCCATTACAATTGTATAATACTACATGCTAATTTTTCCCTTATTTTAATTACAATGTGTATATATAGGCTACATTTACATCAAGTAATAACAAATATGTATTGCATAACATAGCTCACAATGCTTATACTATGTCAATATTTCATTATTTACAATAAAAGAACTTATTCGATTTTTATTGCACTGATAAATGTTTTGAATTCTTTTAGATGTTTCTTTATAAAATCTACTTTTGTAGGTGGCCAGGTTCTTGATTTTTAAATTTTGTCTCTGATTTTTTATCATCTCAACTCATATATGTTGTGATCCACTGTTCGTTCTCCTGCATTGCACTGGCACGTTGGGTCGTTTATTATCTTGAAGCGGTGAAGATAAGATTCCGTTTTTCCGTGGCCAATCACTATTGCCGTGAAGTTGGGAGTCGTTTTGAGTTTTGTCTATAATCTGTCTTTGGTATTAGGGAAGAACATTTTAGTTACTGTACCTTTCGTTGTTTTCTTCCATTCGTTTTCCCACTTACGTGTAGTTTCTTCGGTTAATTCTTGAATCACTGCACTTTTGGGTATTTTGTCAAAAGAGATTGCCACTTCATTATTCCGTGCTGCTGCTGTTGCTAGCCGGTCTGCCAGTTCGTTACCATAAACTCCAACATGAGCCTTGATCCATTTAAAGCTTATTCTCCAGAAGTTAAACTGAGGCTTAATTTCCCCAATACGTCTAATCTCGACCTTGCTTGACTTTTTGACTTGATTTGTCGAAAGGAATACCATTTCTGGTCGCTGTTGCTTGAAACGAGATTAACAGGAATTTTATGCAATAAATCAAACGTTTCGCGTGAGGTGTGAAAGAATACGCCATCTGCCACCCAGCTTAACGACATATCTTCACATATCATTGTAACCTATCAATACGCTTGATAGAGTGTAATTGAGACAAGAAGGGTAATGTCATCATATTGCGCTTACATTCGTCATTTACATCTTAATATTATCTCAATATATAATATCTTAATATTAATCTTAATATTTTCTCATTATACTTCTAATCTATTTCCCACCTCAGTTTAAAAGTGTGGCCCAAACTCTCCGCCAACTTAAGTTCATATATAAACAGTGGTTCCTTATAGATGCAACGGCATCCCGTAAATCACTCCAGAGCTTTTTTTTACATCACTCATTTACTTGAAAATTCCCCTCATCACTAAAGATGATTTTCTTGGAAAAGTCGCCTTCACTCTTTGGTTCGAAACATCCAACTGACAAACCTCAGAGCTTCGAATGGTCTGTTGCCCCGAGTTCTTGGGCCAATTGAATTTTGTAGGCATTCAGACGGACTCAAGAGTTTTCCTGAGAATTTGCTGCATGGTGCTTTTCAAAATGGTTAATTGGTTAATTTTTGTGACTACTGCTTATAGATAATGTCTATAGCTTTCATTAAGAACATTTAAAACTTTTTTTTGTATCGGCCATCTAAGGACCACATGCCAATTTCAATTCTTTATTCCTTGTTCTTTTCTTTTTCTTCAATATTCTTTGATCTTTTCATTGTGTCTCTTCGTCCTGTCTTCAGTCCACTTTGAACCTGCGTTTTTCTCTCTCCTACCCTGGACTCCTTCCATTTTTAACACTTTTGCCCGAGAAACTTTTCTTTTAATTGGTTCTTTTGCGTTTATATTATTTTTTTCTAAATCCTTTTCGACTTCTTTAATCTAACTTGATGTTGACTTCTTCACTTCTTCCCCCACAGATATTTGAAGATCTACTTTGTTAACTTATTGTCGTCCATTCTATATAAATGTCCAAAAAATAATAGTCTTCTTTTCTCATTGTTTTCGTTATATTTTCTATACTTTGATATATTTCATCATTACTTCTTAATTTCCAACCCTATCAAGTTTTTCTAAATTATAATTCATTGCTAGACATTCACTTGCATATAAGAATTCTGGTTTCACTAATGTACTGTAATGCCTTACTTTCGAATTTTTAGACATACACTTTTTATTGTAAATATATTTAGTTATACCAATGATCTTTTCATTTTATGAATCCTTTCTTCTATAGCAGATTTTTCTAAACCATTCTCTTGAATTATTTCCCCTAGATACTTAAATTTTCTAACCCTGTCTATTCGACCAATATCTGTTAGCAAGAATTTTGGCGCATTTTTAATGTTCCTGAGAAATTTGTGTTTTCTGCAGAAATTCTTAAGCCTGTTCTACTGGCTATGTCCTCTAAAAAATTAACTTCAATTCACGTAGAAAGCGCTAAGCTGTTAAAGCTATTACATCAGAGATCGATGTTTTGGTAAGATAATGATGAT
The DNA here is from genome assembly GCA_034769895.1 of Magicicada septendecula. Lineage (NCBI taxonomy): Eukaryota > Metazoa > Arthropoda > Insecta > Hemiptera > Cicadidae > Magicicada > Magicicada septendecula. The sequence continues at coordinate 87,026,420 of CM068370.1, forward strand.
ATGACACATACAACACTGATGTGATAATAAAATATGTGACACTTACCCAATAATATATTGGTGTGTTATTGTATATTATTGTTGCTGTTTTCATCGTCACCAGTAATTATTAAATTAAAGCGTTTTCACCTTGCCCCGTGTAATATAAATACCATTTATTGGGTGTGTATTTCAAAATTCCATTACGTATCCGTACCTAAGGATGGGGTTCACGTTGTAATTTGTGATCCTTTTTATTCTTGCTTGCGATAACGGTTTACACAAACACTTCTCACCCTTCAATATCACTGAATAAAACTTTATAAATGCACAAAAAAATGTTTAAAACCTTATAAACTAATATGAAATGTAATGGAAATGATATCAGCAATTTATAAAAATAGTAGGGAATATTTTTGTAGGGGACTGATAAATACCAGGTGGCAATTTTCATTTATAATATTGATCACATCATGACAGAAAGACGAAGTCCTCACGTGAATCTATGAGTAAAATTGCTGGATATAAACTTTGACTTGATGTGTGTGTGTGTGTGTGTGTGTGTGTGTGGGGGGGGGGGGTGTTCCGTGTTATGAGCAAAACGTTGCCCTCAGAAACCGCTTCGCATTACCAACACAGATTGGGTGCGAATGTGTTAACTAATACAAACGGAACACGCCTGCACATAAAGTTTATTCATAGACTCGTTTTTATTAAACTACATACTCTTTCAACCGTGAAATGTTATTGTAACACGCACATTGCATACTTGTATTTTTTTTCTTACAGTGCGGTGCATGCGCGCACAAGTCGACTGGATTTCTTAGACGCAGATCATCGGTTTTGAGAATAATACTTGAATCAGAGTGATACAATAGCTTTGACTTTTTACGCAGAGCACTCAAACACAGTTTACCGATCTGTTGATATAGAACGATTGTAAACTTTGGAATCGATTATAATTGAAACGATTCCGACGGGTTGAATTTTAACTCACGGTCAATAGTCTATGCTTATAAAGTAATGCTTTTAAGAATTATTTAGTGACGTAACATAATTACGAGGGTCAGTTGAACATTTAGCGGAGCGACATCTATAGCTTAGTGATAGAACTAAAATCTTTCGTCTGTTGCAAGAAGCATTTTTCCCGTGAACACCTGTTAATTACCAGATATATCTATCAATTTATTCACTTTTTACCAGTTGCTTGAAATTTTCCTGTCACGCGTGTTTTTAAAATGCACAAAATCAAACATCGTGTTCTGATGGGTTCTCTGTTAAAAACGTTTTAGCCCCAATGGAAAATCAAAACGAAATTGTAAATGTGTTAACAGATGCTGCGCCTTCAGAAACAACGGTAATTTGGGCACACTCGAGTTTAAACGTGGTGGTACAAGCAATGAAGACGATCGCAGGAGTGGACGTCCAAAAAGTGTAACAAAAAATGGTATTATTGAAAAAATTTCATAGGGTGTTAGAAGACCGCAACATAAGGAGTTGATGACGCTGCTGAAATCATAGCCATCTCATATGAGCGTGTGCATCATACTTTAAATCAAGAACTTGGTGTGAAAAAGCGTTGTACAAGATGGCTGCCGCATTTGGAGTTGTACGTTGCATTTTTTGGGCGTCCAGTGCAACCACGTTTTCAATACGCGTACGACCACGTTTAAACTCAAGTGCCTAATTACAAACCGTTGGTTTTGAAGTCGCAGCATCTTCTGACACATTTACAATTTTGTTTTGAATTTCCGTTGGCGCTAAACAATTTTTAACAAAGAATCACACCATTTTTGTTTGATTTTGTCCGTTTTTCAAAACACGCATGACTCGCTAATTTTAAACAGCTTCTTAAAACAATGAATAAATTGAAAGATAGATTTGGAAATGAACAGGTGTTCGCACAAAATACAAATCTTGCAACACACGAGAAATTTTAGTTTTGCCGCTAAGCTACAGATGTCGCTCCGCGAACTTTTCAACTGACCCTCGTATGCTGTAACAAAATCCAGCACGATTATGAAGTCCTTTTTTTAACAAAATGAATCACGGAAATTATATAAAAACACGCATCGGCGTATACAGATTGGTGTAAATTTGCTTCTCAATTGTTTACCACCTAGCGTATTGGTAAAACTTTGTAGCATGTTCTGCGAGAGCAAAATAAAAGATTTTATTTTCTTTAGTAACTTAAAACATTCATAAGCCGATCTTCATAACATTTTAAAGCATTAATATATTGAGAAGAAACGAAATAATTGACCATGGCATCGATCGTTACAGCTTCCTCGGATTCATGCGGAGGGACGAGGCGCTAATGGTTAATTCTAGCAGCAGAACATTTTGATTACTGTTCGTGTATTATATATTGTACTGCTGTTAAATACACCAGTACATAATAAGGCCTAAATCTGTGTAAAATTGAAAAATGCATAATTTAAAAAATAAAATTTTTACCCATATAGAACGTATGTTAAGGCCTCGGACCAAGCTTTGGCTAGGTATTTGATGTTTAAAAAACTAATTAAAACACAAAAATATTGTAATTATTTATAAAACTCATTAAAAAGAAATTGTTTGAAATTAATCAGAAATTGTTTTATCTAATAGGGAATTAGTTTAGTTATTATTTGTGTTTTGACAGAATATCATATAACAAATGGAACATATTTGTGAATAACTAATCAAGTTTACCTACAGTTTATGAACAAATTTTGTATTATAACACATTGATAAATCACTCAATATGTGAAAATTAAAAGTAAAAGGACTATAACGATGTAAAATTCAGTAAGGTTAAGTATTTTTAATGACTCCAAGAGATTAATAATAGCTAAAAGTGCGAAATTATAAAAGTAATTGTTAGCAAGAAAAACGTAACTCTTTCTATTTCCGGAACGCTTAATTAGGCGTGGGTTTAGAGAAAGTGTCACTCTTGTTCTCTTGTATCATTATAATTAAAATGTTTGGTAACACCAGACGTCGATAAAGAGAGCAAGAGTCAAATTAAAATGAAATAATTAACTCAAGAAAAAGAATATAACAAAGAGAAGAAGAAATAAAAAATTAATATTAAATTAATAGTGAAGTAAAGTGGTATGCACCTGTTAGTTTTTTTTAATAAAAAACAAAGTAAATTTAATAGTAAGTAAAGTGGTATGCACCTGTTAGTTTTTTTTAATAAAAAACAAAGTAAATTTAATATTAACGGACCCAGATCTATAAAAAGGTCAGTACAACATTAATTTTATTACGCACGCTATCATGACCGGAATAATACATAAAAGAATTTATTTCCGGACTGTTTGGCCGTTGATTATATCTGGTTGTTGCCACTAAACAGTAAACTCGTTATGTCTACAGCTTATGGCTGTGCATATAAATAAAACTCCTTTGTTTATAACAAACCGAACTACTCCGTTTAGGTTAGTCTGTGTGAACATCACCCAGTATATGACTGATACGTATTACTCAGAAAATGACTGGTTCGTATTAATATAACGTAAACTGATACACATAGTTTATACCAACTTAGCTGTTCGTATCCTTTCGTTCTCATTTCCGTATGAAAATAATTTCCAAAGTATTGTTACTACTATATGTTTTAGGAAATTCTATTTTTTTATATTTACCAAAGCATTTAATACGGTTGTCTCCTTATTTTATTTTTATTGTCTAAAAAACCAATAAAAATGTTTCCTTAAATAAAATTAACGTATCTTTTAAGTACGAATGTGAATTGCTTTTTTTCCAAAATTTGTAATGGCGTGGTTAGCAGCGTTTCTGTTTAAAACTCATGAGGTCAGCAGAACAAATCACATAGAGGTCAATAAGTTTTTACATTCTTTACTTTCTGCATAAACTGAGTATCCAGCGTCCTCCCAAACTGACGATTACACATCATAGTAGGACGACAAATGTCGGAACCAGTACTTGGATTGACAATCTCCTAAAAACGTTAATTACTTATTAACTTATTACTTACTTTTTTAGACCTCACTGTATTACACAACGGGAATAATTTAAAATACAAAATCTTTAGAAAACACACTAGTACTGACACAGTAATACACTATGATTCATATCATCCCGTTACACAAAAAGTGGCAGTGTTTAACAGTCTTGTCAACAGACTTTTAAATGTTCCCCTCGAAAAGGAGGACTACTTAAATGAGGTTAGCACTATCAAACAAATAGCAATAAATAACGGGTATAAATCTACAATAGTTGACAAAATAATAAATAGGCATAGGAAACGTTTAGAAAATAAAAATTCAAACTCTATAAAAGCAAGTAACAAAAATTATAAATATCTTTCGGCTAATTTCACAGGTATTATGCCAAATATTTTAAGACCCGTTCTTAAAGATAATAACTATATTTTATCATTTAAAACAAATAATAATTTAGGAAATTATTTCAAAAACAAAAACAAATTACCATTAAAAAAGCAATGTGGCGTATATAAAATAAAATGTGATGATTGTGATGCGTTCTATATCGGTCAATCTGGCAGATGTTTTTATAAAAGATTTCTAGAACATATTCCTAAGCCAAGTAATAATAAGTCCAACTTTGCACAACATTTAATATCAAGCGGACATAAATATACGAACTTCGAAGAAAATTTAACAGCGTTGCATATTTGTAAAAAGGGTAGACGGATGGATAGTCTGGAGGAATTTGAAATTTATAAAGCTTTAAAAGATAGTAACACCAAAAACAGTTTATTAAATGACCAGGTAAATTTTGCGTCAAATTACCTGTTCGACACTGCAATCAGTTTGTCTTAATCTTTGACCAGTCGCGTGACAATCGCGGTTGCGGGTGAACGCATGCGGGAGCTCCAGCCGTGGTTAGCAAAACTTATTACATGCGATTTATAATTTATTTTATTTATTTTGACTTGACCAGTATCATGGTCGTGATTTTAATATTTTAATTTATTAATTATGTATCTGAGGATGGGACTTAGTCCCGAAACGCGTCATCAGTGACGAAACTGTGTATCGCTAAAGTGGATATTAAGGTAATTATATATCCTAAAAACGGGAAAAAGTCGAGTGTAAGCAACACTGATGACTAGTTAAATATTAAAACGTTATTACCTTTTATAAAGTTTAAGACATAAACATATTTGGTGCAATTGTGTGGGTCTCGTATTCCACTTAATCCCCTCGGTGAACCGTATGACTCAAGTCATGAATCTGACCCACATTCACTTTATAAACCCTTTCAAGGTTACAAAAGGAGTAACATAACCAATTACAGAGTACGTACGACGTATTCAGCTCGCCTATTGTACTTTTCACTAATTAATAAATCAAAATAGAACAAAACGTGAGTAGTAAGCGTTAGAATGAAATCAGCTGCCACAAAAGCATAAAATGTAACCAAACAAAACAAAAACAACGGAAGCATTTTACAAAGTATAATATTCAATGGTGGAACCACATAACATTGACAAATAGAATTAGAAACGTAGCAATAATACTTGTACTTGTAACCGAAGCTTTCAAAGGACCTTAAAAGTAAATAACAAATAGAAATATTGGGCATTTGAAGTAGACATAAACTTGTTTAGGAGAGATCTATTAAGTATTAGTGCAACAGGACGGAAATATAAAGAGAATATTGAACGATTCAGGAAATCTGCTGCGGAGAATTGGTCACTCTGTGAGCACTGAGATGGTCATTCTTTTCGTCTACTCATAAAATGCAATCTTATATAAACAGAATTACTTTAAAGATATAGCTGTTACTTTAAAGAGTGAAACGGATGATTCACTCATAAGACAACTTATCAAATGAAAAAGCCATTGAAAACAAACAGAAAAAAAAAGAAAAACAAACAAAAATGTTTAAAACAACTCTCATAATTTAATTCTCCTCATACGTATGCCGCATTCGTAGGCCTATTTGCAAAATTCAAGACACACAAATCCTTCTTCATTTAAATAACAATTAATAACATGACACATCATTCTTCACACAGGTAGATAGATAGACAAGCAGACAGACAGACACACCACACACACACACACATACACATACACACAGATATACAGCTTTACTACAGTTAAGTATAAAGAATATAAAGAAACAAAACAAGGAACTGTCAGACCTTAAAGTTTGGGCCTAAGACTTCTCATTAATGCTTTAAACATGAAATATAACAAACATTAGAAAGGTATTTTAAGCTTGTACAAGAAGTGATAACGAAGTGACAGGCTCCATTGGGTCGACAAAGAAGAAATGTTAACTCAGAATGATAGAGCGAATTTTTATGAATTTAGACGATGAGTCAATTTGAGTAAAACCACATACTTTTCGTTGAAACTGCTATTTATGTAGGAATGACTACGACTTCTAGCATTAATACCTGACTGTTAAATTGCGTCGTTACCTTCAACCATTTCTTTACTGTCACGTTAATATTAATGTGTTCATTAAAAAAAATTCTTACTATGGTAAACAAATGTTTCCCGTAATATTTTAAAATAACGTTAAACTTACAAGTGAAAAAATTACGTAATAATTACGTATTCTTGTCCACGGTAGTGTGGGCAATTTAAATGGCAACACTGTTTCAGTAACTATCAAGTTCATCAATTGCACACTGTTACACTGTTACACTGTTCCACATTGTTACTATTAATTCAATAATAGCAGAAATCACGAAGATATCTCAAATGTGTGGCGATGATTTTCCTAATAATAGCTAGTTATTACCAAAGAGATTTCTAACACGGGACAGTTTATTGTCTGTTACTTTAACATAGTATTGGGGCAGTGAATTAGCCAACAGCATCCATTGTTACTTTAGGCTTTATGTAACAATTATTACTCGTAATAATAGTTATTGCAACTCTGTAACAGAGAAAACGTGCCTTTACAACTATATCTAAAATATCGGTATGGAGAACCATACATGACTTCCATGTTTTAAGATTTATATTTAAAATCATTTTAGAAATGAAATATTTCCATGGAATCTACTTCTTTCTACATACTGCTTCAGCCTTAACCACAGTACTGTGGTCACTAACGTATACCACCTCACGTTAGCGCACTCGACTTTCACTGATGATAGCAGTCGATGGCACTGCCGAAACGTCTAGTTTTGCAGAAAACATTGGACCACGGCCAAACAGCCCGGGAAGAAATTTTAACAACAAACTACTTCTTTGTTGCCGATAACGTAGTACACATATAAAAAATTATCCCCTCCCCATTAAACTATCATTTCATTTATATAAAATACCCCCCTCCCCCTTCAACAACCCTTTTTATTTATAGATATTTCATCTACGTTTCTACAGTGGATTATTATGACCTTCTTTTCAGGATTCTTTATTTATCAAAATTAAGTACTTTACTCTTGTTAAAATATAAAACGTGGCAGGTACCCCTTCTCCTTAACCGATCTTCATCAAAATCAATAGGCTGTGAGTCCTGTACAACTCAGGTACACTTGCAAAAAATTATTTGATTCTCTTTGAATTTGCGGCAGTTATCGTTTGCTAAAAAAAATTCTACACACAGACACAGAGAGGCAGACAGACACACACACACACACACTTTTCGGACTTTTCTTCATGTTTTGAGGGTAGTACAATCAGAATCAGGCCTTATTTCGAACACAATTTTTTCGCCATCACTATACTTCCATTTCCTTATGGAAAATGGAAGTAAAAACATTTTCAGAATTAGACCTGAATGTAATGTTTGAATAGTGACTTTGTAAATTTCTCATTGATAGTATAATATGCTACGACAATATTACAGAACCTTCTCGAACGACGTTCTATTCTATTATTATTATTTGTATTTATAAAATTTTTGTTCATTTTCAACGCTGCAGTTAAGCATCTTCATGTTACAGGTATGCAACATTTGGTAATTCTTGAAGCCGAACCTTGGGGTCTACCGCTGCAGGAAACCATACTGCCAGAATACTTAAAGCAGGCCGGCTATTCGACCCACGCTATAGGCAAATGGCATCTGGGTTTCTTCCGTAAGGAGTATACTCCGCTTTATAGAGGATTTGACACACACTTCGGTTATTATCAAGGATTCCAGGACTACTTTGATCATTCAGTCAAAGCAACGGTACGTATGTCTTCCATAAACTGCCCATAATTCTAGTAGAGTGGTAATTCATCATTGATTCATATTTCGACATTCAATGTTCACTTTCATTCTGAACTTTAACTTTTACTTGCATCAGTACACTTTTCAGATTATCATGTATCGCGCTCTAATCATCATCTTCTATATTTGGTTAACATATCATCATTCCTTGTATCAGCCTTTTTCTCTGATACCACAAGCTATTCTTCTTCTGATAGTTCCTATCCGTTTCGGATGTTGGATATCATACAGGCTATTTTAACTTTCTGCACCACTGTACGGAATAAGTCAGTTGTATCCATGCCAAACCAGGCCTTAAATTTCTCAGGCATGATATTCTCGTTCGCCCAACTCCTCTCTTTCCAAGTACTTTTCCCTGTAGTATTGATTACAATAAGTAAAATCTCTGTTCATTTCTCATGAGGTGTCCCAGAGATATTGAAGCTTTCTTAACTTCACTTTGTTAATAACTTCCCTACCTTTCTTCATCTTTCTAAGAACTTCAATATTAGTTACATGTGCTGTCCATGAAATGCTCAGTATTCTACCGTGGAGCCACATTTCGAAAGATTCTAATTTCTTAGTTGTGGCTTCAGTCGAAGTCCAAGATTCTACACCGTAGAAGAGGACCGAGAATACGTAGCAGCGTAGAAGTCACATCTTTGTGTTTATTGTTAAATCGTGGCTTTTCAATAAACTGCTCATTCTAGCGTACACTGCTCTTGCCTTTTCAATTCTGCTCTTTACTTCTTTAGAGTGGTCCCATTGTTCATTGACTATAGTACCAAGACATGTAAATTGGCTTACAAGTTCAACTGGCTTTTGGTTTATATTAGGGATGCAGTTTGTGAACTTGTTCTTAGATACAATCATTAGCTTCATTTTATTAACATTGATGTCCAGACTGTATCGACGGCTGCTTTCTGTCACTCTATTTATTAGTTGTGTCACATAGCTATTGTGACTAGTTAATTAATAAAATCATCAGTTTTTCCTCTCGAAAGCCCTGGATCGTTCCATATTCATATTCAGATCATATATGTGCCGTTATAAAATATTTCCTTGCTATGAGTTTTAGCTGGCTAATCTTATTTTGTACTGAACAGTTCGCACCTTACGATGGCTACGACATGAGACGTAACAGCAGCGTTGACTGGTCGTCCCGAGGCCAATACTCGACTGATCTGTTCACGCAGGAGGCGGTGAACCTCATCGAGCACCACGATCCCAACACTCCGATGTTCCTCTACTTCGCGCACCTGGCACCACACACGGGCAACATGAGGGAACCGTTTCAAGCGCCAGATGCCGACATCGCCAGATTCGCTCACATAGACGATCCCGAGCGCAGAGTCTACGCAGGTACTAATAATCTGAACTCATTGACATCGACTTTTATTAATCATTGATCTGATTTCTTCTCATGCATTGATTTCAATAATATCTATGTTTGTAAATTCCACTGCAGTTGCTATTGAGAATACCTAAATGCAAAATATGTGAAACGTTTGTTGCATGTTTTAGTAAAAAATACACGTACCAAACTAAAGAAGTGTTGTCATTGATACACGTAATGGCTCAAAATTTGATGGTTTTAACGTAACATTACAAAACAGAGAATTTCTAGGATTGTATGTAATTACAATGATGATGATGATTATATAATGATGAAAGAACTTATGCTAACACTTGTTAAGCAAAATAATTATCCGTTCCTGAGATTAATTTGTTAATTCAAAAGTATTATTTCTGTAATACATTAGACAATGATTTCTTTAGCACGTAATAAAAATTTCACAAAAATTCTTGAAACTACACTCCCTATATTACGGTGCAAAGTGGTAAAAAAACATGTTTTTTCAAAATCTTCCAAGACATGCATTTTTACAAAACTTATCAAAAGTATAAACTTATTAGCTTAATAATTATAAACTTATCCGTTCCTGAGATTAATTTGTTAATTCAAAAGTATTATTTTTGTAATACATAAGACAATGATTTCTTTAGCACGCAATAAAAATTTCACAAAAATTCTTGAAACTACACTCCCTATATTACGGTGCAAAGTGGTAAAAAAACATGTTTTTTCAAAATCTTCCAAGACATGCATTTTTACAAAACTTATCAAAAGTATAAACTTATTAGCTCTTACCCGCGGCTTCGCACGCGAATATTTGACTTTTAATAAGTATTTTAATATAATTTTTATTGTCTAGGCCTATGTCTATATGGCATTCTGTCGGCTGGTATAGGCATTAGTCAAATTCTCTCCAAAGCTGTTTTGAACACTTGTACTAAATTATTATATTGGCGCAACTGCCTTTGGAGATTTAAAAGTACTCGTTTACAAAGCCTTTGGAGATATTTATATAGTACCCGTTAACTCAAAAACGATAGGTTCTTTATTTTAAGTGTTACTGTGGTATACGCATTGTCACATTAAACGTTACGTTTTCCTCAACCATGGCTTGTATTTACTTCAGCCAAAAACCAAAAACCAAAAACCGTTGTCACCTAACCTCACAAATGAAAACAATACGTATTTTCCCTTTGCATTAAGAAATGGGACAATTTACAATTAGTACATTTTTTCTTTTCCACGTCGTAATATATCAATACAATCGCATGTTATATAAAACATCGAAAATTTATTGCAGGAACGGATAAAGGTACAGTTCCGATGCTGCTAAATAGCTTTTGTTTATTTACTTGTTACTATAGTAATTAATTCTGGTCTCCAGGGTGTTGTTGACACCTTTAGTAGTAGTATTTAATATATTTCATTACTTATTAATTTTGCATCATCATAAATACGTATAAACATTAATTTTATAATCGATTAAGACAATTACAAAATATATAGACGTATCTGTATACAAAATTACAAAATATATTGATACAATCGCATATTAAAAATTGCAGGAACGGATAAAGGTACAGTTCCGATGCCGCTAAATATCATTTGTTTATTTACTTGTTGCTATGGTAATTAATTCTGGTCTCCATGGTGTTGTTGACATCTTTATACGCGTCAACAAAAGGGCATAATTAAAAGAGTCTAAATCGTGCGAACGGGCCAGAATATCAATTTCAAGTTAGACAGTGTTTTTTGCCTTGTGTCAAAGGTTACCTGTGCAAAATTTGGTGGCAATCGGTGTAACGGTGTGGATTTCTATTCAGTACACATAAATCGTCAGACATATGTTTTACTTTATGTCTGACAATTTGAGGGGGTTTTACAATTAATTTTAACTATTGACTATTAACTATTGACCGAGTTATAATTTAAAAAAGTATATACCTTTTTTCTCATTTTTATAACCTTTATTTTTATAATTGATTTGTCTAACAACTAAGAATTCCAAAACAACTTAATTTATACAACAACAAATATAAATTAATTCTCATCAAAATGAAATTGGTCACATCCTTGAACATTTAAACTTGTTCATGCTATAGCCAAAATGTTCTACCAGCATATTTTGCCATATTTTCATACATCAGCACGGAATGTCATTATTCATCTGTCAATGATGTCATTCTCAGTATTTGTTATATTGTCATACGTCACTACCTTAAAATTTGTTAGTTGTTGCTTATAATTAAAATAAATATTTGAAAAATATCTAAGTTTTTCTTTAATAATTTTGCTTATTCTTTATTGAAATATATACGCCTATTATTATAAAATGGAAATGTTAGATAGCTATTATACAAGTCATATTCACTGCAAATACACAAATATATCAATTGATAAATGTTTACAAGCATAAATTAAATTATATAAGGCGAGTTGTATTCCTACTTTTATAAGTCGTCGACGCTGTAAATGGCTTCTCTCTCAGAGACAATCCTCTTCTACAGCCATCGAATTTAGGCAAAAACGTAATGGTAATGGACACATTAGAGGCCTTAGTAAAGATTTTGCTGCAAAAACTACAATTCAAAAGTCCCTATATCAGTCAACTTTTATCCAAATTAAACACGACACCTCTCAAATTATTTGAAATTATTTAAATTTTAAACTTGTGTTCCTAACAATCTTAGAGAAAATAAATATTTTAAAGATATTTTAATCTCTTTATTCCCTAATGTGTAGACTTAATAAATTTTTCCTAAAACGTTAAACTAAAAAGCACGAAATACAAATTGTTGTATATAAACAGAATATACATCACGAAAAACTAACTATACTTCACAAAATTAGCAGTTAAAAACGTTCTCCTCACTTTTTTAGTTAACGCTTTCTAAAGTTTAAATATGTAATTCTAGTTTCATTAAAAAATCATGTTTTTTGTGTTGCTAGACATAATACGATCAATTTGTATCTTAAGAGGATGTGATAAGTCTAAGTTTAAAGAAAATTAAATGATATGTTAGCGTAATGTAAGTCGTTTTTGTAAATGTAGAATACTTAATTTTTTAGTTTACTATTTTCGACTAAATAATCAAGATATTGCAAAAACTTCAATTTTAAAAAATATGAAAAGTTGTGATTTAAAAGATATATTGATCAGTTTTCCACGAATTAAACACAACTACATTTTATACGTAGTTGTACGAAGGCTTATACGGCCGGTGTCGTTTAGATTAAAACTAATTCCCGGGCTGTTCAAGGTTTCCGACAAAACCAGCTCATCAGTCCATATAAGCCTTAACTACAGTACTGTGGTCCTAACGTACTACATCCCACGTTAGCGTTGATTCGTTTCTTCCGCTGAAGATGGCAGCCAGTGGTGCTGCCGAAACCTCTGGTTTGTCGGAAACCTTGGACAGCCCGGGAGTTAGTTTTAATCTAAATAACTACATTTTGGTTATAAGAAATCATCTCAATCCTAATTCTTGATAAACTGTGCAAGAAGGCGTATTTTTCAAAAATTTTGAAAAATAGTTCTTCGACTTCTTTGATATCTAATACAAAGGGGTTTTGTTCCTAAAGTTCTTTGTCAAAACTAAAGTAGGCCTACATATTTTTAATTTAACACAAAAAAAACTTTTTTATATATATTTTTTTTTTTTTACTAATCAAAAATCAGTTCCACGGCGACGTTCTAAATGCCTAATCTACAATAGAGTTCCTCGTATTCACGTCACTAGCAAATAGTAGGCCTTCTGTAACAGCAGAATTCATGTTAAGCCGTTTTTTGTGTTTGCAGCAATGGTTTCCAAGCTTGACGAATCCGTAGGAGAAGTAGTGGCCGCCCTGAGAGCCAAAGGCATGCTAGACAACTCCATCGTAATATTTCTCGCGGACAACGGCGCGCCTACGCATGGCATTCACTCCAACAGAGGATCCAATTATCCGCTTAGAGGGGTAAGCTATACAGTACACAAAACTACATTAAGTATGAACACTATATAAGTTACTTTAATATTGTTACTTTAAATATATTACATTTAATTTTTTTAATTAAAAGCTTTAGCGAGGATCGGTCAAAAAGTATCACACAAATTTTAAATATTTGTGTAGATGCTTAAACAATATTTATTGTTATCGTCAGGACCTGTGTACGGGAGCAAGAGAAAATATCAACCACAACAAGATCAGTTAATTTTCTCTTGTGTCCGTGCGCAGGTCTTCATGATGACAATAAATATTGTCGAACCGTCGACACAAATAATTTAAATTTTGTGTTATACTTTTTCATAGATCCTTGTTAAACCTTTCATCGTTACAATTTATTAATCAACAGTCACTACGAAATTGAGGCGTCATTAAATTTAATAATTAAAAGTGTGTGTGTGTGTGTGTGTGTGTGTGTGTGTGTGTGTGTGTGTGTGTGTGTGTGTGTGTGTGTGTGTGTGTGTGTGTGTGTGTGTGTGTGTGTGTGTGTGTGTGTGTGTGTGTGTGTGTGTGTGTGTGTGTGTGTGTGTGTGTGTGTGTGTGTGTGTGTGTGTGTGTGTGTGTGTGTGTGTGTGTGTGTGTGTGTGTGTGTGTGTGTGAAACAAAAAGTATAATTTTTCGGTGAAGGATTTGTGAGGATTTGGTGTCACAGTTGTGTCTTTAGCGTCAGCAACAATTGTCCTGATGATAACAATAAACATTGTCGAAACCTCGACACAAATAAGTTAACATTGTGTTGTATTTTTGACCGATCCTCACAAACCCTTCTCCAAAAAATTCATTGATTGACGGTCACTACGAATTTAAGGATTTAAAAAAGTATAATAATAATTATAGACTAGAAGTGGGTGTATATTATAAAAAAAATTAAAAAATAAACATAGCTTTATTAACAAACTAAGAATTAGACAAATTTAGGAAAATACGTTCTTTCAGCAAATAAAAAAAACGCGCGCGCGTACATAAAATAGGTACTTTAATTAATTGACTATTTTAACACTGACATAATATCTTAATATTCTTTTTTTTTCGTGTAAAGTTACATTAAGCTAAATTTTTACATTTTTTTTAATGTTTTTGGTTAGCGAAGGGATTTGTTAACAATGTTTTGAATATAACCAATAGAAGCTATTAACAAAACAATAACAGAAATAACCCATCGATTAGGAGTTCTGAAGAGCAGACAGATCTTTGTCTCATAACGTTCCACTGCTTTATTTTGTTTGAGTGTCATATAATGGCAATTAACATTAGTGTATGTGCACGCAGGTGTGGCATTTAACACTTATTTAGTCACTCATCGTATTCTAACAAAAAAAAAAGCGACCGTATAAAAAACATAAAGACGTACTTCAAAACCGGGATAAGTGAACGTGTTTGGAATGTTGCCAAAAGTTACGTGTAGTGTAGCGATGTCTCTACACTCAATAGAACACTGGCAGGGCACGGCACGTACCGACCGTAGGTCAAGCGGAACGCATTGCTGCCTACCTTCACTCGCTCCTACATTGCTTTATTTTAATGCTACAATTGCGTAATGTACAGACTTTAAATAGAACCGTACGGCGAGCGTAACACTCTCCGCAGCCTCATGCATATGGTACTTAGTACGTGATAAATACGCAAGTGTTCCACTGGATCACTCTTCTTTTGAAATAAAAATACAGAGGAACTCGTCAATAACGTAGGTGAGAACAAAATATACAGTCGAGCAATATTCCTGGTTACTTAGTTACGACGCTATTTAGTTTATTAGGTATTTCGACAAAGTCTTTCATAAGCTACTCACAGCTACTCAATGTTCATATTTATTTGGTCTACATTATTTTGTGGCTTATTCTTATGTCTTATTCCTAATGTTTGTAAGATTTACGTTGTCATGATAAGATTTTAATCTTAATTATTTTTTATTTTGCCAATAGTTTGTTTTATAATTTTTATTGGAAGCCGTTTAGTCTTTTAGCTTCTGAGGAAATCCCAAAGTCTAGGAATCGAAACGCCAAGTATACAAGTATTATTACACTCGGAGGCTGTACGAGTACAGGACTACTTCTGTGATCTTCTCTGCTGAGTTCGTTACGAACATCGCGACTAATTGTACAGTGTGGCAATAATAATAAGTGAGTCGTAATATTCACAATGGATAAGTAATAAACACTTCATAGTTTCAGCCACAACTAACCTGCGCGCGCGCGCGACTGAACACACGGACATGAGTATATTTAGACCTAGCAGTCTATGTCTTTACTTGCGCCGGAATTCAAACGCCAGCAATCGCTGAAACAAATCAACTCGCTACGCGACGAATGTTACTTGTACTGAAGTCTTGTATATTATTGTTTGTGTTATTTTGTACTACTAATTAGTTTATTCACTAGTTTGTTAGGGGGGAGAGAGAGATAGAGAGAGAGAGAGTGTGTGTGTTTGCATACCAAACAATTGACGCATACGTACAGAGCAAACTAATTAAAAATTATAATAAATATTTGTTTAATTCCATTGCAATAGCTGATACCCTCTATGGCTTGTAGCACGTTCGAATTTAAATATATAATTCTCTTTCACTCAATGGTTAGGTTCTTTAGATTACCTATCGTAAATTAGGCCTAAATATAGGTACGTTATGAAAGTTCTCTCTCTATACATATATTCATATTTACTCATATTATCCTTGTTCTTCAAACATTTTGTCTAAATAATAAACATAAATTTCCAGACATTAAAATGTGAAATTAATTAAAAACATATAACAAAATCAAAAAATTAATATTTAGGAAAATCTTAATATTTGCAAACACGATAACAATAATTTACTAATTAAAAAAGATACTCTATTTAAAATTATAAATTTATTAAAATAAAAAGAATATAAACATTAAATATTTTAATGTAACCGTCACCGCTTATTAAATAAATAAACATAACAACAATAGAAAATTTAAATAGAAATAAATCGATTATTTGTTATTTTATATTAAAAACGAAACAATAACGATTATCAGTTATTTTTATATTGAAATCAAATCAAATCGATTATTCATTAATTGATTTAGAAGCCTCTGAAGATACAGACACAGTCTGTGAAACGTGCATCAGGTTAATTAAAACGATACAAACGATAATAGTCCACCTGCAGAAGTAATTACAATTTGTATATATAATTTTAAACTTTATAATTAAAGCTAATAATTTATTTCCATTCAACTTTTGTTTAGATAAAAGAGACGCCTTGGGAAGGAGGTACAAGAGGCGTGGCTGCGATCTGGAGTCCACATCTAAAGCATACGCAGCAGGTGTCCAATCAGATGATGTACATGACAGACTGGCTTCCCACTCTCTACTCGGCCGCTGGTAAGTGTCATACACTGTACTAAACACGGATGTCTGTGTGTGGGGGATGTACGGTTAATCTTTAATACGCTAGTTGTTACGATTACTTCTTATGGTATATGATATGTAAAAAACAGCAAAAACAAAATATTTAAATAAACGCATGCTGTATATTTGAAAAAGTATATCGTATAAGATAGAAAACAGGAAGATCGACGTAGGAGATGAAGTGGTGGAAGATCTCAAAGCGCGGGAATTATTAACTTGTGTGAGCACACAGAAATTCACCAGGAGTTGTGCCTCAGGAAGAACAAAAATAAATACAATTACGATAAATGATTTTCTTATTTGTAAACACCAATAATCACATTAATACTTAATAGTCTATTAACTTTTGACGTTATACATTAACACCGATATTTTTCACTTCTCTCCCCCCTCTCACTCTCACTCACTCGCTCCCCCTCTCTCTCTCTCTCTCTCTCTCTCTCTCTCTCTCTCTCTCTCTCTCTCTCTCTCTCTCTCTCTCTTTCACACACACACACACACACACACACACACATTTATTTACTTATTTAGGTAGTTAGTCATTTGTTTACTTACATATGCAGTATTCTTTGGTTAACATAAGTAGTATCGTTACACTAGCTCAAGGTATATAAAATCCCACAAGGCCTGAATCGCTGTGTTCATTCATTTTGAGCCATGCAAATCCGAGATGCCGGTGTGACGTACAGTCACAAAAAGCACTGTGTACGTGTGCGCGCGCGCGCGCGCGCGTGTGCGTGTGTGCGTGCGTGTGTGTGTGTGTGTGTGTGTGTGTGTGTGTGTGTGTGTGTGTGTGTGTGTGTGTGTGTGTGTGTGTGTGTGTGTGTGTGTGTGTGTGTGTGTGTGTGTGTGTGTGTGTGTGTGTGTGTGTGTGTGTGTGTGTGTGTGTGTGTGTGTGTGTGTGTGTGTGTGTGTGTGTGTGTGTGTGTGTGTGTGTGTGTGTGTGTGTGTGTGTGTGTGTGTGTGTGTGTGTGTGTGTGTGTGTGTGTGTGTGTGTGTGTGTGTGTGTGTGTGTGTGTGTGTGTGTGATTTACTTTTTGACGAAGGAACGAAATAGAAACAGAATTATTCAATTGCTTAAAGCAACTAAATAGGAATAGGTTCAATGACGATTTTTTTATAAATGTCAAATAAAAAAGATACCTATGGAAAACTCCATTTTCTAGTTACAAGAAGATACATTCGAAAAAATGATTAGCAGCCCGCATAAAACTAACATTAAATATAAAGACTCAATAAGAAAGTATGTAACGAGTATAATAAAAAACGAGTACTTACAACTACATTCGTATATGTGACTGTATGTATAGTGTGTGTGTGTGTGTGTGTGTGTGTGTGTGTGTGTGTGTGTGTGTGTGTGTGTGTGTGTGTGTGTGTGTGTGTGTGTGTGTGTGTGTGTGTGTGTGTGTGTGTGTGTGTGTGTGTGTGTGTGTGTGTGTGTGTGTGTGTGTGTGTGTGTGTGTGTGTGTGTGTGTGTGTGTGTGTGTGTTAAAGTCAAGTCAAGTATACTAGTGTACTAATAGACGCATTTGAAAGGCATTCAAGTCACTATAGTATTTGAATTCTGTTTAATATTCTATTAAACAGTATTCATCTAAACATTATGTTGAATATTAATCAAAAATACGTTCAACATATTACCGTTATATTTGATTGTTGTCTTTGTAAAATTAGCTTCCATCCGTGAATGACAAATGTCGCTTTCATTTTGCTAACGCCTGTAAACGGTGACACGCAATGCCGCTTGACAGAGATGTATCCTTATTGCCTAATAAAACACAACTTTCAAATTTGTCTACAATCTCGTATATAAAAAAGCAATCTGTTACGTGGCAGTTACAATTTTTAATTTGTTCTGTTTAAAATTATTATCAGTTATTATTATATCCCCATCATCCCCATCATTAGTAGTTCAGTTGCAAAATTTTAATTACCTGATCAATAAGTCACCATACGTTAATTATTACGATGTATACCACATACCATACTGTATAGTTTGTTTTGAGCTAGGTGTCTTTCTAAGACCTGCTTCAATTCTCTAATTTCTTTATTTTTTCGATGTTCTACTCTTTGAATTTCATCCAGTCTTTTCCAGTACTTCATCTTCAACTGCTTCGCACATCTTTTCTGTACCTAACTCTTATGATTCATAGGCGTAGAAAGAAATGCTTTTCAGTATTACTATGTAAACGATTAATAATCATTATTATCCTTATCAAGATATATACTAGCTTCTTCTATGAATAAGAAAATAGTTCTGTTTATTAGCTTAAACAAGATACTGACAGTTTCTCAGTTCATTTCAATTTTCCTCTCCCACCAACGGTCGTGATTGTAATCTGGTTCCATTTGGTGTTAAGACTTTCTTATCTAAATCACATTACGTATACGTATACTTATAGTTTATAAAATTATTTTCACTTCTTACTTACAATTTTTTAATCTTTTGTTACGAAAAAAAAATTTTCCTAGTCACAGTACTTCTCTGTCATACCACATGCTTCTCAACATATAACTATTTGCTTCATTGGACTAATTTTTTTTAAATCTCGCAATTTTCTTGTTTGCTAGAATACCGAAAATATATGTACCCCTTACCTTTATTTAAGGTAGGTATTTATAAATAGGTAGATATATATATATATACACGTAAAACAAAATATATTTATTTAATTGTTTCATAACCTATTATTTCTGGAAGACAAAATATTTTTAATACTAAGACTATATTATAAGTAATTAAGCTTCAATGAAATATTATTATCCAAGTATGTTAACCAACCTCAAAGTCAAAAATAAACTTTTCTGACACACACATATTAAATATATAATTAGGAACCTGCACTTTACCTAGTGCGTCAGCCTAATATAAAGTTTAGTCACCAGGCAAACGTTTTACAGGGAAGCGGATGGCAAGCATGTTTTTTGGTATCCGCCATAATTTTGGTATCCGCGTCTCATTTTGGATGTTGTTTAACCAATGATAAGTCACTGGTTAATATGGACACACAAAATATGGACAGTAGATACTTGAAAGGGTTTCAAACCAGAAACGCATCAGCATCAATACATACCAGAATAACAACGGACTGTTTTTGATAACGATTGTCAAAATTTGGTTCCCAAAAAATTTGGTCTGTATGCTGTGTAAGACAAGGTGTTTCCTTATGGTTATGGCCGTGATCTCGCGCATTATAATATAGTGCGTATTATTATTATTATTATAGTGCGTGTGAGTAGGAGTGACGTAACACTCAAGATAACCTACTTATATGAACTACAGTATATACTTTGCTATATTATTTACTATAATTTAACCGTTTATTTACTCTGTTTCCAGGCATGGATGTTCGAAATCTAGGCAGTATAGACGGAGTAGATATGTGGAAGAGTTTAGTAGAAAACGAAGAATCACCGCGCAAAGATTTTGTATACAATATTGACGACGTTGGAGACGTGTATGCGGCGATACGGATGGGTGACTGGAAATACGTATCAGGTACGTGTGAGTGAACGGGGAGAGAGAGAGAGAGAGAGAGAGAGAGAGAGAGAGAGAGAGAGAGAGAGAGAGTACGATACCGGTAAAACGCAAAGACAAGCTCTTGTACAAATTCCTGTGTTTTATTACCACCTGTATTACCAATAGCCAGTGGCGGCTGGTGGTTCCAAATTTTGGTGGTTGCAGTAGTTGGTTGACTGGACGGGAGAGAAAATGAAAGACATTAAACTATCATAATCACAGTTATACAAAATTATTACTATAATTTTATAACTTCAAAAACAACGATTACACGTTTACTTTGAACCAACGTAAACACTATACCTGACACAACTTATAAATCAAGAAGGACTGACTTCATGATAAAATTAAAGATGGAGTGTTTAATTACTAGTGTACTACTAGTGGAGTGTTGCAGAAACTTTGCAACCACCTAGCTTACATTGGGAACATAGGGAAATTGTGAAGAGTAGCGCACGTCCTCCCATCCTATGTTTGTGTAGTAAGCTCTGCCATATACTGCTGAAGTTGCAAACGGCCTACAACCACCAGCCTGCGAGCCACATTGAATTGTACGCGAACATTACCGGGTAGAATCTAATACGCTCTCCATTGAAATTTATGACACTTTTGCTGCTTAATGTTTTAGTATATTATTTTATAGTTTAGTTATTCGATATTGGTGGTTGTGCAACGCTACAACCATAACACCAGCCGCCACTGCCATTTAGCGTAGACAACAAACTTGTTCTCCACTTGGTTTGAGGGTCGGCCTTTCTGTAGATGGCAAATCTGTTGTTTACTCCCCACAGTATGGTTACAACCCGCTTCAGCAGAATGCGCTGTTAGTACCATCTGCTCAGAACCTTTTGACGTACGTCGACATTTTGTTTTTGATAAAGTAACTGACCCGTGGCCATTACTTTCGCCTTCGAAGCATTATATCTTCAATTTCTACATGAGTCTTTCCAAATTTATAAAGGAAGGGAGCGATCAAAGTACCATATAATATATATAAATAACAATCGAAGTAATATATAGCGCATATCATATAGATTCAGTTTATATTTATATTTTAATCCAAGAAAAATAAGTTGTTAACCACGTCATCGATGCTCATTCTGTTGTTGCTTGAAGTCCTATACATTCTCCTTCAGTTCCATTTCTTAAAATCTCTGATCGTTCCTTGTCACAGTTTTCAGTTATTCATAATTCAAAGCCGTATACTATCTTCCGCACAAAAGACTTTTCCTCTCCCTCTTCCTCTTCATCTTCTTCTGCTTCTCCTCCTCCTCCCCCTTCTTCTTCTACTCCTGCTCCTGCTCACCCTCCTCCCCTCTTCCTCCTTCTAGTCTTTTTCTACTTCTTTTTCTTCTCCTCCTTCTTATTTTTCTCTTTTCCTACTCTATTTTCGTCTACGCCTGCTTCTTCTTTTTCTTCTTCAACCACCTCTTTTTCTCTTTCTTCTTTTTTCACAGTTATCCCTTACACCGTTTTTTCGATCTATTTTTAAAATGTCTCTAACAGAAATTACTTTATGATATTTTTTTCTTATTTTGAACTCAACATTTCATGAGGTTCCCACATCTTTTTTTCCTTAAAAGCTACTCTTTCCCTACGCAAAATTAAATTCCTGTGATTCATACTGAAAGTTTTCTCACGTTTCATCAAATGAGACTTTCCCATCTAAGTATTTGAAACTCTATACCTCCCCACCCCCAAGTATTAATTTTGTCCGTGTCGTCTTTGAATATCATCGCTTCTGTTTTCCTTCTGTTTATCCTCATTAGAATACAGAATTGTCCTTTCTATAACAGGCGAATTATAAAATGTAATATATCAAATATAAATTAATAATATTAATTATTATACTTTATTTATACTTTATATGGTGAACTCGGGTACACCCGTGATACTTTTTGTGAAGCTTGTCACGGGTTAACCAATGCTTCCACAAATGCCTACTTTCTCCATTGAGAGCAGCGCATTCTAACGTTCAGTTTGAGATGCTGTAGGCGCCACTGCGACAAGTGTTTATTGTTTTGCAATTTTTGAAGTGAAAGGTAACGAATAATTCTTCTATTTCTGTATCTGGTAATAGGGCGTGTATTTTTTTATTGTACCATCATTGTAATTCACTATATTAAGCATCATATTTAGTCTTAAATTGTCAGTTACTACATACTGAATACGATGGTACATATTGTGATACGTTATGGACGACGTATAGGCTACGTCGTAGGAGCTTATCTCCGGATAGTAGTTTCTTAAACGTTTAGTGTTGTTTTCCAAGTAAAACTGCATCCTAGTAATGTACAAATTATTTAATTTTTGACGTTTACTTCTGATAAAGACTTCCATTAAATTTAAATCTTCTAAATTGTTTTCTACTAAAATTTTCAGTAGTTTTTATTTCCTGGATTTGATTTCTCCGTACGATTAATGGACATTTTAATTTTCACGTTTTTTGACCGTATGATTTTAGCTTTATTTTATTTATGATTTTAGATGCCTCGAGTATGCCTGACGTATCACTAGATTGCCTTAATCCAGGTAAAGTCGTGATATCACGAGTATAGAGGAGTGTTGTCACGAGATTACCTGGAATATCACGAGATTACCAAGCAAGAACATTGTTTCGAAATTTAATGAAAATAAATATGGTATGTTGTTTTATCCAAACAATTTTTAGTGCGATAAAGTCCTTAGAAAACATTTTTTCCAAAGATTCAAACAGAAAAAAAAATTAAAAATTTTTGGTTGGTATAATTGGTATTTTATATACTTAATCAGGAGTTTACCCAAATTTACCATACGCATTGTATATTTATAACGTAGTGTGTGTACGTGTACAGGCGGTGTGCAGAAAGGAGCAGCAGACGGCTGGTTCGGCGAGAGCGGCAGGGAAGAGCCTGAAATGGAGTACGACGAGAAGGCAGTGCTCAAGTCCCGAGCAGGAGTCTCATTGGCCGGATTCATTACCAAACAACAGATCAAAGAAAAAGTGCAAAGGAAAGCGGCAGAGAATCACGTGAACAAACCCAAACACTTCGGTAAGAGCTTTCATCACATCATCTGTATAATTATGTACGAATCGTGTAAGTATGTTAGGTGTGATCGTGTGTATATGTTACCGCCAAAGTATGTAATCAGGCATTCTATAGAATACCTAGGCATTTTATACGATACAATGCCTGAATCCAGCCGGCAAAGTATGAAATAAAACACATTTCATACATTGCCTAGGCATTGTATAGAATGCCTAACGTCTTCTAGGCAATGTATAGAAGACAATGTGTGCTCTATGGTTTCATGTCACTGTCACAACATGAATCCCCCCTCCGTTACCCCGTACCACTGTACGCGCCTACCTCCCGCTGATCTTCAATAACGTCCGGGATGTCGCAACCACGTGCTGAATCTACTGCTAATGACCGCGTTGCTTTAATGCAAGTTCGATTTGACGGTAACATATCTCAGCTTCGAAGTTCTAATGCTAAAAATAGTGTTTTTCTCAGTGATGGTGACTATCGTAAGCTAGTGTTGGACGTGAATGCTGCTAAGAAGAAAGAACAGAAGGACCCACGGGATTACTGACTACTGAATAGGTACGATGTTATGCTTGTTGAAAATAAAAGTAAACTAATTCATCCCCTGAAGCAAGGTGACAGTGCTATTCAGTTTTATGTCAGTGATACGGGGTAGTTTGATGTACTGCATGAAACCCACTTAGCGATAGGCCATGGAGGCAGAGACAGAATGTTGTTAAAAGAACTTTCTATTAAGTATAAAAACATTACACGTCATGATGTTGAACTATACATTCATTTGTGTGAGCCTTGTCAAAAAAAGCAAAAAGGTGTAAAAAAGGGTATAGTTGTAAAACCAATAATTTCATCCGAGTTTAACTCTCGTTGCCAGGTTGACCTCATCGATTTCCAATCCCAGCCAGACAGATATTTTAAGTTTGTTATAGTTTATCAGGACCATTTAACCAAATTTGTTGTCCTTCGGGCCCTCAAAACAAAGACTTCTGAAGAAGTTGCGTACAACCTCGTTGATATGTTTACGCTATTTGGAGCTCCGTCTAATTTACAGTCTGATAACGGTAGAGAATTTTCTAATAAAATTGTAAATAATTTGAAAGAATATTGGCCTTCATTAAAAATTGTTAATGGTAAGCTCCGTCATTCACAAAGTCAGGGCAGTGTCGAACGGGCAAATCAAGACATTGACAATATGATTGCAACTTGGATGGAAGATGAGAAAACCGACCAATGGAGTGAGGGCCTACGGTTCGTTCAGTTGATGAAAAATAGAGCCTTACACTCTGGCATCAAACGATCACCCTATGAAGCTGCCTTTGGATGTAAAGTTAAGGTAGGGCTTACTACATCCTCGATTACCCATGATGTGTTAGATACTCTTGAAAGTGAAGAAGACTCGAACAAGTCGTCAACAATATACAGACTACACAAAATACCGAAACTGGCATAACTGAATCTATCGACCCTACCATGTCTAACCTAATTCAGGCAACAGAACATCCAAGCACTTCAACTGTAAACATTGATTCTGCAGAGCATTCTAGCGCAGCCAAAACCACCGACCCAAATCACCCTTTAGACGCAGCCCAAGAATCCCGCCCAAATCCGACAACGGCATGCTGTGTTTGTTCAAACGAAACTTTTGGTTCTGAAAAGTGTGTAGAGTGCTGCAGAGATATGCACAGTACGTGTGGACATTTTTGGAACACTAGTGGCAATAGTGGAGATAAGTGTGACGATGGCAAGAAGCTGTGTACTCTCTGCTTCAAAGGAAAAAATCCAACTGAAGAAAGAAAAAGATCAAAATCATTTCTAGAACTTCAGGCAAAAAGATGAAATCTGATTGACAAAAAATTTCCTCCAGCTCCTGTGGGCGCGTCTGTTCGTGTTCCAATTCCTGAAGTAGACAAGGGGCGGGGAGATCTTCGAAACATCCTAGCAATCGTCGTGAGTGTGACAGAAGACGGATTTTACAAACTGGGAACCACTAACGGACAGCTAAAGCAGTTGTACACAAGATCGCAGTTCACTGTATGCCCAAGACCACTAATGGTGGTTGAAGATGTTCCTGAACAAGAAACCGCACTTCGTTCTGCTGCTACTGCCCAATCATCAGGATCCGGACAAGGGTTCTTAAAGTGTGTGTGCAAGACTAAATGTCAAAATAAAAAATGTAATTGTGTAAAAAATGAAAGAAAGTGTACTTCAAAATGTCACAGCTCCCTATCTTGTTGTAATAAGTAGAGTATTTTCCATATATTTAGAATTAATAAACACCAATAACATCTAATGTATTTTTTAAAACCAGATTGGTTAAAAAACGTTCTTATACAGTATAATTTTAATAAAATAATATCTGAACATAATTAAGTAGAGAATAGATAATCTTGAAATATCATACAAGTTCTCCTCTGTGTAAAATTAAACAATTATGTGTAATTTTGTAATAAAATGTTTTCATTTTGACCGTAGTAAGCTTATTTTACACTTTGCGTAAAGAATCACTGGCATTATATAGAATGCCTAGGCAATATACAGAATACCTGGGAAAAGTATGAAAAACATTTGAAAATTATTATATTATATACTTTGGCTAAAAACTCTAGGCATTGTATGAAATACCTAGGTATTCTATAGAATGCCTGGATTACATACTTTGCCGGTAACATATATATTGTTACGACGGTCTAGTGATCGTCATATGGTACAGTGAAAAACAAAATACAAGACCCAAATAAGTCACTAATTAGCAGCTTTAATTATCACAATTAAACAGTTTGTAATCAACAAGATAGTCTCTTACAACAAATCAAATAAAAATTGTTCACACGCAATAAAAATGTCAACTAATATAAAACACAATTGTATTACAATTGACCCGCACAATTATAAAACACATAACACTTCGCCACAATACTTCGAGCGCACTGTGTAAATCGCCCGACAATAACTCAACTAAGCGTCGTTGAAGTCTTATATTTATACCCCGATGAGACACCAGAACATTCCATACTACGCGTCAGCGCTACACTAAAGCGTAATTGATTGTGGCCTTGGCACATTGCGCGCGGCCGGCGGAATCTAGAACAGTCTCGCTAACGCATGTTGAGATCACGCATTACAGCCGGATTCCACTGGAACATCCGAGAAACACGTAGACTGTCCTGTAACGGTGTAACACCTTTTCCTCATTACGTAACAATATCAGTAGACCTATTTCGTCAGTAAATTGAATTAATTATAAATATATCATATTTCTTTTTGAGATATCAGTTTAAATTTAATCAGTTTAGACTTAATACGATAATTTGTAATGAATCTAAATATTTTCCTACAACATTACATTAGATATATTAGATATTTTATTGACATATATTTTTGGTTTTAGATATAACTTAGATACAGTATATCCAATTCATAAATTAAACACATAAATGACTTGTTGAAAAGAAGTTGAAACAGTTATTATTGTAATCTTATAGCCTTACACAAGCGCGCGCATGCGTTTCTGTTATGTACATATAGATCTATGTGTTTATAAAAACAGACACATCTTGTCTTGCTCTCTCTCCCCCCTCGCCCCTCTCGCTCTACACACAACTCTCACACAGTACATAAGCACAAACAACGCCACACTCACGTATTGCAATTGTGTCAAAATGCCGTGATTCAAATGCCGTGATTCAATATTTGTAACTTTTTCCGGGTTGATTGACCTGGTCTCTCTCTCTGTCTCATCAGTGTTTTGACACCTGCTATTAGCGCGAATCGATACGGATAAAACTCATAAATATTGAACCACGGCAAACGTTTGAACAATTACAAAATGTGTGCTCATGTGAGACTACATTTGTGTATTGTGTATTTGATGTAGGTCTATATAGAGAGAAAACGTAAAACGGGGAGGGAGAGAACAATGTAATTGTTTACATATATTCGTCTACATAAGTGGTACACTTAATACTTGATTAGCGATCAAAAATACAACTTTTTACGAACTGGCTCGAATACTTGGACTTTAAAAGCCATAGTTCTCCGATCTTCATAATTGATTTTGTGATAATTTTATTTAGAATGCAAAGTCAGCAGTCTTGAACGTAAGAGTGCAATGATCGCGAAACGTATGTAGACAATTCGCCCCTTCTTCTTCTTCTTCTTCTTCTTCTTCTTCTTCTTCTTCTTCTTCTTCTTCTTCTTCTTCTTCCTCCTCCTCCTCCTCCTCCTCCTCCTCCTCCTCCTCCTCCTCCTCCTCCTCCTCCTCTTTCTCTTCCTCTTCTTCTTCTTCTTCTTCTTCTTCTTCTTCTTCTTCTTCTTGTAAAATAATCCTTCTGAAGTACTCACATGAGTGAGTTTGTGGGAAGTTCTTCCATACAACTTGATGGTCTGGTTACAGAGAGCAAATGGAAACTGCTAGTCGAGGGCACGGTACAGGAGCTGCGCAGACAGGCCGAGGTGCGCTGTGCCAATCTCAACGAAACGAATAACACGACGCTCTTTGAATGCCATCCTCATGACTCGCCGTGCCTGTTCAACATCAGGACGGATCCCTGTGAAACAGTGAACCTGGCTCATTTAAATCCTGACATTATCAGCGACATGCAGCAGACAGTAATCAGGTAAGATTTCCTTATTAACACCAACTGGGACGGATTTTCTTATCGCTAGACAAAAACGCTAGGATGTCTACCCGTCTTCCAAAGGACTCCTTTCCGCGGTACTTTACGATATACTAAAGGCTAATACTATTTTGGGGATAATCTTCAACAAGAGCAGTAACCCCTTAATTCTCTAGAATTAACACAATTTTACATGAGTATCCAAGCCTCCACGACTATATTTGTGTAATAAATCAAACAAAAAGTCAAAAACTATATAACAGCTAAGTATACTTCTACACAACCTAAATAGAAGAGATACAAAAGTAAACACATGACTCTGGGTGGATTAGTTAGAGCCCACTCATTTTGAAACATGAAATCCTCCGGTCTTACGCTACATCGTAAAGACTAACATGTTTTACTCTACGAAGGTTTTGTACGTTAGTATTAGTTGCATTAGACTGTGCGCGAACGAGTGATGTAATGTAAAATAGGTCTCTTTTTAAAATAATTGTTGACCTCAAAAAATAACTGTTATTTGTCAATAAAAAACAACATTATTTATCTTCTAGATCTCCTCCTCCTTTTCCTTTTCATCATCATATTATCATAATCATCATCATATTCTTCTTTTTCTTCTCTTTTTTTTTTCTTCTCCTACTTCTCTTCCTCATCCTCTTCTTCTTCTTTTCTTTTGCTTTTCTTCTCTATTCCTTTTTCCCCCAAATACTATGCCTTACCTGTTCCAATATTTTACTCATGTGTGACCAGATGTACCACGTTTTGCTAGTTTCTAAAGGTCCACGTGAGACCGCTCGACGCATCCGTCAAAAGTAATGAAAACAAATTATATTATAATATCAAACATGCTTAATTTATTTTTAATTTAGACACTCTGAATTATACTAAATGTATCCTACATCTCGTTTTTATTCTAAACATTTTATAACAATCATAACAACCTTCTTATATCTGTGTCTTACTAAGCATTTTCTCTGTGCCATGACCTGTTTCCTCTTTAACGTAATCAGATAAAGTGTTATAAGTCAGTAAAGTGGAAATTTAAAACTATTTTAGGTATCGCAAAACCGCAGTGAAGCCGAACAACGTACCGAGCGAAGCGGAAGCGGATCCTTTGTTGTGGAATGGCACGTGGGTCAGCTGGAGGGACGAAATGGAATCCGTCATCATGGACGACGCGGACAAACACCAGCTGATCAGGAACATGATAATAGGCGGCGCCATGTTGTTGGTCATTGTGGCGATCATTGCCGTTATACTCAGGTTATCCGTGCCCACGGCGGCGGACAGATTAAAGTCTCCTACGGACGTGACGAGCGTTGTGTCCATCTTCAAGCTGGCAAACCACGAACATTCCAATATCAAGAAGACGCAAATGTCTCGCTAGACTATCGCCATAAAACTATAAGTCTTTCAGTGTGATTTTGCTGTCTTAAGAAACACAAACTATTTATTCAATCCTGCCTAAAAAATCTATTATTCACATAATGATCTAAATCCTTTAAAAATTTCTGAACTGTAAAGCAATTTCTAGTATACAATTTCATTTCGACGAATGTTCTCAAATGGTATAATATCCACCCTTAAAACATGATCAGATGTGATCGTCAAAAATTGTAAAAATTGAAGTCAGCTTCTGGAATAGGTTAAACCTCTAACAATCAGTAACATTACACAGCTGAGGATGGACCCAGCAGACATGATCCAAACACGACAGTAAATCTTTGCTTTACAGCTTGGAAAATTTTAATGGAATTAAAAACTACGTCCATGAAAGTTTAAATGAATATTTTAAACCTAACTACAGCTTTCATATGTCTGTGTTCATTACGTGTCATGTATTTCTGTAAACCAGTGCAGGATCTGCGAAACTTTCACGTGACATCTACATTACCTTACCGAAATACAGTCAATAGTAACGTAATTTAAAAATAAACAGTAATGCCTTGATTTATCAGTAAGTTATAAGTTATATATTAATGTTTTATACTCTCTGTACTTGTTATAAATTTAAAAGTCACTCTTATTTCAGTAGAATGATATTTCCAATAATAAGGTAATTTACTTATTAAGAATAAAGATAATAGACAAAGAATCATATCCTTATACAATAAAACATTTAAGCAAAGACTATAATATAGTCATATATATATATATAAAATATGATTTAAAACACGGTATCTTTAAACTAACTTTAGAGACATCGTGTGTTGTTGACGTTGTGAAGTGTATAAACTAAATAAAAAATATTTAAAATTAATTTTAAATCAGAAAAGCTTCCAAATTTTAACTTATTTGTTAAAATAATAATTACTAAAATATATAAAAATCGTATAGATACTATATATACAGAATAATAATTGTTAATCTTGTTATTTAAATCAGCAGTCTTCGTAACTCCAACTTCGTCGTGCTTATTTGCTAAACTGGTAAGTGCCATGTTCTGGACGAGGCCTTTCAGTGTTTCTACAATTTTCAAGTCCTAAATCACGACCTCTAAATGTAGGTCGTGATTTAGGACTTGAAAATGGTGTAAACACTAAAAGGCCTCGTCCAGAACATGGCACTTACCAGTTTAGCAAATAAGCACGACGAAGTTGGAGAATAATAATTGCAGTGCCTTTTCTTGGAATATTGGAATTATATTGCAATACTACAATCAACAATATTTCATTTTAACAAAGACTATTAATAAATAACGTATATTTCATCTTTATCCTTGCTTGTATATAGGATATGTTCCATTGTTTATAAAAATAAAAAAATGTAAAAAAATATTTCACTTGTTTATTAACAGTCAACAGTAATAAACAAAATAACTAAAATTTTGTTTTAATTGTCAGAGTTTTCTAAAGAAATACCATTAAATTATACATTGCCACTAAACAAATTTGTCCTTGCTTGATAATACGGTGTACTTTAATTAACTGTACATGTACAAAAAATATGTTATACCTCGGAGTTATACTGTCAGAATAATTTATGTGTGCAATAAAATTAATAATCTGTGCCTAGTACTCAGGCTTGCAATGTACAGTATATATGAAGTTTGTATTCCTTAAAACATATCTAATATGTGTTTAAAACTTAAAATATATGTAACAAGGTAACTGATAAACAATTCTGAATGTATTACGTAACATATTTAAAGCCACAAAAATTACAGAATTGTTTTATATTAAAACCATTAAATTTTTTATAACAAAAGTTAATTATGTTAAAAAAAATACGAGTTCCTGATACTGAGGTGTAAATACGAGGGTCATCTCAAAAGTAAGTTTCCCTGACTTAGGAAAAATAAAAACACATATAAAAATTAAAAAGAAATCCTATACTTTTGTTTAAAAACGTATACTTATTTTTCAATATAATCCCCAGCCCAAGCCTTGTCATTACACTTTCTGTAGCGTAAAAACAGTCTTTCAATTCCTTCTTTGAACCACTACGTGCTCAGATTTCGGGGCAAGGTGTCAACCGCCTGTTTCATTTCCGCATCCGTTTCAAAACCTGGTCCTCCCAGGTGTTCTTTGAGATGGGGGAGAATATTCAAATCACTCGTAGCCAAATCGGGTGAATATGAGGGATGGTAAAAAATATCTCTTCGCAAGGGCGCCAACAAATTCTGCGTGACTCGCGAGGAATGAGGACGTGCGTTGTCGTGGAGCAGTAAAACTTTGTTGCTCAACAAACCTTTCCCTTTCAAGAACGATGTGTGCATCCTGCAGACCATTTGAATGGTCATGCGCTCAGGTCCGTAAACAAAAACTAAGTGGCAATAAATTACAGCCGCTGATTCTTTTTTCCTTGTAACAAAAAGCCGAATTCCACTACACACTTCGCCATCGGACACGCTGGTAATTGGAACGTCCATGATTTTAATTCCGTGTTGTTGTTACGGAACGGATGAGGTTTTGGCAGTACTGCCACTACAGACAAATGAAAGTTCTCCAAGCCAAGCTTCGTTAGCCTGCTTGCCCCATTTCCCTTTGAAAGAGAAAATAGGGAAACTTAATTTTGAAATAACCCTCGTACATAGCTCGTACCATATATTATTGAATGCTGTAACACGGGTATGTGTGTGTGTGTGTGTTCTTATAAGACATAATCTGGCGCCAATCGCATTCGAACATTTAACTTACAGTTTTTTTATGAATACTTTTTGTATGTACTATACAACAGCCTAAACCAGTATTAGTTATTTATACTATTATTTACTATAGTAACTTAAGGTGCAATAATATTTGTTACGTTAGTTTTAAGAAACTTAGCTAGCTGTTAGTCGTCAACTTTGTGTGTGTGTGTGTGTGTGTGTGTGTGTGTGTGTGTGTGTGTGTGTGTGTGTGTGTGTGTGTGTGTGTGTGTGTGTGTGTGTGTGTGTGTGTGTGTGTGTGTGTGTGTGTGTGTGTGTGTGTGTGTGTGTGTGTGTGTGTGTGTGTGTGTGTGTGTGTGTGTGTGTGTGTGTGTGTGTGTGTGTGTGTGTGTGTGTGTGTGTGTGTGTGTGTGTGTGTGTGTGTGTGTGTGTGTGTGTGTGTGTGTGTGTGGATTTACTTCAGTAAGTAATGATCCTCTTCTATAAATTTATTTTTAATTATTTGGTCAAGTAAAAATTAGTTTAAGACAAGTAGTACTGTATTGTAAAACGTTGCGTGTGATATTTCAAGTGTGTACCTTATCTCTGTTAGCTGTCTCCACTAAGTATACGTTATTGTACAGTATCAGACGCTTGAGACGTCTCCTTTTCTCCGATAGCGTGTCAACGATAAACGATTATAAAATGATGAAATCACTGGTACCTTAGGCTTTCGCGGCGCGTCAATTCTGTTAATATTATTTTGACTATTCACCGGCCTATTAAGCCGTGGGTCTAATACTGCCGCATAGAACGGACGTTTCGGCTCTACCGTCGGAGGCCATATTCAGTGTTACGCTCTCCACCAGTTGCTCTTCAGTAGTGTGGCCACAGTAACGTGGAAACTGGTAACAAGCGTAGTAATTGCTTTTATCAAGTCGTAACACTGAATATGGCCTCTAATGGTGGGACCGAAACGTCCGTTTTATGCAGCAGCATTAGACCCACGGCCCAATAGCGGTCAAAATAATTTTAACAGAGTTATGAAATCACGTCACCCGCCACATGACAGTAACTAAACACGATTAAGTCGCTGTGATTAATTCATTTTCGACTGATAAAAACTTTTCAAAAATTATTGTCAAACGTTATCGCCTTTGCTCTTGTAAAACCGGTTGGGTAGAATTGTCAATAACCACATTTTGTCAGACTTAACGCAAAACTTGAGACTCTGTACTAAGTCGATTTTAGTTTTACTGCATCGGAGAACGAGGGAAACGTTTCTGATAACAACAGAAAGAGTAAACTGTCAAGAAAACGTGACTATTGGCTGCGGAATTTGACAATAATATTTTATGTGTACTATATTGTGTGTGTGTGTGTGTGTGTGGGTGTGTGTGTGGGTGTGTGTGTGGGTGTGGGTGTGTGGGTGTGGGTGTGTGCGCGCGCGCGCGCGCGCAGAGAAAAGGTACCGCGAGATAAGAGTCCGTTTAAGTACCACGTTCGTAACACTTACATTTTGAAAATAAAAACAATGAACTCTTGTTGCTTGCGCTAAACATAATTTGAAAACTGCAGTTACAAAGAGGACAAGTGTGTAGTAAATGAATTAATTATTAGAAAAAGCAAACCTTTGTCGTCTAATTAAAGAGTCGTAATTGTGTGCAGTAAGTTATACGTATTATTGCGTTTGTGTGGGTGGGTGTTTGTATCCTATAATAGATATTCAGGTAGCCGACGCGGGTGTGACTAGTATAATTCGATAGATTTTTATACGGTACCGTATTTATTTGTATTTGTATTTGTATTTATATATATATAAATATATATTTTATAAAATAAAGTGCTATTTATTTCTACTTGATTCTCCCAATCTGGTTTGGAAAGAATTATTACGCAGTTCTTATTTAACTTCTTCTTACTCAAGTCAAAAGTACAACAACAAAAATAAGAAACTTTTCATTTTTCTTTATTGCACAACAATAAATAAGGTTTTTCAAATACTAATCTTTTATTATATTAATATGTTACCTATTATCTCTAAGTCATACAAAGTATACAATACAGAACATAAAAAGACGATTTTAACCAATACAGCCAATACAGGTTTTGCAGATCATTGCTTACAACACAGTCAGTCCATAGATACAAAACACATAACACTACTCCACAACATACAAAAAGGTAAATCAATGGATTTATTAAAAATTCTAGAAATTAGAAAAGCAATAAAAAGTAACAAAAATTTAAAAAGTGAACAAACTGAATTCTGTGTATCCCCTTGATTAAAAGTTATTATTTAGATTAGTTAATTTTTATATTTTGCATTCAGATTATATTTAGCTTTTACAGACACTTTACCTTCCCTTAGCTTCTCCAACCCCCCTCCATCATCACACCCCACACATATCCGGATACACCCTCCACGCCCTAAACATATGTTCACCACCCTAACATCCATTGTTAGTTGTTTACTGATCTCTTTGAGAATAGCTTCCTAAGCTGAAACAGCTGTCAGAGTTAAATAAAAACAATGAAACGTACCAAGTGTTCATATATTTTTTAAAACTTTTGTGTTAACATGTTTCACCAAGTGCCCAACGAGTCATCAATTAATATCCATACAATACATTGCCGAGTTTACGCTATAGGAATACAGAGTAGCAATCGCACTGAAAACTGACGATTCGTGTCTAACAAAAGATTGTTATTGGCGGATGGTTACATCAACGAACACAGAAAAACCGTAAGTTAGACGAATTAGGGCAAAACCAGTCAGATTATCTAATAATTGATTTAAAAATACAAAATTTTAAAGAGTAATTAAAAACAGTAGAAATGTTCAATATTTCAGATTTTATTTAGTTAATAACCAAAAGTAAAAAATTGCAACACAAAAGGTAAAAGCAATGAAGCTTGATAAGAAACAACGTACAGAAAAGACTAAAAGACCGACACAAAAGAGGTATAACATTGTACAATGGAGACAAATTGAAAGTAAAAAAGAATACAGTACATGCAAATAAACTACAACTACGTAGATAGACGCGTTGCAGCGACACTGTAGAGGACACTCGAGAACAGTGACAGACACATAAAAATCATAGTGACAATAAATCAATTACATTTAATTCGTGAGCATTTCGAAATGTTTTAACTGTCAAGAATATTTTCTCGAAAAACGATGGATTGGTCATTGTAATCTGAAACCTGTAATTTTATTGTCAGATTATCCGATAATTGCTTCAAAAGTAAAAAAAAAAAAAAAACACTAAAAGAGTAATTAAAAACTGTGAAAAAATTAAATATTTTATATTTTGTTTGGTTAATAACTAAAAAAAATTGCAACACAAAAGGCAAAATTCATGAATCAGTTAAATGATATTTGGTAAATGCTCATGTAAATTTAGTAAATACTATTCCCCACTTACTCACACAGTTTTAAAGCGCTGAAATTCCCAAGTTCCATCCTCTTTTATTTGCAGCAAGATGTGTGTGTGTGTGTGTGTGTGTGTGTGTGTGTGTGTGTGTGTGTGTGTGTGTGTGTGTGTGTGTGTGTGTGTGTGTGTGTGTGTGTGTGTGTGTGTGTGTGTGTGTGTGTGTGTGTGTGTGTGTGTGTGTGTGTGTGTGTGTGTGTGTGTGTGTGTGTGTGTGTGTGTGTGTGTGTGTGTGTGTGTGTGTGTGTGTGTGTGTGTGTGTGTGTGTGTGTGTGTGTGTGTGTGTGTGTGTGTGTGTGTGTGTGTGTGTGTGTGTGTGTGTGTGTGTGTGTGTGTGTGTGTGTGTGTGTGTGTGTGTGTGTGTGTGTGTGTGTGTGTGTGTGTGTGTGTGTGTGTGTGTGTGTGTGTGTGAATTCTCAACGGTTATATAATTCATTCCATTTTACGGTCAAAAAACCTCAACTAAATACAAAGCTAATATCAATTTATGTTACGGCAATATTATCACCAAGTCATAGGCTACAATACTAGTAGTTTACAAACAGAAATAATAAAGAAAAATTAATATTGATAATGTCTGTTGATAGCAACAGAATAATAAACTCCTAACTAAATGATGAAGAAAATAAAGCTTTAGTGAGTAGACTTACTTAGCAATAGACTTTGGCACAAGAGGAAACAACAAACTTAAATGGACAGTTGACCTCTTGAATCAAAATCCTTTGAGCTAGGAAGTTAAGAAGACAGGGTAAGTTAAAATTTTAAATACTATCCCAAATAAATCGAATTATATTATTGTAGGGACCGATGGCATGACGAGTCATAAAATAATAGAAGAAAACTTAAATCAATAGGCGGAGTGTTTAGAAGAATATTAGAAATACCTCGAAGAGACAGAGTACGGCATGAAGATCATACGAGTGTCAGAAGATCATATGGTGGATTCTTGCGAACCGCTGGAAGCGTGGAAGACCTAAAAAGACCTGGAAAGAAGGTGCAACTAAGGCAACAGACCTGAGAGGTGGCTATTTGGATGACAGACTGCCGTGGAAGTTAGACATGGAACAGCGTCGTCGGACGTTTTGAATCTGACGCGTGTGTGTGTGTGTGTGTGTGTGTGTGTGTGTGTGTGTGTGTGTGTGTGTGTGTGTGTGTGTGTGTGTGTGTGTGTGTGTGTGTGTGTGTGTGTGTGTGTGTGTGTGTGTGTGTGTGTGTGTGTGTGTTTTGCAATTAAATTTAATATTTGCCATTTGATTATTCTGCAATATATAGGTACAAAAAAGGCCTTATTTATTATCGGTCATAATGATTATCCAGGAGAAGAATGCGAATATATTTAGACAATATTGTTATTGGTTTAATAATGAGACTTAAAGTAGCGTTAAAACACACACAACAACTGCAATGTATGGTATCAGAGTAAAAGTGAACGTATGGTGATGGTAACATTAACTTCATGCGTGGACAAACTATTAAGTTACGTTGGTGTTCAGAACAGCTTAAGTCGTTATGAATAATTAAATTAACTTTAATTAAATAAAGTAACATTAATCGCATTGGAACCTCTTCTTAAAATTGAACGAAGAATTCTTTGGAAAATTTATGGCCCTAAGAAAACCGAAGATGGGTACAGGCATAGACCCAAAGAAGAG
This sequence comes from Magicicada septendecula, assembly GCA_034769895.1. NCBI lineage: Eukaryota > Metazoa > Arthropoda > Insecta > Hemiptera > Cicadidae > Magicicada > Magicicada septendecula. The sequence goes on from CM068370.1 coordinate 87,063,577, forward strand.
CTGTACAGGGATCTGGAATATCTGGAAACGGCTTTCCGAAGGAAAAGACTGAGATTCCTTGGACATATGGTTCGGATGGATCCGTCCAGATTAAATAAACAAATTTTCAACTCGTATATTTGGCTACTTTCCATTCTGAACGGATACACCAAACAACTCAAGGAGGAAATGATGAAACTGGGTATCTCTTTGAACGACTGGGTGGATAGAAATACATACAGAAACAAAATTCAAAATCTTGAGGTTCTCTGCGGTGAGAAGAAGACGAGAAAGGGGTTGACAGTGAAAAGGAAGGAGGCGTTGAGTGTGCGAATGAGGGCCTTCTGGCAGGAGAAGAAAAATAAATGATTTTCGCGTAGTCCACGGCTGGCGTGTAAAAAAAAATTAACATTAATTTCAACAGTGGGTTAAAGTTTATAAAAATTAATTTACATTAAAATAACGTTCCAGTAATGCTAAAATTAGCATATATTTTCAGCACGTGGTCAATGGATTAAAAGATGTTTACTGAAATCGGGTTCGAAACGTTTCTCATGCAGACGTCTATACACCAATTCGACTGCAGAAATAAATTTAAACGACGTCACTCGTCGAAACGAAACAGACATACTGGACGGGATCTAGAATCATCTGTACTACCGACACCAGTGAACGTGTATCCTGAACTCCAAAGCAGCAAACACTCTCGATATCTTTAAAAGAAAAATATTACGAAGAATCCTGGGACCAGTTAATGACGTACACGGCTGGAGAATAAGACATAACTTTGAATTGTATCAAATGTATAAAGAACCACCGCTAACACGATATATAAAACTACAGCGTCTAAGGTGGTCTGGTCATGTAGCTAGGATAGGGGAAGACAGAATGCCACAAAAACTATTGAATACCAGAATCCACGGAAAAGACAAAAGACCAGTGGGAAGACCGAGGAGAAGATGGGAGGACGCGGTGGATGAGGATGCGAAAGAAATACTGAAAGTGCGTTCCTGAAGATGGATGGCTACCGACAGAAAAAAATGGGGGGAAAATTGAAGGAGGCCAGGGCCCAACTAGGCCTGTAGTGCCATAAGAGAGAGAGAGAGAGAGAGAGAGAGACATCAGTGAAGTAAAAATATAATTCTCCTGCATAATACATGAAAAAACATTTCTAAAGTTACATGACGGCAATTTAAATAATTTTGATAACTATAATTAATACGTTTTTAGACTGTAAGTTTAACTCAGTTTGCATCACAATGTAAATTCAGTAAACTCATGTAGTTTCACTTTGTTGATTTTATTTTAGTATCACTTTTATTATGACAGTTTAATTATTTAATTACTTTTATCATTTAAATTGTCAACAAAAGAAAAAATTTCTTGTTTTGACATATCTAAATAGCTATATTTTTAATTCAATTTAAAATTTCTAAAATAGTTTATTTAGATTTCATAAAGACTATAATAAATCATATTTATGTGAATAATTTTGAATGCCAAATAAACAAGTTAATTACTCTCATAAAAAGCTTTTGTAAATTTACGAACACACCTCGACCTGTCATTTTACAAAATACACACACGTGTGATAGTAATAGACTGTTTACGCTGCGAATGAAATGAAACCATAAAAACATCACACTGATAAAGAAGACTGTTGATGTGACATAGTTATGTAAGACGAACGACCAGATTGGAGACAAATTAGATGTTAGATTTGTCCCTGTATACAAAGAAAAGTTAGACATAAAAAATCATAATAAAAGGAATCAAAGAGGCCATAAGCCTAAGAGAAACCGAAAAATGGAAGAAGAAAATAATCGATAAACAGGATGTTTGTCAAAACAAAAAATGTATAAGTATCTCTCATTATATATACACATACATACATACATACTCATATGTGTATGGCATACGTATACATATATCATCATCATCATCTACTTCAAGGATTAAACCAAGGATGGTTTGTTCCGGTCTCAAATAGGCAAAGATTAGAGCTGGTCACTCCAGCTCGCACCTGGTCGTACGTCCCACACCTCTCCGTCCCCTCGGCTTATAGTTTCATAGTCGTTTGGGGATGCGGCAGTCATCCACTCGGCAAAGATGTTCCCACCAATTCAGCCGATACTGGGCGATCCTGTCGAATATACTCATAATATACAGTTCCTGCCGTATATCTCTGTTTCTTCTATGATCATGGAGAGTATACCCTGCCACGTGCCTGACAAATCTCATTTCGGCCGCTTTGATGCGACTGGCCTGGCCTTTCGTTAAAGTCCAATTCTCAGACCCATAAAGAAGTGTGGGAAGAGCCATCACCTTGTAGAATTTTAGGCGTATTCCTTTACTTGCTGACGTAAGGTTCGCCTAATGGTCCCGCACATAAGGTTGAACTTATGCAACTTTAAATGACGTCTTTGCTTGCATTATAAGACACACTGTAGCCCAGGTATTCAAAACTGCTAACTTGTTCCAGGACAGTACCATCTATAACAATTTTTGCCCGTACGGTATCAGCTCCACGGAAAGCCATCACCTTGGTCTTAATTGTGGATATTTGCAATCCAAAGTTTTTGCAGATTCGATTTAACAGATGTATACTCATCTGCAATCTTTTTTCCGAGTATACATATATATATCACATAAATACAGTGATGTAATGACAAATGTAATCCCGCCCACACACAGTGATGTAACTATGGGGGGATAAAGGGGATCAATCTCCCTCAGAGCTATTACAAATTTCAGCAAAATTACATAATCACTTAACGTACACTTTTTTCTACGCCAGTTGCTGTGTTAAAATAAGGCTTATAAAGAGTTATAGATGTAAAAGGAATTACAATATCTGTAAATTAATAAAATAAAGTTGTATTAATTCTTAAAGTACGAGTAATAAACCTGGATTTTGAAAAATATCTTTAGATAAACTAATTTAGATTAACACAAATTTATTACCTATAATTAGAATCACTGTTAATCAAGATACAATGTTTTGAAACCAGCGTTTCACCATATTTTGTCAACTCTTATACCTTACGTTGGTTTACTTAAAAACTCGAGCTAGTAGGTAGAAAAATATTTATTATATCAGAGGAACAAAGAAATAAGATTATCGGTAAGTTTCACGCATCCTCAATTCGGAACAGCACTAAATTGTACAAATTAATAACAAAACTATTCTAACACGAAGAATGTAGTAATTGAATGAAGGAAGGATTTACGGATTTCCTGGTGATATTGTTACGCGGTCTACTCGGTCGTCGTAGGTACAGTGGAAACAAAAATACAAGACGCCAATTAAGTCACTTATCACACCTTTAATTTTTACAGTTAAACAGTTCGTAATTAACAACACAGTCTCTACAACAAATCAAATGAAAATTGTTCACACGCAATAAAATGTCCACTAAAATTAAACACAATTGTATTACAATTATACCGTCCGATTATAAAACATCACTCTTAACTAATAGCCACTTGAACGCGCACAGTAATATCGCTACTATAACTCTCGAACCGCACGGTCAATATATCGCACTAATACTGAACTGAACGTCGTTGAGTCCTGGTATTTATACCCCCGAAATTACTAGATTATTCGATAGCGCCAGTATAGTTACGACGTAATTACTTGCGGCCTTGACACAGTCCGTGCGCCCGAGCGAAGTCTGGCACAGTCTAGAAAATGCGTCAACAAGCACGTACGCCACACACGTAAACATTCCGGATCACTCTGGAACATTCGATAAACACGTAGATTGTTCTGTGATGTCGTAACAATATAAACAATGTATTGTAACCTCTTTTAGCGATAAGAAGCATGCATACTCAACTTATCTCAAAACATATGCTATTATAGGCGGGAAGTTTTGAGTTGGACAGATAAGAAGATAGTTTATTTTATTATTGTTTCAGTGTTTTTAGTTATGTTTCATGAAAAATTTTGAGTTAACAAAAAAAATATTTTTTTTTAAATAAATAAATAAATGCCTATATGCAAATAAATGTGTAGCATTGACTTATAATTTAGACAAACTAGAAATATTGGAAAGACGAATTATTAGGAAAATATTAGGCCTACAAAAAACTTCAGAAGGTTGGAAATTAAGAGGTAGTGATGAAATATATCAAAGTATAGAAAATATAACAGAAACAATGACAAAAAGAAGACGATTATTTTTTGGACATTTATATAGAATGGACGACGACAGGTTAACAAAGCAGATCTTCAAATATTTGTGGGGAAAGAAGTCAACATCAAGTTGGATTAAAGAAGTCCAAAAGGATTTAGAAAAAAATTATATAAACGCAGAAGAAGCAATTGAAACAGACGTTTTTCAGGCAAAAGTGTTAAAAATGGAAGGAGTCCATGGTAGAAGAGAGAAAAACACAGGTTCAAAGTGGACTGAAGACAGGAAGAAGAGACACAGTGAAAAGATGAAAGAATATTGGAGAAAAAAAAGAACAAAGAATAAAGAATTGAAATTGGCATGTGGTCCTTGGATACAAAAAAAAAATAAAATAAAAATGTTATTAAAAATTTTTTTCTTGCGTGTGCAAGGGTACGTAATAATTTTACAGAATATTCTTCAAAAACACGTTAATGTAAACAACTATGGAAATACAGGAAATTCTGAGATGCTGCCTATATCAGAATACTCGTAATAAAAAGACTTACTTGATGACAGTAGTTGTTCTCAAATTTAATAACTGAACGTATGTGTTTTTTAAGTTTAAATGTTTTATAGACAATAAAATCGGCCGTAAGATATTTCAGGGTTTTTGAATATGAATTATTCTGTACGATACGTTCTTGGACAAGAACATTTACTATCTGTACGAAAAGGATGAGAAGGGGTTACTGAAGAACCAATCAGGTTACAAAAAATTCAGTGTAAAAAAAAATGAGACACTGATATACAGATAAGTCTCTTTTCGGAATCGATAACGAGTACTTACACGCTTTGGTCCATGACGATCGATCTGCCAATTGTGATGAACGAAGTTGGAAAATTCTTGTTGAGTTCCTGCGGAAGTGTTATAGCATAGTGTGCTGTCCGCGATAGTGAAGGATATTCCGTTCAGGATATATAGACACTTCAAACTAACTGGAAAAGTGTAAGCATAACACACCAGTTAAGCAGTAACAGTGTCGATTTGCGGTGTGAATTGTACGTAGCAGTACCCGTAAGAGATGTACCCGAAAGCGACCCTGAAGCCGGACAGAGCAATTTAACCAACGTATTCATCCACATAGGATCAACCCGTCGTCAATATGCAGTCGACAATAAAGAAAAGTGAATTGATATTATTTATACACAATGGATCAAGTAATGAAGAATGAATTCAATATGAAAATAAATGAACAAAAGACCAAAGTCCTAGTCTGTAGTCGGAAGGAAGAAGATAAAGTCAGAATAACTCTTGGAAATAACGTTCTCCAGGCAGTTAAAGAATATAACTATCTAAGAAGTAAAATCACAAGTGAGGGACGTAGCAGTAAGGAAATTATAAGCAGAATTAACCAAGCTAAATTGCTTTCAACAAACAGAAAAACCTCTTCCCTAACGGGCATCTCAAAAAAAAAATGTCAGAAAGCAAATTCCACTTGACATATGGAATTTGACAGAGTGGGGAGAAGAACATGTCATCAAGCAGTACAGTGAACTATGATGGTGACAAGCAGACAACTGTCAGAAAATGTCACTGATTATAAAAAACAGACAGTGTGTGTGAGATGCAGCAAACAACAGTGTCATAAAACCTCTTCCATAATAATAGTAATAATAATATAAATAATGAAGTGTTTGTTTTTGCACATATAAAAACGCTTAATATAATTAATTCACCACCGACTCGGAACACAAATTTTTTTTGTAGGTAAAAAGGTAAAAGTTTTACCTTATAGCCTGAACAATAGTCGATAAATTCCTACACAAAACAAACAACAGATAAAGACAGAAAACAACAAATTCATAACACTAACATACATCAATAACAACGATGAAAAATAGCCCACAAATTCAAAAAAACAGGATACAGAGTCGCATACAAAACTACAAACAAAACAGAACACACACTGTCAAAACACACACACAAAGCATAAAACAAATTTAATCAATCTATCTACATGGCGTTCACAAACTAAATTGCTCACATTGGAACCAATTATATGTAGGCCAGACAGGACGTAGCTTCAAACAAAGGTACATTGAACACACAAAGGCACTACACTCCACTACCGAATCCGCCTTTGTAAACAACCTCATTGAAGGAAACCACACACAAAAACATCGACATGAACATGGATATTCTACACGCACACACAAAAGCCCGAAAACTATACACTCTTGAACAATTGGAAATATAGAAACACACAAAAACACATAAAAACGACATCCTAAACGAACAGAGACAATTCAAATCACACGCATTATTCGAACCTATCACACAACATCGATCCTTCAAAAGTCGACACCGTCGCCAAGAACAAGACTGACAGCGCTCCCAGTGGCAGCCTCTAACGAAGCTTATAATAAGCAAAAACTGGTTCAGGCTATAAGGTAAAACTTTTACCTTTTTACCCATAAGAAACTTTGTGTTCCGAGTAGGTAGTGAATTAATTATATTTAGTTAATCAACGGACATGTCATGGACAAAGAAATCCAAGATAATAAAGCGTGTACTAGAGATCTTCAACTTTTGGATCTGTATTGAGCTTTCAGGGAAGACGCTTTAACACAGTTTGTCACAAATTCAATGGTCATCAACTGATAAAGCCTTCAACAATTGTCCTTTGTACACATCGTAAATAGTGATAACAGAGAAATCAGTTAATTAGCCTTTATCAACAGATTTAGGTTGCTTAAATACTAGAAATCGTGGCCACCTGTATATAAGTAGGCTTACTGTTAATTACTCACACGTGTTGCTGCGGGATGACTGACTTCTATACCACGGTTTTGGCACGGAGCTGCCAAAACCAGTCACAACAAAAGTCAATTAGTTTCGGTCAGTGCTCCAAATAAAGTTTATGCTTGCTATAGTAGATGTTAATGTCGGATCTGTTTGCACAAATAAGGCAATTATAATTTACGTAGCAGTACCCAAGTTCTGATATTTTTAATAACATTTTATTCTTTCTTTCTTTCTTCCTTTTCTTCAAGTTTCACATGTCAGAGGGATTGCCTGTTATAGCACGTGGTGCTTTCTAGTAACCCAAACGTATAGTCTGAATTTCCAAGGTAATTTGTCACTGCCCACCAGATCCATATGTTCAACCCAGTTTCTTAATGTTTTTTGTTTATCATTTTCTATATAGGTAACTCGAAGTTTCCTCCAGCAATTATATAATGTTGTCATGTTATTCAATTTTCTTTCTTCTGCAAGTAGTGTAATTTTGTTTTAGTCTTTTTAACACCTGACGCACGTTTCACTGAAAAATATCAGTATCATCAGAGGTTTGTAAGTAAATTAATAACAATGGAAATCATTCTATGTTAATATAGAAACTAACGAATAATCGAATTTGTTTCGATTTTAATGCAAAATAACTGATAATCGATTTAAGTCGATTATTTAACGAATGTTTTAGGGTTTACGTACTTAAGGAGCTGTTTTATCGGTTATATTGAAGATATTTAATGTTTATATTTTATTTATTGTTACTTATTTTAATACATTGTAGCATGACAGATAATCCACATAAATAAATTACTCAATGATCATTAATAAAGCTCTAATATATGGAATATCCAGATGAGAATCAATTAAAAGGCACTATTAATTAATATAATCACAAGAAAAGTAAACATAAAGAAAAAATCTGCAAATAATATATATACTACAAATTTAAAAACCCAGAAAATTAAAATGTGAATAACAAAATTACCCAGGTAAGATAGAAGCAGGCAATTAAGATACCCCGACAAAGAAACCAGACCAGAAGAAACAAAAGCATACACAGCGAAATGGTACTGAAGAAAGAAGAAAGAAGAAAGAAGAAATATAAAATGAACAAAAATACTGAAGAACGAAGAAAGAAGAAAGAAGAAATATAGAATGACCAAAAATACTGAAGAATAAGAAACCTGAGAAGATCCACTAGAAAAAAGGAAGTGAGACGACCCATACCAAATAGAAACCCCATAGGGAGAGAACCCAAAAACCCCCAAAATAAATGAATGTCCAAAGAGAAAGTATAACACCCCAAAAAACCATATCACAATGTAAAACTGACAAAAACCAAAAGTGTTAATAGTATTAAGTAACAGTGCACCCAAAAAAGTTATTGTGTAGTTTATATGAACAAATCTTCACAGTCCCCCCCATGGTTAAATATTTCATGTTGTAAAGCTAGAAAAGGACTAGTAATAATATTTATAAATAACCATGGACCAGTGTAAGTTATTGAATTATAGCCAATAAACTTTGAAAAGGTACATGAGTTGCCGTACAAATGAATAAACTTTAAGTGTTTTTTGAACAGTATCATATTTGATATGAAGTAATAATATTGCTAATGAAATGCTACTGATTCTATAAGAACATTCCATAGAATGAAATAATAACCAGATAGCTAGTGTTATACTTAGAGATGGGGAATAAATCCTTAAAATTAGGAAATACAGAGCAGACTGTCAATAAATAGTTTTAAGAAAGTGTTAACCATTATATGGAACCAATATGTTATGTTCCTGTTCCATATATTAACTAGACAAATAAGATTTATTAGTAAGCAATATTATTGTTATAAGATGTTATTTTGTTGTTACTTTAAATTAGGAATGCCATATCTAAAGGTAGATATCCATTCCCCATGTTATAAAATTTAAAAAAATTTTTTTTTAAATAAATTTTAAATTTTTTATTTCAAATTATTGTAACAACATTCCTACAGATCTTAATATTATGTTTTATTAGAACATTTATAATTTTAAATAGATTGTCTTGTTTTGTTTCTATTTGAGTTTGTTCTTTAATTAATAAATTATTGTTATTGTGTTTGTAAATAAAAAAAGAGTAAAACAAAATTACACTACTTGCAGAAGAAAGAAAATTGAATAACATCAGAATATTATTTTTTGTTTACTATGGATGTTAAAATTTTCTTTCGACAAAAGACGAATGGTTGTTCAATTCGTCCCAAAATTTTCTCAGTTATCCGTTCCCTGTACACAATCCTTGTGCCGTTCGGTCTTTATTCCAACACACACGCGCACGCGCACACATACACATACACACCCACACACATTATACATATAATATAACCGTTAGTTTCTCCAGTAGTAGTCCGCGTTTTGTTTCTGTTTTTGGCCAATGGATACTAGACTACAAAATATAGTAGAAGTCATCAACCTGTTCTCAGGGTCAAGCCCCTCCTAACTATGAGCTTAAATGTCACTTATTTTGAGAGTACATTTTCTACAAGTCAGTAGCAATCTCTCTCTTGAAAGGAAGAGAAACACTGGTTAAAAACAATATCGAGAGAATCTTTAATGAAACCAATTCAAGAGTGTGTTGACAGCATAATAAAAATGGAATATGAATTCAATCTTTTTCATGGAGACTTTTTAAACCAGTGTTACAAGGTTTCTAAGTATTAAAGGACAGAATTAAAAGCAAACACCCTGACATCAACATTTTGTAGTTCTGGGTGCTGTGAGAAACGATAGACTAATTAGAGTAAAATCTATTGTTACTACAGTCTATTGATCGTCGTATGGTACAGTGGAAAACAAAATACAAGACCTCAATGAAGTCACTAAAAACCAGCTTTAATTATTGCAATTAACAGTTTGTAATCAACAAGTTATTTAACAAGATTATTCTCGCACAATAATTCAAATTAAAGTTGTCCACATGCAGTAATAATGTTAACTAATAGATTCCCGCACAGTAATCACTTTTCATTAATAGCCACTTGAAACGCACTGAGTAATCGCCCGAAGTAAACTGAACTTGAATAAACCGTCCCTTAAAGTGAAACTAAGCGGCAGCTGTCGTTGTTTAAACAGATAGCACAAGTGTTCCAGAATAATCCATAATACGCGTCAACACTACTCGAAAACACTGGAGCGTAATTGATTGCGGCCTTGAACACAGTGCGCGCGGAACGGTGAAGTCTTGAACAGCCTCGACGGTTGACGCATGTTAAGTGTCACGTAATTGTTTTTCTTCTCAAAGTAACAATACGTACGCACACAACATTACAGCTGGGCTCTGTTGGGATAGCCTTGAAACATGTAGTACGTTCAGTAATGACATAACAGTATAAATAAACGTGGAGCCAAGAGAAAACATCCCGACAGTGTTGCGGAAGCGTTAAAGTAAAGAGAGTTGTAATAACTAATAACTTACAATATCGAGACAATTAAATAACTTTTATCAAAAATAATGCAAGTTAATGTGCTGTTTCGGCTGGTGGTGTCCAACTGACGTCATAAGTCAGAGCGGATCTCCGTCTGACCTCTATCTTGTAGTCTACTTTTCGTGGTTTTACCTAAAAAGAGCTGTGTCTGGTAGCTACGATTCAGCACAATCACGTGTATCATTTTCTGGTTAAGTCTTGTTCCCAGGTATCCGATAGTCATAAGTTCTGCTTTTCGTGATATATTTTTTGTTTCGTCCGAAGACAAGTCCCGGGCTGTTGTGAATTCGTAATGTACAGAGAACTCGTTGTGACTGTATTGATGTGGCTGAGCCACATTAGAACGAAGTCAAGCATGATTGGCTTCCGGCTACGCCGCACAAAATATTCGCGTACACACTTCATTTCGTTGAAATTCCTTCGGTGGCAAAGGGCTCTTCAGAGGATCGTCAAAGTCAGTCCGTGAATGAGTGAACGGAGTGGCCAGGAAAGTGTCTATTGTCTTCTCCATGGTGTTGTTAAGCGCAGAGTTGTCCAAATAGCTAATGACCGATTAGAAGTCGTCACGAAATGTGGTCTTCTGGGAACGGCTATTGCTTACTAGAAGGCGACCATCTAACAGGAGCAAAAAAATCAGAAGTCGACAGATAATATAGTTGGTTGATCTGTTGTAATAATAGCTTGGTGTTTGATGAAAAGGACTCTTGTCCCCTACCATAAAGATTAGACGCATGGTGCGAAGTTGCGGGTGGCGACCTTCACAGCGTTTGTCAACCTTTTATAATCCGACCCAGCGTTTTAGACAGATAAGCGAAAATACGTCTCGAAGCAAATCTCGGCTGAGACGAACGGACTTTTTTGTAAGTGCTTTGGCCGATAACCGAAGCCCCGTATCTTCTTTCTACGTATAGCGGCAAGGCAAAAGCAAACCGGGAGATGTTCATCAACAGATACGCATTGACGATCAACTTACTGTACTTAGATTACAGGTCATAACCTTATTAGCAAATAGTGGAAACAATTGGCCCAGGCGAGCAGATGTTTATTTTATTGTGAATAGTAAATAAAAAAATTTTGATGTGTGAAGAAAGATTGTTGATTGAATGTTTTTTAAATATGAATCATTCGACCAATAAATTCGTGACTGTTTTTCTCTTTGGTACTAAAATGAATTTAAAACTACGTTGCACAGTTTTATCAACATTATAACGATAAAATCAACCTATTTAATTAAGAAACCGAAAATAAAATTACCTCCTGATTAGAGTTATTAACACAAAAAGGTGTTCGTTTTCAAGTGCGTAGTAGTTGGCGATTTGGGTTTTATAATTACTGTTTACGAACGGAAACTTTTAGTAGATTTTTCAGCAAGTCATTCAACCTACACACCTGTTACACTCTTTGTGTTGTTATGTAATCGAGTTTCTGAGTAATGGAAAGAGCCGTGGCCTTGTCTCTACAAATTTTAATTCATATTTAATCGGTTTTTTAACGTACGTGTGGTCAGGATTTTTCAGTGTCCACTATTTCGTATTCTAAACATTGCCTTTGGCTACACTAAAATGACGCAATATATTATCGCTTCCTGTTAATTAATTATCTCCATCGAGCAGTGCTAACCAAGTGATTGAAGCTAATTTGTCACTATTAAGGATAAATGATCACTAAAAAATTAAAAGAAATGTTATTCAAACCACTTGAGCCAACCCAAAAGTAATTAGCTTTAACCAACAGAATACAAACAGAGATTACAGGATTATATTAACTACCAATTAATGTGCATTCCTAGCTCTGCTAAAGCCATCCTACCTCTGCTATATCATCACTATTAAACGTTAATTGACCAGGTAATGATTATTATTAACAAACGTAATCTTTTTTGATTACTAGTCAACAATAAAGAAAAATCAAACACACTAGAGAAAATGGAGTTTATGAAATACACTGTGCAGAATGCAATGCTATTTATATCGGTCAATGTGGCCGTGCTCTGAAACATCGCATTTCTGAACATAAGAAGGTGATTTTAACCAATACAGCCAATACAGGTTTTGCAGATCATTGCTTACAACACAATCACTTCATAGACACAAAAAACGTAACACTACTACACAACACACATAAGGTAAAAAAATGGATTTGCTATAAATTCTAAAAATTAGAAAAGCTATAAAAAATAACAAAAATTTAACAAATGAACAAACTGAAGTCTGTGTATCCCCTTTATTAAAAGCTATTATTTAGTTTGGTTAACTTTTATATTTTGCATTCAGATTATATTTAGTTTTTACAGACACTTGACCTTCCCTTAGCTACTACACCCTCTCCATCTTCACACCTCGTACATGTCCGGATACACGCCCTAAACAGATGTTCACCACCACCCTAACATCCTCTGTTTATTTGTTCACTGATCTCTTTGACAATAGCTTGAGAAGCTGAAACGGCTGTTAGAATTAAATAAAAATTCGGCGGGGGCAGTGTCGGAGCCACGGCCGCAAACCTTCAGAGCGTAGAATACGTCTGTGTGCTTTAGGGTTGCTAATGTGTTATGAATAAAATGAACAAACACATATTTAGTTTTACAAAGTACAAAATTTTATTTGCAAAATCATTACGCAAGTTAATTAGTTGGTTTCAAGCAAGACTTTGTGACGTCTTTATTGGGAAACTCGCGCCTAAGCAACGGCATCACTTGAACAGCCACTATCTTTACGTCCATCTGGAACCACAGTCTGTCACAAACGTCACACGCGTGTCCAAATTCATTATTAAAGAATGTTTTGTGGATGTGCTTTGTAGCTAACTCCAACGTTTTGCTGAATTCGATCGGCTGATACACTTGCGAAGTCGGGCGCTCTTCCTCATCCAACTCGACTTCAGTATTTATTTCCTTGTATTTTAAGCGTTGTCGGTAAATCGTCTGACGTTCGGCATTGGTCATTTTGAGTTTTCTGAATTTCCCATGATTTTCTCTACTCTCCTATATGCGTTTACGATACTTTTGAGCACTTTAGCATCCATATACCGCGACATTTTGTCCGAACACACGACTTTTACAACTTGAATTACAATTATTCAAACCTCTTAATAATATCACCGCTATTACGGTACACTATGTAGATAGTACTCGATGAGACAATTTTAACGACACCTTACTCAACGTTCTATCGCATCGGAAACCGGAGAAATACTAATTTTAGTGCGCGCCGAGCGGCGCAAATCATTTCTATTTCTCCCCCTCTCACCCCGCGCTGGATGATGCAATAGCCCGCTTATATTGTGCTATTTATTATCTTTGTTCCTTTATCTGTTGAATGGTACCTCATATAAGCGTGAATCTTTTGTCGTTTAGATAATATTTCAATTTCAAACGTGACGTGAAAACGTAACGCTCGATTTTCTGGTTGGGGGTGCCTATTGCTGGCCTGAAAGGTAAGACGTATTCTACGTCAAAAACTGTGAAACGTACCAAGTGTCAGTTATCATTCGTCATAAAAAAATTACCCTTTTAAAACATAAAATGTTGCAGGTAAACTACCCTTTCTATTAACCGATCTTCACCAAAAACAATAGGTCTTGAGAACTCTACAATTTAGGGCTGTATCCTAATAATCATTTGATTCTGTTTGAATTTGTGGCTGTTATCGTTTCCAAAAAACAAAATCTACACAGACACACAGACAGACACACACACACACACACACACACACTTTTTTAAAAATGATTTTTTTTCATGTTTTGAGGGTAGTACAATCAGAACCTGCAATTATCTCGAACACGATTTTTTCGCCATGATCATACTTCCATTTCCTTATGGAACATGGAAGTAAAAATTATCCCCTCCCCCTTCAACTATAATTTTTATTTATAGAAAATTACCCCCATCCCGTTCAATCAGCCTCTTCATTTATAGATATTTCATCTACGTTTCTACAGTTGATTATTATGATCTTCTTATCAGGATACTTTATTTATCAAAATAAAGTACTTCACTCTTGTTAAAACATAAAATGTTGCAGGTAAACTACCCTTTCCTGTAACCGATCTTCATAAAATCAATAGGCCTTGAGTCCTCTAAAATTTAGGGACAAATGCAAAAAATTATTTGATTCTGTTTGATTGTTCGGTAGAAAAATTACCCTTGTTAAAACATAAAACGTTGCAGGTAAACTACCCCATTCCTTTAACCGATCTTCACAAAAAAACAATAGGTCTTGAGTACTCTACAATTCAGGGCTATATGCAAAAAATTATTTGATTCTGTTTGAATTTGCGGCTCTTATCGTTTGCCATAGAAAAAAAATCTACACATAGACACACAGACAGATAGACACACATACAGACACACACAGACACTTTTAGAAAAATTACTTTTTTTCATGTTTTGAGGGCAGTACAATCAGAATCTGCAATTATCTCGAACACGATTTTTTTCGCCATGACCAGACTTCCATTTCCTTATGGAACATGGAAGTAAAAATTGTATAAGTGTTTTTACTTCCATGTTCCTTAAGGAAATGGAAGTATGGTGATGGCAAAAAAATCGTGTTCGAGATTATTGCAGATTCTGATTGTACTACACTCAAAACATGAAAAAATATCGGTATGGAGAACCATACATGACTTCCATATTCTAAGATTTATATTTAAAATCATTTTCGAAATGAAATATTACCATGGAAACTACTTCTTTCTACTTACTGCTTCAGCCTTAACCACAGTACTGTGGTCACTAACATATACCACCTCACGTTATCGCACTCGATTTTCACTGATGCTGGAAGTCGATGGCATTGCCGAAACGTCTGGTTTTGTAGAAAACATTGGACTACGGCCAAATATTCCGGGAAGGAATTTTAACAAAAACTACTTCTTTGCTGCCGATAACGTTGTACACATATATATAAAAAATATGCATAAAATTAATGGCTTGTATAAGTTAATGATTGATCTCCATTAAGTAGTGCTCAAGTTTCCAAAGTTTTAATATTATGATGTCCGTAATTAAAACATCAGAGCAGGTTTAGTGTGTATGAGGGTACACCGTGGACAAAAATTTTTAACATTTCCTATTGAGCGTTGCTTAGAATAAAGCTGTGAATCTACAGTGTACGTTTCACAGAACAAACACGCGGAAAAGAAGGAGAACTCCGAAGTCACTCATGGACCCTCAGCATCTTGCAGAGGGTTCATTCCCTAAAGACGAAAAGTCTGTCTATGAATCGTTCCTCTGTAAACACGTGCAGTTACACTGCCCAGCGATCCACGGGAAGCAAATCGCTATCCACGCTGGACACTTTTTCGGCTTGCATGCGTTATGTTGGTATGGGTTCGGCACTTTCCATTTAAAAACCGTGCAAATGTAAGAAAATAAACTCTGTGTGTGTGTGTGTGTGTCTTCCCTGCCTTTTCATTGCGGTAGTCATAATAATAAAATGAAAACGTAAACAGTACATACCTGAGAAAACAATACATAAATGAAAAAACTATAATTTTATTGCCTGGCAACAAAATTATTTTATTTTTTAACAATTACCATTGTTTCAAAAAGTTTAAATAAATTTTCAAGTACTGTACTTTACTCTTGTTAAAACGTAAAAGGTTGCAGGTAAACTACCACTTCCCCTTAACCAATCTTCACCAAAATCGAAAGTCCTAGAGTCCTCTACAATTCACTGACGTATGCAAAAAATTATTTCATTATGTTTGAATTTGCGGCTGTTATCGTTTGCCATAGAAAATACGCTTGATAAAAAAAGTTGCTGGTAAACTACCCCTTCCCCTTAACCGATCTTCACCAAAAACAATAGGTCTTGAGTACTCTACAAATCAGGGCTGTATGCAAAAAATTATTTGATTCTGTTTGAATTTGCGGCAGTTATCGTTTGCCATAGAAAAAAAATCTACAGACAGACACACAGACAGACAGACAGACACACAGACAGACACACACAGACACTTTTCGGAAAACGACTTTTTTTCATGTTTTGAGTGTAGTAGAATCAGAATCTGCAATAATCTCGAACACGATTTTTTTTGCCATCACCATACTTCCATTCCTTAAGGAATATGGAAGTAAAAACTATAATTTTATTGCCTGGCAACAAAATTATTTTATTTTTAACAATTACCATTGTTTGAAAAAGTTTAAATGAATTTTCAAGTACTTTACTCTTGTTAAAACGTAAAAGGTTGCAGGTAAACTACCCCTTCCCCTTAACCGATCTCCACCAAAATCAAAATTCCTAGAGTCCTCTACAATTCACTGACGTATGCAAAAAATTATTTCATTATGTTTGAATTTGCGGCTGTTATCGTTTGCCATAGAAAATACGCTTGATAAAAAAAGTTGCAGGTAAACTACCCCTTCCCCTTAACCGATCTTCACCAAAAACAATAGGTCTTGAGTACTCTACAAATCAGGGCTGTATGCAAAAAGTATTTGATTCTGTTTGAATTTGCGGCAGTTATCGTTTGCCATAGAAAAAAATCTACACAAGACAGACAGACACACAGACACACAGATAGACAGACAGATAGACACACAGACACTTTTCGGAAAACGACTTTTTTTCATGTTTTGAGTGTAGTACAATCAGAATCTGCAATAATCTCGAACACGATTTTTTTTGCCATCACCATACTTCCATTCCTTAAGGAATATGGAAGTAAAATTCAATTTTTGAAAAGTGTCTGTGTGTCTATCTGTCTATAGGTTTTTTTCTATGGCAAACGATAACAGCCGCAAATTCAAACAGAATCAAATACGTTTTTGCATACTGCCCTTATTTGTAGAGTTCTCAAGACCTATTGTTTTTGGTGAAGATCGGTTAAGGGAAAGGGGTAGTTTACCAACAACGTTTTATGTTTTAACAAGGGTATTACCTATGGCAAACGATAAAAGCCGCAAATTTAAACAAAATCAAATAATATTTTGCATACAGCCCTGAATTGTAGAGTTCTCAGGACCTTTTGTTTTTGGTGAAGATCGGTTAAGGGAAAGAGGTAGTTTACCAGCAACAGTTTTTTTATCAAGGGTAATTTTACTTCCATGTTCCTTAAGGAAATGGAAGTATGGTGATGGCAAAAAAATCGTGTTCGAGATTATTGCAGATTCTGATTGTACTACACTCAAAGCATGAAGAAAAGTCGTTTTTCGAAAAGTGTGTGTGTGTGTTTGTGTGTGTGTCTGTAGATTTTTTCCTATGGCAAACGATAACGACCGCAAATTCAAAAAGAATCAAATATTTTTTTGCATACAGCCCTGATTTATAGAGTACTCAAGACCTATTGTTTTTGGTGAAAATCGGTTAAGGGAAAGAGGTAGTTTACCGGCAAAGTTTTTTTTAAATCAAGGGTAATTTTTTTCAATGGCAAACGATAACAGCCGCAAATTCAAACAGAATCAAATACTCTTTTGCATACAGCCCTGAATTGTAGCGTTCTCAAACCCTATTTTTTTGGTGAAGATCGGTTAAGAGAAAGAGGTAGTTTACCTGCAACGTTTTATGTTTTAACAAGAGTATTTTTTTGGCAAACGATAACAGCTACAAATTCAAACAGAATCAAATGATTATTATCATACGTCCCTAAATTGTAGAGTTCTCAAGACCTATTGTTTTTGGTGAAGATCGGTTAATGGAAAGGGGTAGTTTACCTGCAACATTTTATGTTTTGACAAGGGTATTTTCTATGGCAAACGATAACAGCCGCAAATTCAAAAAGAATCAAATAATTTTTTGCATACAGCCCTGTTTATAGAGTACTCAAGGCCTATTGTTTTTGGTGAAGATCGGTTAAGGGGAAGGTGTAGTTTACCAGCAACATTTTTTTATGAAGAGTAATTTTTACTTCCAAGTTCCTTAAGGAATGGAAGTATGGTGATGGCAAAAAAATCGTGTTCGAGATTATTGCAGATTCTGATTGAACTACACTAAAAACATAAAAAAAGTCATTTTTTCGAAAAGTGTCTGTGTGTCTATCCGTCTATCTGTAGATTTTTTCCTATGGTAAACGATAACAGTCGCAAATTCGAACAGAATCAAATAATGTTTTGCATACTGGCCTGATTTGTAGAGTACTCAAGACCTGTTGTTTTTGTAATAACGAGTTAATAACGAGCCTTGACGGCTAATAAAGGTTTCTAATCATTTCACTTGTTAAACATGATTCTTTATAATCTCTGTTAAAAGAAAGTAAAGTTCTGATTCATAAACACTTCATAATTTTCACAGTATTTAAGGCAAAATAAATTTAAGGCACCGTTATGATCCTCATTTTAATTTTTCTATTTGATTATATAGTTTCAAGTTTTGCATTTTTCATTAACTTACAGCAGATAGGAATGTGTTCAAAGCCAACTGTTATCGCTTTTAAATCGCAAGCATCGTATTTGTCTAACTGTTAGAAAAATAAACATAAGAAAAAACATTCCTATTAGAGAGTTATTTATAACTGTGCTTTACGCATGATAATACGAGGTTTGTCTAAAAAGTAACGAGACTGATAGCATAAAATAAAATAAATTGATGCTTTAACTACAAAAAAATGTTATCTCCTTTAAAGTAATTCCCTTGGGAAGTACTTACGGAGACGTTCCTACTGATTGAAACAGTGCTGGAAGTCTTCAACTGTCAATGCTTTAGTTGCCATTATGAATATCCAGCATACGTTCCTGGCTGAAAGATGTTTTGGAGGACGCTAGGACAGTCGGAACGAATTAGGAAGGCATCTTATAGGACAAACCTAATCAATAGTATTTTGAGGTAAGCGAAGTCCGCTGAAAATGATGTGATTGTATACTAAGACGCATTAGTAATTGGAAAAAAATAAAACGAAGTAACAACCAGGTCGATAACTTACTGCAACTGGTGTCGGCTGAATTCGTTAGCTTTTTTGCGCAGCTGAATGTATGTATTTGCTCAGCCAAATATGTTTGCTCAGCTGCACGTGTGTTCCCGAAATTGACGTATTATAGTTAAACATATGCACATACGTGATTAAACATATGTTCAGAAAGAATAAAGTAGTCTTGGTACATATGTACCAAGACATATGTGGCCATAACACTTATTTTCACAAATAACTTAATGTGACGCTAATGTATTTGAATAATCGTTTGTGTGATTTTTTGTGCAAACCGTACAATATAACTTATGCGTAGTAAAAAATTCAATTTTTTATAATAAACTGAACTTTCAAACACGCTCTCGCTACGTGCTCACGAATCACAGCTGTCAAAATGTTTTTGAGCTGTGAGCGTAAACACATCTTGCCTTTGGGCCTATACTGTGTATTCTAGGATAGACTGCTGTCCAAAAACAATAACGAAACTTTTACTTTAAATAAAAAGCAGTACCTTTTCTTAAATATCTTCTTTAGTTTCACAACAGTCGCGTGTAGTTTTCCTTGGCTTACTCTTTTAAACTTCCGTAATTTCATTAAATTTTTACGTGAATCGCTTATTTGACGACTTCAAACAGGAGGATCACAGCCTTTGCTATGATTATAGAAATCCTGTTTTTTGTCTTCGGCAGTCTTATTGACTGAGAATGTGTGGACAGCGATTGATCAATCTGACGCTTCCCCGTCCGAGTACGTCCTATTTTCGGGTGTGTCTCATTCTGCCACGCCAGAACCTGTGGTTGACCTGTTGATCTCGTTAGCTATCTGTCCTTCGGGTGTGTCTCATTCTGCCACGCCAGAATCTGTGGTTGACCTGTTGATCTCGTTAGCTATCTGTCCTTCGGGTGTGTCTCATTCTGCCACGCCAGAATATGTGGTTGACCTGTTGATCTCGTTAGCTATCTGTCCTTCGGGTGTGTCTCATTCTGCGACGCCAGAATCTGTGGTTGACCTGTTGATCTCGTTAGCTATCTGTCCTTTGTAGCGCACGGACTGATAATCATTAACAGGTCTACAGTCTATTAAAACTTAGTCTATGATCACTCGACAGGGATCACCGCCAAGTAGGTGAGATCCGAGTTGGGCGAAGCTAAATGTTTTTTCCTCGGTAAAACACAGTTTCACTTCTTATCCCTTACATTGGATTATAAGTGTAAGAAAATACGTTTTTTCAGTCAAACATAAAAACTGATATATTTATATTCATAAATCTGCACTCATTTGCATTATGGTCTGACGCTTGATACACGTTCCCACGTGTGATATCTAATATCACGATAAACTTTTAAAACTAATAATACACCAAATCAACCTATTACTTTTAACATATTTCTTTTAGTATTTGTAATTACAAAAAGAGATGTTTGATTGACCAAATGAAAGAACTCCTTGCAGGCATGTTACGCTTATTCTTTGAAACCCTGTAAAATGAATGAAAAGTTGTCCCGGAGGGGGAGAGAAGTAACAATGAAAAAAAAAGAAGAGTCGCATTGGACTTGATGTGGTCATCTCAAGTGGAAAGAATGTTAACAAGATGTGAACTATTTGATAAGAAAATAAATTAACATAAATGGACGTGGGATTTAGATCTAAAGATGAACAGGACACCTAGCCGGTAATAGATGTAACAGTGGAGACTTAAATACAGGAGATTAACCAATTCGTATGGTCCAGAAGACGGAATTAGTCATAATAGGGAAGGGGCGGACTTTTAAAGTTGCAGCGAGAGAAATCTACCTTGGAGAGGAATTAATAAAAAAATCTGTTTGCTACAATGCAATAAATGACGGTTCCAGCATGTGTCTAACCTAGATACAATACGTATTCTGTTACAGAGACATTTTGAAATACAGTCTTGAAGGAAATCTATCGAAAAACTAGGACGGCTAAAGGAAAGCTTCTTTAAAAGAAGGTGGCTGTGATAGATTGTACACATTTAACTGATGGACGTTTGCCATCACAATATAAATGCGACGTTTCGGTTACCCATACCGTTTACAGGCTAATTATGTGTTAATGTATATAAAGAAATGAGTAATACTCTACCAACTAGTGATAGACAGTTAACAAAGTAATAATAACAAAATCAAAACTTCATATAATATATAATCCAAAGGTAAAATAATCCAAATGAATACTTACTACGAAGCATTCACAAAACACAAGCACAATGCATACGCACACTTGCACACCATCAAGGTCAACAAAACACTGCAACAGAGACGCAACGAGCCCAACGCTTTTGTAAGCCGGCTACGCACTAACCATCTCCGCTGGACGTCATGACGGACAGCAAGTCAAAAACGACAGTGCGTAGCTTTGACATCCATCCGCACGTCGTGTATTTTATGAAGATGTGCACGACGAAAAATGAGTCCAGCAAGACCATCAGCTCAAGCCGCACCACGTGCGGATGGATCGTGTGTAGTGTTGACGGATGTCAAGGAATCGTGCATCGTGCATGTTTGATCATGCGTACGCTTGCTGTCTATCAAATCGTCAATTTCGAGCAAGTACAGTACATGTTTTTAGAGCACATTCGTTTAATAAATGTTTACTGTTTAATTTTACGTTACATTAATTCTTTAGTTTATATTTAATAAGTAACGATTCAGATAAATTTCAGTTTAATATTTAGTTTAGTTTATTCGTCGTTTACATAATACATTCAAATATCATTAGCAGTTATTTTAAATATTGTTATTATTAATTTGTTTTGATTACAATTCATAATGAACCGTAAAATAACATCAAAATTTATCGAAAAATATAAATTAAATAGATGTCTGTGGGACGTATCCTCGGCAGATTACAA
The DNA here is from genome assembly GCA_034769895.1 of Magicicada septendecula. Taxonomy (NCBI): domain Eukaryota; kingdom Metazoa; phylum Arthropoda; class Insecta; order Hemiptera; family Cicadidae; genus Magicicada; species Magicicada septendecula. The sequence continues at coordinate 87,085,656 of CM068370.1, forward strand.
TAAAATGATTTTTACAAAACACAACGAGAACTATAGAACGTCTGGCACGCTGGACGAGTTGCAGGACAGTGTGGTGCCCACATCCATCACCGACGTCGGGCACGCTGGACAGCGGCGATGGATAGTTCGTAGCCGGCTATAGTAAAAGTTAAAGTAGGCGCCAAACGAACAAACCGCTCAGGTCACACAACAGCTACACTGTTTTACGAAGTTACGTTCGGAATTCTCTGCTAACTTGACTAATGTAATTATTATTTGTAACAATGATAGCAGCTTCCTTAAATCTTCATTCGAACCACATCTTTTCTTTACCAATATTTTTTGCTTCCTGAAATAAAACCTTCCTCCCACATATGCACAGCCTCGATTTCCTCCATTCCAATCTCCAATGTTTCCTCCATCTTGTGGTTTCCTGGTTTCGTGTATTCACAATTGTGAGTTCTCAGACCTGAGAGCTTTCTTTAATATCTCCTTAGTCTATCTAATCATGAAACACGAAACACTGTGTTGCTACTGGTCTTATAACTCTACACATGCTTAACATCTGTTCTCTGCTGATATTTTGAAGACTTGATAAAATATCACTTCCAAATTATGATGATATGCCAGAATTCTACACTGATTGCGACTTAAGCGGCGGATGGCATAGAAGAAGCTTATAGGATGCAGTTTAAGGGATAGCAAAGGAGGCGGAGGACACAAGATAAATTAGGATAAAATAACACGATTGCTTAAGAAAAGACATACTTAGAGTAAGGGGAATGTATACGGAACATAGAAAGAATTTCCACTACCTGGGAGTAACGGCTAGTGGAAAAATTAAAAGGAAAAGTTAAAAAAAGGTAATGAAATGTACACAACCAGAGGAAAGAAGAGTATATATTTCTCCGTAAACGTAAGTGTAGTCTCCATTAATTTCACATTTTAATTACGTGGATATATTATATCATACAGAAACACCATTGACTATGATAATAAGATTGTATCACTTATAGACAATTGTGAAATAGAAGATTAAAAAAATATAACATCGAATGATATCCGGTTGAAGTTTTACAAAACAGTAGCGATTCATACATTTCTGTATCCACGTCAAACAGGTACCCTCGGTAAACAGAAAGAAAAGAAAATTCAAGGTGTTGAAATGAAATTTTTAAGAAGTATGCAAGGATATTACTTTCTACATCAGCAATGAAATGAAGCTATTAGAAGAGAACTAATAAAACAAATAATTTCGAATGAAGATTGGTAAAAATAGGGAACAATAGGAGACGTTGCAGACACTTGGACCGCATGCTAAATGGTAGATGAGCAATAGCAGCCTTGGTAGACTGAGGAGATGGGTTCCAGAACAGGTCATCTGGGGCTCTAATCCTTCGAGTGAAGATGATGATCCCATTTTCTTATTCATTTCTCATCCCCTTTGGATAAGGATTACTCTTCGGATTCATACACGAACACCAGTGTGGTCATATAATCGTTATTAATTGATGACTCATTTGGGACTTGGTGAAACATATTAATACAAAGGTTTTTAAAAATATATAAAAACACTTGGTACGTTTCACAGTTTTTGACGTAGAATACGTCTTACCTTTCAGGCCAGCAATAGGCACCCCCAACCAGAAAATCGAGCGTTACGTTTTCACGTCACGTTTGAAATTGAAATATTATCTAAACGACAAAAGATTCACGCTTATATGAGGTACCATTCAACAGATAAAGGAACAAAGATAATAAATAGCACAATATAAGCGGGCTATTGCATCATCCAGCGCGGGGTGAGAGGGGGAGAAATAGAAATGATTTGCGCCGCTCGGCGCGCACTAAAATTAGTATTTCTCCGGTTTCCGATGCGATAGAACGTTGAGTAAGGTGTCGTTAAAATTGTCTCATCGAGTACTATCTACATAGTGTACCGTAATAGCGGTGATATTATTAAGAGGTTTGAATAATTGTAATTCAAGTTGTAAAAATCGTGTGTTCGGACAAAATGTCGCGGTATATGGATGCTAAAGTGCTCAAAAGTATCGTAAACGCATATAGGAGAGTAGAGAAAATCATGGGAAATTCAGAAAACTCAAAATGACCAATGCCGAACGTCAGACGATTAACGACAACGCTTAAAAGACAAGGAAATAAATACTGAAGTCGAGTTGGATGAGGAAGAGCGCCCGACTTCGCAAGTGTATCAGCCGATCGAATTCAGCAAAACGTTGGAGTTAGCTACAAAGCACATCCACAAAACATTCTTTAATAATGAATTTGGACACGCGTGTGACGTTTGTGACAGACTGTGGTTCCAGATGGACGTAAAGATAGTGGCTGTTCAAGTGATGCCGTTGCTTAGGCGCGAGTTTCCCAATAAAGACGTCACAAAGTCTTGCTTGAAACCAACTAATTAACTTGCGTAATGATTTTGCAAATAAAATTTTGTACTTTGTAAAACTCAATATGTGTTTGTTCACTTTATTCATAACACATTAGCAACCCTAAAGCACACAGACGTATTCTACGCTCTGAAGATTTGCGGCCGTGGCTCCGACACTGCCCCCGCCGAATTTTTATTTAATTCTAACAGCCGTTTCAGCTTCTCAAGCTATTGTCAAAGAGATCAGTGAACAAATAAACAGAGGATGTTAGGGTGGTGGTGAACATCTGTTTAGGGCGTGTATCCGGACATGTACGAGGTGTGAAGATGGAGAGGGTGTAGTAGCTAAGGGAAGGTCAAGTGTCTGTAAAAACTAAATATAATCTGAATGCAAAATATAAAAGTTAACCAAACTAAATAATAGCTTTTAATAAAGGGGATACACAGAATTCAGTTTGTTCATTTGTTAAATTTTTGTTATTTTTTATTGCTTTTCTAATTTTTAGAATTTATAGCAAATCCATTTTTTTACCTTATGTATGTTGTGTAGTAGTGTTACGTTTTTTGTATCTATATATATTTGGTTGTCTCTTCAACACCATAATAACACACAATGACAACAGTATAAAATACCAAAAACCTACAGGAAACCAATAACAACAAGCAACCAAAACACAAATACTCCACAAGATATAAAATCAGGAAGGCTGAGGATGGGAACAATATGATTCCCAAAACATGTATCAAATAAGGGAAAAACATCTTGAAGTAAATAATTTATAAATAATACATAAATTATATATATGTATATATATATATATATATTCTATATAAGTAACTCGATGTTACTTAATGTTATGTAATAACATTCGATATTACTCGATGTTACTCAAAATATGATGCAAGTCATGGTGGATTAATTAAAACAGGATAACGTAAAACTAACAGAAAATTTAAATGAATTAAAACAAGATAATTTAAAACAAACAGAAAATTTAAATGATAAACCAAGTGAATTAAAACAAGATAATTTAAAACTAAGATAAGATTTAAATGATAAGCTAGGTGTAGTAAAAGAAGAATTAAAACAAGATATAATAGATAGTATTACACAGTTACGGATAAAATTATAGACACTAATACGTGCATAGATGCACTTGAAAATAAAGTTAAACAAGCCCTTCATGAACAAGCTGTTAGAATAGAAAACAAGCATAAAGAATTACGCGTTGAATGGAAGAAAGATTTAAAAGACATTCATAAACAAATAACTGAAAATGTAAATGAAACTAAATATAGCAAAGCATGAATAGGACCGTAAAATACGGGATGTCCATGATCAGCTTAAAGTGACCACAAGTAAAACATATGAAATAGAGACACGGACTACTGTAATAGAGAATAAGCTAGAAGAAACATCCAAGACTGCTAAAGATTGTTCTGAAGAGATGTCAAATATGAAAGAAGAGGTGAAGACTGAAATGGATCAACTTCGAGCTGAGCTACGTAGACGTCCAACGCAGATGATGGTTTATCCGGCACCTTCAGAAGATAGGGTTAAACTAACATTTGCAGGAAATAAATGGGAGAACAGCATGGAATTTTTGGTCAATTGCGAAAAATAAATGGAAAAAATTGGTTGTAATATTTATGATAACGAGAAAATAAATTTGTTACTCACCATTTCATAGATTCAGCAGCACAGGGGTATACTATCATACGTGATAATGTCACAACTTATCAACAATTCCGTGATTCATTTGAAAATAGGTATTGGAATATCCATATGCAACGTCAGGTACGTGATCAGCTAGAATATGGTAAATTTAATATTCATGGTCGTCAGAGTATTGAACAGTATACGATAGCACAAATTGAAAGACTAAAACATCTTAAACCTAAATTTTCAGAATATGAAATAATATCCAAACTGTCTTACCATTTTCAGAAAAACATCCAACTCGCTGTTTGCACACAAGGTATTAAAACAATTGAAGAATTTTTAATACTTGTAACACAATCTGAAAATATCACTCGCAGTGAGAATATACAACACAATTATCAATCGCACAGTAATCACAAAAGTAGCTATAATCACAGCAGTAATAATAATAAACAGCAAACGCAACACATGCAAAATAAAGCACCTGTTAACATAATGCACAAACCAACGACTCAGCGTGTAGAAGGCATTCGTCAAGAGAAGGAGAGGAGCAGTGAGAATGAGAGAGAAGGTAGAGGTGAGAAGGGGGGCTATGTCTGGCCAACTTCTAAAAAGAGATTCCATAAGCCGTATGATCGCTCAGTCAACGCGGTAAAAGTAAACACTGGAAACATGAAGAGAGGGTGCGAAGCGGAAGCGGCAAGTGAGCCATCGATGTCTAAACAGCAACAATGACTGAATATGCATTCAAAGCGGTACACAATAAACAATATATATCCTGTTGACGTACAAAAAAATTACTTAACACGGACGAGGGTTGTAAATCAAGCGGAACACCACACACAATGCCCTACTGTGAATGTGCGTATAAACAACTGTAAAATTAAAATGTTGGTGGACACAGGTAGTCAACTGTCAGTTTTAAACGCTGCCTGGATGCAACGAAATAAAAATTATTTTAAAAATACACCAATATTACCTGTTAATAATATGAACATTACAACCGCTACTACTAAGCGAGGAAAAGTCAAAAAACAAGTATACGTAACAATTACACATGAAAATGTAGAAATAGAATGTCCAATGATTATTATGAATAAGCTAATATATGATGGTATTATAGGAATTGATTTATTGAATGTGCTAGATGCTAAGATTGATATCACTAATAATAAGATAACATGTAATTATAAGGGTGTTCAACATAGCATAAGTATGAATAAAGAAGAAAAACAGTATAGGGTAAGTGAGACACCTATTGTCTTAGCTAAACCCAAAGTTCAATATGTACCAACTCAATGTACAAGTCAAACTACTGACAAGATTTCTAAACAGGAAGAAAAGCAGCTTCAAGAATTAATAAATGAATATGACGATATTTTCAATGAAACACCGATGCAGACGACAGTCTACAAACATACCATAACTGTGACAGACCCAACAAAATTCATCAGGAGGACGTACCCTATTCCAATGCGCTACAAGGAAGAAGTAGAAACGGAAATACGTCGCATGCTGGATAATAACATGATAGAACGGTCCAACAGCAACTTCTTAAATCCTCTTGTAGTAGTAAAGAAGAAAAGCGGGGATATTCGTCTATGCCTGGACATGCGGGAGCTGAACAGTATTATAATGAAAGAGTATGACTGTGCGCCTAATGCGGACGAGCTGTTTACAAAGTGTGAAGGAGCATGCTGCTTGACTAAGCTAGATCTACGTTCAAGTTTTTGGCAAATTCCAATCCGAGAAGAGGATAGAAAATTTACTGCATTCCTGTTTAAGAACAAGTGTTACCAACATAAAGTAGTACCATTTGGAGTAAGTACAAGTTTGGCAGCTATTGTAAAATGTTTGAAAAGAACATTGGGCCCAGAGGTGGAACCTTATATGATGATCTTTGTAGATGATATTCTAGTGATATCTAAGACATTCAATGAACATATCAAAATCTACGAACAATATTCCATAAGTTTAGGCAAGCAAACATGTCCATAAACCTAAACAAATGTGAATTCATAAAAACTTCCATCCAATTCCTAGGACACATCATCTCATCCTCAGGTTTACAACCAGATCCTACCAAGATAACCAGTAAAACCAACTTTCCTATACCCAGGAATCTTAAAGGTCTACGTGCATTTTTAGGTTTAACTGGATAGTACAGGAGATTTACACCATTATATGCCAAAAGGACTCAACCTTGGTTAGAGTTGACAAAGAAAGGAAGAAAATGGAAATGGGAGAAGAAGCATCAAGAAGCCTTCGACCAAGTGAAGACGTTATTCATAGAAAACATCATGCTACATCATCCTCAACTGGAAGGAAAATTTGTAATTTATTCTGATGCTAGTGATTACGCCGTGGGAAGTGTACTATACCAGAAGGATTCTGAAGGAAAACTAAGGGTCATCGCCTACGCGAGCAGAGTTTTCAAAGGAGCAGAGCGGCACTACTCAACATCAGAGAAGGAGATACTTGCAATTGTCTACGCACTTAAAATATTACATTTATGGTACTCATTTTGAAATACATACTGACCATCAAGCATTGTCATTTCTACTGAAATGTAAAGTAACGAACTCTCATTTACTGAGATCGATTTTTAGCCATTGGAGAGTACTCATTCACTATCAAGTACTGCAAAGGAAACGATAATAGCGTTGCAAATATATTAAGTTGTTATGTTACAGAAGAATGTGAGGAAATCTACAATAAGGAGGATAACAAAGTATATCTATTACCTATACAATTTGAAACTAGTGACGAAGTAAAAAGAATGCTACAAAATCTAGCAGAAGAACAAAATCAAGGTCTTACATTACGAAATCTAAAACTTCAATCTCACCTACCAGCACAATATAAGCTATATAACAACATTCTTTTCAAATTTATAAGACATGATTGGAAAATTGTGTTGACTAACGAGATGTTATTTAAACTGATAACACCAACTCATGAGAGCTTAGCTCATGCCTCGGCATTAAAATTTTATTTATCCCTTAGAGAAGATTTTACAATCAACAACATGTTTAGAAAAATTAAAAATGAATTGAAGACATGCTATGATTGCCAGACTGCTAAGCAACCTAATCTTCACACATATGTGGAAATGCAAAGTATACAGAAGAAGGCGAAAGGAGAGTTAGTTGCAGTGGACTTCTTAGGGCCATTACCACGATCAAGTCGGGGGATTAAACACATACTAGTCTGTATAGTTGTATTTTCTAAGGCAGTTCATCTGTATCCTATTACGCGACCCACAACAAAAGCTGTCCTAAAAATTCTGTTACAAAAATATATTCCAATATATGGTAAAATGAAGAGGATTCTTAGTGATCAAGGAGTGCAATTTTAAAGTGACATATGGAATAGAGTATTAAGGGAAAATGGAATCCAACCCATACTCACATCCATCAGATATCCATAGGGAAATTTAGGCAAGAGAGTGAATAAAGAATTGGGTAAGTACCTACATATTTACTGCCATAACCAACACAATAAATGGGCAGAATATTTACCATTTTTTGAAAAAGCCATTAATGATAATTATAGCGAAGCAACGAGCTACACACCGACAGAGATTGAACAAGATCGTCAACCCGACAGATTTCGGAAGCGGTATTTCACAAACCTGCTAATCAGAACTTACCGGTATCTTTAAGTGTTAAGATTGGAAAACGTATTGACAATACTGCTAAAAAATTCTTCAGATTGTATGATGGACCTTACACTTTGCTAAGACAAGTTGGCAAACAAACTTTCATTGTATATGATGACACAAGGCAGAGAGAAATAGGCAAGTACCATGCGAGCTCTTTAAGGAAATTCTACGAATGAATAAATAGGTCACTGTGACAGATAAAGGTGAACACGCATTCAAGTAGATAGACTGCGAAGCGACGCAGCAAGTCAACATGTATGGGAGGGGAATATATTGTTCAGCCCACCTCACATAAGGATAACGGTAAAATTATTATTCCCATTGAAAAGCATTATTCATTATTATGAGCATAATTAATGTAAATAAATAGTGTATTAGTAAAATGTACTGTAGAATTTTGTCTAATGTAATTAACAAGTTTATTAAATTTTTTTTATTAAGCAGGAAAATAATGCAACAGTACATATGAGTATGGTACTGTGCATTGCACAATTAGTGAAGATAATTTATGTAAATTAAAATAAATAAACAATATTGTCAGTAGTATAATAATTCAGATAGAAAGCTGTAAAGGGGAACAACGAATTTGTCTGCTTGAACAGGAAAGTCATGCCACACACAGCTGCGTCTGTGTACACGTGTATCTTATGTGTGTGAGTGTGGCCAGTTAATTCCTGCAAAGCGTCACCCCTAAATAAATGTTAATCAATAAATAAATTATTTAAATTGTGATAAGTGTGTGTAAAATATCACAAAACAAAATACGCCACAGTGTGAATAATATAAAGACGCACGCGTATACAAAGTGTTTAAGATCCGGCCCGAGTGGACCAAAAAAATGTTAATGTCGGCACGTGTGTACCAAAAAATGTTCTGTTAGGAAGAATGATGCTTGTGGTGCTATTGCCAGGATGCAAAATAATGACGATAGTGGACTGTATTTAATACATTTATTAAGTTTCTGTTGTACACTTAAATCATAGTGTTGAGATTGGCTAAGTCTGAAGAGATTTTAATTTTGAATGAACCGAGTCGTTAAGAAAGCTACATGGTAGATGAGGCGCAAATGTGCGACACTACAACTACAATAAAAATGTTGAGGCCTAAGGCCTAGATAATTGTCGTAAGGATTGTCGTATGACTTGAGGCGCGAGTACGCGGCACTCAAGCTACATGAAACTAAGAATTAGCAATGTATTGCTAATGTATATTGTAGTATACAATATACTGTTGTAGGGCCTAAAGCCTACATGAATTGTCTGACGACAAGAAAAATGATGAATGACAGAACAAGCGAGCAAACGTTATGACGTCTGCCGCCTGCCGAAGCTCGGTCGAACTGTGTGGTTGTATAAACATGATAAGCGCAATTTCAGAAAGTACAGATTAGCCAACATATGAATGCGAAAATTACCACAGTACTGTCCATAACTGCCCGCAAAAAATCAAAAGATTTTTTAATACATTTTAATAACTTATTGTAGGAAAACACAGTGTTCTTGATAATAAAAGTCAATCTCAATAAATTGTATTGAACCTTGAGAATGAAATGTTAGATAACAGTTATGACATTAACTGTTTAGAGATAAGCTTGAGTGATGATAAGAGTTGAGCAGGCCAAGGTCGGCTTGCAACCTGACTTATACATGAGTATAAATGCAAAAATTAGCAATGTATTGCCAATATATATTGTATGTATACAATATTAAACAATATAAGACATGAAAAATACATAGTTTGACAATGTTTAATGATGAATAATCGGTGACTCATCACACGATGGGCCCGATAAATTGTAACATTTATGCAAGTCATAATGGTTAGCTTGAACCAGTTAAGGCCAGTTGACGTATACAATAGTGTTGAATGCAATGAACAAACAAAATTATTAAAATTATACATGTAAAGACATAAATTTAGCATGACGCCTTATAGTTTGCACGATGCATGCTATACCTGAAGTTTCAGGAATGTACAATAAATTGTTATGTGAAAACAAGCTATACATAGTTGAATGATTGCAATCACAAAGTGTAATGATATGTATGTCATAATTAAAGCATGAATAATAATTGTGCAATACGTGATCACAAAATACAAATACAAAATACAATATAAAAATATAGGCGTGGCGTATGGTTATAGACAGTATATGCGGATAAAACAATGTGTTTTACATAGATACAAGTTATACATAATAAATACAATAGAAATCGGTTTAGATAATTACAAATACATGAATACAAGGCACAATAGCATAAGTGACAAGTACAACAAATGTGGTTATACAAAATGTAATACATGTGTTGAACAATTGCGAGAAATAAATTCACAGAGTAGTAAAATATCACACATATTGACAAATGTGCAAGAAAATGCACACATGGTTTGTATAGCTGCAGACCATGCGAATATTATAACAAAATTTTTACATAAAAACAATAGTAAGCAAAGAAATGAGGCATAAATCAAATGTTGCATACACGAAAATACAAAATAATAATTAAAGCTTTGCATATTAAATAAACTGACACTTGCTTGAGTAAAATAAACAGTTTCTGAATCAAAAATATACAAATTAAAGCTTATGCTAAAAACAAAGGTGCTTATAACTAACAAAATCTTCTTAGAACATCTGATTTATGTATTTTTGACAAGTATATACAAAGGAAAATAAACCTTTTTTTTACTGTTCGTCCCTAGTAGGGACCAAACATAATTTATGAATTGGTCTGCGATAGGTGCCAGTAGGCGTGCGAACGTCAACTACTCTAATTAAGTTGTCTGGGCCGGGAAATGTGGAGGTAATTACACCAAATTTCCACGCTAATGGAGGTAAGTTATCCTCAATCAGTAAAACCAGGTCACCAATGGAAACGTTGTCCTTGGCGAATTTCCATTTGTGACGTTGCTGTAATTGATGTAAGTAGTCGCGAGACCAAGCCTTCCAAATGACTTTGACAAACTTCTGGAGAAGTTGCCAACGTCCAAGACGAGAGATGGGAACGTGAGATAAGTCAGGATCAGGAATCGCCGTTAATGGTGCGCAAATTAAAAAATGGCCAGGTGTAAGTGGCACCGGATCATTTACATCCGATGAAACGGCGAATAATGGACGTGAGTTTAGACATGCCTCTATCTGAGACAAAACCGTCGTAAACTCCACGAAGGTGAGTATAGATATGCCGACCACGCGGCGCAAATGATACTTTAAACTCTTTGTACCGCTCTCCCACAGACCACCAACGTGAGGTGACGAGGGCGGAATAAATGACCATGTAATACCATGAGAGGTCGTAAAGGATTGGATTGATAAGGTGGCATCCTTATTATGCCAAAGATTGTAAAGGTCATGCAAAACATTGCGGGCCTTCCTAAAGTTCGTGTCATTATCAGAATATAAGTGGCTGGGTATACCCCTACGGGACATGAAACGACGTAAGGCAGCTATAAACGCGTTGGCTGTAAGGTCTGAAACCAATTCCAAATGAATGGCCCTGGTTGCTAAGCAGATGAACAAAGACACATACGATTTTGACAGAGTCCTAGATTTCTGCCCGCCATGACGAATCATGAAGGGACCACCATAATCAACTGCGCAGAATAGAAACGGCCGCGAAGGAGTGACTCTAGGAGATGGCAAAATACCAAGCCTTTGAACCTGATGTTTGGCACTAAACCTGAGACACTTGACGCATCTACGAATGATGGAGCGAATGACTATCTTGGCGTTAATGATCCACCAACGTTGACGAAGTGAGTGATGCACGAGTTGAGTACCAGCGTGGAGTAGACGAATGTGTTCGCGTTCAATAATAAGGCGAGTGATATGAGCCGATGGATGCAAGACAATAGGATGCTTATTGTCATAAGGTAGTCGCGACTGCTGTAATCGTCCGCCGACGCGTATGACGCCAGACTCATCAAGAAACGGGTCCAGAGAAGACAACTTACTCCTGATAGAAACAGAAGACCCATTACGAAGACAATTAAGCTCAGCAGCGAAGTGGATCGACTGAGATTGGTTTATGAAAAAATTGAGAGTGGAATGAGTTTCAACGGGGGTAAGAGCGCCCGAGATTTTCTCAGCCCTGGAGAGTCTAATATTTTTGATGAATCGAAAGCAATAAGCGTATACGCGAGTCAGACGGTGCAACGAAGAAAAGTCCTTTGAAAGATCAATGGCTAAGGTAGACATTAGAGAAAGTTTGGGGGTTGTTTCTCCTCCGCAGTGAATTCAGGAGACGACAGATTAGAAGGTAAAAAGGGTGGAAAAAGATTGGACTCGGAAGATTGAGACAAAGAAGCGGGACCATGCCACCAAAGCGAACAATCGCGCAAAACGTCGGGGTGACATCCCCTAGAAATAATGTCAGCAGGATTATGTTGAGAATTGATGTGATGCCACGTGTAGGCTTCAGTAAGACGCTGAATCTCGGCAACACGATTAGCGACGTAGGTCTTCTACCTGGAAGACTGGGCATGAATCCAGTAAAGGGACACCATGGAGTCAGAATACAGGTGAACACTATTGATAAAGGAATGAAGAGCAGGGGTGACCTTGAATAAGAGTCGCGATAACAACAAGCAAGCGCAGAGTTCAATGCGAGGTAATGACACCTGTCGTAGGGGGGACACGCGAGATTTAGAACACAGAAGGTGACACGAGGCCGATGAATCTTGATAAATGACTCTAATGTAAACACAACACCCATATCCCCTTTCAGAAGCATCCGAAAACCCATGTAATTCAACTATCTTTGGTTTAGACTTGCAGCGAATAGAACGTGGGACAACAATTTTACCGATCAGACATAATTTATCGCATAATGAATGCCAATGCAAGTGTAATTGCCCGGAGATTGGCTCATCCCAACCAAGATTGCACACCCAGAGTTGCTGCATAAACTGTTTGTACAGGAAAACAATGGGACCGACGAGTCCGAGTGGGTCGTATATACCTGCGATAATCGATAGGATTTTCCTCTTAGAGATGCTTGATTCAACTGGGAATGATTTGATGTCAAACAAAAATGAATCTGTAGTGTTATTCCAGAGAATGCCCAAGGTACGCACATTACCTTGTTTGTTTAAAGGGAGTGATAAATTATCATGATCTGCGACCACATTGGATTCATTTGATGCCCATTTATGCAGAGTGAGGCCGTATTGACCCAACAACGTACCTAAGTCAGATTTCAACTTGGTCAGATCAGAAATGGTGTCTGCACCGGTTAACAAATCATCGACATAGAAATCATTAATTATAGCTGACGCAGCGTCAGGAAAAGAAGCTTCATGATCCTTACCAATCTGATTAAGACAGCGAGTGGCCAAAAACGAAGCACTAGCAGTACCGTATGTTACAGTTCGCAATACAAAATGTTTAAGCTGTTCGAGTGGAGAGTTACGCCACAGAATACGTTGATAATGACAATCCTTATCAGATACCAGAATTTGTCGATACATCTTCTCGATGTCGGCGATGAGAACATAGTTGTGCATACGAAATCGCAAAAGAATAGAAAAAAGATCTTGTTGGACGTTTGGGCCTACCAACAAAATATCATTGAGAGAAAGGCCATTGGTAGTTTTGGACGAGCCGTCAAAAACGACGCGAAGTTTTGTCGTAGAACTAGAATGTTTAAAGACGGCATGGTGAGGCAAATAGTAGGTATTTGAAACCCCGGAAATGATAGAGCAATCGTCGACAAGCGTCATGTGGCTAAGATCCTTATACTCCTGAATAAAGTTTGCGTATTCGCGCGCAAGCTTAGAATCACGCATGAACCGGCGTTCTTAACTCAAGAATCTCGCTTCAGCGTTAGCATAGGACTCACCCAACTGGGGATTGTCAGACTTAAATGGTAGCGAAACAACGAACCTACCCTCCTCATTGAGATGAGTGGACTTAACAAAATGCTCCTTACAAGCTGTATCGTTACTAATGGGTGCATTATCAGGGATAGTTTCGGTCTCCCAAAATTTCTCGAGAGACGCCAGAATTTTACTGTCGTTGTTCCTAGCCAGGAACGAAACAGCAGGACCCTTATAACGGCAGTGTTTGGGCAGACTGCCTGCTAGAATGTAGCCTAACTTTGTTTCTTGTATAATAGGGAAATGAGAACCGCGTACATATTTGTTGGCTAAAATTAAATCTAAATAAAATTGTGCTCCTAAAAGTATGTCGATATCAGCTGATATGTTGAAATGTGGATCGGCGAGGAAAACGTTATCTGGGACGTTAAACTGATTTATGTCGAAAGATTGTGCTGGCAGTTTATGGGTTAATGCAGATAAGACCGCGCATGTTGCTTGGAAACTAAATCTTTGATAGCGTGAAATAATGCGTATAGACGCCAAATTAGTGGCACAACACGCGGCTTTATTTATACCTGTAATCGGTATGTTAGATTTAGTCAAGTTAAGCCGTAATTTCTTAGCAAATGATTCCGTACAAAAATTTATTTGTGACCCCGCATCCAATAGAACTCTTGCGAGTTGTCTGTTGCCAGCCCGGTCGATGACAAACACAATTGCTGTTGATAAGAGAACATTGTTTGTGGATTGTAATTTAAGTGAGCAATAGTTGCTGCTGCTGGCAGAAACTGGTTTTGAAACATTATTTATGTGTAGCAATGTATGGTGTCGTTTTGAACAGATCTTACATGAATGTTTGATCTTACAATTAGATGAAAAATGATCTGGTCTTAAACAATTGGTACAGCATTTATGATTTAATATAAATTGCCCTCGTTTTGATGTGCTTAACGCACGAAATTTGTCACACATGTAAATTAGATGACTAGAATTGCAGCATAAGCATAAATAATTGTTTGAAGATGAGTGATAACTTTTAAATGCAGTGCTGCCAGCAGAGTTTCGTAATTTATGTTTGTCAGATTTATTGAATCTTAAAGTTGACTTGTTGAGCTGCTGTCCGGCATCGATAGGCAGTGTATTTTCTAGCAACTGTCTACGTGCGTTTAAAAACTGAGTGAAGCTTTGAAAGTTAGGAAGATTATCGGAGTCTATAGACTCCTTCCATAATTTAAACGTGGTATGGTCCAGTTTTGCTGACAATAATTGTACAGTGATAAGCTCGAATGAATCCACTGACAGTTGCATGGCCGCCAGTGAATTAACGGAAGACGTTATTGTATTTATGAATTCTGCCAAGCTTTGGACAGAGTCCTTAATTGTTGACTGTACTTCAAGCAAATTTTGAATATAATACTTAGCTAGTATGAATTTGTTGTCATATCTAGCGGACAGTAAACTCAACGCTATCGAATAGTTTTCGTTACAAATAGGTAATGCCTTAATTAAATCTAGCGGCTCATTTTTCAGAGACGAATACACATAATGTAATTTCTGCACTGACGTTACATCAGATCTGGCGTGCACCAAGTCCAGAAATATTGAATAGAAGTGCTGCCATTCTAAGATATTGCCTGTGAAGTAGGGCAGACTTATCGGTTTTAATTGCATATTGCTTGTTAATACGGGAGATACAGTCTGAACGTTGAAGGTTTCTATCAATTGCAAGATATTGGCTTCTGTTGAATATAACAGCTCTTCAACCTCAATTCGGTCTTCTTGAGCAGCGTTTATGTCTTTAGAAATGAGTTCAATTTCGGACTGTACCTCATCGTATTTTGTTGCCAAACTTTTTAGACTTTCGAGTCTAACCGTTAAAAAATGTTTTGTATTAGTGTTTTTATCAAAGTTAATGATAGCCGAATTAATTCGCACTATGGCAGACTTTAAGCCGCCTCTCTTTCTGACCAACACCTTGAGGCCTTCTTCAGCCATTGTACGCACCTTGTAATGATGTTAATGATGTGGTACCTGGTATGCGATGTCCTGGAGCGTCGAGGCTGTGGAGAAGATAGCAAACACACAGACCGGAGAGATGACTGCTTAAGCTGGACTGTTGACGCTAGCACATGGATGGTCTTGCAGTGATGTCGTCACGAGGCTCAATGGCGATGAAAGAAATTCTGAGTAAGTCCCGAGACGGTCGGAGCAGCGAATATGCTGAATCGCCCGTGATGGCCAGAAATTGGGGCAGAAAAATGATGAAAACCGCTGTTAAGTTGCAGAAAGTAAATGACAAATCCAGGCACGGAGCGACCAAAAAATGTTTAAGATCCGGCCCGAGTGGACCAAAAAAATGTTAATGTCGGCACGTGTGTACCAAAAAATGTTCTGTTAGGAAGAATGATGCTTGTGGTGCTATTGCCAGGATACAGAATAATGACGATAGTGGACTGTATTTAATACATTTATTAAGTTTCTGTTGTACACTTAAATCATAGTGTTGAGATTGGCTAAGTCTGAAGAGATTTTAATTTTCAATGAACCGAGTCGTTAAGAAAGCTACATGGTAGATGAGGCGCAAATGTGCGACACTACAACTACAATAAAAATGTTGAGGCCTAAGGCCTAGATAATTGTCGTAAGAATTGTCGTATGACTTGAGGCGCGAGTACGCGGCACTCAAGCTACATGAAACTAAGAATTAGCAATGTATTGCTAATGTATATTGTAGTATACAATATACTGTTGTAGGGCCTAAAGCCTACATGAATTGTCTGACGACAAGAAAAATGATGAATGACAGAACAAGCGAGCAAACGTTATGACGTCTGCCGCCTGCCGAAGCTCGATCGAACTGTGTGGTTGTATAAACATGATAAGCGCAATTTCAGAAAGTACAGATTAGCCAACCTATGAATGCGAAAATTACCACATTACTGTCCACAAAGATTGTGCGAAAACAATAAAAAGTGTAAATACAGTGCAAATAAATGTAAATAAACCTTATAATAATTAAGATAGAAAAAAGCGGTTAACACACAGTTGTACATATAAAAATTACCGACCAGATGAATATTGGGTAATTTGTAAAAGACTTCACATGTTGCGAAGACCAGTGAAATAAATGTGTAAATAATCGTGTTTATAAAGGGACGCTACGACAGACTGATTCATGCAGAGAATTGTCGAAACATGAATTTTGCGCCCAAGAGTATAAATACGCGAGACACACCATCCTTTTTCTCTTTCTCGTTCAACCACAGCGGCAGCCGGAGGCTATGCCCGACAACTTCATCACTTTCTTGAGATCACCGCTGCAGCTAGAGGCTATTACTGGAGAAGAGGGAGCATCCAACTACATGGTATAGATTCCAGCAATACGGTATGAGTCATCGTACTACCAAGTGGATCCGGAGGACGGGGAGCGGACTCCAGGACTACACTGACTATGGAGGGTCAACCAGGATCAAGGACTCAGGACCAGAAGAGGATACACTAACAAATAACCACCACGATTAAGGTGAAATAAATCCATGTACTCGTCAAAAACAAAATACTCCATTAAATACAATAAAACAATGTAAAAAAAAGACAATATAATTTCAAAAATGAAATTAATAATTTTTAAATGTAACTGTTAATTGTATAGTAATTGACAGTAATATTTGTATTTATGAAAGTATATTTTTGAAATGATAATTTAACGAAGATATTTAAGTTAGTTTTGAAAGTAAATAGTAATTTTTTTAAAGTAATTAATATGTCATAAATAAGAGATACATATGCAATAATAATAATTTAAAAAGAAAAATTAGAGAATTTAATAAGAATTAAAGAAATTGAGCAAGTCGTGAGCAATATTATGTCATAATCAATGTTATTTATAGTTGTAAGTTTGTATTTTATGTTTCTATGCTTAAATGAGATATTACTTGTATTTTATTAACAAATATGTGTACTACAAATACACACATGCAAATACTAATGAAGTATTTAACTCGCAATATTTTTGAAATATTTGATTAATAAATGTTTGAAAGATCCTAAACATTTCACATTGTTATTATTATTACGATTACACTTGTTGTAAATTTATAACGTAAGTATCATTGCAAATAAATTGTGCTACCAAACGGTGTGGCTCATTAACGATATAGACAAATCGTTATAATATATGTATGTATAAAGTTATTGTCAACTTTAGTAGAACAGTGTCAATACTATGTCTGTAATTTTGTTGGTCTCTCTTTTTTAGCTTCAACTTCTCCATATATTATCCTCCTCATATTACAACTACTTATATACTTGATTGTAAAACCTGTCTGAAACCAGTAAAGTGAACACGTCTACAGCTACAAACAAAATCCAGTTACAATATTGGGCCAGAATATGCTTTCCACACATGCATGAGTACGTGTGTGTGTGTGTGTGTGTGTGTGTGTGTGTGTGTGTGTGTGTGTGTGTGTGTGTGTGTGTGTGTGTGTGTGTGTGTGTGTGTGTGTGTGTGTGTGTGTGTGTGTGTGTGTGTGTGTGTGTGTGTGTGTGTGTGTGTGTGTGTGTGTGTGTGTGTGTGTGTGTGTGTGTGTGTGTGTGTGTGTGTGTGTGTGTGTGTTCATGCGTGTGCGTGCACACGTGTTTGTCTGTCTACGCAAATGAGTGTAACAACAGACAAAAATGTTGTTTGAATTTTCAGCAGCAATAAGTAAATTTATGATATAGTAATTAAGTAATAATCACAAACACAAGTATTTTTCAAGGCGAGCTGGTGAACTTGTGATAGCAGTTCCGCCAGGCAACCAGTCAGCCAGTCAGTGACAACAGAACATGGCTAGAGCTAACATCAGGTGTAAACTTCACCTCTTCTGTAGTCTTGCTGCAGTAGTTACTTCTGCTTGTCTCAAAAACACAGCGACGGATGGAAATGCAAAACCTCATATCATAGTTATTCTCGCCGATGACATGGTAATGAAAACTGTTCTTATTATTGAATAAATATTATATAAATGTGTGTGTGTGTGTGTGTGTGTGTATTTGTTTCTTTGTTTATATTTTTATGATTTTAACTTTTATCCAACCTGGTTAGTAATCAATTACACAAAATATAATTGACAATAAATTTTTATTCTTAAAAATTTCAGGATGTCTTTGATCACACCTTCAGCTCTTAAGTTTAATTTTTATTAACAGCTTGTTATTAAAAATATTAAATAATCGAAGCAACTTCTGTGGTACACTGTAATCTTTGATAGATAAAAAACCTGATTTCCATACATGTTTAATTTACTTTTTTCGTAAAAAATAACTTCTAAAACAAGCTTGTCAGGTGAGAAAACATACTACTCATAAGATATACTAGAAAAATATCATCAGATATACATATAGTCATGAGAATACATAATAGAAAAATAATGTTCCAATTTCATTAAAAACTAAGTGATTGATGAAGTCATGAACATATTTTCAAAAAGGAAATAATAATGTAAATGCAAACATTTACATTAATAACTTTAAAAACAATTACTTAAATGTTTAAAAAAAACCTTGTAGAGTAAATAGTGAGTTAATGAATATGCCATAACAAAGTTCAAATAAAAATTAAAAAAAAGTAAAAAAAATTTTAAAAAAAGCTTGTATTTAAAATTAACAAAATGATCAATGTACTAAAAAGGATAAAATAATTTATCTTATACCAAATACATTAACAACAAATGAAAATAACGTTTATTAATCAAAAATTTTTGTATCATTAAGTATCACTGATAATAAAAGCGTGGTGGGCGCCTAATATTATACCATGTTTAAATCAATCTTCAATAAAAAAGATCTATAACTGATACTATTTGTTCTACATATATTAGATTATTGAGGAATTAAATTTTTCAGACTGTGCATATATGTGTACATTTGTCTTACAAGTACAGTCGTGCGCAATTCCAACATTTACATTCTGTAAAGAGGATCATAGTATAACTAAATTAGGAAAAATAGCAGATATTTGAAGATTCCTTTCCATTGAATCAAGTTATAACATTATACTTCACATTACAAACTATTATCAAGAGTTGAAATTAGGATTGTCAAGGATTATATTTTAAATAAAAAATACACAATGCACTGAATATAAACAAATAGTTATTATAATATTTTTGAGATACAAAATTCATTTTGATATTGATAGTCTATTTTCGAATTCATGTTTAAGATCACATTGTCTAAATGAAGGCGCCCACGCTTTTATTATCGGTGATACTAAATGTAGAACAAATAGTATAAGTTATAGATATTTTTTATTGAAGATTGATTTAAACATGGTAAGTTTATAATATCATTCCTTAGGCGCTCACGCTTTTATTATCAGTGATACTTAATGTTAAAAAATGTTTGATTAATAAACGTTATTTTCATTTGTTGTTAATGTATTTGGTATAAGATAAATTATTTTATCCTTTTTAGTACATTGATCATTTTGTTAATTTTAAAAAAAGCGTTTTTTTTTAATTTTTTTACTTTTTTCACACTTTTTAGTCAAATTTTATAGATAAATTACATAATGAAAAGAGAATGATACATAAACAATAAACAATTATTTATGAAATAGATAAATAGATAGATAAATTGCTTTTTATTGTATAAAACTAGCGGACCCGGCAATGCTTCGCTATTGCTAAATTTGAGTATATATATGAATTCAATAAATGCAATTGAAGTTCGATATCAATTCATTTATTCAATTAAAATGACATGAATTGAATTGTTTGTGATAATTCATTTTTTCTGTTTCATTGCTGTTTTGTTTTTGATATTGTTTTTTTTCTTCTTCTTCAGCTTTAGCGCCATCTGGATATTTTACGAAAACAATAAAATGTACAATATCAATTCAATATTAATTTTATTTGAATTAAATAAATTGAAATTAACGAATTATTTACCTTCAAGATCATAGCAATGCTCTTGGATATACGATGTTTTTGGTGATTCCATTTGGCGCATATACAAACAAATCGCTTGGTTTTCCTACATGGGAACATGCAACGTATAATTGACTATGAGAAAAACATGGATTCTCCAAATTCAATCCACATACTTGCAACGATTGACCTAGTGATTTGTTTATCGTTATTGCAAAAGCCAGTTTAATTGGAAATTGCAATCGTTTGAATTGGAATGGCATATCTGTTGGAATCATTGGTATGCGTGGTAGCAGCACATCTTCTCCTTTCAATTTGCCAGTTAAAATTGTTGCTTCGATGACATTTTCTAACAATTTCTTGACTGTCAATCTGGTACCATTGCAAAGACAGGGTGGATCAATGTTTCTAAGAAGAATGATAGGAACACCAATCTACAAATTTATGATGTGTGGTGGCAATCCAGCTAAATCAAGTGAATTCAAGAATTCAGTTGGATAATTTACTGCTTCATCTTGAATCATAACAGTATCTACTGATTTATAAGTATATGTTTCGCCTGGTAACACATGTTGAATGATGATGTTAATAACATTTACATCCACGTTTTTTGCAGCTAATATTGCACGTTCACTTAACCATTGATGACTTTTGTAATGTTGTGTGATACCTGGAAATATGCATTGAATCAATTCTTCTTTTGAGTGTGTGATACTATAAAAATCAGTTGGTAATTTAATGCAGCCTGTTGATTCATCAATTGTAATTTTGCCATTTCCAATATCCAATAATTGTTTTGCAAAACGTTCTGCAGAAGCATCGTTTTGCAATTGAACACGCATGTTTGTCGTCAATGTAAACTTGTTTTTGTTGTTGAAGTAATTTTTGAATATATTTGCTTGTACAAATACATTCAATTCATTGATTTCGAAGCATTGTTCGCGTTGTAATTCACTATCAAATATGTCATTTACCAACCGATTAGGTGATGTCATTCCAGTTGTGCTAATGCTTTATTAACGATGCCAAACATTTGTCTTCAATCAAAATCAATGCTTCATTATACATTTCTGGTGTGAATTGCATGTCACGGTTTAAACATCTTATACTTAGGCGATGCAGAATACCATCAGTCATAAAATCTTTATATTTTTCCCATAATTCCTTTGGATTTGATGGTAAACATGTAGATAATATGATTGCAAATAACGTACGTATTTGATTTGGGTGAGCAGAAATTGACGTGTCAGCAAGTGAACTATCCCAATGTGCATCGTTTTCAAGTCAATTCAATTTTTGACATGCTTCTCGATATGTTGCACACAAACGACCATCAACTGTTCTTAAATTTTGAAATGATGTTGGTCCACGAACGTTAACAAATAACAAACGCAAATAATAACATTCTGCATGATTTGGATGAACAGTATATAATCTTCCCAAAGCATCTGTTGAAAATAAATCTTGTTGACCTTCAACTGCTTTTCCTTGTTTGCATCGTTGAAATTCTTTTTTTTTATGCATTCCAAGTAAAATATGTTGGTATTTCAGAATATAACAATGTTCTGGCAAATGTATCCTCCTCCTCCTACAGCCCAAGTCGGGCCCTGGGCTCCACCAATCTCCGGCTCCAATCCACTCTATCCACTGCTACCCTCCTCCAGTTTCTTATCCCCATGTCTCTCGTGTCCTCTGCAACACCATCTTCCCACCTCTTCCTCGGTCTACCTCTAGGTCTCGTTCCCTCCCATGTACCCAGCAAAGCCATCTTGGGGTTCCTGCCATCCTCCATTCTCATAACATGTCCGGCCCAACGCAATCTTTGTATTCTTATAAATTTTGAGACTGGTATCTCTTTATATATTTGACACAGTTCGTTGTTGTATCTCAGTCTCCATGAGCCATTTTCTTGTATTGGGCCTATAATGCGTTGGAGGATTTTCCTTTCAAAGGTGTCTACTATGTCGACTGTTTTCTGTGTGATTGTCCATGCCTCACATCCGTAGCATAGCACCGGTCTGATGACAGTCCTATATATTTTCATTTTTGTTTCCCTGTGCACATCCCCAGACCTAAATGATGGCAGAAATGCGAAGTATGCCTTGTTAGCCATGGTGGTCCGTCTTAGGATCTCTGGCTCCTCTGATCCAGTCTTTGCTAGATTCACTCCGAGACACATGAAATTGTCCACCACTTCAATTTTGTGTCCTCCTCTATCTTAATGTTGTTATGAACCTGGTCCCTTCTTGTTTGGATAACCACTTTTGTTTTATCCGTATTTATGGCTAGCCCAACTTTCTTGGCTTTGTTTTTAAGCTCTATAAATATTTCTTTAGCTGCCGTGATCCGTCTTGACATGATGTTAATGTCATCTGCATATGCGGCTACCTGTACAGTTTTATTTGTTAACAGATTGGAGCTATTTATTGATAAGCCTCTAATTACATATTCCAATCCAATATTAAATAGTGTTGAGGCTAACCCATCTCCTTGCTTTAGACCTCGTGTAATATTTATGGGTTCAGTTAGTTGGCTATCCACCTTGGGCTTCAGTCTGCTGCATGGTCACTTGCGTTAATCTTACCAGCTTGCCTGGTATTCCAAATTCATGCACTATAGTGTAGAGTTTGTCTCTATTAATAGAGCCATACGCTTGCCTGAAGTCCACAAAGATTTGGTACACATCAATATCACGTTCCCAAGCGCATCTTAATATCTGTTTTAATAGTTGGTCGATTGTAGACCTTCCAGGTCGGAATCCAGCTTGGTATTCCTGTATTATATTTTCTGTGAGGGGTCTCAGCCTTTGGTTCAAGATGTACGTAAAAACCTTGTAGGAGGTGCACAGCAACGAAATGCCTCCGTAATTTCTACATTGAAGTTTGTCGCCTTTTTTATAAATGGGGCATATAATGCACTTATTCCATTCCATGGGGATTCGTTCCGTTTGCCATATGTCCATGATTAAGGAGTGCAGTGCGACCTCCAGCTTTAAGCAGTTCTGCAGGAATTAAGTCTGTACCTGGTGCCTTGTTGTTCCTGAGGGCACTACTAGCTTCTTCTAATTCCTGAATTGATGGTGGGTCAGATTCCATCTCCCCAATGTTTGCATTCTGCGGGGTGTGAGCAACAATTTCTCCTCCATGTATCATACCATCAAGGAGGCTATCGAAGTACTCTCGCCAGATAGTTTTAATTTTCTCTGGGTCACTGACAATTGTATTCTCTCTGTCTCTACATAGTGTTGTAGATGGTTTGTAACCTTCCCTGAGATGCTTAAGATATTTATAAGCATTCCTTATTCTTCCATCTGCAAAGTCCTGTTCCATTTTGAGTTTTCAAAATTTCTTTTCTTTTTTCTACACACTTTATTTGCCAGTCTTCTATTCTCTTCATATTCTTGCTTCCTTTCTCTAGTCCTACACTGAGAATACTTCCTGTGAGCCTCATTCCTCTGTGCAATACTCTCCCTGCATTCCTCATCAAACCAGTCCTCCTGCCTCCGTCTCTCTTCTATTCCTAGCACTTCTCTGGTGGTCTCCAGGAGTGCGCACTTAAGGCTCTGCCATTTTTCTTCCACTGTTCCTGCGACTGACCCGTTCAATTTATTCCTCACTTTCCCAGCATATTCCTGTACCTTTCCTGGGTCCTTTAAACTCGCTGTGTTAACCTTTCCTGTCTTCTGAGTCTGTACTTCCTATATACGGCCACCCTGCATCTAAACTTTATCTGCACCATATAGTGATCAGAACCAACTGACGCTCCTCTCCGGGTTTTGACATCAATGATACTTGTAGCTGCTCTTTTATCTACGATCACATTATCTATCTGGTTGACTGTTTTCCCATCTGGAGCTACCCATGTTCCCTTATGGATATCACGGTGTGGGAATTGAGTTGAGCTGATAACCATATTCCTGCTTGTAGCGAAGTCGATAAGCAGTTCCCCATTTCTGTTGGATTCATTGTGTAAACTGTGCCTACCTATGGTGCCAAGGTATGCATCTTTTTTCCCAATTTTCGCATTCATGTCCCCCATGATTAGTTTAATGTCATTCTTAGGGGCGGTGTCATATATTTTTTCCAGCAGTTGGTAAAATTCTGCTTTTATGTCTTCATCTTTCTCATCAGTGGGCAGTGTAGGTTTATGATTGACAGATTGAAGAATTTAGTAGCCAATCTTATTCTACATATTCTCTCGTTGACTGGGTGGAAGTCTACTATGAGGTGTTTTAAGTTTCTGTCAACTACAAATGCCACTCCCAGTTCTCTTTTTCCCTTCTCTCTTCCGCTGTATAATACAGTATGAGTTTTAGTATCTCTTACTCCATTTCCCAGCCATCTTATTTCCTGCACTGCTGCTACACCAATTTTATATCTTTTTAGCTCTTCAAATAGTTCCCTTTGTGCCCCTGGCCTGTACAAAGTCCTAACATTCCACGTTCCAAAAGACAAGTCCATATTCCGTTGCCTGAGTCGTTTCCGATAATACCGTCCTTTCCAAGGTTTATTTGGTAGTTTCGTAAAATCCGGTTTTCCGGGAATGGGTTGTTAGCCCATAGCCCAACCTCCAACCTGGAGGGCCAGGATTGTGATTGAGGTTTTCTCCTCTAGGTAGGTTGCTTTCACTACAGCTATGGAGTCCCACCTATCCCCTCAATCGCAGTACTACACCCGGATGGGTCAAATTTTGACTACCGCCTGCAATAATCCAAGACATAGGCCGGTCCAGGATCATTTCCTATACCCCCTACCTCGGTACTGATGGATACTGCTGCCCTCCACCAGGAATGTTTATCGACCTTCCGGTCTAGATCCGTACTGTTCTGCGCCAACGGGGTCACCTCTAGTAGGATGTGGCTCTTCACCACGCAGTACGGTCTTGGCTGGAGAGAGGCTCATGGCTCCATTGGGAGCTACCATCACATCATCCAACCCTGGGAACTTGTGAGGACCAGTGCCCAGTGGCAAATTTATCAGTTTGGCATAATGAAAAAAAAATGCAGTTGATGTTGTTGGTGGTGGTCTTGCTGCTCTTTCTCGACATTTTCTGTTGTAAAATAAACACGTTGCCCATTTTGGAGATGAACTGCCAAATGAACAACTGTTGGATGTCGTTCATGTATTGAAAATGACAAAATACGCCACACTGCTTCATTGCTACTAATATGCAACAAAGTCCCATTTGATACTGACTGATTCATCAACAGATCCATTCTCACTTGATACTCCAAAAACAGCCATATCACTTCCTTTGTTGACATATTTGCAAATGTATTTGATGGATTTTACAGAATTGCAATATTTAAAATTGATGTGTGCTTTAAACGTTTTTGATAGTAGTGGTGAATATGGCACAACCCAACGATTATCAGCTTCAATGTCTTAGTTTCTGACTTTTAAAATTATCGATTTACCATTATGATCGGTTGATCGACGACGATATTGTGGATAAACATCATTGCCAGTAATAGTTTCTGGAAGCAATGCTCTTGGATAACGTTTTGTGCATTTTCCATCAGTCATACATGGTGAATTCATGTTGTGAACACCACATGGACCATGAATCATATTTTTTGTGACAATTTCAAACAATTCAGGATCGACAGTTGACTCGGGAATTTCAGCTGAAATAACGTTATCAATCTCGTCGGGTGTAATTTTATTGATCAACCAAATCAAAATGTGAGCATGCAATTTTACAATTGCATTCGTACATTGCAGTGTATTGACAACACAGTAGTATTTACAAGATTAAATACAAATTAATATAATTACAATAGTTTACAATATCGTTGTTATCATATACTATATGTTTTGACATTTATCTTGGATGATGTGATCGCATTCTGTCCATCTCAGCTAATGCATCATTATTACATGGTTTTTTTCCGAGAAGTTTTGTGTTTTCTATTTCTTCAATTTGAAGTCCTTTTAAAGATTTGACTCTACTAAGAGAGACGTATGCCTGTCCTTCTGCAAAGATTTTTGGTCCCAAATAAACAACTGCATGATCTACAGTACTGCCTTGCATCTTGTGCACTGTTGAAGCCCACGACAAGACCATTGGCAGCATTCTTCTTTCAACAGTGCCATAACTGAATTTTGCAGGAATTGGATAGACATTGGATCAATTTTATGTATTTCACCTTAGCCAGAGTCCACACGAACTGGTGGTATGCCTGCTTCATACATTTGTGCACGACAAAAATATGGCCATATAATTTCGGTGATAAATCCAATCGCACCATTAACAAGACGTTTATTAAAATCTATGTTTGAACATAACATAATTTTAGCTCCTACAAAAATTGTCAACTCTTTTGGCATACCTCCTGTTTTGTTAATATCAGTCGGGATGATATTATCCAAATTTTTATCCTCCATGTTCCGAGTGGCATCCACCAGTATATCTTAAGCTTTTATTACATTCATGGTGATTCCTTTGCTTTTGAAATGGTTAATTACTAACTGATTATGTTTGAATACTTGCTCATTTGTAGGGTAGATTCTTAGAGCTATTTCTATTGAAAATTCACCAATCGCTTCATCACTGACTTTTTTCATTAACATCGCAATATGTTCAGCTGTAAGTTTTCCAATTCTCAAAGCGTTGAGAATATCAATAAAAGTTGTATCTTCTTGTTGTCTCATATTCTCAGTAACCTGGCTTTGTAATCTGGCTTTCTTTGTCTCGATATCTTCATTTTTTAATTTCTCTAGTCTTTTATGGCGCTTTTTTTCCAATCGCCTTTTTCTCTGAGTAGTTGTTTCTGTTTGACTCATTTTTCAACACCTACAAAATTAATTATTCATTAAATATTTTGTACACAGTTTGATAGTAAAAGTAAATTTTAGCTAATTTGAGTTTACAAGTAAAATTGTAAGTTTATTGCAAAGGTGGATTCTGTAGTGGAGTGGAGTGCCTTTGTGTGTTCAATGTATCTCTGTTTGAAACTACGTCCTGTCTGGCCTATGTAGAATTTGTTGCAATTTGAGCAATTTAGCTTGTAAACACCGGGTAGATCGAATTTGTTTTGTGCTTTGTGTGTGTGTGTTTTGATAGTGTGTGTTCTGTTTTGTTAGTAGATCTGTAAGCGATTCTGTATCCTGCTTTTTTGAATTTGTGGGCTATTTTTTCAGTTTGTTTGTTGATGTATGTTAGTGTTATGAATTTGTTGTTTTCTGTCTTTGTCTGTTGTTTGTTTTGTGTTTTGTGTAGGAGTTTACTGACTATTGTTCTGTCATATCCGTTAGATTCTGCTAGATATTTTATCATGTTTAGTTTGTCTTTGTAGTCTTTTTCATCTAAGGGGATGTTGTTAAGTCTATGCATCATGGTTCTGAAGCAAACTAGTTTGTGTTGTATTGGGTGATTGGAGGAGTTGTGTATTAGTGTGTCAGTTGTAGTTGGTTTTCTGTATATACTGAATTTGTCCCTGTGTTCTAGTTTTGTGATGGAGAGATCTAAGAAGTTTATGGTATTGTTGTGTTCGTATTCAGCAGTAAAGGTTATGTTTTTATGTATTTTGTTTATGTGCGTTAGTAACTGTTCACATTGTCTAACTCCACTCCAATATTCATGGCTCTAGAATATTGCATCATCCCACTGATCACACAATACAAGATAAGCATCACATAGGATAATATGCATATTTCTATGTCACATCAGTCTTACACTGTCCCCTCCATAAGCCTGTTCATCCCGAACTAGGAAATTATTTCTTCCATAATACTTTTTCTGACAATCTACCACGACAACCTTGAATTTCTGTTGTCTTTTACATTGTATCCTATAAACTACACCAAATAGTTCTCTTCTTCACAGTATAAAGGCCTTCCCAGTAAGTCTGAAATTTCAGGAAGTGGTCATGATGGCTCTTCAAGTTTTAAACCAGTCTCCTTCTAAACCTATTTTTTCAGATGTTGTTGATCGTGTTTTCATTCAATCACTGACAATCTCCAGTCATTCCCTTATCAACTAATTCACTTTTCACATTTGATTTTCCAAATGTCCAGAATAATTATACTCTTTTTGTAGCTTGCTTCTCATAACACAGTAATTTCTGCTTTGGATAGCCAATTACCTGTAATAAGCTACTACATGCTCCTCACCATCTTTCACTTGGGTTTAAACTGCTCCTAGATCAGTATTGCTTGAGTCTGTGTCTACAGCGTAGGCGTACTTCATATCAGGAGCTGGAAAAGCAAGAATTGACTTTGAGAATAATGCAGTTTGTAAAACTTCATTCACATTCTTTAGACCATTGAACTGCTTGTTTATTTTCGTAAGTTCATGTAATGCGCAATAAAAATCAGCAAAACCTTTTACTGCAAAACCTTTTACACAATGTCTGTAATCAGAAAAAAAACAGGAAACTCCAAAGATCCCAGCGTGCCAGTTTACAAGCTGTCTTGTTATGATGATGCATACCAACACCCAATTAGGAGACAAAGTGGCCTAATTCCGAAGTAGAATAGTGTACACTTCTTTGCGTCAACTTCAGTTTAGCATCACAAGTTCTCACTGAAACTTCTTATCCTTTTTGAAGATGATCTTTAAAAATCTGCCACTACCTATGGCATTAACTAGTACACAAAACAACTTTTCCATGTGAAGCATCAGAGGGTCAGATCCATTTCAAACATGGCTAATGCATCACATAGTCCAGAAGGTATTACTTTAACCTCCAAAAAGCCATCTGGGGTCGAGAAAGGTGTATTTTCCTTCTAGGTAAATTATCACTTGTCAGTATCCACTCTTCGAGTCCAATATGGAAAATCACTAAACTCCGGACAGTGTGCTGAATATCTCATTGAGACAAGGTAGTGGGTAACAGACCTTTTGTTATGTTGTTCTGCTTCCTGTAATCTATGTTAAAAAGAAGACCTACTAGTACAACTAGAGAAGACCAAGTACTTAATGTGAGCTCAATTATTCTTTTAGCAGCTAATAGGAAGGGGGTCTTTGAAGGAATTAGCGTATCGGTATTGCATGATCAGTATCGATGCGGTGTTAAACAGAAACAATTTTCTAAATGACTTACCCTGAGCTGCGAGTACATATTCTTCAATCTCACCCTTTAAAAGATCATAGAAAGATCTGTTTTACACCTTCTCTAGTTCTCTTGGTAAGTTTAAAGTGTTTGGAGATATGAATCTCTTATGTATCATTTCAACTACTCAAGCCACATGACAAATTTTATCCAAATGTGTGTTGCTTTGTAAAGTGACTGCCTGGTCTACAATATTTGTGACTGAAACACTTCCAGTAGCATCTGAACTCTTGCAGGTTCTTGCAGTTTTCTTATACTTACTGTGCAGTCTAATTTTGGTTTGAGTAAAATATGGCTACTGTCTGCTCTTAGTATCTTCATTGGTTCTAAGCACGATGTTTTCTAAAGTTCAGAAGATAATATTACTACCACTTGGTTTATCAGTCTATAATGTTTCCTGTAAAAATCAATCTTTTCTCAGGTGATCCTTAAGACAGTTTGTTTGAAACCAGCTACAAGCCCAAATCCTTTAAACCAAGAATATCTTCCTCCGCATTGTCTGTAACAGGTACTAACTTGGTGGTGAAACTTGAGTTGACCCAAGCATAACTAACTGTCTCTCAACTATTCCAAACTTCACAGGCTTTCCAGTAGCAGTCACAAATTGGGTTTGGCACTGATCACTACATAAGGCACACAATGCGTACTGAGGCTACTGTGTCCACTGTGGTTAAGGTTGATCTTAATTAAACAAATCCATTAAATCTAAATCTCCACTATTTTTCAAAAGTGTAAAAGTTGCATATTGTATAAAGGTATCATTTCTCCAGTTAAGCAACTTGCCTCCCAAAGCCCAAGGTGTTTGTTACATATATAAGCAACAATCAAAATCAACAAATTAAATAATTACAATAATTTGCAACACAAATTAACAAACGTTTGTTATTTTAAAACAAACACCGCTCTCATATGAATCTTAAAACTGGAAGTTGATGGTAAGCTGTTGTTGTAATAATAATAATAATTATTATAATTATTATTATTATTATTATTATTATTACATACTATAATGTTGCAGACATTAGCCATCATTTCAGAAACAATTCTAAACACAATGTTCCGATGTCTAAAAATCTAAAGTCGTCTTCAGGTACACCATATCTATCTCTAGTAAATTGATACTATCATAATAAACCTGTTGCACATTTGCAAAAGAGGGTATGTCGAAAAATAAAAATTTGTCGGCAAACAGAAAAAAGCTGCCTACTGTCTGACCACTTCAAAGAGAGATACAGTGATCTTAAAATCATTACACTTAACTACTGAATCCACCTTTGAAGCCATCTCATTGAGGCAGTCTACAAATACACAAATATTAACAACATGAAAATTCTACACATACATACATGAAAGGCCACTCTTGAACAACTAGAAATATACAAACAACACAAACACATAGAAACAACATCCTAAATGAACATCTTAAATCACACACACTATTTGAAACTATTACACAACACATTCACAATAACAATCTTTTGAACGATGGAGCCATCAGCAAAAACAGGATGGACAGCATTCCTAGCGGCAGCCTCTGATGAAGCTCATAACAAGCAAAAACTAGTTCAGGCAGTAAGGAAACTTTTTTTTTAATTCTTATCTAAAGTAATTGTGTTACACATCAGAATAATGTATTATACATTATTATTTGATTTTTCATCAATTAATTACTGACGTAAAGTAATAGCAATTGGCAAATCCCTTCAGTTATATCTGAAATGTGGTTAAGTAAAATACTTTTATATCTCTTTCATTTTCCACTGTGATTTGGACTCTATGACTTTTTACTATAGTATGTAAATTCAAAGTTTTACCATGTTTGCTATCATAATTTGCTATCACAGTTCCAAATTTGCTATCATAATTTGTTTCCCCTTGAACAAGCACATTATTCTTTTTACTTTTTGCAACAATTATATGCTTTGAGGATACAAATTTGATATGATATTGTGCTGGTGGGTTTATAACAGTTTGTACCACTATTTTCAAATCACATTTAATGATTTGCAATGGATCTAGCCTTTTCTACAAAAAAATGAGGAGTAGTTAAATCATTGTGCTTTACTAAGTGGATACCGGTATATCGATTTTTGCAAAACTGTGCTATGTAGTGGACATATCCCTTTCTGCTGCCTAACACAATATGGACATGTCCCATTCTGCAGCATTACATTGATTTTATATTTAAATTTAAAAGGTTTTTGCCGCTTTTTGTCAAATTTCAGAATACATTCTGATGCATCTGTGAATATAGAAGAACAACATGGCTGTATCTCACAATTTTTTCCAACTTTGTCGTTTTTTCCAACTTGCTGAGTTTTTTCCAAAACACTTGTCTTGTTTTGGACATCCTAATCCTAAACCACGATGGTTTAGTACTAGGTCGTGGTTTAGGACTTGAAAATGGTGGAAACACTGAAAGGCCTCGTCCGGATTCAAATACATCCGGATTACAATTCAAATAACAAGATTCACAATTTTTTTATATATCCCCTTTTGCAAATGGCTGATAGATATAACAAAAAGATTATTAAGTAATAGAAACAAAACTTGCACTTTCTAAAAAGGCTGTCTCACTGGATAGGAGGGATTTCACCTTTTGTCACAAAAGAAAATTGCAAGGTAAATGGGGCAAGTGCCTCCTTTTTTATACACTTTCCAGACAATGGGGAGGTGGGGCGAAACATCTCTGCCCACTTTGTGGTGAAGAAGGTCCATTCCCAATTACACAGATTTTGTGCTTTCCAAATAATCTCAAATATTCTTATGCCAAATAGTGAAAATATCTTTACTCGTCTGACTAATACAATTATTTTCAACCGAGATAAAAGATGCCTCTAAAAATTACTTTCTTTACCAGTAATTTCTATATTGCCCTTTAAGACCCTATGGTGTTCCTCCCAGACATATTCCACTAATTTTTATGTGCTACATTTACCTATTTTTGCTGTTTTCATTCAAGCAAACTTCCAGAGGCGTTTTATTTTCTCCCAGGTACTGCTTCCCCAATTCACAGGGGAAACTGTATATAAAATTTTTTAATTCTAATTTAGTACTTTTGGGCTTGGTGTTACACAGGTTTTGCCTATGGTTGTATGGGAATGTAAAGTCCATGTTTTGTGGCAATATTCTTAATACTTTCTGAGTTACCTCTAATATACCACCTTTCATTTTCTCATTGTTGTTAATATTTTATTTTTTATTTTTACTTCCATGTTCCATAAAGAAATGGAAGTATGGTCATGGCAAAAAAAATCGTGTTCTAGATAACGGCAGATTCTGATTGTACTACCATCAAAACATGAAAAAAGTCATTTTTCGAAAAGTGTGTGTGTGTGTGTGTGTGTGTGTGTGTGTGTGTGTGTGTGTGTGTGTGTGTGTGTGTGTGTGTGTGTGTGTGTGTGTGTGTGTGTGTGTGTGTGTGTGTGTGTGTGTGTGTGTGTGTGTGTGTGTGTGTGTGTGTGTGTGTGTGTGTGTGTGTGTGTGTGTGTGTGTGTGTGTGTGTGTAGAATTTTTTCTATCGCAAATGATAACAGCCGCAAATTCAAACAGAATCAAATAATGTTTTGCATACAGTCCTGAATTGTAGAGGACTAAAGGTCTATTGTTTTTGGTGAAGATCGGTTAAGGGAAAGGGTTAGTTTACCTGCAATGTTTTACGTTTTAACAAGAGTAAAGTGCTAAATTTTGATAAATAAAGTATCCTGAAGAGAAGGTCACAATAATCCACTATAGAAAGGTAGATGAAATATCTATAAATGAAAAGGGTAGTTGAAGGGGGAAAGGGGTAATTTTTTTTATAAATTAAAATGGTAGCTGATGATGGAGGAGGTAAATTTTTGTAAGTTTTATATGTGTACTATGTTATTGACAACAAAGAAATAGTTTCTATGGAAACATTTCATTTCACTTTAACAAAATTCTATGTTTTTCATTTTAATTTAAATCACGTATGAGTAAAAATATATCGTTCCTCGGCAAGCATATCTCAATTATGTAATGTTTACTTTTCCAAAGTTTTATTATTGTGATTACCGCAATAAAAAGGTCGGCAGGGCACACACACACACACACATACAAAATTCGCGTTATTTCTGGCCTCACTCATGTTTATTTTCTTATGTTTGCGCGCTTTTTAAATGGAAAGTGCTGAAACCCACACCAACACAATGCGTGCAAGCCGAAAAGGTGGACACCGATTTGCTTCCTGTGGATCGCTGGGCAGTGTTGTTGTATTAAAGCAATGAATACGATCTGTGTACTTATTTCTATTATGATATGAGAATTATAAACTAATATGTGCATGTGTGTATGTATGAAAAATATATAAATATTTTTCTCCTTTGGAAAATTGTTTGCCCCTCCTTGAAAATATTTTGACCTACCTGATGGCTAGTTATTTACTAGCCTGTGTGGAATATAGCGTTATGACATGGATCAGAATTGTGGGTGTTAAACAGGAGACACAAACGTATTAAGGAAGAAATGTTTTGCTGAGAATTTATAATTATATGGGTGAACAGAATAGTCGTTCAGGAAATCAGAAGACAAATGGAAAGAAAGAAATCAAGACTAGATTTTAAAAAAGAAAAATGACTAGTATAGTATTGACAGGAAAGACTTTGATAACACTATAGACATCCCTCGGCCCCTCGCAGCGAGAATCCAATTTCATTACAGGAATCAGATCGCAGCTACCTCTTCGTTCGACCTACAGACATTTTATCCAAAAGTACAGTCCTTCCTCACGAAGGTTGAGGATAGTCTTAATCCACCTGATATGGTGGTACCATTTTAGCTGATACATAATTTCTTCAGAACTCAAGCATCCACTTATTTAATTAATATTTAAATGATTTTAAATATAAATTTTAGGACATGGAAGTCATGTGTGGTTCTCCATACCAATTTTATTTATTGTTTTACAAACAACTGCTTACTATACACATTTTTTGAAAAATCATTCTTCCTAAGTACAACTTTTTGTTTCTATTACCAGTATTTAATAATTCTTTTTGTTATATTATGATAATATATATTTATGTTGATAGATATGATGTAATAATTTAGCTACTCCTGAAGATTAACTCAGAATTTTAGAGGTCGAAATGTTGTGTTTTGAATTGTTTCTGAAACGATGGCTAATGTCCATAATGTTATAGTGTGTAATAATAAAATTCTGCTCTAATAATAATACTGAATAGAGAGTCACAGAAAGTGCAGAAACCAAACGGGACCTGCTCGCACTTGAACCGCTGGTCTTATTCTCTGAATTCAGAATTCAACCACTTGCAGCACTTGCAGCTGACTAGCTGCATTACTTATGCACAATCTTACATAAGTAGGGCATGGTCATCTGTTGAATAATGTTGAGCAGAAAATTCCAGACGAACTGGGCAATGCTGAGACGTCTCAGAACATTGCATCATTCCGCTGATTAGAAAATATGTGGCATTTGTCACATATTCTACACCTATGGCATTGCATCGGTGTGTGTATATATTTTGCAGCAATGTTACAATACTAATCCTGGCACACCAGGATTTAGTAATAATTATAAATTATAGAATATAATAAACTAAAACTGTAAAGTTAAACATTTAATCATTATTAAAAAAATATCATTTAACATAAGGCTTCTTACAATTTATATTAATTTTCCTAGCCAAGTCAGCTTTAAATTGTGTGGTTGTGAGCAAGCAGAATGCAGCATGCATAGTCATTATCTTTGTTATATGCAAATGTTACCTTAGATAAATCTATTTGGGTTGCAACTATGCATTTACCAGCTAGGTAATAAGTGACCTGACAAGATCATTTCAAGGTTAAATTGTTACTCCACATGTGCTAGAAGTACTTCACACAAAGCAATATATAACTAACTTTGCTCTCCAGCTGTCATTATATAAACAACATAGAATACTATAATATGCACCTGTTGTGCACATTTAGTCTACAGAGATAACTAAATATTTGTGTATGTCTGTGGCAGGTCTTGATTTGTTTTGTTGGTTGCTCTTGCTTCACTTTAAGGATTATGCAAGTATAGGCTGTCTGCCCTTAGTTCTTCACTGTCTCTTAATCCTCTCCTTATCATTCTGTTCACTGCTTAAATCACTAGACTTCTCAATGTCAAATCACTTAAGTTATTGAACACAATGCTTCAGTAGAAATAACTAACAAATAGTTGTTGTGAATTCAAACAATAATATCTCTTTTCTAATCTCTCTCTCTCTCTCTCTCTCTCTCTCTCTCTCTCTCTCTCTCTCTCTCTCTCTCTCTATCTATCTATCTATCTCTCCTCCCTCCCTCTCTCTTCCCTAGTACAAAAAATATTGGTTTGCACATTTATGCATATGCCCATGGTGAGTGTTCATATCTGCGTGTGCGCGCACATCCGAGTGTGTGCACATGTGGTTCCCTTACAGACAGATGAACCTTGAAAGCTGCTGTTGGCTAGTAACAACACAGAAGAGCAATATTGTTAGGCAAGGTAGCACAGGCCATGCAAAGCTATACCACATGAGGCAGTGACAAAGGTATGAAAGGAACCAGTGTCACTGATTTTTTTTGAAAATCAGTTTTCCCAGTTAATATTAAAATGTATTTGGTAATATTTATTGTAATATTTTTTGCACTTAGTTTTGATAGAGAGCATTACAAGAATAGGTATTACATGCAGGGGCATATTTATGAGGGGAGGCGAACGGGACCAGACTCCCCCCCCCCCCAGAAGGTAAAAAAAGTTGACGAATTTTTATTAAACTCTTCATTTTTAGGCTGTTTTATTATTTTCAGGTGTGTACCTTAACATACTAGTACAGTAGAACTGTTTTTAACCGAACTAAAGGGGCCGGAGTCATTTCGGATAATACATTTTTTCGGATAATCCGTGGAGTCTATTTCCGTTTAAGGCATAAAGAACTCAAAATTATCAGTAACAATATATTTAATTATAAAAGTTCAAATTATAAACATGCAATACATTGTAATCTATGTTCACAGTGATATAGAGTTTAACTTTAAAAAGTCCGTAATTTTTTTCTCCACAGCATTTGCGCTCTGCAATGTCACGCTATTTTTTTAAAAGTAAGATGTCTGATTGTGTTGCTTGCTCAGCGTGCTCCGCGAAACGTAAAGCTACCTATAAAAATACAGCTGCTATATTGAATCTGTCATGTATTAATAAGACAGTAAAATTAATTGATTAATAAAAATGAGAAAATATTCTTACCTCCAAGACTTCAAAATCCATCGATCGTCTGCTGTCACACGTTTTGTGTCTGTGTCATGAACATTCTGGTCTCTGCCGTCTGCTACAGGCTCTGGTTTTATCACAGCTTCCACAATTTCTTGGTCAGCCAATGCTAGTTCCACATCATCTGCCTCTAGCCATTCATTAATTTCACTTTTTTCTATTTCTTCACACTCTGGAATTCCTTTAGCTATTCGTACCTTTTATAATTCTTCTCTTCTTCTTCTTCATCGATCTTCCAGCATTTAAATTTTTAATTTGTTGTAACTTTTCTTCTGAAATCGTTTCGGTTAACCCGGGTTTCGCATAAACCGAGTCCGCATAAACAGGGTTTTACTGTAACTCTTTTTGCTTCCATGTTCTGTAAGGGAATGGAAGTATGGTGATCGCGAAAAAAATCGTGTTCGAGATAAGGGCTGATTCTGATTCTACTACCCTCAAAACAAGAAGAAAAGTCATTGTAGTGTAGAATTTTTTCTATGGTGAACAATAACTGCCGCAAATTCAAACAGAAGCAAATGCTTTTTTTCCATATGTGTCCGAGTTGTAGAGCATTACTTAATGGAGATCAAACATTAACTTTTAAAAGCCAATGATTTATGCATACTTTGACTCACTAAATGTTTTAATAAATTAATACAATCTGTGAACTTATTTCTATTATGATATAAGAATTACAAACTAATGTGTGCATGTATGTATGTATAAAAAATATATAAATATTTGTCTCCTCTGGAAAATTGTTTGCCCCTCCTGGAAAATATTTTGACCTCCCTGATGGCTAGTTATTTACCATCGTTAAATGTAGTTATTTACGTATCGTTGGAATGTAGCGTTATGACATGGATCAGAATGATGGATGTTAAACAAACAGAAGACACAAACGTATTAAGAAACAAATGTTTTCCTGAGAAATGTATGATTTGTATAATTTAACTAGCGGAATACCTGTGCTTCGCTACGGAGTTTCACGTTGTACGTAATGAAAATGTTAGTTTAATTAATAAAGTTCAATTAAAATAGGTTTCTTATAAATAAATAGCTGTTGCCCACGACTTCGTTCGCGTGGTCTTGAATTTAATGCGATAATATATTTAGTACGAGTACCCGGCATGCGTTGCAATGCCACTCAAAGAAAGAAAGTGTTTGTGTTTTAATTCTGTTTATTGAAGTGCTTTTGGATACACAATATTTTTTGTTTTTCCGTCTGGTGCGTACACGAATAAATCAGAAGGTTTTCCGACGCGTGAGCAGGCCACGTACAGCTGTCCATGTGAGAAGCATGGATTTTTCAAATTTAGTCCACACACTTGTAGCGATTGCCCCTGTGCTTTGTTGATGGTCATTGCAAATGCGAGTCGCACCGGAAACTGCAAACGTTTGAATTCGAATGGCATATCTGTCGGAATCATTGGGATGCGTGGCAACAGTACATCTTCTCCTTTAAATTTTCCATTTAGAATTGTAGCTTCGATGATATTGTTCATCATCTTTTTCGCTGAAAGCCTGGTACCGTTGCAATGTCGTGGTGGATTGACGTTTCGGAGAAGAATGATAGGCACGCCAATTTTCAATGTTAAAACGTGCGGCGGCATGCCTGGCAAATCAAGTGAATTCAAGAATTCAGTTGGATAATTGATAACTTCGTCTTGATTCATTACAGTATCGATGGACTTATACGTTGTCGCTTCGCCTGGTATTTCGTTTTGAATGCTGAAATTGATGGCATTGACATCGTTGTTTTTGGCTGCTCATTATAGCACGTGCACTGAGCCACTGATGATTTTTGTAATTCTGTGCGATATTTGGGAAAACTTTTGTGAATCAATTCGTCTGTGGTTGCTGTGATTTTACAGAAGTTTGTTGGCAATGTGATGCATTGTGTGGATTCATTGATTACCATTTTCCCATTCCCAATATCCAACAATTGTTTTGCGAAACGTTCAGCGGATGCATCATGTTGTAGCTGTACACGCATATTGGTCTTCAAAGTCAATTTCTGTACGTGTCGCCATAAAACTGATGATTTGAGACATGCATTAGGTTCATCAGTGGGTGTTGAACGTGCTATAACTGGTAGAGTTTGTCGAAAATCACCAGACAATAAAATGAGTGCGCCACCGAAGAGCTGTTCATTTCCTCTCAAATCTTTTAGTGTACGATGAAGCGCTTCCAATGCTTTTTTGTGCGCCATAGTACATTCGTCCCATATAATGAGTTGACATGATTGGAGTACTTTACCCATTCCAGAATTTTTGTTGATATTGCATGTGGGTGTCTCATTGATTTGCATATTCAACGGCAATTTCAGTGCTGAATGCGTTGTTCGGCCACCATCCAAAAGAGTTGCCTCAATTCCAGATGATGCGATTGCCAGTGCAATATTTTTTCGTGATTGTATGGTTGCCAAAATAAGTGAAATGAGAAAAGTTTTGCCTGTGCCTCCGGGCGCATCTAGGAAATACAATCCCCCGCTTTCGCTTGTAATTGCATGCATAATTCTGTCATACGCTGTGCGTTGTTCTGGAACCAATTTCGGAAGATTCGTTTGAACAAATGTACCCAATTCGTCGACATCAAAGTGTTTTTCTCGTTGCAAATCACGATCGAAAAGGTCGTTTGGAGATCGATTCGGCGCAGCCATTCCCAATTGTACCAGTGCTTTGTTAGCGATTGCCAAACATATGTCCTCAATCGAAACCAATGCCTCATTATACACGTTTGGTGTGAATTGAATGTCCGGATTTTGATTCGTTGCACGCAAACGATGTAGGATGTCTTCACTCATGTAGTCTTTGTATTTTTCCCAAATATCTTTTGGATTGGATGGGAAGCACGTTGTCAATATGATTGCAAATAACGTGCGTATTTGCTGTGGTTGAGCAGTATTCGATGCATCAGCAAGTGAAGTGTCCCAATGTGCATCGTTTTCAAGAAGATTTAATTCTTGGCAAGCTTCACGATAAATGGCACATACTTGACCGTTTATTGTTCTCAATTCTTGGAAGGATGTCGGTCCACGTACGTTGATTAACAGTAATCGCAAGTAAAAGCATTCTGCATTGTTTGGGTGAACAGTGTACAGACGGCCTAACGCGTCAGTCAGACATTGGGATGTCCTTCAACTGCTTTACCTTGTTTGCGACGTTGAAACTTTTTCGCTGATGCATTCCATGTGTAGTATGTTGGCACTTCAGAGTAAAGTAGCGTCTTTGCAAACATATCATCCCCGCACAATGAGAAAAATGCAGTTAACGTTGTTGGCGGTGGTGACAATGCTCTTGCACGTGCATTTTCTGTTGTGAAGTACACGCGCTGTCCATTTTCAAGGTGCACTGGCAAATGAACAACTGTTGGATGTCGTTCATGGATTGGAAATGATAAAATGCGCCATACTGCTTCATTGCTACTAATGTAGCGTCCCAGTTGATATTGGTCGATTTCATTGATAGATGCAGTTGCATTTCCCACTCCAAAAACTGCCATATCGCTTCCTTTGTTGACATATTTGCAAATGTGCTTGATCGATTTCACCGAATTGCAGTACTCGACATTGATGTGTGCTTTGTACGTTTTCGAGAGTAACAGTGAATAAGGTACAACCCAACGATTATAGACTTCAACATCATTGTTTCGTACTTTTAAAGTGATGGACTTGCCGCCATCTTCAGTTGATCGTCGACGATAGAATGGATATCCGTCATTGCCAGTGATAGTCTCGGCATGTAA
This sequence comes from Magicicada septendecula, assembly GCA_034769895.1. Classification (NCBI taxonomy): domain Eukaryota; kingdom Metazoa; phylum Arthropoda; class Insecta; order Hemiptera; family Cicadidae; genus Magicicada; species Magicicada septendecula. The sequence continues at coordinate 87,126,124 of CM068370.1, forward strand.
GTCTCTTGGGTATCGTTTCGTGCATTTCCCATCAGACATGCGTGGTGAATTGTTGTTGAGTAAGCCACATGGACCATGAATCATGTTTTTGGTGACGACTTCAAATAAGTCTGGATCAATGTTGACATCTGGTATTTCTGCTGAGATGACTTGATCAATTTGATCTGGTGTGACTTTTTCGATCAACCAAATCAAAATGTGTGCATGTGGCAATCCTCTTTTTGCCATTCAATGGAATACATCCAACAGCGTGTCTCTCCAAAAACATGATGCTTGACAATGAAATCCATTAAAGATTTCAATTTTTGTTTGAACACACGCGCGGAAATATCATGACGATCCGACGATGATTGTCCAGTTAACAAAAGTTCTTTTATTTCATCCCACGTAGGATTGCATGTGAATGTAATAAACAAATCTGGGCGGCCATCTGCGCGAACATATTTCATTGCATCTTGTGCGTATTCATGCATGTGCCGTGGACTCCCTGTAAATGCGGTATGACCATTTTTCCCAATTTATTGGGATTCACATTGCCATCATTAACAATTGCATCACGTAAATGAATGTACTCTTCGGAACGCAACTTGGTTTGATTTGATCGAATGTAGAGGAGTCGTTCGGTTTCGATTTTCGCATACATATCGACAATGTATTGACGGAACAATTATCGACATTTCAAGATATGATTTTCAGCGTTTTCACGAATCATCAATCGATATGAATAGTAATTCATGGTACTGACTTTCTTATTCGTTTCCTCATCTGTTTGTGGATTTCTCAATTTGATGTTGAAATGATATCCATCTTCTCCTTGCCAAAATAAAATCGGATATTGCAATCCGTCGTATGAGCGATGAGTTTCTGAGACTCGCTGAACATCACCATTTCTGCGATGAAGAATTATATCACGCGAGTTAAATTCTTCGCCAACTATAACGATCGCCACTTCATCAATTGTTGGTGCATTGTACTGTCTTTCGTGTTGGCCGACAGGTGTTTTGTCTGCTCTAACTACAACTTTGTAGTCATCAGCTGGCATTTGTTCAAGGGCAGTTCTGAACAATCGAATTAATTCGTTGTGTTGATCGAATAAAGTTTGTAATGCAGCGACAATTTCTCGTTTAGTGCCCGTATTGAATCGACAACGTTGATCGATTTGTTCATCAGTGTTTCCCATGAAATAAATTTGAAGAAATTTGTGATCTGCGTTCGACAGTGGTAGTAGTGATCCTGCACGATCATAAATTTGCCCTTGCACTTTGAATGTTGGCATGTAATTCTCGCGCACGATATTTGCTGCACCGAACGATGTCATTTGGAAACATGAATTGTACTTGCGTATGTTTGCCAAGAAATGTTTCGATTGGCTTGTGTCACCTGATACCAACGTTGATAATGGTTCGGGTGGTGAATGTAATTCTGGCAAATTCACTTTTCCACCCGCGCAGCACATTCCTGGTGTTTCATTCTTAAATTTGAGGGCACTGCATTACACGCATAATTTATCCATTTTTCCAATAACCACACTTGGATGAAGACTGTAATCATAATTAGCATCGTAATGGAATGCACCAAGATTTAAATCAGCGTGCAGTGTTCGTCTGGATCGAGCAGTGCGTACTCGAACGGTTTCGTCTTGCTTTCCGTTGCTCGACTGTTTCAGACGAACAGGCTTGAGCATTGCGTACTCGAGCGGTTTCCAGTCTTGCTTCCCGTTGCTCGTCTGTTTCAGACGAACGGGCTTGAGCAGTGCGTACTCGAACGGTTTCCAGTCTTGCTTCCCGTTGCTCGTCTGTTTCTGAAGCTCGTGATGCCTTTTTCTTTCGTGCTTGAGGTGTAGATCGACCAATCGCTTGTCGTTTGGGTGGCATAATTGATTTGACAGCGAAAGTAATGCTTTGTAACGACTATTACAAATTCACTTGGAAAAAGCAAAGAAAATGCGTGTGATATCTATTATCTAATGTCGACCGGTAATTGGAATTTCACAATCAACACCACTTGTTATGTTACACACGAACTGAAATGTCGCTGTTTGTATTTGATTCAATTCAATTCTGTCAAGCGTGCGCACTCACACACCGAAAACACACGAACTGCCGCTAAACTATATGAAATACACTCATTTGTTGATACACTCGCGCGCCACCTATTGTAAAATGGTTGTACTAATTCAGAAACCTTCGTGGGCGTGCGCACAACAACTCACCGAAGTTTCATCGCGATCGGATGAATGGTATAGGAACGCATACGGGACAAACAAAGAAACATTCATTTTTATATATTGTTGATACACTCGCGCGCCACCTATTGTAAGATGGTTGTACTAATTCAGAAACCTTCGCGGGCGTGCGCACAACAACTCACCGAAGTTTCATCGCAATCGGATGAATGGTATAGGAACGCATAAGGGACAAACAAAGAAACATTCATTTTTATATATTGTTGATACACTCGCGCGCCACCTATTGTAAAATGGTTGTACTAATTCAGAAACCTTCGCGGGCGGGCGCACAACTCACCGAAGTTTCATCGCAATCGGATGAATGGTATAGGAACGCATACGGGACAAACAAAGAAACATTCATTTTTATATATATAGACTAGCGGAATACCCGTGCTTCGCTACGGAGTTTCACGTTAGCTTATCAATTTTTAAATTCAAACTGTAGCAAGCGCATTTATATTGCCTGAACGCTATGATCTGAATGCATTCGCTATCAAAACTTTGTTTTTTATACTCACTTATAACTTACTCCGATGTTAACTTATCCACTTTTAAATTCAAACTGAAACAACTCTGAATTCACGCACTATTAAGAAGTTTCTTAAGATGCATACACCACCTTTGACATCATAACCTATATCTTTATTTATAAGAACCGTGGACTCTGGCCCCGCCGTCTTTCGCGGGATCCGACCTAAGACTCCCCGGGTTCCGTGGATGGACTCCGGGGAAGGCCCGTCGGACGACTCCCGCGCTATTTCCTACACGGGAGACTTCCACCGATGCTATGGTAACCAGAATCTACTCTATTGGGTTGCCATAGTAACCAGATGTAATAGATTTTAAGACTCAAAGGACCCCCTAGAGGATCGTATCGAAAAAAACACCTGTCCTATGTTGGTTCTCCCTTTGCGTAAAATATTTGTGCCACGTTTGGTTGAAATCGGTCCAGTGGTTTAGGAGGAGATGTGGAAGACCCCAAAGGACCCCCTGAATGATCATATCGAAAAAACACATATCCTATGTTGGTTCTCCCGTTGCGTAAAATATTTGTGCCAAGTTTGGTTGAAATCGGTCCAGTGGTTTAGGAGGAGATGTGGAAGACCCCAAAGAACCCCCCAAAGGACCCCACCGAAAAAACACCACTAATTCAGAAACGTTCGCGGGCGTGCGCACAACAACTCACCGAAGTTTCATCGCAATCGGATGAATGGTATAGGAACGCATACGGGACAAACAAAGAAACATTCATTTTTATATAGCCTATAAGAAGATGTATAATAATACGGATGAACAGAATTGTTGCTCGGGAAATCAGAAGACGAATGGAAAGAAAGACTCTATTTTAAAAAAGAAAAATGATTAGTATGGTATTGACAGGAAAGACTTTGTTAACACTATAGACATCATTCACCCTCGGCCGGTAACGCGCAGCGAGAGTCCAAATTCATTACAGAAATCAGATTACAGCTCCCTTTCGCCAGCTCTTCGACCTACAAACATTTTATCCAAAAGTACAGTCCTTTCTGACGAATGTTGGGGATAGTCTTCACCCACCTGAAATGAGGGTACCATTTTAGCTGATACTTCATTTCTTCAGAACTCCAGCATCCACTTATTTGACGTTTTGTCATCATATCTAGCTCTGCTTCTTGTCAAATATATATTATATAGATACAAACATAAAATACAAACATAGATACGTTTTCGTGGCTCCGTGTTCAGAGCACCCGTACTCAGAGCACCTATCGACAAATACTAGTGGCGGTCACCAGTCCTTCTTTATTCTTTTTGATTGGCACAGATAATGAAAATTACATCTGAAAGTCACCCTACAACACATGCCTCTTGTTGAACGAGGAAGGGTTTAACTCGACCGTTTGGCATTTATCTATCTGTCTGTCTAATTTTCACGATAATTTTTGAACACATCAACCAATTTTTGTAAAACTTTGCACACATGTCTACACTTTACCCTACAGAACCTTGTTGTTTATGAGGTTTATCACCCCAAAAATAGGACGGTGAGTCAATATTATGAAAACATCGCAAAATCCCACGTGAGGTACCAAATTAAAGGGAACTTAAACCACGATCTGAATATAGTATTCATTTCTGAAATTTTCGAACATTTTGGACGTCAGAGCCTAAAACGTTGGCAAAATTTTTGATAACATCACAAAAATTCATGTGGTATATAAATAAATTTTGACTAAAATCTGAATGTAATGTCAAATTTCAATATATTTGGACTCTAAGAACCAGTGAAGAGATCACATTTCTTTAAATAAAAATCCAGCTGGGTGTCAGATTAAAAGGAATTCTTGGATTTCGTTGTACATGACGTGTCCGTTACTCAACTAAATATAATTAATTCACTACCGACTCGGAACACAACGTTTTTTATGGGTAAAAACGTAAAAGTTTTACCTTATAGCCTGAACAAGTTTTCGCTTTTAAAAACCCTTTTCAGAGGCTGCCGTTGGGAGCACTGTCCGTCTTGTTCTTGGCGACGGTATCGACTTTTAAAGGATCGATGTTGTGTGTGTGTGTGTGGGGTGTGATATGTTCGAATAATGCTTGTGATTTGAATTGTGCTCTTCGCTTAGGATGTCGTTTTTATGTGTTTTCGTGTGTTTGTATACTTCCACTTGTTCAAGAGTGTCTAGTTTCCGGCCTTTTGTGTGTACGTGTAGAATTTCCATGTTTTGTCGATGTTTTTGTATGTGTGGTCTGCAAACCACCTCATTGAAGCAAACTACACATACAAAAACATCGAACATACGAAAACATAAACACGACATCATAAATGAACAAACAGAATTCAAATCACACATATTATTTGAACATATCACAGTCCACAAACACAACATCGATCCTTCAAAAGTCGACGCCGTCGCCAAGAACAAGACGGACGGTGCTCCCAACGGCACCCTCTGAAGAAGCTTTTTAAAAGCGAAAACTGGTTCAGGCTATAAGGTAAAGCTTTTACGTTTTTATCAATAAAAAACTTGGTGTTCCGAGTTGGTAGTGAATTAATTATATTTAAAAGGTATTGTAACCCAAATCCGAATGTTCCTAATTGTTTGTGTTTATTGAATTATTATGTGCTCTGCAGTTGTTGTGTTACTAAAGAAATATTAGAAAAATCGGGATGTCATTTTTCCCGCAATTGGAAAATTGTCTAATAACAAAATTTATGTAATAATAAATGTACTTTGTTCGAAATAGTGAGCGAGTTCTGCACCTCAGGGAGCATAGGGCTACTAGTTACTCATAATGAGACAAATATATTTAAAAAGAGTCCGATGTACGAACACACAAAGACTATTGTAAGATAGTTGAACGTGTAATATAGCCTACACTTATTTTTTAGCTAAGAAGTAGTCCTACTTCAGGGTTAGAAACTGTGAGCACGCTACTAGTTAAATATCTGACGATGAAACATATGTTTTGAGGTGCGTCATCAATTGTAAACAAGAAGTCACAAGGCGGATTGAAAAGGTTAGTTTATCTATTCTTTCTAGTGAATTGGATACCATTGAAATCATGATTGCTAAATTGCCTTTCATTACATAAATAAGTTTATTGTATTTCATAGACAATGAAATAACACGTAAAATGAAAATGTCCATATTATCAAAGACAGAAGAGGGTAAGACAGGGAACGACCACATTATTTCCAATATTACTAGAGGTTAGCAGACATTAGAATGAGGAAGAATTGGGGTAGAATAGCTAGAGTATAACTCTCAAAATAGAAACTGAAAGATTTGGAGTTCAATCTTTGAACCTAACTTTGGTGGTGTGAACATTATCAGCAGGACAAGTACCATCATTAGAATTTACCACACATAAGTCCTACCTACATACAGCTACTTACCCTTTGAGCACAGAACCAAGAAGCACCACCATTGACGCAAGGTTGTTTGTTGTATAAACTTGCGTCAGTGTGGTGGTGGTTCCCGGACAGTTCAGTGGTGTTCTGTCCAGCGGACTTAGAGGCTAAGCAATGGTTCTTTTTATAGTTTTTCTGTAGTAGTATTTAACTTTGTAGAAGATGGTGGTTTTTTTTCTTTTTTTGCGGTCCTCGCTTGTTAGTGAACAAATCTCGAGTAGGCTTAAGTTTGTATTTAATATATTAGTTTACCTTACACTTAAAGACGATTACAGATTGTTTAGTAGTCGAAATGTTGTGTAACAAGTTCTAACGATAGTAGTTGTTTGACGTACGCCTTCTGATAAGATTTGGAGTTGTTTAGTGAAAATTCAGTTGAGGTGGATAGCACGTTTGACGAACCCATTCTGGAAGGCATAAAGGTTTCTTCAGAATAAATGTGGAAAAATTGTTAATAAGGCTCCATCAAGTGACGGTTGGTATACTCGTAAGTGTACGAATGAAATTAAACGCTTTGTTAAAATAGTAACAGATATAATAATATAATACAAAGCCTCACTAACCGCAGGAACTTTGAGATGATCCTTCTAATTGATATGCTACAAAGCTAACAGTTGAGATGGTTTAGCCTCGTCTGTAGAATAGAAAATCGAAGAGCCCTAGAAAAGCGTGGGAGGCAAAACCAGAAGGTAAAAGGAGAAGGGGCAGACCCAGGTTGAATTGGGAAGACAGTATTAAAGTAAGTATAGAAAGGAGTATGCAATTCAAACTGGTTCGCCGCCCCAATCGAGGGCATATTGGGATGGGAAGTCCCAGGCCCAGGTAGGACTACACGGTTTGGCTAAGCAAAGGAAGAAGGTATGTCATGATCAAGAGGCTGTCTACGTGAAGGAAGAAAGTGCAAGCTCACTAACCTGTGGGTTGAGGAGAAGAAAAAAATTTAAAATATGTAATTTAACTTTTACGTAAAGTTAACTTTCAGTGTTAAAGTACAACATGAACAACAGAAAATTAAACATATACATATATTAACGATTTTTTTTATAGTAATATGGAAACTATTAATTATATAAATACATTAAATGAAGTAACAAGAAAACTAAAATTTGTAGTTTCTGTTAATATATTTATTATAAGTCCAACATGGTGTACGTGTTCATAACCAGAAATGTATATACGCCTATTTATTTTGTCAAATCATAGTCCAGAACATGTAACGTGTTTTGTATGTTGTCTCTACAATAAATTCAACCCTGGCTGAATTTGCCCATTGCGAACATAGGCCTACTCCAGTTGCAAAATTTTACTACTATGATTGTCACGATTAAAACAACGAAGCGTGTGTGTACACCGCGAGCGCACATGCGTGCGACGTACCAGAGTGCGTATTGGAGTCAATGCAGGGCACGCGCTTGCACTGAACCCCAATACGCAGACTGCATCGCAAGACGTGTGCTCAGCGGTGCGGTGTGAGTCTGTACGCGCGGGCAACACATGCATGCGCTTACCAGAGTGTGTGTTAAAGTCAATGCAAGGCGCGCGCTTGCACTGCCTCCCAACACGCAGACTGCAACGCAGGACATGTGTCCGCCAAACGGGTGTGTGTGTGAGTGTCATGCCCGTATCCTAATCATGACAGAGTAGCAAAAATTCCATTACCTGAAGTATTTCACAGTGGGTAAAGGGAGCCACAAGCTGAATTTATCTGCAGAGACACCGAGAGGACACATCTGTTATCGTTACCGGTTTGAATTAAACTAAATAATTTCATTTAATTTCTATCAATTGCTTAGAAACGAACAACTTATTGTTATTAACAATTACAACAATGAAACATTTTTAATTTTTCTATTCTTAATATTTTACTATTATACAAATGGTGAGAATTAAATGCTGTAATTTGTGTTTTTAGGAAATATAACATACTATGGTGTCTAATATGATGTAATTTCTTTAAACATTTGTTAAAAATAATTCTTAAAATACAGAATCATTCAATGATACGGGTGACCATAAAAATTCAGTTTTGTTTTTATATTTTATGGATTGTATAATTAGCATTTACACTAAATTGAAAGTATACATAATAGCATTTAACTAGAAGCAGAAACTAGTGTTTGAACAATACGCCCCGAATGTAGCGACGATTTCAACTCACAGTTTTGAAGTCGAGTTTTTACGTTTTCCATTACACAGTGTAACATGTGAACAAAAATTACACCAACTTTGAGTGTTTCGATGTTTCATGTGGGTGGATCATTGTACACCTTACTCTCAAAATATCCCCAGTAGAATAAATGGCGCACTGGCAATCTCGCAGGCCACGGAATGTTGCCGCTCCTGAAGGTAACTCGTTAAACTGCATCCATTGACGCCTAACCCTATGGCTGGTTGTTCCCCATATTGTTTGGGTTGATTTCAGACTTTTCTTAGACTTGGGGAGACAAAAATTCGTTATCATTTAAACATACTGCTCTGATGTGACAGTAATGGAATTCCCAAAACAAGAAGTGAGGACTGATTATTCCAAAGGAAGCTATTGCACACCCATACAGTAAGTTTAGCAGTGTGCAATGGTTCTCGAAGCATTTCTCGGTTATTTGGCTCTCAATACCGAAAGGTTTGTTTATTTACATATCCGCTCAGATCGAAATGCGTTTCGCGTATTGTGAATAACTTCTACGCTGTTACGTGTATTTATGACATACGAGAACTGGCCGCAAAAAGTCACACGGTTTACTTTGTCACTGTCGCTTAAGGTTTACAAAATTTGAATTTTGTACGGCTGCATGAGTAAGTCATTATGAAGAAGTTTTCGATCACAGAACAATCTACGTGTTTATCGAACGTTCCAGAGGGATCCGGAATGTGATGCGGTGGCGTACGTGACTCTCGACGCATTTGCTTGACGGTGCCAGAAGCCGGGCGAACTGTGTCAAGGCCGCAATTAATTATGTCATACACACTGGCGCTAACGCGCATATGGAATAATCTAGTAATTTGGGTGGGTATAAATACCAGTACTCAACGACGTTTAGTTCAGTTTATTGTCATGCGATTACAAGTGATTATCGGGCGATATTACTGTGTGCGTTCACGTGGTTATTAGTAAAGTGTTTAATAATCGGGCGAGATAATTGTAATACAATTGTGTTTAATATTAGTGGACATTTTATTGTGTGTGAACAATTTTTATTTGATTTGTTGTAAGAGTCTGGGTTGTTAATTACGAACTATTTAACTGTGAAAATTAAAGCTGGTGATTAGTGACTTAATTGGTGTCTTGTATTTTGTTTCCACTGTACCTACGACGATCAAGTAGACCATCGTAACAATAGGAAAATTAATTCAGTCAATAAGTACGTATATGGTAAACAATCCTTCAATATCTTGTATTTTTCTTATTATTACCGTTTACTTTAATGGGACTGATTTCAGGATAGTATAACATGATTTTCAGCCGCTTTAAAGATAGTAATGTTGGTTAGTCATAACTTGTTTTTCTTTTGCATGAAGCCGACTCGACCCCGGACCTCCCCTTTCCATGCCAAATTCTAGATACACTATTGATTGCATGATTAATATATTACAATGCTTTGCGTCGAAAAGATTGTGAGCTACTAATAAACAGGTGAGTGAACAGCCATTTATTATCACTCCACGACTAACCAGCTAACCAATGCAATAAGGCACAGTTTGGTAGCAACGCACGCACACAACTGTTGGTGAGGGAGACTTCTCTTGCGTTACAGACGGCTGTCAATGTAGCTCTGTGGCATTGAGCTTTTGTAGCTTTTCGTGGTATTCGTTTCGTGAATGTGGATTCTATTCGTATGTTCTGAAGTGCTACTATTCTAATTTTTGTTTTCTTTTTCAAACTTAAATTTGGACAGTGATTGCTAATCAAGCTGTGGAAGAATGTACCACAGAATACTTGTTAAAAAACCCATTTTCTCGTAAATATGTTGATGAGAACATGATGTGCACAGTGGCCGATTCCGGAACTGCACAACTTAAAAGCTAAACATAAGGAGAAAAAACATGTTCAATCGGTTGTCGATTACAAAAATACACATTAACCAGGTATCTATCTGTAGCGATAGCGGTATCTAATCAAATGAGCAGGCTTACGTTGTAACTGAGTATATATGTTGTTTTGTTAGTATTTTCTAATGACGATGGAGATTGGCGCAAAACTGGTTTTGATCATTTGAACACATTAAGAGCTTCAGAACGATAAGGATTGTCACCAGTTAGACGGAACAAAATTAAATATCACTATAATATTGACGACTCGGAACACTAAGTTTTTTATAAGTAAAAACGTAAAGTTTTACCTTACAGCCTAAACCGGCTTTCACCTATAGAAGGCTTCATCAGAGGCTCTGATGAAGCCTTCTATAGGTGAAAGCCGGTTTAGGCTGTAAGGTAAAACTTTACGTTTTTACTTATAAAAAACTTAGTGTTCCGAGTCGTCAATATTATAGTGATATTTAGTTAAGTAACGGACACGTCATGGACAACGAAATCCAAGAAGGAACAAAATTAATCAGTGATTTGTTGCATAATGAAAGCATCAAGGAAATAATAAAATTTTAAAGGTTTAAGCATTGCTGTGTGTTTGTTGTCAAAGCAGGAGCTACCACTCTGTGTCCATGATGAGTCAAAAACAGAGGAGCTCATGCTGATACAATCTTTTTAAACTCACATAAAAAAATCGACAGTTTTCAACTGTAAACCTTCAGGTATCCAAACTGACTACTTCAATAATCAGGCAATGATGATGTAAATGAAACAGATTTAGAGAAACTGAATTTGTAGCAGTTATTCTTATATTGCTTGCAACAAAACATCGTATTGCAGGTCTTAATTGTCAACTACGTTCCTTTTATCGATGAAAACTATGAAGCTCAGCAAAAGATTTTTGGAACTCAGTGATGGAATGTTTGATTGCATAATTGCAAATTGCAGTGAATTTGTATAAGATAACAGCTGTTCTCTTATACATACAAGCCCTTAAAATAGTAGAACGTATTAAAGAACTCGTGCTCAAACATATGATGGTGCAACTGTTATGGTAAGTGACTTGAACGTGTTCAATGCCGTACGTTTTAAATACATTATGTAAACGTGTACAGATCGATTTCCAGTTGCTAAATATAGCCACAAATTGAATTTGACACTTCAGAGATTTCCTGCTAATTTGAGAGAATATATCACATTTTTTCACATTCTGGTAAGTCTAGCAGCTCTTCTTTACAAAACTTTCTTAAAAATTGGTTCTTCAAGAATTCATTAAGAGAACCTGAACACTATCTCTAGCATCAAGTAATGTGAAATTATAATTAATGCTTTGTTAACACAATGATTACTACTGGATGCTTTTAGCCACATACACTAGCAGCTTCTGTTAAGTGAGATTACGTATTATAGAGTAGCCAAAGCACATGGATTTTTAATATTTTACACAAATTCAACATGCGGTTTCTCATACCACTATTTGCTAAACATTTCCACATATTCAGATGTTTTGCTTACGTATATTAGTATACCTATTCAATACCTATGTACCGTTATTACCTATTCAATATTCGTAATATATAGCTTTTCATTGTTGTGTGTTCTTTTTACAAGCGTGGGTAGACAAATTTTGGAGGTAGTAAATAAACTTTGAGATGTCTCCATAGGTGAGATTCAAAATAAATTTTAGGTGATTTATGGAGGAAGCATAACTTTCACAATCAGAATCTGCCCCCTAACATCTATTACAATGAAACTTCACCATCAACATATAGGCCTACCATTAAAATCTGAGTGCTCGTTTGAGTTGTCCTTACGTATAACTTATTCTTAGTTCCAAAAGAAACCTCCTGGTTAAAGAATAGATCCTACTCGACTAGAGGAAATATCACCAAAAGGGAAGAAGATCGGTGGGGTAACCAAGAAAAGATAGAGTCATCATCTTCAATAGAAATCAAGTAGAAGTCATAACAGGTTGTTAGCTTAAAAATGTGACAGAAGTAGAAGTATATACAAAATAATTTGGAAAAATCATACACTTTTATGGAGGCAAGTTTTAGAGTTATATATTTAGTATTTATTCAAAATAGCCACATTTTAGTGATAACATTAAATACAGTGTTCCAGTTTATGAAAAACAATGTCTTCTGTCATTTGTGTACCTCAGCTCGTAGGAACAGTCCCCAGCTTCATGACATTAGTCAGTGTACCCAGTTATCCCGAAGTTCTGTTAAATTCTGTTACATAAATATTGGCAATTCGAAGTAATTTTTTTAAAAGATGAAAATAATTATTTAATTTTCAAGTGACCTGTTTCATTGCCTCACCCATTATTTTTTAAGACCCAGAAATCAAATCCAAGTTGTGTGGTGTAGAAATTCAGTACTACCACCATTACAACACCCCACTAAAATAAAATATTAAAACTGCAAGGTATGGATAAGATACATTAAAATTTTGTTACGTTCATATATAACAATTGATTATAAGCTATTACATACCAGTACCAGTATACAATAAAGTAACACACTAAATGTTTTTGTTTAATAGTTCTTAAATTATTCACAAAAATTGCACTTCACTAATGAAGTAAGTTTAATAACTTTACACATAAATATTCAATAAACATCAGATTTAACACCAAAAACTGTACGACATTAAACATTCAGAACCACACTCTGTACATGCTGAGACTGACGACTAACAAAATAAAACCAACACAACACACCAGACACAGTATGTAAATATAAACATTATGCCTGCACGTAGTATTATGCTTTGTTGCAAAACTGAGTTACTACGTAGGAAACTATTGTTTCAGTTTGTAACTTTACTATTGTATGTGCTCAGTACTTATGCAGCACATATAAGTAAGTGTTTTCTTTTATATAGGATAATTAAGTTTGCTACATAATAGCCAATCTTCACGGCTGTTTTACATTTATATTAGACTCAAAAATGCTGTTTTTTTTTAATGAAATAAAATGTGTCATTAAAATGTAGAAATTTTTTATACAGTGCTGTATTCTTTGTCAAAAATTAGGTTTCAATAACCAGGATTTTGAACTAACAGAATTCAGATTAATATCATAGTACGTTCTCATGATCACACACTTCATGTCTTGGCTTAAACTTAACCTTTATGCTGTATCTATCCCTAGAATAAGTACAGTGTTACGACATCACAGAACAATCTACGTGTTTGTCGAATGTGCCAGAAGAATCTCGATGTAACGCGTGTGGCGTACGTGCTTGTCGACGCATTTTCGATAGGTTTCTCGAAGGCGCCAGCCGCGCGGATTGTGTCAAGGCCGCAGTTAATTACGTAGTTCACACGACCGCTAAGACGCAATTAGGAACATTCTGGTCTGTAGCGCAGGTATAACATGGCGGTAGTGGCCTTAAGTTTTAGTATTAGTGCGAATTATTGACCGTGCGGTTCGAGAGTTATAGCAGCGATATTACTGTGCGCGTTCAAGTGGTTATTAGTTAAGAGTGGTGTTTTATAATCGGACTGTATAACTGTAATACAATTGTGTTTAATTTTAGTGGACATTTTATTGCGTGTGAACAATTTTTATTTGATCTGTTGTAGAGACTGTGTTGTTAATTACGAACTGTTTAATTGTAAACTTTAAAGGTGTGATTAATTGGTGTCTTGTAACTTGTTTTCCACTGTACCTACGACGATCGAGTAGACAGTCGTAACAGTGGTGTCAGAACTGGGATAAAACGGTTAACAGTGGAAACAGTGGACACTTTGTACAAGACGAGTGAGATTCGTAATTAATCGGTAAACATGGAGCCCAGTCAGATGATGGGAGCTTTACAAACACTGCTGCGGCAGACAAGGAAGAAGCAGAAAAACAACAGGATGAGAAACGCAGACAGGAGGCGGAAGAAGCAGAAAAACGACAGGATGAAAAACGCAGGCAGGAAAGAGAAGAGGCTGAGGAACGTCAGAAAGCATTAATTCTAGAAACAGAAGAAAGACAAAAAGATAAAACGGAAGCTCTCATTGAAGCTATGCAGAAACAGTTGCAAGAACACAATACCGCAGAATTGGGTCTCCTACGAGGTGAGCTTAATAAACAAGTTACTAAAATATCAAAGGTACAAGAATCAATGACATTAAAATTAGCTGAAGTAGAAAAATCTGTGTCGAGTGTTGGAGAATCGATGTCTAATAAAATAGCTGAAGTAGAAAAGTTAGTCACGAGTGTGGAAAAAGCTATGGAAACAAAAATAGAAGACTCGATTAAAAATATAAAAGAGCAGATTAAAAATGAAGTCAAGCAGTGCCTGAAGTTACAACCAAAACAACTTTGTGAACAGACTGCACCAATGATAAAGACAGAAAAAAACGCAGGAAATAAGTTAATAGAGAAAGTCACTTTGCCTGCAGTAGGGACAGTTCATGTCAAAGCTCCAACCTTTGACGGAAGCAGTGACTGCGCAACGAACCTCCGCCAATTTGAAGCTGCTGCATGCGCAAATAATTGAACAGAGAAAGACAAGGCAGTCTCACTCGTTCTCGCATTAAAAGGACTCGCGGCAAAAACTACTACAGAAAGTGCCACCTGACAGCCAGAACATCTATGTCGAGTTGATAAAAGCTCTAGAATTACAGTATGGTGATAAACATTTGCGAGATGTGTACTGCATGCAGTTGAGAGCAAGGCGACACCATTCCGGGGAGAGCCTGCGGACAGCTACTGGACGGGCTGTAAAAGTGTATGGAAAAGTGGAGATACGCCTACGCCTCGGTCGACTTGAGTTTAATCATCAAGTACTGGTTGCAGACATTGTTGATGAAGCAATTCTTGGTGTGGACGTTATGAACGCATACGGATTTATAGTCGACTTCAAAAACAATGTTTTGAGAATGGGAGGCGAAGAGGTAATGCTATCAACAATGACGACAGCAGAAAAATCGATGGACGTCATAAACCAAGTGGCCGTAACTGTTCCGCCAAACTCCGAAAAGATCATCATGGTTAGAACCGAGGTAGATACTAGGGGCAACCAGTACTCTATATTCGAACCCCAGGTAGTCAGCACACCGGGCATACTAATTGCCAGAAGTTTAGTAAAACCTGACGAAACCGTAAATGTACCTATTAGAGTGGCGAATATTTTGGATCAAGCTATCACTTTAAAAAGCAATACGCTCCTAGGCAAATTGACTCCTGTGGGCTGGGTAGCCGGAATAACTCAATGAAGATCCAGTGCTTCGGATAATTCCAAATTACCAGAGGAACTGCAAGAATTATTGAACAGATCTTCTAACGACCTCTCAAGTGGTGAGGTAGAAGAACTCAGACAGTTTTTATACGAATTCAAAGATTGTTTTGCAGTTCGGGGACAGTCACTGGGAAGAACCTCTCTTGTGCAACATCGCATCAATACCGGGGACACAACACCGATACGCCAAACTCCTCGAAGGCCTCCATTATCTAAACAAGAGGAAATGTCTCGGTTAGTACAGAACATGTTGACAGAGGGAGTAATCGAACCTTCGTCAAGTGCTTGGTCTTCTCCTGTAGTGCTGGTAGCGAAGAAGGATGGTGGATTGTGTTTCTGCGTAGACTACCGGAGGTTAAATGACGTTACAAAGAAAGACTGCCATCCATTACCTCGCGTTGACGATACACTCGACACGCTGTCCGGAGCACAGTGGTTTTCCACATTGGACCTGAAGAGTGGATATTGGCAAGTGGGTCTTCATCAAGAAGACAAGGGAAAGACCGATTTCTCGACCCCAAGTGGCTTATTCCAATTTAACGTCATGCTATTTGGTCTCTGTAATGCACCGGCAACATTTGAGAGATTGATGGACTTGGTACTCCGAGGCCTGACGTGGAAAACTTGCCTTGTTTACTTAGACGATGTCAAAGTGATTGGGAAGACTTTCGAAGACCATTTTGAAAACCTTAAGGAAGTTGTAACTAGAATTGATGGTGCACAACTGAAGCTGAGCCCGAAGAAGTATTCCCTATTCCAGAAGGAAGTACAGTATCTGGGTCATCTGGTTTCTGCAGTGGGTGTTAGCATGGATCCTAATAAAGTAGACACCGTAAAAGATCGGCCAGTGCCGAAGAGTAAACACGAAGTTCGGAGTTTCTTGGGGTTATGCTCATATTACAGACGTTTTGTGAAAGGCTTCGCTACTATTGCTAAACCACTACATGAGCTAATGGAAAATAAACGAGAGAGTGTGATCAAGCATTTAGGACTGTGAAAATTGCATTATGTTCGCAGCCAGTTCTCGCTTTCCCAGCTTCCGAAGGGAAGTACATTGTGGACACAGACGCAAGCAACACTGGTCTAGGAGCAGTTTTGTCTCAAGTGCAAAATGGTGAAGAACGAGTAATAGCGTATTACAGCAAGACACTTTCTAAACTGGAGAGAAATTATTGCGTCACAAGGAGAGAGTTGCTGGCAATCGTCCGAGCGTTGGAGCACTTCCATAAATACCTCTATGGAAGAGAGTTTTCACTACGTACCTATCATGCCGCGCTTGCATGGCTCTTAAGATTTAAAAATCCGGAAGGACAGTTGGCAAGGTGGCTTGAACGTCTGCAAGAGTACAACTTCAAGGTACAACATTGACGGGAGCGCCTGCGTGGTAATGCAGATGGCTTATCACGAAGACCGTGCCCGAAAGACTGCCGACATTGCCACAGAAAGGAAGAACAAAACTCAAGCGAACATGTTCAAGCCATCACTGTAGATTTCCTGGCTGACGGCTGGACAACACAAAACTGTCGACAAGAAAAAATGACTGATGAAGACATTGGACCGATCTTGACAGCAAAAGAGGAAGGTCGCCGCCCGGATTGGCAAAATATCTGCCATGGTTCCGAAGTGCTGAAGGGCTACTGGGCACAATGGGAATCTCTCACCTTAGAAAACGGATTGCTGAAGAGGGCTTGGGAAAGTGCAGATGGACAAGACGTGGTCATGCAATTGATATTTCCCCGAAGTAAAGTGCAGTCTGCTTTGAAGGAGATGCACGATGGAACATCTGGAGGCCATCTTGGCGTTAACAAAATACGGAAGCGATTCTATTGGCTTCATCTTCACCACGACGTAGAGGAATGGGTTCGGACGTGTGAAATATGTGCTGCAAGCAAGGGCCCACAAACCAGATGCAGGGGAAAAATGAGACAATATAACGTTGGATTCCCTTTCAAGAGAATTCCCATAGACATTGCTGGACCATTCCCAGTTACTGACGATGGAAACCGGTACATCATGGTTGTAGGTGACTACTTTACTAAGTGGGTGGAAGCTTACGCAATTCCAAATCAGGAGGTTACCACCGTGGCAAAGCAGTTAGTTCACAACTTCTGTTGCCGTTATGGAGCCCTTATGGAAATCCATACGGATCAAGGGAGAAATTTCGAATCAGGAGTGTTTAAAGAATTATGCCGCCTACTCGAAATCCGAAAGACCAGGACAACGCCACTGCATCCCCAGTCGGACGGGATGGTTGAGATATTCAATAGGACACTTGAGCAGCATCTTTCGAAGGTTGTTGACGAGAACCAAACAAATTGGGACCAACGTGTACCACTATTCCTCGTGGCGTATAGATTATCAGTACACGACACAGTACATGACTCCAACAAAATTGGTGTTTGGGAGGGAGATTCGTCTTCCTGGGGACTAATGTTCGGATCACCTGAGACTCAGTCCCAAGAGCCACAGAACTATTCCTCGCAATTAGAAAACCAGCTGCGAGAAATGAATCACTTGGTAAGAGGATGGCTGAAGATAGCCAGTGATAAAATGAAAACTCGGTATGACATTCGCAGCAATAGTGTGGGTTTCCAAGAAGGAGATCAGGTCTTTGTGTTCAACCCAATGCGCCGTCGTGGTCGCTCACCTAAGCTGCAGTCTAACTGGGAAGGACCATACACTGTAAAAAAAAGAACCAACGATGTTGATTATCGGATTCAACAGGAAGGGCATCGAAAAATTCAAGGTCGTCCAACTAGATCGCCTGGCTAAGTACTACTTCAGACGGTTTGCCAGTTCGGGAAGTGTTACGACATCACAGAACAATCTACGTGTTTGTCGAATGTGCCAGAAGAATCTCGATGTAACGCGTGTGGCGTACGTGTTTGTCGACGCATTTTCGATAGGTTTCTCGAAGGCGCCAGCCGCGCGGACTGTGTCAAGGCCGCAGTTAATTACGTAGTTCACACGACCACTAAGACACAATTAGGAACATTCTAGTCTGTGAGCAGAGGTATAAATACATGGCGGCAGCGGCCTTAAGTTTCAGTAGTGCGAATTATTGACCGTGCGGTTGGAGAGTTATAGTAGCGATATTATTGTGCGCGTTCAAGTGGTTATTAGTTAAGAGTGGTGTTTTATAATCGGACGGTATAACTGTAATACAATTGTGTTTAATTTTAGTGGACATTTTATTGCGTGTGAACAATTTTTATTTGATTTGTTGTTGAGACTGTGTTGTTAATTACGAACTGTTTAACTGTAAAAATTAAAGGTGTGATTAGTGACTTAATAGGTGTCTTGTATTTAGTTTTCCACTGTACCTACGACGATCGAGTAGACCATCGTAACAGTATATTTCATTTGCTTATTAAAATGCATCAACACAAATTCTCAAGTTATAGGCTATACAAGAAGGCAGCGTCACATAAAACAAAGGTCTGTAAAACACCCTTTCCATTATAAACAGAGGCGTATTTACTGGCGAATGGGAACACACCCCCTTCCCCGGAGTATCGAAAAAAGTTGACGAATTTTGTTAATCTCTTGATTTTTAGATTTTATTATTTTTTCAGCTGTGTACGCTAACATAGTAGTAACTCTTTTTAAATATACAAACACGTTTGTTACACAGCATTTGCGTAACCATTTGAAATACAAAAAAATCAGTTCAGTCAATAAGTATCTTCTAAACAATGTTTCAATAAAGCATATTTTTTATTGTGTTCTTACTATTTATTTTAATGGGTTTGATTTCATGATATTGTCATAGGTTTTCCAACAACTTTGATGATAATAATTGATTAGACCCCCTCCCTATAACAAATTCTAGGCACACCACTGCATTATTAATAACAAAAATTGATTACGATATAGTAATGATGTAAAATAACATTAAGCACATACAATATGTAAAATATTTTTATTTGCTTAATTATATTTTGTGTAATAATAACTTCTTTCACTATTGTTGTTATTATATTTCACACGTGGTGCATAATCTGTAAATGTTCAGTTTGTCTGTTATTTCAATAACACTTTACCTTCAACATGTGCAGCATGTGATTTAAAATTGCTTACAGAAATCCACAGTGTAAAGGAAAAATGTACCGTTGTCAGATAAGTACCACAGCCTAATATATTTTATGGTTTTTTGTAACAATAACAAAACATGCCATTAACCTGGTGTTAATATTATCATACTAATTTTAGTGCAAAACACTAATAATTTTGCAAAAATAACATGAACATTTTTTGTAGTATAGATACATCTACCATTAACATCTCAAGCCTTTGTAAAACTAAAACCTTCATGATAATATTTTATGTTTTTTTTTTTATATTAGATAATGCTAGATATATACATATATAAAAGTTCATATACATTGTTCAAAATCATTCACTTTCTATATGAAATATGTCTGGAACCTTGTAAAGAAAAATGAATAAAGTTTTTTAAGAAGCTTGTAACCATATAAATAAGAGGAGAGCTCTATGTTTCTGCAAACAGCAAAAGATACTGAGCACATGTCATAGATCCCAGGTTTACTGTATGGAAAAGGTTCCCAGGTTTTCTAAAAGTATGCAATCACACACACACACACACACACACATTCATATATGAATACATATTATTTCTATACGATCTTATATAAGATATCTACCTAAGTCTGTTTCCTGGAGTTTTTAATAAAAAATAATAATTACTTTCATTGGAAGTAACAAATTGTATATAGAATGACGAAGTTTCACAGAAAGAGTTTCTCTGAAAATATAATAAACTGATTCTGTAATATGTATACCAGTGTATATAAAATTTCATATTTGGAAACAACTTTTATTACGGTACCGTATATGTATATATACACAGAATTTGTATGTAAGTGTGTGTGTGTGTGTGTGCGTGCGTGTGTGTGCGTATCTATACATGATTTTTAAGAATCTCAATATTATGCTTGAAAAATCAACAATTTTTATTTCTAATCCTACTAGGCATAGAGCAAATATAACAAATTTGAATTTAGTCTTTCCAATCCTAAAATATAAACAACACAAAAAAATTGTCAGAAATTAAGTACAATATCCCCAAATAAAAAATACTACTAAATGAGCCCCAATAACTGAAAAAATAAAACTCTTAAAATTATAAACTTTTCTTCTCTCGGAATTTTTATTTTTGTATGGTGCCCGCCTAGTGTTCTCTTCCTTTTAAAGCCATCATCTGCAGAGTTGTCTGAAGGAAACCTTTTTCAAATGTCATGGAAATCTAGATGGTTTGGAAAATGCAAATACAGTCATCTAAAACTTGCAAAATACTATACATTCTTATGACTATGAGATAGACAACCCTTGTGGCATGTGCATTGGAGTGATCTTTACAAAGTCAGCTAACACTGTAATTTTATTGATCCTGAACTTTCTACATCTTTCAGAGGCTAGTAGATTATTCTACTAATGTCTAGGACAATCTCGTAACCCCTCCCTGGCATTCTGTCGCCTTGCTCTCAACTGGGTGCAGTACACATCTCGCAAATGTTTATCACCATACCGTAACTAGAGCTTTTATCAACTCGGCATAGGTGTTCTGGCTGTCAGGTGGCACTTTCTGTAGTAATTCTGCCGCAGGTCCTTTTAATGCAAGAACGAGTGAAACAGCCTTGTCTTTGTCTGTCCAATTATTTGCGCATGCAGCAGCTTCAAATTGACAGAGGTACGTTGCCCAGTGACTGCTTCCGTCAAAGGTAGGAGCTTTGACATGAACTGTCCCTACTGCAGGCAAAGTGACTTTCTCTATTAACTTATTTTCTGTGTCTTTTTCTCTCTATCACTGGTACAGTCTGTTCAGAAATTTTTTTTTTGTTGAATCTTCATGCACTGTTCAACTTCAATTTTAATTTGTTGTCTTATGTTTGCCATTAAGTTTTCTACTGCAGATATTTTTGTTGACATGGATTCTTCTACGTCAGATATTCTGGTAATCTGAGTATTGAGCTCACCTCGTAATTCACCTACGTCACCACGTAGGAGACCCAATTCTGCGGTAGTATGTTCTTGCATCTGCTTTTGTTCATGAATTAATGCTTTGATGTCACCTGCTTCACGTTTACGTTCCTCTTTTTGTCTTTCTTCTGTTTCTAGCATTAGTGCTTTCTGACGTTGCTCAGCTTCTTCTCTTTCCTGCCTGCGTTTTTCATCCTGTCGTTTTTCTGCTTCTTCCACCTCCTGTCTGCGTTTTTCATTCTGTAGTTTTTCTGCTTCTTTCGCCTCCTGTCTGCGTTTCTCATCCTGTCGTTTCCCTGCTTCTTCCTGTGTCTGCCGCAGCAGTGTTTGTAAAGCTTCCATCATCTGACTGGGATCCATGCTTACCGATTAATTGCGAATCACACTCTTCTTGTACAAAGTGTCCACTGTTTCCACTGTTAACCGTTTTATCCCAGTTCTGACACCACTGTTACGACGGTCTACTCTATCGTCGTAGGTACAGTGGAAACAAAATAAGTACAAGACACCAATTAAGTCACTAATCACACCTTTTATTGTTACAGTAAAACAGTTCGTAATTAACAACACAGTCTCTACAACAAATCAAATGAAAATTATTCACACGCAATAAAATGTCCACTAATAATAAAACTCAATTATATTACAATTATATCGTCCGATTATAAAACGCAACACTTCACTAATAACTACTTGAACGTATACAGTAATAACTCGAACCGCTCTGGAAAAATATCGCAGCTGTACTGAACTGAACGTCGTTGAGTACCGGTATTTATAGCCAGTCGAATATCTTGACGATTCCTAATTGCGTCTTAGTGTCCGCGTCCGTATGAACTACGTAATTAACTGCGGCCTTGACACAGTCCGCACACGGCTGGCGGCATCGAGAACTTTCTCGTAGATGCGTCTACATGCACGTACGCCACACGCTTACATTGTGAATCTCTCTGGAACGTTCGATAAACACGTAGATTGTTCTGTGACGTCGTAACAATATTATGGTACATTACTCCATTTACTAAATGCATTGTACTTCATTGTCATTTATTATTGTTTTAGTTTCAATTATTTTTATAGGTCTTTTTTATTTTTTAGTTTTTACATTTATTTAGTCTTCCTATTTTGTTACATTACAACGTGTAGAATATCCATATTATTTTCAATGTTTCTGTATGTGTGGTTTGCTTCAATGAGATGGTTTGCAAACGTGGATTCGGTAGTGGAGTGTAGTGCCTTTGTGTGTTCAATGTATCTTTGTTTGAAGCTGCGTCCTGTCTGGCCTATGTAGAATTTGTTGCAATTTACTTTGTAAACACCGGGTAGATCGAATTTGTTTTGTGTGTGTGTGTTTTGATAGTGTATCTTCTGTTTTGTTTGTAGTTTTGTAACCGATCCTGTATCCTACTTTTTTGAATTTGTGGGCTATGTTTTCAGTGTGGTTGTTGATGTATGTTAGTGTTATGAATTTATTGTTTTCTGTCTTTGTCTGTTGTTTGTTTTGTGTTTTGTGTAGGAGTTTATTGACTATTGTTCTGTTTTATCCGTTGGATTCTGCTAGATATTTTATCGTGTTTAGTTCGTCTTTGTAGTCTTTTTCATCTAGTGGGATGTGTTAAGTCTATGTATCAATGAAAAAGACTATATTTAGTTATTCTATTTATGCTCTGTATGATGGTGGTTGGCGTGTGGACCCTTGGCCTACCTGCTACCTCTCCCCCATTCTAATACTTCCGCCCGGGCTCGACAGCAGGTAATTGCCGCGTGAGTCACCTCAGTGTGCGTCCAGTATGAAACAATTTTTTTTTTTGCCTCGCCCAATACTGGTATAATTTTGTTATATTTGAAATCAGCGAAATAATACGATGAAAATGACACCAAACACGACTAAAAAATATTAAATTTTAAGGTGTTTCAAGGAAAAAGGTCAACAACAACTTTAATACACATCTTCAGTGCGTACTGCTCAAAGAATAAATTTAAATGAAAAATACGAATACTTGTTTAATTGCTTTGTTTAATTCTTTGATTGAAAAAGAACACACATAATATTTCGTGTTTAAGCGCTGGTAGTGGACAGAGAACTTCCTGCTCATTTCCTATAATGGGGTTGCTATGAGTCATCTCGTGACTAGTGCTGCTTGGTATTTATGACTCAGTCTCATCCCTTCTTCAGTGGATAAACAGTTGAATAGTTTAGTGTCTACTGTTCGTCGCTACTGTCGATCGTGAGTTTACGGAGTATTAGTTTAATTAGTTGAATAGTTTAAGGTTACATTTTGTTAAGTTAAGTATTTCAAGTTTTATTAGTGTTTGTTTATTTTTTTATCGAGATGTCTTCATCTAGTAAACGTGGTAAAGTGTATCATTCTCAAGCTAGAACAATAATCGCTTAGAATAATAATAATTGATATAAAAAAAGTGTGTGTGAGAGTTTCGTCAGCGTGTCAAGTGTCTCTACGCACCATTACTAGAATAAGAAGTGAACTTAAGGAGTGTAAGAACGTAAGAACGATAGCTTTGTTATAAGCGAAGATAATGAAAATGACGATGTGCTCCCAGATGCAGTAAACACGGAAAATGCTAGTGTGCTCCACAGCCAAAAAGAAAAAAACTTCTCCCATGCCCAGTGACTTATATTGATTATTTTGACAAATCTGCCATCCGACGCCATGTTGTAGATTATTATAGACGCAAGGAAGTGCCGACCCTCCGAAAATTACAAGCATCTCTCAAAGATGCGGGACTTTTCAAGGGATGCTTACAGTCTCTGTCTAACGTATTAAAGAATATTGGTTTCAAATGGAAAAGGTTCGATAAAAGAAAGGTACTTATGGAGAAGCCATCGGTTGCTTTATCAAGATGCCGGTTTTTGAGGAAAATTCGTAATGTGGACATTAAAAACGTGGTTTTTTTAGATGAAACATGGATTAATAGTAATGTCTCCAAAGATGTTGGATGGACCGACGGCAGTGTTAGCTCTACTCTGGGTGCACCTCTAGGCAAAGGACAGCGACTCATAATCTGCCACGCAGGTGGCGTCAACGGATGGATAAATGCACCACCGCTGATTTTCAAATCTAAGAAAACGGTTGACTACCATGAGGAAATGAATTCTGAGATACTGAGTGCTGGTTTTTTGAAGTGTTGCTTCCTTCATTACCACCCGGTTCAACAATAGTGATGGACAACGTTCCTTGCCACTCAAGAGTAAACAACTCGGCTCCAACCTCATCCTCAAGGAAAGGAGAAATGGCAGATTGGCTAACCTCACGAGGAGTTCGTATCACAGACGATATGCGTAAGCCCGAACTGTATAATCTCGTCAAGCTACACAAGCCCCAACTGACTTCTTTATGTCATTGACAAGAAAGCATCTGAGCTTGGATGCCGGGTTATTCGGCTTCCACCTTATCATTGTAATTACAACGCTATTGAAAAGGTCTGTGCTCACTTGAAGAATTACGTCAAACAGCGCAACACAACATTCAAACTGGACGATGTGCAAAATTTGTTTTTTGAAGCTGTAAACTCCTACCAAGCAGATTCGTGGAAAAACTGCGTTAAACACGTAAAGAAAGAAATGGATGATGATTGGCTGAGTGAAGGACTTGATGACCGCAGTGTCCAGGAAATGATCATCAACTTGGCTCCAGGAGATATAGATGATGACGGCAGTGACTGGAACTCTGACGAGGAAGAAGACTTGGGAACATCTCCATTGGAATAACTGTTTTAATGAGAGTAAGTAGACTTGGTATATTTATTTAGTGTTTTATTTTATTTTATTTTTTTGCCTCATGTTTCAAAGGTCAAAATGTTTGAGAAACGTTGTTCCAAAAGATATTATAAAAATATAGTACTATCTAAAAAAATATTATCAAAGTAGGATACTATTATGAGCTAAGTCATAATAGTAAAAAAAGATTAGTAGAAAAAAATTTATTTTCATAAGCTAAGTCATAACTGGTCTTATTTACAAATAATTATTTTCAGAAAAATGTTAGCAAATGTTTGTTTTTTCCATAGGTTCTCTGGTGACTCGGATCGATTTCGTTTACCAGCATCAACTTTGACCTGCTTTATTACAATGGCTAGCATAAGTCATTGTAAATATGTAAAGTTATTGTAAATTAAATAATACAAATGAAGTCATTGTAATTATTCAGTCATTGTTACTTTATAACGCCCAATTTTTAATACTTCTTAGTCGTGTTTGGTGTCATTTTAATCGTATTATTTCGCTGATTTCAAATATAACAAAATTTTACCAGTATTGGGCGAGGCAAAAAAAAATTGTTTCATACTGGACGCACAGTGAGGTGACTCACGCGGCAATTCGCTGCTGTCGAGCCCGGGCGGAAGTATTAGAATGGGGGAGAGGTAGCAGGTATGCCAAGGGTCCACACGCCAACCACCATCATACAGAACATAGTTAATCAACAGCTAACGAAATCCAAGAAAAACATTTTTTACTTTGTAAGCCGAGAGAGATAAAGGAACCACAATGATGACCCCTTGCAAGATGGTTGAGCTGGATAATTACTGTGTACTGGGCAAATAAATAATTGTTCTTGAGAGAAAACTGTGTAGGCATTCATAAAACAGTGGGCAGGCAACAGCTAATATGGTGATAATTTTGTGTGTGTGTGTGTGTGTGTGTGTGTGTGTGTGTGTGTGTGTGTGTGTGTGTGTGTGTGTGTGTGTGTGTGTGTGTGTGTGTGTGTGTGTGTGTGTGTGTGTGTGTGTGTGTGTGTGTGTGTGTGTGTGTGTGTGTGTGTGTGTGTGTGTGTGTGTGTGTGTGTGAACATAACTATGAGGATTGTTCAATACAAACACTTTAGAAGCTGTAAAGCATTTTTTATTTAACACTTTTAAAAGAAGTCTCCATTAACATTAACGCATGAGTCCCATGGTTGCACTAATCTGTAGATTCCCTGCTGGTAAAATTTTTGCGGCTGTTTGGGGAACAATTCACTAACAGCAAACTCTACCTCAGCGTCCGATTTGAACGGCCGTCCTTTTAGTGAGTTCTTTAATGGGCCAAAAACATGATAATCGCACAGGGACAAGTCGGAACTGTAAGGTGGATCTTGTAAGACTTCTCACTTCATACAACCAAGCAGATCTTGAATTGTCTGGGCTACATGGGGTCGAGCATTATCATGCAGATGAATGACACCATTTGTGAGCTTCTCAGGACGTTTATTCTTGATGCTGACCTGTAAGCGCTTTAAGTTGTCTGCATATTGCTCAGCGTTGATGTTGACACCAGGCTCTTTAAAATCTAAGAGCAGCACACCTCGATAATAAAAAAATACGGTTACCATTACTTTTCCTGCCGAAGGTTGGGACCGACATTTTTTCGCCTTCGGAGATTGTGTATGCTTCCACTGGATACTCTGACGTTTGGATTCTGGTTCGTAGTGATAACACCAAGACTCATCACTGGCAACAATTTGGTGTAGAAAGGCCTTACCTTGTTGTTGATAGCGCATCAAATGTTGTACTGATAAGGCCAAACACTAATTATTCTGCTCATCAGTAAGCAGTCGTGGAATCCACTGAGCAGCAACTTTGTGATAGCCAAGACCAGTGGCGTAACGTTTTTCGGCCGGGCCCCCCCCGCAAAAAATTTTTTCGGACCCCTCTTTATTGAAAAAAATAACATACAAAAAATCAAATTATTACTGCATTTATTAGGACAGACAAATTAAGTGCCACATTGTTATAAATAGCCTCTACAATCATAATGAAACATTGTTCACATAAAATAAAATTTTGAAATGTAAGATGATATTTTAATAGTGCGTACAACAAAACTTTTCATTAGAAGTATTATTTTTTTAATTCACATTTTTAAAAAAGATAGCTTAACTTTGATGTACCAGGATAAAATAAAATCTGAGCCACTGTACTTAAGTTCCAAAAGTTTTAATGGTACAAAAAGAAATATACATATACATACATATATATATATATATATATATATATGTGTGAATAAAAACTTTCATATAGAGTAGATTGGTATTAAAATAATAGATAAATTATCTTTTTATTTAGTTTTGGCAAACAATCTCTCTTTTCTTCTCGCTTTGTTTGATACAAACACCTTGATTAGCCTACTTCGTTTAGATCCAGGTTCCTTGCTCGTTCGTTTTCAATACTTAGTAAACTGAGGCCACTCAGTCTCTCTTGGGTCATAGTGCTCCTTAAATAATTTTTAATGAGCTTTAACTTGGAAAATGAGCGCTCCGCACTCGCCACAGTTACGGGTAAGGTTAAGAAAAGCATAAAAGCAGTGCACAAGTCTGGGAAGCTAGATGCTATTGAAAAGTTTTCCAGAAAGAGGAGATCTGCTAACTGTCGAATTGATGTCTTCTTTTCAATAGTCTGATTTCAGCGCCATTCTAAAAGAGTTGATTTGAAAATTAAGGTCAACACTTAGATCCTCTTCATATTCTTCGACTAGGGCATTCACTTTCTTAGACATCTCAATATCTGTTGCCTTCAATAAATATTTTGGTGAAAGAATCGAGAAAAGACTGCTGATTTCTTTCATCGCTTCAAACCTAGTTGTTAATTGGGAAATCACTGTGTCCAGAATTGCATAAAAAACAGATACTTTGAAGTGTTTTTCGCTATCTGTCAACCTCTCATTTGTCTCTAAATCTTTGAGAATCACTTGTTCTAGTCCCCCTGCAGATTGATCATCAACTACCTTGAAGCCTAGAAAACTTTCATTAACTGCTAATGCCACAGGTATCCCTGAGGAATCTTTGTGCACTGTCACATATCTAAAAACTTGAGACAACTGATCTTTTTTCGTAATATCCTGTGTTGTATCTAATATCACAGAGAAGAACTGTGCGTCACAAATATCTTTTATTATTTCAGATTTAACTTTCTCTGATAAAATTTGAATTAATTCATTTTGTATCGAAGGGCTGAGGTACCTATGGTGTCCTGAGTCACTGCTTAATAAATCTTGCAACACATGGTCATATTTAGCAAGGAGCTCGATCACTGCAAGAAAGTTACCACTATTAGGCTTTCCAATCTCTTCTCGGTGACCTCTAAAGGTTAGATTACAAGATGCTAAGGTCAGAGTCACGTTAACAATTCTGTGCAATATTTTGTACCACGTATTTTCCTCTTTCTGTATTGCACTTTCCAAACTACTATCAATTGTGTTGTGCCTCTTCCATAAATCTAAAGTAATGCAAGCCTGGATATGTACTCTACTTGTTTCATGTACGTCAATTGTTTTTGACAGGCCCTTCCACTCCCTGATGCCATTAACTCAATTACTGTAATTAAACGATGAACTCTTGTCTGCAAACAGCCAGCACGACTGACAGTACACATAATCACCTTGAGCAGAATAGCACAACCATTCTCTTGGGATAATCATGCCGGTTTCAGTAACTTTTTCGTAATATGTTTTTGAAAAGCACCTGTTTTGTTGTTTGGCATCTTTAGGAAAAGGTCCCTTCGGTTTACATGGACCATGATTAACAATAAACTGTTTAATTTCGTCTGCCACATTTTCAGAAAAATGGTCTCGATCTGAGGGGTATTTATTACTTAGATTAAAAGTACAGGTCTGAAAGTCTTTGTCAGAATTAGTCTCGTTTCCTTCAGTTATTCTCTCTAAAATAACTACTTCAGACGGGTTTATAACATTTTCACGATCTTTAACGTTTGTAACATCGCTAACAGACGTCTTATTTTTAGGTTTATTATCTAGTGTGACAGGAATCGATTTTGAAGAACAAGGCTCTGGCTGAACGTCTTCATTAATATCTGAATTACTAGAACTGTCATGATTACTAGAACTACTGTTACCTCTGTTTGTGGATGAAGGCCAATTAGATGGGAAAAATGTGTCTATTTTCGTGAGTTCAGCGGTTTTGGTTTCCTGCTCCTTCTTCTTTTTCCTTTCCTGTGCCCCACTCTGATACGGCATTATTTATTTGATAAACAAACACAAACGCAACACAAGCAGTAAGAACACTTGAAAGACAGTAGAAAACAACAAGGGTTGGGCGTGCAACTACTGTTAGTTGCAATTATAGCCGATATCATCCCTACCATGATTTCGTTGCGCCATGTGCGACAATATACATTACTACGCGCAACGAAATTCGTAGTGCTGTGCTGTCGATTTCATAGTAAAGTCTGCTATTCGAACTATGAAGCGATGGGTGTCGCCCTCTACGAGCGCTTGCTCTCCTCTTTCAGTGTGAGCGCTAGTCATCAGCGCCAGCAGTGGCAGTCGAGGGGAGCGGTCTCGTCCGTTTAGTTCAGAATTGAGCAACATCAAGCAATGTACGACTTGACAAACATGCGTTAAGAGGCATTCTTTTTTACTTCCCGTGGTGCGTATACAATTTTTCGTGTTCCCCCCGGCGGAAAATGGCAATTATATTCGCGCTGCAGGCACGAAAATTGTCTCTTTCGGCCTAGCACGAAAAAGAAAAAGTCATAATATTTAAAAGATAATCAAGTTCTTTATTTATCCATTAATAGTAATTAAAACCCACTTTTTCCTCTTTTTTGTCCACTATTTTCGACATTCTTTATCTACTTTCCCCCTTTTTCTGGAAGAATAGTAGATCGAACCTCCGCAATATGCATTGTAGGTGCAAAGACGAAAAAATATTTTCGGAATTTTAGCCCCGATAGTTTACAGCAAAAATGCATAGGGCCTA
Organism: Magicicada septendecula; assembly: GCA_034769895.1. Classification (NCBI taxonomy): domain Eukaryota; kingdom Metazoa; phylum Arthropoda; class Insecta; order Hemiptera; family Cicadidae; genus Magicicada; species Magicicada septendecula. The sequence goes on from CM068370.1 coordinate 87,156,230, forward strand.
CCAAGCCTTCGGACCCCCCCCCCCCAACGCCCGGGCCCCCCACAGTGCGGGGTCTGCGGGGGCGTAAGTTACGCCACTGGCCAAGACTATGAATGATGGAATGAACAGTCACATGCTGATGCTCAACATTTGAGAAATTTCTCTAACTTTGATGAGCCTATCTGCGCGTAAAGCAGTTTCCAGCTGCCTCACATTTTCATCTGATGTTGCAACAAGTGTAGGTCCGGGATGGACCAAATCTTTAGTGGATTCTCTTCCTTGTCAAAATTTATTGCACCATTCAACCACTACCGTGTGAGAATAACTATAGTCACCCTATACTGCTTTCATTCTCATACAAATTTCAATTGACTGACGTCCCTCAGTGGCCAAAAACGGAATAACGGAATTAAGATTATCTCTGGATGGATTTTCTATCATAGATACCATTTCTCAACCCAGTCACAATGCTTAGAAAAGAGCAAACAGCAAATATTTTTGACAGACGCGTCACTAGTACTTAAACAGAAAATATAAACAAATGAATTCTGTTGCCATGGTGATGAAGTCACGGCTGTGCAGATCAAATGTGTTTCTATTGAACAATCCTTATATATATAACAGTTCACACTTAATTACAGGCTTACACCTTGCATTTGTCCACTACATTTTCATATTTAGAAATTGTACCATATATTATGTGACTGTCTATTCCAGTACTTTAACAGAATATTATTCAAACAGTTAATCTTTTGTGTGTTTTGTGTGTTTGTGTGCATTAAGTGACAGTAAAAAACTTATTAATTTTATTTTTCAGAAGAAATATATAGGCTACCATTCAGCAGTTATCACTGGTGTCAATTATTCAAGAGTTTATACTTACCTATTGCAACAGTACAACCATGTACGGTACTGTGCATTGCCAAAATAATTTAAATAAATAATAAAAATAAATAAATATGGAATAGACATGATTCAGATTGCAAGCTGGATTGTTAAAAAAAAAATAGGGAATGCACAATTCATGCATGGACACACATACCTGGCCCATCTGTCGCTAGCGTTGTGTACATGTGTATTTTGTTTGTGTGTGTGAAGCCTGTCCGTTCCTGAACTGTAACCAACCCTTTTCAAGTATTGATAGATGTTATGTTTTATTTAATTATAAGACAAATATGTAAAATATGGTAAAACAAAAGACACCAGAGGGTGTAGAAAATAAAGGTGAACAAAGGGTTAAAAGACCATGCCAAAGTGACGGAAAGTGCAATTACTATACGTAAAAAGTGAATAGCTCTTTTTGTAATTACAATAAAGAAGTGTGTTTTACGTATAGTAAATATATAAAAATTAGCGATCGATTGAACATCGAGTGGTGTGAAACAGACTTCGTAATTTGCGAAGATAGGCGAAAATAGTGAATTGAACCAGAGTGGGGGAAAAGATGCTTCGACAAAATCTGACAAGTTGAAAATTGTTCAGACCTGAGCTTTTGCACGACCTGGCTATAAATACCAGGTCGTACGAATAAAGTTTCTTCTTCTCTATTCAACCGTTGCCACAGGAGGCTATGTCAGTCAGAGACGCTATTTTAAATCTACAGTGAGAGTCACAGGACGAACTGGAAGTCCAACCAGAGCAGCAGAGCACATACGAGGAGGTCTATGGATACACCTGCAGCATATGATGTGAGGCGAGATCACTATTAAACAGCACATGAGTGGAATCAGGGAAGAGGACCTGAGGACGGAGGACACCGAGGATGGAGGACACAGAGGACGAGGACTGAGGACCAAAGGAGGACATACGGATGATTAACCACTTCAAACGAGGTGATGAAAAACCACAGTAAAACACAGACATTTGAAAGACACTAATTGAAGTTAGAATGAAAGACATTCAAACAGTTAATTAAAATAACTAAATTGTACATAAGTGTAAAAGCAGAGTGAAATTTAGAATAATATCTCTTGTATAAAATTTAGTAATTGAGAGTAACGTAAATGATAAGAGAAATATTTGATTTTTAAGTTAACAATTAATAAAGTCTTTGTTGATAAAGGAGAATGCATGTGCAGTAGAAAGTTTTAAAGACAATTAATATTAAAGAAATTGGAATACAAGTAAATTCATTATTGAAGTAAATTAATCAGCAATTGCAAAAGATAACCACACAATGAGTAAGCCGAGAGCAAAAATATTTAATTAATTAAGATTAGATAATAAGATTTATGTATAACCTGTTGTATGTAATTTGTTAGCTATAAGTCGTGTGCGAAAGAGTCGTACAAACAATTTAATAATGAGTACTATTTCAATATGCGAAATGAAAGATTTTGTTTAATAAAAAAAATAAATAATGGAACAATTTTAACTCTTATATAACGCATCATCTTCTTATTACGATTACACCCATGAATTCAAATTAAATTATATTGAATGTGTGTGTGTTGTTATACTATATTGTTACAAATACAAAACAAGGGGTAGGTAGTGTTGGGGTCATTACCGCTGAGGTTTTTGGTGGAAAACGTCTTACCCTGGTGGTATTGTTGGAACAGAGTGTTTGTACGTTTGGTAAATAGCGTGTACTACCTCTGAGTCGGGCATGGTGTCAGTGTTTAGTGGCTCGATGTCTATGTCCATGTCAGTCATTGCCTCACAGCATCGTTTGAAATGTCCGTCAACACGAGGCCAATCCACTGTTATGTTGTAGAACTTGTATACGCCTGTAAACAGACAAGAGGTAAAATAGTAGAGATTGATAAGACCATTGTCAAAATGGAACAATCAAACTGGGCATACCCACCCACAACAGTGAATATTTGGTAGTGTTTATTAGACTAGTGAGTTCTGCTGCTGAAATTAACCAAATATAATTAATTCACTACCGACTCGGAACACAAAGTTTTTTACGGGTAAAAACGTAAAAGTTACCTTATAGCCTGAACCAGTTTGTTTCGCTTTTAAAAAGTTTCTTCAGAGGCTTAGCGAAAACCGGTTCAGGCTATAAGGTAAAACTTTTACATTTTTACCCATAAAAACTTTGTGTTCCAAGTCGGTAGTGAATTAATTATATTTAGTTAAGTAACGGACACGTCATGGACAATGAAATTAACCAATAAATAGTTCACCTCTGTATGGGGGTTCTACATTGTATTCTTATTCACAGTGAGGATATCAAGCAATAGAATTAGAATGACAAGGTTTTCATCATTTAAATATAATTTTGTAGACAGCAATACCGGTGTACACAAACAGCTGAAAGTTTATGGGAATCATTGGAAGTAGTGAAATAAAACTTCACCAGGATGTCACAAGGTTGCATGTGGAATGACTTTGCCAAATTTGTGTTGTGCCAGCTTATTCAAATTTAAGTAATTTATCTGAACATTTATAACTTACAAAATTAATACGTTACTTCATTTGGTAAACAAACCAGTGTTGTCTTCTAGGCGGCGATCTAAATAAAAATGCTTGTATCACTGTCAACACCTTGTTTATTTATTGTTATCACAAAATAATTTTTCACAAGTAAAAATATAACACAGAAAATACGAATTTCAATTCACAACTATGATACTGATTATTAACACAGTCGTAATTTCTACAAACAATATAAATATATAATATTGATTCACAAAAGAGGTATCAAACACACACACACTGGCTCTCTCACTCTTTTAGCCGAACTTGTAATAAATACTGACTGACTTCTCCATTTATTACCATCCTACATAGGTTGGTAATGACATCATTCACCACCCTTCGTCACTTACTAGATAAGCCAAGAAAATTCTGGGAACTCATTCTGGAATCCTGTAGAACAAACTATGTTTACCTATCAAAGAAAAAAGTGTTGCATGTTGCATCCTGTAGCAAAAAGTGTTTGAATGTATATATAATTTATTTAATATTTATAATTTCTTTATTCAAGATGTTTTTCCCTTATTTGGAACACGTTTCAGGAATCCTATTGTTCCCATCCTCAGCCTTCTTATTTATACAAATTTCAACCAACAGGAAACCATAACAACAACCAACCAAAACACAAGCACTCAACAAGATACAAAATTAAGAAGGCTGACATGGAGTTAGGAAGGGAGTGGAGGGAGCCTAACAGCTAGATCAGCCATGTGAAACTGAGGCCACGAATTCCCGCCGGCGGCCATGTTTAGACACCCTTGATTCAAAATTAGTTTCTTTCAGAATTATCATTTATTTACTTTAATGCACCTTTTCTTGCAATGTAAGACTGGCCTTTCATTGAGAACGTCATATTTAATTATTTAGTACGGTTTAGTAACAAATAACAATAATTTATTTGATGTAATAGCAAAAACAAAAAACATTGCCCTGAGAGATTTTTCACGAAACTCGATTTTTAACAAACATTTATGGCTGCTCTTTATAAGATCAAGTACAAGGCGCTTCTACAGACTCTACCCTAGATTAAAAAAAAAAAAATCATAAAAAATTCTCACGTCACCTGCTACTACATAATATAGGACGAGATTTTATTTCTACAATGCTCCATTTTTTCCTTGGGCCTTCTTTATCTCCTGTGAAACAAAAATTATGTGGGATATTGGAAAATCTAATTTAATAAATTAGAATTCAATTTTCGGCTAATTTTTTACATTACGAGTTGGATAAACTAAGGAAGGTTTTTTTAAGTCAACAGAGATAGAGTTCAGTTTATTGAATGACTATAATTTCACTGGGGTGGGATTGGGAGGTCGTAAATCTATAAATAAAAAAAAACAATAGTAGCCCTAATTTATAGTCGTATAACAAACAAATTATATGAGTTAAAACTGATTCCCTGGCAAGTAAAAAATTCAGGTAGGTAAGTTTGAGGTCTCTCAATTCGTGCAATTAGTTACAGATACAAAACGGTAATCGTGGGGAGAAGCTTCCATATGTTAATAATTATTTTAATGAGTAATATGAATACAATAATAAAAATAAAATTCAATATATTAGTGCACTTACTTGTGAAAAGTAATTCCAGGCCTCTTGTCCGTGTTTCGATTTTTGCAGCCAAACGCAACACAATACCGTATACCATTTTATAGACACTAGTTATTTTTCAACCTTTACTCTCGACAGCAAGAAGCATAATAAATTGAAAGTAAGAAAAGAAAATGTATTGTATTGAACATAACGGTAAAGGAAAAGGGATTAACCCAGGGGATAAACCGAGTGTACGACAGTGGTAGGGAGTAGGGGACATTGCCCTTGTGAGTCGCCATTTTGGGACACCCTCAAATTTGCCACACTTAATGCAAGCAAATGCTCCCTCCACTCCATTCCTTCCTCCATGAAGGCTGAGGACGATCATTAAGGATCAAGAAATAGACTGTAGCAAAAGTGTCTGAATATGTGTGTGTGTGTGTGTGTGTGTGTGTGTTGTTTTTACTGCATGTATGTAATTGGAAGTCTGCAAATTATTAGCAAGAAATGTTGATTACTACATATAAAATATTATACAATTTCAGGGTTTCCATGATGTTGGTTTCCATGGAGACCAAATACCTACTCCAAACATAGATGCCCTTGCCTATGGTGGAGTCATACTGAACAATCATTATGTACAACAAATATGCACCCCATCACGAGCAGCGTTTTTAACTGGTATATATCCTATACATATGGGTAAGTGTATTAAGTTAAATTATTTATTATACTGGTATATATTTTTTTATTTGTTATACTTATTATTTGTTGTTTATAACAATGGGATTAGTATTAAACTGTTAAGATGCATGCTTTTGAGAAAAGGTAGTTGCATGTGGTTTACATCAGAACTTATCCAGGAGCAATAGTTAAAAAAACACCATACTTCCATTTCCTTATGGAACATGGAAGTAAAAAAACAGTTAAAAATTATATAAAATTAAAAGCATCAAACTTCTTGGAAGACCATGAGTAATGAATGGTGAAGGTTTATCGGCTGTAAATGATTGAAATACCTACAGTAGATACAATAATAACAATTTTTTGAAAAATACTATAAATTTAACAGTCAAATAAAATCTGGGTAGACTCTCTACAAAAAAGAGAAATATTGTGGACAATAACAATTTACTTTGTGTCTAAAAGGAAATATTTTTAATGACATAGTGATTCCTACAACAATATATAGGTTGTTTTATAAATATAGACAATTAGTAAGTTATGGTACTTATGTAGAATGAAAGTTTCATATTTTATTATGAATGGAGTGTATAACGTCTCTCCTGTCTGAGACATTATAACAGAGGGAACCAGTTTAATTGGTTACTTTCAATCAAACCGGCTGCCGTTGTTAGTACAAATTACTTACCAACAAATTTGAAAATATGTAGAACAGGAATTAGGATTAGGTTACGCAAATTTACTCACTCTCTGGATATTTAGCAAAAACTTCTCTTTATTATAGTTTCTTGAATAATGATTTAAAAATAATTGTTATTTTTGTTTTATTACGTTAAAAAAATAAACTTCTCAAAGATTCTGCATCAAATGCTCTTATGCCTTTTTAAAATGTTACTCTGGTGAGCAAAAATATAAAAATATATATTTATAAACTACATTAAATACCTCGGATCTGGGTTTTAACTTAATAATATTCTAAAATAAGTCAACATTATGCAAGCTATTAGAAGAGTAGTTTGCTCAAATTTCGAATTACCTTTTACCTTTAACTATCATCAGACTACTATTTCATTATTGTAATTACAGACATTACTATGTTAACATTTACATGATTAGAATAAGTCTTTGCAAAAAATGTACTGTTTTTGTTGCCTTTGTTAGAAAGATAATGGTTTGGTTTCACCTTGATATAATGTGTATCGGCAGCAGGTTCTCTTGTTGTTACTCTTCAGTTGGGTTTCCTGGAAGTTCTACGTTGTCATTCGGGTGCCTCCATTTATTTTGTAGATTCTAAGTTGCGATCATGATGAAAGGATTCTGTTACCTGGAGCTCGTGAGGTTGTCGTTGTTGCTTCACTCCTGATGTACGGTGTTCACCTTTTTTACATTTTACTTTTAACTGCACTAATGTTACTCTTTAATATTTGGATAGAACATACAATTTAAACATTTCGTTTCATTTTTTAAAGAGATGTGTCAGCTAAGTTAGTTACTTTTAGTTATTTCATTACATTTCAACTACATAACTTGTTTTACTTTTCACCACCTTTCAATTACTTGTGGAGTCTGTCACCACGAAAGATTACTTTCAGTTACATCGTTTTTTTTATATATATTCACACGTTTTTCTTCACGACACATGGTAAAGCTGTTACCTTGTCTGAGATTCTGGCTCGACTGGGGCTGGTTTTGCGGCGGTTAGTAGTGAAGAGGGAGCAGTTCACGCGGAGAGAGAAAAGTAGTTCGTACTTTATTATTATTATTTTCATACTAATTAACTACTATTAATAATCCTACATTTTCTTTATTGAGTTAGGTATTTCGATTATTATTATCACGTCTTTTTATTTAATTATAATAATTATTAATTTTTGCTTCAATACAGAGTAATTTTCATGTCCGTACTAGATTTTTACAAGTTGATACAGGCATATAAGTACAAAGGGGAGGGTTAAATATTTTCTCACATGTTATTTTGAATAAAAATTATTTTGTGCTATTTAAATTCCTTTTAAATCGTCACAAGTGTAGACAAAGAACTTCTCAATTGTAAGTTGTTTACAAGAAAAATATTGTCAAGAAAAACATTTAAACAAACATAAGTAAGGTTTTGTAAATTTTGTTCAAAATTCTGTTCTCTTATTCCTTCCTGTAGGTGTCCATTCCCTCTAACTGGCCAACTATTTATTGGAAATGAATAAGATACCATACCAAGTTTACCTGGAGATTCACCGGATGTCATATAAGTTATTTTGGATCTATGGAGTCTAAGATATTTCCTGCATACGTCCTCTAATTTCATGCTCTGTCCAGCTTTCTGTTCTTGAAATTCTTGCCTATCTTCTCCAGTGCTTTTATATTTACATCTTTTACAACTAGTTCTTCTGCCTACCATCTACATTTCTTGAAAATAGTTTTTGTTTTTATTATTTAACTCCCAAGTTTTGCAGAGAGAGGAAGAATTGTTTTTCAACAATTACTTTACTAAATATAACTAATTAACTACCGACTCGGGACACAAAGTTTTTTATAGATAAAAACGTAAAAGTTTTACCTTATAGCCTGAACCAGTTTTCGCTTTTAAAAAGCTTCTTCAGAGGCTGCCGTTGGGAGCACTGTCCGTCTTGTTGTTGGCGACGGTATCGACTTTTGAAAGATCGATGCTGTGTGTGTGGGGTGTGATATGTTCGAATAATGCATGTGATTTGAATTGTGTCTGTTCGTTTAGGATGTCATTTTTATGTGTTTTCGAGTGTTTGTATATTTCCAATTGTTCTAGAGTGTCTAGTTTTCATGTATGACTAGAGTGTGTGTATGTGTAGAATATCCATGTTATTTTCGATGTTTTTGTATGTGTGGACAACAGAACAATAGTCAATAAACTCCTACACAAAACAAACAACAAACAAAGACAGAAAGCAACAAATTCATAACACTAACACTAACATACATCAACAACCAAACTGAAAAAATATCGTACAAATTCAAAAAAGCAGGATACAGAATCGCATACAAAACTACTAACAAAACACATACACAAAGCACAAAAAAAATTTGATCTTCCTGGTGTTTACAAACTAAATTGCTCAGATTTCAACAAATTCTACATAGGCCAGACAGGACGTAGCTTCAAAGATACATTGAACACACAAAGGCACTACACTCCACTACAGAATCCACCTTTGCAAACCACCTCATTGAAGCAAACCACACATACAAAAATATCGACAATAATGTGGACATTCTACACGTACACACAAAAGGCTGAAAACTAGACACTCTAGAACAATTGGAAATATACAAACACACAAAAACACATAAAAACGACATCATAAACGAACAGACACAATTCAAATCACACGCATTATTTGAACACATCATACACCACTCACACAACATCGATCTTTCAAAAGTCGATATCGTCGCTAACAACAAGACATACAGTGCTCCCAACAGCAGCCTCTGAAGAAGCTTTTTAAAAGCAAAAACCGGTTCAGGCTATAAGGTAAAACTTTTACGTTTTTAGCTATACAAAACTTTGTGTTCTGAGTCGGTAGTGAATTAATTATATTTAGTTTTAAGTAACGGACACGCCATGGACAACAAAATCCAAGAATTACTTTGCACTGTATTTGATAGTTTTCTTTATGAATTTTATCTTTCAACACTTTATAACTGACGTAAAGCTCTTTTTCAAGCAATTTTGTTTTATAACAAACATAACAATTATTGCTGATAATGTGTACCACGGAGCCAATCCCAGTATTATTTGTAATGTATTTATTGCTGAGCAATATAAAACAATATGGGCTCATAGAAATGTTCTGTTTGTATACTATAATAATCTCAATCAGATTTTTAATGTTACTGTTAAGTGTGTCAACAGTAAACAAAACCATCCCACAAATTACTGATAGTGCAAACCTGATGAAGAATTACTTGTCCATCTAGTAAATATCAAACAAGGACTTAACATATGCTTAAAACATTCAACAGCATGATACAAATGGAGCCTCGCTCTTACAAGCTCAAAAAAGAAATGTTTTGTGAACAAAAGACCAATGGGCATATATAGAGAACAATACCGTCAAGTAACTGACATGCAAACTTTTGAAGTTATGATGGAAAGGCTTTGGAACACATGAGCACTATACTCAACCTTCTGATTATCTGATCTCTGAACAGTTCTAATAGCAACTACATATAGAACGGTGGTATGGAATGCCATCACCCTTTCTCAGCACATGCTGGAATTTGAGACATTTCTTATTGGCCAGAAAACAGCTTTTCAGTGATATGAAAAACACATTTTACTGAAAAATCACACTTCTGAATCAACATACAATGTATCACTCCATACATCCAATTGGCAAAGAACATGGGGAATTAACAATCATCGTAGGCCCTAATTTTTGCAAACTGATGATGATGACAATGACAATGACAAAGGCAATGATGATGGTGACTATGATGATGACTCATTGCATACATGTGTGAAATATACTTACGACTTAAAGATGACAATAATAAACTGAAAATGTTTATAATATAACCTATACAGAGATTAAAAATTCATATGCATTCAATTTTAATCCATGGTTTAGTGGTTAGGTATAGCCTACGATAATTCTGTTGATCACCATTTGTTCCAAATCCTTTTTATGATTTCAAACAAATTTCTGCAGCACTTTGATACAAGAACCTCTTTTATTGCCTTCTTCATTAATCTTTTACTTTAATACTGTTATACCTAATTAAGTATTCCAGAACTGATATATTCCAGATCGAATGAAGCTCTTCTAAACATCTAAGAGGATGCACACTTTTTCTTTATTTCTCCTTTTAAACATGCAGTTGTCCTATCCTATAAAATCTTCTGCTTCCTTGTCCAACAAAATAACTCAAAAAATCACCACAATAAAATTAGACAATATACGTATTGATAGTGACTGCAGGTGCTTTTAAAAATGTACATTTGACAAAGTAGTTTCAAATTTACTTTATCCAAAAATTGGTTCTGTACTGACCTGTCCACTGAGTATTGCACCATAATGTGTAAATAATCACATAACAAGACAAAGATTGAATATAAAAATATCTCATCATGACTGCTGTTACTACACTATTTGCTAAGGTAGAAAATCAAGTGATGATGAATTCAGTCACATTCAGTCTACACAAATTAAAATCTTAACATCAGTTACCTTGTACACATCTAGTAGATTGTTTAGAGTTAAACAAGAAGAAGCATATTCAGACCTAAAAGACATGCAGGCAGGAGTACCACAAGGCAGTGTTCTTGGGCCTGTCTTGTATGTATTATTTACCAGTGACATACCAGAACTTAGAACAAGCAAAATTGGCTACTTTTGCTGATGATACAGCTTTGCTTACAACAGGACAAGATGAGGTTATTTCAACCCAACTATTGCAGAAAGCTAGCAATACCATATATGAATGGACCAAAAAATGGAAAATTAAACTTAACGAAGTCAAATCAGCACACATTAATTTCACCAATAAAAGACTGAATAATCTTCCATCATTGGTCATAGATGGAACAGTAACTCTTTATGAAAACAAAGCCAAATACCTGGGTATGACATTGGATACCAAACTGAGATGTAAAGAGCATGTAAAAAAAGAAAAAGAGGAACTTAACATAAAATTCTAACAATATAAATGGCTCATAGGAAAACATTCCAACCTGTCTTTATACAGTAAAACTCTGATCTATAATCAGATAATTAAACCCACCTGGCTGTATGGAATTCAACGCTGGAGGTGCGCGAAAGATAGTAACATCAGGATATTACAAACATTCCAAAACAAAGTTTTGCAGACCATGGTGAATGCACCGATATCCACAGAGATCTAGATATTCCAACAATTAAAGAAGAGATTAAAAGGTTTGCGAAGAAGCATGAAGAAAGGCTTCACCTCCTCAAAAATACAGAAGTTCTTCAGCTGCTGGACAGTCAACACGTGTTTCAAAGACTGAAGAGAACAAAGCCATTTGAACTTGTGTAGTGTTTTATGTTATAAAAGCAGAGCGTTGTGTGCGGGTAAGAGTTAAGAATACCAAAACTAACTAAAGGATGTCATTGGACTTAATTTGGGTATTTGGGTACTATGTATTTAGTATTAAGAGGTATTAGAGATAAGTTGATGGTTGGTCTTACAGACCAGTTTTAACATGTTAAATTCAATAATTAAAAAAAAATCAGTTAAACGCTCCATTAGGTGGATTGAAAAACACTAACAAGCAAATTATAAATTAATTAGTACATGAAGTTTGATCAAAAGCATGCATTTTTTTAATTTTCCACACTAGAATTGTCCAAGTCAACAACATTTTTGTGATGTTGGTGTGATACTTATGTCTGTAATAAATTATTACACTTTTAGCAGATTGAATGTTTGGTTTAAATTTGATAGCTAAAGAAACAAGTTGTGTTTTGTTGTATCTGGAAATTTTTTAATATTTTTCAATGCAGGCTCAAAAAATGCAATAATTTTTTGTGTCAAAAAGGAGATGCAGTGCTGTGACATAGTGAAAATGTTGCAGAAAACTTATGGTGAGTCTAGTGTATATAAACAAGAAGTAAAAATGATACAAACACTTCAAAGATAGTAGTGAATCAGTTGCAGATAGTGACAGATCATCAGTCGAAACAGTAGAACAAGTTAAAGAAAGAACCATTAGTAATCAATGAATCGCTATCAAGAAGTTCATGAAGAAGTTAGTATTTCATAAGGTTCATTCAAAACTATTTTCACTTATGTTTTGAGCATCACACAAGAGCCAGAAAAAGTTGAACCAAAATTGTAGAATGCTCACTAAAAATTTCATATCACAATCACCGCTTTCATCAGACATGGTCTAACCATTGCTTTCAACCACCACTCTCCCTAAGATTGAAAAGAAGTATGAAGGCATACTTTGTAACTGTTGAAAGTGTAAATAAAAAATCACTGAGTCAGCTCAAGGGTACATCCCATGAAGTGCATTTCAGAAATGTTTTGAAGACTGGGAAAAACACTGATTTATTATTATTTGTTAAGTTAAGTGTGGTAATTGATAAGTGCGCATATTACCAGTACCCAATTTTGACATCTGCTTGGATCATACTCCAGTCATTATAATTAACAAAATTAATGAAGTATACCTTGCACTCTAAATAACAAACAAACCAGTCTGGAATACTACGGTGGCAAATCTAGAGCACACTTAACTTATAGATCTACCAAAAACTGAAGAATTAACACATGCAGCAGGGGAGTTTACGTAGTGCGTGGAACAGGTAGCTGGAATCTCACACTCTTAAGTATACTAAAGAAATGAAATTAATACCAGCTTCTACATGAGAAAACGTTCTAGATAACCATAAAATCAGGAATCAGTGACTAATACTGATAAGAATCACTCAAACAAAAAATCCAACTAATGAATTACAATTATGATCAGAGATAAAAAATTAGGGATTCCAGATGTATGTAGAAAACTTTGATGCTACTGAAGCCACTGGCTACAATTTAGGAAAGGCCACTAAACATGGGTAAAGACCATTTATTGCAATTGCTTTGATACAAATAGACTAAATGAAAAGTGGAAAGCTTGAAAAGCTTAAATATTTGTTGATTGTTCAAGCTATAAATGTCTAACTCCAGGCAATGATAAAGATCTACAGCAGAGCCTTGATAAATCCTACCAATTAGAGTCTCTAATTATGCCCTTCATAAAAGAGTAAGTTAAAGACACCAATAATATTTCATTAATCTGAAAAAGGACCAGAGTATGACTACTAGAAAGCACCTATAAGAGTTATTCAGAGGTGGGATAGTACCGGTATGTCTTATGTATTGTAGTTATTCAATTCTGTCTTAAGAATGGCCTCAATACTGCTCCAGTGGAGAGTGGCATAAGTATCCTATTTTTAAACAAAGAAAGAAACTGTTACAAGTTCAGCCTCTACTGCCAACAGTGTTAAGTGTTTTCAGAGTCCTTCAAAAACCTCAGTCTGTTATACTGCAGTGAGGCTTTTACATAGCATTATAGAATCATGCACAATAGAATCGTGTACACTAAACTTTATAACAGTGTAAAGACCCAAGACCTTAAAGAGAAAAGTACTGCCCAGCAGTATTCTTTGATGTTTGACAAAGTTGAGCACACCATATTATTCAGACTTAAACAATTATTATAGTGAGCTATTATACTAGCCTATGATTTTATCTTAAAGACAGGTACTTCCTGATTAAATGCCTTAATGAATAAACAGACTTACAACACACATAAACTGGAATGCTATAAGGTATTGTTCTAGGCATGCTACTTTATTTTCAGGATACAGAAGATATACCCAGGCCCAGATTTAGGTGTCTGCTGCCCCTAGGCACTATTGTTAGCACCAACCACCCCCCATAAAATGACTTCTATATATTCAATTCTCCTTGACCGCTGAAAAAAATTTGCTGCAAATAGTCATTTCAACTGTCTCTATTACAAATATCTCATTTGATCTTAAATCTAAAAGGGAAATGTGATGGAATTGTGAAAAAGACTACATTTTGTTAACTTTTATTAATATTTATTTATGTGTACACTTTGTCCAGACATATATGCAGTGTCCAGACCTATATAGTATATGATTATTCAATGATATAATTAAAGGTTATTTCAAAACCATTTTCTTCAATTTGGCCATAATGCAAGTGCCCAATACAAATACTGTAATTAAAAAACCGAAAACATGAAATTTTAACAAATAATTTTTCACCTCATGCTGCCCCCTGAGACTGCTGCCCCTAGGCGCATGCCTAGTGTGACTAGTGGGAAATCCAGGCCTGAATACACCTACAACTATTTACAAAGGTTTTTTAAAATATATAAAAACACCTGGTAAGTTTCACAAATTTTTGTTTTAATTAACTCTGACTGCTGTTTCGACTAACTAAGCCATTGTCAAAGAGGCGAGTGAATGAAATTACTGAACACAGGATGTTAGTGGAGTGTAGGTGGTGAACATCTGTTTAGGGCGTATCTGGAACATCTGTGTTGTGATGGCGAGGGGTGTGTGCAAGAGACAAGGGAAGGTCAGGTGTCTTTAAAAACTAAATACAATCATGAATGCAAAATATAAAATTAACTGAACTAAATATAAACTGAATGCAAAATTTAAAATAATGATGAATATTCAAAATCACATAAAATAAACTAAACTAAATAACAGATTTTAATAAAGGGGATACACAAAATTCAGTCTGTTCATTGATTCAATTTTTTACTTCCATATTCCTTAAGGAATGGAAGTATGGTGATGGCAAAAAAAATCGTGTTCGAGATTATTGCAGATTCTGATTCTACTACACTCAAAACATGAAAAAAAGTCGTTTTCCGAAAAGTGTCTGTGTGTCTGTCTGTCTGTGTGTCTGTCTGTCTTAGATTTTTTTTCTATGGCAAACGATAACTGCCGCAAATTCAAACAGAATCAAATAATTTTTTGCATACAGCCCTGATTTGTAGAGTATTCGCGACCTATTGTTTTTGGTGAAGATCGGTTGAGGGAAAGGGGTAGTTTACCTGCAACGGTTTTTTTTATCAAGGGAAATTTTTTTTTTGGCAAACGATAACAGCCGCAAATTCAAACAGAATCAAATAATTTTTCGCATACAGCCCTGAATTGTAGAGTTCTCAAGACCTATTGTTTTTGGTGAAGATCGGTTAAGGGAAAGGGGTAGTTTACCTGTAACGTTTTATGTTTTAACAAGGGTATTTCCTATGGCAAACGATAACAGCCGTAAATTCAAACAGAATCAAAAGATTATTTGCAAACAGCCCTAAATTGTAGAGTTCTCAAGACCTATTGTTTTTGGTGAAGATCGGTTAAGGGAAAGGGGTAGTTTACCTACAACATTTTTTTAACAAGGGTATTTTCTATGGCAAACGATAACAGCCGCAAGTTCAAACAGAATCAAATAATTTTCTGTATATAGCCCTGATTTGTAGAGTACTCAAGACCTATTGTTTTTGGTGAAGATCGGTTGAGGGGAAGAGGTAGTTTACCTGCAACGTTTTTTTTTTCTATGGCAAACGATAACTGCCGCAAATTCAAACAGAATCAAATAATTTTTTGCATACTTCCCTGAATTGTAGAGGTCTCAAGGACTTTCGATTTTGGTGAAGATCAGTTAAGGGGAAGGGGTAGTTCACCTGCAACCTTTTACGTTTTAACAAGAGTAAAGTACTTGAAAATTTATTTAAACTTTTTGAAACAATGGTAATTGTTGAAAATAAAATAATTTTGTTGCCAGGTAACAAAAATAAAGTCATTTTACTTCCATATTCCTTAAGGAAATGGAAGTATGGTGATGGCAAAAAAAATCGTGTTCGAGATTATTGCAGATTCTGATTCTACTACACTCAAAACATGAAAAAAGTCGTTTTCCGAAAAGTGTCTGTGTGTGTGTCTGTCTGTGTGTCTGTCTGTAGATTTTTTTCTATGGCAAACGATAACTGCCGCAAATTCAAACAGAATCAAATAATTTTTTGCATACAGCTCTGATTTGTAGAGTACTCACGACCTATTGTTTTTGGTGAAGATCGGTTGAGGGAAAGGGGTAGTTTACCTGCAACGGTTTTTTTTATCAAGGGAAATTTTTTTTTTGGCAAACGATAACAGCCGCAAATTCAAACAGAATCAAATAATGTTTCGCATACAGCCCTGAATTGTAGAGTTCTCAAGACCTATTGTTTTTGGTGAAGATCGGTTAAGGGAAAGGGATAGTTTACCTGTAACGTTTTATGTTTTAACAAGGGTATTTCCTATGGCAAACGATAACAGCCGAAAATTCAAACAGAATCAAAAGATTATTTGCATACAGCCATAAATTGTAGATTTCTCAAGACCTACCGTTTTTGGTGAAGATCGGTTAAGGGAAAGGGGTAGTTTACCTGCAACGTTTTTTTAACAAGGGTATTTCCTATGGCAAACGATAACAGCCGCAAATTCAAACAGAATCAAAAGATTATTTGCATACAGCCCTAAATTGTAGATTTCTCAAGATCTACTGTTTTTGGTGAAGATCGGTTGAGGGGAAGGGGTAGTTTACCTGCAACGTTTTTTATCAAGCGTATTTTCTATGGCAAACGATAACTGCCGCAAATTCAAACAGAATCAAATACTTTTTGCATACTTCAGTGAATTGTAGAGGTCTCAAGGACTTTTGATTTTGGTGAAGATCGGTTAAGGGGAAGGGGTAGTTTACCTGCAACCTTTTACGTTTTAACAAGAGTAAAGTACTTGAAAATTCATTTAAACTTTTTCAAACAATGGTAATTGTTGAAAATAAAATAATTTTGTTGCCAGGCAATAAAATTATAATTTTTTCATTTTATTGTAAATCATGTATAAGAGAAAATATATCGTGCTTGGCAGGCAAGCATATTTCATTTATGTACTGTTTACGTTTCCATTTTATTATTATGACTACCGCAGTAAAAAGGCAGGGAAGACACACACACACACACACACACACACACACACACACACACACAAAATTCGCGTTATTTCTAGCCTCATTCATGTTTATTTTCTTACATTTGCACGCTTTTTAAATGGAACGTGCTGAACCCATACCAACATAACGCATGCAAGCCGAAAAAGTGTCCAGCGTGGATAGCGATTTGCTTCCTGTGGATCGCTGGGCAGTGTAACTGCATGTGTTTACAGAGGAACGATTCATAGACAGACTTTTCGTCTTTAGGGAATGAACCCTCTGCAAGATGCTGAGGGTCCATGAGTGACTTCGGAGCGCCCCTTCTTTTCCGCGTGTTTGTTCTGTGAAACGTACACTGTAGATTCGCAGCTTTATTCTAAGCAACGCTCAATAGGAAATGTTGAAAATTTTTGTCCACGGTGTACCCTCATACACACTAAACCTGCTCCGATGTTTTAATTACGGACATCATAATATTAAAACTTTGGAAACTTGAGCACTACTTAATGGAGATCAATCATTAACTTATACAAGCCATTAATTTTATGCATATTTTTTATATATATGTGTACAACGTTATCGGCAACAAAGAAGTAGTTTTTGTTAAAATTCCTTCCCGGGATATTTGGCCGTAGTCCAATGTTTTCTACAAAACCAGACGTTTCGGCAATGCCATCGACTTCCATCATCAGTGAAAATGGAGTGCGATAACGTGAGGTGGTATACGTTAGTGACCACAGTACTGTGGTTAAGGCTCAAGCAGTAAGTAGAAAGAAGTAGTTTCTATGGTAATATTTCATTTCGAAAATTATTTTAATTATAAATCTTAGAATATGGAAGTCATGTATGGTTCTCCATACCGATATTTACTTCCATATTCCTTAAGGAATGGAAGTATGGTGATGGCAAAAAAAATCGTGTTCGAGATTATTGCAGATTCTGATTCTACTACATTCAAAATATGAAAAAAGTCGTTTTCCGAAAACTGTCTGTGTGTGTGTCTGTCTGTGTGTCTGTCTGTCTGTCTGTGTGTCTCTCTGTAGATTTTTTTTCTATGGCAAACGATAACTGCCGCAAATTCAAACAGAATCAAATCATTTTTTGCATACAGCCCTGATTTTTAGAGTACTCGCGACCTATTGTTTTTGGTGAAGATCGGTTAAGGGAAAGGGGTAGTTTACCTGCAACTTTTTTTAACAAGGGTATTTTCTATGGCAAACGATAACAGCCGCAAATTCAATCAGAATCAAATAATTTTTTGCATACGGCCGTAATTTGTAGAGTACTTAAGATCTATTGTTTTTGGTGAAGATCGGTTAAGGGAAAGGGGTAGTTTACCAGCAACGTTTTTTTATCAAGCGTATTTTCTATGGCAAACGATAACAGCCGCAAATTCAAACAGAATCAAATAATTTTTTGCATACGTCCCTGAATTGTAGAGGTCTCAAGGACTTTCGATTTTGGTGAAGATCGGTTGAGGGGAAGGGGTAGTTTACCTGCAACCTTTTTCGTTTTAACAAGAGTAAAGTACTTGAAAATTTATTTAAACTTTTTGAAACAATGGTAATTGTTGAAAATAAAATAATTTTGTTGCCAGGCAATAAAATTATAATTTTTTCATTTTAATGTAAATCTGTACATAGTATAAAGTAACGTCGGTCCGTTTTCTCTCTGTGTTTGAAATCGCTAATCTCAGGAAGTACTGAACGGATTTTATTCAAGTTTTCGCCAATAGATAGAGTGTCTATCGAGGAACATTTATGTGTATAATTAATACATATATGTTGTACATTAGCTTAGCTATCACGGTTTATGTCAAGTAAGTGGTATAGTTTACATCTTATATATAAAATGAATGTTTCTTTGTTTGTCCCGTATGCGTTCCTATACCATTCATCCGATTGCGATGAAACTTCGGTGAGTTGTTGTGCGCATGTCCGCGAAGGTTTCTTCCACATCTCCTCCTAAACCACTGTATCGATTTCATCCAAACTTGGCACAAATATTTTACCCAACGGGAGAACCAACATAGGATAGGTGTTTTTTCGATGGGGTCCTTTTGGGGGTTCTTTGGGGTCTTCCACATCGCCTCCTAAACCACTGGACCGATTTCAACCAAACTTGGCACAAATATTTTACGCAAAGGGAGAACCAACATAGGACAAGTGTTTTTTTCGATACGATCCTTTGGGGGGTCCTTTGGGGTCTTCCACGTCTCCACCTAAACCATTGGACCGATTTCAACCAAACTTGGCACAAATATTTTACGCAACGGGAGAACCAACATAGGACAGGTGTTTTTTTCGATACGATCCTCTGAGGGGTCCTTTGCTGTCTTAAAAAACTATTAGATCTGGTTACTATGGCAACCCAATAGAATAGATTCTGTTCTAAATATATTATCGCATTAAATTGAAGACCACGCGAACGAAGTTGTGGGCAACAGCTATTTATTTTTAAGAAGCCTACTTTAATTAAACTTTATTATTAATTAAACTAACATTTTCATTACGTACAACGTGAAACTCCGTAGCGAAGCACGGGTATTCTGCTAGTCATGTATAAGAGAAAATATATCGTGCGTGGCAGGCAAGTATATCTCAGTTATGTATGTTTACGTTTCCATTTTATTATTATCACTACCGCAATAAAAAGGCAGGGAAGACACACACACACACAATTCGCGTTATTTCTGGCCTCATTCATGTTTATTTTCTTACATTTGCACGGTTTTTAAATGGAAAGTGCCGTACCCATACCAACATAACGCATGCAAGCCGAAAAAGTGTCCAGCGTGGATAGCGATTTGCTTCCTGTGGATCGCTGGGCAGTGTAACTGCACGTGTTTACAGAGGAACGATTCATAGACAGACTTTTCGTCTTTAGGGAATGAACCCTCTGCAAGATGCTGAGGGTCCATGAGTGACTTCGGAGCGCTCCTTCTTTTCCGCGTGTTTGTTCTGTGAAACGTACACTGTAGATTCGCAGATTTATTCTAAGCAACGCTCAATAGGAAATGTTGAAAATTTTTGTCCACGGTGAACCCTCATACACACTAAACCTGCTCTGATGTTTTAATTACGGACATCATAATATTAAAACTTTGGAAACTTGAGCACTACTTAATGGAGATCAATCATTAACTTATAAAAGCCATTAATTTTATGCATATTTTTTATATATATGTGTACAACGTTATCGGCAACAAAGAAGTAGTTTTTGTTAAAATTCCTTCCCGGGATATTTGGCCGTAGTCCAATGTTTTCTACAAAACCAGACGTTTCGGCAATGCCATTGACTTCCATCATCAGTGAAAATCGAGTGCGATAACGTGAGGTGGTACATGTTAGTGACCACAGTACTGTGGTTAAGGCTGAAGCAGTAAGTAGAAAGAAGTAGTTTCTATGGTAATATTCCATTTCGAAAATTATTTAAAAATAAATCTTAGAATATGGAAGTCATGTATGGTTCTCCATACCGATATTGATTATAAAATATAAATATTTACAAGAAAAGAATTTTCAGTTTTCAAAATTTAAATATATTTTTATAAAACAATGGGTTCTTCATTGAGGTGGGGACTTGACGACAGTGACAGGGCTTTCCACCAAATTCAGCAGAGTGACAGGTAGGCCCAACTCTGATTGGCTCCTCAGATTTCCCCAGCGTTAGTAGGTTCTATGAAAATATTTTATTTCAAAAATGATTTTAAATATAAATCTTAGATATGTTTTATAAATCTCCTGTTTTATGTTTTAACATGGGTAATTTTTTATATGACGAACCATAACTGCCGTAAATTCAAACAGAATCAAATAACTTTTTACATATGTGCCTGAGCTATAGAGAACTCAATGTCTGTTGATTTTGGTGAAGATCGGTTACGGGGAAAGGGCAGTTTACCTGAAACATTTTTTGTTGTAACATGAGTAAAGTACTTAATTTTGATAAAGTATCCTGATAAGATCTTAATAATCCACTGTAGAAATGTAGATGAAATATCTATAAATGAAGAGGCTAGTTGAACGGGCTGGGGGTAATTTTCTATAAATCAAAATTATAGTTGAAGGGGGAGGGGATAATTTTTTTTTATATGTGTACTACGTTATTGGCAACAAAGAAGTATTTTTTTGTTAAAATTCCTTCCCTGGCTGTTTGGCTGAAAATGATTTTAAATATAAATCTTAGAATATGGAAGTCATGTATGGTTCTCCATACCGATATTTTTATCTTTTATTGCTTTTTTAATTTCTAAAATTTCTAACAAATCCATTTTTTTACCTTTTTGTATGTTGTGGAGTAGTGTTATGTTTTTTGTGTCTATGAAGTGATTGTGTTGTAAGCAATGATCTGCAAAACCTGTATTAGATATATTGGTTAAAATCGCCTTCTTATGTTCAGAAATGTGATGTTTCAGAGCACGGCCACTATAGACAGACATTGTCCACATCAGATAGACACTGTCCGATATAAATAGCATCGCATTCTGCACAGTGTATTTCATAAACTCCATTTTTCTACAGTGTGTTAGATTTTTCTTTATTATTGACTAGTAGTGAAAAAAGATTACGTTTGTTTACTGATACCATGTTAAGACCATGGTTTTTTAACCTATTATTAATCTTATCTGTTATACATGGAATGTAATTTGTTAAGTGAAATTTTTTGTTACCCTGATCTGGCTCTATGGAATAAAATTCTTTTAAAGTAATTTTCTTCTGTTTTTTTTTTTTAATTAAAGAGTCAATTATTCTTTCATCATAACCATTATTTTGTGCTATGGCTTTTATAATATCTACCTCTTTATCGAAATTTTCTGTGGATAAAGGAACTATAAGGAGATGATTAACCATTGCATGAAAACTGCTTAATTTTATGTGCCATGATGTTAGTGATTGTTTATGTATAACGGTATCTGTAAAAGTAGGTTTTCTATATATCTGAAAACTAAGATTATTTTGTGACCTAGTAATGGTAAGATCCAAAAAATTTTAACTTTTCATATTTTCTGTTTCAAGTGTAAATTGCATGCTACTATAAAAGGAATTAATATAATCTAAGAACATATGGAGCTGTCTATCTGTTCCTGTCCAGATACAAAATATATCATCAACATACCTTGCCCAATGAAAAACATATTTTATGTTGGGGTTATCGGATGTTAAAATGTTTTCTTCCAAAAATGTCATAAAGATTTCACTTAATAAAGGTGATAAAGGAGAGCCCATAGGTAAGCCATTTAATTGTTTATAGATTTTATTATTAAACTGAAAATAATTTTGTCCTATGCAAATATCTAAGGCCGAGAATAATTCTTTTTTCTGATCACTATTTAAGGTTAAAGTATTTTGTATATGTGAGGAACAGATAGACAACAGAACATCTACAGGTATAGACAGAAATAAATTCTTAACATCAAATGAAACTAATTTTGCATTCAGTGGTAAATGTACATTTTTTATATTATTAACTAATTGTAAAGTGTTTTTAATAGCATAATTTGGGTTAAAGTTAATATATTTTGGCAATAATTCATTAAGTTTTTTACAGACTTTATATGCAGGTGCAGTTACATATGAAACAACTGGGCGCATGGGACAATTAGGTTTATGTATTTTTGGTAAACTATACAAAACAGGAGCTTTTGGGTTCATCATAGTTAGCATGAAACTTTTTGTGTCTGAAAATATATTAGGGCAATTTTTAATAAGTGATTTTATTTGTTTTTGAAACTTATTAGTGGGATCGTTTAATATCTTGAAATTGTCATTCCTGAAGAGAAGTTCTGTCTTTTCAATATATTCGCTCCTATTTATTATTGTAATCGTATTGCCTTTAAGGCAAAGAGTAAATAACTTGAGTATAAACTAAGCAAGCTTTAACTTGGTCTATTGGCTGCCTGGTTGTAATTCATCATTAACTTTACAAATGTGTTTTGAAATCTGTACATACTTGTGGTCTACAACTTTGCGGAACAGCCTCTCATTCAAATATAGAAATCATACCAAGGGCTACCCAAAAGTTCGGGGAATCTGACCAGCGCATGCGACCTGGATGGATTATGCCCTTATGCTGCTATATGTAGAGAGCAGTATGCTTCCTAAGTCAATGTGCCAATAGCTGTATAGCTGAGATGACGTTTTTTTTGTTCAGTACATTTTGAAAGGTTATGCTTTAGTGATTCGGTGACTTTATTTTCAAGTCATATGATAGATTTGAATAAACAAAGAATCTGCATCAAATATTGTCAAACTTTTAAAAAATTCTGCAGAAACCTATCATATGGTTCAGAAAGCTTTTGGAGATAATGCCACAACCCAAAACAATAGCTTTTTGCAGTACAAACACTTCAAGGGAAGACAAACATCTGTCAATGACAATGAGCATTCCAGACAACTGTCAACAAGCAGAACGCCTAAAACCATAGCAAACGTTCATGAGGCTATCCTTGCAGATCACAGGCAAACAATCTACAATGTCTGTGAGTAGGACATTTGGTAGAACAGTCATACAGGACAGTTTAACACATTTGTCTGATGATTTGAACATGAGATACATTTCTGTAAAATTTATGCTAAGATTGCTGAGTAATGAACAGAAGTTCCACCACATTTCTGTCTGTATGGAACTCAAGCAACAAGTTTGAGAGAAACCCAAATTCATTTCCAGTATCGTAACTGGTGATGAATCATGGAAATCACCAAATTCACCATGGCTGAAAAAAGTGCTGAAAGTGGGTTCAAGTTTGCAGCCATGTGAAGTCCAGGTTATTGTTTTCCTGACATTCGTGGGCTTGTCTACAAGGAATACTTAACCCCCTTCCAGGTCAAACGATCAGTGCCAAAATTATAAGATTTTGAAGCGGCCAAGAGAGGCCATTTAGAGCAAACATCAAACAACAATTGGTTTCTCCACCATGAGGACGCACCCTGTTCACACATCTCTTATTGTTTGACAGTCCCTGACTTCCAAAAACATAATAATGATTCCACCCACCCACCCACCACCATTCACCTGACCTTGCCCCCTGCAATTTTTTCCTATTCCCTAAGATAAAGTTTGACTGAAAGGGCATAGTTTTAACGTGGCCAAGTAGATCCAGGCAGAATGCAAAAAGTTCACATTTGAGAAATTTGAAGATGCATGGAATCATGGCAAAATGCTGTGATCCCTATGTTATTGCTCAAGTGGATGGTGATAACTAGAGTTTATAGTAAGCAACTATTTTAACATTGAAAATGTTTATAAGGATGTTTCGCACATTTGTGGCCGATCGCTGGTGCGTGATCGAAAATGGGAACCGGTAAGTTTCCATAGAAACTACTTCTTTGTTGTCAATAATGTAGAAAATTTTTAATTTTTTGATGAGTTTCACTGCCATGTCCCCTTAAATTTATCTGATAGTACATCAGACAAGAATTTATTACAGAGCGATGGATCAGGAGGAGCGAGTGGAAGTACGGCTCAGACTTCCACCGATTCGAGTGTAGAAGGAACTAATTTGGCGGAAAAGCTATAATTGGAAGCAGAACGTCGAAAACGAAAGCTCGAATATTGCCGAGAGTGGAAAAAGAAGTAAAAAGTACAGAAAATTGAGCAAGGTTTGGTCAAAACTCCACTAACTGATATTGTTTTGCATGTTCATCACTACTTTGTTTACAGCACTTATAATTTTATTAGTTTTTATAGAACTTTCACTTGTAAACTAAACTTACTTTGTTTTTTCACTCAGACAGCTGTTTCGGAGTGGTGTCCTTCTTCGTCAGTGAGTCGTGGATACAGAATGTGTCACTATTTGACACAGTAATAAACAACACATAACAACAATTCATAACTTCTGCGCCAATCCCCTCCACCTCCAACCACACACAACCTATTTACAAAAACCGTTAGAAATTACCAACAGATTGCACATTATGTATCCACGACTCACTGACGAAGGAGGACACCACTCCGAAACAGCTGTCTGAGTGAAAAAACAAAGTAAGTTTACTTTACAAGTGAAAGTTCTATAAAAACTAATAAAATCCACTAACTGAATCTGAACGTCTGCAACGAAAACGCAAAAATTATAAACGGTATCGAGAACGTAAGAAAGAAGCAAAGATGATGAGCAATGAACAGGAAGAATGTGAAGAGAAGCAAGTGAGTAATTTAGCAAGATATATCGAAACGCACTTTTATAATGACAATTTGAACGACTACTGCTTTGTTTGTGAACGAATTTGGTGGACTAAAAGCTTAAAAGACGTTACTGGACACGCAGACGTTATAGAAATACTTAATAAACATGGTTATAATATTCTTGACGAATCCAAAGTATGCCACAATTGCTACAGATGCCTAAAGAAGAACAGGTTGCCACCTTATGCGACAATCAGCGGCTTTAAGTATCCACAAATACCAGAGAATTTACCTGAACTAACGCCAATAGAGGAACGTTTAATATCGCGGCGCCTTCCATTCATGCACATTCGTAACATATCATACTTTGCTGGCGCTAAACGTATAATTGGACAAGTCATAAACGTACCGATAAACCTTGATACCACTACTCTGCAATTGCCTCGCATATTGAATGACGATTTGGCGTTTAACGTTTGCCTTAAGAAGCACATAATCAATAAAAGTTGTTATATGGGAGAACTAGTTTCTAAAAGTACATTAAAGCTCTGGTTAAGGCATCTGTTAACGACTGAGCTATTCAGATATTGTACCATCACGATTAATGACAAGTTCTTCAATAATGAGCCTGAAAATAAAAGCAGTGCGTCTAGTGAGGATGAAGACGAGGATCAAGAACGACAGCAAATAGAATGGAGAGACTTATTGTCTCGCATAAATCAATCTAATAGCAAAATAACAAGCATACAGCGAGATGTAACTGGCGAAGAGTAGGCCTACATCAAATTGCAGCAGCATACCTTATTCTGGTGTGAAGATTTGATTTTACATCTAGCCCCTGGACAAAATAATCAACCATTATCGCTCGCATTCAATGAAGATGCAGAAGAGTTATCATTCCCAGCGATATATTATGGTGTGAAACGGCGGTTTACAGAGCCGTCCTTAGGGTGGTGCGACCGGTGCGGCCGCACCAGGCCTCGCGCAAGGGTTTTTTTTTGCTGAGTTTACCGATTAAGAAGTTTATGACCGCGTCCATCATATTTCAGACAAAATTTCAAGTAGCAGAAATCATTGGTTCGGATGCGACTGTAAATTAAACAAGAAAAAACGTCGCGCGCCGGCCAGAAAAGCGTAGCGCCTCGTGCTTCTGTATATCTCCACACGAGTCGTGAATATATACAGTAGATATACAAAAGCACGCTACGCTTTTCTGGCCGGCACGCGACGTTTTTTTCTAGTTCAATTTACAATAACATCCGAACCAATGGTTTCTCCAAATTGAAAGTTCACACAGATGTTGTCAAAGAGTTGTACTTTCGATTGATATAATTTATTTTGAAATAAAAAAGGGTATACTTTGCGAAAAACCACACTTAACTTTGAACTCGTTTTTCTCCAAGAAAAAAATTTTTTCGTCAAAAACTAATGACACCATTAGAAAGACCAGGAAAAAATCTATCGAAATGTATGTGTCATTTAATTTTCCAAGTCCACGCATACCGTAGTTAGAGAGTTACAAAATACGCGTTTTAATGTAAAGATGCTCCGCGCGCGCAGTGTCTGAAATATGATGGACGCGGTCGTATACTTATCAAAACAGTGTAAAATGTGTCCACGCAATATCTGAATGTTATTCAAATAAATGCAGCGCAGCAAGCGTATTGCTTGTTCTTTGCTCAGAGCAATTATGTGCAGTGTGTGCGTTTAATTAAAATATAACGTACTGTGAAGAAAAGGAAGAGCAGTAGCAGACTAGACTCCCGCGGCAACGCGTTGCGTTGTGTTGTGTGCGATGTGTACGAGCCTGTCACAACAGGAACTTGTCTTATCTGTGCGCGGGTTTTATGATGTCGTTCTCAGTGTGGTGGAACTGTGGTCTTTTCTTTTGTTTATTTTGTGGCGTTAAGTACCGTAAATAAAATCATGTCGAGAGAACTTGACAAATACAGAAAGTTTGAAAGTGGATATGATAAACAGAAAAAAGTGATAAACATGAAAGGTTTTTAAGGTCGCAACAGGGAGCGTTTGAAAAGTTTTTAAAGCAAGATGATCGTGAAAGTGACGTGAATAAGCAAATAGAAATCATTCCAAAGCAAGATGAAATAACTGAAAGTGACGTGAGTAAACAAACTGAAATCATTCCAATTCCAAGTACTAGTAAGAAAAACGAATCCTTAAAAGATCTCATGATTGTTAATACCTTTGCTGACTCTGTCGAAACTCAACCTACATCATCAGATAATACTTCAAATAATTTAACTGAAGGGCTAGTTTTAGATGTTTATGATCCTCGCCTATGCCCACGTACTATTCCAACCTATCAGTTTGACGAAATTATACAAAAGGGCCCTTTGCAAGTTTCAAATTTTCGTTTTCCATTAAATGCAGATAAAAGGCATTTTTCTGCCGAGTTGTACAAACGTACCTTGGCCAACGGAGAACAGGTGCCTAGACAATGGTTAGTGTACAGCAAAAGCAGAGACAAGGCGTACTGTTTTTGCTGTAAATTATTCCGAATTGAGTCAGCAACAAAATTAGCTAGTGAAGGGTACAGTGATTGGGGACATATTAACAGCAGGCTTAACAATCACGAGACCTCACCAGGGCATGCTGCGAATGTTAAAAAGTTGATAGAATGCGAGACGCGTTTAGGTAAAGCGTCAGCTATTGATGAAAAACATAGGTAAGGAAAGGAAAGAAAAAGAACACTGGCGTGAAGTTCTCAAACGAATTATTAATGGCATTAAATATTTAGCAGAACACAATATTGCTTTTAGGGGATCAAACTGCAAACTGTACGAGCCAAACAATGGCAACTTTTTGGGCCTTATTGAAATAATGGCTACGTTTGATCCAGTTATGCAAGAACATGTGAGGCGAATTAGATCGTCTGAGATTCACGATCATTATTTGGGAGCCAATATCCAAAACGAGTTGATCAAACTGCTTTCTGAAAAGGTTAAAAAAAAGAATGTTATGGACATAAAGGCAGCTAAATATTTTTCTGTGTTATTAGACTGCACTCCCGACCTCAGCCACCAAGAGCAGCTGTCTTTGGTGATACGGTTTGTAAAGTTTGAAAACAATGGAACTGCAACTGAGAATGAGGGTGTGAGCGTTGAAGAGCATTTTATTGAATTCCTAGACGTTAAGTCGACAACCGGCAAGAATTTAACAGATGTCTTGCTAGAAGAGTTAGATAAAATCGGCTTAGAGATTAAAGACTGTAGGGGCAAGGATATGACAATGGCTCGAACATGAAAGGGGTCCATTCTGGAGTTCAAGCACGAATTTTGGAAATAAACCCAATGGCATTTTACATGCCCTGTGCAAGCCATAGCCTGAATCTCTTGATTTGTGATGCTGCAAAGTGTTCACCTAAAGCCGTGACATTTTTTGGAGTTGTCCAAAGAGTTATGAAGTTTTTTCAGCGTCAACAAAGGGGTGGAATGTTTTGAAAAAACATGTACCGTACCAGACCTAACTGTTAAAAAATCCTGTGATACAAGATGGGAAAGCAAACTTGAAAGTGTAAAAGCACTTCGTTACCAGATTAAGGAAGTACATGATGCTTTAGTCGAAGTGGTAGAGACGACTGATGACCCCAAAGCAAAAAGTGAAGCTAGATCGCTTGTTAATGAAATAAGTAGCTACGTGTTTTTAGTAGCTTTGGCTATTTGGCATGATGTGCTTTTTGCTGTAAACAGTGTAAGCAAAAACCTCCAGGCCGAAAAAATGCATCTCGCAGTGGCTTCACAGTTACTTCATGGACTGGTAAAGTTTTCTGATCAGTTTAGAATTGAAGGTTTTGCTGCAGCAACAATGGTTGCAAGAGAAATGAGCGAAGCATTGGGTACAGAGCCAAAGTTCCAAGAAGTTAGACAAAGAAAGAGAAGAAGATTGTTTGAGCACGAGGGGGGTGATTAGCCTGTTTCAGAATCTGCTGAACAAATCTTTAGAGTGGAGTACTTTTACCGTATTGTAGATTGAACAGCACAGTCCCTTACAAAAAGGTTTGAACAAATGGCCCGTTATGACACGATGTTTGGATTCCTGCACAATGTAGAAGAACTAAAAACAATAGGAAAAGACAAACTACAGAAAAAGTGCAAGGACTTAGAAGTCATTTTAAGTTTTGAAGAACAGAGAGATATTAGTGGAGATGAACTGTTCACAGAACTAAAAGTCGTCCCTGAACTACTTCCTGTCGAAGTTGAAACAGCTGCTGGAGTTTTGAGATTTATGAATAGAATACAGAATCCATTTCCTAACGCATTTATTGCGAACAGGATTCTGCTTACTATTCCTGTAACAGTTGCAAGCGCAGAAAGGAGTTTTCCCGCTTAAAGTTGATTAAGACCTATTTAAGATCAAACATGAGCCAAGAAAGGTTGACATCTTTGGCAACATTATCAATAGAAGCAGACACCACATCCGAAGTTAATTTTGATGATTTGATTGATGACTTCGCTGGATTGAAAGCAAGAAAACTTAAATTTGTATGAGGTGAGTTTCGATGACCAATATTATTTTTGCAACTTTAGTTTTAGAATCTTGAACAACTTTCAAATGATAACTTTGTACAGTAATAATGTTAAAATTAGAACTTTTTCATCTTTTGGGTTTGAAGTGTATATGCTATATTTATATTTATTTTTATAATCAAACATTAAAAAAGAAGCGGCCTACCCATTTTTTCAGCATTTTCATTATAAAGCTTAATAAATTTTTTAAGTTTTATGGTGACTTTTTGGATCGATGATGTTTGTTTTTGTTTTTGTTATCTTTTTAGTTGTCTTGACAGGAAGCGGAAGACTACATATATCTTTCTTAACACCTCGTTATATAGCGCTTCATTTTTCAGGTATGAAGTCCGGAAGCACACTGCAGGAGCTCTTCACTCTCCAGAGTAATATAAGAGGAAGACAAAGGAATTTTATTAATACGCTCTTATAATACCCTCTTATAATACCCTCTTATTAATACCCTCTTTTATAATACCCTCTAAAAAGGAATTAATATTAACACCCTCTTGTTGTCCTCGTTACAAAGAACCTACAAGATATTCTGAACCATGGTTTTTGCGTTTGTGTAGTTTTAGTAATGAGCTTTGAATGAACACTTTTGAACTTTATACTTCAGACAACTTTGTTAAATTACTCTACTGTAGACTGTAGGCCTACATTATATTTTACCATTTATTATAATTAAAAAAGTACATATAAAACAAATTGTGTCACTTTCTTTCTCAATACAGATTTCCTTCTTTATTGAAAAAAACATAAAAATGGTGTGTTCCTAAGTTTAAAATGTTCTTAGTATTTATTTATTGTTAATAATAATAAACATTATTATTAAATTAATGAACGCGATGTTGGTATCAATTTTTATTTAAAATTGCTGCTGTTGTCGTAATTATAATATTTAAAAACCAATCAAGAGGTTGGAGTCTAAATATATATAATGTAATATAATGATGTGGTTTGGGCGGGGAATGACAGTGTTGAAGGTTGGGGGTTTGTGGTTTTAGGGGGGGGGGGGGGAGATTCATCGGACTGGAAAGGCCACGCAAAAGTTTTTTGCACCAGGCCTCACTTTCTCCAAGGACGGCTCTGGCGGTTTACTTGTCGAGCCACACCATTCATGATAGCTAGTAGCGAAATAAGTAGACGGCATCGGAGAGGTGTAAAATCCGTTCATATCTTGTAGGCCCATTTATGGCTGCTAAAGTGCTGCGTTTGAGAATCATAGCGAATGTAAACTTAGTGTTTCGAGCAAATAATAATCAAAACAAAAGCGTATCAAGACGAGATCTGGAAGATACCGATTTGTTAAGAGCTTGCTGCTAAAACATGAAGCGTTCATGAGAAACATACCGAACTCAATCCAATATTGGCATCAGCGTAAAGTGGAATTATTCAGTATGATGCGACAATTAGGCAAACCTACCATATTTCTCACATTGAGCACTTCAGAAATACATTGGCCTCATCTCTTAGAATCTATTTATCGCTTTCAAGAAGATGTACCAGTAGACGTGCCGATAGATCCAGCGATATTTGACGGCATGTCGAGCACAAATCGAGCAGAATTGGTAAACAACGATCAAGTTTTGTGCTGCTTGTATTTCGAGAAATTAGTGTCGACCTTTATTAACGCGTTTAAAAAACCAAATGGTGTGTTCGGAGATCATTACGTAGTTGATTATTTCAAGCGCATCGAATTCCAACATAGAGGTAGCCCTCATTGTCATATGTTACTATGGTTAAATAATGCACCAACGTGTAAAAATATCACAGATAATGACGATTTAACCGCCATTACATCGTTAATCAATCAAATACGCACAGTCGATAGTTCAAAATTGAAAAGCGAACGAAATTTACAGACGCATTGTGTTTTTCCCGAGTATAATCAGTGTTGTGAATCAACAAACAAATTATCCATCATGTGTTTAAGTCGTTTTGTTAGTGCTGATCAATCAGATGATGATGACGAACCTCGAGTATCAACTTCGATCGTCGAACCATGCGAATATACGTTACGTCCTAATGATGGTAAAGATTCTTTCTTTACAGTAACAAATCTAAAAGATATCTATGATGATTTTACTAATACATGCAAGGATAAGATCTGTATTAGTACTGTCGACAAACTGAAAGAAACTCATCTTAAGTTGACGAAAAAAGCGATTGTTCGCCAGCATTTCGTTCAATTCCAATATAAGGAGGCGCCTCATCTACTGCTAACTACTAACGCGTACGGGTTGTTTATCAACGATTCTGAAAATTTCACCTCCAGAAACGTAATACAGGATTTAGAACATCTTCAAGCCAAACATCGTGTGAATTTGTTGTTACCGACTGTCAAATATTGGTGGAATCAACAGAGCAAAGAGTTGATGGAAGCGTTTATCGAAACCTTTGTTACCAATATGAAATGTATAGCCAATAAGTCTGCCTTTTTTGATTCCGTTGACCGCTATAAATTGCATGATTTTGCAAAGGTAGTTCAGAATATGAAAGGGAAAATATTAACGGCCGATAAAATTGGTAAAAATGATCGAATTACGCCTGCAGTATTTGGAGTAAGATTGTATAATTCGTTCGGAACACCAAGTAAAATTACAGCGCCTTTGTTTTTTTTTTTAAGAACCAACAAACATTAACTTGCGGCAAATGGAAGGAACTCAAGACTGCTGCTTATATGCATTCTTGCTTATATGCTCTTATTGAAAGTTGCTGGTTTTAAGTTAACATCATCGAGGATCACTCTAGATATATTCGTCGAGACGCTAGTCTTCGATGAGTTTGAACGAATGGACAAGATTAATAAAGCAGTACCTCGTAAAGTATTGTCGCGATTTACAATCCAAGAGGATCAGACGTCTTCGGAAGAGGAATGTGATGAACAGCCTGAAAAAAAGCGCAAAATCAACATGGATGATTGGTGAATGCGTGCGCGCTTATGAATGCGACTACATTTATAATATATATTTTTTAGGTTTATTGAAGCATTTTCAATGCCCTTCTCTATGCATTTCATTTGTGCAATGCCTGTAAATTTGTTACAGTAAAATTCCCTGAACTTTTGATAACAGAAGCGCAGTGGCATGTCACTTTTGTGTCCACCCACTGTGTCTTTGAGTGTACCTACAGTACAGCAAGAAATGTGATCTCTTCTGAGCTATATGACAAGAGACTCATAATACATTTCGATTTGTTAGCAGAAGAACTTATGACATCACTTCAAGAGTGGTGATAGAAATGTAAAATGGAACTGATCTAGTGTGAAGTGTTGTTGCCTTTAGAAGTCTATAAAATTGGATAAAAGAGAGATGTGTTGCTGAATATACTCTTGACAAGAATATGTTATATTTCATATGTATTGCTGAAGGTTATGTTTATTATGTACTGCAATAAATTATATACGGTAACAAATAAAATGCTTCTATAAAAGTTGCCTACTTCAAAGTAATCTCAGCACAGTTATATCCAAATCTTCAAAATATTTTTAAAATGCACTTCATGGTGTAGCGCTGAAATGACTTAGTGATTTTTGTTTTAGATCTCCAAAATGTACCTTCATACTTCTTTTTCGATCATGGTAAGAGAAAAAAACTATGGGGCCATATCTGATAAATAAGGTGGTTGTGGTATCATCATGGTGTCATTATTTGAAGTCCATCACTTAGGGTTTATAAAAACAGATTGTAAAATTCAAATTCTTCATATTCTGTGAAAGAATATAAACAATAAAGCAGTATTCAATTTTAAACAAGTCAAATTAATACATAAAATTTTAGAAACTTGACAATATTTTTATTATATGCAGGAATTCAAGGCAGAGCACTATGTGGCGCTGAAAACAGAGGTATTCCATTTGGTATAAAACTAATGCCACAGTACCTGAAAGAACTTGGATATTCAACTCAACTGATTGGCAAGTGGCATGTAGGTTTTTCCCATTTAGGTTATACACCATTAATGAGAGGTTTTGATAATCACGTTGGATACTGGACTGGAATGATAAGTTACTATGATCACATATACCAAGATGATGTAAGTAAAGTCATGTTTTTCCTGGTTCATGTAATAACACTGTTAATTTTGTTTTTTACAGCAACTGGATATTAATATTTATTGTCATCCCAAACAAGTAACAACATAACCATCATGATTAACCAGCTGGTCTTCTTTTCAGAACTTACTTGTAATATCAATGACTATATTCCCCATTGTATACTACATAGTTTTGTATTTCATGGCATTATCCATGTACATCAGTACACATTTCTTTCTGCATCCTTCACTTTTTCTTTAAATTGATTCTTCAAGTCTTCAGAAATAATGTTTCTCTCTTGTATTCATGGGCGGCACCACAGAGGGACAGAGCCGCCCTCCTACTGATTGGAGCAGCTATGGCATGTAATATAATAAAGGTCAATGTATACAGTAGGAAATGTTTAACTTAAAGATATTTTATACTGTTAAGAATTTTATGTCATTAATACAACCATATTCACTAAAGTACTGAATGATGTTAAGCAGCTTATAACTACAAACTAAGCACAAAAACATATGTAAATGACATTGTAGCAAAGAAATACATCTTATTGGTAACTGTAAATTACACTTGTTTTTGAAATCTGAAGTAACATGTACTCACATGTCTGTTTGTGTTTATGGTCGTAATAATATAATGTATTATGCTCTGTTTTTAAAATTACTTAGTTTTGGTAGTCAATTTAGTGGTGCACAACAGAATAATAATTATATAATTAATAATTAATTATAATAATTGATAAGCATAATTATTATGCTTTATAAGCGGCCAGTAGCCAGGGGGGCATGACGGCCCCTGTCTACCCTAGAATAAATAAATTTTGTCACCCTAACATATTTTTGAAAAATTCTCCAATAATTTTGAATCACGATATTTAATTTTAAAATCTCATTGAATTTAATTCCAAAAAGCGTTGCAGATTGAAAAGCTTGTTGATTTAAGCAGCAAAATGAAGTTTCTGCTGCTTGAACTTGTGTGACTTCTAGGGACTTGTTATAGAATTACAAATGCCATGTTTTGCTAATGAAGTGATCTTTTTAAACATAGATTTGATATGTATGATGTTTATGTAATAATGAACAGAGGTAAGGTTAGTTTTGTTAGAAGTCATGCAATTGTTGTGATGTGTGCTGAATAATTGTAAAGGTGAAGCAATTTTTGAAGCATATGTTTGTTTTTAAACAAGAAGCCTGAAGTAACAGATTGGGTTTCAGCTGGGACACTCAACTATTCTTCAGCTAGTGAGGGTAATTAACCAGCTAGCAGACACCACCAGTAGGCATCAGTCCACAGGTGCTGTCTTGTTGGACATGAAAAAAGCCTTTGAGAGAGCCAGGTACCAAACACCTTTGACCAGGTGACCTTCAAACCTGGTCTTCAAACTCACACACCAGTACTACCACCCACTGTTCATCTCGTACAGTCATATTTAACTCATGCAACCCTCAGGGCAAGCGTTGCTGGGGCATGCTCTTGTGTTCACTCTATGTTTTATGCTTGGGTTCTTCTAGAACCTGTCCTAGACTCGTTCTGTACAAGCGACCTGACAGCATATACTGGAGTCAAATTATACATCTTTCCTGACAGTGTTTATTTACAGTAAGTATTAAATGTTACATAAATAACTTTTCTGTTAACTAAAAGAAAACCATTAGCAGATCGACAAATCAAAATATTTTTAGCATTGATTAAGTTCATTAGATAATTCTTAGCATCAAAAAGTTCCAAACACTTTTCCCCTAGCACTAACAATAGAAATAAATACTTTGGCTATCTACTTATTGCCAATGTCATCCAATACCTTTTTATAGGTATAGCATAAGGCTACATGATTGAGCCTTGTTTGGGTCATAGTTGATCTAAGATCTGGCCACTTTAGTTATCAAAATCAAGGCTATCCTCACATCATGTAAACATGTCACCTTGTACCTTTGTAGAAAACGTTCTATTCTACTTTAAACAATTATACATCAATTTTTGGAAAGGGCCTAATGCTGCACATCCTTCCTTTTGCAAAAGAATGTTTTCTAGCAAAACCTGTTTCTTCACAGCAGACTGATTGAGAAATTGATTTTGAAGCCTTGGTACGGCTTTGTCTATGACTTTAAAGTACTCTAATTAATAGTATTCTTCACATTATAACATCTTCTCTAGTGTTATAACTTAGGGAACCCGAAATAATTGGTTCTGCCAATTATTCAGGCTGCCTTATTCGACGAGCTGAAATTAAATCAGAACAACACAGAGTAAATATAAAAGGAATCAGGGGATGGGAAAACTGTTGATTTATGTACTCAGTATATGTGTGTAACAAGAAGACTTCTCTTTATTAAACATTTAAAAAAAATAAAATTTACTCAAAAGATAGATCCCATGACTTTACTAATTGAATTATTGAAGTTATTTGAATTCTTTATTTAAACTTTGGGATCACAACAGATTTTATTTAGCTATACCACGGGTCCGGGTAACCTTAGGTATTTAGTCATCAAACTTTTAATTATATTCAATTCATGATATTAGCTTGCAAGACCTTTAGTTTTATGCTTCATTATTATCCCATTTGAAGAATGGTATTAATTATACTACGATACATTAAGATTTAAACTGTTACAATGTATGATGTCTGAATAGTTACATTAAATTCTAAGAGTTAATTTTTTAATCTTTACAAGTTTAATCGTCTCTGAAAAGTCTCTCCTTTAAAATGTATTGTGTTACAATTATAATTATTATTTATTCCTCGATAGACGTGCTATCGAGTCACCTTTCATTTGGTATTGTAGAAATTTCCTCCGGGAGTGTCCGTCTTGGGAATCCTTAAAAGCGTCGTCCTCATCTAGGTCTGGTCTTAGTCATTAAAGGCTTAAACGTCTGCAGTCTAGGTCGAACCTTCTACGATGGTAGGCGTAGTTTCGTTGATGTGTCGAACTGCATCTTCTGTCGGGTCTACTAGAGTTGTAAATTCTGGTAGCTCACATCTCCAGGTAGGATGTTGAAAAGTGTCGTCAGTTGGTGAAGTTAGCACTCATCGTTATTAATACTCGTACTTTTGTTGTCACATATTTCTTCTTGTTACCACGTTTCTGATTTTTAATTAATGTTACATGTTACACTCTTTAGTGTAGCTGTTAATAAACTACATTTGAAATAAGCCAAACTAACAACAAATCACACAACATTCCAACAGAGCTTTTGCTCGTGCGTGTGCACTGCTTGGAGTCTTCATAGCGAGAGCGATTTTTCGCCCGCTTCCACTGGTACTGCACAAGAGGTAGTGGGGTGTTTATTCCGCGAGAATATAGTCCCTGTCTCTCTCTCTCTAAATAACTTTTTTATTTATACAAACTATCCCTAGATAAAAATACATAATTTAAATGAGTTGTTTTAGTGACTATCTGTGTCTTCAGATTCTTTAATTATTAACATTAGTTTTTTATTTTATTCTTAATTACAGAAGACTCGGAAAACATGTCGAGTCCGGAATCAACAGGTAGGCGCCTGATAGCAAGCAAGGGTTAAATACGACAATAATAATTATTTACAATGTGCCTTTTTATTACAGTTTCTTGGCCCTTATTAATTACTTCTTCCTTTCACACTTAGTACCTACATGTTTTTATTATTATTGTGAGATTTAAATGGTTAATGGCTCGCAACCTTAATTTTTTTTTTATTTCTTTCTTTTTTTAATAATGGTTACAATTTAAATCGTCACATACTCCGCCTCTTAACCAACACAGACTCCTGAAAATATGGTCAGCAACGTACCGAGAGTATGCTTGGGGCGTACCATGTGAAATTTCTCTCACCCGTTTTTCTCTGTATGTAACTACGAGCAGCATTTGTCATTCTTGACTTGCTGATTCTTACTATCTATACATATACTTCATAATTTACACACTAACTCTACTACTACATAAAATTCACACACTATAAATGTCTTTTCAACATTCTAAATTTTCTTAACTCTACTACTTATAACTACTACCGGATTTTTCTTTTGTGTGAGTTGTCTCTTTTCCTTTTTGTTTTTTATTGGATGTCAGCTGACTTCTTGCTTTGCTCTACATTCGATGAATAGGATTCAAGGTTGATCAGGCCTCGTACCTATTTATACGACAAGGTAGCCAAAAGTTACGCAAGTACTCTTTGCAGTTGAGTACAAAACTTCTACCTTTGGTTTTTTACATTTATTTATTTATTTAACTTGCACGCTACCATTTTCTTCTTCGTGATAACGTTTTATCTGCGAAATATGTGTCCTTCGCACATATTTTTGAGTAGATGGTTCGTACAGGGTTACAGTTACCGGAGTTAAGTATTTGTGAATTTGATAAGGACCGCTCCATCTGTATGATAGCTTGGAAGTTGTCTTATCGATTGCACTACTCGTTGGGTGCGTTTTATACATAACTAAGTCTCCGATTTGGTACTTTACTTTATTATTATTATTCTTTTGCTCGTAATATTTCCTTGACTTCGCTAAGTTTGTTCGTAAATTAGCGCGCGCTTCATTCCATATTTTCCTAATATTTTTATCCCTAATTTCAAGGGGTAACAATTCATGTATTTTCCACTTTGTGGATAATGGGTGGTTAGGTTTATAATTGAACAATAATTCGAATGGGGTAGACTTATGTCCTTCATGATATGCTGAATTAAAGGCGAATTGTATCCAGGATAGGTTCTGGTCCCAAGAAGTATGATCGTTAGCATGGTAGGCTATTAAAGCAGATTTTAGGTTTCGCAAATACCTCTCAGCTATATTACCTTGCGGACGATACTCTGTAGTGGTAATGTGGTCTATACCTAGTTTGAAACACATGTTCCTGAATTCTTTAGACTTAAACTGTGGTCCGTTGTCCGACACTAGATGGACTGGAATACCGAATTCTTT